>CM046955.1:76688235-78042760 GCA_025698515.1 Gossypium sturtianum | reverse complement strand
AGCCAACGAAGAATATCTCTGAGATTAGAAGTTTCCTAGGCCTAGCCGGCTATTACAGACGATTCGTCAAGGGGTTTTCCATGATTGCAACCCCAATGACGAAGTTGTGACAAAAAATGTGAAGTTTGAGTGGACAGAAAGATGCCAACAAAGTTTCGAGAAACTGAAAGCATTGTTAACAGAAGCTCCAGTTTTATTACAACCCGATTTGAGGGAAGAATTCGTAATTTACAGTGATGCATCCTTAAATGGATTAGGCTGTGTGCTTATGCAAGAGGGCAAAGTGATTGCTTATGCCTCAAGATAGTTGAAGCCTCATGAGAAGAATTATCCGACACACGATCTAGAGTTGGCTGCCATAGTCTTCGCATTGAAGATATGGAGACACCATCTATATGGTGAGAGATGTCCGATTTTCACCGATCACAAAAGTCTAAAATACTTGTTGACGCAAAAAGAGTTGAACTTGAGGCAACAGAGATGGTTAGAGTTAATAAAAGACTATGAGTTGGTCATTGACTACCATCCAAGAAAGGCGAATATGGTCACCGATGCTTTAAGCAGAAAGTCCCTATTTGCATTAAGGGCAATGAATTCACGAATGACTTTATTCAATGATGGTTCTATTCTAGCTGAGTTGAGAGCTGGACCAGTATTCCTCCAAGAGATCTTTGAGGCTTAGAAAAAAGATAGCGAATTGCAAGCCAAGAGAGCTCAGTGCGAGTCAGGTGTTGTATCCAACTTTCAGATTAATTCCGATGGATGTTTGATGTTTAAATATAGAGTTTGTGTACCAAGAAAGGAAGAGCTTATTCATAGAATTTTGCATGAGGCACATAACGGATGTTTATCTATACATCCGGGTGGTACCAAGATGTATAATGACTTGAAGCAACAATATTGGTGGCCGAGAATGAAGAAAGATATTTCAGGATTTGTTTCCAAAATGCAAGATTTGTCAGCAAGTAAAGGCTGAACACCAAGTACATTCGGGTTTGCTTCAACCCATTTTGGTTCCCGAATGGAAATGGGACCGTATCACCATGGATTTTGTAACGGGTTTACCGTCATCACCGAGTAAGAAATATGCTATATGGGTTGTAGTTGATAAACTCACGAAGTCAGCCCATTTTCTACCTGTACGAGTGGATTACTCACTCGACAAGTTGGCAAACTTGTATATTTCTGAAATAGTAAGGCTTCACGGAGTTCCCTTGTCAATCATATCAGATAGAGATCTGAGATTCACATCCAGATTTTGGAAAAAGTTACAAGAGGCCCTGGGTACAAAGTTGAACTTTAGTACAGCTTTTCATCCTCAAACTGACGGCCAGTCAGAGAGGTTAACACAAGTACTTTAGGATATTCTCCGGTGTTGTATTCTCGAATTCCAAGGTAGTTGGGAAAAGTTTCTCCCATTGGTAGAATTTGCCTACAATAATAGCTTTCAGTCAAGCTTAAAGATGGCGCCTTATGAGGCTCTATATGGGCGTAAGTGCAGAACGCCTTTATATTGGACTAAAGTCAAGGAAAACTTAATTCACGAGGTTGATTTGGTTAGAGAAGCTGAAGAGAAAGTGAAAGTGATACGAGAGTGTTTAAAAGCTGCAGCAGACAGACAGAAATCCTACTCGGATTTAAAGAGAAAAGAGATAGAGTATCAAGTCGGGAATAAAGTTTTCTTGAAAGTGTCACCATGGAGAAAAGTTCTCAGATTCGGCCAGAAAGGCAAGTTGAGTCCACGTTTCATTGGACCATATGAGATTACCGAGAAAGTTGGGCCGGTAGCTTACCGATTGGATTTGCCATCTGAGTTAGAAAAGATACATGATGTGTTTCACGTATCTATGTTACGACGCTCTGATTCGATCCTTCACATATAATTGCCCCGTCAGAGATAGAGATTTGTCCCGACATGACTTATGGTGAAAAACCAGTTAAGATTTTAGCTCGGGAGGTTAAGCAGCTAAGAAATAAAAGTATTACCCTAGTAAAAGTATTGTGGCAAAGACATGGGATAGAAGAAGCTACATGGGAACCAGAAGAGAGCATGAGAAACCAGTACCCAAACCTATTTGCTGGTAAGATTTTCGTGGACGAAAATCCCTAAGGGGGGAGAATTGTAACAGCCCGATTTAGGGTCTAGTCGGATTAGTGGTGCGAGACCACAAACTCGAGTTAGTAAAATGAGCTTTTAAGGTATTTTAAATGTTTGCATGATTTTATGAAAGTTTCATGTGGAAAGTTTATGAAAATTTCCATTAAAGGGTCTATTAGGACTAAATTGCAAAAGTTGCAAGATATGAGTTTCTAGAAGCTTTTTGTATAAAATAGCTTTGGATTGGTAATTAGAAGTCCTTAAGTAGCAATTTGCCCAAATTATAATTTTTGGACAAAAAAGGACATGAGTTAGTAATTTTTGAAAGTTTAATAAAAAGGGCATTTTGGTCATTTGGATTTTTATTGATTAAAAAGGATGAAATAAGTCAAAATTTATGTTCATCTTCTTCAAGCTTAGTAAAACTTTGAAGAACTCCATAGCTAGGGTTTATTCAATTTTTCAAGCTCATAGTAAGTGCATCCTAGCCTCGTTTTTAATATTCTTCGTATTTTTGGAGTTCTCGTAACATGAATTAGCTATTTTTAGCTATAAGATGAGCTAAGATGCATGTTCAAAAATCTACCCATGTATGGTATGTTTGTAAAATGATGTTTTATGGAAGATTATGAGAGTTTGATGTTAGATAAACATCTTTTTCTAAGTGAATTTCATGAGAAATGCTAGTAGGGACTAGTTTGTAAAATTTATGAAATTTGTCATACATGGTAGAAATTGTTAGAATTTGATATTTCAATAGTTGAGACTATTAACCAGCTAAGCATGTAGTATTAGAAAATTGAATGAAAATCACTTTACGAGCCTTAGGGAAAAAGTGTAATTATGAGAAAGTTTAGGGGCGAAATAGTAATTTTGCCAAAGTATGTGTTAAGAGTCAATTTAGTCAATATGAGTATTAAATGAGTTAAATTATTATTATAGATCAAGAAAAACGAAGCCCGGACCAAAACCGAGGCAAGAACAAAGTCGAGGACTAAATTGCATATCTACCTATATTTTGTACATTGAGGTAAGTTTGTATGATTTCTAAGCTTTTTGATTAATATCATTGAATTGCTTAGTATAATGTACAATATTACCATGAAAATGTTTAATGATATGTTAACAAAGAAATCAATGAGATTAAGCATGAGAAAGTCCCGATTGAAGTTGAATTACTTAGGATACTCGATCTATCACATGAGACAAGAAAGTCCGTATAAGACAAAGCCAAGGCATGGCATCGACAATCAAGCAAGTTATCATGTAAGACCAAGACAAGTCTTGGCATTGAAGAGTAATTATGAGATGAAGACCCATATAAGCCCAAGCCAAGGCATGGCACTGGTGAGTCTCCAAGCAAAGATGTCATGTAAGTCCGAGACAAGTCTTTGCATTGAAAAGTTATCATGAGATAGAGATTTCATGTAAGCCCGAGCCAAGGCTCGGCATTGACCAGTTCACGAGTAAAGATACCAAATAAGACCATGTCAAGACATGGCAATGGTAAGTTCCCAAGGGAACATATAAGTAAGACTTTGTGTAAGTCCATGTCAAGGCATGGCATCGATACCAAGATGAGAGATCCCATGTAAGACCATATCTAGGATACGACTTTGGCATCGAGTTATATGTGAGATGAGATTCAGTATCCTCGGTTATTCATAGTAATTCATCGGGCAAAAGAAGTAAAGCTATTATCAAGTTGAAAATGAGTATTATTCATGTTATGAATGATGAATTAGAGATTATGATTATTATAGTAAAGTATACTGATCTATGCGATCAAGTGATACAGGTACCTTGTTTACCTCACGAGCATGAGACTAGTGAGAATCATGAGATATGTAATAATCAGTAAGAGTAAGTAAGCTTTAATAGTTGAAATTTATGATGCCAAATGGTTTATGTTAAGCGAGTATGTTTCTATGTGCATTATTTGCAAACTTACTAAGCTAAATTCTTACGTCTTTATTTCTTTCTTTCCATGTAGTCCCGCCAAGCAAATCTCGTGGATCATCGTCATCGGAGCTCGAAGCACACTATCAATCGCTATTTTGGGTATAGCCAAGTTGTTCATATTAAGTATGACATGTATAGGAAACATTTCATTTTGAGAATATGTCTTAAAAATGGGCAATAGTATGGGCTATCAAGTTCATTATTCTTTTGTATATGGCTAAGAAATTTTCCAAGATTGACTAAGTATGTATGTTTATTGATATCAATGAATCATGTAGTGTTGTTCATGAAAGATGTAGTAATTTGAGTTGTTGAATTGAGTATGAGATTGATCATGATTCAGGGTGGCAATTGGCTTGGTAAATAGCCCACATGTGCCCACACGAATGGACACACGGGCGTGTGTCTAGGCCGTGCGTCCCCTGCACCTTAGTACCTTAAGTCAGAATAGGCTACGGGTTAGTCCCACGGCCGTATGTTTAGGCCGTGTGTGACACACGGTTAGCACATGGACGTGTGCCCTGGCCGTGTGAAGTCTGCACCTTGCACTTGTAAATTGGATTGTCACACGGTTGAAGTACACGGGCGTGTGTATGGACCGTGTGGATAAGTCAGAATGCCAAAGTTTAGCACACGGGCCAAAGCCACGGGTGTGTCAAGGTCGTGTGAAATTAGTCAGTGTCGACCATGGGTGGAAGACACGGGCATGTCTTAGGGGTACACGGGCGTGTGACCCCTGTTTCAAGGAAAAGTTCCCGATTGAGTTCCGAATGCTTCCGGATAGATGTTTAAGGCCTCGTAGGCCCATGAAACGTATGTTTTGATTAAGAAAGAGGAGTTTGTAACATCCCGATTCAAGGCCTAGTCGGAATAGTGGTGCGAGACCACAAATCTGAGTTAGTAAATTGAGTTCTTAAGGTTTATGACATGTTTGCATGATAGTATTAAAGTTCCATGTAGAAATTTTGTGAAATTGACATGGAATGGTCAAATAGGACTAAATTGCAAAAGTTGCAAAATATGAGTTTCTAGAAGCTTTTTGTATGAAATAGCTTTAGAATATAAATTAGAAGTCCTTAAATAGCAATTTTCCCAAATTATAAGTTTTGGACAAAAATGGACATGAGTTAGTAATATGTAAATTTTTAAAGAGAAGGGCATTTTAGTCATTTACCAATTAAATGATTAAAATGGGGAAAAGATGATAAAAATTTCATTCATCTTCTTCCTTGTGCCAAAAATTTGGGACACTCCATAGCTAGGGTTCTTCAAATTTTTGAAGCTTGCAAGTAAGTCATCCTAGCCTCGTTTTTAATATTCTTCGTATTTTTGGAGTCCTCGTATTATGAATTAGCTATTTTTAGCTATAAGATGAGCTAAGAAGCAAGTTCAAAAATCTACCCATGTGTATCATGCATGTAAAATGATATTTTATGGAAGTTTATGAGAGTTTGATGTTAGATAAACATCTATTCCTTAGTGAATTTCATGAAAAATGATAGTATGGACTAATTTGTAATAGTTATGAAATTGGTCATACCTATTAGAAATAGTGAGAATTGATGATTGTTATAGTAGAGAAAATGAATCAGCTAAGCATGATGTTTAAGAAAGTTAAGTGAGAATCATTTTACGAGCCTAGGGGCAAAAGTGAAAATAAGAGAAAGTTTAGGGGCAAAATAGTAATTTTTCCAAAGTGTGAGTTAAGAGTCAATTTAGTCAATGTGAGTATTAAATGATCTAATTATTATTATAGATCAAGAAAAATGAAGCCTGGATCGAAACCGAGGCAAGAACAAAGTCGAGGACTAAATTGCATATCTACATACATTTTGTATATCGAGGTAAGTTTGTATGATTTCTAAGCTTTATGATTATTATCATTGAATTGCTTAGTATAATGTACATTATTAACATATAAATGCTTATTGCTATGTTAAATAAAGAAATCAATGAGATTTAGCATGAGAAAGTCCCAATTGAAGTTGAATTACTTAGGATACTCGATCTACCACACGAGATAAGAAAGTCCGTATAAGACCAAGCCAAGGCATGGCATCGGCAATCAAGCAAGTTATCATGTAAGTCCAAGAAAAGTCTTTGCATTGAAGAGTTATTATGAGATGAAGACCCATGTAAGCCCAAGCCAAGGCATGGCATTGGTGAGTCTCCAAGCAAAGATGTCATGTAAGTCCAAGACAAGTCTTGGCATTGAAAAGCTATCATGAGGTAGAGATTCCATGTAAGTCCAAGCCAAGGCATGGCATTGGTGAGTAACAAGAAAGATTTCATGTAAGTCCAAGCCAAGGCTCGGCATTGACCAGTTCATGAGTAAAGATACCAAGTAAGACCATGTCAAGACATGGCAATGGTAAGTTCCCAAGGAACACACAAGGAAGACTTTGAGTAAGTCCATGTCACGACATGGCATCAATACCAAGATGAGAGATCCCATGTAAGACCATATCGAGGATATGGCTTTGGCATTGAATTATGTGGGATGAGATTCAAGTATCCTCGGTTATTCGCGAGAAATTCATCGGGCAAATGAGTAAAGTTAAAATGATAACAAGAAAGACAAGTAAGAAAAGCTATTATCAAGTTAGAAATGAGTATTACTCATATTATGAATGATGAAATAGAGATTATAATTATTATTGTAGAGTATGCTGATCTATGTGATCAAGTGATATAGGTACCTTGTTTACCTCACGAGTATAAGACTAGTAAGTATCATGAGATATGTAAGAATCAGTATGAGTAAGTAAGCTTAAATAGCTGAAATTTATGATACCATTTTTTGTGTTAAATGGTTTATATTGAGCAAGTATTTTGTTATGTGCATTATATGCAAACTTGCTAAGCTAAATGCTTACGTCCTTTATTCTTTCTTTCCATGTAGTCCCGCCAAGCTAATCTCGTGGATCATCGTCACCGGAGCTCGGAGCACACTATCAATCGCTATTTTGGTATAGCCAAGTTGTTTATATTAAGTATGGCATGTATAGGAAACATTTCATTTTGAGTTATGTTTTAAAACTAGCCAAAGTGTTGGCTATCAAGCTTAGTATTCTTTTTGTATATGGCAAAAGAGATGAGTCATGAATGATTAAGTATGTATGTTTTAATCTATCAATGAAGTATGCATCCTTGTTCATGTTAGATGTAATACTTGAGTTGCTAAATTGAGCATGAGATTGGTCTTGATTTCAGGGTGGCAATTGGCTTGGTAAATAACCTCTAAGTGCTCACTCGATTGGACACACGGGCGTGTGTCTAGGCTGTGTGCACCCTGCACCTTTGTATCTTAAGTTAGAATGGACCACGGACCAGTCACACGGGTGTGTGTTTAGACTCTAGGCCGTGTTAAGGTAGTAAGTGTGCACCACGGGTGGTAAGCACGGGTGTGTGCCTTGGCCGTGGGGCATTGGCAGAATGCTGGGGTTTTAGGCACGGTTTGGGGCCACGGGCGTGTCCAGGACGTGTGTAAATTGCTAGTATCCATCACGGGTGAAAGAAACGGGCATGTTTTAGGGGTACACGGGCGTGTCCCAAGTCACACGGACGTGTGACCCCTGTCTGGAGAGAAAGTTTCCAGATGAGTTCTAAAAGTTTCGGGACGCATGTCTGAGGCCTCATAGGTCCATGAAATGTTTGATTTGACTAAAAAAGAGAAGTTTCTAATTTGGAACGAAATTTTATAGTCCGCAAGTACATGATTAAGTGAGTTCAAGCATGGTAATGTCTCGTATCCAGTCTTAGTCTCGGACTCGGGTATGGGGTGTTATAGAGTTTCTGTTTCAAAAAAAAATTTTACAGCCCGTAAGTTCATGTTTCCTTAAGATCAAGTATGGTAATGTCTCGTATCCAGTCTCAGTCTCGGACGTAGGTATGAGGTGTTACAATACTATAGACATCAAAATAATAATAAAATAATTTTTTCAATGTCGAATTTGTGGTCCCACAACCACTGTTCTGACTAGGCCCAAAATCAGGATGTTACAATTCTCCCCCCTTAGGGATTTTCGTCCTCGAAAATCTTACCAGAATCTTGATTTGAGATTTTTTTTCTCAGTGCCTTATCAATTTCTCTCAAAACTCGATCAAGTGTCAACCGGGTTCGGTAATTGCAACCATACACACTCCATACAAGGCCATCTTTACGCGCAACTAAAAGATTATTATTACACACACTCAATCAATGGTAATTGTTTTTCTCATTCGCTTTCAAATTCTAAAGCACCACAACGAAACATTTCCTCGAGGATCTAAAATTCCCTTTCGGGTTAACTATCTAAAATATTAGAGTTTAGCACCCTGATTGATCTAAAAGTCTCCGACATGTATAATTCAATCTATCAAAAGAGTAATCTGTACATACCAAGATAAAATGTGCACACTTCTCCACACGATCAACAATAATTCAGACATCATCTTCCTTTTACACGAAATCCTTTATAATATTTTTTTTATTTTTTATTTTTTTTTCACCACTTAGATAATAACACAGACTGTAATAGTCCTGAAGGTACTTGATAATAAGTTTTAACCTGTTGATAATTCAGACTTCTGGACACATAGTTAGAAGTATCACGTTTCATACTCATTCTCTAGAACAATCGTCTCAGATTATCGTACATCTTAGTACTCCCCGAATGAAAAGGTAATTGATCGTTGATTTCAGAGTTTTAAATTTATAAAAAGAATGATCGCACCTGGAAACTAACTATGACAACGATTTGAGGCAAGTGCACCTATCGAACAGTAGTATAGCTTAGGCAAGACCGGATTGTCGAACCCAAAGGAACCAAAAGTACTAATACTAACTTTCTTTTTATTATCTAGCCTAAAATAAGTGAAGTTGTTATTTAATCTAAATTTAACTAACTACTAAGCTAAAGGCGCAAAGACAAAAAGAATGAATTGGGGAAATCTTTGTTGGAAAAACTCGGTTGATTAAGGCGATACCGTTAGGAAGAATCCACCTAGACTTCACTTGTTATCTAACTCACGAACCGCAGACGATTTATTCACTTGACTTGATCCGTAAGACTCCCTAATGTATATTAAACCCTCTCTCGGCGAATAACGTCTAACCCTAGGTTGATTAATTGAAATCTCTTTCTAATTAAAACCCCTAGAATTGCATTAACTCGATCTATGGACTCCCATATTAGGTTTCACCCTAATCCGGCAAAATCTCGTCACCCTATCTCTAGGCGCGCGATCAACTCCGCTTAATTATGCTAGATCTACTCTTAAGCAGGGACTTTTGCTCCTCCACCTAAGCAGATTAAACTTGAATCAATATCCCGAAAATATTAACACAAGAATTAAGAACACATAATTAAGAATAAATCAAGTATTTATCATATAGTTCAGCAAACGATAACAAGATTCATCTAAGTTTCATCCCCTTCAGGTATCTGAAGGGTTTAGTTCATAATAATAAAAGGAAACATCTCAAAAGAAAAGATAAAACAAAACATAAGAAATCCCTAAAATCCCCTGAAGGAATTGAAGGAGAGATCCGCCGTCTTGAGTAGAATTACGGCTTCTTGAGATGGATCAACTGGCTATGTTCGAGTGTTTCCCACAAATCTGACCTTTTCAGCTCGGCTCCTTGGCCTAGCTCACCGCCCTCTTCTAGGTTATACTTAGGGTGTTTATATAGGCTTTTGAAATAGGTTTCTTTGCCCCTAAGTATCCTTTTCCGAGTGAAATTTCTCTTCTCCATGACAGGGACTCGGCCATGGTACACGCTCGTGTGAATCGCCTTTAGGCTGTGTTCAGACTTTTAATGAGGTGACATGCCTGTGTAAATTGTGATCAGGCCGTGTTCTAGTCTATCAAGGAGACACGGCCGTGTTGGCTCAAGTCCAGGCCGTGTCGATTTTCACTTTGGCCCAATTTGGTCCGCTTTGAGCCCGTTTCTCGTTCTTTCCATCCTCTGGTGCTTTCCTGAGTATAAAACATGAAAAGAAAGGATTAAGAGCACCTTTTTACATAAATCAAGGGATAAATCATCCAAAAGTATGCTAAATATAGGATTAAAATATGTTACTTTTATGGTTTATCACATACCCCCACACTTAAGCTTTTGCTTGTCCTCAAGCAAAATTCTCAATTTACAATTAAAACGAACTTTCCATGATTCAATATTCCTATCAACAATGTCTCATCATAATTCATAGATAATTTATACATGGATAATTTAAGTCAAAGAGTCCTAAAGATTCAAACAATATAAGTCATACATTTGTAGCACGAAACATAGGTGTTTCCCCTCATCTAAATAATTACCTCTGATCCAAAACCCACAAGGATTGACATCCTCACAAAAGATTCACTCAAATCACTCGAAGTGTTTAAGGTTAAGAATTAAGCACTCAAATGTCAAACCTGAAAAGTTAATCCCATAGGCCTGCATGAAAATCAAATCTCCACCACTGTAATATGAGATGATGCACAAATCAAAAGGTCTTTGAAAGGGTTGTAACGGGGCTTGGCGTAAGGTGTGGATAAAGGCTGAATTAGAGGGTTAGAATTGAGATCGACCTGAAAAATTACCTAACTAGAAACAACGAACTGAAAAATATATAATTACATGAATTGAAACTTTGAAACTAATAATACGAGCTTCTTCTTCAATAAATAGACTTTAACTGTATAAGCTCGCTTTTCATCATACTAATACTGAATATACTTTGATGTTTTTTTTAGATCAAGTAATAATAAAGAACTTTAACAACTGAAATAAAGAACATAGTTAGGAAACTGATCAAATCAAATCTCGACAAAAAAGGGTAGTCAAGAGGAATGGTGATAACAAATACAAAGGGTTTTGGGTTAATATTAGTGGGTGAGTCAATAAAAAGGGTTGTTAGTATCAAAGGGGTTCACTAGGGGTTAATTATGAAGGTAGGCTTTTTATGGAGTAAGTGGGTTAAATCCTAGGTGCCTTTATCATTTCTGTATATCAAATCAAAGATGTGGTCTCAACATGTATAATCGAGGCAAGTTCTAAAATAACAGTTCAATGTTGACACACTCATAATCAAAAAGTGAGCATGAAAAAGGATATATGCTCTTATAAGGCTCAAAATATCACAAAAATTATGGGTATTTTGATATCAACCTCATAAATTTCAAATTTCAAAGTAATATTCAAATTCAGGTTAACAACCTAGAAAAAAATTTTAAATACCGAAAAATAGACTTATTATGCTTGATTCTCTAGTATTCTTAGAATTTAATTATCAATGCACAATTATCAATGATTTAATCTAAAACATATCAACAAAAATCATAAATCAGGGAAATTTTCATTCTAACCATAATATGAGAAACTTGCTTTAAGACAAGGTATAATTCAGGGATTTTTAAATAATTCTATAGTTAACCCCCCCACACTTAAGATGTACATTGCCCTCAATGTACAAAGATAGATAATAGCAAAATAAAATCATACGACAGGGAGAGAGGTGAAACTTCCTGAATTTTGGATGAAGTTAATGGAAAGAAACTGTATAGGATTGGAGGTGAACGTGGGGAAGCGCCTCGAACCGTTTAAAATTGAATCCTCGAAGTAGCCGGCCTGATTTTATTGTATCCTAAGCTAAATCTAAATGGTATGAAGAATAAGAAGAAAATAATAAAGAAAATAAAAATAAAAATAAAAATAAAAGTAAATAATGGAAAATAAAAGAAGAGAGACAACTGAAAAAGAAAAAGGAAGAATGGGGGTCTAAATAGAGATTATGGATCTGGTGGTTGCCCCCGCCCTTGTACCTTCCTGTGGCGGCCACACGGCCACGGCCACGGCTGTGTGTAAGGCCGTGTGGTCTGGAAATCTGCACTTTGGTTAGTTTATAGTTAGGTGCTAAAAAGAAAGAAAGAAAGCAAAAGAAGAATTAAAAATGTAAACATTTATGGGGTTAGTGCTCGGGTTGCCTCCCGAGAAGCGCTCGTTTATAGTCTTAAGCTAGACTTTACCTCTCATTCGTATGGTCATGGTGGTTTGAGGAGGTGAAAATCCTTGCTCATGCGATCAATTCGGTTGTGGATATAAAGTTTAAGTTGAGTAGTGTTTACCTTAGAAGTGCTAAATTTAGGATTAGTTACCTCGACTATTCCATCTGGGAAGATTTCGAGTACCTAATCTCCTATCTTAAGCTGGGTTGTCCCATCGTTAAGTTTGTCGTGGAGTTGCCTCATTTTTTGCTTCGTGTATTTTTAATTTCTCTTTGAAGTGTGTCTTCCACTCGTCTAGTCCTTCGCTCCGAAGCCTTCGTTCCTCATGCATTTCTTCTTTATTGACACGAGGTCTAGGATCTGGCATCTGCAAAAGAGCTTCAAGAAATGGCAAGTTAATAAGAAACTTCTTTGGAGGTTTAAGAAATTTACCGAATTGTTCCTCTATATGGTCTTTCTTTATCGCATTGGGGCATGGCATATGAGCTTGGTACTCTGTAATTACCGGGTTTGGTAAATCATGGCTTACCTCAACCTTACCTTCTCTTACTACAGGCTCTTGCCTTGGGTCAGATTCCACTAACCTTTCACCGTCAAGAGTACATTACGGCTTGAATTTGCTCTTTTGGGTTAGTTTCAGGTGTTGTTGGTAGACGCCCTTGCGGTCGTTCAGAAATTAACTTTGTAAGTTGTCCAACAGACTTAGTAAGTTCCCCAACTTGGTTCTTGATCCCTTTGATCGATGCTTGTTGATTATTAAGCGTTGTCTCAGTTTTTTGGAGACGGGTATATGTGGCTGCCATGAATTTTGTCAGTATCTCCTCGAGGTTCGACTCCTCTTCCTGTTGGTAAGGTGGTTTTTGAAAATTTGGAGGAAGTTCCAGTCCTTGGCTACTTTGATCATCCCACGAGAAATTAGGATGGTACCTCCAACCTGCATTATAAGTGTCACTATAAAAATTATTTTGAGGTATAGAATAGTTACCCATATAGTGGACTTGTTCGTTCTCTATGCCATATCCGTAGGGTGGGTACTCAAGATTCGCCACGCCTCTGCTTGTTTCGTACTGCATAACTGGATGTATCTGCGAAGAACACACATCATCAAACTTTTTATTTAACATCTCTAACTGGTTTGATAGCTGGTTATTGGGTCGAGGTTGTAGATATCGGCTGCTTTTGTTGGCTTTGTCCTCATAACTTGCCACTGATAGTTATTCAGTGCCATCTCCTCTATCTGCCAAAATCAAATAAAAGAAAATTTACCAAAGTAAAATAATAATAATAATAATAATGGCTAAAGTAATAAAAATTGAGCTTTCTTAATATTTTAGTTCCCCGGTAACGGCGCCAAAAACTTGATCGTTGATTTCAGAGTTTTAATTTTATAAAAATAATGATCGAACCTGGAAACTAACTATGACAACGATTTGAGGCAAGTGCACCTATCGAACAGTAGTATAGCTTAGGCAAGACCGGATAGTCAAACCCAAAGGAACCAAAAGTACTAATACCAACTTTATTTTTATTATCTAGCCTAAAATAAGTGAAGTTGTTATTTAATCTAAATTTAACTAACTACTAAGCTAAAGAATCAAAGACAAAAAGAATGAATTGGGGAAATACTGTTGGAAAAACTCAATTGATTAAGACGATACCCTCAGGAAGAATCCACCTAGACTTCACTTGTTATCTAACTCACGAACTGACGATTTATTCACTTGACTTGATCCGTAAGACTCCCTAATGTATATTAAACCCTCTCTCGAAGTGAATAACGTCTAACCCTAGGTTGATTAATTGAAATCTCTTTCTAATTAAAACCCCTAGAATTACATTAACTCGATCTATGGACTCCCATATTAGGTTTCACCCTAATCCGGCAAAATCTTGTCACCTTATCTCTAGGCGCGCGATCAATTCCGCTTAATCATGCTAGATCTACTCTTAAGCAGGGACTTTTGCTCCTCCACCTAAGCACATCAAACTTGAATCAATATCCCAGAAATATTAACACAAGAATTAAGAACACATAATTAAGAATAAATCAAGTATTTATCATATAGTTCAGCAAACGATAACAAGATTCATCTAAGTTTCATCCCCTTCAGGTATTTGAAGGGTTTAGTTCATAATAATAAAAGGAAACATCTCAGAAGAAAAGATAAAACAAAACATAAGAAATCCCTAAAACCCCCTGAAGGAATTGAAGGAGAGATCTGCCATCTTGAGTAGAATTTCGGCTTCTTGAGATGGATCAACTGGCTATCTTCGAGTGTTTTCCACAAATCTGACCTTTTCGGCTCGGCTCCTTGGCCTAGCTCACCGCCCTCTTCTAGGTTATACTTAGGGTGCTTATATAGGCTTTTGAAATAGGTTTCTTTGCCCCTAAGTATCCTTTTCCGAGTGAAATTGCTCTTCTCCACGAAAGGGACACGACCATGGCACACGCCCGTGTGAATCATCTTTAGGCCATGTTCGGACTTTTAATGAGGTGACACGCCCGTGTAAATCGTGATCGGTCGTGTTCTAGTCTATCAAGGAGACACGTAGTGTTGGCTCAAGTCCAGTAGTGTTGATTTTCACTTTGGCCCAATTTGGTCTGCTTTTGAGCCCGTTTCTCGTTCTTTCCATCCTCGGTGCTTTCACGAGTATAAAACATGAAAAGAAAGGATTAAGAGCACCTTTTTACATAAATCAAGGGATAAATAATCCAAAAGTATGCTAAATGTGGGATTAAAATATGTTACTTTTACGGTTTATCAGTAATTGTTTTATAATCTCAGGGTTTCTTAATACACGAACTCTATCCTGAAACAACGAATAATCATCGGTTCCAATTTGAAATTCTGAATCAGGAGTCAATTTACTTTGACCCCCTTTTAAGTTATGATTCACTGACACATTTCTGGGCTTCGTAAATTCGATGAATACACACAATTTAGTTTCTAACTTGGCTAACGACTATCTATCATCCGATATAATCAATCGTATAATCATCGCTCGCAAAGCACACATAGGTTTCCTATTCAGAACGTCCGAGACTGTAATCGTTTTCTATGGATAATAATCAATCACTGACTCAAAAGCTTTCGAGAGTTCAAGCCATCTTAGCAGCCACAAATTCAGATCTCTTAGAAATATCAAATGTTTTAAATTTTTGTGGTCATCAAAAGGTTACATTACTTATCAAATAATTAATGTTGCTTACTATTCAGTACAATTGCAAATAACTCGAATAATCTTTCCAGAAAATAATCTAATCAAACTAGACATCTGAATCGATCTTGACTGTCAAATTATGACTTTTCAATTATTAATCAACTATGACCAAGGATATATAATCCCCCATATACTAAGCATACAATAGCCGGTAGAAACATAATACTATCACCTCCTGAATTCTATCACCAACTTTCCTTTACAATTCAAACATTATCTCACTGTCTAATTCTGTCATCATTAGGTTTATATTATTCCATCCACTATCATAAACCAACTCAAAAAAACTTCCAATTAGTATATTCTTTAGGTATCATATATGTATGTTTTGTTTCATCGAAGTTGACTTCTTTAACCTCAGCCTTGCATAATCCGAATGATCTTCAAAATGATTGAATATCTCTTTTAGTTCTATCCTTACTTATTGACTCATTATTTTATCTGGCCACCATAATAATTAATCCGCTAATAAACTCTTTAGTCTCTCATTTGTGAGTTCATTCAACAAAATTCTCATAAAATTTCATCATAACACACCAGTTATTTTTGGCAATTTAACACACATATTCACAGTATTCATCCGTATCCTTTGTCTCTTCCGAAGGTTCATCCGAGAATTTCCTCACTTTCAATCATTTTAATAAATATCAGTAATAAGCATTTGCATTCACACAATGCATTAATATATAAAAACATACGTAATAAGGATGTATCATTTATAGATAAACTTACTCATTTCAAATCTTACCACATTCCAAATACATATCATAAACATTGCTCATACTTACATGCACTTGTACCCTTCACTTGTCATCACATAGTCACACGTAATTTCACTTAGTCAAAGTTTCCCGATGAACACTTCGGAATAATACTGAATACACGGTGGTTTCACACATAGCCCACCAGTAATAATAAATACGGTGGTATCGCACACAGCCCACCAATAATAATAAATACGGTGGTATTGCACACAGCCCACCAATAATAATAAATACGGTGGTATCGCACACAACCCACCAATAATAACATATTCACATGCTGCCATGGTCAACTCATGGTCTTTATCATCAATCCATCACATGTCTCTAAACGAAAGTACCCGTTTCCAGCGTTCTACTCGGTTCACACATTTAATTCCTTTTTCATAACTTCTCAACATTTATAACATTTTATCTATTGCATAAAATCACCATAATTTATCGAAATACAACATTCAACCAGGACAATAACATTGTACCCAAAATTCTCAAATTAAGGTTATTTCATTTTATACATCCTCACATACATTTTATGAACTCTTATTCGTACCTTACAACATTTCAACTTATCACAAATATATTTTCAAATATCACAGTGTCAATGTCAGCATTTTCGAAAATAGCTCGGTTGGAAAGCACCTCTATCTCAATAAACAATTTTGTTAGAGCCCGGAGATATCACACTATCACGGTCCACATATGACATGTATAGCTAGACTCTTACTCATGCTAGGTTAGTCCGAGAACTGACTAAACCATAACTCTGATACCACTAAATGTAACACCCCTTACCCGTGTTCAACGCCGGAACAGGGTACAAGGCATTACCGGACAATAACATTTGTGACTGAACAATTTCAGGGCATAAATTTTCGTTTAAATTTTTAAAACTTTTATCTTATATCATCAAGTCCCTAAAATGGGCCTACGAAGCCCAAAACAGGCTTTGGGAGCGATTCAGAACTAAACCGAGAACTTTTAAAACTATTGAAACATTTAGAAAATTTCCTTATTTTGGAGAGTTACACGCCTGTGTGGGCTGGCCGTATGGTTACACCCGCCCGTATGGCCCAGGACACGCCCGTGTCCTCCACCCGTGTAACTCTTTGTTTATGATGTCATCATTCGTTTTGGATCACACGACCAAGTCACACACGACCAAGTCAGACACCCATGTGCTAGATCGTGTCCTCCATACGGCTGAGACACACGGTTGTGTCTCTGCCTGTGTGGTCAAAAAGTTGGCTATTTTCCAAGCCAATTTCTACCCTATCATGTCCCTACTTGAGTATAGCTTGAATGACACATTTCATGACATATTAAAGCTACCAAAACACACACCACACACACGTAACGAGTCTTAGCATACAATTTACTCAGCCCTGGAATGCATCCCCATGGGTTTATAGCATAACCAATTTATTTGGTCACATTAAATGACCTTATACAACAATGAACTCTGAACATCAAGGTTAATTATTCTAGGACAACTCATAGTAACATACACACATGACCAAGTTCCCTATACATGCCATAACCCTAAGTATAACATCATCGATACCTAAATTGTAAGCTTGATAGTGTGATAGATTCTCCTAGTGACTTCCAACCCGAGCTAACTTTGAGTACATTATAAACACGGAAAACAACGGAGTAAGCTATAAAGCTTAGTAAGTACGTATGTAAATAATAAACAATTGATTACAATTCTTTTAACAATCCTCATTGTAAGCTCTCAAGATAATACCATCATTATTACATAAAATTTCACAATTTATTTATGTTCATCTTCAGTTGTTTACTTGAGTTACAGTCACTAAATTATTTTTATCTGGAGCTACAGAACTCCAAATTAATATCCTCTAATTTTCCCTGAAAATAGACTCACATATATTCTTACCATAAAATTTCCAGAATTTTTGGTTCACCCAATCAGTACATTTTATTCTTTAAAGTCTCCCCTTTTTCGCTGCCCGACAGTTCTGACCCCTCTTCACTTAAAATTTACTATCTCATTGTACAAAACTTGAATGATGTTCCCGTTTGTTTCTCTTGAAAATAGATTCATTAATAAATTCAAGAATATATATTTTATCCAATGAATATTTTTGTGAAAATTTTAATGAATTTCTCAAGTCAAACTAGGGGATTCCGAGATCATTCTAACCCTGTCTCACTAAAATCCAAATATCTCACCATATGATATTCTTTTGCTTATCCTGTTTCTTTTATGTAGAAATATACTCAATAATATTTAATCTCATATCTCATTCAACCTATAATTTAATTTCCACCATTTTTGGTGAGTTTTCAAAGTGATACAACTGCTGCTGTCCAAACTGTTCTATTGCTAATTTAACTCTTTCATGTTTCCTTTATATTAATTTTTCATTTACACACATATAACACCAAAGTATATCCATGGTTGGCCATTCCAATAACTAGTCATTATCAAATATTTTCAAGCCAATCATTGGCCAATTTAACCTATTCATCAACAGCAAAGTCTTAAACATATCATTTCTCAATTTAATTTGGCCTAAAAGCCTTACACACGATCATCAATCACATTTACTACGTATTCATACCTCATAAGCATGGACTTATAATCACAAGGTCATTCTCATAGGTATAACTTACTTGTTTACATTCTTACCAAAATTCGATTACATACCGAGCACATTGCTCATGAGTGTATAAATACATATACCTACACTTAATCGACAGATAATCACATTCATTTACACTTTAGTCATTTTCCATCTTTCACGTAAACTTTAATTCTTTACCCCGTTGAACCATTTGGAATATCGAAGCATACTCGAAAATTGTCATACACGTAGTAGGATGCCAATGCCATATCCCAGATATGGTCTTACACAAGCTCTCATAATGTGGCCGACGCCATCTCCCCGACATGGTCTTACACTAGCACACATATCACCCAAATGTCATGGCATTTGTATCCTATCTATTCATAAGGTTCAACCGGGATTCTCATTCTTGATTCTTCGCCAAATCATCATCAATCGAATCCGTAGAAACATATATATACAATTCATGCAATATCAAAATATTAATTACATAATATAATGTTGTATTATTTACACACGAACTTACCTCGACTTAAAATGGCGAAAGGGACCGAGTCGTCCAATATTCGTCTTTCCGCCGTTCTAAGTCCGAAACTCATTTTTCTTTATCTAAAATATCACATTTGACTTATTTAGTTATTATACTATTCAATTCAATCCAAAAATCATATTATGAAAAATTTACATTTTGCCCCTAAACTTTATCATATTTACACTTCTGCCCCTAGGCTCGTAAAATGATTTTTATTCAATTTCCTTGTATTTTAAGCCTTGCCGAACCATTTTCATATGTATAGCAGTCCATAATTTGCATTGTTTCACACCTTTACCACCTATTTTACAACTTTTACAAAATGGTCCATTTTAGGTGTTTTCATTAAAATCACTTAACAAAAGTTGTTTATTTAACAACTAAGATTCATTTTCTTCTATAAAGATGCAGCAAAAAACATGAATATTCTCATGGCAAAACCCTAGACTTTCAACCATTTTGCAAAATAGTCCCCTCATTAGCTAGATTAAGCTACAAGGGTTCCAAAAATACAAAAATCATCAAAAATGGCCATCAAAATCACTTACTTGTGAGAGTTAGAAGTTGCTGAAATTTTCAAGCTTCCATGGCCATTTCCTTGGATAAGAATCGGTGGAGAAGAAAGAGAAATAAAAAAGATGGTAGCTTTTTGCTATTTTGTCCTATTACCCTATTAACTTATTTACCAAATTAAACCTTTTAATAACTTCACCAAATCCACCTACTACATGTCCATCTTTGTCTCCTCACTTTTCTATTGGTATAATTACCATGCAAGTGCTCATACTTTTCAATTCTATAGCTATTTAGTGCCTTTATCAATTAGACCTCAAGTTTTGCACCTTACGCGATTTAGTCCTTTTTATAAAATTGAGCACTCAAACGAGGAAAATTTCTTTATGAAAATTTCACACAACTTTAGTATCATACTATAGACATCAAAATAATAATAAAAATAAATTTTCAATGTCAGATTTGTGGTCCCGCAACCACTGTTCTGACTAGGCCCAAAATCAGGATGTTACAGGTAATACCTTGTAACCCTATTCCGGCGACGGATAGGGGTTAGGGGTGTTACAAGTGACATGTTCACTAGAAACCTATGTGAAATCTAAGTGAAATAAGTGATCCGGGTGTTGGTCCGTACGTTCTACCGGTGGCTGAGTTATCCGACATGTGTTACGGATACTTGACAGCTTGTGTAAGCAGCACCGTGTAGTTTCGTCATGACCGACAGCTTGTGTGACCAGACCCAAGATTGTGATTATGTGAAACGGGTGCCGGTCTTCTAAGTTCTACCAGTGGCTGGGTAATCCAGCGTGTGTTGCGGATACCTCACAGCTTGTGTGAGCAGCACTGAGTAGTTACATATGACCGACAGCTTGTGTGAGCAGACCCGTGAATGTGATTAGCTCCAGAGCGAGCCTATGTGAAAAGTGTGATATGAAGTATCTTTAGCTACAAGTGTGGCACTTATGTGCAAATTTCCGTGTATCCGTTATTATTCCGATTCGTTCAACGGGAAATGACTAAGTATAAATGAATATGACTAAGTGATGAATAAGTGCAGGTATGTGTGTGTCAATTTATGAGCAATGTGCTTGATAGGTGATCGAACTTTGGTAAGTTTGATATGGGGTAAGTGTTACTATGAAAGTTGATACAAAGAAATTATGAAAGAGTAAAATTTGCAATAAAACAGTTTTGGGACAACAGCAGTTTTGTGTATTTGAAAAATCACCAAAAATGGTGGAAATTGAATTAGAAGTTGAATAAGACATGAAATTAAATCTTATTGAGTCTATTTTTGCATAAAAGAAACGGTGTAAGCGAAAGAATTCCATATTCTGAGATATTTGAATTTTTCTGAGACAGGGTCAGAATGATTTCGGAATCCCTTGTTCTGACTTTGGAAAATCACTAAACATTGTATAAAAATAATTATGGTTTGTAATTTATATTTTTAAATTTATTAATGAGTCTACATTCAATTGAAACAAATTGGAACATCATCTGAATCCCGTACGAAGAGATAATTATTTTTTTGTGAAGAAGGGTCGAAACTATCAGACAGCAGAAAAGGGGAGACTTTAAAGAATAAACTGTACTTATTGGCTAAACCAAAAATTCTAAAAATTTTATGGTAAGAATATATGTGAGTCTAGTTTCATGAAAAATTAACGGATCTTAATTTGGAGTTCATTAGCTCAAGATATAAATAATTTTGTGACAATGACTCGAGTAGACAGCTTAAGATGAACATGAGTAAATGGTGGAACTATGTGTAATTATGATTGCATTATCTTGAGAACATATTATGAGGATTGTTAAAGGCATGTTAATAAATTGTTTATTATTTACATATTATGTCGTCAGGCCGTGTGGCACCAAACCACTAAATCCTTAATTTCCAAACACACACGCTCGTGTGCTTAAGGGACACGTGTAACACCCCTTACCCGTGTTCAAAGCCGGAACCAGATACGAGGCATTACCTTACTCAACTTGCTTAAACATACCACATCGGGCCATAAAATTTCGTTTCAACTTAAGACTTTTCATTCCTACTCATAATGTCCCTATTATGGGCCTACGAGACCCAAAAATTACACCCGAAATGATTCGGGACTAAACCGAAAACTTTGAAACACAAAGACAAATTTGGCTTAAAAAAGGGCCACACACCCGTGTGAAGGATGGGACACGCCCGTGTGGCATATCACATGCCCGTGTTCCACACTCGTGTGGATTTATTTCTTAATTCAAACCTACAGGGGTTTTTACACGGCCAGACACACGCCCGTGCCCCTGGCCTGTGTCCCTCACATGGCCTCGACACTCCCGTGTGCAAAAACCATGGCATTCTATTTATGACATCATCACCTCACTAAGGTCACACGGCCAAGGCACACGCCCGTGTCCTTAGATCGTGTGTCAAATTAAATTCCCAAATTTTAGGTGCAGACTTCACACGGCCTGGGCACACGCCCATGTCCATGGCCGTGCCTCCCACATAGCTGAGACACACGACCGTGTCTCTGCCCGTGCGTTTACTACTGAGCATACTGACTTGTAAACCTAGCATGCAAGGGGACACACGGCCTCTCCACACGCCCATGGGGCTGACCTTGTGTCACACGTGGCCTAGACACACGCCCGTGTGTCTACCCATGTGGACAATTATATGGCTATCTACCAAGCCATTTGCCACCCTACAAAGCAACCACTCTCATACCAAATCAATTCAACACATATTATGACCATATGGCACCTCTAAGAACTCAAAATCAAGGCATCCACACAAGCATACACTTCATGAAATTCATCATCATTGAATATATGAACATGTCAAGTATAGGCCAACTTCCCTTGACCATTTACAAAATGAATTGAACAACATTAATAGCCAACACTTTGGCTAGCAAATATGACATAACAAAATGACCAAGTCCTATACATGCCATACTCAAAATGAATCTAACTTGGCTATACCAAAAAGTAGTCGATAGTGTGATTTTTGAACTCCAACGTTCCACGAATTCTCAAGCTAACTTGGCAATACTACAAGGAAAAGGGAAATGAGAGGGGTAAGCATAAAGCTTTGTAAGTTTGCATGAAATAAATAGCAACATAAAGCTCATAATTTCATCCATCCATTGCATTGACTAAAAAACAAGTCTTAAACTCATTTCCATAACTTACTCATACTTACTCCTACCAATTACACATCATGCCACATCTCGTAAACCATTCTCGTGAATTACTCACATATATCTGTATCACTTCATCACATAGTCTTAGCATTAATCTCATATCTATCATAAGCTTAATTATTTATCCCATTAAATTAATTGGGATATCCAAGGATACATGATCATCCTCATTCGGATAATTACGACACCAATGCCACATCCCAGATGTGGTCTTACGTGGGGTCACTTCTAGATGCCGATGCCATATCCCAAATATGGTCTTACACAGGATTTCATATCGATCGTCGATGCCAGATATGGTCTTATACGATTTTCATATTTGATGCCGATGCCATATCCCAGATATGGTCTTATACGAGATTTTAAATTGGTGCCGAGGCCATGTCCCAGACATGGTCTTATACGGGACCTTATCCATCTCAAGTTTTGATGAAACTATTCTCTCATTTATTTAAGTCCAACCGGGACTTCAACATCATAGATTCTCATTATTTCATCATTCAACATCATTACTCAAATTCATAGAAACAATATACATTGTTCCTTTCCTCGGTCGAGGTTAAATCTTCGTTCCTCTTGATCTATAATAACAATTTAGCTCATTTAATAATCAAATTAATCAACACGTCTCAAAATTCATACTTTGGCAAAATTACCATTTTACCCTCACACTTTCACAAAATGACTATTTTACCCCTAGGCTCGTAAATCAATTCTAATCGAATTTCCTTCTTCTACAAGCCTAGATGAACATTTATTACTCTTATGGCAATCCTCAATACTCATCATTTCACACATTTATCACATATTTTGCAACATTTACAAAAAGGTCCTTTGAGGTGTTTTCATGATAACACCTTTCACAAAAGTTGTTTATTAAACATCTATGACTCATTTTCTTCCATAAAAATGCAGCAAAAAACATACATGCTCTCATGGTAAAACTCTAAACTTTCCACCATTTTGGAAAATAGTCCCCCCATTAGCTAGCTTAAGCTTTAGGGGTTCGAAAAGTATAATTTTTATCAAGAAATGATCATCAAGTCACTTACTTGTAAAGGGAGAAGCTTGCTGAAATTTTCGAGCTCTCAACACCAATTTTTGCTGCTAATTTTTAGTGGAAGGAAAGAGAAGAAAAGATGATATCTTTTCTTTCTTTATTATAATATCAAATCCCAATTTAGTCCACCTAATCCACCTACTTGACCAAATTTTGACCTCTATTGTCCCCTATGGCCGGCCACCCTCTAACTAAGGGTCAAATTGCACATTAAAGGCCTCCAATTAATATTCTATGGCTATTAGGCACCTTTAGCTTATAAAACGGAACTTTCGCAATTTATGCGATTTAGTCCTTTTTCGCGATTAAGCATGAAATCGCTAAAATTAAAACCCCAAAATTTTCATGCACTTATACAATCATACTATAACTCATATAATAATATAAAAATAATTTTAGTCAGCCTCAGATTAGTGATTTCGAAACCACTGTTCTGACTAGCCCCTAAATCGGGCTGTTACAATTATCCCCCCTTAAATATTTTCGTCCCCAAAAATCTTACCGGTGAAAAGGTTGGGATATTGATTTCTCATAGTCTCTTCGGGCTCCCAAGTAGCCTCTTCTACTCCATGTCTTTGCCATAGCACTTTCACAAGGGCTATACTTTTGTTTCTCAACTGTTTGACCTCTCATGCCAAAATCTTAACCGGCTCTTCGCTATAAGTCATGTCCGGTCGAATCTCTACCTCTGATGGTAAAATCACATGCGAAGGGTCTGATCGGTAGCGACATAGCATAGACACGCGGAAGACATCGTGAATATTTTCCAACTACGGTGGAAAATCCAAATGATAAGCTATCGGCCCTATCCTCTCGATAATCTCATAAGGTCTGATAAAACGCGGACTCAACTTGCCCTTCCGGCCAAATCTGAGGACCTTCTTCCATGCTGATACTTTCAAAAACACTTTGTCACCGACTTGAAACTCAATCTCTTTCCGTTTCAAGTCTGTATAGGACTTCTGTCTATCTGAGGTAGCCTTTAAACAATCACGTATCACTTTTACTTTCTCTTCAGTTTCTTTGACCAAATCGACCCCGTGAATTTGGTTTTCTCTGAGTTCTGACCAATAAAAAGGCATTCGGCACTTACGCCCATACAATGCCTCATAAGGCACCATCTTCAAACTCGACTGAAAGATGTTATTGTAGGCGAATTCCACCAACGGTAAGTAATTCTCCCAATTACCTTGGAATTCCAAAACGCAACATCGAAGCATGTCCTCAAGTATTTGTATTACTCTCTCCGACTGCCCGTTGGTTTGCGGATGGAAAGCTGTACTAAAGCTCAATTTTGTGCCTAAGGCCTCTTGCAAATTTTTCCAAAACCGTGACGTAAATCTCGGATCTCTATCTGAAATAATCGACAATGGTACTCCGTGAAGTCTTACTATTTCTGACATATATAAATCCGCCAACTTATCAAGCGAATAGTCGACCCGTATTGGTATGAAATGGCCTGACTTTGTGAGTCTATCCACTACGACCCATACAACATCTTTCTCTTTTGGCGTCAACAGTAAACTCGTCACGAAGTCCATAGTAATATGGTCCCATTTCCACTCGGGGACCATAATAGGCTGAAGCAGACCTGAAGGTACTTGATGTTAAGCCTTCACTTGTTGACAAATTAGGCATCTCGAAACAAACTCAGAAATGTCTTTCTTCATACACGGCCACCAATACCATTTCCTCAAATCATTATACATCTTCGTGCCGCTTGGATGACAGACAAACATCCACTATGTGCTTCATGCATAATCTTTCGTATAAGTTCATCATCTCTGGGTACACAGACCCTATCTCGGAACATCAAACATGTAACACCCCTAACCCGTATCTGTCACCAGAATAGGGTTAAGATGTGTTACCGGACGAACGGAGACTTTTACGGACAATTCATAACATAATTCATCATATCACATCAAAGCGCCCCTTAAATAGGTCATCAAGACCTTAAGCATGCTTTAGAATAGGGTCGGGACTAAACCAAACACATACGAAAATTCTTGGAAATTTGAACATTTTTCAAAACTGCAGAGGTCACACGCCCTTACAGTCAGGCCATGTGCCTCACACGGCTACCAGACATGCCCATGTGTCCAGGCCGTGCCAAAATAGGGCATACATACTGACTTGTCCACACGGCCACCAGACACGCTCGTGTGCCATGGCCCGTGTGAAATTAAGCTAGCTACTAACTTGGTCACACGGCCACGAGCACGCTGTGTGCCACAGCACAAGTGTAACCCGCCCAGCACACTTGAAGTGGCCTTGAGCCACACGGCACAGAGACAGACGCCCGTGTCCTTGGCGTCGTATATACAAAATAGGCCATTTGCAAGGCCAAAATGCCACCCACACTTGGGTCATTCCTACAATCTCAAACAAGCATTATTCCATACACAATTAGCAACCAAAATCATGTCAAGTGAAAAACATATCATCTCATTCAATATCATTTCTATTCATACCAACTTGTATACTAATTTGGACAACCAATTCACATATAAAACTAATCATGTTTCATCCTCAATTTGCCACATTCATAGAACCATCTCATTGTTCAAACATATATACTCATATTGCATCCATATGCTTACCATAGCCTTGACCATTTCATAGGCATAAGATTATACCAAAACCAAACTCATATAGCATAGCATCACATACAAAACAAAATCACTTAGCTAGCCACATCACATGGCTACATATATATATATATATATGTCTCGAACATACTCCAATACAACTAGCCTATACATGCCATATTTAGCTATTTACACATTCAAAAGTACCAAAGTTGAGTTTGATAGTGTGGTGATGATCCTAGACGGTCCCTGAGCCACTCGTAGCTTTAACGATCTATAAAACAGAACAAACACACACAAAGTAAGCTTTCAAAAGCTTAGTAAGCCATATACAAATAAACTTAGCATAAAATACACATAACCATATTGATACATTGACATATTCATCACATATTCTTTGGCTCATTTACGTAGCCATAGCTTGCCACATTCTTCAACTCAAATATCACATATACAAATAGCTCATTCAAGCATATATTCACATATTATCTCATCATTTCTATACACATATTCACCTTAGTAAGTTCATATAGACACTTACCTTTCATACACACATAGTGTACTTTTCAAACGTACCTGAAACAGATATATAACTCACATAGTCGTTCATTTCTTAGACTTACCCGTTGAACCGTTCAAAATCTAATAGGATACTCAGAGTGCTCGGAATAATTGTACAATGACAACGTCCCAGATGAGGTCTTACATGTACTCAGATATCGATGCCACTGTCCCAGACAGGGTCTTACACGAATCAAATACGATGCCAACATCCCAGACGTGGTCTTACACGAAATCTCGAATCAATGCCAACGTCCCAGATGTGGTCTTACATGATATCACATTTCAGACACCTATGTCATGACATATGCTATCCTATCTATTCCTAGGTTCATACGAGACTTCTCAGACTTTAACAACTTGTCAATATATAAGTAAGCTCGAATTTCCCATACATTCCATCTCAATGGATATTCGTAGCAATTCGAGTATCATATATACACAAATAATTCAATTTAAATACATTTATTTGTATATCGACTTCCCTCGGATTCGGTCAACGTACGGACTCGACTATTCGATCACTTTCGACTTCTCGCGATCTAAGTCCGTTTTCTTCAGTTCTTGATCTATACATATTCAAATTTAATCCATTTATTCATCAACTCATTCAATCCAATCCAAAAACACATATTTAGGGCAATTTACAAATTAGCCCTCACATTTTCACATTTTGACAATTTAATACTTATTTCACAAAATCACAAAATACATCAAATCCCATATTACTCATGCTTGGCCAAATGTCACCCATGCTCATATCAATCCATACATTTAATTTATTTCACAATTTAGTCCCTTAAAATATTATTTTCTCAATTAAGTACAAATTACTCAAATTCATCAAAACTCCAAAGACAAAACTTGTTAATCGAACACATATCTTTCATTTTTCACCATCAAACATCACAAAACTCATGTGTTCATCAATGGCACATTACAAAATATTCATCAATTCAAAAAATTGAAGCATGGGTTTCAAAGTACTCAAAGCAACGATTGCAAAAATGTAGAAATTATCAAAAATCGAAGTCAAACATACCTTAACCAAGCCAAAATGTGTGCCAAAAATTAAAAGAGCTTAAACCTTTCTTCTTTCTCTAAAATTCAGTGGATGAACATAACATATTAGCTTATTTTTAAGCTTTTGTTTTATTATAATAATGTTATTTTACTATTTACTATATTATCCTTTCAATTAATATTTGAAACATATTTACATTAAGGGCATACTTGTCCTTTGTCATCCACTAACTTCATTAATGGGCTAATTGCCTCATAAGCCCCCCACACTTAAAAGCCACATCAATTAGGCCATTAATCAAATACGATGCTACTTTTACAAATTATGCGATTTAATCTTTTGTCCAAATTAAGCACACAAACGGACAAATTAACTCACAGAAATTTCACACATGCTAATTCACATATCAAAAGCACGGAAAAATATTATTAAAATATTATTCTAACTCGAATTTGTGGTCCCAAAACCACTGTTCCGACTAGGGTCTAAATCGAACTGTTATAATTCTCCCCCTTAGGGATTTTCGTCCCCGAAAATCTTACCGTTAAACAGATTCGGATATTGCTATCTCAATGAATCTTCAGGCTCCCATGTAGCCTCTTCCACTCCGTGTCTATGCCACTACACTTTCATTAACGGAATTTTATTGTTTCTCAACACTTTCACTTTACGAGCTAAGATACGAATCAGTTCTTCTTCGTAGGTCATATCGGATCGAATTTCAATCTCAGATGGAGTAATCACATGTGACAGATCAGATCTGTATCATCTAAGCATCGATACATGAAATACATTATGAATCTTTTCTAGTTCAGGTGGCAACAACAATCTGTATGCAACTGGCCCAACACGTTCGATAATCTAATATGGCCCAATGAACCTCGGACTCAACTTGCCTTTACGTCCAAATCGGATTATTTTCTTCCACGGAGATACATTCAAGAACACTTTGTCACGATTTCAAATTTTATATCTTTTCGTTTCAAATCTGCATAAGATTTCTGACGATCAGACGCTGCTTTCAGACTACCACGGATTAATTTCACTTTCGGTTCAGTGTCTTTTATCAAATCGACCCATGTATCTTACTTTCACTGAGCTCAGTCCAATACAGAGGTGTTCGACATTTGCGTCCGTACAAAGCTTCATAAGGTGCCATTTTAATGCTCGACTGAAAGCTATTATTATATGAAAATTCAATCAACGACAAGTACTATTCCCACGTACCATTAAACTCAATTATGCAACATCTTAACATATCCTCGAGTATCTGAATAATCTGTTCGAATTGACCATCCGTCTGGGGATGAAATGCTGTACTAAAATGCAATTTAGTACCTAAAGCTTCTTACAATTTCTTCCAGAACCGTGATGTAAATCTCGGATCTCTATCTGACACAATAGACAATGGCACTCCGTGCAATCTCACAATATCATAAATGTAAAGTTCAACTAACTTTTCAAGTGAATAGTCAGATCGTACCGGAATAAAATGGGCCGACTTCGTCAATCAATCAACTACAACCCAAATTGTATCTTTCCTTCTCGAAGTGAAAGGTAATCCATAAACAAAGTCCATCGTTACTCTATCCTATTTCCACTCAGGAATCAGAATCGGTTGCAACAAACCAGATGGAACCTGACGTTAAGCTTTAACTTGCTGACAAACTAAACATTTCGAAACAAAATCAGAAATGTCTCGTTTCATACCAGACAACCAATAATATTATTTTAGATCATGGTACATCTTTGTACTACCCGGATGAACAGATAGACGACTATTATGAGCTTCATTCAATATTAACTGAATCAACTCTGGATTCCTCAGAACGCAAATCCTATCTCAAAATCTCAAGCAATCATCATCATCCTCTCGAAATTCAGAATCAGAGTTCGAATCAGACTGAGCTCGTTTCGCTAGCATTTCATTATCAACTTTCTAAGCATCACATATTTGTTGTAAAAACAATGGTTTCGCTTTCAATTCAGCTAACACTGAACCATCATCAGACAGATCTAAATGAGTATTCATTGCACGTAATGCAAACAATGGTTTCCAACTCAATGCATCAGTAATAACATTTGCTTTACCCGGGTGATAATCTATCACAAGTTCGTAATCTTTCAATAGTTCTAACCATCTTTTCTGTCGCAGATTGAAGTCTTTCTGAGTCATCAGATACCTTAAACTTTTATGATCTGAAAACACATGACATTTCTCACCAAACAGATAATGACGCCAAATCTTTAATGCGAACATAATCGCAGCTAATTCAAGATCGTGTGTCGGATAATTCTTTTCATGCGGCTTTAGTTGTCTCGAGGCATAAGCTATTACTTTGCCTTCCTGCATCAGAACACATCCCAGACCATTTAATGAAGCATCACTGTAAATCACAAATTCTTTACATGATTCTGGCTGTACTAGCACTAGAGCTTCGGTTAACAAAGTTTTCAACTGATCAAAGATTTTCTGACATTTATCGGACCATTCAAATCTCACATCTTTATGAAGCAATTTAGTCAACGGAGTAGCTATCATCAAAAAGCCTTTTACGAACCTTCGATAATAATCAGCAAGTCCCAGAAAACTACAAACTTCAGACACATTTTTCGGAGGTTTCCATTCCAAAATAGTAGAAATTTTGTTCGGATCAACTCGTATTCCAGAGGCCGATACAATATGTCCCAGAAAACTGACTTCACACAACCAGAATTCACGTTTGCTGAATTTCGCATACAATTATTTATCTCGCAAAGTTTGCAACACAATTCTCAGATGTTCAGCATGATCAATCTCATCTCGAGAGTAAATCAATATGTCGTCAATGAATACAAAAACAAATCGATCTAGGTACGGTCTGAAAATTCTGTTCATCAGATCCATAAAAACAGTAGGAGCATTCGTTAGTCCAAATGGCATAACTAAAAACTCATAATGCCTGTACCTTGTTCTGAAAGTAGTCTTCAGAATATCTGAATCTCTTACTCTCAACTGGTAGTATCCCGATCTCAAATCTATCTTTGAGAACACAGTGGCTCCTTTAAGCTGATCGAACAAATCATCAATTCTGGGTAAAGGCTATTTGTTCTTTATTGTCACTTTGTTCAACTGACGATAATCAATGCACATTCTCATCGTGCCGTCTTTCTTTTTCACAAACAGAATAGGAGCACCCCAAGGTGAGAAACTCGATCTTGCAAACCCTCTGTCAGTCAACTCTTGTAACTGTGACTTTAACTCTTTCAACTCTGTTGGTGCCATTCTATACGGAGCTATCAAAATATGACTTGTACCAGGCAACAGATCAATACCAAATTCAACTTCACGTATCAGAGGTAATCCTGGCAACTCTTCAGGAAACATATCAGAGAATTCACAGACAACTGGCACTGATTCAACTTTCTTTTCGGTCACTTTTGAGTCAATTACATAAGCAAAATAGGCTTCATATCCCTTTCTCAAACAATTTTGAGCTTTCAATACAGATATCACAAAGAAGTAACCTGGTCAAATCATTAGACTCAACTTTGAACTATTTCATCATTCGACATCTCAAATCAATGGTCTTTCTTTTGCGGTTCACAACAGCATCATGCAATGTCAACCACTCCATACCCAAAATTATGTCGAACTCGTCAAAAGGTAATAGCATCATATCAGCAGGAAAATAGATATCTCGAAACATCAACGAACAGTTCTTGCATACTTTGTCAACCAAGACACTTTTATCTAAAGGGTTCGATACTTTTATAACAAACACACAGATGAGACTCTACAGTAAAAGTCTTCTTTCGATACTAAGTTCATGCATATATACGAATGAGTAGAACTGGATCTATCAATGCAATCACGTATATCATAAAGAGTAAATATACCCGTTATAACATTCGGAGATAAAGCTTCCTCACAAGCTCGGATGGCATATGCTCTGGCAGGCGCTCTGGCTTTCGATCCCACAACTGAGTCTTTCATAGCTCTCTGGCTACCACTGACATTTCTTAGATTTCGGGAAGGTCTACCTCTCGCTGAAACATTTTTAGATCTCGGATTCTGAATAATCTCTTGCTTAACAGACTCTGGACAGTCTCGGATGAAATGATCTAACGATTCACATTTAAAGCAGGCTCGGTCATTCAATCTACAACTTCCCGGATGTCTTTTACCACAGTGCTTACATTCAGGTCGATCAGATCAGACATTTCCAACACTAGCCATCGATGTTACTGGAGCTTTGGAGCTCAACTGTGATCTAACTCGATCTCTACCCGAATGTCCAACATTAGCCTTTGAACTGCTATGCTCATATTGGAATTTCTTTGAAACAGACTGAAATGATTTATTCAAAAATCTCTTTCTCACATCTCTTGCTTCAGACTCAGCTTTTCTTTTATCTTTCCCGAGTGCCTCAACTTTGTGCGCTCGGTCAACTAGCACAATGAACTCTTTTATCTCCAGAATACCAACTAGCAATCGAATGTCTTCATTTAGGCCATCTTCAAATCTCTTACACATTATCGCTTCCGTTGATACACATTCCCGAGCATACTGACTTAGTCTCATAAAATCTCGTTCGTATTCAGTGACAGACATGCGGCCCTGTTTCAATTCCAGGAATTCCTTTCATTTCTGATCAATAAATCTCTAACTAATGTATTTCTTCCGGAACTCAATTTGAAAGAAATCTCATGTGACCCGCTCTTTCAGAACAACAGAAATCAAAGTTTTCCACCACTGATAGGCTGCATCTCGTAGCAATGATACGACACATTTTATGCATTCTTCCGGAGTCAGTGACATCTCATCAAATACCCAGATTGTGTTCTCAAGCCAAAACTCAGCTTTCTCGGCATCGTCATCACTAGTAGCCCTGAACTCTTCAGCCCCATACTTAGAGATTTTGTCGACCGGAGGCTTATTTAACAGATTTATACCCATTATCGGAGGCACATCTGAAGTCTGAGGGGGATTAGTCGGGGGCGGAGGTTGTGAAACAGTCGGATTATTTCTTCCAAACTGAGTAAACAGCTCACTCATCATTTGGAAGAAAGCTTGTTTAGCTTCTCCTTTTTGACCGTTCGTAGCTGGTCTCCAATCAGATGGCGCGGTCCCTTGAGCGGGAGTAGGCGTATTGCTTTCAAGGTCGTCAGCTACGGCTCTTTCGGGAACCATTACTATATGAAATACACATTTTACAAGTCAGGATTCATCACACTATCACAATTCAGATATATGGCATGTATAGCTAGACTCTCATACGCTACGTTAGTCTGAGAATCGGCTAAACCGTAGCTCTGATACCAATCAAATATAACACCCCTAACTCGTATCCATCGCCAGAATAGGGTTAAGAGGCGTTACTGGATGAACAGAGACTTTTACAGACAATTCATAACATAATTCATCATATCACATCAAACTGCCCCTTAAATAGGTCATCGAGACCTTAAGCATGCTTTAGAATAGGGTCGGGACTAAACCGAACACATACGAAAATTTTTGGAAATTTGAACATTTTTCAAAACTACAGAGGTCACACACCCGTGCAGTCAGGCCGTGTGCCTCACATGGCTACTAGACACGCCCATGTGTCCAGGCCATGCCAAAACAGGGCATACATACTAACTTGTCCACACAGCCACGAAACACGCCCGTGTGCCATGGCCGTGTGAAATTAAGCTAGCTACTGACTTGGTCACATGGCCACCAGGCACGCCCGTGTGCCACGGCCGTGTAACCTACCTAGGCACACTTCGAAGTGGCCCTTGAGCCACACGGCAGAGACACACGCCCGTGTCCCTTGGCCGTGTATGCAAAATAGGCCATTTGTAAGGCCAAAATGCCACCCACACTTGGGTCATTCCTACAATCTCAAACAAGCATTATTCCATACACAATTAGCAACCAATATCATGTGAAGTGAACAACATATCATCTCATTCAATATCATTTCTATTCATACCAACTTGTATACTAATTTACACAACCAATTCACATATAAAACTAATCATGTTTCATCCTCAATTTGCCACATTCATAGAACCATCTCATTGTTCAAACATTTATAATCATATTGCATCCATATTCTTACCATAGCCTTTACCATTTCATAGGCATAAGATGTAACACCCCAAACCCGGCCCATGCGTTACGACCGGATCTGAGATGTCACATAAGGGAAAACGTATAAAAACCTTGTGATTTGTACTAAAATAGGTGTTATTTGTTTATGGTTAAGAAAACAAGTTTGGATATAAATTCTTTGATAAAATGCAACTATTTATGAGAGGTTGATAGTTGAATCAGAAATCGAGGTAGTGAATGTTAAAACCATGACTTTTGAAAATGTCGTTGGTATTTTGAAAAAGAATTCGAGTTAAAATATTTGTACATATTTATAAAAGAAAAACCTTTTGTTAATCAAATTTGGAAACCGTTATTTATGATTTTTTTTAAAAATTCCCAATTAAAAGAAATCAAGCAAGATAATACGTACGTCAAACATAAAGCAAAAATAAAATATTCCAGAGGCCTTATTACAACTTAAAAACCCAAAATAGCAAAAATAATAAAGTAAACGTAAATAGAAATCTAAAGTTCAAAAACACCATTTCTGAAGTATGGCCTCCACCGAGTCATCCATGGCCCAAGTCCACATTACTGAGCATTACCTGCAAGGGTTAAGGAAAAAGGGGTGAGTTACTAGAACTCAGTGTATAATCCCCTTACCGTCATCCACTGGGCCTAAATCCATTTAGCAATAACTTGGGCTTAAGCCCATTTACATAACAATATTAAAATGATATGAATGCAACCCAACCCATCCATCCATCACACCCCCGACCAGCCAATCACACCTGTGGGGATCAAGTCAACCCACCCCGCCACTCACACCAATTCGCAGGCAAGTTGCCATTTATAATATATTTGTGGCAGAGCCACTAGAGTATCGCTGCAGTCAAGCTGCTTTCATATAGTATTTTCGTGGTCAAGCCACCTAAATCATAAGTAAACATTATAATGAATATTTTGTGGCAATGCCACCAGGCTACACTGCTCTTCATACATTTTTCCCAACCGATGCGATATGTAACATGCAACATACATAATAAAGCATAATATCCACATATATGTACAACAATCATTAATCCAATAATTTATTACGGTGAATCGGCATATTATAGAACTTTGTAATTCGGTCCACTAAAGCGTTCTAGCAATTCGGCCCATAGGGGCATTTTCGTAATTCGGCCCATAGGGGCAATTTCGTAATTCAGTCCATAGGGGCATTTTCGTAAATCAACCCATAGGGGCATTTTCGTAAATCGGCCCATAGGGGTATTTTCGTAATTCTAACAATTTTAATACCAATTTTGAAAAATCTATAGAAATAATGTAATTTAAGCAAATTTCCCGATTTATGCCATATTACAATTTTAACCATATAAATAATAATGATCTTATTTCCAACGTGATATCGAATCATAAATCTACGGGATTTCGGCGTGAGATTACACACCTGATTACGGTAAGGATTAATCCTTCTTGATCGTCGCCACCTAAATCACCATTACACTCGATTAATCCAACAAACGAGATTTTATTAATCTAAATCTAAATCAAAAGATCTATTGAAACGCTTACCCTTAGTATCGTGAATGACCACGATTTGTCTATTTTCACCAGATGATGGACCACAACCCGGTGGGAAATCCCAAACCGCCGATACCGCTCTACGCTTGAATTTAGGAGTAGGAATCGCAAATCCACTCCTTTTGTGTTCTCCAGTCACTTTTCCTTTCAAATCGGTACCACTTGCCTACATTAGAAAAATTCTTAATCAAAACGATATTACGATGATATAAAACAATTGTCTAAGGAAAAGGTTCGGCTTACCACTATTTTCGTATGATCAACAAGTGTATAGGAACGATCGATATAGTCCCTTAACGATGGTAAAACTGATTTCCAACGATTGTACTTATGGCTACGGATGAGTCAAAGATAATAGATTCGGCTTTCCCACTATTACACTACAAAAAGATAACGATTAAGATATGAGGGAGTATGGAAAACACCATTTTGGTTTAGAAACAATATGAAACAACCAAATGATGAGGAACACTCATTCGGCTAGAGAGAGAAGAGAATGAAAAGATTAGAATAAAGTCATTTACATGATTTAATCAAGGAAGAAATGTCCAACTTGCAAGATGAAGAAGAGAAGATGATCAAGATTCGGTTAATGAAGAGAAAGAGACTAAAGAGTTTCGGCCACGAAGAAATGTCGGTATAAGAGAAAATGAGAAATATTGAAGAAAAGGTGAATAAAAAAAGAAAAGAGGTGATGGACAAAGAGGTATTAGGGTGTTTCGGCTATCACCAAAAGAAAATGAACCAAATGGATTTAGTGATTCGGCAAAACAACACAAAAAGAAGAAAATGCACAATTTGCTTGAGTGTTTCGGCCAAAACAAAGGAAAATGGTGCACAATATTGGCTTTAGGGTTTCGGCAAGTGAGGGAAAAATTGGAAGAGAACACACTAAAATGCTAAGAAGAAAACAACCTCTCATGCACCAAAAACTTACCAAATGCCTAAAGAATTTCGGCTCCCCCTCTTTACCCCACAAAACCGTGTATCACTTTGCTAAGAGGATGAATGTTGACCAAAATAATATTTCCAAAACATCACCCACATAATAGGCCAACATGTTCCCTTCTCTTGCCTTTTTCTTTTGATTCCTTCCTTCATTTTCCCTTGCTTTCCTCCATACCATATTTCTTTAGCCATCTTTCCATAATTAAAAAGTCTCCCTTACCATAATTACCACCATGGCCGACACTTTGGGAAGAAGCACAAAAATTAGTCAAAATAATTTGCACTAGGTGGGATTCGAACCTCCTTGCCATATGCTCACTTATGCTAGCAAATTACTCACTTATTTCCATAAGCATTGCTGCCACTTACCTTCTCTCTTTAAGGTGCTTAAACAAAAAAAATTGCTAAGGCCCAATTCAATCCCGTGCCTTCTAAGGACCCCCTAAACATACAAAATTAACATTTTAAACTAGCCTATCGCATGATATAACACAAAACATAAAATTCTAAATTTCAGGATGTTACACCATAAACTTCCAAATTGACTTACCCATTAAGTCCAACTCACAATTATGCTATTCTCATATTCTCAAAAATTCTAAAAGGCTTCTACACTCGGGCCCAATAGGCCCAATTCCACTAGGCCCAATTTTGGGATGTTACATAAGATTATACCAAAACCAAACTCATATAGCATAGCATCACATACAAAAAAAAATCACTTATCTAGCCACATCACATGGCTACATATATATATGTCTCAAACATACTCAAATACAAACTAGCCTATACATGCCATATTTATCTATTTACACATTCAAAAGTACCAAAGTTGAGTTTGATAGTGTGGTGATGATCCTAGACGGTCCCCGAGCCTCTCGTAGCTTTAACGATCTATAAAACAGAACAAACACACACAAAGTAAGCTTTCACAAGCTTAGTAAGCCATATACAAATAAACTTAGCATAAAATGCACATAACCATATCGATACATTGACATTAATGTTTCTCAATGCATATTCATCACATATTCTTTGGCTCATTTACTTAGCCATAGCTTACCACATTCTTCAACTCAAATATCACATATACACATAGCTCATTCAAGCATATATTCACATATTATCTCATCATTTCTAAACACATATTCACCTTAGTAAGTTCATATAGACACTTACCTTTCATACACATATAGTGTACTTTTCAAACGTACCTGAAACAGATATACAACTCACATAGTCATTCATTTCTGGGACTTACCCGTTGAACCGTTCGGAATCTAATAGGATACTCAGAGTGCTTGGAATAATCGTACAATGCCAACGTCCCAAACGAGGTCTTACATGTACACAAATATCGATGCCACTGTCCCAGACAGGGTCCTACACGAATCAAATACGATGCCAATGTCCCAGACATGGTCTTACACGTAAATCTCAAATCGTTGCCAACATCCCAGACGTTGTCTTAAACGAAATCTCGAATCAATGCCAACGTCCTAGACGTGGTCTTACATGATATCACATTTCGTGTAAAACCCTTAACCGTATCCATCGCTGGAATGGGGTTACGAGGTATTACCAGGTGAGACACATATTTCAATTAATCGTATCATAATTATTTTCAAACATATAACCAGTTACAAAGTTCATAAACAATAGTATTGCTTATACTATTTACCACATAACATGTGCACATACCAATTAACAAACTCCATTCGGCATTTGAGTATTACTATATGTGATACCTAATTACCCATTAAAACATATCAAATCTACTATTCATATGGACATAACCGAATACATCATGAGTAATTATCATAATCATTTCCACAAATTATCAACCATATTTATTCCACCACATAACCGAATAACAAATGCACATAACATTTTCTATTATAAACCGATTTACCTATGAACATATTTATTTATATGCCAATGTAAAATAGCTATAACAAATATCATACATTTATAGTTAAACATGAATCAAACATCTCATATCTTCCATTATCATACACATAAAAAGTTAATCCAAATTCAATACCAATTGCCAAATACATCAAACCATATTATCGATCACATCTCTTATAATTAACATAGCTGAATCATCAAGACCAAACATATCTAACATTTAACCTGGAACATATAAAACCAAACTCATTACACATACATGTTTATATAACATGATCAAACTTACACAACCAATAGCAATTAGATCCAGCGTATCACACATAATTACCAAGATCTACTAGTTCATATTAATTGGTTTCCAAATAATTATCCAATCCAAATGGCTATACCTATCATCATTTTATAACTTAAGCATACTCCAATGTATCACATATTCTTGACATACATTTTACTAATTAATGCATTACATATTATAACTCAAACACAAACATCATTTACTTCACAAGAGTAAATCAATAACCAAATATAACATATATCCCACACGCAAATCTTATCTACTATGTAATAAACATTTCAAAATAAACTTTTTCCATATTCGAACATAACCTATTATCCTTTAGTACCAATTCATAAATAACATCTTAACCAAAATTAACAACCAAAATCACTCATACTCTTATCTATCCATATATCACAAACGAATCAACCAAATGCACACAATAGATATCATGAATACCCTTAAATCAAGACATATAGCATAATAACCAAATGAACGTAAGCCATAATCAACAAAACCGTAGTAAAGCATTGAAGTTAGGCCATTTTCGCATGGCTTAATTTATACAAAACCCAAATCCAATATTTCAAATTTCAATCTAGCCTATACATGCCATAGGTTCAAAAAATTTAGCTTATAAAATACCGAAGACAGTCGATAGTGTGATAGACTTTGACGATGGTCCCGAGCTCGTAACTTGACTCCAAAATCTAATAAACAATGCAAATGAACACATACAGTAAGCTATCGTAGCTTAGTAAGTTATAAGCAGTTACATAACAACAATGCATTATATTATTATATTAATAGGGCCAAATTAATATAATCACAATCGAGGTTTAAAACCATAACTATAATTTATATTACCCTTCGTAAACTTTCACATTTCATAGCCTTAAGGCCGAACACTCACACATTCAATAATAGATTTCACATCGATCAATAAATCACTTTCCCATCTCAAAACAAATACATATACATTTATACAACTATACAGATATATCACATTTTCTTAATTTCATATGCATATATCACATACCGAATTTATACTTGCATTCCAAACCCATATAAATCACATATTAATATGTATAATACATAATTTCATTTCAACAGTTAATACTTACTTTATTACCCAAAAGATGATCTATCAGCACATACCTAATCATTTTATCTCGTTTAACACATTCATTAACCGGTACTCTTAAAGAATCAACAAACCCACACACTACATGCCAAAACCTTGTAACGTATCGCACACTTAGTGTCGTTACATTTAACATCTCGCACATTTAGTGCCAAATCCTTGTAACGTATCGCACACTTAGTACCATTACATTTAACATCTCGCACACTTAGTGCCAAATCCTTGTAACGTATCGCACACTTAGTGCCGTTACGTTTAACATCTCGCACAATTAGTGCTATATTTCATACTATCATTTCTGCACATCAATTTCGCATATTACAAATCAGCATATAAATCTCATGTTTATATACATAATTAACAAGATATATATATATATGCTTATAAACTTACCAAATTCAATCTTTGAGATTAAAATTACTCGCACAGTTAGTGCTCATTAACCGATTTCGCACACATAGTGCTCGGTATCAAATTTGCACATTAAATGCATATCTCAAACTTGCTACTCATTCATATATATAAATATAAAGCTTAAACCTCAACCATATATATATATACGTATTAACTTATTCATCACTCGAATTAATATCACATTCGTGTATATCGTTGATATATATGTATACATCACATTCGGCTATACTCATCTCTCAAATCAATATCACATTCGGCTATATCAATAATAAACATATATACTTCCATCAAATTCATGTGCATCATTATAGATAAATCCAATCCAACATGATTGTTTAAAAACTTACCTCAAATATCGACGGACATTATAATCCGCTATTCGATCATGGTTACCAAGCTTATTCACACTCGGCATAAGCACATATATAAATTCATATTTTTTCATACCCGCATATATATATATATATATATATATAACATTTATCATCAATTAAACACGTCTATTTGCCTATAAACTTACCTCGGACGATGTAAAACAGAATGAGACCACTAATCGACAACTTTAGTTTCTTCCCCATCCAAGTCTGATTTCTTTTGTTCTTGATCTATATAATTTCAAACTAACCCCATTTAAACACAATTTCATTCAATTTAATCCAACAACATATAAATGGGAAAATTACCATTTTACCCCTGATATTTTATACTTTTATAAATTAGTCCTAATTGCACAAAATACAAAATACACAAAATTTCACCACATCATAGTTAGGCCGAATCTTCCTTATGCTCATAATAATCCATATATTTCATTTATTTTGCCTTTTTCCCCTTCAATTTATTATTTTCTCAATTTAGCCCTAATTACCTAAATCCATCAAATATTCAAGAACAAAACATGTTAATTAAACACATATCTTTCATTTAACTCCAAAACTCATCACAAAGCTCACCACTTCATTAATGGCACACTTTATAAACATCATCAATTCAAAAAATTTAAGCATGCGTTTTGTAGAGTACAAAGCAACGATTACAAAAATGTAAAAATTATCAAAAACCGAAACCAAATCATACCTTAATTGAGCTAAAATGTGTGTCGAATATTTGAAAGCTTAAGAACCCTTATTTCTTCTTCAACATTCGGTGGAAGAAGATGAACACCCACCCCACTATCTCTTAATTTGTTTTATTATAACATTAATATATAATATAAAATAATATAAATTTTTAACTTATAATTTTAACATATAAAAAACATATATGTTATCATTATGCCGTCCACTATACTAAATTTTGGCCAAATTACATCATAAGTCCTCCTCATTACAAAGACAACAACAATTAAGCACTCAACAATTGTAACGTCTGAGATTTAGGGGTAGTACATTTTATTTCATATCTATGTGTTCTTGTGTGTTACATGGTTGTTTGAGTGTGTTTGGGGGCTTCAGGAAACCTTGGGGTTAGGTAGGAGCCTTAGTGAAAATTTTTGGTTTGAAGCCTTTAGGGGAGAGCTAGTAGAGTCAGGCCTTAAGGGATTAAAAGTGGTGTTTCAGGACACAACAAGTGAAGTGGTGGAGTGGCAAGGAGACATCATCTGGTGTACAGGGGAGTTACGTCAAAGGGAGTTCCAAGGGGGAGGAGGTTCAAGCAACATGGGCAGCATTTTGGAGTTGTATTTTGCGTCAAGAGGGAGAGGTAGTGGATTCGGCAAGGGCACTTGAAAGGTGGAGGTTTGAATGGGTCAAATCTTTTGAATATGTGGTGGAGAGTTATTTGTGGGGTTGGAATGATTCAAACTCATTTGAATGGGTGATGTAGAGGGAATTAAGGAGAGAATAGTGGGGGGTGTTGGCTAGGTCAGTGTTAGCCGAATTTTTGAGTGGTTGAGAGGGGGGAGTATTTGGTTTCAAGCTTAAGGGGAGGGTGCCGAAATTTAGTGCTAGTGTGTAGTAGTTGTTTTTCGGCATTTGGTTGTGCTTCTCACTTTTGTTTTAGTTTTGTTCTGACCCCCTCTTGTGTCGAAAATCACCTAGCTCTTCAACTCTTTTCTCTCTTTTGACTCATAGCTGAAATCTAGAAGACCGTTAGGGTCATTTTGGTTTATCTTCTCTTCTAATCTTCAAAAGCCAAAAGTAGGTATTGTTCTTTTTTTTCTTTCTACTCACTCTCTAAAAGCCGAAATATACCATTCACTTTCCCCCCATAGCCGAAACCTCTTAAACCTCAAATCCCTCTTCCTCTTTTTCACTGATTACTTCATTTTCCAAAAGCCGAATAACCCTTCTATTCACTAGAACCTTGGCCGAATCTCCCATTCACCATTACTTCTCTCTTTTTTATTGCTATTCTTCTTTTCTTCTTTTCATTTTGTTGCCACAAGTGTCATCTATTGGCTGAATCTAGCAGAGCGGAACATCTCTTGGGTGGTGACTCTTCCTATCAATCCTCTCATTCGAATCCTAGAAGTGGTAGTAAGCGGTTTTTCTTTTACCCGAATCTCTCTCATTTCTATTTGGTTGCCGAACCAAAAGCCTAACTTTGTTCTTATGTGTGGCCGAATCTATGAAGGGTTTGATTCGGATCTGTTGCTTGAAGCCAGCGTTAGGGGCATTAAGGATCTTTCGGGTTTTGATCAATCAAGGTAAGAAGGTTATAACGTTCGGCCGAAGGCCACTTCTTTTGACCATAAGTGTTAAGGCCGAATCTAACCTGGGTTATGTCGTGATTTCGACAGCCTTTAAGCTCAAGTGAATAGCCTTTGGGATTCTGTCGACCTTGGGTAAGGATGTTCTTTCAATCAAAGCATACTTTTGGTTCCGTTATAGTTTTATTCAATGTTTTAACCGGGTCTTCTGACCAAGATCTTATTTGATGGAATCGAGTTCCAGTCAATCGAAGGGAGGGGTTGGACACGTAGCCCCTACCCCTAAGTTCAAGAAGCGGTCGGTTCATTGATTCGAGATTGGCCCGGCCGTGGTCCAAAGATCTAAAAAGGATAAGCAGATCGTCGTAATCTCTTCGAGTGAGGACGTTAGGGAGATCGATAGTCTAGTGCTTCAGGTTTTCAGGTGTCTTATTATCACACTGTTTCATTAGTTGTTTTAATTAAATATATGTGTTATGTGTGGTAGCTGAAATAGTGGCTGTGGTGGTGTTGTTACCCACATTGGGTAAACCGGTAAACCAGGTTAGTAAACTACCTATATCGAAATTGAGGAAAGATAATTGTGGATGCATGTAAGCATGTTGTATATATGTATATGGATGTGCTATATTCTATTATAATGCCATTTCATCATATTATGCTGCATGTGCATGGGGTTCGGGATATACTGATAAAAGGGGAAGTGTATACTCATATGTGAGTGACTCTTTCATGATTAATGATGGCCTTGAGCCTCATTGTGAATTGATGAAGACCTTGAGTCTCATCGTGGATATTTGTGATTTAATCATGTGGATCAGTGGCTAGACCACTATGTGGACTTTGAGCAGTGTGTCCGTCGGCATAGACTGCCAAAGAGGTGTGTAGCGGATGGAGGGTTGATTTAGTAATCCCTAGGTGTGTATTGGATGGATGTACGAGTGGTGTGTAGCGGATGGATACTAGGTTGGGATTGGGCTGTCATATTGCATTTCTGATTGAGCATGGTGCTAGTTCGATGTGGATGTGGGCCTAAGGCCATTAGTGGAAACTGTGTAGTGTAATTACACACTGAGTCTGGTTACTCACCCCATTTTTTCTCAAAAACAATGTAGGTAACACATGATACGTTGGACCGGGCTGGAGGGGATTCGAGGTGGCCATGCAGATGTTGGTTTCGTAACTCTATTTTAAACTATTAGATTTTATTTTCTTGGGTTATCTTCATTATGTAATAAGGCCACTCTATATATTTCGGGATTTATGGTTTTAAGTTGGATTTATTATTTAATTATTTTTAAAATGTGACATTGAGACTTTGAAACATTTTTTTTACCACGGAGACATAAAATGAATCGGATTTTATACAACTTGGGCATTTTTGTTTGGCAAACTACTATTTTTAACGATAACTCCTTAAACGAAGGGTTTATTTCCAAATTTAAAGTCTGATTTCACTAATTAAACTAGAACTCGGTTTCACCACTTTCCCGTAACATTCCGGATTCAGCCGTGGTGTTTTGGGCTGGGTTTGGGGTGTTACAATTTGGTATCAGAGCCAGGTTTTACACTCGGGCTTTGGGGTTTTGAGGCCCACAATGTTTTAAATTTTGTATTCAAAATTAGTTTAAAAGAATGTTTTCATGAAATGGAGTGAAGGCATGGCACTCGAGTTTCCGGCCTAGGTCTACCAGGTAAGTCTTCTGACTGTTAAATGAATTGGATGGAAGTGGTTGTATGATGCATTGTTATGGATGTTAGAATTTAGGATATTCTCTTTAGAGATAAAAACCTTTAGGGATGTATGCGCTTTACGAAAGAACAACTTGAAAATTCTATGTCATAAAACTACCCCTTTAATCAATAAGTGGAAAGAAAGCTAATGCATAAAATTTCCTTAAAACAGGTTAAAACGTGACAATAGACATGAGTACTAGGGGACGTGGACGTAATACACGTGGACGGGGTCGAGGCAGGATTACTGTGTCGGAACTGGTAGGGTCCGACCACGGGTCAGAAAATAAGATGCACTGCCGCCAATTGCGAAAGTGAAATTCCAGGACCAAACGGGTGGTGATGATGCGGTATCCCAGCAATGCTGCGGGTTCTGGAGAGAGTTCCGGGAGCAGGCATGGGTAATGGGGCTCGAAAATCAGTTCCTGAGCAACTCCGGGCAAATGGAGTCGAAATATTTAGGGGAGTCTCTAGGGTAGCTCCAAACGTGGCTGAGTACTGGCTAGAGGCGGTCGAAAGAATCATGGATGACTTGGATTGCACAGCTGAGGAAAAGCTGAAGGGAGCAGTTTCTCTACTTCGGGATGAAGCCTACCAGTGGTGGCTTACCATCAGGGAGGGTACACCAGCAGATCAAGTAGATTGGGATTTCTTTAAGATGAAATTCCAAAGGAAGTATGTTGGGTCCAGTTATGTAGATGCCCAAAGGAAGGCTTTTTTGAATTTAGTGCAAGGGGGAAAATCGGTAGCTGAGTATGAGGCAGAATTTTTGCGACTAAGCCGGTACGCCCGAGGGATTATTGCAACCAATTACGAGCATTGTGTGAGATTTAAGGATGGGCTGCGGGATGAGCTGCGGGTTTGATAGCTCCTCAGCGGGAAAGGGACTTCGCTACTTTAGTGGAAAAGGCTAAGATAGCTGAGGAGGTTAAGCGTATCGAGAGGTAGAATAGAGACAGGGATAGAGGCAGGAATAAGAGAAGCTATGGATCGTCAGGATCGTCGGGAGGACTTCTGAAAAAGCCTAGGGTTAATGGACCTGTTCGTGATACTACGCCAAGTACTGGGGGGCAATTTCATCAGTGTGCTCAGTGTGGGCGATCACATGCAGCGGAGTGCTGGGGAAGAAGTAAGGAGTGTTTCAGATGTGGGTCGAAGGATCACTTGATTAAGAATTGTCTGCAAGACATGACCAGGGCTCGGATGGTAGGTCAAGGGTACGTGTAGCCAGGTAGGGGTGGTCAGTAGATGCCGAGAGGTCGTGGTCCGAACCGAGGAGGGAATGGCTCTGGCTGAGGACGTGGAACGCAGGGCAGAGGAACCGAAGGTACTGAGGCAAGGCAGCCTGGGTTGGTTTACGTGACCAGGCGTCGTGAAGAGGGGGATGCACCAGATGTTATAACGGGTACGTTCCTTATTTCTGGGTTACCCTTTACTGCACTAATTGCTGTCAGGTCAACACACTCTTATATTGCTAGTATGGTGTCCGGAACCTTGAATGTAAATCCACGAACCGCTTCTAGGAAGATGACCGCACTTAGTCCTTTAGGGAATCGGTAGTGGTAGATAAACTTTTCGAGATGTGCCTCTAGAAGTTCGAGGTCGGTATTCTACCGACTTGATGGAACTACCGTTCGAGAGAATTTGACTTGATCTTAGGCATGGACCGGCTAGTAAGGTATCGAGCGAATCGGGTATGTCGCTAAGCGCATGACGTTAAGAACTTCCGGGGATGATGAAGTTTTGGTAATAGGTGAGAGGAGAGACTATCTGTCTAATGTGGTGTCATCTCTTAAGGCGGAAAGGATGGTGAAGAAAGGGTGCATGGCTTTCTTGACGTTTGTTAGTTCTTTGGATGCAAAGGAAGCGACCGTGGAGGAGGTTAGAACAGTAAAGGGGTTTGTAGATGTTTTTCCAGAGGAGCTTCCAGGGTTACCTCCGGATCGCGAGGTGGAGTTTGGAATCGAGCTTATACCGGGTACGGCTCCGGTGTCTATCGCCCCTTATAGGATGGCACCAAAGGAGCTAGTAGAACTGAAAGCCCAAATCCAAGAGTTGCTGGATCGCGGTTTTATTCGACCCAGTGTGTCTCCATGGGGAGCACCGGTGTTGTTTGTAAAGAAGAAAGACGGATCTATGCGTATGTGTATAGATTACCGTCAGTTGAATAAGCTGACGATCAAGAACAAGTATCCACTGCCGAGGATAGACGACTTGTTTGACCAGCTCAAAGGGGCTACGATCTTCTCAAAGATAGATTTGAGGTCGGGATACCACCAGCTTAAGGTAAAAGAAGAAGATATTCATAAGATGGCATTTTGGACTCGATACGGGCACTATGAATTCCTGGTAATGCTGTTTGGGTTGACGAACGCACCAGCCGCGTTCATGGACATGATGAATCGGGTTTTCCAACCATATTTGGACCAGTTCGTCATAGTATTCATAGACGACATCCTAGTATACTCCAAGTCGGAAGAGGAACATGATGCGCATCTTCGGGTGGTTCTACAGATTCTAAGGGAGAAGAAATTGTACGCCAAATTTAGTAAGTGCAAATTTTGGTTAAGAGAAGTTACTTTTCTGGGTCATGTGGTATCCACAGAAGGGATAAGAGTTGATCCTCGGAAGATCGAGGCGGTGCTGGATTGGAAACCACCTAAGTCTGTGGCAGAAATTCAGAGTTTCTTGGGATTGGCAGGTTATTACAGAAGGTTTGTCGAAGGTTTCTCCTCAATTGCGGTGCCCTTGACTAAGTTGTTGAGGAAGGAGGTACCATTTGTGTGGACAGACAAGCAGCAAGAGAGTTTCGAGAAGCTAAAGAGGGTTTTGACGGAGGCTCCGATTTTAATTTAGCCTGAAGCAGGGAAAGATTTTGTGGTATACTGTGATGCTTCTCATATGGGGTTAGGTTGTGTATTGATGCAGGAGGGGAAGGTTGTTGCCTATGCGTCTCGGTAGTTAAGACCACATGAAGTTAACTATCCCACTCATGATCTGGAGTTGGCTGCAGTGGTTTTCGCTCTAAAGGTGTGGAGACATTATCTGTATGGAGAGAAGTCTGTTATCTATACAGACCACAAGAGTTTAAAGTATCTATTGACTCAGAAGGAGCTGAACTTGAGACAGCGAAGATGGGTGGAGCTGTTGAAGGATTATGACTGCTCGATTAAATATCATCCGGGTAAGGCGAATGTGGTGGCAGATGCACTAAGCTGGAAGGTAGTATCGGACTTGAGAGCGATGTTCACTCATCTTAGCCTATATGACGACGGGAGCCTATTAGCGGAGCTACAGGTGAAGCCGTCATGGATAAGTCAGGTAAAGGAGAAACAGTTGGTGGATGAGGTTCTGAGTGCTCGACTTCTACAAGTACATGATGGGGGAATAGAGGATTACAGTGTGAACAACGACGGAGTTTTGTGTTTTCGTGGGAGGGTTTGTATGCCGAAGGATGTGGAGTTAAGGCAGAGGATTCTTCGGGAATCGCATAGTAGCCCTTACGCTATGCATCCTGGGGGGAGTAAGATGTACCGAGATCTACGGAAATAATTTTGGTGGTGTGGATTGAAGCGAGAAGTCACAGAATTTGTGGGGAAGTGTTTGACGTGTCAGCAGGTCAAAGCTGAACACCAAGTGCCTTCGGGGTTGCTGCAACCGGTGAAGATTCCGCAATGGAAGTGGGAAAGGATCACGATGGACTTCGTTAGTGGGCTTCCTCTTACGCCTACTAAGAAAGACTCAGTATGGGTGATCGTAGATCAGTTGACAAAGTCTGCACACTTCATACCGTGCGTGTCGACTATTCTCTTGAAGTTAGCTAAGGTATGTGGCGGAAATTGTGAGACTGCATGGTGTGCCAGTATCAATAATATCAGATAGGGACCCTAGATTTACATCGTGGTTTTGGAGGGTGTTGCATCAGGCTTTGGGCACCAAGTTGGACTTTAGCACGGTATTTCATCCGCAGACGAATGGCCAGTCCGAAAGGGTAATTGAGGTGTTAGAGGATATGTTGAGGGGTTGCGTCATTAATTTCAGAGGTAGCTGGGAAGAATTCTTGCCTTTAGCAGAGTTCGCGTACAACAACAGTTATCAAGCAAGTATTCGGATGGCGCCGTATGAAGCATCGTATGGGCGGAAGTGTCGCACTCCTACGTGTTGGACAGAGTTAGGTGAACGTCATGTCTTAGGTCCGGAGTTGGTGGTAGAATCGGAGGAGAAGATTAATGTAATCCAAACTCGGTTGAAGGAGGCATCGGATAGACAGAAATCGTATAAAGATCTTAAGCGGAAAGAGATAGAATTCGCAGTAAGTGATCGGGTTTTCCTGAAAGTTTCACCGTGGAAGAGGGTGATGAGATTTGGACGTAAAGGTAAGCTGAGCCCCAGGTTTATAGGGCCTTATCGGATTTTGAAGTGGGTAGGGCCAGTAGCGTATCAATTGGAGTTGCCTTCAAAGTTGAAGCAGATGCATGATGTGTTTCACGTCTTGATGCTAAGATGTTACTGTTCGGATCCGTCTCACGTGGTGCCAGTAGAGGAAGTTGAGTTAAGGCCAGATTTGTCTTACGAGGAGGAACCAATTTAGATTTTGGAGCGGGATGTGAAGGTGCTACAGAAGAAATCAGTTCCTCTAGTCAAGGTGTTGTGGCAGAACCATGGTTCAGAGGAAGCGTTGTGGGAGCCGGAGGAGGCAATGCGTCAACAATACCCTCATCTATTTTGACCAGGTAATTTCGGGGCCGAAATTTCTTTAAGGGGGGTAAAACTATAACATCTGGGATTTAGGGGTAGTACATTTTATTTCGTATCTATGTGTTCTTGTGTGTTGCATGGTTGTTTGAGTGTGTTTGGGGGCTTCGGGAAACCTTGGGGTTAGGTAGGAGCCTTAGTGAAAATTTCTGTTTGAAGCCTTTAGGAGAGAGCTAGTAGAGTCAGGCCTTAAGGGATTAAAAGTGGTGTTTAAGGACACAACAAGTGAAGTGGTGGAGTGGCAAGGAGACGTCATCTGGTGTGCAGGGGAGTTGCGTCAAAGGGAGTTCCAAGGGGGAGGAGGTTTGAGCAACATGGGCAGTATTTTGGAGTTATATTTTGCGTCAAGAGGGGGAGGTAGTGGATTCGGTAAGGGCACTTGAAAGGTGGAGGTTTGAATGGGTCAAATCTTTTGAATATGTGGTGGAGAGTTATTTGTGGGGTTGGAATGATTCAAACTCATTTGAATGGGTGATGTAGAGGGAATTAAGGAGAGAATCGTGGGGGGGTGTTGGCTAGGTGAGTGTTAGCCGAATTTTTGAGGGGTTGAGAGGGGGGAGTATTCGGTTTCAAGCTTAAGGGGAGGGTGCCAAATTTGGTGCTAGTGTGTAGTAGTTATTTTTCTAAGCATTTGGTTGTGCTTCTCACTTTTGTTTTAGTTTTGCTCTCACCCTCTCTTGTGCCGAAAATCACCTAGCTCTTCAACTCTTTTCTCTCTTTTGACTCATAGTGAAATCTAGAAGACCATTAGGGTCATTTTGGTTTATCTTCTCTTCTCATCTTCAAAAGCCAAAGTAGGTGTTGTTCTTTTTTTCCTTCTACTCACTCTCTAAAATCCAAAATATACCCTTCACTTTCCCCCATAGCCAAAAACCTCTTAAACCTCAACTCTCTCTTCCTGTTTTTCACCGATTACTTCATTTTCCAAAAGCCGAATAACCCTTCTATTCACTAGAACCTTGGCCGAATCTCCCACTCACCATTACTTCTCTTTTTTTTATTGCCATTCTTCTTTTCTTTTTTTCATTTTGTTGCCGCAAGTGTCATCTCTTGGCCGAATCTAGCAGAGCCGAACATCTCTTGGGTGGTGACTCTTCCTATCAATCCTCTCATTCGAATCCTAGAAGTGGTGGTAAGGAGTTTTTTTTTACCCGAATCTCTCTCATTTCTATTTGGTTGCCGAACCAAAAGCCTAACTTTGTTCTTATGTGTGGTCGAATCTATGAAGGGTTTGATTCGGATCTGTTGCTTGAAGCCAGCGTTAGGGACATTAAGGATCTTTCGGGTTTTGATCAATCAAGGTAAGAAGGTTATAATGTTCTGCCGAAAGCCACTTCTTTTGACCATAAGTGTTAAGGCCGAATCTAACATGGGTTATGTAGGGATTTCGATAGCCTTTAAGCTCAAGTGAATATCCTTTGGGATTCTGTCGACCTTGGGTAAGGATGTTCTTTCAATCAAAGCATACTTTTCGTTCCGTTATAGTTTTATTCAACATTTTAACCGGGTCTTCTGACCAAGATCTTATTTGATGGAATCGAGTACCAGTCAATCGAAGGGAGGTGTTGGACACGTAGTCCCTACCCCTAAGTTCAAGAAGCGGTCAGTTTCAGCGGTTCGGGATTGGCCACCGGGCTGTGGGCCATCATCTGAAAAGGACAAGCAGATCGTCGTAATCTCTTCGAGTGAGGACGTTAGGGAGATCGATAGTCTAGTGCTTCAGGTTTTCAGGTGTGTAATTATCACACTGTTTCATTAGTTGTTTTAATTAAATATATGTGTTATGTGTGGTAGCCGAAATAGTGGCTGTGGTGGTGTTGTTACCCACATTGGGTAAACCGGTAAACCAGGTTAGTAAACTACCTATATCAAAATTGAGGAAAGATAATTTTGGATGCATGTAAGCATGTTGTAAATATGTATATGGATGTGCTCAGATTCTATTATAATGCCATTTCATCATATTATGGTGCATGTGCATGGGGTTCGGGATATACTGATAAAAGGGGAAGTGTATACTCATATGTGGGTGACTCTGTCACTATTAATGATGGCCTTGAGCCTCATTGTGAATTGATGAAGACCTTGAGTCTCATCGTGGATATTTGTGATTTAATCACGTGGATCAATGGCTAGACCACTATGTAGACTTTGAGCAGTGTGTCCGTTGGCATAGACTGCCAAAGAGGTGTGTAGCGGATGGAGGGTTGATTTAGTAATCCCAGTGTGTATGGATGGATGTACGGGTGGTGTGTAGCGGATGGATACTAGGTTGGGATTGGGTCATTCATATTGCATTTCTGATTGAGCATGGTGCTAGTTCGATGTGGATGTGGGCCTAAGGCCATTAGTGGAAACTGTGTAGTGTAATTACACACTGAGTCTGGTGACTCACCCCATTTTTTCTCAAAAACAATGCAGGTAACACATGATACGTTGGACCGGGCTGGAGGGGATTCGAGGTGGCCATGCAGATGTTGGTTTCGTAACTCTATTTTAAACTATTAGATTTTATTTTCTTGGGTTATCTTCATTATGTAATAAGGCCACTCTATATATTTCGGGATTTATGGTTTTAAGTTGGATTTATTATTTAATAATTTTTAAAATGTGACATTGAAACTTTGAAACATTTTTTTTTACCACGGAGACATAAAATGAATCGGATTTTATACAACTTGGGCATTTTTATTCGGCAAACTACTATTTTTAACGACAACTCCTTAAACGAAGGGTTTATTTCCAAATTTAAAGTCTGATTTCACTAATTAAACTAGAACTCGGTTGCACCACTTTCCCGTAACATTCCGGATTCGGCCGTGGTGTTTTGGGCCGAGTTTGGGGTGTTACAACAATCAGCACACAGCATTTACATTTTATGCGATTAAGTCCTCTTTCGTAATTTGACACACAGTCGATAAAATTACCACACAGAATTTTCACACAGGCTATGTCACATATAATAAACATAAAAAATGTTTCCAAACTATTTTTCCCACTTCGGATTTGTGGTCTCAAAACCACTATTCCGACTAGGGTCTAAACCGGGCTGTTACAACTCTCCCCCATTTAGGGATTTTCGTCCCCGAAAATCTTATTAATGAATAGGTGTGGATATTGCTCTCTCATAATGTTCTCAAGCTCCCACATACCCTCTTCAATTCTGTGCTTGTACCACAACACTTTTGTAACGGAATTTTATTATTTCACAATTCTTTAATCTTGTAAGCCAAGAATACGAATCAGTTCTTCCTCATATGTCATATCGGACTTAATTTCAATCTCAGACGAATTAATCACATGTGAGGGATCAGATCGATGTCTTTGAAGTATTTAAACATGGAATACATTGTGAATCTTTTCTAGCTCAGATAGCAATAACAGTCTATAAGCAACCGACCCGTTACACTCTATAATCTTATACTACACAACAAATCTCGGACTCAATTTGCCTTTCAACCGATTTTTGAATATTTTCTTTCACGATAAAGCTTTCAAAATAACTTTGTCCCCGATCTAAAATCCTATATCTTTTTGTTTCAAGTCCACAAATGATTTCTAACGATCTAACGTCATTTTCAGATTTTCACAAATCACTATTACTTTCTGTTCAGTCTCTCAAATCAATTCGACCATGTATACCTTATTTTTATAGAGCTCAGTTCAATACAATGATGTATGACATTTACGACCGTATAAAGCCTCATAAGGTGCCATTTTATTGTACGGAAATCCAATCAGAGGTAGATGCCGTTCCTACGTACCTTTGAACTCAAGAATGCAACATTTCAACATATCCTCCAGTATCTAAATGACTCGTTTATACTGACCACCTGTCTATGGATGGAAAGTTGTGCTGAAATGTAATTTCGTACCTAAAGCATCACGCAATTTCTTCCAATACCCCGATGTAAACTTCAGATCTTTATTTAAATCAATAGATATAGGTACACCATGTAATCTTTCAAATTGAGAAACATACAATTCAACCAACTTATCAAGCGAGTAGTCTACTCATATCAAAACAAAATAAGCCGATTTAACCAATCAATCAACAATAACCCAAATTGCATTTTTCTTTCTTGGTGTCAACGGAAAACCAAATACAAAATCCATCGTGACTCTATCCCATTTCCATTCAGGTATTAAAATTAGCTGAAGCAACCCAGAAGGTACCTGATGCTCGACTTTTTACTTGTTGACAGATTAAGCATTTCGAAGAAAAGTCAGAAATATCTTGTTTCATACCATACCACCAGTAAAGTTGTTTCAGATCACTATACATCTTTATACTACCTGAGTGAACGAACAATCAACTGTTGTGGCTTCATTCAAAGTCATCTAAATCAACATCTGAATTCCTCGGAACACATATTTGGTTTCTGAACCTCAGACAAATTTCAGCATCAACTTCGAAACTCTAAATCAACCTTCAAATCACCTTGGACCTGCTTTGCTAACAAATCATTATCAACTTTTTTTTTGAGTATCACTAATTTTGCTGAATAAATAACGGTCTTACTTTTAATTCAATTATTATTGAACCATCATCAGATATAGCCATATACGCATTCATAGCACACCAAGCAAACAATTATTTTCGGCTTAAAACATCAGTAATAACATTAGCCTTTCCCGGATGGTAGTCAATCACAAGCTCATAGTCTTTTAACAATTCTAACCATAAGGAATCACAGGATATCTCTGTGTGCTCCATTATTATACTTCGACCCATCCATTGACACATGAATGAGGTTCGTAAACTTTTCATTCAATTTAGGCTAAATCAGAACTAATATTTTAGCGGATAATGTCTTCATGCAAAATAAAGCTTCAACAATTGAACTAACTTTAATTTACCACAACATTTCTCAGATAGGATTGTTCCGATAGACATAATTCTGTATAAAATCCTCAAAAATACAAGTTCTACTTCAATACTATCCTTCAAATCATACATGTACATTTAAAATTTGTTTCCGATCCAGTAGATAGATTCAAACTCACATAACCCAGTTACATTTTCAATCAAATAGTTTCAAATCAGATTAAACCACAGAATCGGTCTTTTCGAAGAAATCTTTTCTTCCCGTTAGAAAGAATAATCCAAACATATTTATATATATATACTACAGTCATCAAATAGAAATCATATTGTCATAATAGGATTATCGTCTTACCCATGACAATAGATAATATCCCGAATATTAACGAAGCATCTGAACCCATAAGAAAATCAAATATGATTTGAACAACCACTAGTGCAGAAGCACAACTTTTATAACTATTTCCTTCAAATGAACATCTCTTATAGATAATCACATAGAATCATGAGAAAACCAGAATAACTAAATTTTCAACATCTGAAGCTACACTGAATATCAGAAAATTACAACCCCAAACAAACCAATGATACTTTCATCTATTAATATGTTTAGCCAATGTTCTTTTATGATAAGAATTCCTTCTGAAATTAAACAGTCACATATACTTTTGAGAATAAATATACACATAGAATGCCCAAAAGGAATCATAATAACTGCCTGATTATAACCACCACACTCAGTCCTCAATACGAGTCAAACATTATTTCAACTGTCTAATTCTGCCATTAGAAATTTTTACATTATCCCTTCACTAACAGAAATCAATTCAGAAAAGCTTTTAACTAATATTTTCCTCAGTTAACATACCTGAATAAGTCATTTGATCGGAGATAACTTCTTCTTTAACAGCGACATCACATAATCTCAATAATCTACAGAACTATCTAATGTCTCTTTTAATATTGTCTTCTTTTGCTGATTCAATCTCTTTTCTGGCCACATTATTAATCTTTCGAACACGGACTTCTGTAATTCCACACTCTTGAGTTTATTCAACCCAGATCTTACAGATTTCACAGTAACATTTCACTAATAAGGGGGTAAGGGTAATAAAGCCTCAAATTTAACTTACACATATATATACATAACACACACTTTCACAAATAGTCAATTCATTAATAATTTCACATTGTCCAAATGTTTAATAAACATTTGCTTTTAATCACCTTTATTCTTAGCACTTAATTCATATCCCAAATCAAATCATTAATTTACAATCAAAACATTTCAGATAGTAATCACAACTCACATATCATAATCTATGTGCTCATATAATTATAACATTTATCAACATCAATATATCATACTTTTTGATCCATACCTTTATGAGTTTTAAACTCATCATCAACACATTTCCATTCAAACATTCGAATACACATTCTGTACTATCAAAATTAGATCTGTTGAAAACTTATCTGTCTCATCAAAATAATTTTCGTCAGAGTCAGAAGATATCACACTATTGCAGGTTAAATATGGCATGTATAGCAAGACTCACAGGCGCTATGTTAGTCCGAGAACCGACTAAATCGTAGCTCTGATACCAACAAAATGTAACACCCTTAACCGTATCCATCGCTGGAATGGGGTTACGAGATATTACCGGGTGAGACACATATTTTAATTAATCGTATCATAATTATTTTCAAACATATAACAAGTTACAAAGTTCATAAACAATAGTATTGCTTATACTATTTACCACATAACATGTGCACATACCAATTAACAAACTCCATTCGGCATTTGAGTATTACTATATGTGATACCTAATTACCCATTAAAACATATCAAATCTACTATTCATATGGACATAACCGAATACATCATGAGTAATTATCATAATCATTTCCACAAATTATCAACCATATTTATTCCACCACATAACCGAATATCAAATGCACATAACATTTTCTATTATAAACTGATTTACCTATGAACATATTTATTTATATGCCAATGTAAAATAGCTATAACAAATATCATACACTTATAGTTAAACATGAATCAAACATCTCATATCTTCCATTATCATACACATCAAAAGTTAATCCAAATTTAATACCAATTGCCAAATACATTCAACCATATTATCGATCACATCTCTTATAATTAACATAGCTGAATCATCAAGACCAAACATATATAATATTTAACCTGGAACATATAAAACAAGATCATTACACATACATGTTTATATACCATGATCGAACTTACACAACCAATAGCAATTAGATCCAGCGTATCACACATAATTACCAAGATCTACTAGTTATATTAATTGGTTTCCAAATAATTATCCAATATAAATGGCTATACCTATCATCATTTTATAAGTTAAACATACTCCAATGTATCACATATTCTTGACATACATTTTACTAATTAATGCATTACATATTATAACTCAAACACAAACATCATTTACTTCACAAGAGTAAATCAATAACCAAATATAACATATATCCCACACGCAAATCTTATCTACTATGTAATAAACATTTCAAAATAAACTTTTTCCATATTCGAACATAACCTATTATCCTTTAGTACCAATTCATAAATAACATCTTAACCAAATTTAACAACCAAATTCACTCATACTCTTATCTATCCATATGTCACAACTGAATCAACCAAATGCACACAATAGATATCATGGATACCCTTAAATCAAGACATATAGCATAATAACCAAATGAACGTAAGCCATAATCAACAAAACCGCAGTAAAGCATTGAAGTTAGGCCATTTTCGCATGGCTTAATTTATACAAAACCAAAATCCAATATTTCAAATTTCAATCTAGCCTATACATGCCATAGGTTCAAAATATTTAGCTTATAAAATACCGAAGACAGTCGATAGTGTGATAGACTTTGACGATGGTCCCGAGCTCGTAACTTGACTCCAAAATCTAATAAACAATGCAAACGAACACATATAGTAAGCTATCGTAGCTTAGTAAGTTATAAGCAGTTACATAACAACAATGCATTATATTACTATATTAATAGGGCCAAATTAATATAATCACAATCGAGGTTTAAAACCATAACTATAATTTATATTACCCTTCGTAAACTTTCACATTTCATAGCCTTAAGGCCAAACACTCACACATTCAATAATAGATTTCACATCGATCAATAAATCACTTTCCTATCTCAAAACAAATACATATACATTTATACAACTATACAGATATATCACATTTTCTTAATTTCATATGCATATATCACATACCGAATTTATACTTGCATTCCAAACCCATATAAATCACATATTAATATGTATAATACATAATTTCATTTCAACAGTTAATACTTACTTTATTACCCAAAAGATGATCTATCAAAGACATACCGATCATTTTATCTCGTTTAACACATTCATTAACCAATACTCTTAAAGAATCAAAGAAACCCGCACACTAAATGCCAAAACCTTGTAACGTATCGCACACTTAGTGCCATTACATTTAACATCTCACACACTTAGTGCCAAATCCTTGTAACGTATCGCACACTTAGTTCCGCTACATTTAACATCTCGCACAATTAGTGCTATATTTCATACTATCATTTCCGTACATAAATTTCGCATATTACAAATCAGCATATAAATCTCATGTTTATATACATAATTAACAAGATATATATGCTTATAAACTTACCAAATTCAATCTTTGAGATTAAAATTACTCGCACACTTAGTGCTCATTAACCGATTTCACACACATAGTGCTCGGTATCAAATTTGTACATTAAATGCATATCTCAAACTTGCTACTCATTCATATATATAAATATAAAGCTTAAACCTCAACCATATATATATGTATTAACTTATTCATTATTCGAATTAATATCACATTCGTGTATATCGTTGATATATATGTATACATCACATTCGGCTATACTCATCTCTCAAATCAATATCACATTCGGCTATATCAACAATAAACATATATACTTCCATTAAATTCTTGTGCATCATTATAGATAAATCCAATCCAACATGATTGTTTAAAAACTTACCTCGAATATTGACGGACATTATAATCCGCTATTCGAACATGGTTACCAAGCTTATTCACACTCGGCATAAGCACTATAACACCCCAAACACGGTCAATACGTTACGAGCGAATCTGGTATGTTACAAGAAAGGTAGTTTTGAAATTTTCAACAGAACATCGTAATTTGGAAAAACTTTTCGTTTAGTGATTCCATCTTAAAGGTAATTTAAAATTTTGTTTGAAGATTTTCTTACCATCTTCTATTTAAAAATGAACTAAAAAGTCGTAAACGGTTTTGTTTCACGAAGGCTGAAATCAGCACATTCCATAAACGTGACATTTGAAAATGATGTTGAGGTTTTAAGAAAATCTCCAAATTATTTAGCTTAAATCTTTAATCGATTGTAATCTTTTGTTAATACTTTAAAAATACGATTGTGTATATTTTTATTTTAGGAAACTCCTTATTTGACAATTCATAAGATATGCAATAACAAATTTAAAGCAAAACCCAAATTAAAGTTATGGAGGCCTTATTACATTGCAAAATCCCAAAATTTAAAAATTAAGTTTAAGTAAGAAACGGAAGTTTACGAGAAAATAATGCATGGCCACCTTAGGCCCACCTCGGCTCCAAATTCGTTACTAGGGGTTACTTGCAAAATTAAGTAGAGGGGTGAGTCACCGAGACTCAGTGTGTAATTCCCTTTATAACGCAATCGGGCTTTAAGCCCACAGATGCACATTGGGCCTTAGCCCTCACAATGTAGCATATTAAAAATGTATGCAATGCAGCCCAGCCCAACCTAGTTTTCCATCCTCTAGGTCACCTAAATCAGCCAAACACTCGTGGCATCAAGCCACTGTGGTTCCAAACCACTATGGTCCCAGACCACTTGTGATAGAGTCACAAAATATATAAACGTGGGGCCAACCCACTGTGGTCCCAGACCACTGTGACAATCTCTGATAAGTATATGTGGGGCCAACCCACTATGGTACCAAACCACTGAGATAAGTCACTGATAAATATATGTATACGTGGTTCCAAACCACTGTGGTCCCAGACCACTGTGACAGAAGTCACTAAATCACACTTCCCCTGTCAATCATATCCCAAAGCCCATGCAACATATTATCATACTGAGATGAATGCAAACATACTTTCAATGTACAACAGACAATTGATTCATACATACATATCTTCTAAAGTAAAATCATAGAGGTACTTACCCGGTGTCTCCAACCTTACCCACAAGGGTATCTCGACTATCTATACAGTCGTTTCGGCTTTCAGCCAACACAGTTACTAATGCAAATAATAAAGAAAAGTGTGAGCGTTACACACACCTGATTACGCATAAGACTAAACTCTCTAGATTGTCGACACTCTCACTAGCAGAAACAACCGTGATTTGTCTATCCCAAGCAGAAGTCGGCTCCCTACCACAGCCTGGTGGAAAGTCTCAAACCGCTGACACAGCACGTCGCCTAAACTTAGGAGTAGAGACTACGAGTCCACTCCCCTCCTTAGTTTGGCTAGCACTCGCATCCATGGAAAGAATCTTTGATCAGTACTCAAGGAGAAACATAGGTTGACTAACAAAAGAATTTGATTAAGGCAGACTACAATTGAAAAGGGATGAAATAGTCAAAAAACACAAAGATGGATCCTTACCTTAAGAACCCGAATAGAGTGATTAGATTCAGCAATCAACAGACCTTCAGGCTTCGGACCTCCAACGTTCAGCTAATGGGGTTTCCCGAAGTAAACGTTCCAAAACGAGAGAAGAAGAAGAAGGGATTAGCCGAAATCTAAACACCAAAAACAAAATAGCCATTCGGCTATGACCATACAGAATCGAAAGAAATAAAGAAAGAAACGAAAGAGTCTCCCCCTTACCTTAACCAATAGAAACTGATTGAAGAGACTTCCTGCGGCCAAAGATTCCTAGCACCTTGCTTCGCGATGTTTGGCTAACAGAAAAAGAGTGTAAGAATAGATTTAGTGTGGTGTCAAAGGAGATTCGGCTATGGTGAAAAGGTGTAGAAACGAAACACACAAGAGAAAAGAGTGAGAAGTATGTTTCGGCTAGAGAAGAAAAGAGTGTAGAAGAGAAAATCGTTAGAGAAAAAGAATGAAAGGAAAAAGAAATGCCCGAGTGGTCACCCTAGTTTCAGCTAATGTCAAAGAGGCAAGAAGAGATGAAGAGAAGAAAGCTGAAAGTTTCGGCACAAAGAGAAGTAGAAAACTGAATGAGAGAAAAGAAAGAACTCCCTAAGACCCTTGCAAAAAATTCGGCACTCTCCCTATATGACCGAAAATGCCAAAATGAAAATGCCTACTACTCAAGAGAATTTCGGCACACTCACCTTTCCTAGCAACTAAACTGAAATCCGCCCTCCAAGCTCCCCACATTCGGCCAACACCTCCACCATCACCAAATCCCTTGATTTGCTCCACCCAATACTCCCCATCACTCACTCAAATTGGTTTGACCAATTCAAACTCCTCCAAGCTCTCTTGTCCATCCATTTGAATGCATTGACCCATTCAACTACCACCCTTGAAGAGTCCCAACCGAAACCATCTCCTCTCCATCCTGGCGCCAAAAATAAAGCTCCATAATGAGGCTTATGGGATTTGAACTCCTCCCCTTCTGCTCCTACAAGTGACGCCACCTCCACTTGGACACAAGCTCCGTTGTGTCATCAAGCACACGCAAATAGACTTATAGCCTGCTCCTACTAGCTCTCCCCCCTTAGATGCCCAAAATAGAAAATTTCACCAAGGCTCTGGCTTGAACCCGAGCCTTACCAGGACCCTCAAGCACACCTAAATAAAAAGTAGAATAAGCCAAGCACATAGAAAAGCATAAAATACAGAACCCCTAATTCTAGGATGTTACAGTTCTACCCCCTTAAAGAAATTTCGGCCTCGAAATTTACCTGATCAAAAAAGGTGAGGGTATTGCTTTCGCATCACATCCTTTGGCTCCCACGTGGCTTCCTCTGAACCGTGATTCCGCCATAAGACTTTAACCAACGGAATTGACTTCCTTCTCAACACTTTAACATCTCGATCTAAGATCAGACATGGTTCTTCTTCAAAAGACAAATCAAGTCTTACTTCAATTTCCTCTACCGGCACTATGTGAGATGGATCCGAACGATAGCGTCTTAACATTGAAACATGAAATACATCATGTATCCAATTTGACTCCGGCAGTAACTCAAGCTGATACGCTACTGGTCCCACACGTTTCAACACTCGATAAGGTCCGATGAATCTGGGGCTCAACTTGCCCTTTTGTCCAAACCTTAAAACCTTCATCCAAGGTGAGACTTTCAGAAAAACTTGATCACCTACTGAGAATTCTATCTCCTTACGCTTCAAATCTGCATACGATTTCTGCCTGTCGGAAGCTTCCTTCAACCGAGACCGAATCAACTTAACCTTTTCCTCTGTCTCTGAAACCAATTCTGGACCCAACAACTGTCGCTCACCCAACTCGTCCAAAAGCAGTAGAAAGTACGACACTTACGACCATATAACGCTTCATAGGGTGCCATCCGAATCTTTGGATTGATAGGTATTGTTGTATGCAAATTACGCCAACGGTAAGAAATCCTCCCAACTACCCCAAGTCGATAACACAACCTCTCAACATATCTTCCAGAATCTAAATTACCCTCTCTCGATCGACCATCGATCCATGGATGAAACGCCGTCTTTGAAATCCAGCCTTGTACCCAACACTTTATGTAACGCCTTCCAATCTGCGATGTAAACCTAGGGTCTCTCATGCGATATGATAGACACTTTGGTACCCCATGTAACCTCACAATCTCTCACTACACATACGACTTGGCTAACTCGTAGTGAGTAATCAACACGAACCGGTATGAAGTGAGCGGGCTTCACAACCGATCGACAATTACCCACACTGAATCTTTCCTAGTAGGCGTAAGAGGTAACCCACTAACAAAATCCATCGTTATCCTCTCCCACTTCCAAAGTGGAATCTTCACTGGATGTAGCAACCCCGAAGGCAACTGATGTTCTGCCTTCACCTGCTGACACGTCCAACACTTACTCACAAACTCGGTAATTTCTTGCTTCAGACCTGGCCAACAGAACTGTTCAGGCAAATCTCGATACATCTTATTCCCACCGGGATGCATAGCGTATGGACTACTATGTGGCTCCTGCAGAATCCTCTGTCTCAACTCAAAATCCTTTGGCATACAAACCTTTCCACGAAAGCACAATACTCCATCACTGTTCAGACCAAATCCTTCTGTCTCACCACCTTCCACTTGCTGAAGTCGAGAACTTAACAATTCGTCTGACGTCTGCTTCTCCTTAATCTGACTTACCCATGAAGGCTTCACCTGAAGTTCGGCTAATAAACTTCCATCGTCATACAAACTGAGATGAGCAAACATTGCTCTCAAATCCGCTATTACCTTACGACTCAACGCATCTGCCACTATGTTAGCTTTACCTGGGTGATGAGCAATCGTAGTCTTTCAACAATTCAATCCACCTCCACTGCCTTAAATTTAACTCCTTCTGGGTAAGGAGATATTTCAGGCTCTTATGATCTGTGTAGATAATAGGCTTCTCCCCATACAGGTAATGTCTCCAAATTTTCAGAGCGAACACTACCGCAGCTAACTCCAGATCATGAGTGGGATAGTTCACTTCATGTGGTCTTAGTTGCCGAGACGCATACGCTACCACTTTCCCCTCTTGCATCAACACACATCCTAACCCTGTGTGCGACGCATCACAATAGACGACAAACTCCTTCCCAGCCTCAGGCTAAATCAACACTGGTGCCTCCGTCAGAATCTTCTTCAACTTCTCAAAGCTTTCCTGCTGCTTATCTGTCCATACAAATGGTACCCCTTTTCGTAACAACTTGGTTAAAGGTGCAGCGATCAATGAGAATCCCTCAATAAACCTTCTGTAATACCCAGCTAACCCAAGGAAACTTCAAATTTCTGCTACAGACTTTGGTGGTTTCCAATCCAAAATAGCTTCAATCTTTCGGGGATCAACCCTAATCCCCTCGGCAGACATAGCATGCCCCAGAAAAGTAACTTCCCTAACCAAAATCCACACTTGCTAAATTTGGCATACAGTTACTTCTCTCTCAAAATCTGTAGAACAATCCGAAGATGCGAATCATGCTCCTCTTTCGTCCTTGAATATACGAAGATATCGTCTATGAACACTATGAAAAACCGGTCCAGATAGGGTTGAAATACCCGGTTCATCATATCCATAAATGCGATTGGTGTATTCGTCAACCCAAACGGCATCACTAAGAACTCGTGGTGACCATAACGAGTTTGAAAAGTAGTCTTATGAATATCCGCCTCCTTGACCTTAAGCTGATGGTACCCTGACCTCAAGTCTATCTTCGAGAAGACTGAAGCACCTCGTAGCTGATCGAACAAGTCGTCAATTCTTGGTAACGGGTACTTGTTCTTAATCGTCAACTTGTTCAATTGCCTGTAATCAATGCACATCCGCATCGACCCATCCTTTTTCTTGACAAATAACATCGGTGCTCCCCACGGAGACACACTTGGTATTATAAAACCACGATCCAACAATTCCTGAATCTGAGCTTTAAGTTCTACTAGCTCCTTCGGCGCCATCCTATATGGGGCAACGAACACCAGAGCTGTTCCCGAAAGAAGATCAATGCCGAAATCCACCTCGCGATCCGGAGGTAACCCTGGAAGCTCTTCTGGAAAAAACATCTGAGAACTCTTTCACCGTTCTAACATCTCTTACAGACAATTCCTTGGCCTCCAAAGCACTAATGAAAGCTAAGAAAGCCTCACACCCTTTTCGCACCATCCTTTCAGCCTTTAATGCAGACACCACATTGGACAAGTAATTCCTTCTCTCACCTATTACCAATACCTCCTTATCCTCGAGAGTCTTCAAAATCATGCGCTTAGATGCACAATCCAAGTTTGCTCGATACTTAACTAACCAGTCCATGCCTAAAATCAAATCAAACTCGCCGAACGGAAATTCCATCAAGTCAGCCGGGAAAACAACCCCTTGTACTTCTAAAGGCACACTCCTAAATAGTTTGTTTACCACCACAGATTTTCCTAAAGGGCTAATCACAGTCATTTCTCTAGAAGCAACCTCAGATTCTATATTCAAAGTTCCAGACACAGTACTAGCAACATACGAATGTGTAGACCCAATATCTATCAGTGCTGTAAAGGGTAAACAAAAAATAAGGAACGTACCGGTTATGACGTCTGGTGCATCGCCATCCTCTCGGCGTCTAGTTGCATAAACCAATCCAAGCTGTCTTGCATCTGTATTCCCAGCACCTCTGCCCGGTGCTCCATGCCCTCGACCAAAACCATATCCTCCTCTGGCCGGACCACGACCTCTCGGTGGTTGCTACCCACCTCTTCCAGACTGTACATATTCTTGACCTACTGGTCGTGCCCTGTTCGGCTCTTGTAGACAGTCCCTTACCAGATGATCTACAGATCCACACCTGTAACATCCTTTAATTCTTGGCCAACACTCCCCCGAATGATAATTCCCACATCTAGCACATGGTTGAGACCTACCAACAGTAACAGGCTTCGCAGCTTGACCCGGCCCATCAAACCTAGGCCTCTTTTGGAAACTCCCAACAGATCCTGACGACCCAAAATTCCTTTTATTCCTACCCCTATCATTATCCCGATTCTGCCTCTCAGACCGCTTCACCTCTTCAGCTATCTTAGCCTTCTCAACCAGAGTAGCAAACTCCCTCTCCCGTTGTAGAGCTATCAGTATTCGCAACTCATCCCTCAGACCATCCTCAAATCGGACATAACGCTCGTGATCTATTGCAATGATACCCCGGGCATAATGGCTTAAACACAAGAATTCTGCCTCATATTCAGCCACTGACTTATTCCCCTAGACCAAGTTTAAAAATGCCCTCCTCTGAGCGTCCACGTAACTTGTCCCAACATCTTTCCCTGGAATGCTGACTTAAAGAAGTCCCAGGTAATACGGTCCGCTGACGTACCATCTCTTACCGTGAGCCACCATTGGTGTGCCTCATCTCGAAGGAGGGACAATACTCCTTTCAACTTTTCCTCTGCAGTACAATCGAGATCGCCCATTATTCGTTCAACCGCTTCCAGCCAGTACTCAGCTACGTTAGGAGCCACACCAGAAATGCCCCTAAATATCTCAGCCCCATTAGCTTGGAGTCGCTCAGAAACAGATTTTTGAGCTACTGATGCCGTGCTTGCTCCAGCAACCCGCTCCAAAACACGCAACATAGTTTGAGACACAACATCGTCTCCACCAGTTTGGTCCTGGAATCTCACTTCCGCAATTGGTGATGCCGACACTTCACCTTCCGGCCCATGCCCTGATTCCGAGGGTTCAGCCTCAACACCTCGGCCTCTACCACGGCCGCACACACCATGTCCACGTCTTCTAGCGCTCATGATTACGAATTTGACCTAATCTGATTATAATTTTATGAGTTAGCATTTCTTCCACTATTTATTACCGGACAACCTTATGAAAATAACATTAGAAGTAGTTTTCGCAAAACATATTTCTAAAGGTCTCAGGTTCTAAAGTTGAATTTCTTAGAACTATCTATCACAATAAATTTTTTTTCATAAGAATTCAAACAATAATCAGAAAACTTACAGTGCAAATTGGTGCCAGAGACTCGGGTGCCATACTTCCAGAAAACATTTATTTTTCTAAACCATATTCTAAACCAACTTTTGAAAAAAAAATTTGAACCCCAAACCCACAGCCGAGTTTTGCAACCTAGGCTCTGATATCATAATTGTAACACCCCAAACCCGGTCAATATGTTATGACCGAATCTGGTATGTTACAAGAAAGGTAGTTTTGAAATTTTCAACAGAACATCTTAATTTGGAAAAAAACTTTTCGTTTAGTGATTCCATCTTAAAGGTAATTTAAAATTTTGTTTGAAGATTTTCTTACCATCTTCTATTTAAAAATGAACTAAAAATTCGTAAACAGTTTTGTTTCATGAAGGCCAAAATCAGGACATTCCATAAACGTGACATTTGAAAATGATGTTGAGGTTTTAAGAAAATCTCCAGATTATTTAGCTTAAACCTTTAATCGCTTGTCATCTTTTGTTAATACTTTAAAAATACGATTGTGTATATTTTTATTTTAGGAAACTCCTTATTTGACAATTCATAAGATATGCAATAACCAATTCAAAGCAAAACCGAAATTAAAGTTATGGAGGCCTTATTACATTGCAAAATCCCAAAATTAAAAAGTAAGTTTAAGTAAGAAACGAAAGTTTACGAGAAAATAATGCATGGCCACCTCAAGCCCACCTCGGCTCCAAATCCGCAACTAGGGGTTACTTGCAAAATTAAGCAGAGGGGTGAGTCACCGAGACTCAGTGTGTAATTCCCCTTATAACGCAATCGGGCTTTAAGCCCACAAATGCACATTGGGCCTTAGCCCTCATAATGTAGCATATTAAAAATGTATGCAATGCAAATTTCAACCTAGTTTTCCATCCTCTAGGTCACCCGAATCACCAAACACCCGTGGCATCAAGCCACCGTGGTTCCAAACCACTTTGTGGTCCCAGCACCACTTTGTGATGAAGTCACTAAATCACACTTCCCCATCAATCATATCCCAAAGCCCATGCAACATATTATCATCTTTGAGGTGAATGCAAACATACTTTCAATGTACAACAGATAATTGATTCATACATACATATCTTCGAAAGTAAAATCATAGAGGTACTTACCCGGTGTCTCCAACCTTACCCACAAGGGTATCTCGACTATCTATATAGTCGTTTCGGCTTTCAGCCAACACAGTTACTAACGCAAAAAAAAAAGTGTGAGCGTTACACACACCTGATTACGCGTACGACTAAACTCTCTAGATTGTCGACACTCTCACTAGCAGAAACAACCGTGATTTGTCTATCCCAAGCAGAAGTCGGCTCCCTACCACAACCTGGCAGAAAGTTTCAAACCACCGGCACAGCACGTCGCTTAAACTTAGGAGTAGAGACTACGAGTTAACTCCTCTCCTTAGTTTGGCTAGCACTCGCATCCATGGAAAGAATCTTTGATCAGTACTCAAGGAGAAACGTAGGTTGACTAACAAAAGAATTTGATTAAGGCAGACTACAATTGAAAAGGGATGAAATAGCCAAAAATGCAAAGATGGCTCCTTACCTTAAGAACCCGAATGGGGTGATCAGATTCGGCAATCAACAGACCTTCAGGCTTCTGACCTCCAACGTTTGGCTAATGGGGTTTCTCGAAGTAAACATTCTAAAACGAGAGAAGAAGAAGAAGGGATTAACTGAAATCTAAACACCAAAAACAAAATAGCCATTCGGCTATGACCACACAGAATTGAAAGAAATAAAGAAAGAAACGAAAGAGTCTCCCCCTTACCTTAACCAACAGAAACCGATTGAAGAGACTTCTTGCGACCAAGGATCCTAGCACCTTGCTTCGCGATGTTCGGCTAATAGAAAAAGAGTGTAAGAATAGATTTAGTGTGGTGTCAAAGGAGATTCGGCTATGGTGAAAAGGTGTAGAAATGAAACACATAAGAGAAAAGAGTGAGAAGTATGTTTCGGCTAGAGAAGAAAAGAGTGTAGAAGAGAAAATCGTTAGAGAAAAAGAATGAAAGGAAAAAGAAATGCCCGAGTGGTCACCCAAGTTTCGGATAATGTCAAATAGGCAAGAAGAGATGAAGAGAAGAAATCTGAAAGTTTCGGCATAAAGAGAAGTAGAAAACTGAACGAGAGAAAAAGAAAGAACTCCCTAAGACCCTTGCAAAAAATTCGGCACTCTCCCTATATGACTGAAAATGCCAAAATGAAAATGCCTACTACTCAAGAGAATTTTGGTACACTCACCTTTCCTAGCAACTAAACTGAAATCCCCCCTCCAAGCTCCCCACATTCGGCCAACACCTCCACCATCACCAAATCCCTTGATTTGCTCCACCCAATACTCCCCATCACTCACTCAAATTGGTTTGTGATCGCTGTGAAGTCAGAGTTTTAAAATATATAATGAGAATGATCGAACCTGGAAACTAACTATGACAACGATTGAGGCAAGTGAACCTATCAAACAGTAGTATAGCTTAGGCAAGACCGAATTGTCGAACCCAAAGGAACTAAAAGTACTAATACTAACTTTCTTTCTATTATTTAGCTTTAAATAAGTGAAGTTGTTTATTAATCTAAATTAACTAATTACTAAGCTAAAGACGGAAAGACAAAAAGAATGAATTGGGGAAATACTTGGGAAAAACTCAGTTGATTGAGACGATACCCTTAGGAAGAATCCACCTAGACTTCACTTGTTATCTAACACTGAACCAGACGATTTATTCTCTTGACTTGATTCGTAGGATTCCCTAATGTACATTAGACCCTCTCTCGAAGCGAATAACGACTAACCCTAGGTTGATTAATTGAAATCTCTTTCTAATTAAAACCCCTAGAATCGCATTAACTCGATCTATGGATTCCCATATTAGGTTTCACCCTAATTCGGCAACGCAACACACCACCCTATCTCTAGGCGCGCGAACAACTCCGTTGTAATTATGCTAGATCTATGAATAGGCAGGGACTTTTGCTCCACCACCTAAGCACATCATACTTGAATCAATATCCGCGAAATATTAAAACAAGAATTAAGCACACATAATTAAGAACAAATCAAGTATTTATCATATAGTTCAGAAAACAATAACAAGATTCATCTAGGTTTCATCCCCCTCAGGTATCTGAGGGGTTTAGTTTAAAATAATAAAGAAAAACATCCCAGAAGAAAAGATAACACAAAACATAAGAAATCCCTAAAACCCCCTAAAAGAATTGAAGAGGAGATCCTCCGTCTTGAGTAGAATTCTGGCTTCTTGAGATGGATCAAATGACTATCCCTTGAGTGTTTCCCACAAATCTGACCTTTTAAGCTCGGCTCCTTGGCTTAGCTAATCGCCCCTAAACGATAGCTTTGGGCTCCGACTTCTGCCGAACTCTCCCTTCAAGTTGCCCCCTAGGGTGTTTATATAGGTTTTGAGATGTGTTACTTGGCCTCCAAGTATCCTAATTTGAGTGCAATTCCTATTTGGGGGCTTAATTAGACTTTGGAGTGTGTTTTTTTGCCTCCAAGCATCCAAATCTGAGTAAAACTCCTCTTGGACACGGCAGGGACATGCCCATGGCACACGCCCGTGTGAATCGTGGCCAGGCCGTGTGGACTCCTTTCATGAGGCACGGCCGTGTGGTCTTGGGCCCAGGCCGTGTCGATTTCGTGCTTTGGCCCATTTGGCCTGTTTTAAGCCCGTTTCTCGTTCTTTTTATTCTTGGGTGCTTTCCTGAGTATAAGACATGAAAAGAAAGGATTAAGAGCACCTTTTTACATAAATCAAGGGATAATTCATCCAAAAGTATGCTAAATGTGGGATTAAAATATGTTACTATTTTGGTTTATCAAATACCACCACACTTAAGCTTTTGCTTGTCCTCAAGCAAAATTCTCAACTTACAATTAAAACGAACTTTCTATAATTCATAATTCCTATCAACAATGTTTCATCATAATTCATAGATAATTTATACATGGATAATTCAATTCAAAGAGTCCTAAGGATTCAAACCATCTAAGTCATAGATTTTTAGCTCGAAAATATAGGCGTCTCCCCTTATCTAAATAATTACCTTTAATTCAAAACCGACAAGGATTGACATCCTCACTAGAGATTCTGTAACATCCTGGAAAGGGCCTATGCATTTTCGATTTAGTTGTATGAAGTGACATGTTTTATGAACTAAGAATAAATTTTGAATATTTTTGGAAACTCGGAAATGAGTGAAAATAAGTTAGAAATGAACATTTTTGGAAACCTGAAAATGAATGGAAATGTTAAGTTTAAAAATGGAAGGTGAACATTTTCGGAAACTAGGAAATGTAAGGAAAATGGAAAGTGAACATTTTTGGAAACTTGGAAATGTAAGGAAATGTCAAGTTTACAGAGCCGATGGAAAATTTTTGGAAACTTAGAAATGACCTAGAAATGACGAGTTTTAAGGTTTAAAAGGGGAAATTAAGGTAAGGTGGCCTTAAAAGAAAAAGTTTGTGAAATTTGACACACAAACAGGCTTGGAAAAGTGGTCTGAAGATGCCACTTAGGGCCTATGGAAATGGCGTCATATGCAAGAGGAATGGGCCTGAGTTCGAGTCACTTGGGAAGCAAATAAAGGAGGTTTTATTTTTGCTTCCAGAAGACTGAGGTGGACGGCATATGCTTCTAGAAAGGAGGTGTTTTATTTTCATAAATATTCGATTAAAAAGGGTGATAAATAAAGGATTTTTAAATTGGATTATTTTGAAGAGATAAATGTTGGATTTAAACTCTTTTATTTATGATAATTAAAGGATAAAGTTATCAGATAGAGGAGTGGTGGCCAAGTAAGGGACTCCTTAGATGATAATTTCGGCTATAAAAGGAAGGAAGGAGGGCTACTCATCAATTTGTGCTTCCTCCTTTCTCTGCCGAATTCTTAGTGCGCTTTTCTCTTCTTTTCTTTCTTTTCTTTTGTCAAGTCAAAATTAAGTAATTGTTGGAACCTAGCCGAATATTTTCCTCTCCGTTAGAAGCCATAGCCGAACCTCCCTGTGAATCTAAGCAAGGAAGTAGTCGATTGAAGTATTAAGGGGATCTCTCGGGTTTGTACAACTGTCGACTACAAGGAGGAATATTTCGGGATCTAAGGTAAGAAACTATAAGATCCAAAGGTCTTGTTTTAAGTTTTAATGTTAGATTAAACCTAACATGTGATTATAGGAATTTCGACATCCCTAGGAAAGCAAGGATACTTTTTGGGATTTGAGATCACAAAGGTATGTGTTTAAGACATTCGGCCAAAGCCTATTTTAAGTATTTGGATTTATTCCCAAAAGCCAAACTAACCTAGGATGTGTTTTAATGATTGGCCAATGCAAGAAGGAATACAACAAAGTTTTGGGACTTGATTCTTAAGTCAATCGGCAACAAGGTAGGTTTTTTCAAAGATACAAATCCTACTAGGATTTGGTTTTAAAGCCAAAAAGGTTTATTAATGTGTTCAAATGATTGGCCGAATATAAGAGTTAAGGATCTAAATCAGTAGATCAGTTCTTCGGGATTTCAAGGACTTCGTTAAACGAATCAGGTGTGTACCCCACACTAACTTTTAATAAGATTGATGGTAATATGTAAAATATGCATGTTTATAAGAATGTGGCTAAGGTACCATAATGTGGTACAAAGTACTCAGGTACGTTTCCTACTCCTATTAGGATTACGAAATATGTTATTTATAACATGTGAAAATTTATAAGAATGTGAATTTAAGTAGGATATGCATGATATGAATAATATGGGTCATTCGGGTTATGTGAAAAAGGGGAAGTGAATGTGATGAGTACGGTCTCACTATCTGAATGTGGTGACTTCGGTCACATTATCTGAATGTGGTAACTTCGGTTACATTATCTGAATGTGGTGTCTCATGACACAATTATCTGGTGGCTATGCCAAAAATTTTATATGGGCGATGAGCACGTCGACTACAGCGACTGCCTTCGATGGTGTGTAGCGGATGGAGGGTTGACTCAGTAGTCCCCACGGTGTGCAGGTTGGTACGGGGATGTGTAGCGGATGGCACCTAGGTTTGGGTTTGGGTTGCATCATCATTTTTTATCTGTTATATGAATAAGTATTGGATATGAAAAATGTATGCCTGATCTATTGAATTTTAGTGTTGTGTACACATTGAGTCTGTTGACTCACACCGTTGTGGGACTATTTTTCAGGTGACGATCAATAATGGACCGGGTTCGGTGGAAGCTTAGAGATGGCCATGCTCAGCTTGAAGTTTTATTCAATATGGATATTTAAATTTATTTAAGTATTTTAATTTTATTTTGGGATTTTACTTGATGTAATAAGGCCATAAGTTACATTTCTTTACTTTTATTTTTAATTACTATGTTACGAATTGTTTTCAATTAAAGTTAAGTAAAATTTATTTCTTTAAAAATAAACCCTAATTGCTTTTTTCATCTTAATTAATTGGGCTTTAAAATAAGATCAATGGGTTTTTAACTCAAGCCCAACCCAAAACGATAGTTTTTAAAAATCGCACAAGTTTTTCCTCTGGTAAAAAAAGAATTTTGTAACCAGTTTACTTAAGGAACATACTGAGATCCGGTCCCAGCTCGTCGTGGGTGTGGGGGTGTTTCAGTTTGGTATCAGAGCCAGGTTTTAAAACTCTCGGCCTGTGGGCTAAGGCCCAAAACATTTTCAAATCGAGCCGAGTAAGCTTTTTGAAAGTATCTTAAGAAATAAACAGGTTTTCTGGCATGGCACCCAAGTCTCCGACCCGCAGTCCACCAGGTAAGTACCCCTAACTATTTGTGTGATTATGTGTTATGAAATATGGAAGGGTAGAAAAGGAATGGGACGTAGATTAGCATGATAAGTGCTTGAACCCTAGAACTAGTCTACTCAAACACAAACACATAAGACTTAATGCACTAAACAAACCTATGGCTAAGTCACTAAGTTAGGGTGTGGTAACCCCTGTGCGCATGTCTAGGATTGGATCCTAAGAGCCCGGTATTTAAGCAGTCCCTAGTGACTCACCTCCTCTTCGCAGAATCCCACTGCAGTGCGTAGCTTCGGTTCACCCTAACCTGCAGGGCTCAGTAGGTGTGGCAACCTCTGTGCGCATGTCTAGGAATGGTTTCGGTGGGAGCTTAGTATTTAAGCAGTCCGCGTGACTCACCTCCTCTCCATTCGAATCCTGCCTAGTGCGTAGCTTTGGTTCATCCTGACCAAGAGGGCTCGGTCATAGGCTAAACACAATAACTAAAACCCGAAAGGGAATTAGCCGTGTTTTTATAAAAACAACAAAACCCTAGCTTTAAAACTCTTAAAAAACTTTCTTTTAAACTTGTGAAAACCATCATTACAAAATTTTTCGAAAATTTTTCTGATTTTTGAAAAATTACCGAAATACCCCCGAGGTCCAAAATTTCCAAAATACCCCCGGATTTAAATATTTTTCCAAAATACCCCAGGAATTTAAAAATACCAAAATAATTTGTGACGAAATCACCAAAGAACTCTTTCTTTTGGAAAAAAAATACGAAAAATACCCTCAGAGGATGTAATTACGAAAAATACCCTAGGTAGTGGAAAAACAATAACAATGAAAACTACAACCTTTCTCTGAATGAACGAAAGTTCATAATTGTTTGATGGATGTACGAATGAATGGAAAGACTGTGTGCATGTATGAATACGAAAGAACCACTTCTAAATTCTTTTTCATAAAACTTCTTCATGTAAACAAGTGAAAGAAAGACTAATTCATAAAACTTCTTAATCGACACGACGTTAGAAATGACCTCTAGAGGACGTGGTCATCGTGGACGAGGTAGAGGAAGGATGACGGTTTCAGAACCCGTTAGATTGGGTCAAGGGTCTGACAATGAGAAACCACCGCCACCACCACCCCCAGCTGTTGGTGTTGAGCAAAGCAGCTCGACGGATGATGCCGTGTCGCAGTCGTCTTTGCGAGTTTTGGAGTTGGTGGCTAGTGCAGGAGGAAATTCGAGAACCCGTAAGTCTGTGCCTGAGCGTCTTCGAGCTAATGGAGCCGAAATGTTTCATGGAGTATCGGGTGTGGCACCCGATACCGGTGAGTCGGTTGGAAGCAATCGAGCGCATCATGGATGAGCTTGATTTGACCCCGAGGAAAAGTTGAAAGGATAATGGCACCGCACGCTGATGAAGCGTGACGCTGGTGGTTAATCGTTCGGGATGGTACCACGGTGAGGATCCGACACAGGAATATGTTAAGGAAGCATTTCGGAAGAAATATGTGGGAACCAGGTATACAGATGAGAAAAGGAAGGCTTTTAGAAATTTGGTTCAAGGGAACAAGTCCGTTGCGGAATATAAAGCTAAATTCTTGAGGTTGAGCCGCTATGCTCGAGGAGTAGTGGCAACTGAGCATGAGCGCTGTGTCCGCTTTGAGGACGGACTAAGAGATGATCTCGAGATTGTTGATAGCACCGCATCGGGAGCGGGAGTTTTCTGCTTTGGTAGAAAAGGCCAAGGTGGTGAGGAATCAAAGATTCTACAAAGCGCATCGTGGATCGGAATAGGCCCAAAAGAGGTTTTGGATCGTGCAGGAAGGCTCAAAAGAGGACTAGAGTTGATGGGCCGCAAAATCGCCAAGCCGGTGCGGGATGGCGATGTCGCCCTTGTGAACATTGTGGGAAGAAGCACTTAGGGAGGCCGGAAAAAGACGGGAGGATGTTTTCGGTGTGGGTCCAAGGACCATATGCTCAAGGATTGTCCTAAGAAACCGTGATGAAAGTCGTCCAAACGCCGTAATGTTAGTCGTTGGTAGAGGAGGACAAAGAACCTCAACGAGGTCGTGGTTCGAGTAATCGAGTAACGGTGCCGGGTAGAGGACGTGGAGCACAGGGCAGAGGTGTTGCTAATGCGGAGGCAAGGCAACTGGGTTTAGTTTATGCGGTTTGCCATAGGGAGAACGGAGACGCACCGGATGTTATAACCGGTACGTTCCTTATTTATGGCAAGCCTTATTATGCCTTAATTGATGTGGGCTCGACCCATTCATATGTTGCATGTAGTGTAGTGGAAACACTAGGCCTAGACTCTGAACTTTTTAATAGGGAGATAACTGTAGTAAGCCCATTAGGCCAAACTGTAATGGTGGATAAGATCTTTCGGAATGTACCCCTAGAGATTCAGGGAGTGAACTTTCGGGCTGACTTAATGGAACTACCTTTCGGGGAGTTTGAACTTATACTTGGAATGGACTGGCTAGTAGAGCACCGAGCCGTGTTAGATTGTGTGGCTAAACGAATGGAACTAAGGACCCCGGAGGATGAAGTAGTAGTAATGATCGGAGAGAGAAGAAACTACCTGTCTAACGTAGTTTCGGCGTTGAAGGCTGAGAAAATGGTTAAGAAAGGGTGCAAGGCGTTCTTAGCCTTCGTAAGTGCGTTGGGTGGAAAGGAAGAAGGTGTCAGTGGAGTTAGAACGGTGAAAGACTTTGAAGATGTATTTCTGGAGGAATTACCAGGAATACCCCCAGATAGGGAGGTGGAGTTTGGAATAGACTTGCTACCGGGAACATCTCCTGTGTCAATCACTCCATACCGAATGGCGCCAAAGGAGTTAGTTGAGCTCAAGGCTCAAATCCAAGAGTTGTTGGATCGTGGGTTCATACGACCCAAAGTGTCTCCATGGGGAGCACCATTGCTTTGTAAGAAGAAGGACGGAACTATGCGTATATGCATAGATTACCGTCAGCTTGAATAAGTGACCATCAAGAACAAGTATCCTTTGCCAAGGATCGATGACTTGTTCGATCACCGGTGAAGGCCGCAGATTTCTCAAAGATAGACTTAAGGTCGGGATATCACCGATTAAAGGTGAAGGAGGCGGATATCCATAAGATCGCTTTTAGGACAAGATACGACCATTTTGAGTTTGTGGTGATGCCGTTTGGATTGACAAACGCTCCACCAGCGTTCATGGATATGATGAATCGAGTTTTCCAACCATACTTGGATAGGTTCGCTGCGTTGTGTTCATCGACGATATTTTGGTGTACTCCAAGTCTCAAGAAGAGCATGATGAACACCTCCGAATTGTCTTTGCAAGTATTAAGGGAGAAGAAGCTCATGCCAAATTCAAAGTGTGAATTTTGGCTTAAGGAGGTGGCATTCCTAGGACATGTGGTATCCGCAGAAAGGAATAAGAGTGGACCCTAGGAAGATCGAGGCGTTGTTGGATTGGAAACCACCTAGGTCCGTGGTGAGATCCAAGTTTCTTAGGGTTGGCGTGCTATTACATAAGGTTTGTGGAAGGGTTCTCGTCAATAGCCGCGCCCTTGACAAAGTTACTAAGGAAGGAAGTACCCTTTGAATGGTCCGATAAGCAACAGAAGAGCTTTGACAACCTTAAGAAGGTGTTGACGAGGCTCCAGGTGTTAATTCAAATGGAGGTGGGAAGGATTTTGTGGTGTAATCGTGACGCTCGCATACGGGATTAGGATGTGTGCTAATGCAAGAAGGAAAAGTAGTCGCTTATGCGTCTCGACAACTAAGGCCTCATGAGGTTAACTACCCAACTCATGACTTGAACCGCCAAAGATGGTTTTCGCCCTTAAAGTTTGGAGGCACTACCTCTATGGAGAGAGGTCGTGATCTACACAGCACCACAAGAGCCTTAAGAATCTGCTGACTCGTAAGGAGTTGAACTTGAGGCAACGAAGGTGGGTGGAGTTGTTGAAGGACTACGACGCTCGATAGAATATCATCCGGCAAGGCAAATGTGGTAGCCGATGCCCTAAGTCGGAAGGTTGTGTCGGATCTAAGGGATATGTTCGCTCACTTAAGTTTGTATGGTGATGGAAGCCTGTTGGCAGAGTTGCAAGTCAAGCCCACATGGCTAAAGGAGGTGAAAGAGGGACAGTTGGTTGATAAGGATCTAAGTGCTAAGTTACGACAAAGTGCGAACGGGAATTAAAGGATTATGGCGTTAATGATGAAGGAGTATTGTGTTACAAAGGAAAAGTCAGATGCCGGCGGATTCTTTGGGAGGCGATAGTAGCCCTTATGCTATGCATCCCGAGGCATTAAGGCTGTCACAGAGATCTAAGGGAACAATTTTGGTGGTCCGATCTTAAGCAAGAAGTGACCGAATTTGTGGGGAAATGTTTGACGTGTCGCAAGTTAAGGTCGAACACCAAGTTCCATCAGATTGCTTCAACCAATCGAGATTTCGCAATGGAAGTGGGAGAGAATTACCATGGATTTCGTTAGTGGGCTTCCCTTACGCCTACTAAGAAAGACTCGGTATGGGTGATAGTGGACCGCTTTGACTAAGTCCGCGCACTTCATCCCGTGAAGAGTTGACTATTCTCTTGGTGGCGGCTAAGTTATATGTGGCGTAAATTGTGAGGTTACATGGAGTACCGGTATCGATCATCTCCGATAGAGACCTAAGGTTCACGCCTCGATTCGGAGGGCACTTCATCAAGCTTTAGGCACTAAGTTGGACTTCACTACGGCTTTTCATCCACAATCGACGGCAATCCAAGGAGTTATACAAGTGTTGGAGGATATGTTGAGAGGTCAGTGATGGATTTCTCGAGGAAGTTGGGAAGACTATTTGCCTTTAGCCGAGTTCGCCTACAACAACAGCCTATCGTGCTAGCATTCGGACGGCACCATATGAAGCATTGTATGGTCGGAAGTGTAGAACTCCTACTTGTTCTACTCGAGTTAGGAGAACGCCGAGTTTTGGGTCCAGAGTTAGTGGCGGCGAAGAGAAGGTTGAGATGATTCGAGCACGGTTAAAGGAAGCCTCTGATAGGCAGAAGTCGTACGCATACCTTAAGCGGAAGGAAATAGAGTTTGAAGTGGGAGACCAAGTGTTTCAAGGTCTCGCCTTGAAGAAGGTGATGAGGTTTGGTCGCAGCGGAAGTTAAGCCCAAGGTTTATAGGGCCCTATCGAGTACTGAAGTGAGTTGGAGCAGTGGCATACCAATTGGAGTTGCCACCAGAGTTGCGGCAGATGCACGACATATTCCATGTATCCATGCTACGACGTTACCGATCGGATCCGTCTCATGTGGTACCTGTCGAAGAAGTAGAGCTAAGGCCAGACTTATCCTACGAGGAAGAGCCAATTCGGATATTGGAACGTGATGTGAAAGTGCTACGGAGGGAGTCAGTTCCTCTAGTCAAGGTGTTATGGCGCAATCATGGATCAGAGGAAGCTTCGTGGGAACCAGAAGAGGCAATGCGACAACAATACCCTCAATTATTTTAGTTCGGAAATTTCGAGGACGAAAAAAATTTTTTTAGGGGGGTAGAACTGTAACATCCTGGAAAGGGCTTATGCATTTTCGGTTTAGTTGTACGAAGTGACATGTTTTATGAACTAAGAATAAATTTTGAATATTTTTGGAAACCCGGAAATGAGTGAAAATAAGTTAGAAATGAACATTTTTGGAAACCTGAAAATGTATGGAAATGTTAAGTTTAAAAATGGAAGGTGAACATTTTTGGAAACTAGGAAATGTAAGGAAAATGGAAACTGAACATTTTTTGAAACTTGGAAATGTAAGGAAATGTCAAGTTTACAGAGCCGATCGAAAATTTTTGGAAACTTAGAAATGACCTAGAAATGACGAGTTTTAAGGTTTAAAAGGGGAAATTAAGGCAAGGTGGCCTTAAAAGAAAAAGTTTGTGAAATTTGACACACAAACAGGCTTGGAAAAGTGGTCTGAAGATGCCACTTAGGGCCTATGGAAATGGCGCCATATGCAAGAAGAATGGGCCTGAGTTCGAGTCACTTGGGAAGCAAATAAAGGAGGTTTTATTTTTGCTTCCAGTAAGACCGAGGTGGACGGCACATGCTTCTAGAAAGGAGGTGTTTTATTTTCATAAATATTCGATTAAAAGGGTGATAAATAAAGGATTTTTAAATTGGATTTTTTGAAGAGATAAATGTTGGATTTAAACTCTTTTATTTATGATAATTAAAGTATAAAGTTATCGATAGAGGAGTGGTGGCCAAGTAAGGGACTCCTTAGATGATAATTTTGGCTATAAAAGGAAGGAAGGAGGGCTACTCATCAATTTGTGCTTCCTCCTTTCTCTGCCGAATTCTTAGTGCTCTCTTCTCTTCTTTTCTTTCTTTTCTTTTGTCAAGTCGAAATTAAGTAATTGTTGGAACCTAGCCGAATATTTTCCTCTCCATTAGAAGCCATAGCCGAATCTCCCTGTGAATCTAAGCAAGAAAGTAGTCGACTGAAGTATTAAGGGGATCTCTCGGGTTTCTACAACTGTCGACTATAAGGAGGAATATTTCGGGATCTAAGGTAAGAAACTATAAGATCCAAAGGTCTTGTTTTAAGTTTTAATGTTACATTAAACCTAACATGTGATTATAGGAATTTTGACATCCCTAGGAAAGCAAGGATACTTTTCGGGATTTGAGATCACAAAGGTATGTGTTTAAGACATTCGGCCAAAGCCTATTTTAAGTATTTGGATTTATTCCCAAAAGCCGAAACTAACCTAGGATGTGTTTTAATGATTGGCCGAATGCAAGAAGGAATACAACAAAGTTTTGGGACTTGATTCTTAAGTCAATCGGCAACAAGGTAGGTTTTCAGTATACAAATCCTACTAGGATTTGGTTTTAAAGCTAAAAAGGTTTATTAATGTGTTTAAATGATTGGCCGAATATAGGAGTTAAGGATCTAAATCAGTAGATCGGTTCTTTGGGATTTCAAGGACTTCGTTAAACGAATCAGGTGTGTACCCCACACTAACTTTTAATAAGATTGATGGTAATATGTAAAATATGCATGTTTATAAGAATGTGGCTAAGGTACCATAATGTGGTACAAAGTACTCAGGTACGTTTCCTACTCCTATTAGGATTACGAAATATGTTATTTATAACATATGAAAATTTATAAGAATGTGAATTTAAGTAGGATATGCATGATATGAATAATATGGGTCATTCGGGTTATGTGAAAAAGGGGAAGTGAATGTGATGACTACGGTCCCACTATCTGAATGTGGTGACTTCGGTCACATTATCTCGAATGTGGTAACTTCGGTTACATTATCTCGAATGTGGTGTCTCATGACACAATTATCCGATGGCTATGCCACAAATTTTATATGGGCGATGAGCACGCCGATCGCAGCGATCGCCTTCGATGGTGTGTAGCGGATGGAGGGTTGACTCAAAGAGTCCCCACGGTGTGCAAAGTTGGTACGGGGATGTGTAGCGGATGGCACCTAGGTTTGGGTTTGGGTTGCATCTTCATTTTTATCTGTTATATGAATAAGTATTGGATATGAAAAATGTATGCCTGATCTATTGAATTTTAGTGTTGTGTACACATTGAGTCTCATGACTCACCCTGCTGTGGGACTATTTTTCAGTGACGATCAATAATGGACCGGGTTCTGTGGAAGCTTAGAGATGGCCATGCTCAGCTTGAAGTTTTATTCAATATGGATATTTAAATTTATTTAAGTATTTTAATTTTATTTTGGGATTTTACTTGATGTAATAAGGCCATAAGTTACATTTCTTTACTTTTATTTTTAATTACTATGTTACGAATTATTTTCAATTAAAGTTAAGTAAAATTTATTTCTTTAAAAATAAACCCTAATTGTTTTTTTCATCTTAATTAATTGGACTTTAAAATAAGATCAATGGGTTTTTAACTCAAGCCCAACCCAAAACGATAGTTTTTAAAAATCGCACAAGTTTTTCCTCTGGTAATAAAAGAATTTTGTAACCAGTTTACTTAAGGAACATACCAGATCCTGTCCAGGCTCGTGGGCCGGGTGTGGGGTGTTTCAGATTCACTCAAATCACTCAAAGTGTTTAAGGTTCAAAATTTAGGCACTCAAAAGTCGAACATGAAAAGTTAATCCCATAGGCTTGCCTGAAAATCAAATCTCCACCACTATAATATGAAATGATGCACAAATCAAAAGGTCTTTGTCAGGGTTGTAACGAGGCTAGGGTTAAGGTGTGGATAAAGGCTGAATTAGAGGGTTAGAATCGAGAATGAATTGATAAATTACCTAACTAGAAAAAATAAACTGAATATTTGTAATTACATCAACTGAAAGCTAATAATACTAATAATATGAGCTTCTTCTTCAATATTTGGAATTCAAACGTATAAGCTCATTTAATCACAACTAATAATGAATAATGAATATACTTTTGATTTTTCTCTCTTTTTTTTAAGAACAAATCATAAATACATAACAAAGGATAAATTACTAAAATAAAAAACATAGTTAGGCTATTAATCAAATCAAATCTCGATATAAGGGTAGTCAAAAGGAATGGGGATAACAAAAACAAAGGGTTTCTGGGTTAATATTAGTGGTTATGTCAATAAAAAGGGTTGTTAGGATTAAAAGGGGTTCACTAGGGGTTAATTATGAGGGTAGGCTTTTAATGGAGTTAGTGGGTTAAAACCTAGGTGCCTTAATCATCTCTCAGATATCAAATCAAAGGTGTGGTCTCGATTTGTATAAACGAGGCAAGTTCTAGAATAAAAATCAATGTTGACATACTCATAATCAATAAAGTGAGCATGAAAAAGAATATATGCTCTATAAGGCTCAAAAACTCACAAAAATTATGGGTATTTTTGACATCAACCTCGTAAATTTCAAACTTCAAAGTAATATTTAAATTCAGTTCGACAACCTAGAAAATTTTAATTTCTGAAAAATAGACTTATCATGCTTGATTCTCTAGTATTCTTAGAATTTAATTGTAACATCCCCAAACCCGGCCCATTCACTACGAATCAAATCAAGTTATGTTATTGCGAAAGACGGTTGAAAAATCTTTGTTTACTTAGCATAAAGCATGAAAGAATTTATTTTTACTTTTTTTAAACTTTATTCAGCTTATTACCTTATGAAAACTTTGAAGTTATAAATTGACTGAATTAGAAAACTTTTATTAGCCACATTCTTCATAAATAGGTTACTTGGATTAAAATCATTTTCACATAGCAAATTAATTTAAATAAACCGAAGTTAAAGTAATACCAAAATATAGAATGACCTTTATTACAACCCAACAATTCGAATAAAGTACTTATATCAAAATCAATCATGAAAAAATGAACATCATCTTCGGCATGGGCCACCTTGTCCTCTCCGATCCCTGGTCCAGCTTTTAAGCAACACTGAAAATGGTTAAAGGAAAAAGGTGAGTCACCAAGACTCGATGTGCAACCCTTTTCCCGAATTAGCAAAATATCATATACAAACATAATCATGCTCATCATGCATCCAATTAACATGCACCCAACCTAGCCAACCAAACGCCTTTGTCTACCCCATGTGGTACCAAACCACTTTGGTGACCGTAGTCACAATGTGTTACCAAAACACCGTGGTGCCAAACCACCGGTGACATATAGTCACAATGTGCTACCAAAGCACCGTGTCCGTGAGACACAAATCGGGTGATGGGGCCAACCCATCGTGTGATACCAAATCACCGCGACGATCCTATATCTCAAGTGGGGCCAACCCACTGGTGTTAACCACGTGGACAAGTCGCTATGAGGTACCAAACCTCTGAGGTACCAAACCTCTGGTGACATATAGTCACATGTGTTACCAAAACACTGGTGCTCGTCAACACACGAAATATCACCGCCCCCCACTGCATACAACCCACAACAATCACTTATATACATTTAACCGAAATATACATCATGCTTTGTCTAGCAACATACATATTGTTTATCCACAATCAAGTATTAAAGCACACATATTGGATATACTATGCTTACCAAAAGCATCAACATGACAACTCATAGCAGATACATCATGCTTACCAAAAGCATCACAACAGGGGACTTACTGCACTCCTTAGCCTCATACCTTAATGGTATTCCATCCACTTTTCCATGGATCCAAACAACACTCAACATGTATAAACATATAATAACAGAGCAAAGGTGTTTAAGTACACAATATAGTAAGCACATTTATTATTAGAAGAGTGTGTGTGTGTACACACCGTAGGCCTTAATCAAAGAATCGACCTAAGATCCTCGATCACCTTGCACCTACTCGCTAAGACCACTAGCCAACACCACCAAGTGCCCTTGCTTCACTTGCCTACAATCGGCAACCAACCAAAGAGTAATAGCCCTCGGCCTACCAATACCAAACGAATAGACTGATAAAGCAATCCCTTACCACCACTTACCAAAGATTAACAGAGTGGAAAAACTCCTCTTGCTCGCTCCAAAATCCTGATGTCCTAAAATAAAATCGATTAAACACAAGAGATTAACACCCTTTACCCAATGCCTAAATCGGCCCTTAATCAAACCCAAGTCAATTAAGAACAAGAAAGAACATTCGGCCTAATCTTACCTTCCTCTGAACTTGAGAGAAACAACCGAGATCAACACTTATACCAACATTCGGCCAAAATAAACACCACTAGGAGAGGGGAGAGATTCGATTAACACTTTACAACAAGAAGGGAAGAGATTTCTGGCTTCACCCAAGGGAAGAGAACACAAAAGAAAAATGGAGAAAAAGGAGTAGATATTCGGCCACCAATCAAAGATAGAACCAAGAGGAAAAAGGTACCTTCGGTTTGAAAGAGAAAGAAAATGGAGAAAGGTATTTTGGAGAATGAAGTTTCAACCAAGGAGATTTCAAGAAGAAAAATAATGAAAGTGGGATGCTAGGTTCGGCCTAGTTCAAATGAAGAAAAGAAAAAGAAATGGAAACCAAGCATTCGGCCAATGAGCAGAAGAGATAGAAACTTGGGGTTCAAGAACATTCGGCTATCACAATATTGAAAGAACACAAACAAATATTAGAAAGCTATAGGAGGTTTGATCTTTCGGTTTCAAAAGTAAGGGAAATGAGAGAAAGCTCTCCTTGAAAAAAATTCGGTGACAAAAGGAAGGATTTGGCTTCCCAAAACTTGACCGAAAATGCCCAAATTCACCAGGTAAAATCGGCACATGCTTCCCCCCTAGAAGACTCCCATAGTCGGCCACCTCCTAGAGACACTCCCATCCACAAATTCAATTACATTTGAATTAAACAAATCCCCCATTATTCTATCCACATTTTATCTCTTTATCAAATCAAAACAACCACCATTATCTCTAATTTGAACTAACTAAAATAATCTTATAAAAAAATAAAATAATAAAATAATAAAACCATCCACCAAATTAATTAAAACTAAAACAACCTTAGCTTAATTCTTTTCTTCTAATTTAAACTGCATGTGCCGCCTAATCGCATTCAATTGCTGCAAAAACAAAAAGAATAAAACAACCCCAAATGCAACTCCCAGTTCGAACCACCGCACACCTCACCTTCAAAGCCCTGTGCCACTCGGCCACTTTGCTTTTATGCCATAAAGCTACACCAATTAATCTTTAAAGGCTTCCTACTCAAGCTCCCACCGCATAGGAAAAATAAAACACGCAAAGGCTACTCCGTCGCCGAACCAGCGCCACGCGCACCTTCACGCCTAAGTTCCGCACAGCACCACCGACCACCGCTTCCATGCGACAAAACACGCCCCAAAATTATTTTAAGGCCTTCTATCCTTGTAACGCTTAACCATAAAATTAAAACCAGTTGTCCGCCGCTTGGACTCAAACCTAAGACCCCAAAGGCGCTACCTCCACTTTCTAAAGCAGCGCACGACGGCCACTTTGCCAAAGCCTCTCATGTGCCAAAATTACCAAAAATAATTCTTAAGACCTCCTTTGGCCCGATTCCTTTTCACACTAAAATTCCAAAATTTTCCAAAATCTCCCGCTTACTCCGAGCGTTCTTAAAACCTCAAAACACATCCAAGCACACCCAAGAACCTTCCAAACACCTACATTCTACTCAAACCGCATAGCCCCTAAACCATGGTGTTACAATTCTACCCTCCTTAAAATAATTTCGTCCTCGAAATTACTTGGCTAGACTAACGGTCCACGTCCCAACTCTCCAAACTTACACTATCGCACAAGACTCGATCTCCAAGAGCTAACACACTTTTTAGGCGTATTTCTAAGTCTATACCACAAGCTCTTAGATACTCTACTAACACTACAGCCCAAAACAATTCATACAAACAGATAACTTCAAAAGAGTCCGGTACTTACTACTCGGTGGACTTCGGCCTGAGGTACAGTGCCATGCCGACACTAAAAACTTTTTTTTTTTTTTTTTAAAAGCCCATTTTGAAAATGTTTTCGCCCAACACCCTCAAAGCCGAGTTTTGAACCTGGCTCGATATTAAAATCAGAACATCCCCAAACCCGCCCCATTCACTACGAATCGAATCTGGTTATGTTATTGCGGAAAGACGGTTGAAAAATCTTTGTTTACTTAGCATAAAGCATGAAAGAATTTATTTTTACTTTTTTTTTTAAACTTTATTCAGTTATTACCTTATGAAAACTTTGAAGTTATAAATTGACTGAATTAGAAAAACTTTATTAGCCACATTCTTCATAAATAGGTTACTTGGATTAAAATCATTTTCACATAGCAAATTAATTTAAATAAACCGAAGTTAAAGTAATACCAAAAATATAGAATGACCTTTATTACAACCCAACAATTCGAATAAAGTACTTATATCAAAATCAATCATGAAAAAAAAATGAACATCATCTTCGGCATGGGCCACCTTGTCCTCTCCGATCCCGGTCCAGCTTTAAGCAACACCTGAAAATGGTTAAAGGAAAAAGGTGAGTCACCAAGACTCAGTGTGCAACCCTTTTTCCCGAATTAGCAAAATATCATATACAAACATAATTATGCTCATCATGCATCCAATTAACATGCACCCAACCTAGCCAACCAAACGCCTTTGTCTACCCCATGTGGTACCAAACCACTGGTGACCGTAGTCACAATGTGTTACCAAAACACTGGTGGTGCCAAACCACTGGTGACATATAGTCACAATGTGCTACCAAAGCACTGGTGTCCGTAGACACAAATCGGGTGATGGGGCCAACCCATCGTGTGATACCAAATCACCGCGGGACGATCCCATATCTCAAGTGGGGCCAACCCACGGTGGTGTTAACTACAGGGGACAAGTCGCTATGAGGTACCAAACCTCTGGAGGTACCAAACCTCTGGTGACATATAGTCACAGCAGTGTTACCAAAACACTGGTGCTCGTCGACACGAAATATCACTGCCCCTCCACTGTACAACCCACAACAATCACTTATATACATTTAACCGAAATATACATCATGCTTTGTCTAGCAACATACATATTGTTTATCCACAATCAAGTATTAAAGCACACATATTGGATATACTATGCTTACCAAAAGCATCAACATGACAACTCATAGCAGATACATCATGCTTACCAAAAGCATCACAACAGGGACTTACCAGACCCTTAGCCTCATACCTTAATGGTATTCCATCCACTTTTCCATGGATCCAAACAACACTCAACATGTATAAACATATAATAACAGAGCAGTGTGTTTAAGTACACAATATAGTAAGCACATTTATTATTAGAAGAGTGTGTGTGTGTACACACCTGTAGGCCTTAATCAAAGAATCGACCTAAGATCCCTCGATCACCTTGCACCTACTCGCTTAAGACCACTAGCCAACACCACCAAGTGCCCCTGCTTCACTTGCCTACAATCGGCAACCAACCAGTAGTAATAGCCCTCGGCCTACCAATACCAAACGAATAGACTGATAAAGCAATCCCTTACCACCACTTACCAAAGATTAACAGAGTGGAAAAACTCCTCTTGCTCGTTCCAAAATCCTGATGTCCTAAAATAAAATCGATTAAACACAAGAGATTAACACCCTTTACCCAATGCCTAAATCGGCCCTTAATCAAACCCAAGTCAATTAAGAACAAGAAAGAACATTCGCCTAATCTTACCTTCCTCCGAACTTGAGAGAAACAACCGAGATCAACACTTATACCAACATTCGGCCAAAATAAACACCACTAGGAGAGGGGAGAGATTCGATTAACACTTTACAACAAGAAGGGAAGAGATTTCGGCTTCACCCAAGGGAAGAGAACACAAAAGAAAATGGAGAAAAAGGAGTAGATATTCGCCACTAATCAAAGATATAAACCAAGAGGAAAAAGGTACCTTCGGTTTGAAAGAGAAAGAAAATGGAGAAAGGTATTTTGGAGAATGAAGTTTCGGCCAAGGAGATTTCAAGAAGAAAAAATAATGAAAGTGGGATGCTAGGTTCGGCCTAGTTCAAATGAAGAAAAGAAAAAGAAATGGAAACCAAGCATTCGGCCAATGAGCAGAAGAGATAGAAACTTGGGGTTCAAGAACATTCGGCTATCACAATATTGAAAGAACACAAACAAATATTAGAAAGCTATAGGGAGGTTTGATCTTTCGGTTTCAAAAGTAAGGGAAATGAGAGAAAGCTCTCCCTTGAAAAAATTCGGTGACAAAAGGAAGGATTTGGCTTCCCAAAACTTGACCAAAATGCCCAAATTCACTGTAAAAAATCGGCACATGCTTCCCCTAGAAGACTCCCATAGTCGGCCACCTCCTAGAGACACTCCCATCCACAAATTCAATTACATTTGAATTAAACAAATCCCCATTATTCTATCCACATTTTATCTCTTTATCAAATCAAAACAACCACCATTATCTCTAATTTGAACTAACTAAAATAATCTTATAAAAAAATAAAATAATAAAATAATAAAACCATCCACCAAATTTAATTAAAACTAAAACAACCTTAGCTTAATTCTTTTCTTCTAATTTAAACTGCATGTGCCGTCCATCGCATTCAATTGCTGCAAAAACAAAAAGAATAAAACAACCCCAAATGCAACTCCCAGTTCGAACCATTGACACCTCACCTTCAAAGCCCTGTGCCACTCGGCCACTTTGCTTTTATGCCATAAAGCTACACCAATTAATCTTTAAAGGCTTCCTACTCAAGCTCCCACCGCATAGGAAAAATAAAACACGCAAAAGGCTACTTCCGTCGCCGAACCAGCGCCACGCGCACCTTTCACGCCTAAGTTCCGCACAGCACCACCGACCACCGCTCCTTGCGACAAAACACGCCCCAAAATTATTTTAAGGCCTTCTATCCTTGTAACGCTTAACCATAAAATTAAAACCAGGTTGCCGCCGCTTGGACTCGAACCTAAGACCCCAAGGCGCTACCTCCAAATTTCTAAAGCAACGCAGAAGCCACTTTGCCAAAGCCTCTCATGTGCCAAAAATTACCAAAAATAATTCTTAAGACCTCCCTTGGCCCGATTCCCTTTTCACACTAAAATTCCAAAATTTTCCAAAATCTCCCCGCTTACTCCGAGCGTTCTTAAAACCTCAAAACACATCCAAGCACACCCAAGAACCTTCCAAACACCTACATTCTACTCAAACCGCATAGCCCCTAAACCATGGTGTTACATTAATTATCAATGCACAATTATCAATGACTTAATTTAAAACATATCAATAAAAGTCATAAATCATAGGAATTTCATTAAAATGATAATATGAGAAACTTACTTTAAGAAACAAGACATAATTTAGGATTTTGAGAATAATGCAAAAAGTTTGGCACCTAATTTCAGGAATTTGAGAATAATGAAAAAAGTTAGGCACCTTTTTAGGTTGTTCACCCCCCACACTTAAGATGTACATTGCCCTCAATGTACAAAGATATATATATCGACAATTAAGTAGAAATTCAAAAGATATGGAGAGAAGTGAAACTTCCTGAATTATGGATGAAATCCTCGAATTGGAGGTGAAAGATAAGTTGGAGGGGCGTTCTTGATGACGATCCTGCGCTAGATGAAGAAATTGGGTAGCTCATGGAGGATTAGCCAGGATATAATAATAATTAAAACTATACTAATTAAAGAATTAAAGAAAAGCAAGCTAAAGTGAATAAAAATAAAAATTGAAATAAAATTAAAAGAAAAGATGGATGGACCGTAGAGTCCTTATTGTTGGGTGTGATTTCTAAGGCTGGGATATGGTGGTGGTCATGGTGTGATTCCCTAGCAGCCTTTAGAACCTAAAATCAAGAAACTAAAGTAAAATAAACTAAGTTAAGTATAAGAGAAATAAAGATAAGGAAATTGAAGCAAAAGAGAAAAACGAAATAAAAACTAAATGGCCTTTAACGTCCTTGGCTTGTCGTGTGATTGAAGCGGCCGACATGAACTTATATAAATTGGTCTCCTTTAGGGAGGCTTTGCTTGGCTTCTTTCGCTTCTTTGGCATTGTTTTGGTGTAGCTCAAGGGTATGGAGAAAAGAAGTAGGAGAAAAAATGAAAAGTTGAAGGTTGAAAGTTAATAGGAGAAGAGGGAAGGGTGGGGGGTTAAATAGATTTTCAAACCTGGTACAACCCCACGCCCTTGCTCCTTAGGCGTGTCGATTCACACGGCCGCCTCACACGGCCGTGTGTATAGGCGTGTTGGTTCACCCACGCCCGTTTTACAGATTGCCACGCCCGTTGGTGATAAGTCAGTGTCGTCCACGCCCGCGTCGCACGGCCGTGGCTTTCTGTCGATGCCCATGGGGCGGTGGTTGGAGTCCGTGACTTCGAAGATTTGATTCTCTCTGACTCGTACCACCTCTGCCATGTCAGTACGGTGATCCGGGGCATCCACACGGCCATGGCCACGGCCGTGTGCTAGGCCATGTGGCCTGGAAATCTGTATTTTTTGGTTAGTTTAAAGCTAGATACTATAAAGAAAGGATAAAATAGAATAAATAAGAAAAAATAAAAATGTAAAATTTAATGGGGTTAGTGCTCGGGTTGCCTCCCGAGAAGCGCTCGTTTATAGTCTTAAGCTAGACTTTCCTCTCGTTCGCATCATCAGGGTGGTTTGAGGAGTTGGAAGTCCTTCATCATGCTATCAGTTTTATCCTCGTGAAAAAGTTTAAGTCGAGATGCGTTTATAGTAAAAGTACCAAAAATAGGATTACTTACCTCGACTGTTCCGTATGGGAAAACACTGGTTACCCTAAAAGGTATTTCTTTGTTTGTGTTAGGGTCCGGAGGAGATATTCGAGGATCTGCCTTATTTAACAGTACCTAGTCTCCTATTTTGAAGTGGTTTGTTGTTCCTATGAGCTTTTCTGGGGGCTCCTTCGGTTTTACCTTGTGTGGTTCCGGTTCTTCGTCGTGTATCCCTAATTTTTCCTTGAAGTGTGTCTTCCACTCGTCTAGATCATCGATCTGAATCCTTCGATCTTCATGAACTACTTCCTTATTGGTATGGGTTTTAGGATCGGGTTCAGTTGTATTCTTTTGTGGTGCTTCCTGAAAATAAGGGTTAACCGAATGGTTATTAGTAGAATTTACGTTCTCACCTTGATTACTCGATGTGCTGGCTGAGTCGAGAGCCTTGAGGGTGACCGTCCCATTACCTACACGAAGTATGAGTTCTCCTGCATCAATATCAATTTTAGTCCTGGCAGTTGCTAAAAAGGGTCTTCCTAAAATTAAGGGAATCGAATTATCCTCATCCATGTCTAAGACAATAAAATCTACTGAGAAAACGAATTTGTCAATTTTTACAAGAACATCTTCGATAATACCCCTAGGATGTAACACCCTTAACCCGTATCCATCGCCGGATTGGGGTTGCAAGGCATTACCGAACATAGCACAAGTCACCACAAACAATTACTGCTCACATAGTCACAACCGAAAGCATTATGAACAATTTCGTTTTTTTTTTTAAAAATATGCTTAAACAATTTCATACATATCTTATACCCCTTTAGTCAAATTCACAAATAAATAATTGCAACAACTAACAATGGATACTATTCATTTGGTCATTTAAGCCACATTAACCGAATATGCACATGTTCATAATTACTTCCTAAAACTAGATAACAATTACTAAATCTAAACATACATATATGTGGTTGCATGATGCCTTGTTCAACCGAATTCAAATAGACCAAATAAATTCATCCAAACAAAGTATACCTCAATTCATTTGTAAGAACATAATCGAATCAAAATACCAAATATCCTTCTCATTGTCCGAAACACATAAATTGAACTTAATACACATGCTCACATGTAAATTATAACCGAATATGCCATTCCCAATTATCTAACCTATGATTTCATCTTTTAACAGAATATGCAATTTGCAATATAAATGATCCCCAATTTATTCATGTTTCAAATAATCACTTCAATAGCAAGTCTTCATCAATCCATAACCCAAACATATTCAAATACACATATGTCAACTTCCCAAAAGCAGAAATTTTAAGTCATAAGCGTAGACTTCATGCCAAACATATATATATGTATATATACTCATATATAAACACTTAACATAAACTCATATCAACACCGAATTCAAAATTCAAGCAGGACATACACATATACGAATAAAATCATTTAGACATTAGGTCATTAACATTTAAACCAAGCCATTTTCGCATGGCTTATATTTACATCATCAAAATATTATCTAAGCAATTAACTAGCCTATACATGCCTTAAGTTCAAAACCCAAGCTTTAAAAGTACCAAAATAAGTTGATAGTGTGGATGACTTCGTTGACGATCCCCGAGCTCGTAGCTTGACCAAAATCTATAAAATGAATAGCAATCACAAAGAGTAAGCTAACTTAGCTTAGTAAGTCTTAAGCAAATATAACCATTCAATCAAATATTCAAATATTTTAAACCAATCATTTTATAACTTTAATATAATTACATAGTACAATTGAGCCATCATGGCCGAATACCACCATCCTTCCATAGTATTTTAATTATCACTTATCAAATCCAAAACACCACTATTTTACAAAAAAAAATACAAACTTACCAATTACATATAATTCAATATGTTTCCATATACAACCAAATTAGTAAGTACCATGTACAATTTAATCACATATAATCGAATATATATATATGACATCCCACATAACCGAATGTATATACATAAAATTTTCACATAGCCGAATGTATATATATACATACATATACATCTATTTAAAAATCTCATGTTTGCAAGTAAACAACATCAACTCAATATCAATTTATCCACATATCCAAAAAGCCGAATATACAAACACATTATCTATCAACTCACTTACTCAATAAACATCACATATAACATATACCTATATAAATACATACCTTATGACCGAATATAATCTAATTCATTTAAATAAGCTTTAGCTTGTTCAATTGCCACCATAACTCAATCATTTCATAAGCATAAGCTCGTAATATAGATCACCGGTATAAAACCTGCTAGGCATAAGCCTGAATCACACACCGGCACTAAGCCTGCTAGACCCGAGGTCTGATATTCATTCACCGACAATAAGCCTGCTAGGCATAAAGCCCGATAAGTTCACCAGCCCAAGGCTTGCTTGGATCAAAGCCTGAATAGTAATCCTTTAAGTTGTCTCACACAAATCATTTCATATATCGAACCTTTTACTCATTTCGAACTCATTAGACGAACATTCAAACAGCATATATCATTAAAATAACTTAACCAAATCAATTATTATACTTAGCCAAATTCGGATATTTCATAATCTAGTTACAATGTTTCCAAATTTCAGCATATACTAGGTTACGTAAATAATTTACGATGTTTATTTTCTTAGAGACTTACCTCAAATATCGACGGACGACGAAAACTGACTATTCGATTAATTTTGGTTTTCCCCGATCCAAGTCCGTTTTATTTGGCTCTTGATCTAAACATGTTCAAATTAAGCTCATTCAAATATATTTTTATTCAATTTAAACCAAAAACACATAAATGGGAAAATTACCATTTTGCCCCTAATATTTCACACTTTTTACAATTTAGTCCTATTTGCATAAAACACAAAATACACACAATTTGAATAAATAACTTAAGGGCCGAATCTTCATAAGGACTATACAAGTCCATATATTTCATAAAATTTTCAATTTAACCCTTTAAGATAATATTTTCACAAATTAATCCTTAATTAGCTACATTCACCAAAAACTTAAAACAAAAGATGTTCATCTAGCTCCAATCTTACATTTAATACTAAAAATCATCATAAAACTCAACTTATCATCAATGGTATATCTCACATACATGACCAATACACAAAATCAATACATGGGCTTGAAAGTAGATTGAACAACAATCTCAAAAATGCAAAAATCATCAAAAATCCAAAGCTTAAACTTACCTAATTAAGCCTAAGTATTGCCGAAACCCCTTGGAAGCTTTTTCTCTTCTTTTATTTCTTTAGTTTCGGCCAAATAGATGAAAAGATGAACATGCAATTGTTTTTCTTTTTTTTATTATAATATGCTTATTTAATATATTATATGTATTATCATTATTATATCACACATATAACTAATATTAAAATACATAATGGATGCATGTTGCTGTCCACTTACAAATCAAATGGGAAATTTGCAACTTAGGTCCACATATTAAAGAAGACAAATTAATTTAATCACTCAATTTAAATAAAGGCTACTTTTACCACCTTTGCAATTAAGTCCTTTTTCTAAAATTAAACGTCCAAACAGACAAATTAGCCTACGATATTTTAACACATGCTCAACCACATAACATAGACATCAAATAAAGTATTAAAATATTTTTCTAACTCGGATTCGTGGTCCCAAAACCACCGTTCTGATTAGGGTCATAATCGGGCTGTTACAACTCTCCCCCCTTAAGGGATTTTCGTCCCCGAAAATCTTACCGTTGAATAATTGTGGGTACCGTTCTTTCATTGATTCTTCGGTTTCCCAGGTCGCTTCCTCAACCCCGTGCTTATGCCACATAACTTTAACCAACGAGATTTTCTTATTTCGCAACTCTTTAACTTCACGAGCTAAAATGCGAATCGGTTCTTCCTTATAAGTCAAATCGGGTTGAATTTCAATCTCTGATGGACTGATCACATGAGAAGGATCGGATCGGTATCGTCGAAGCATCGATACATGAAATACATTGTGAATCTTGTCTAATTCAGATGGCAGCATAAGTCTGTACGCAACTAGCCCAATACGCTCAATGACTTCGTACGGCCCAATAAATCTTGGACTCAGTTTTCCTTTACGACCAAATCTAAGTATCTTCTTCCACAGCGAGACTTTCAAAAATACTCGGTTGCCCACTTGAAACTCTATATCTTTACGTTTCAAGTCCGTATACGACTTCTGACGATCTGAGGCGACTTTAAAACTTTCTCGAATTACTTTTACTTTCTGCTCAGTCTCTTTGATTAAATCAACCCCGTGTATCTTGCTTTCACTTAGCTCGGTCCAATATAGAGGTGTACGACATTTATGACCGTACAAAGCTTCGTAAGGTGCCATTTTGATACTCGATTGAAAGCTATTATTATACGCAAATTCAATCAAAGACAAGTATCGTTCCCATGTACCCTCAAACTCAAGAACGCAACATCTCAACATATCCTCGAGTATTTGAATAACACGTTCGGATTGGCCATCTGACTGAGGGTGAAAAGCAGTGCTGAAATGCAACTTGGTACCTAGAGCATCCTGCAGTTTCTTCCAAAACCGTGATGTAAACCTCGGATCTCTATCCGAAACTATAGAAATGGGTACTCCGTGCAATCGTACGATCTGCGATATGTACAACTCAGCTAACTTATCGAGTGAGAAATCCATACGTACCGGAATAAAATGGGCTGATTTTGTCAATCTATCAACAATAACCCAGATTGAATCTTTCTTACTCGGTGTCAACGGCAAACCTGATACAAAATCCATCGTGACTCGATCCCACTTCCACTCAGGTACCATGATCGGCTGAAGTAACCCAGAAGGCACCTGATGTTCAGCCTTTACTTGTTAACAAACTAAGCACTTCGAGACAAATTCAGATATGTCCCATTTCATACCAGGCCACCAATAGAACTGCTTCAGATCATTATACATTTTCATGCTACCCGGATGTACAGACAATCGGCTGCTGTGAGCTTCATTTAAAATCATCTGAATTAAATCTGAATTTCTCGAAACACATATTCGGTCTATGAACTTCAAGTAGTCATTCTCATCAATTCAAAACTCTGACTCAATATCACTTTTACACTGAGCTCGTTTTGCCATCAAATCTTTATCAACTTTCTGAGCATCACAAACTTGTTGAATAAATAACGGTCTTGCTTTTAATTCGGCTACTATCGAACCATCATCAGACATAATCATATGCGCGTTCAACGCACGAAGAGCAAATAATGACTTTCGACTTAAAGCATCCGCAACAACATTAGCTTTTCCCGGATGATAGTCAATCACTAACTCGTAATCTTTCAATAGTTCTAACCATCTGCGTTGTCTCAGGTTCAAATCTCTCTGAGTCATCAAATACTTCAAACTCTTGTGATCTAAATAAACATGACATTTCTCACCGAACAGATAATGACGCCACATCTTTAACGCGAACACAATGGCTGCTAGCTCTAAATCATGTGTCGGGTAATTTCTTTCGTGTGGCTTCAATTGTCTCGAAGCATAAGCTATGACTTTGCCTTCCTGCATCAAAACACAACCCAAACCATTCAAATATGCATCACTATAAACAACAAATTCCTTACCCGGTTCAGGTTGGACTATCACTGGAGCTTCGGTCAAAAGAGCTTTCAACTGATCGAAACTTTTCTGACACTTTTCCGACCATTCGAACTTAATATCTTTCTGTAATAGCTTTGTCCACGGTGTAGCTATCATAGAAAAACCTTTCACAAATCGTCTGTAGTAACCAGCAAGCCCCAGAAAACTCCGAATTTTGGAAACATTTTTCGGTGGTTTCCAATCAAGTATAGCCGATATTTTATTCGTATCAACCTGAATACCTGATGCTGAAACAACGTGGCCCAAAAAACTGACTTCACTCAACCAGAATTCACATTTACTAAACTTTGCATACAACTGTTTATCTCGCAAAGTTTGTAGCACAAGTCTCAGGTGCTCGGCATGCTCGGTTTTATCTCTGGAGTAGATCAGAATATCATCTATAAACACTACCACAAATTGATCCAAATACTGACTGAAAATTCGATTCATCAAATCCATAAAAACAAAGAGTGCATTAGTAAGTCCAAAAGGCATAACCAAAAACTCATAGTGTCCGTACCTTGTTCGGCGCGCTTTTGGCACATCGTAATCTCTCGACTCAAATCGATAATAACCCGACCTCAAATCTATCTTTCAAAACATTGAAGCCCCTTTCAACTGATCAAACAAATCATCAATCCGTGGCAATGGGTATTTATTCTTTGTAGTCACCTTATTTAGTCGCCATTAATCAATGCACATTCGCATAGTTCCGCTCTTTCTTTTCACAAATAAGACCGTGCACCCTGGGAGAGAAACTCGTCGTGCAAAAAAACCCTATCGCTTAACTCTTGCAACCGTGCTTTCAACTCTTTTAATTCAGAGGTGCCATCCGATACGGAGCTATCAAAATCTGAGTCGCCCCCGGTAATAACTCAATACCAAACTCTACCTCTCGTACAGGTGGCAAACCCGGTAATTCTTCAGGAAACACATCCGGATACTCGCACACTACTGGTACAGATTCAATTCTCTTTTCAGTCACTTTACTATCAAGCACATAAGCAAAATAAGCTTCATAACCCTTTCTCACGTATTTCCAGGCTAACATCAAAGATATTACTGCTGGTAATCCATTCAGATCATTAGATTTAATCCGAATAATTTCACCATTCTGACATCTCAAATCAACAGTCTTTCTTTTGTAATTTACAACAGCATCGTGCAAAGTCAACCAGTCCATGCCCAAAATTATGTCGAATTCATCAAAAGGCAACAACATCAAATCGGCTGGGAAACATGATTCCCGAATCATCAACGGGTCTTTTACACACTTTGTTAACCAGAACACACCGGCCCAAGGGGTTCGATACCCGAATCACAAATTCAATAGACTCAACAGGTAGAGTCTTACTGGATACTAATGTTTCACAGACATAAGAATGAGTCGAACCAGGATCAATCAACGCAATAACATTAGTATCATAAAGAGTGAAAGTACCGGTAATAACATCTGGGGAAGAAGCATCCTCACGAGCGCGTATAGCATATGCTCTAGCAGGTGCACGAGCCTCCGATCAAACCGTAGTATCCTTTGTTCCTCCCTAACTGCCACCTACATTTCTCGAATGCCTGGGTGGTCTGCCTCGCACTGATACATTGCTCGGTCTCGCATTCTGAACAGTATTTTGCTCGGCTAACATCAGGCACTCCCGAATAAAATGATCCATCAATCCACATTTAAAACAGGACCGATCATGCAATATACAACTCCCAGAATGCCATTTTCCACAATGCTTGCACTCAACCCGATTCTGCTGGACATTACCAACGCTAGCAATCAAAGTGGCTCGAGAACCCGTAGGAGGTCGGTCTCGGTCTCGTTTAGAAAAGTCTGAAGTAGCTTTATGTCGACTGGATTCATCTCTGAACTTCTTTGATGCTGAATGAAAGGTCTTACTCGATGATCTTTTACGGATGCCTCTAGCTTCAAATTCAGCTTTTCTTTTCTCTTTTCCAAGCTTTTCGGCTTTACAGGCTCGTTCAACAAGTACCACGAACTCTTTAATCTCAAGTATGCCGACCAACAACTTAATGTCTTCATTCAAACCGTCTTCGAATCTTTTACACATGATAGCCTCGGTTGAAACACATTCACGAGCATATCGACTTAATCTCACAAATTTCTGTTCATACTCAGTCACGGTCATACGACCCTGTTTCAATTCCAGAAATTTTTTACATTTTTGGTCGATGAATCTCTGACTGATATATTTCTTACAGAACTCAGTCTGGAAGAATTCCAAGGTCACTTTCTCTTTCAGAACCACCGATACTAGTGTATTCCACCAGTGATATGCGGTGTCTCGTAATAAGGATATAGCACATTTTAAGCATTCATCCGGAGTACATGATAGCTCGTCGAACACACAGATAGTATTATCAAGCCACAGCTCAGCTCGTTCTGCATCATCATCATCATTAGCTTTAAACTCTTCGGCCCCGTGTTTCCTGATTTTGTCTACAGGAGGCCTGCTAAATCTCATCGGATCTACCATCGGAGGTACCATAGGTATCGGAGATGGATTATTCGGGGGTTGAGGTTGTTGCACAGCCAGATTAATCTGGATATATTGAGTAAACCATTCGTTTATCATCTGGTAGAAGGCTTGCTTAGCCTCCCCCTCATAGCTACTCGAGATAGGTCGAGATTCTACCGGCGCTGTCCCATGTGCGGGATTAGGCGCTACACTCTCGACATCATCAGCTACATCTCTATCGGGATCCATTTACTATATAAAAACACAATTCAAGTGTCAGAAGTCATCACACTATCGCATTATAATTTAAGGCATGTATAGCTAGACTCACACGCACTACGGTAGTCCTAGAATCGACTAAACCGTAATACCAATCAAATGTAACACTCTTAACCCATATCCGTCACCGGATTGGGGTTGCAAGGCTTTACCGAACATAGCACAAGTCACCACAAACAATTACTGCTCACATAGTCACAACCGAAAGCATTATGAACAATTTCATTTTTTTTTTTAAAAATATGCTTAAACAATTTCATACATATCTTATACCCCTTTAGTCAAATTCACAAATAAATAATTGCAACAACTAACAATGGATACTATCATTTGGTCATTTAAGCCACATTAACCGAATATGCACATGTTCATAATTACTTCCTAAAACTAGATAACAATTTCTAAATCTAAACATACATATATGTGGTTGCATGATGCCTTGTTCAACCAAATTCAAATAGACCAAATAAATTCATCCAAACAAAGTATACCTCAATTCATTTGTAAGAACATAATCGAATCAAAATACCAAATATCCTTCTCATTGTCCGAAACACATAAATTGAACTTAATACACATGCTCACATGTAAATTATAACCGAATATGCCATTCCCAATTATCAAACCTATGATTTCATCTTTTAATCGAATATGCAATTTGCAATATAAATGATCTCCAATTTATTCATGTTTCAAATAATCACTTCAATAGCAAGTCTTCATCAATCCATAACCCAAACATATTCAAATACACATATGTCAACTTCCCAAAAGCAGAAATTTTAAGTCATAAACGTAGACTTCATGCCAAACATATATATATGTATATATACTCATATATAAACACTTAACATAAACTCATATCAACACCGAATTCAAAATTCAAGCAGGACATACACATATACGAATAAAATCATTTAGACATTAGGTCATTAGCATTTAAACCAAGCCATTTTCGCATGGCTTATATTTACATCATCAAAATATTATCTAAGCAATTAACGAGCCTATACATGCCTTAAGTTCAAAACCCAAGCTTTAAAAGTACCATAATAAGTTGATAGTGTGGATGACTTCGTTGACAACCCCCTGAGCTCGTAGCTTGACCAAAATCTATAAAACAGAATAGCAATCACACAGAGTAAGCTAACTTAGCTTAGTAAGTCTTAAGCAAATATAACCATTCAATCAAATAGTCAAATATTTTAAACCAATCATTTTATAACTTTAATATAATTACATAGTACAATTGAGCCATCATGGTCGAATACCACCATCCTTCCATAGTATTTTAATTATCACTTATCAAATCCAAAACACCACTATTTTACGAAAAAAAGATACAAACTTACCAATTACATATAATTCAATATGTTTCCATATACAACCAAATTAGTAAGTACCATGTACAATTTAATCACATATAATCGAATGTGTATATATATATATGACATCCCACATAACCGAATGTATATACATAAAATTTTCACATAGCTGAATGTATTTATATATATACATACATATACATCTATTTAACAATCTCATGTTTGCAAGTAAACAACATAAACTCAATATCAATTTATCCACATATCCAAAAAGCCGAATATACAAACACATTATCTATCAACTCACTTACTCAATAAACATCACATATAACATATACCTATATAAATACATACCTTATGGTCGAAAATAATCTAATTCATTTAAATAAGCTTTAGCTTGTTCAATTGCCACCATAACTTAATCATTTCATAAGCATAAGCTCATAATATATAAATCACCGGTATAAAACCTGCTAGGCATAAGCCTGAATCACACACCGGCACTAAGCCAGCTAGACCCGAGGTCTGATATTCATTCACCGGCAATAAGCCTGCTAGGCATAAAGCCCGATAAGTTCACCAGCCCAAGGCTTGCTAGGCTCAAAGCCTGAATAGTAATACTTTAAGTTGTCTCACACAAATCATTTCATATATCGAACCTTTTACTCATTTCGGACTCATTGTACGAACATCCAAATAGCATATATCATTAAAATAACTTAACCAAATCAATTATTATACTTAGACAAATTCGGCTATTTCATAATCTAGTTACAATGTTTCCAAATTTCAGCATATACTAGGTTACGTAAATAATTTACGATGTTTATTTACTTAGAGACTGACCTCGAATATCGATTTTATCTACTAAAAATCGACTATTCGATTAATTTCGCTTTTCCCCGATCCAAGTCCATTTTCTTTGGCTCTTGATCTAAACATGTTCAAATTAAGCTAATTCAAATATATTTTTATTCAATTTAGCCCAAAAACACATAAATGGGCAAATTACCATTTTGCCCCTAATATTTCACACTTTTTACAATTTAGTCCTATTTGCATAAAACACAAAATACACACAATTTGAATAAATAACTTAAGGGCCGAATCTTCATAAGGACTATACAAGTCCTTATATTTCATAAATTTTTCAATTTAACCCTTTAAGATAATATTTTCACAAATTAATCCTTAATTAGCTACATTCACCAAAAACTCAAAACAAAAGATGTTCATCTAGCTCCAATCTTACATTTAATACCAAAAATCATCATAAAACTCAACTTATCATCAATGGTATTGTAACACCCCCAACCCGTATCCGTCGCCGGAATTGGGTTACGAGACATTACAAGTGAACCTAACCCAACGTGACTCAAATCGGATTATCACATACAAATTTGAGATAAAAATATACCGGGAATGCTTGACTAATTAAACATACAACATCTCTTACAAGCGAAAGTGAATCATCAATAGGTTTATAGGCATAACATTATCAAATAAATCACTTCCATTTACCACTTCTCCCCATTTTGTAAACAGGGGCACTTTTGATTTAAAAACAACGAATTTGATTACTATTATTAACTAGATAACCTAAATAATTTTGCATATATGAATTTACTCAAACAATCAATTTATTCTCTTTATCAACTCAATTTTTCATTTGGTATTTCTTTGACACCAAAAGACGAATCACACATTGGCATAAGCAAGCGATCTATAAGACATGTATGTATCTTAACTATTTCTTCTAATATCCAAGTAAATTCTACAAGTTTGTGTTTCCTAAAATGCATATTACCATTTGACCATCATATAACATTATAACATATTATACTATCTAATAGTATGATATATTACTACTCAAGCCATACCAACTAATAATAGAGTTCAACCATAGCATCATTTACAAAAGTTCAAAAGAGCATAGTAGATTATTTACTAGACTTCTATACATATACATTCCTACCCGAAAGGATTATAAAGGGGTCTAAACTTATACATGCCATGATCTACAAATTTTTTTTAACCTAATCATGTTAATACCAAAAGTAGGCGATAATGTGCTAGACTTCAACGAGGATTCCCGAGTGCAAGTTTGCTTTAAAATCTAAATTCAGTCAAACAAATTACAACGTTAAGCTACTTGAAGCTTAGTAAATCCATAGCAAAAATTCAAAACTACTAAATAAGTTGACTAACTATCTCATTATAGCATTCTATAATAATAATAATACATTTGGCAATCATATACTAATTCAATACTAACTTCCAATTTGAAACAATACGATATACTTACATACTCCCAATTTGAATTCAAGATAACTTAGTCAATTCAAACATTCGTACCTGTCGTACCAATCCCGTAACGTATCGCTCACTTAGAGCCGTTACTTATTCCTTAGCACTCACAGTGCTAGTGTTCCGTAGCGTATCGCTCACTTAGAGCCGCTACTTGATTATCCCGCACACACAGTGCTAACCTTTAAGTAACGTATCGCTCACTTAGAGCCGCTACTTGATTTTTTTCGCACACACAGTGCTAACCTTTCGTAACGTATCGCTTACTTAGAGCCGTTACGTAATCATTACCGCACACACAGTGCCAATTTACTATATCATTTAATATTACATGCAAGTTCATTCATCCTGTATATATACACTATCCACACCTATGGCATTATATCATTTAACTTGCCCCCACCATCCAACTATTCATTTATTTACTTGTACATTCACACTTCCACATGGTACACTCACATTCGGCTATTCCATACATGATCAACCCAATTCATTTGATTTTTCGCAAGAATATACATGTAGGCTTGTATATGGCTGTACATGAAAGCAACTTCTTATCACCATTACACTCAAACATGCATTGGAAATCTCATACTAACTTAACTACCATAGAATAATGTCATATGTCACATTCGGCCAAAAGTAAAGTTTAGAGGCATTTATACTACAACGATAAGTATGCACATATATGTGTACTTGGAGCAATTTCATAACATTTAAATTGCTTAGGAACTTACTTGGAATTCGAGGAATTCGAACGTCTCGGCTATTTGTTCACTTTGGCCTTCCCCCGATCTAGCTCCTTTTCTTTTTGGTCACGGTCTAAGAAATATCAAATAACACTTGTTCAATGTATTTCCAATTGATTTAACTTAATTCAAGTCAATTGCAAGGTTTTATAATCCTTACGAAATTACACTTGTAATTACACACTCGATTCAATTAAGTTCCTAACATACCATTCACAAATAATTTTGCTATTTTACAATTCAATTTCCCCATTGTCGAATACCCCATATTACAAAAAGAATTCATACAATTCAATCTTTAATACAATTAAGTCATTCCCATCCATATTTACAACATTGTTTAATTGCAATTTAATCCCTAAACAAAAATCACTAACTTTTCATTAAATTTGACTAATTCCCTTAATAGCCGAACCTTATACCTCACTTCCTAAGTTCATAAAACCATTCGATCAAGCCATTTAGCTTCCAACCGATTGTTTCCAAATATCCAAGCCATAACACATACTTATTTTCCTTAATTAACAAGTTAATATACTAACCAAGATCAAGATTTTATTCATCAAACATGAATAAGACATAGTTCTTGCTAATGGTCGAATCTAGGGGAAGCTTTAGACTCAAAATTTTTCACATACAAATGATGGCATTCAAGATTTCTAACATAACCATGTAAAAATCTATCAAAAACTAGCTTGATTCCTTACCTTAAGAACACATGCATAGTCCGACCATGGAGTTTTAAAATTTCTCTTCTCTTTTTCTTTTCTTTGTTTCGTGAGAGTGAGGAAGATGAGTGAAAATAAAATTAAAAAAATAATAAGAACATGTATTTTTATCTTATTTTATTATACCTTAATCATTTCTTTATTTAATATTCATTTAAAATCCCACTCACCTAATTTAATCATTTTATTCACATATTTTCCATCATTGCCGTCCACTTCCCAAAACATTTGGGTTATTTGACATGCAAATCCCTTACTTTACAAAGTACTTAAATTAGCCCCTTTTAATTAGTTAATGTCACTTCCATACTCTATCAATTAAATCCTTTCTTTTAATTCAAACATATCAACCATCAAATTCACACAATCACACACACATAGCACATAAAATAAATGTATATATATAAATATATATATTTTTCGAGATTCTAAGTCGGATTCGTGGTTCCGAAACCACCGTTCCGATTAGGGTCGTATTTGGGTTGTTACAACTCCCCCCTCCTAAAAAGAAATTTTCGTCCCCAAAAATCTTACCAACGAATAAGTGCGGATAGAGTTCTTTCATAGATTTTTCAGTCTCCCAGGTTGCTTCCTCGACCCCGTGTTTAAGCCACAGCACTTTAACTAGTTCCACTTTCTTATTTCGCAATTCTTTCACTTCACGAGCTAAAATGCGAACTGGTTCCTCTTCATAAGTCAGATCAGGCTGAATCTCGATTTCTACTGGACTAACCACATGAGAAGGGTCAGACCTATATCGTCGAAGCATCGATACGTGGAACACATCGTGGATCCTGTCTAGCTCAGAGAGTAACTTTAATCTATATGCTACCTTTACGCCCGATACGCTCAACAATTTCATACGGCCCAATAAATCTCGGACTCAACTTTCCTTAACACCCAAATCTAATTATCTTTTTCCATGGCGAAACTTTCAAGAATACCTTGTCACCAATTTGAAACTCGATATCCTTACGTTTCAAATCCGCATAAGATTTTTGACGATCCGATGCTGCCTTCAAACTATCACGAATTACTGCCACTTTCTGCTCGGTTTCCTTGACCAGATCAACCCCGTGTATCTTGTTTTCACCTAGCTCGGTCCAGAACAAAGGTGTACGGCATTTACGATCGTACAAAGCTTCATAGGGAGCCATTTTGATACTAGATTGAAACCTATTATTATAAGCGAATTCAATAAAAGGCAAGTATCGCTCCCACGTACCTCCAAACTCGAGGACGCAACATCTCAACATATCCTCGAGTATTTGGATAACACGCTCGGATTGACCATCCGATTACGGGTGAAAAGTCATACTAAAATGTAGTTTAGTACCCAAGGCATCCTGCAATTTCTTTTAAAACCTCGATGTGAATATCGGGTCTCTATCCGACACAATATAAGTAGGTACTCCGTGTAATCGTACGATCTGTGATATGTATAACTCCGTCAACTTATCAAGGGAAAAATCCGTATGTATAGGAATAAAATGAGCCGATTTTGTCAACCTATCAACTATTACCCAAATGGACTCCTTTTTACTCGGTGTCAGGGGCAAACCCGCTACGAAATCCATCGTAACTCGATCCCACTTCCATTCTGGTATCATGATCGGTTGAAGTAACCCCGATGGCACTTGATGTTCAGCCTTCACTTGCTGGCATATTAAGCACTTCGACACATAATCCGAAATGTCACGTTTCATCCCGTGCCGCAAGTAGAATTGTTTTAGATCATTGTACATTTTGGTGCTACCCGGATGAACCGAAAATCTACTGCTATGAGCCTCGTTACAAATTATTCGAATCAATTCAGGATTCTTCGGTACACAAATCCGATCCTTGAATCGTAAACATCTGTCAATATCTATTTGAAAACCCGAATCCTCACCTAAACCACATTGGCTTTTCTTCGTCTTCAAAACATCATCAAGGTCTTGAGCTTCTCGAATTTACTGTTCAAGCAATGGTCTCACTTTCAACTCGGTACTGATCGTACCATCTTCAGTTATATCTATCTTTGCATTCATAGCACGTAAAGAAAATAACAACTTTCGGCTAAGTGCATCCGCGACCACATTCGCCTTCCCTGGGTGATAATCAATCACGAGCTCATAGTCCTTCAACAATTCTAACCACCGCCGCTGCCTCAAATTCAGATCTCTCTGAGTCATTAAATACTTCAAGCTTTTATGGTCCGAGAAAACGTGGCATTTCTCACCAAATAAGTAGTGACGCCAAATCTTCAAAGTAAAGACTATAGCAGCCAGTTCAAGGTCGTGAGTTGGATAATTCCTCTCGTGCGGCTTCAACTACCTCGAAGCATAGGCTACTACTTTACCTTCCTGCATCAATACACAGTCCAACCCATTTAGGGACGCATCACTGAAAATAACGAACTCCTTGCCCGATTCAGGCTGAACGAGCACAGGGGCTTCTGTCAACAGGGACTTCAGCTGATCAAAACTCTTTTGACATCTTTCTGACCACACAAACTTTACATCCTTCTGAAGTAGCTTTGTCATCGGGGATGCTATTATAGAAAACCCTTTTACGAAGCATCTGTAATATCTGGCAAGTCCGAGAAAACTACGAATCTCAGAAATATTCCGAGGGGGTTTCCAATCAAGTATGGCAGAAACTTTACTCGGATCAACCCGAATGCCTACTGCTGAAATAACATGTCCCAGGAAATTAACTTCGTTCAACTAAAACTCACATTTGCTGAATTTCGCGTATAATTGCTTTTCACGCAAAATCTGCAGTACCAACTTCAAGTGCTCGGATGCTCAATTTCGTCTCGCGAATAGATCAGTATATCATCAATAAATACCACAACAAACCGATCTAGATAGGGTTTGAATATTCTATTCATCAAATCCATAAAAATTGCAGGGGCATTAGTGAGCCCAAAAGGTATCACTAAAAACTCATAGTGGTCGTATCTTGTTCGAAAGGCAGTTTTCGGTATGTCTGACTCTCTAACTCGCAACTGGTAGTATCCCAACCTCAGATCAATTTTAGAAAATACCAAGGCTCCCTTAACCTGATTGAACAAATCATCAATACGAGGCAACGGGTATTTGTTCTTCACGGTTACTTTATTGAGTTGTCGATAGTCAACACACATTCTCAAGGTTCCATCCTTCTTTTTCACGAATAAAGCAGCGCACTTCAGGAGAAAAAAACTCGGCCAGCAAAACCTTTATCCGTCAATTCTTGCAACCGAATCTTCAACTCTCTTAATTCGGTCGGTGCCATTTATATATGGAGCTATCGATATCGGTGTAGTCCCCGGCGTCGACCAATACTAAATTCCACTTCACGTTCTGGTGGTAATCTCAGTAATTCTTCCGGAAATACATCCGTATATTCACAAACCACTGGTACTGATTCAATTCCCCTTTCTGCTACCTTCGTGTCAATCACGTATGCAAGATAGGCTTCGCACCTTTTCTCAAATATCGTTGAGCCAACATTGAAGATATCACGGTAGGTAGTCCATTCAAGTCTGCAGATTCAATTCGGATCATCTCATTATTTTGACTTCTCAAATCAATTGTCTTTCGTCTACAATTTACTACTGCATCATAAACTACCAACCAATCCATATCGAGGATAATATCAAACTCATCGAATGGGAGTAGCATCAGATTTACCGGGAAGCATATATCTCGAATCATTAATGGGCAGTTCTTACATACTTTGTCAACTAACACGCTCTGACCCAGAGGGTTTGAAACCCGAATTGCAAACTCCGTAGACTCAACAGGTAGAGTCTTACTAGATACTAATGCTTCACACATGTATGAATGAGTCAAGTCAGGATCAATTAAAGCAATTACATTAGTATCAAAAAGAGTAAAAATGTCGGTAATGACATCGGGAGATGAAGCCTCCTCTCTGGTACGAATGGCATAAGCCCTAGTTGGTACGCGAGCATCTGATCGAACAATCGCATCTGAAGCCCCCCTCTGTGCACCGCTCCTACCACCCCCAAAACGAGATGATCTACCTCGAGCCATAGTACCGCTCGGTCTCGCACTCTGTACAGTACCTCTTCCAGTGACCTCCGAAAAATCTCGAATGAAGTGATCCTGGGAGCCACACTTATAACACGTGCGAGAAACTGATTTGCCCCAAAACTCCCCAAGATGTCGCCTGCCACACTGCTGACACTCCGGTTTGCTCAATTTCTCATTGCCTACACTTACAACTGATGTAGCTTGGGTACTCACTGGCGGCCGTTCTCGAATAGAAATCCCGGTGTTAATTTTTGATCGACCACCATCATTCTTAAACTTCTTCATAACCGTCCGTGGAATTTTGCTTGCAGACCTCTTCCGAAAGTCTTTAAATTCAAAGTCGGCTTTTTATTTTTCCTTTCCCAATTCTTCAGCTTTACAAGCTCGTTCAACCAACACAACGAACTCATTAATTCCCAAAATGCTGACCAGAAGCTTTATATCCTCATTTAAGCCATCTTCAAATCTTCGGCACATAGCAGCTTCCGATGAAACACACTCGCGAGCATAGCGACTGAGTCGCACGAATTTGCGCTCGTATTCGGATACAAACATGCGGCCTTGTTTGAGCTCGAGGAACTCTTTGCGCTTAGAATCAATAAAGCGCTGGCTTATATATTTCTTACGGAATTCTGCTTGAAAGAACTCCCAGGTAACCTTTTCTTTCGGGAAAACCGACACAAGCGTATTCCACCAGTAGTAGGCAGAGTCTTGTAATAGTGATATAACACACCTTAAACACTCGTCGGGTGTACAAGATAGTTCGTCGAATACTCGAATGGTGTTATTGAGCCAAAATTCGGCTCGCTCTGCATCATCATCATCCTCAGCTCTAAATTCCTGAGCTTTGTGTTTCCTAATACGGTCAATCGGAGGTTTAGTCACTCTGTCAAGATTAGTAACTGAAGGTATCCCAGGTGTTACTGGGGGTACATTCGGATCTTGAGGTAGTTGAACAGCCGGAGTGGTTCGTAAGTAATGACTGAACCAATCGTTCATCATATTATGGAAGGCCTGCTTTACCCTCTCATCTGGGCCACTCGCAGTAGGTCGAGATTCTTCCAGCGCAGTCCCTTGCGCGGGCACAGGCGCCACACTCTCGACATCATTAGCTAAAGCTTGCTCGGGATCCGGATCCATTTCTATATGAAAGAAGCAATCACAATTAACGATCAGAAGTCAGCACATTATCTTATTACAAAATATGGCATGTATAGATAGACCCATACGTGCTACGCTAGCCCGATAATCGACTAAACCGTAGCTCTGATACTAATAAAATGTAACACCCCCAACCCGTATCCGTCGCCGGAATTGGGTTACGAGACATTACAAGTGAACCTACCCCAACGTGACTCAAATCGGAGCATGACATACAAATTTGAGATAAAAATATATCGGGAATGCTTGACTAATTAAACATACAACATCTCTTACAAGCGAAAGTGAATCATCAATAGGTTTATAGGCATAACATTATCAAATAAATCACTTCCATTTACCACTTCTCCCCATTTTGTAAACAGGGGCACTTTTGATTTAAAAACAACGAATTTGATTACTACTATTAACTAGATAACCTAAATAATTTCGCATATATGAATTTACTCAAACAATCAATTTATTCTCTTTATCAACTCAATTTGTCATTTGGTATTTCTTTGACACCAAAAGCCGAATCACACATTGGCATTATCAAGTGATCTATAAGACATGTATGTATCTTAACTATTTCTTCTAATATCCAAGTAAATTCTACAAGTTTGTGTTTCCTAAAATGCATATTACCATTTGACCATCATATAACATTATAACATATTATACTATCTAATAGTATGATATATTACTACTCAAGCCATACCAACTAATAATAGAGTTCAACCATAGCATCATTTACAAAAGTTCAAAAGAGCATAGTAGATTATTTACTAGACTTCTATACATATACATTCCTACCCGAAAGGATTATAAAGGGGTCTAAACTTATACATGCCATGATCTACAAATTTTTTTAACCTAATCATGTTAATACCAAAAGTAGGCGATAATGTGCTAGACTTCAACGAGGATTCCCGAGTGCAAGTTTGCTTTAAAATCTAAATTCACCAAACAAATTACAACGTTAAGCTACTTGAAGCTTAGTAAATCCATAGCAAAAATTCAAAACTACTAAATAAGTTGACTAACTATCTCATTATAGCATTCTATAATAATAATAATACATTTGGCAATCATATACTAATTCAATACTAACTTCCAATTTGAAACAATACGATATACTTACATACTCCCAATTCGAATTCAAGATAACTTAGTCAATTCAAACATTCGTACCTGTCGTACCAATCCCGTAACGTATCGCTCACTTAGAGCCGTTACTTATTCCTTAGCACTCACAGTGCTAGTGTTCCGTAGCGTATCGCTCACTTAGAGCCGCTACTTGATTATCCCGCACACACAGTGCTAACCTTTCGTAACGTATCGCTCACTTAGAGCCGCTACTTGATTTTTTTCGCACACACAGTGCTAACCTTTCGTAACGTATCGCTTACTTAGAGCCGTTACGTAATCATTACCGCACACACAGTGCCAATTTACTATATCATTTAATATTACATGCAAGTTCATTCATCCTGTATATATACACTATCCACACCTATGGCATTATATCATTTAACTTGCCCCCACCATCCAACTATTCATTTATTTACTTGTACATTCACACTTCCACATGGTACACTCACATTCGGCTATTCCATACATGATCAACCCAATTCATTTGATTTTTTGCAAGAATATACATGTAGGCTTGAATATGGCTGTACATGAAAGCAACTTCTTATCACCATTACACTCAAACATGCATTGGAAATCTCATACTAACTTAACTACCATAGAATAATGTCATATGTCACATTCGGCCAAAAGTAAAGTTTAGAGGCATTTATACTACAACGATAAGTATGCACATATATGTGTACTTGGAGCAATTTCATAACATTTAAATTGCTTAGGAACTTACTTGGAATTTGAGGAATTCAAACGTCTCGGCTATTCGTTCACTTTGGCCTTCCCCCGATCTAGCTCCTTTTCTTTTTGGTCACGGTCTAAGAAATATCAAATAACACTTGTTCAATGTATTTCCAATTGATTTAACTTAATTCAAGTCAATTGCAAGGTTTTATAATCCTTACGAAATTACACTTGTAATTACACACTCGATTCAATTAAGTTCCTAACATACCATTCACAAACAATTTTGCTATTTTACAATTCAATTTCCCCATTGCCGAATACCCCATATTACAAAAAGAATTCATACAATTCAATCTTTAATACAATTAAGTCATTCCCATCCATATTTACAACATTGTTTAATTGCAATTTAATCCCTAAACAAAAATCACTAACTTTTCATTAAATTTGACTAATTCCCTTAATAGCCGAACCTTATACCTCACTTCCTAAGTTCATAAAACAATTCGGTCAAGCCATTTAGCTTCCAACCGATTGTTTCCAAATATCCAAGCCATAACACATACTTATTTTCCTTAATTAACAAGTTAATATACTAACCAAGATCAAGATTTTCTTCATCAAACATGAATAAGACATAGTTCTTGCTAATGGCCGAATCTAGGGGAAGCTTTAGACTCAAAATTTTTCACATACAAATGATGGCATTCAAGATTTCTAAAATGACCATGTAAAAATCTATCAAAAACTAGCTTGATTCCTTACCTTAAGAACACATGCATAGTCCGACCATGGAGTTTTAAAATTTCTCTTCTCTTTTTCTTTTCTTTGTTTCGTGAGAGTGAGGAAGATGAGTGAAAATAAAATAAAAAAATAATAAGAACATGTATTTTTATCTTATTTTATTATACCTTAATCATTTCTTTATTTAATATTCATTTAAAATCCCACTCACCTAATTTAATCATTTTATTCACATATTTTCCATCATTGCCGTCCACTTCCCAAAACATTTGGGTTATTTGACATGCAAATCCCTTACTTTACAAAGTACTTAAATTAGCCCCTATTAATTAGTTAATGTCACTTCCATACTCTATCAATTAAATCCTTTCTTTTAATTCAAACATATCAACCATCAAATTCACACAATCACACACACATAGCACGTAAAATAAATGTATATATATATATATATAAATATATATATATTTCAAGATTCTAAGTCAAATTCGTGGTTCCGAAACCACCGTTCCGGTTAGGGTCGTATTTGGACTGTTACAGGTATATCTCACATACATGACCAATACACAAAATCAATACATGGGCTTGAAAGTAGAGTGAACAACAATCTCAAAAATGCAAAAATCATCAAAAATCCAAAGCTTAAACTTACCTAATTAATCCTAAGTATTGTCGAAACCCCTTGGAAGCTTTTTCTCTTCTTTTATTTCTTTAGTTTCGGCCAAATAGATCTAAAGATGAACATGCAATTGTTTTTCTCTTTTTTTTTTTTATTATAATATGCTTATTTAATATATTATATGTATTATCATTATATCACACATATAACTAATATTAAAATACATAATAGATGCATGTTGCCGTCCACTTACAAATCAAATGGGAAATTTGCAACTTAAGTCCACATATTAAAGAAGACAAATTAATTTAATCACTCAATTTAAATAAAGGCTACTTTTACCACCTTTGCAATTAAGTCCTTTTTCTAAAATTAAACGTCCAAACAGACAAATTAGCCTACGATATTTTAACACATGCTCAACCACATAACATAGACATCAAATAAAGTATTAAAATATTTTTCTAACTCGAATTCGTGGTCCCGAAACCACCGTTCCGATTAGGGTCATAATCGGGCTGTTACATAGGAATTCTAACAGTTTTATCAGGTAATTGAATGCTCATCCTAATTTTTTTGGGTTTCCCTAGACCTAATTGTTTAAACAATTTATAAGGCATGACATTTATGCTTGCCCCTAAATCAGCTAACGCATTATCAACAGTTAGTCTACCAATTAAACATGGAATTGTAAAACTCCCCGGATCTTTTAGCTTTTGTGGTAGTCTATTCTCAGAACATTGCCGAGCATATCGCGCTTAATTCCACATGTGGATCCTCGCCTAATTTGGCGCTTGTTCGCCAAGATATGTTTTAAAATTTTCCTCAAATCGCATCTGTGAAAGAGCTTCAAGTAGCGTAAGTTAATATGTAATTTCTTTAAAAGTTTAAGCAACTTACCGAATCGTTTCCTCGTGTCGCTCTCGTTAACGCCGGGATATGGTATGCGAGGTTGGTACTCCGTGATTACCGGTTTTGGCTTGTCTTGTGTTTCCTCAACTTTACCTTTTTCTACCTCGTTTCTTTGTATTGACCGGGTTCATCTAATCCTTCACTTTCTTGAGTCATTATGGCTTGGATTTGCTCCTTTGGATTAATCTCGGTGTTGCTTGGTAGACGCCCTTGCGATCGTTCGCACATCGGCCAGCGAGTTGTCCAACCGACTTAGAAACTTCCTCAATCCCGACTTAGTGACTTCCCTAACTTGGCTCTCGATCCCTTTGATCGATGCTTGTTGGGTCTTAAGGGTGGTTTCAGTGTCTTGGAGACGATTTTTCAGGATTCCATGAATCTTGTCAAGATCTCTTCAAGATTCGGTTTCTTCTCCCGTGGATAGGTGATTTTGGAAATTTTGAGGAGGTTGTTGTCTTTGATTTCCTTGATTTCCTTGACCTCCCCACGAAAAATTTGGGTGGTTCCTCCAACCAGGTTATAATTATTACTATATAGATTATTATTAGATCTGAAATTGTTACCTATATAGTTCATCCGTCAGCTCTCTGTGCTTGGTTGGTAGTGTGGGTACTCGTGGATTCGCCACTGTTCCACTTACGTCGCGACCGCATTCATCGGATGTACTGCGAAGAACACAAACTATCAAGCTTTTTATTCATCATCTCTACTTGTGTTGATAGCATGGTTACTGCATCTATGTTGAAAACTCCGACTGATTTTGTTGGTTTGGTCCTTGTGACCTGCCACTGATAGTTATTTAGTGACATCTCTTCAATAAACTCGTAGGCTACTTCAGGAGTTCTATTGTTCAGGGTTCCACCGGCGGCTGAATCAATTAGTTGCCTTGTTGAGGGGTTTACACCGTTATAGAAAGTTTGTACTTGGAGCCACAATGGTAAACCATGGTGCGGACACCTTCTCAAGAGATCCTTATATCTCTCCCATGCGTCATATAATGTCTTTAAATCCATCTGCACAAAAAAAGAGATATCATTCTGTAATTTGGCCATTTTGACCGGTGGAAAATATTTTAATAAAAATTTTTCGGTCATTTGATCCCATATAGTGATTGACCCTCGTGGTAACGAGTTTAACCACTGTTTGGCTTTATTTCTTAATGAAAAGGGAAATAACCGAAGACGTATGGCATCATCAGAAACACCATTTATTTTGAAGGTATCACAGAACTCTAAAAAATTAGCTATATGAGTATTTGGATCTTCGTCCTGTAAACCATCAAATTGAACAAATTGTTGAATCATTTGTATAGTGTTAGGCTTTAATTCAAAATTATTAGCAGCTATAGCAGGCCTAACAATACTAGATTCGGCTCTTGTTAAATGAGGTTTAGCATAATCATACATAGTACGCGGAGCATTATTTTCTGCCACATCTTGTGGTGGTGGATTATTTTCGTTCATCCCTACAGTAGGATTGGATCTGTCTTCTCGCTCTTCTTCTGTGTAATTTAGGGCTCGCCTAATTTCTCTGCAATTTCTACGAGCGGTAGCGTCAATATCACTATCGTATACTAGTGGTCCTCTCGGGTTCCTTCTAGTCATAAACTAGAGGTACCTGATAGGAAAAGAAAGAAAGAAAATTTAGCAAAGTTAAAATTTAAACTTAAAAATAAAAGTAAATTGCAGAAAATAAAAAAAAATAATGGCTAAAGTAATAAAAATAGAGCTTTCCTAATTTTTATTTCCCCGGCAACGACGCCAAAAACTTGATTGCTGTGAAGTCAGAGTTTTAAAATTTATAATGAGAACGACCGAACCTGGAAACTAACTATGACAACGATTGAGGCAAGTGCACCTATCGAACTGTAGTATAGCTTAGGCAAGACCGGATTGTCGAACCCAAAGGAATTAAAAGTACTAATACTAACTTTCTTTCTATTATTTAGCCTAAAATAAGTGAAGTTGTTTATTAATCTAAATTAACTAATTACTAAGCTAAAGACGCAAAGACAAAAAGAATGAATTGGGGAAATACTTGGGAAAAACTCAGTTGATTAAGACGATACCCTTAGAAAGAATCCACCTAGACTTCACTTGTTATCTATCACCGAACTGCATTTATTTATTCACTTGACTTGATCTCAGAGGATTCCTTAATGTACATTAGACCCTCTCTCGGCGAATAACGACTAACCCTAGGTTGATTAATTGAAATCTCTTTCTAATTAAAACCCTAGAATCGCATTAACTCGATCTATGGATTCCCATATTAGGTTTCACCCTAATCCGCAACGTCACACCCTATCTCTAGGCGCGAACAACTCCACTAAATTATGCTAGATCTATGAATAGGCGGGACTTTTGCTCCACCACCTAAGCACATCATACTTGAATCAATATCCGCGAAATATTAAAACAAGAATTAAGCACACATAATTAAGAACAAATCAAGTATTTATCATATAGTTCAGAAAACAATAACAAGATTCATCTAGGTTTCATCCCCCTCAGGTATCTGAGGGGTTTAGTTCATAATAATAAAGAAAAACATCTCAGAAGAAAAGATAACACAAAACATAAAAAATCCCTAAAACCCCCTGAAGGAATTGAAGAGGAGATCCTCCGTCTTGAGTAGAATTCTGGCTACTTGAGATGGATCAACTGACTATCCCTTAAGTGTTTCCCACAAATCTGACCTTTTAAGCTCGGCTCCTTGGCCTAGCTAACCGCCCCTAAACGATAGCTTTGGGCTCCGGCTTCTGCCGAACTCCCCCTTCAAGTTGCCCCCTAGGGTGTTTATATAGGTTTTGAGATGTGTTACTTGGCCACCAAGTATCCTAATTTGAGTGCAATTTCTATTTAGGGGTTTAATTAGACTTTGGAGTGTGTTTCTTTGCCTCCAAGCATCCAAATCCTAGTAAAACTCCTCTTGGCCGCGGCAGGGACACGCCCATGGCACACGCCCGTGTGAATCGTTGCCAGCCCATGTGGACTCCTTTCATGAGGCACGGCCGTGTGGTCTTGGGCCCAGGCCGTGTCGATTTCGTGCTTTGGCCCATTCGGCCCGTTTTAAGCCCGTTTCTCGTTCTTTTTATTCTTGGGTGTTTTCCTGAGTATAAGACATGAAAAGAAAGGATTAAGAGCACCTTTTTACATAAATCAAGGGATAAATCATCCAAAAGTATGCTAAATGTGGGATTAAAATATGTTACTATTTCAGTTTATCAGTTTGACTTATTCAAACTCCTCCAAGCTCTCTTGTCCATCCATTTGAATGCATTGACCCATTCAACTACCACCCTTGAAGAGTCCCAGCCGAAACCATCTCCTCTCCATCCTGGCGCCAAAAATAAAGCTCCATAATGAGGCTTATGGCATTCGAACTCCTCCCCTTCTGCTCCTACAAGTGACGCCACCTCTACTTGGACACAAGCTCCTTTGTGTCATCAAGCACACGCAAATAAACATAAAGCCTGCTTCTACTAGCTCTCCCCCCTTAGATGCCTAAAACAGAAAATTTCACCAAGGCTCTGGCTTGAACCCGAGCCTCACCAGGACCCCCAAGCACACCTAAATAACAAGCAGAACAAGCCAAGCACACAGAAAAGCATAAAATGCAGAACCCCTAATTCTATGATGTTACAAGCACATATATAAATTCATATTTTTCATACCAACATATAGATATATATATAACATTTATCATCCATTAAACACGTCTATTTTCCTATAAACTTACCTCGGACGATGTAAAACGGAACGGGACCACTAATCGACAACTTTCATTTTTCCCCATCCAAGTCCGATTTTTTTTTCTTTATCTATATAATTTCAAATTAACCCCATTTAAACACAATTTCTTTCAATTTAATCCAACAACACATAAATGGGAAAATTACCATTTTACCCCTGATATTTCATACTTTTACAAATTAGTCCTAATTGCACAAAATACAAAATACACAAAATTTCACCACATCATAGTAAGGCCGAATCTTCCTTATGTCATACTAATCCATATATTTCATTTATTTTTCCTTTTAGCCCTTCAATTTATTATTTTCTCAATTTAGCCCTAATTAGCTAAATCCATCAAATATTCAAGAATAAAACATGTTAATTAAACACATATCTTTCATTTAACTCCAACACTCATCACAAAGCTCACCACTTCATTAATGGCACACTTCATAAACATCATCAATTCACAAAATTTAAGCATGGGTTTTGTAGAGTACAAAGCAACGATTACAAAAACGTAAAAATTATCAAAAACTGAAACCAAATCATACCTTAATTGAGCTAAAATATGTGCCGAATATTTGAAAGCTTAAGAACCCTTATTTCTTCTTCAACATTCGGTGGAAGAAGATGAACACCCACCCCACTATCTCTTAATTTGTTTTATTATAACATTAATATATAATATAAAATAATATAAATTTTTAACATATAATTTTAACATATAAAAAACATATATGTTATCATTATGCCGTCCACTATACTAAATTTTGGCCAATTTACATCATAAGTCCTCCTCATTACAAAGACAACAACAATCAAGCACTCAAGAATCAGCACACAGCATTTACATTTTATGCGATTAAGTCCTTTTTCGTAATTTGACACATAGTCGATAAAATTACCACACAGAATTTTCACACAGGCTATGTCACATGTAATAAACATAAAAAATGATTCCAAAATATTTTTCTGACTTCGGATTTGTGGTCTCGAAACCACTATTCTGTCTAGGGTCTAAACCGGGCTGTTACATTTCGGACACCTATGTCATGACATATGCTATCCTATCTATTCCTAGGTTCATACAGGACTTCTCAGACTTTAACAACTTGTCGATATATAAGTAAGCTCGGATTTCCCATACATTCCATCTCAATGGATATTCATAGCAACTCGAGTCTCATATATACACAAATAATTCAATTCAAATACATTTATATGTATATTGACTTACCTCGGATTTGGTTAACGTACGGACTCGACTGTTCGATCACTTTCGACTTCCCGCGATCTAAGTTCATTTTTGTAACACCCCAAACCCGGCCCAAACATTACGACCGAATTTGGTATGTCACAGAGAAAACCATTTTGAAAATCCCTTTAGCCGATTTGAGTTTTGATGAAAACATCTTCATTTTCAATTATCTTGCTAAAACCATACTTGGTTTGTTTTAAAAAAATATATATTTATTAAGTCAAGTTGTTACAGGTTTCAAATGTACCCGATGGCACTTTAAAACATTTTGCGTTTGATTTGAGAAAACATGTGCACCCATTTTAATATTATTAAATAGTTTAAACAAAATATTCAAAACATGCAAAGATAATAAAAATAATCCTAGGAGGCCTTATTACAACTTGATTAAAACAAAACTAACAATAAAAATAAAATAACTAAAATCCAAGTTCATTAAATTCAAATTCCACTGCATGGCCACCTCAAGTCCAACCGGCTCCTCAACCGCCATCTACGAGTCACCTGAAAAATGTTAAAGGAGAAGGTGAGTCACCAAGACTCAATGTGTAACCCTTCCCCAAATTAGTGCAACAACATACACAATTTATAACAAATTAACATGCACTAAATCATGCACCAAACCTAGCCATCCAAACACCTTTCTACCCCGTGTGGTACCAAACCACCGGTGGTGCCAAACCACCGTGACTTATAGTCACGAAATCTGGCCATATTGTGGTGCCAAACCACCGGGTGGTGCTAAACCACCGTGACCGTAGTCACAAATCAAATGATGGGGCCAACCCATCGTGTGATACCAAATCACCGGCGCCAATCCCATAATGTAAATTGTGGGGCCAACCCACTGTGGGTGCTAAGCCACTAGGACGAGAGACGCTATGAGGTGCCAAACCTCCGAGGTGCCAAACCTCCGTGACCGTAGTCACAATGTGGTACCAAACCACCGGTGTCCGTCGACACGAATATCACCGCCCTCCTCTCATCAACCCACATCAATCAACTACATGCATATGCGTAAATCATGCTAATAGGTTTATTTAGCAACATACATAGAGTTTACCGTTAGCTATAACCACATATACCAAATATGTCATGCTTCCCAAAAGCATCATAACAACAAGGACTTACCTCGATCCTTGCTCATACCTTCTATGGTAATAAATCCCATATCTACACAAATCGATTTAGCATACACAAAATACTTAGCACATTAATTAGCTATAAAGTGTGTATGTACACACCCGATTCAAACGCTAACTCTAAACCCCCAAAGAGTCAATCGCCACCCTTGCTTTCTTGTCCCTATATTCGGCCAACCACAAGGTTAGTGCCATGGCCTATTCGGCCAAACCAAAACAATTGAAAAGGGTTCCTTGTGAACCCAAACCTTACCCAAAACGTCTTTGAATACTAGCCACCACCCTCAAAGTGCTTCGCTTCCCTAAATCGGCAATCATTAAGTTAATAGCCTTCTACTTAATCGAATACCAAATAAAAAATAGATCTTTACCACCTTACCCCAAAAACCGATTGATCAAAGATGATGAACTCACTTGCTCGCTTCCAAATCCCGAAGGCCCTATGACAAATCGGTTTCAACATGTGATTAGCACCCTTAACAACAATTGCCGAAACCAACTCTTACCTTTGTAAAAGTCGACAGAGAACAGAGAGGGAAGAAATAGCCATTCGGCTAACACACTTACCTACCCAAACCGATTTGGAAAACACCAAGAAGGGATCACCCCTTGCTTTGATATTCGGCCAAGGCTACACCAAATAGAGGAAAGAAATTCGGCAAGGTGGTATGGAGTAGGTTCGGCTAGAGGAAGAAAATAATGGGAAAAAGGGAGATGGGGTTTTGGTTTTGAAAAGATGAGGAAGAAAAAGAGAGGGAAAGAGGGTAGGTGTTTCGGCTAAGGGTCAAAAAGAATAAGAGAGGTAGATGGCAAATGGTATTTTCAGTTTGAGAGAGAATGAAAAGAGAAATAGAAAAGATGGAAGATGAGAGAGTTTAGGAATCAAATGAAGGATTTTGGCACTCTCCCCCCTAACTTGCCGTCCACTCCTATCAATCAAGGAGTTCAAATTTTTGGCAATCACCTAAAATTCCTCTTGGCCAATTGTTTAAAAAAAATATCCAAATATTTTCTCTTTGCCATCTTTTTGGAATTAATCAAAATAAAATCCAATTAATATCTAAATAATATCCTCATTATCCTTATTATCAAAAAGAGTTTGAAGAGAGAAAATCTCTCCCCCCTATGCCGTCCCAATTAAGAGCAAAAAGGGGATTTCTGCGACTCGAACACAAGCTCCCCTTGCTCTCCCTGTGTCGGCAACTCCAACTCTTAAGTGGCCTTCCTTTTGCCACTTTTCCAAGGCCATTTCTGTGTCAAAAGTTCCCTCTTTTAACCTTGTAACCCCTACTTGCTAAGGCTCCCTACCTTTAAAGCTTATAAAAATATTTTCCCATTATTCCGAGCCTACTCAAGACCCCTATTTAAGCCTTACTACACCACAATTAATATCAGAGCAATACAAACAAAAGAAAAATAATTCAATCACAAATAACCCCACTTTTAGGATGTTACAGTTCTACCCCCCTTAGAATAATTTCGTCCTCGAAATTACCTGATCAGAAGAGGTGGGGGTATTGCTGCCGCATCACATCCTTGGGTTCCCACGTAGCTTCCTCTGCACCATGGTTTCGCCATAGCACTTTCACCAAAGGTATTGATTTCCTTCGTAGAACTTTGACATCTCGATCTAGGATCTGAACTGGTTCTTCCTCGAAAGATAAGTCCGAGTTTACCTCAATCTCTGCCAGAGGCACAACTTGTGATGGATCTTACCGATACCGTCTCAGCATCGACACATGAAAGACGTCATGAATCTGACTCAACTCTACCGACAACTCGAGCTGATAAGCTACCGGTCCCACTCGCTTCACTACTGTATATGGCCCGATGAACCTTGGGCTTAGCTTCCCTTTTCGCCCAAATCTCAATACCTTCTTCCAAGGTGACACTTTCAGGAATACTTTATCTCCTACCGCATACTCCATTTCCTTACGCTTAAGATCGGCATAAGACTTCTCCTATCTCGACGCTTCCTTGAGACGAGCTCGAATTACCTTAACCTTATCTTCCGTTTACGTCACTAACTCTGGACCCAAAACTTGTCGTTCACCTAACTCCGTCCAACATGTCGGAGTACGGCACTTGCGTCCATACAATGCTTCATATGGTGCCATCTGGATACTCGCTTGATAACTATTATTATAAGCGATTCTACGCTAACTGTAGGTACTCCTCCCAACTACCACTAAATCCAAAACACAACCTCTCAAAGATATCCTCTAAAATCTGAATGACCCTTTCCGATTGCCCATCGATCGTGGATGGAAAGTCAGATCAAATCCAATTGTGTACCCAAAGCTTGATGCAACGCCTTCCAGAACCTTGACGTAAATCTGGGATCCCTATCCGAGATGATTGATACCGCACTCCATGTAACCTCACTATCTCTAACACATACAAACTTAGCTAGCTTCAAGTGAGTAATCCACTCACAGGGATGAAGTGAGCCGATTTAGTCGACGGTCCACAATCACCCAAATCTGCGCGCCCTTCTTGTCGGGCGTGAGGGGTAGCCCACTACGAAATCCATAGTGATCCTTTCCCATTTCCACCGAGGATCTTCACCGGTTGAAGTAACCCGATGGCAACCGATGTTCACCTTAACTCGTTGACACGCTGACACCTTCCCACAAACTCGCCACCTCGCGCTTCAACCCCAGCCACCAAAATCGCCTCGCAAATCCCCATACATCTTGCTTCCTCCAGATGCATAGTGTATGGGCTGCTATGTGCATCTTGGAGAATTCTTTGTCTCAACTCCACATCCTTCTAAGATACATGCCCGCCCTGAAAACATAGTACACCATCACCGGTCAAACTATACCCTTCTAACCCACTATCTTGAACTTGCAACCTCTTTGCATTCAAACTATCATCCACCAACTGCTTTTCCTTAATCTCCTCAATCCAAGTTGGCTTAATTTGTAACTCTTCCAACAGACTTCCATCGTCATATAGACTGAGGTGAGCAAACATCGCTCTTAAGTCCGTCACGACCTTCCGGCTCAACGCGTCAGCCACCACGTTAGCCTTGCCCGGATGGTATTCAATTAAACAGTCGTAGTCCTTCAATAGCTCAATCCATCGACGCTGTCTCAAGTTTAAATCTTTCTGGGTCAAAAGATACCTCAGACTTTTGTGATCCGTGTAGACTATCGACTTCTCCCCATACAAGTAATGTCTCCATATCTTTAGAGCAAAGACCACTGCTGCTAACTCTAAGTCATGAGTCGGATAGTTAACCTCATGCGGTCTTAACTGACGGGATGCATAGGCCACTACCTTCCCTTCCTGCGTCAACACACATCCTAAACCAGTATGGGATGCATCGCAATAAACCGTGAACAATTTTCCTGCCTCAGGCTGTACCAGAACTGGAGCTTCCGTCAGAATCTTCCTTAGCTTATCAAAACTTTCTTGCTGTTTCTCCGACCAAACAAATGGAACTCCTTTTCTTAATAACTTAGTCAACGGCGCTGCAATTAAAGAGAAGCCTTCCACAAACCTTCGATAGTACCCTACCAGACCCAGAAAGCTTCGAATTTCTGCCACTGACCTAGGCGGTTTCCAATCCAACACCGCTTCAACCTTACGAGGGTCCACTCTAATCCCTTCAGCTGACACTATGTGACCTAAGAAAGCCACCTCCCTAAGCCAAAATTCGTACTTACTGAATTTGGCATATAACTGCTTCTCCCTCAATACTTGTAGAACTATACGCAAATGCCTGTCATGCTCCTCCTCCGTCTTTGAGTAAACCAGTATGTCGTCTATAAACACCACGACAAATTGATCCAAGTACTGCTGAAACACCCTATTCATTAAGTCCATGAATGCTGCCGGCGCGTTGGTCAACCCAAACGGCATCACTAGAAACTCGTAATGCCCATACCGAGTACGAAATGCCGTCTTATGAACATCAACCTCCTTCACCTTAAGTTGATGATAACCTGACCTAAGATCTATCTTCGAAAACACCGATGTACCTTTCAGTTGGTCAAACAAGTCATCGATCCGGTAAAGGATACTTGTTTTTGATCGTTAACTTATTTAATCGGCGGTAGTCTATACACATCCGCATCAAACCGCCCTTTTTCTTGACAAACAACACAGTGCTCCCCACGGAGATATGCTTGGTCGAATAAACCCTCTATCCAAGAGCTCTCGAATTTGAGCCTTCACTCCACCAACTCCTTTGGTGCCATTCGATCTGATGCTATATACATATAGGTGCCGCTCCGGTAACAAGTCTATATCGAATTCAACTTCCGATCCGAGGCAAACCCGAAGTTCTTCCGAAACACATCGGTGAATTCCCTACTGTTCGGACCTTCTCAATCTGTTGACTCCTTAGCCTCCAAGGCACAAATTCGAACCAAAAACGCCTCACAACCCTTCTTGACCATTCTCTCAGCCTTCAAAGCAGATACCACGTTAGATAGGTAATCTCTTCTATTGCCTATCATGACCACTTCATCACCCTCACCATCTTGAAACCATGCGCTTAATAAATATAGCCAACCTTGCTTGATACTTAACCAACCACCCATTCCAAGAATCAAATCGAACTCCCCAAACGACAGTTCCATCAGATTAGCCAAAAATACTACCCCTTGGAGTTCTAGGGGTACATCTCTATATAGCTTGTTCACAACTACAGAGTGACCTAGAGGGCTAATTACTATCATCTCCCTAGAAGTAGTCTCAAAGTCTAAGTTCATAGTCTCTACCACACTACTAGCAACGTATGAATGCGTCGAACCCACATCAATTAATGCAACATATGGAAGACCAAAAATTAGGACGCGTCTCGGTTATGACATCCGGTGCATCTCCTCCTCTTGACGCCTTGCCGCGTAGACTAAACCAGGCTGCCTTGCCTCTGTGTTGCCTGCCCCTCTTCCAGGAATTCTGCAACCTCGATTAGAACCATTACCTCCTCTACCATTACCACGACCCTCTCGTGGTGGTCCTACATTTCTAACCCGAGCACGATTCTCGACCCTCTCGGGCCGATTCTTAGCTAACTTCCGAGGACACCCCTTTACACGGTGATCCAATGATCCACATTCAAAACATCCCTTATCACCGGTCCAACAACCTCCCCAATGTGATTTCCCACAGCGATTACACCGAGCCGGTCTCTCGATTAGCGACCATGGGCCTCCCACCTGCGATTCGGCCCACTCGCCTAGCCCTCTTCTCACGCATTACTACTCAATCCGCATTTACCCAAAGCCTCTTTTCTCGCTTATTCTTGTCATAGTTCTGTCTCACGGACTCCTTGACCCCTTCGGCTACCTTAGCCTTTTCTACTGTAACAAAGAACTCACGCTCTGCTGTGGAGCAATCAACAACCTTAATTCATCCCTAAGTCCGTCTTCAAAGCGGACACACCGCTCATGTTCGTGAGCCACGATGCCTCTAGCATATCGACTCGACTTTAAGAACTCGCTTCATGCTCGATATCGACTTATTTCCTTGTACCAATCCCGCAAAGGCTTTCCTCCGAGCATCGGTGTAGCCGGTGCCCACATACTTCTTCCGATAAGCGGCTTTGAAATACTCCCAAGTAAGATCATCTGCCGTAGCACCATCTCAAACCGTGAGCCACCACCGATATGACTCATCCTTTAGAAGCGACACCGCTCCTTTCTTCAGCTTTTCTCCTCACTCGCCGGATCAATATCGCCCATGATCCTTTCAATCGATTCTAACCAATATTCCGCAAGACTGGTGCCACTCCGACACACCCGAAATACCTCACCCTCCGTTGGATCTGAGTCACTCCGAACAGATTTTCGAGCTCCCATTCCTCCACTAGCTCCAGCCACCATCTCAAGGACTCGCAACACGGCTTGCGATCATCGGCTCACCACCACCGATCCTCGCCCTCGCCTCCAAAAGTTGGGAGTGGTGGTGGCGGTGGTACCTCATTCTCGACCCTTGACCCGACCCTAACGGGTTCTCGACACTGTCATCCCGCCTCTACCGCGTCCATGATTGCCACGTCCCTCTAGAGCTCATTCTAACTATCGCGCTTTAATCCCAGATTAAGAAATTTTTATGGATTAGTGCTTGTTCCACTTTGTTATCCGCGAAGAAATTTTATAAAGAGAGTTTAGTAGAAATTCTTTCGATCAATCAAAGGTTTAAGTCCTCTATCCTAGTTTACACAGAAGAGCACATCCATTCCCTAATATCTTTTATACCTATTCACTCATCCCAGGGGTAGTTTCGTCTTTTTCCTACTGGGGTGTTTTCGTAAATTTCCAAAGTCAGAGTATTATTTCTTGTGTTTGGCCTATGACCGAGTCCTCTTGGTTAGGGTGAAATGAAGCTACGCACCAGGTAGGAATCCCGCGAAGAGGAGGTGAGTCACAAGGACTGCTTAAGTACCAAGCTCTTCCGGATCCAATCCTAGACATGCGCACAGGGGTTACCACACCCTAACTCGGCGACTTGATCGTAGGTTTGTTTACTTAAGCATTTAAAGTCTTATGTATTCTGTTGGGGTAAACTAGTCCTAAAGTTTATCATGCTATCTACATCCCATACCTACCCTTCTACCAAGAATAATTCATACAAAAGTCGGAAGTACTTACTCATGGATTGGTGCCGAGACTCGGGCCATGCTGTTCAAAACCCAAAAATATTTCAAAAGGCCTACCAAAACATTTTGGGCATTGGGCCCCACACCGAGCTTTGAACCGGGCTCGATACCAATTTGTAACACCCCAAACCCGGCCCAAACATTACGAATCGAATTTGGTATGTCACAGAGAAAACCATTTTGAAAATCCCTTTAGCCGATTTGAGTTTTGATGAAAACATCTTCATTTTCAATTATCTTGCTAAAACCATACTTGGTTTGTTTTAAAAAAATATATATTTATTAAGTCAAGTTGTTACAGGTTTCAAATGTACCCGATGGCACTTTAAAACATTTTGCGTTTGATTTGAGAAAACATGTGCACCCATTTTAATATTATTAAATAGTTTAAACAAAATATTCAAAACATGCAAAGATAATAAAAATAATCCTAGGAGGCCTTATTACAACTTGATTAAAACAAAACCAACAATAAAAATAAAATAACTAAAATCCAAGTTCATTAAATTCAAATTCCACTGCATGGCCACCTCGAGTAAAACCGGCTCCTCAACCGCCATCTACGAGTCACCTGAAAAATGTTAAAGGAGAAGGTGAGTCACCAAGACTCAATGTGTAACCCTTCCCCAAATTAGTGCAACAACATACACAATTTCTAACAAATTAACATGCACTAAATCATGCACCCAACCTAGCCATCCAAACACCTTTCTCTACCCCGTGGTACCAAACCACCGGTGGTGCTAAACCACCGTGACTTATAGTCACGAAATCCGTCATATTGTGGTGCCAAACCACCGGTGGTGCTAAACCACTGGTGACCGTAGTCACAAATCAAATGATGGGGCCAACCCATCGTGTGATACCAAATCACCGGCGTCAATCCCATAATGTAAATCGTGGGGGGCCAACCCACCGTGGTGCTAAGCCACCGGGACGAGACGCTATGAGGTGCCAAACCTCTGAGGTGCCAAACCTCTGTGACCGTAGTCACAATGTGGTACCAAACCACCGGTGTCCGTCGACACGAATATCACGCCCCCTCCTCTCATCAACCCACATCAATCAACTACATGCATATGCGTAAATCATGCTAATAGGTTTATTTAGCAACATACATAGAGTTTACCGTTAGCTATAACCACATATACCAAATATGTCATGCTTCCCAAAAGCATCATAACAACAAGGACTTACCTGGATCCTTGCTCATACCTTTTATGGTAATAAATCCCATATCTACACAAATCAGATTTAGCATACACAAAATACTTAGCACATTAATTAGCTATAAAGTGTGTATGTACACACCGATTCAAACGCTAACTCTAAACCCCCAAAGAGTCAATCGCCACCCTTGCTTTCTTGTCCCTATATTCGGCCAACCACAAGGTTAGTGCCATGGCCTATTCGGCCAAACCAAAACAATTGAAAAGGGTTCCTTGTGAACCCGAAACCTTACCCAAAACGTCTTTGAATACTAGCCACCACCCTCAAAGTGCTTCTGCTTCCCTAAATCGGCAATCATTAAGTTAATAGCCTTCGGCTTAATCGAATACCAAATAAAAAATAGATCCTTACCACCTTACCCCAAAAATCGATCGATCAAAGATGATGAACTCACTTGCTCGCTTCCAAATCCCGAAGGCCCTATGACAAATCGGTTTCAACATGTGATTAGCACCCTTAACAACAATTGCCGAAACCAACTCTTACCTTTGTAAAAGTCGACAGAGAACAGAGAGGGAAGAAATAGCCATTCGGCTAACACACTTACCTACCCAAACCGATTTGGAAAACACCAAGAAGGGATCACCCCTTGCTTTGATATTCGGCCAAGGCTACACCAAATAGAGGAAAGAAATTCGGCAAGGTGGTATGGAGTAGGTTCGGCTAGAGGAAGAAAATAATAGGGAAAAAGGGAGATGGGGTTTCGGTTTTGAGAAGATGAGGAAGAAAAAGAGAGGGAAAGAGGGTAGGTGTTTCGGCTAAGGGTCAAAAAGAATAAGAGAGGTAGATGGCAAATGGTAATTTCAGTTTGAGAGAGAATGAAAAGAGAAAGAGAAAAGATGGAAGATGAGAGAGTTTAGGAATCAAATGAAGGATTTTGGCACTCTCCCCCCTAACTTGCCGTCCACTCCTATCAATCAAGGAGTTCAAATTTTTGGCAATCACCTAAAATTCCTCTTGGCCAATTGTTTAAAAAAAATATCCAAATATTTTCTCTTTGCCATCTTTTTGGAATTAATCAAAATAAAATCCAATTAATATCTAAATAATATCCTCATTATCCTTATTATCAAAAAGAGTTTGAAGAGAGAAAATCTCTCCCCCCCTATGCCGTCCCAAGTAAGAGCAAAAATGGGATTTTCGCGACTCGAACACAAGCTCCCCTTGCTCTCCCTGTGGCGTCAACTCCAACTCTTAAGTGGCCTTCCTTTTGCCACTTTTCCAAGGCCATTTCTGTGTCAAAAGTTCCCTCTTTTAACCTTGTAATCCCTACTTGCTAAGGCTCCCTACCTTTAAAGCTTTTAAAAATATTTTCCCATTATTCTGAGCCTACTCAAGACCCCTAATTAAGCCTTACTACACAACAATTAATATCACAGCAATACAAACACAAGAAAAATAATTCAATCACAAATAACCCCACTTTTAGGATGTTACAGTTTTCTTCGGTTCTTGATCTATACATATTCAAATTTAATCCATTTATTCATCAACTCATTCAATCCAATCCAAAAACACATATTTATGGTAATTTACAAATTAGCCCTCACATTTTCACATTTTGACAATTTAATCCTTATTTCACAAAATCACAAAATACCTCAAATCCCATATTACTCATGCTTGGCCGAATCTCACCCATGCTCATATCAATACATACATTTCATTTATTTCACAATTTAGTCCCTCAAAATATTATTTTCTTAATTAAGTACAAATTACTCAAATTCATCAAAACTCCAAAGACAAAACTTGTTAATCAAACACATATCTTTCATTTTTCACCATCAAACATCACAAAACTCATGTGTTCATCAATGGCACATTACAAAATATTCATCAATTCATAAAATTGAAGCATGGGTTTCAAAGTACTCGAAGCAACGATTGCAAAAACGTAGAAATTATCAAAAATCGAAGTCAAACATACCTTAATCAAGCCAAAAGGTGTGCCGAAAATCAAAAGAGCTTAAACCTTTCTTCTTTCTCTAACATTCGGTGGATGAACATAACATATTAGCTTATTTTTAAGCTTTTGTTTTATTATAATCATGTTACTTTACTATTTACTATATTATTTTTTCAATTAATATTTGAAACATATTTACATTAAGGGCATACTTGTCCTTTGTCATCCACTAACTTCATTAATGGGCTAATTGCCTCATAAGTCCCCCACACTTAAAAGCCACATCAATTAGGCCATTAATCAAATAGGATGCTATTTTTACAAATTATGCGATTTAATCCTTTGTCCAAATTAAGCACACAAACGGACAAATTAACTCACAGAAATTTCACACATGCTAATTCACATATCAGAAGCACGAAAAAATAATATTAAAATATTATTCTTACTCGGATTTGTGGTCCCAAAACCACTGTTTTGACTAGGGTCTAAACCGGACTGTTACAAGACATCCATCAGGACTTATCCGAAAGTCTGACTCAATATTAGACTCACAATGAACTCTTTAAGTTTGTAAATCATTGTCACCTTTCAGAGCTTCAAATATCTCTTGAAGAAACATTGGTCTAGCCCTCAACTCGGCTAGTATAGAACCATCATCTGACAAAGCTATCTGTGTGTTCATGGCTCTCAGCGTAAACAATGATTTCCTACTCAAGGCATCGGCGACCACGTTCACCTTTCCCGGATGGTAGTCAATTACCAACTCGTAATCTTTTATCAACTCTAACCATCTCCATTGCCTAAGGTTCAACTCTTTTTGAGTCATCAAGTACTTTAGGCTCTTATGATCAGTGAACACCCGACATTTCTCACCATACAAATGGTGTCTCCATATCTTTAGTGTAAATACAATTACAGCTAATTCCAAGTCGTGAGTCGGGTAGTTCTTCTCGTGCGGCTTTAATTGTCTAGAGGCATATGCTATCACCTTGCCCTCTTGCATGAGTACACAACCTAACCCATTTAGGGATTCATCGCTATAAACCACGAATTCTTTTCCCGGCTCCGGTTGCACTAAAGTAGGAGCCTCAGTCAACAACGCCTTCAATCTCTCAAAACTCTGTTGGCACTTTTCTGTCCAATCAAACTTCACATCATTTTGTAATAGCCTCGTCATCGGAGTAGCTATCATGGAAAACCCCTTGACAAAACGCCTAACTTCGGTAACATTCCTTGGTGGCTTCCAATCTACAATAGCTGAGATCTTACTGGGGTCGACTCTAATTCCATCTCCCGAGACAATGTGCCCCAAAAATCCAACTTCCTTAAGCCAAAATTTACTTTTACTAAACTTGGCATACAATTGTTTATCTCTCAAAATTTGCAAAACTATTTTCAAATGCTCGGCATGTTCATTCTCATCCTGAGAGTAGATCAATATATCATCGATAAAAACTACTACAAATTTATCCAAATACGGTCGAAAGATACAATTCATCAAATCCATGAAAACTGTAGGGGCATTTGTTAAACCAAAAGGCATGACCAAAAATTCATAGTGGCCATAACTCATCTGAAATGTAGTTTTCGGCACATCCGAGTCCTTGACTCTCAACTGATAATATCCGAACCTCAAGTCTATCTTGGAAAATACCGTGGCTCCCTTCAATTGGTCAAATAAATCATCAATTCTTGGCAATGGGTACTTGTTCTTCATAGTTTCTTTATTGAGTTGATGATAATCTACACATAACCTCATGGAACCATCTTTCTTCTTCACAAATAATATGGGAGCACCCCAAGGAGAATAACTCGGTCTTGCGAAGCCTTTTTCCATTAACTCTTACAACTGTACCTTCAGTTCTTTTAGCTCGGTAGGAGCCATTTTGTATGGAGCAATAGAAATGGGGGCCATACCAGGAGCTAGTTCAATCCCAAATTCAATCTCTCTAACTGGAGGTAGCCCTGGCAATTCCTCCGAAAAAACATTTGAATACTCACATACTATGGGCACTGATTCAATTCTTAACTCAGTCTCGCTAGCATTCATCACAAAGGCAAGGTAAGTTTCGTACCCCTTTCTTAGATATTTCTGAGTCAGCAACGAAGATATCACTACTGGTAATCTGTCTTGCTCATCTGATTCAACACGAATAAGATCTCCACTTTCACACTTTAACTCAATAAACTTCCTTCCACAGTTCACTATCACATCATGAATAGTTAACCAATCCATCCCAAGGATGACATCAAATTCATCAAACGATAATAGCATGAGATTAGCAGGAAAATAATGACCCCTAATCATCAAAGGGAAACCTTTGCATACTCTATCGACCAACACACATTTGCCTAGGGGATTTGACACTCTTATCACAAATTCAGTAGACTCTACAGGTATGTTCATGCTAGAGACTAATTTCATGCAAATATACGAGTAGGTAGATCCCGGATCAATCGATGCTATAACATGAGTATCATAAAGAGAAAATGTACCCGTAATTACGTCGGGGGAGGACGCCTCTTTGCGAGCACGAATGGCATATGTTCTTGCCGGTGCTCTACCTTTAACTCTTGCAGTTCGCTCTCTAGATGAATTCTTGCTAATCAACTCATTTCTTGGGTTTCTCTGTGGTCTTCCCTTAGTAGTACTTCCCGGTCTTGCATTCTGAGGCTTCTCTTTCTCACCCGCCTCGAGGCAATCTCTGATAAAATGGTATAGAGATCCACACTTGAAACAAGCCTTTTCATTTGCTCGACACTCACCGGGATGGCGTCTGCCACACTGCAGGCATTCCGGTCTATTTGGTCGAGCGTTGCCAACACTAGCGGCCGAAGTAGTTTGAGCTTTAGACCTCGAGTACTGTCTACCCTTACTTCTACTCGAAAACCCAGCTGAGGTGGCTGATCAAATAGTGAAATCTCTTGACTTCTTGGACGAGGATTGAAATGACTTGCCTAACTGTCTCTTCTTTGAGTCGCGAGACTCAACTTCAGCTTTCTTTTTCTCTTTGACTAGTTCCTCAGCCTTACAGGCCCGATCTACTAGCACCATAAACTTTATTAATTCTAGGACACCAACAAACAAACGGACATCCTCATTTAACCCATCCTCAAATCTTTTGCACATGATGGCTTCTGTCGATATGCACTCTCGAGCGTATTTGCTGAGCCTTACAAACTCACGCTCATATTCAACCACCGTCATTCGACCTTGCTTTAGCTCCAAGAACTCCTTTCTCTTCTGGTCGATGAACCTTTGACTAATGTACTTCTTCCGGAATTCCTCTTGGAAGAATTCCCAATTAACTCTCTCCCTTGGTACCACCGACACAAGGGTGTTCCACCACTGATAGGCTAAATCTCTCAAGAGAGATACCGCACACTTTATGCACTCTTCAGGTGTGCATGACAACTCATCAAATACCCTGATGGTATTCTCAAGCCAGAATTCCGTCCTCTCCGGATCATCATCCTTACTAGCCTGAAATTCCTCGTGTAACATCCCGAAATAGGGCCTAAACGGAATAGTGGTTATGAAACCACAAATCTGAGATAGAAAAGTTTATTACGATTAATTATTATGATTTACTGAGTGATTAAATACATGTTTTAGAGTATCGATAAGAAATTTTATTGATTGCATGCTTAAATTGCCTATTAGGACTTGTTTGCAAAAGTTGCTAAATAGGGGTTCTAATTCATAGAGTACTTGATTGAACTGGGGTTTGAAGTAGGAGTCCTTAAATGGTAATTAGACCATTATATTTTCCATGGACAAAAATGGACATACATAGATAAAAATAACTAAAGTTTTAATGAAGGGCATTTTAGTCATTTGGAATTAAAAAGGAATTAAAAGGGAAAAAGATGGCAAAATGTTGTCCATCTTCTTCATTTGGCCGAAATTTCAAAGGGGACACCATAGCTAGGGTTTCTTCAACTTCTCAAGCTCATAGTAAGTGCATCTAAGCCCCGTTTTTAATGTTATTTATGTTTTTGGAGTCCCGGTAACTTGATTTAGCTTAATCTAGCAATAATTTAACCTAGGGTTCATATTTGGAAAAATACCCATTGGTGAAATGTGTTTATTTTGATGTTTTATGATAGAATATGAAGTCTGAAATTATGTTAAACAACTTTTGCTAAGCGATTTTAAGTGAAAACGAGTAAAACGGCTTAATCGGTAAAAATACCTAATGTTCATAAGTACAAGTTAGAGTGAGAATTTGATGTTGTCATAGAAGGGAAAAATGTTCAGCATGTCATAAAACATAAGAATAAGGGATAAATTTTAATTTTCTAGCTTTGGGGAAAATGTGTAAATATGTAAAAGTTTAGGGGCAAAAATTACAATTTTGCCAAAGTTAGAGTCAAGGACTGTTTTAATAAATGTGAGTATTAAATAAGCTAAATTTTCTATTATAGATCAAGAGGAACGAAATCCGGAGTTAGACCAGGGAAAGAAAAAAATAGTGGACTAAATCAATATAATTGATCGTATTTTGTTCCGAGGTAAGTTTGCGGTAAATAAATGCAATATTCTATTATTTTACATTTAATACTATTAAATTCCAGCATTTACATATTTATTCTATAAATTTATCATTTAAAGACTCAAGCATGAATTGACGGAGAAGCAATCTCAGAAAGTCCCAGTTGAACCTTAGGAATGTGCAGGATACAAATGTCATGACATTAGGGTTTAAGGAAATCATGTAAGACCATGTCAAGACATGGCATTGATAAGTTACTATAAGGCAAAGATCCCATGTAAGACCATGCCAAGGCATGGCATTGGTGAGTTCATAAGGCAAGGATACCACGTAAGACCGTGTCAAGACATGGCAATGGTAAGTTTCAAAAGGAAAGGTACCCGCGTATCATTAGTATTCCAAGTGGTTCAACGAAAAATTCAAAGAGTATACCAAAGGAAAGGTAAGACAAGTTCATGCTAAAAAGGTACAGGTAAGAATTCAAAACTTAAGCATATTGAGTTAAAGGCTTAAATGATCTTGATAAGAAAAGAATAAGATAATTCATTAATAATGTTGTTATTCATTTACATGCAAACTTACTAAGCTTTATGCTTACTCCCATTCCTTTCTCTCTTTTTATAGTATCGCAAGCCAACTAGTGGATTGCAAGGACGTCGGAGATCATTTCACACTATCAAAGAATTATCTCGTACTTTGTGACTCGAAACGTTTTAAGTTAAGGCATGTATAGGAACCTAGCCATTTTGTGTCTATGTCCTTATGATATGGATAAAGAATGGCTTGTAAATACTTGATAATGATAATCCATTAAAATGGCTAATTAAGAACATGTTTTGGGTGTTATGTATGCCTAAATGATAGTTATTACAAAGAAATTATGAAAGAGTAAAATTTGCAAAGGAACAGTTTTTGGACAGCAACAGTGACGTGATTTTGAAAAATCACTAAGGATGGTAGAAATGAAATTAGGGTGTGAATGAGGTATAGAATTAAATATTATTGAGTCTATTTTTATATGAAAGAAACAGTGTAGGCAAAAAAATTGTATATTATGAGATAATTGATTTTTAGTGAAGAGGGGTCAGAATCGTCGGACAGTGTAATAGGGGAGACTTAAACTAATAAACTGTACTAATTGACCATACCAAAAATTCTAAAAATATTATAGTAAGAATATATATGAGTCTAGTTTCAAGGAAAATTTACGGATCTAAATTTTGAGTTTCGTAACTCAAGTTATAGTCAATTTAGTGACCATGACGCAAATGGACAGTTTCATTATGAATATGGAAATAAACTGTTTTGGTTTGTTTAAGAAATTAGAAAATTTTTAATATTTTCGGTTCGGTCCCGAACCATTTCAATTGCATGTTTTAGGGCCTCGAAGGCCCTTTTTAGGAACATATTGGATGTATGTGAACGAATTAATTTTAAAAGCAAATTTTTATGCCCCGAACCAGTAAGTTAAGTCTGGTAATGCCTCGTGCTCGACTCTAGCGACGGTCTCGGGTAAGGGGTGTTACACCTCGGCTCCTTGTTTCTGGATCTTATCGACCGGAGGCCTTTCTCTCCTTACTACCTCTATCACCTGAGGAGCTACAGGAGCGGGCTGAGGGATAGGTGGGGGTGGATGTAACACCCCTAACCCGTATCCGTCCCTGGAATAGGGTTAAGAGGCGTTACCAGACGAATGAAGACTTTTACGGACAATTCATAAAATAATTCATCATATCACATCAAAGCACCCCTTAAATAGGTCATCAAGACCTTAAGCATGCTTTAGAATAATGCCGGGACTAAACCGAACACGTACGATGTAACACCCCAAATTCGGCTTAGAAGTTAGGCCCGAGTCCGGAATGTCACATTAAAGGCACACTCCAAAACGATTTTATAATTTAACAATTTAAGGCCCAAAAGCCCAAAACCCTTGTTACTTGTTAAGTTAAGAGGAAAAGCCCACATTTTAGGAAAAAGTTCATATGGTAAGTTATTTCAGAAACCACGTTAACTTTAATAATTTTATGAAATTTATTAAGCGGATAGTTGAAACAATAATAATAATAAACCCAATATCTAAAGTCAATTAGGAGTTACATGGCCTTATTACAATCCAATGAAAAAAAAACAAAGTATTAAAAACAGATTCATTTGAACAAATTCAAACATTTGATCAGCTTGTAGTGTGGCCATCTCCGAGTCCTCTCCCACATCATTGTCTATTCAGGATTACCTGAAACATTAAATTAAAGGGTGTGAGTTTCAAAACTCAGTGTGTACAACCCTTGGCAATCAAATCACATACAAATATTCACATTGGGCCTAAGCCCTATGAAAATCGGTTGTCTTAGGCCTTAGCCCACAATGACCTCATATCACATCATATTGTATCATATAAAAACAAGTTAATGCAAAACCCACCCCAATAATCCATCCGCTACACACACCATTTCCCTTCCAACCATTACACAAATGTGGGGATTTCTAAATCAACCCACCCATCCTCTACACACCAAAGGTAGCCCGGTTGCGGTACTACCTAACGTTGCAGCAAAGCTGCTAATCATATACTGGGCTTAAAGCCACCAATGGATCCATGGTCATGCGACTATGCGATCCTCAAATCTTCCTCCGTACCATAATTCCCACCCATATGCATCCTAAGCAGGATATCATATGAATTCATCAAACACACGGGTAACATCCACAAACTCATATTCGTCACAAAGGGGTATTTCCGTCATTTCACTACCGAGGGGTATTTTCGTAATTCTACCCTATAGGGGTATTTTGGTAATTTGGAAAAATAGGGGTATCTTGGTAATTTGCAAAACAGGGGTATTTTTGTACTTTTGCAAAATAGGGGTATTTTAGTAATTTAACAAATCTAAAGATATTTTGGTAATTTTCAAACTAAGGGTATTTTGGTAATTTTCAAATCAGGGGTATTTGGTCCCTCTCGGGTTTTAGTTATGAACTTTGGCCCATAAACAAGTCCTTGCGGCTAAAGTGAACAAACACTATGCACCAGGTAGGATCTCAGAAAAGAGGAGGTGGGTCACTAGGACCGCTTAAGTACCAAGCTCTCACTAAATCCAATCCTAGACATGCATATATCGGTTACCACACTCTAACTAATCGACTTGTCCACAGACATGTTTGATTATTAGATTAAGTCTTATGTGATTTAAGAGTTGTTCAGAACTAGGCCTAAAGTCCATTAAACCCTAGCATACTTGTCTACGTCCCCCATAAAGCCCATATTACATCCTTACGGCCCATTAGGCCCAAATCTCATTCATATTGCCTACTAGGCCCAAAACAATTCCAAATCATGTAACATGCATGACTAACTTAAAACGTATGACCAAACCAACCAATTTCATCAAACTTAGCCTCAGGGCCCACCGAGCCCGTTTAGCCACTTTCGACTTTTCGGCATTGTCGATATCGTGTGTGTAGTATTTGTACACACCTGGTAACCTCGCGTGCTACAAACCCCTTAGTCACGAATTTACAATCGACATTACTAGTGATTAACCAAAGCTTTAACACATACTTATCAAAAACCGAAACCTCACCGTACCCTTACTATGTGCCTCACGTTCTAGTAGCCCTTCCTTTGCTACTATTGGCTATTATCCTCTAGATCTGCACCCAAACACCTATATCGTCAAAACCAAGTGACCCATATTGATCATAAATCACCCCTATCAGCCACATTAGATTCGGCCATTTAAAAAACCATGACTCGGTCGAGAACACTTACCACCTTGTTAGCAATCCTTACCTACCACGCTTGCGATTGTTGATCCTTTCCCTTGTTAAAACAAGGTTAACGATAAGGAGAGGTTAGATAGCCCTTCGGCTTTTAACAAAACACACTAAGGAAGTTGACTGAGTACTTTCCGAAACCCTCATTTGATCATGTGGCCTAGATAGCTACTGAACAAGATCCGGCTTTTAAACTTGACTAAGAGTAGATAACAACCGATTTATGATGGAGGAAAAATAACTAAGAATCGGCACAAGTAGGGATTTCGGCAAGGAAGGATGATGGTAATTTCGGCAATGAAGAAATATTGTGGGAGGGAAGGAGAATTCGGTCTAGGCACTTTTGTTTGGAAAAAGAAAGAAATTGTGATTACTCAGGTATTTGCCAAAGGGAAAGAAACTAAAAAGAATTGGGAGATTGGAAGGAATTTTCCCCTAATTAATCAACTAAAGCACACAAAAGCAAAAAATGCCCTACTTACCCATACGGCACACATATATATACTAAATAAATAAATAAATAAATAAACCTACACTCCCCAATCGACTCAAACTTATCACCAATTAAATTCCTTTATTTCCTCCAAATTTTATCTTCATCCTCATCCAAAAATTCCTTTATTTAGCCAAAAATCCAATTTGAATTTCATTCAAATTGCTTTCCCCAAACAGCAGCCATCCTTTGGTGTTTCGGTCCACTTCAAACACCTTTCCCACGCCAGCAGCAAAATAGCAAGATATTGTGTACAAGGCAACTCGAAACCAAGACCTCCAGGCAGCACTACACACTTCTCGCCACTGCACCACAACTCTTCTTGTGATATGTTCCATTCTCAACTTCTTTTAACGCCTATTTCCCAGCGACTGAATCATCCAAAGAAATCTAAAAATAATCGCCAACACCGAGCTTCGAACCTCCAACCTCTTCACTATGATACACGCCCCTTGCCACTGCGCCACCTACTTTATTTGAGTCATATTTCCTCCCTAATTAATTATAAACCTTTCTATCGCACTCCAGGTTTACTTAAGAAAAAAACCCAACATTTAGCGTACGCCGCGACTAGAAACCTGCTCCCCCTCCTACTCCTAACGCCTTTGCCACTGGGCCAGGCATTTCTTTGTGTTGTGAATCAGTCCCAACTAATTATAAGGCCTAAACTCTGGCCTTCATACTAACATATGCGCAATAAAAAATTTTGCCAAGTCCGGGACTTGAACCTTTGACCACCAGCTTATTCAGAACGCCCCAGGCCACCAGACCACCTACTTCCTTGTGCTATCTTTTAACCCAACAATATTATAAAAGCCTTCTGACTACCACCAACCTCACTTTAAGGGTAAAAACAAAATTTTTGCTAAAGCCCTAGAACGAGCCTAGGACTTTTCCAACACTATCAACCCTTCCTAAATCACCTAAAAATTAAACTAAACATGCAATCATAATTTTTTTTACACACTTAATTCATTATTCCCTTTCTTTCTTTTTTTTCCGAACGACAAGATCCCTTCTCTCGACACAGGAAACCCATTTATTCTAGGCCCAATTTTCGGGGCGTTACATCTGAAAATCATTGGAAATTTGAACATTTTTCAAGAATGCAGAGGTCACACGCCCGTGCAGTCAGGCCGTGTGCCTCACACGGCTACCAGACACGCCCATGTGTCTAGGCCGTGCCAAAATAGGGCATGCATACTGACTTTTCCACATGGCCACCAGACACGCCCGTGTTCCACGCCCGTGTGCCATGGCCGTGTGAAAATAAGCTAGCTACTGACTTGGTCACACTGCCACCAGGAACGCTCGTGTACCACGACCGTGTAACCTACCCAGGCACACTTTGAAGTGGCCCTTGAGCCACACGGTAGAGACACACGCCCGTGTCCCTTGGTAGTGTTTGCAAAATAGGCCATTTGCAAGGCCAAAATACCACCCACACTTGAATCATACCTACAAGCATGAACAAGCATATTTCTCAATACAATTGGCAACCAAAAACACACCAAATGGTTATCATATTATCCCATTTAATCTCATTTCTAAACATGCCAATTTACACAATCAATTCACATGAAAATCCAAGCATGATTCGTCCACAACTTCACTATATCACTATGGCATCAATCCATCAATAAGCTTATCGTTCGTGAGGCCATTTCATTGCCATCAAGCCATACCAAAACATGTATCATATATTAATTTCACACAAGCATATTGCCATCATTTATCTAGCCAAATCACATGGCTATTTACATCTCAAGCATATACCAAAATGACTAGCCTATACATGCCATATTTAGCTATATACACATTTTCAAAGTACCAAAACCAATTTAAGTAGTATGATGATGATCCTCAATGGTCCCCGAACCTTCAGTAGCTTTGACGATCTATAAAATAGAGCAAACACACACAAAGTAAGCTTTCAAAAGCTTAGTAAGCCATATACAAATAAACTTAACCTAAATCATTCATAAGCATAGCTAATTGATTTCATTAACATATTTTCATTTCAAGAACATAAATAATCTCTTTGGCTCACTTGGTTTGCCATTGCTTACCAATTCATCATATCTCAAGTATCTCACTTGCTCATATCTCAAACTTACATATATCTCAAATGTTCTTTTGCATCAATGCACATACTTACTCACCTTTCATACTTATACAAAGCATACGTATCAACGTACCTGAAACGGATGTACATTTCACATAGTCATTCATTTCTCAGACTTGACCGTTGAACTGTTCGGAATATAATAGGATACTCAGAGTGCTCAGAATAGTCGTACAATGCCAACGTCCCAGACGATGTCTTACATGTACTCAAATTTGATGCCACTGTCCAAGATAGGGTCTTACACGAATCAATACGATGCCAATGTCCCATACATGGTCTTACACGAAATCACGAATCAACGCCAACGTCCCAGACGAGGTCTTACATGATATCACATAATAGACGCCTATGTCATGACATATACAATCCTATCTATCCATAGGTTCAAACGGGACTTCTCGGACTTTAGCAACTTGTCGACTTATTCGTAAACTCAGATTTTACATACATTCTATATCAATGGATATTCATAGTAATTCGAATTCCATATATGCCCACATAGTTCAATTCAAATATGTAACAGCCCGGTTTAGACCCTAGTCAGAATAATGGTTTCGAGACCACAAATTCGAGGTCGTAAATATATTTTAATATTACTTTTGGTGTTGATTATGTGTGATATAGTCTGTGTGAAAATTCTGTGTGATAATTTTATCGACTGTGTGTCAAATTGTGAGAAAGGACTTAATTGTATAAAGTGTAAATGTTGTGTGCTGATTATTTAAATGTCTATTTGGTTTGGCTTTATAAGTGAAGAGTCCTTATGAGGTTATTAGCCCATTATATAGTTAGTGGAAGATGATAGCATGGCATAAGGTGTTATTATTAATTTTCATTAAGGGTAAAGTAGTAAAATGCCAAATAAGTTAATATTAATTAAACAAAACATGAAATTGGTGGGTATAATGTTCATCTTCCACCAAAATTGAGAAAGAAAAATAGGGTTTGAAGCTTCTTCAATTTTGGCACAAACATAGCTCAATCAGACCAAGAAAGGAGAGGTTCGGATCGAGATCGAGGCAAAGATAAAGTGCTCGATTGACCGACCGTTTCGATAGTTCAACGTCCGAGGTAAGTTCGTACATAATACAAACATTTAGTTATGTTAAATGTTATGAAATGAATGTTATAATGATATTGAAATGTGGATGCTATGTGAGAGTTGAGTTTGAGTTATGTGGCACTAAGTGTGCGTATTCGAAAATGTGATCGAGATGATCAGCACTGTGTGTGCGAAATAAAATAAGCTTCGACTTTGTGGTTGGTACTATGTGTGCGATACTGATTGAAGAGCGATTTGATATAAATGCACTATGTGTGCAATGATAATTAAGCTTCGGCTAAATATCGCCGCACTAAGTGTGCGATTGAATCAAAGAAGAGACGAAAGTTGATCGAAAGGGAAAATTTAGTATTGAGTAGCAAATGTAATTGACTACTAGGTGTTGATTAAGGTATGCTCAGAACCTATGTGGTTGATGAATCTATGAATGAGATTATGAAATGTTAAATGAGCATTTTGGTTTTGGATGGCATGATATATGTATATGTGAAATAATCTATGTGGTGGTTTGTTTGATTTAAATGTGTTATGTTGCGAACTTACTAAGCTTTGGGAAGCTTACTGTGTGATTTGTTTCTCTACCTTGCAGTGTCAGTAAAGCTAGCTCAGATCTGGGGATCGTCAGCATCTCAATCACACTATCCACAATCTATTTTGGGTACTTTTGAAAAGATGTACATCGTTAAAATATGGCATGTATAGGGTAGTTGTTTTGAATCATATTTGAGATGTGTAAATAGCCATGTGATATGGCTAGCTAAGTGTTGGTAATGTGCATGAGTGAATATGGTATTTGGTGCATATTTTGATATGGCATGATGGTAATGAAGTTACATATGAATGGTGAGTTCAATAATGAATTAATGCATTAGTGATTTAGTGAGGTTATGGATGATTTATACCTAGATTTACATGTAATTTGGTTGTATAAAATGGCATGCTTAGAAATGAGATTCTATGTGATGATATGATGATATTTGGAAAAGAAATTGGTTGCCAAATTGTGTGTATAAAGATGCTAAAATGTGCTTGTAGGATTGACCCATATGGGTGGCATTTTGGCCTTGCAAATGGCCTATTTGAGCCACACGATTGTGGCACACGGGCGTGCCTAGTGACCGTGGGGCAAAGTCAGTAGCTAGCATAAGAGTACACAGCCACGGCACACGGACGTGCCTGGTAGTCGTGTTGTTTCAACAGGATCAACCACGGCCACAGTACACGGGCGTGCTTGGTGGCTGTGGAGCATAAGTCAGATTCGACCACGGGCAAGGCACGCGGGCGTGCTTGGTGACCGTGGATGTGAGGTTAGGTTCGACCACGGGGAGGACACACGGGGGTGTCCAGCTGCCGTGGGAGGCACACGGTTTGCCCATACGGGCGTGTATCCCTTGAAACCTAGAAAAGTTTGTAAATTTTGAAAAGTTTCTGTATGTGTTTTGGTTTAGTCCCGACCTCTCCCTAGCATGTGTTTAAGATCTTATACACCTTAAAAAAGGAACTAATTGTTTATGTTTGATTTATTATGATGATGATTGACTTTGTGTCGTAAATGGGTTGTGAAATGATTCTATTGTCCAGTAATGCCTCTTAACCCTATTCCGGCGACGGTTTTGGGTTAGGGGTGTTACATTTTATTGGTATTAGAGCTACGATTTAGTTGATTCTAAGACTAACGTAGCGAGTGTGAGTCTAGCTATACATGCCATATATGAAATTGCGATAGTGTGATGAATTCTAACAGTTGAAAACGTGTTTTCATATAGTAATGGATCCCGATCGAGCAGTTGCTGACGATGTAGAAAGCAATCCGCCTGCTCCCGCTCAAGGGACAGCGCTGGCCACATCTAGGCCGAATGATAGTGGTGAGGGAGGAGAGGCTAAGCAAGCCTTCTTCTGAATGATGAGTGTGTGGTTTACGGAGTTCATTCGAACGAATCCGGCAGCTCCACAACCTCTACCCCCACAAGTACCTGTTGTGCCACAAGTTGTAGATCTGATTAGATTGAATAAACCAGCTGTAGACAAGATTCGAAAATATGGGGCCGAGGAGTTTAGGGCCACATCTGACGATGATGCTGAGCGAGCCAAATTTTGGCATGAGAATACAATCAGAGTATTCGATGAGATGTCATTGAACACTGATGAGTGTATTAAGTATGCAGTTTCCTTGTTGAGAGACACGACTTATAATTAGTGGAAAACATTGATATCTGTGGTTCCGAGAGAGAGAATTACCTAGGACTTCTTTCAAGTTGAGTTCAGAAAGAAGTATATCAGTCAACGTTTCATTGATCAGAAACGTAAAGAGTTTCTAGAATTGAAACAGGGTCGTTTGTCTATTACTGAGTACGAACGGGAATTCGTAAGACTGAGTCAATACGCGAGGGAATGTGTTTTGACTGAAGCTACTATGTGCAAACGTTTCATAGAGGGATTGAATGAAGACATTAAATTGTTGGTTGGGATACTTGATATAAATGAATTTGTTGTGTTAGTCAGAAGAGCATGCAAAGCTGAGGAGCTCAGTAAAGAAAAGAAGAAAGCCGATTTTGAGGCTCGTGATGAAAGGAAGAGATCGATGAATAAGTTCTCTCAACCTTCAATGAAGAGATATAGAGATGCAAGCAATCGTTCCAATGCTTCGTTTGGACATCCAAGTAGAGATCTTTCGAGACAGAGTGCTGGTCCACGAACTCAAGCTCCGAATGAATCAAGTGTTGGTAGCGTTAAGAGTAACAGACCTGAGTGCAGACAGTGTGGAAGACGACATGTGGGAGAGTGCTGGGGAAAGTACAATAATCGAGTTTGTTATAAATATGGATCTCGAGATCATTTTATTCGAGACTTCCCAAAGATGGTCGAAGAGGAAAATGTTCAGAATGAAAGATCGAGTAATGTGACGGCTAGAGTTAGACCGCCCAGAAATATCAGAAATGTGAGTGAAAGTCAGAAGGGAACAACTGACACAGCCGTGAGGTCAGAAGTGAGAGCACCTGCCCGAGCTTATACTATACGTGAACGAAAGGAAGCATCATCTCCAGACGTCATCACCGGTACTTTCACTTTATTTGATATTGATGTCATTGTATTGATAGATTCAGGATCTACTCATTCATATGTCTGTGTGAATCTAGTATCAAGTATGACTCTACCTGTTGAGTCTACTGAATTCGTGATTAGAGTATCAAATCCCTTAGGCAAGTGTGTTTTGATGGATAAGGTGTGCAAGAATTGTCCATTGATGTTTCGGGATATTTATTTTCCGGTAAATTTGATGTTACTACCATTTGATGAGTTTGGCATAATTCTGGGTATGGATTGGCTTACTCTGCATAATGCCATCGTGAATTGTAAAAGGAAGAGTATTGAGTTGAAAAGTCAAAATGGTGAGCTAGTTCGAATAGAATCCAATTATATGAAAGTATTACCAGCTATTGTATCTGCGATGAAAGCTATGAACTATGTGAGAAAGGGTTGTGAAGCTTATTTGGCTTACGTGATTGATACAAAAGTGTCGGAAAAGAAAGTTGAATCTGTGCCTCTGGTATGTGAGTTTCCAGATGTGTTTCCTGAAGAGTTACCGGGATTACCTCCAATTCGGGAAGTCGAATTTGGTATTGAATTAGTGCCGGGGACCACTCCCATTTCTATAGCTCCGTATAGAATGGCACCAACAGAATTGAAAGATTTAAAGTCGCAGTTGCAAGAATTAACTGATAGAGGATTTGCACGATCGAGTTTCTCACCTTTGGGAGCTCCTATGTTATTTGTGAAAAAGAAAGATGGAACTATGAGAATGTGTATTGATTATTGACAATTTAATAAAGTGACGATAAAGAACAAATATACGTTTCCTCGTATTGATGATTTGTTTGATCAGCTGAAGGGAGCTACAGTGTTTTCAAAGATAGATTTGAGATCTGGTTACTATCAGTTAAGAGTTAAAGAATCTGATGTGCTGAAGACCGCTTTCAGAATGAGGTATGGACATTATGAATTCTTAGTGATGACTTTCGGACTAACAAATGCTCCTGCAGTGTTTATGGATCTAATGAATCGGATATTCAGACCGTATTTGGATCGCTTTGTAGTGGTGTTCATTGATGATATTTTGATCTATTCTTGTGATGAGACGCAGCATGCCGAACATTTGAGAACTGTGCTACAAACTCTGCGTGAGAAACAGTTGTATGCTAAGTTTAGTAAATGGGAATTTTGGTTGCGCCGGTTGGTTTTCTCGGGCATATTGTGTCACCGCCGGATACGAGTTGATCCTAGTAAAATATCTGCTATATTAGAATGGAAGCCTCTGAGAAATGTGTCTGAAGTCCTTAGTTTTCTGGGACTAGCGGGATATTATAGACAGTTTGTGAAAGGTTTCTCGATGATTGCGACTCCGTTGACGAAGTTGCTACAAAAAGATGTTAAATTTGAATGGTCAGAAAAGTGTCATCAGAGTTTTGAGCAGTTGAAAGTGTTATTGACGGAAGCACCAGTGTTAGTTCAACCGGAATCGGGAAAAGAATTCATAGTCTACAATAATGCATCGTTGAATGGTTTGGGTTGTGTGCTGATGCTAGAAGGTAAAGTTATTGCTTATGCTTCGAGGCAGCTAAAGCCGCATGAAAAGAACTACCCAAAGCATGACCTTGAATTGGCTGCAATCGTGTTTGCATTGAAGATTTGGCGTCACTATCTGTTTGGGGAAAAATGTCACATCTATACTGATCATAAGAGCTTAAAGTATTTGATGACTCAAAAAGATTTGAATTTGCGACAGAGAAGATGGTTAGAATTGTTGAAAGACAATGAACTTGTGATAGATTATCACCCAGGTAAAGCTAATGTTGTAGCTGATGCCTTGAGTCAGAAATCGTTATATGCTTTGCGAGCTATGAGTACTCTAATAGATCTGCGTGATGATAGTGCAGTTATAGCTGAGTTGAAAGTTAAGCCGATGTTCGTACAGCAGATTTGTGATGCCTAGAAAAGGGATACTGAAATAATGGCTAAACGAATTCTGTGTGAATCAAATGCTAAATCAGAATTTCGAGTAGGTAATGATTATTGTTTGAGATTTAGAGATCGGATTTGTGTTCCGAGAAATTCAAAGTTGATTTCGATGATTTTGAATGAAGCTCACAATAGTTATTTAACTGTGCATCCGGGGAGTACAAAGATGTATAATGATTTGAAACAGTTTTATTGGTGGCTTGGCATGAAAAGAGACATTTCTGACTTTGTGTCGAAATGTTTAGTTTGTCAGCAAGTCAAAGCCGAACATCAAGTTTAAATGCTGTTTGTTACAACCGATTATGATTCCTGAGTGGAAATGGTAGAGAATCACGATGGACTTCATGTCGGGTTTGCCCTTATCTCCGAGTAAGAAAGATGCAATCTGGGTGATAGTGGACAGATTGACGAAATCAGCTCATTTCATTCCGGTGAGAACCGATTATTCTTTAGATAAGTTAGCTGAACTGTATATCGATGAGATTGTGAGATTGCACGGAGTACCATTATCTATAGTTTCTGACAGAGATCCGAGATTTACCTCGCAATTTTGGAAGAAATTGCAGGATGCTTTAGGCATGAAATTGCATTTTAGTACTGCTTTTCATCCGCAAACAGATGGTCAATCGGAACGAATCATTCAGATTCTTGAAGACATGCTGAGATGTTCCATACTTGAATTTGAAAGTACGTGGGAGAAGCATTTATCTTTAATTGAGTTTGCGTATAACAACAGTTTTCAATCTAGCATTAAAATCGCACCATATGAGGCTCTTTATGGTCGAAAGTGTTAAACTCCATTGTATTGGACTGAGCTGAGTGAGAATAAGATTCACGGGGTTGATTTGATAAAAGAGACTGAATAGAAAGTGAAAGTAATTCACGACAATTTGAAAGTAGCCTCAGATCGTCAGAAGTCTTATGCAGATTTGAAAAGAAAAGATATTGAATTCGAAATTGGTGATAAAGTGTTTCTGAAAGTGTCTCCGTGGAAGAAAATACTTTGATTTGGCCGAAAGGGCAAGCTGAGTCCGAGGTTCATCGGACCGTATAAGATTATTGAACGAGTTGGACCGGTTGCTTATAGATTGAGATTGCCATCTGAGTTAGAAAAGATTCATAACGTGTTTCATGTGTCAATGCTTCGACGGTACAGATCAGACCCGTCTCATGTGATTACTCCTACTGAAATTGAGATTCAGTCAGACTTGTCGTATAGTGAAGAACCGATCCGAATTTTGGAACGGGAGACCAAAGATTTGAGAAATAAGAAAATTTCTTTAGTAAAAGTATTATGGCACAAACACGGAATTGAAGAGGCTACGTGGGAGCCTGAGAACGTTATGAGAGAGCAACATCCACAATTATTCACTGGTAAGATTTTCGGGGACGAAAATCCCTAAGGGGGGAGAGTTGTAACAACCTTGTTTAGACCCTAGGTGGAAACAGTGGTTTCGAGACCACAAATCTGAGGTCGTAAATATATTTTAATATTACTTTTGGTGTTGATTATGTGTGATATAGTCTGTGTGATAATTTTATCGACTGTGTGTCAAATTGTGAGAAAGGACTTAATTGTATAAAGTGTAAATGTTGTGTGCTGATTATTTAAATGTCTATTTGTTATGGCTTTATAAGTGAAGAGTCCTTATGAGGTTATTAGCCCATTTTATAGTTAGTGGAAGATGATAGCATGGCATAAGGTGTTATTATTAATTTTCATTAAGGGTAAAGTAGTAAAATGCCAAATAAGTTAATATTAATTAAACAAAACATGAAATTGGTGGCTATAATGTTCATCTTCCACTGAAATTGAGAAAGAAAAATAGGGTTTGAAGCTTCTTCAATTTCGGCACAAACATAGCTCAATCAGACCAAGAAAGGAGAGGTTCAGATCGCGATCGAGGCAAAGATAAAGTGCTCGATTGACCGACCGTTTCGATAGTTCAACATCCGAGGTAAGTTCGGACATAATACGAACATTTAGTTATGTTAAATGTTATGAAATGAATGTTATAATGATATTGAAATGTGGATGCTATGTGAGAGTTGAGTTTGAGTTATGTGGCACTAAGTGTGAGTATTCGAGAACGTGATCGAGATGATCAGCACTATGTGTGCAAAATAAAATAAGCTTCGACTTTGTGGTTGGCACTATGTGTGCGGTACCGATTGAAGAGTGATTTGATATAAATGCACTATGTGTGCGATGATAATTAAGCTTCGGTTAAATATCGCGGCACTAAGTGTGCGATTGAATCAAAGAAGAGACGGAAGTTGATCGAAAGGGAAAAGTGAATATTGAGTAGCAAATGTAATTGACTACTAGGTGTTGATTAAGGTATGCTCGGAACCTATGTGGTTGATGAATCTATGAATGAGATTATGAAATGTTAAATGAGCATTTTGGTTTTGGATGGCATGATATATGTATATGTGAAATAACCTATGTGGTGGTTTGTTTGATTTAAATGTATTATGTTGCGAACTTACTAAGCTTTGGAAAGCTTACTGTGTGATTTGTTTCTCTGGCTTGCAGTGTTAGTAAAGCTAGCTCGGATCTGGGGATCGTCGGTATCTCAATCACACTATCCACAATCTATTTTGGGTACTTTTGAAAAGATGTACATAGTTAAAATATGGCATGTATAGGCTACTTGTTTTGAATCATATTTGAGATGTGTAAATAGCCATGTGATATGGCTATCTAAGTGTTGGTAATGTGCATGAGTGAATTTGGCATTTGGTGCATATTTTGATATGGCATGATGGTATTGAAGTAACATACAAATGGTGAGTTCAATAATGAACTAATGCCTTAGTGGTTTAGTGAGGTTATGGATGATTTATACCTAGATTTACATGTAATTTGGTTGTATAAAATGGCATGCTTAGAAATGAGATTCTATGTGATGATATGATGATATTTGGACATGAAATTGGTTGCCAAATTGTGTGTATAAAGATGCTCAAATGTGCTTGTAGGATTGACCCATATGGGTGGCATTTTTGCCTTGCAAATGGCCTATTTGATCCACACGGTTGTGGCACACGGCCGTGCCTAGTGACCATGGGGCAAAGTCAGTAGCTAGCATAAGAGTACACGGCCACGGCACACGGACGCGCCTGGTAGACGTGTTGTTTCAACAGGATCAACTACGGCCACAGTACATGGGCGTGCTTGGTGGCCGTGGAGCATAAGTTAGATTCGACCACGGCCAAGGCACACGAGAGTGCTTGGTGGTCGTGGATGTGAGGTCAGATTCGACCACGGGGAGGACACACGAGGGTGTCCAGCTGCCGTGGGAGGCACACGGTTTGCCTACATGGGCGTGTATCCCCTGAAACCTAGAAAAGTTTTTAAATTTTGAAAAGTTTCTATATGTTTTTCTGTTTAGTCCCGACCTCTCCCTAGTATGTGTTTAAGATCTTATACGCCTTAAAAAGGGACTAATTGTTTATGTTTGATGTATTATGATGATGATTGACTTTGTGTCGTAAATGGGTTGTGAAATGATTCTATTGTCCGGTAATGCCTCTTAACCCTATTTCGCGACGGTTTCGGGTTAGGGATGTTACAAAATACATTTATTTGTATATCGACTTACCTCAGATTCGGTTTAACGAAAACGGATACGGCTACTCGATTACTTTCAATTTCCCGCGATCTAAGTCTGTTTTCTTTGGTTCTTGATCTATACATATTCAAATTTAATCCACTTATTCATCAATTCATTCAATTCAATCCAAAAACATACATTTAGGGCAATTTGCAATTTAGCCCTCATATTTTCACTTTTTGACAATTTAGTCCTTTTTTTCACAAAATCAAAAAATACACTAAATTTGCTTATACCCATGCTTGGCCGAATATACCTTATGATCATATCAATCCATACATTTTATTTATTTCACAAATTAGTCCCTCAAAATTTCATTTTCTCAATTTAATCCAAAATACTCAAATTCACCAAAAACTCAAAGACAAACTATGATAATCATATACATATCTTTCATATTTCACTATTAAACATCACAAATCACATGAGTTCATCAAAGTCTCATTTCAAAAACATCATCAATTCACAAAATTGAAGCATGGGTTTTGAAGTATACGAAGCAACGATTGCAAAAACGTAGAAATTATCAAAAACCGATTAAAAACATACCTTAAATTGAATCAAAAGCTAGCCGAATGCCCTAGCTCAATTTTATTTCTTTTCTTTTCTTCAAATTCCGCATAAGCCAAAAAGATGAACATGGCTTTTCTTTTTGTTTTGTTTAATAAAAACATATATTAATCCATTTACAAAATTAACCTTATTACAAAATATATATCTATCAAATAATATAAGGCCATTTTTTACCATTGCCCTCCACTATCTTTATTAATTAGCTAATTGCCTATTAAGGGCTTCACATTATAAAGACATCAACAATTTGATACTTTTACATTTAACCATCAAACTTTCATTTTATGCGATTAAGCCCTTTTCTCAAATTAAACACACAAACGGACAAATTAACTTATGGAACTTTAACACATGCTTAATCACATATCATAGGCACAGAAAATAATATTAAAATATTATTCTAACTCGGATTTGTGGTCCCGAAACCACTATTTTGACTAGGGTCCAAACCGGACTGTTACAATTCTCCCCCTTAGGGATTTTCGTCCCCAAAAATCTTACCGTCGAATAGGTTCGGATATTGTTGTCTCATTGTATCTTCAGGCTCCCACGTAGTCTCTTCAACTCCGTGTTGATGCCACAACACCTTTACTAACGAAATTTTCTTATTTCACAATTCTTTCACTTCACTAGCTAAGATACGGATCGGTTTTTCCTCATAAGTCATATCAGATCGGATTTCAATCTTAGACGGATTAATTACATGTGACGGATCAGATCTGTATCGACGAAGCATTGACACATGAAATACATTATGAATCTTTTCTAGCTTGGAGGGCAACAACAATCTGTACGCAACTGGCCCAATGAATCTCGGACTCAACTTGTCTTTACATCCGAATCGGAGTACTTTCTTCCACGGAGACACTTTCAAGAACACTTTGTCACCGATCTCAAATTCAATATCTTTCCTTTTCAAGTCTTCATAGGATTTCTGACGATCAGATGCTGCTTTCAAACTATCACAAATTACTCTCACTTTCTGTTCTGTATCTTTTATCAAATCGACCCCGTGTATCTTATTTTCACTAAGCTCATTCCAATACAAAGGTGTACGACATTTACGTTCGTACAAAGCTTCATATGGTGCCATTTTGATGCTCGACTGAAAACTGTTGTTGTATGCAAATTCAATCAATGGTAAGAATTGTTCCCACGAACCATTAAACTTAAGAATGCAACATCTTAATATGTCCTCGAGAATCTGAATAATACGTTCGGATTGACCATCTGTCTACGGGTGAAAAGCGGTACTAAAATGCAACTTCGTACCTAAAGCATCTTGCAATTTCTTCCAGAATCGTGATGTAAACCTCGGATCTCTATCTGACACAATAGACAATGGCACACTGTGCAATCTCACAATATCATAAATGTAAAGCTCAGCTAATCTATCAAATGAGTAATCTGATCGTACCGGAATAAAATGGGCAGATTTCATCAATCGATCAACTACGACCCAAATTGCATCTTTCTTTCTCCGAGTTAATGGCAATCCAGTAACAAAGTCCATCGTCACGCTATCCCATTTCCATTCGGGAATTAGAATCGGTTGTAGCAAACCAGATGGAACCTGATGTTCAGCTTTAACTTGCTAACAGACTAAACATTTTGAAACAAAGTCAGAATGTCTCGTTTCATACCAGACCACCAATAGTGTTGCTTCAGATCATGGTACATCTTTGTACTTCCCGAATGAACAGATAGACAACTGTTATGTGCTTTATTCAAAATCAACTGAATCAACTGCGGGTTGCTTGGAACACATAATCGATCTCTAAATTTCAAACAATCATCAACATCAACTCGAAATTCAGAATCAAAATTTGAATCACACTGAGCTCGTTTCACTAGCATTTCATTATCAACTTTCTGAGCATTACATATCTGTTGTAAAAATAATGGTTTCGCTTTCAATTCAGCTAACAGTGAACCATCTTCAGACAGATCTAGATGAGCATTCATAGCACACAATGCAAACAATGATTTCCGACCCAAAGCATCAGCAATGACATTTGCTTTACCCGGGTGATAATCTATCACAAGCTCGTAGTCTTTCAAAAACTCTAACCATCTTCTCTGACGCAGATTCAAATCTTTCTGGGTCATCAAATACTTCAAACTTTTATGATCTAAAAACACATGACATTTCTCACCGTACAGATAATGTCGCCAAATCTTTAATGCGAACACAATTGCAGCTAATTCAAGATCGTGTGTCAGAAAATTCTTTTCATGCGACTTTAGTTGTCTCGAGGCATAAGCTATAACTTTGCCTTCCTGCATCAAAACACATCCCAGACCATTTAACGAAGCATCACTGTAAATTATGAATTCTTTACTCGATTCAGTCGCACTAGCATCGAGCTTGATTAACGAGTTTTCAACTGATCAAAACTTTTCTGACATTTATCGGACCATTCATATCTCACATCTTTCTGTAGAAATATAGTCAACGGAGTAGCGATCATTGAAAAGCCTTTTACAAACCTTCGGTAATATCCAGCAAGTCCTAGAAAACTGCGGACTTCATACACATTTCTCGGAGGTTTCCATTCCAGAATAGCAGAAATCTTGCTCGGATCAACTCGTATTCCAGAGGCCGATACAATATGTCCCAGAAAACTGACTTCACGCAACCAGAATTCACATTTGCTGAATTTCGCATACAATTGCTTTTCTCTCAGAGTTTACAATACAATTCTCAGATGCTCAGCATGTTCAGTTTCATCCCGTGAATAAATCAAAATGTCGTCAATGAATAAAACAACAAATCGGTCTAGGTACGGTCTGAAAATTCTGTTTATTAGATCCATAAAAATAGCAAGAGCATTTGTTAGTCCGAAAGGCATAACTAAAAACTCATAATGCCCATACCTCGTTCTAAAAGAAGTTTTTGAAATGTTTGGGTCTTTTACCCTCAACTGGTAGTAACCCGATCTCAGATCTATCTTTGAAAATACGGTGGCTCCTTTTAGCTGATCAAAGAAATCGTCAATCCTGGGCAACAGATATTTATTCTTTATGGTCACTCTGTTCAACTGACAATAGTTAATGCACATTCTCATCGTGCCATCTTTCTTTTTCACAAACAGAACCGGAGCACCCCAAGGTGAGAAACTCGGTCTTGCAAAACCTCTGTCAGTCAATTCTTGCAACTATGACTTTAACTCTTTTAACTCTATTGGTGCCATTCTATACGGAGCTACCGAAATAGGAGTCATTCTCGGCATCAAATCAATACCAAATTCAACCTCACTTATCGAAGGTAACCCCGGCAACTCTTCAGGAAACACATCAGAGAATTCACAGACAACTGGCACTGATTCAACTTTCCTTTCAGATACTTTCGAATCAATCACATAAGTAAAATAAGCTTCGTAACCCTTTTTCACATAACTCTGAGCTTTCAACACAGATATCACAGCAGGCAATCCGTTAAATTCACTAGACTCAATCTGAACTATTTCATCATTTTGACCTTTCAAATCAATGATCTTTCTTTTACAATTCACAACAACATCATGCAATGTCAACCAGTCCATACCCAAAATGATATCAAACTCATCAAATGGTAATAGCATCAGATCAACAGGAAAATAGATATCTCAAAACATTAACGAGCAGTTCTTGCATACTTTGTCAACCAAGACACTTTTACCTAAGGGGTTCGATACTTTTATAACAAACTCAGTAGACTCTACAGGCAAAGTCTTACTGGATACCAAGTTCATACATATATACGAATGAGTAGAACCAGGGTCTATCAATGCAATCACAAAAATATCATAAAGAATAAATGTACCCGTTATAACATCCGAAGATGAAGCTTCCTCACGAGCTCAGATAGTATACGCTCTGGTAGGCGCTCTGGCTTCAGATCTTGCAACTGGGTGTTTCGTAGCTCTCTGGCTACCACTGACATTTCTTACATTTTGAGGAGGTCTTCCTCTCACTGAAACATTATCAGATCTCAGATTCTGAACAATCTCTTGCTCAACGGATTTTGGACAATCTCGGATGAAATGATCTAACGATCCACACCTAAAGTAGGCTCGGTCATTCAACCTACAACCTCCCGGATGCCTATACCACAATGTTTACAATCAGGTCGTTCGGATCGAACATTTCCTACACTTGCCACTGAAGTTGCTGTAGCTTTAGAATTCGTCTATGATCTAGCTCGATCTCTCAGATTTGAATGTCCCACATTAGTTCTGGAACGGCTATACTCATCTCTGAATTTCTTCGAAGCAGACTGAAATGATTTGCTCGGAAATCTCTTTCTCACATCTCTGGCTTCAGACTCAGCTTTTCTTTTATCTTTCCCGAGTGCCTCAGCTTTGCACGCTCGGTCAACTAACACAACAAACTCTTTTATTTCCAGAATACCAACTAGCAATCGGATATCTTCATTTAGACCATCTTCAAATCTCTTACACATTATCGCTTCCGTTGATACAAATTCTCGAGCATACTGACATAGTCTCACGAACTCTCATTTGTATTCAGTAACAGACATGCGGCCCTGTTTCAATTCAAGAAATTCTTTTTGTTTCTGATCGATGAATGTAACAGTCCGGTTTAGACCCTAGTTAGAATAGTGGTTTCGAAACCACAAATCTGAGTTAGAAAAATATTTTAATATTATTTTCTATGCCTATGATATGTGATTAAGCATGTGTTAAAGTTCTGTGAGTTAATTTGTCCGACTGTGTTCTTAATTTGAGAAAAGGACTAAATCGCGTAAAATGAAAAAGTGGCTAATTATTATGTAAGTGTTAAATTGTCATTGTTTTTATAAGGGAGAGCCCTTAAAAGGAAATTTAGCCACTCATAAGGCTAGTGGACGGCATTAAGTATTGATATGTATATATATATGTTTTTATATATATTAATTTTATAAGATAAAATTTATATTATATATTATAAGTTATTATAATAAAACAAAGGCATTAAATAAAGTCATTGTTATCATCTTTGTGCCAAAATTAAAAGAGAAAGAAAATAAGAAAACAAAGCTAGGTTTCGACCTTCATTCATCTTGACTAAGGTATGTTTCGGTTTCAGTTTTTGATAATTTCTACATTTCTGTAATCGTTGCTTCGTATGCTATAAAACCCATGTCTTAATTTTGAGAAATGGTGATGTTTTTGAGATGAGCCTTTGATGAAATCATGTGTTTTATGATGTTTGATGGTGAAAAATGAAAGATATGTGTTTGATTATAATAGTTTGTATTTGAAGTTTTGTTGAATTTGAGTATTTTGGACTCAATTGAAAGAATAATGTTTTGATGGACTAATTTGTGAAAGAAATGAAATGTATGGACTCATATGAGTATGAGTGAAATTCGGTTAGACATGGGTACATGTTAATCTGAAGTATTTGGTGATTTTGTGAAATAGGGACTAAATTGTCCAAATGTGAAATGTGAGGGCTCATTTGCAAAATTTCCCTAAATATGTGTTCTTTGATTTAAATGAGTGAGTTAGTGAATAAAAGGGTGAAATTTGAATATGTATAGATCAAGAACCGGAGAAAAAGGATTTAGATCACGGGAAAGCGAAAGTAGTCGAATAACCGAGTCCGAACGAATATCTGAATCCGAGGTAAGTCGATATACAAATAAATGTATTTGAGAGTATATGATATGTGAAATACTATAATTATCCATTGAGATGGATTGCATGTGAAATCCGAGTTGGTTAATAAATTGATAAGCTGATAAAGTCTGAGAAGTCCCGTGTGAACCTAGGAATATATAGGAATTACGTATGTCATGACATAGGTGTCTGTTATGTGATATCAAGTAAGACCACGTCTGGGACATTGGCGTTGATTCAAGATTTCGTGTAAGACCACATCTGGGATGGTGGCATCAATAAGAGATTTCGTGTAAGACCATGTCTGGGACGTTGGCATCGATATGAGATTTACGTGTAAGACCATGTTCGGGACATTGGCATCGTATTTGACTCGTGTAAGACCATGTCTGGGACAATGGCATCGATATCTAATTACATGTAAGACCACGTCTGGGACGTTGGCATTGTATGACTAGGGACCGTCGAGGATTGTCATCACACTACCTAAGATCATTTTGGTATCTTTTGGAAATGTATATAGCTAGATATGGCATGTATAGGCTAGTCACTTTGGGTTATCTTTGAAATGTATATAAAGTAGCCATGAGATGTGGCTTAATAAGTGTTGGTAATATGCATGAGTAAATATGTTACATAATGTTTTGTTTGGAATGGTTTGATAGCCAATGTATTAGTCAAAGTTATGGTAAGCATATGAATGCATTATGAATATGCATGTTTGATCAAAAGAATGTTTCTAGGAAGGGTAAATGTGGTTAAATCATGCTTATGTATATGTATGATTTAGTTGTGCAAATTGGCATGATTAAAAATGAGTTTGGATGTGAAGAATTGTTGATCATTTGACATGTCTTTGGTTGTTAATTGTGTATAAAATGAATTGGTATGTATTTTGTAGGGTAAACCCAAGTGTAGGTGGCATATTGACCTTACAAAGGGCCTGTTATGCATACACGGTTGTGGCACATAGGCGTGCCTAGTGACCAAGGGATCAAGTCGGTATATAGCATAAGAGTACACGACCATTGTACACGGGTGTGCCTGATGGCCGTGGGGATAAGTCAGTAAACATGCCCTGTTTTAGCACGGCGAGGACACATAGGTGTGTCTAGTAGCCGTGGGAGGCACACGGCCTGACTGCACGGGCGTGTGACCTCTGCAGTGTTCAAAAAGTTTTAAATTTCTGAGAATTTCTGTATGTGTTCGGTTTAGTCCTGATCCTCCTCTAAAGCATGCTTAAGATCTCAGTGACCTATCTAAGGGACACAGTGATTGTAATCGGTGACTTGTACTATGAAATGTCTGTAAAAGTTTTCGATTTGTTTGGTAACGCTTTTAACCCTAATTCAGCGACGGAACAGGTTAGGGGTGTTACATTTGATTGGTATCAGAGCTACAGTTTAGTCGATTCTCAGACTAACGTAGCATGTTAGAGTCTAGCTATACATGCTATATATCTGAATTGTGATAGTGTGATGAATCCTGACGTATAAAATGTGATTTTTGTATAGCAATGGATCCCGAAAGAGTCGTAGCTGACGATGTAGAAAGCAATGCACCTGTTTCCGCGCAAGGGACAGCACCATCTGATTTGAGACCGGCTACGAGCGGTCAAGAGGGAGAAGCTAAATAAGCTTTCCTCCAGATGATGAGTGAGTGGTTCACTTAGTTAGTGAGAAATAACTCGACTGTTTCACAACCTCCGCCCCCGCCTAATCACCCTCAGACATCTGTTATGCCTCCGATTATGAATCTGAATCATTGAACAAGCCTCTGGTTGATAAAATCCATAAATATGGGGCTGAAGAGTTCAAGGCTACTAGTGATGACGATGCCGAGAAAGCCGAATTCTGGTTAGAAAACATAATCCGGGTATTTGATGAAATGTCACTGAGTCCTGAGGAATGCATAAAGTGTGTAGTTTCTTTGCTACGAGATGCGGCCTATCAGTGGTGGAAAACTCTGATTTCTGTTGTTCCCAAAGAACGGGTGACATGGGACTTCTTTCAGATTGAGTTTCGAAAGAAATACATCAGTGAGAGATTCATTGATCAGAAACAAAAGGAATTTCTGGACTTGAAACAGGGTCGTATGTCTGTTACTGAATACGAATGAGAGTTCGTGAGATTAAGTCAGTATGCTCGTGAATGTGTATCCACCAAGGCAATAATGTGCAAAAGATTCGAAGATGGTCTTAATGAAGACATCCGTTTACTTGTTGGGATTCTGGAAATAAAAGAGTTTGTGGTACTTGTTGATCGAGCGTGTAAAGCTGAAGCCCTCAGGAAAGATAAAAGGAAAGCTGAGGTTGAAGCTAGAGATGTGAGAAAGAGATTTCAGAGTAGATCATTTTAGTCTGCTTCAAAGAAATTCAGGGATGAATAAAACCGTTCAAGAGTTAATATGGGACTTTCAAATAGAGATCGAGCTAGAACACAATCGAGCTCAAAAACTCCAACGACTTCCATAGCAAGTGTTGGAAATGTATGATCCGAGCGACCTGAATGTAAACATTGTGGTAAAAGGCATCGAGGAAGTTGTAGATTGAATGATCGAGCTTGCTTCAGATATGGATCATTAGATCATTTTGCCCGTGATTGTCCAGAGTCTATTGAGCAAGAGACTACCCAGAATCTGAGATCTGATAATGCCCCAGTAAGAGGTAGATCTTCACGAAATGCAAGAAATGTCAGTGGTAGTCAGAGAACTACGAGAGATACCGTTGCGAGATCTGAAGCTAGAGTGTCTGCCAGAGTGTATGCTATCCGAGCTCGTGAGGAAGCTTCATCTCCTGATGTTATAACTGGTACATTTACACTTTATGATACTTTTGTGATTGTATTGATAGACCCTAGTTCTACTCATTCGTATATATGCATGAATTTGGTATCCAGTAAGACTTTGCCTGTAGAGTCTACTGAGTTTGTTATAAAAGTATCGAACCCTTTAGGTAAAAGTGTCCAGGTTGACAAAATATGCAAGAACTGTCCATTAATGTTTCGAGATATATGTTTCCCTGCTGATCTGATGCTATTACCGTTTGATGAGTTTGATATAATTCTGGGTATGGACTGGTTGACATTGCATGATGCTGTTGTGAACTGTAAAAGAAAGACTATTGTTTTGAGTTGTCAGAATGGTGAGATACTTCGTATTGAGTCGAATGATTTAAATGGATTGCCTGCTGTGATATCTTTGTTGAAAGCTCAGAGTTATATGAAAAAGGGTTACGAAGCTTATTTTTCTTATGTGATTGATTCAAAAGTGTCTGAAAAGAAAGCTGAATCAGTGCCAGTTGTTTGTGAGTTTTCTGATGTATTTCCTGAAGAATTACCAGGATTGCCTCCGATACGTGAAGTTGAATTCGGTATTGATCTGTTTCCTGGTACAACACCTATTTTGATAGCTCCATATAGAATGGCACCAACAGAGTTGAAAGAGTTAAAGTCACAATTGCAAGAGTTAACTAACAGAGGGTTTGCGAGACCGAGTTTTTCACCGTGGGATGCTCCCGTTCTGTTGGTGAAAAAGAAAGATGGCACGATGAGAATGTGCATTGATTACCGTCAATTGAACAAACTGACAATAAAGAATAAATATTCATTGCCCAGGATTGATGATTTGTTTGATCAGCTAAAAGGAGCCAGTGTATTTTCAAAGATAGATCTGAGATCAGGTTACTATCAGTTGAGAGTGAAGGATTCAGATATTTCGAAAACTATTTTCAGAATGAGGTACGGGCATTATGACTTTTTAGTTATGTCTTTCGGACTAACGAATGCTCCTGCTATCTTTATGGATCTGATTAACAGGATTTTCAGACCGTACCTAGATCGATTTGTTGTTGTATTTATTGATGACATTTTGATATATTCCCGGGATGAAGCTGAACATGCTGAGCATCTAATGATTGTGTTGCAAAATCTGCGAGAAAAACAATTTTATGCAAAATTCAGCAAATGTGAATTCTGGTTGCGTGACGTCAGTTTTCTGGGACATATTGTATCGGCCTCTGGAATACGAGTTGATTCGAGCAAGATTTTTGCTATTCTGGATTGAAAACCTCCGAAGAATGTGTCTGAAATTCGTAGTTTTCTGGGACTTGCTGGTTACTACCGCAGATTTGTAAAAGGCTTTTCGATGATAGCTACTCCGTTAACTAAATTGCTTCAGAAAGATGTGAGATTTGAATGGTCCAATAAATGTCAAAAAAGTTTTGATCAATTAAAAACTCTGTTAACTGAAACTCCAGTGTTAGTATAGCCAAAATCAGGTAAAGAGTTTGTGATTTACAGTGATGCTTCGTTGAATGGTTTGGGATGTATTCTGATGCAGGAAGGAAAAGTAATAGCTTATGCTTCGAGATAGTTGAAGCCTCATGAAAAGAACTATCCGACACACGATCATGAGCTAGCTGCGATTGTATTCGCATTAAAGATTTGGTGACATTATCTGTTCGGCGAGAAATGCCACGTGTTTTCAGATCATAAAAGTTTGAAATATTTGATGACCTAGAAAGATTTAAATCTGCGTCAGAGGAAATGGTTAGAGTTGTTGAAAGACTACGAGCTTGTAATAGATTATCACCCGGGGAAAGCAAATGTTGTCACTGATGCACTGAGTAGGAAATCATTGTTTGCACTACATGCTTTGAATGCTCATTTAGATCTATCTGATGATAGTTCAGTAACAGCTGAATTGAAAGCAAAACCGTTATTTTTACAACAAATAGTTGATGCTCAAAAGGTTGATAATGAAATAATAGCAGGACGAGCTCAGTGTGATCCGTATTCTGATTCTGAATTTCGAGTTGATAATGATGATCGCTTGAGATTTCGAGATCGAATCTATGTTCCGAGAAGCTCAGATGTAATTCAGTTGATATTAAGTGAAGCTCATAACAGTCGTTTATCTATTCATCCGGGAAGTACAAAAATGTACCATGATCTGAAGCAACACTTTTGGTGGTCTGGTATGAAACGGGACATTTATGACTTTGTGTCGAAATGTTTAATCTGTCAACAAGTTAAGGCTGAACATCAGGTTCCATTTGGTTTGCTACAACCGATTCTGATTCCCGAGTGGAAATGGGATAGAGTGACGATGGATTTTGTTTCTGGATTGCCTCTGACTCTGAGAAAGAAAGATGCTATTTGGGTTGTAGTAGATCGATTGACGAAATCTGCCCATTTTATTCCGGTACGATCTAATTTCTCACTTGAAAAATTAGTTGAACTTTACATTTTTGAGATTGTAAGATTGCACGGAGTGCCATTGGCCATTGTGTCTGATAGAGATCCCCGATTTACATCACGATTATGGAAGAAATTGCAAGAAGCTTTGGGCACAAAACTGCATTTCAGTACAGCTTTTCATCTGCAAATGGATGGTCAATCCGAGCGGATCATTTAGATTCTCGAGGATATGTTGAGATGCTGCATTCTTGAGTTTAACGGTATGTGGGAACAGTACTTATCACTGATTGAATTTGCATATAACAATAGTTTTCAGTCGAGCATTAAAATGGAACCTTATGAAGCTTTGTACGGACGCAAATGTCGTACACCTCTGTATTGGACCAAGCTCAGTGAAAATAAGCTACACGGGGTTGATTTGATAAAAGATACTGAACAAAAAGTGAAAGTGATCCGTGACAGTCTAAAAGCAGCGCCGGATCGTCAGAAATCTTATGCGGATTTCAAACGTAAAGATATTGAATTCGAGATCAGTAACAAAGTGTTTTTGAAAGTATCTCCATGGAAGAAAGTACTCCGATTCGGACGTAAAGGCAAGTTGAGTCCGAGATTCATCGGATCGTATGAGATTATCGAGCGAGTTGGGCCAGTTGCGTACAAATTGTTATTACCATCTGAGCTTGAAAAGATACACAAAGGAGTCTGACACTTACGACCATACAAAGCCTCATACGGTGCCATCTGTATACTCGACTGATAACTATTGTTATAGGCGAATTCGACCAAAGGTAGATATCTCTCCCAACTACCTTCGAATTCTAACACACAGAATCGAAGCATATCTTCAAGAACTTGAATCACTCTTTCAGACTGACCATCGGATTGCGGATGGAACGCAGTACTGAAATTCAATCTCGTACCCATGGCCTCTTGCAACTTCTTCCAAAATCTCAAAGTAAACCTCGGATCTCTATCCGGTATAATAGACACAGGTACACCATGTAATCTCACTATCTCTGCCACGTACAACTCAGCAAACTTATCCAGTGAATAATCAACACGTACTGGAATAAAGTGAGCCGACTTCGTCAATCTATCCACAACAACCCACACAGCATCTCTCTTTCTCGGAGTCATCGGTAACCCCGTTACAAAATCCATGGTAACCAGATCCTGTTTCCATTCGGGTACCATTACTGGCTTAAGTAATCCCGAAGGCACTTGATGCTCAGCTTTCACTTGTTGGCAAATCAGACACTTTGCCACAAACTCTGAAATATCTCTTTTCATACCCGCCACCAATACAACTTCCTCAAGTCGTTGTACATTTTCGTCTTCGCTTTCGGATGTCTTGACAAGCATCCACTTGTGGGGCTTCATGCAAAACCTTTCGAATCAACTCCTCATTTTTAGGAACACAAATTCAGCCGCGATACATCGATAACCATTCAAATTCACTCGAAAATCGAATCACATTCCGACCCGCACTTAGCTATCTTAGCTTGCATCTCGCTATCATTTCTCTGAGCTTCACATATTTGTTGAACAAATAGTGGCCTAGCTCTCAACTCTGCCAAAATAGCACCAATCATCGACAATGCTAAACTCGCTCTCATAACTCTTAGAGCATACAAGGATTTCCTACTCAAGGCATCCGCAACCACATTCACTTTTCCCGGGTGGTAATCAATGACTAACTCATAGTCTTTCAACAACTCAAGCCACCGTCTCTGTCTCAATTCAGATCCTTCTGATCCATCAAATACTTTAAACTCTTGTGATCCGTAAAAATTCGGCACTATTCACCATACAAATAATGTCGCCAAATCTTTAACGCAAACACAATCGCAGCCAACTACATCGTGAGTCGGATAATTCTTCTCGTGCAGTTTTAACTGCCTCGAGGCGTAAGTGATTACCTTACCCTCTTGCATCAACACGCAACCGAGATCATTAAACGACGCATCACTAAAAACCACAAACTCCTTCTCCAATTCTGGTTGAACAAAAATCGGTGCCTCAGTCAACATTGTTTTCAGTCTCTCGAAGCTCTGTTGACATGTCTCAGTCCATTCAAATTTGACATCCTTATGCAATAGCTTCATCATCGGGGTAGCAATCACAGAGAACCCCTTTACGAAACGTCTGTAATATCCCGCTAATCCCAAGAAACTTCTGAATTTTGACACGTTCCTCGGCGGTTTCCAATCCATAACAGCTGATATCTTACTAAGGTCAACTCTGACACCATCACCTGACACCATGTGTCCTAGGAATCTGACCTCTCGGAGCCAAAACTCACTCTTGCTAAACTTAGCATACAACTGCTTATCTCTCAAAGTTTGCAAGACAATTCTCAAGTGCTCTTCATGATCGTTCTCATCCCGAGAATAGACCAATATGTCGTCAATAAAGACAACCACAAACTTGTCCACATATGGTCTGAAAACACGGTTCATCAGATCCATAAAAATCACAGGTGCATTCGTCAAACCAAACGGCATAACCAAAAACTCATAATGGCTATACCTTGTCCGAAATGCAGTTTTCAACACATCTTGCTCTTTCACTCTGAGCTGATAATAACTGCACCTCAAGTCTATCTTGGAGAACACTCAGTAGCTCCCTTGGTTGATCAAAAGATCATCAATCCTTGGTAAAGGATACTTATTCTTAACCGTCACTTTGTTAAAGCTGCCTATAGTCTATACACAAACTCATAGACCCATCTTTCTTCTTCACAAATAATACCGAGCACCCTACTACGAGTAGCTCGGTCTTGCAAAACCCTTATCTCATCAACTCTTGCAACCGAACCTTCGATTCCTTCAACTCTACAGTGCCATTCTCAGACGGAGCAATCGAAATAGGTGTCGTTCTCTGAAACCAACTCAATTCCAAACTCAACCTCTCTCACTGGAGGTAATCCGGGTAACTCTTCCGGAAATACATCTAGGTACTCACATACCACTGGCACTATTTTAAACTCTACTCCAACCACTTGAGTATTCAACACAAACGCAAGATAGGACTCACATCCTTTCCTCAAACATTTCTTGGCCACTAAGGAAGAAATCATCACGGGTAGACTGTCCAATCCACTTGATTCAACCCGAACCACATCTCCACTCTCACATTTCAGTTCAATAAACTTACTACCACAGTTCACTAAGACATTATGGGTAGTCAACCAATCCATGCCTAGGATTAAATCAAACTCATCAAACGGAAACAACATAAGGTTTGCTTGAAAAGCGATGATTCTCAATCAATAAAGGACAATTCTTACACACTCTGTCCACTAACACATGCTTCCCTAACGGGTTTGACACCTTAACCACTATGTCCGTAGACTCAACGGTCATACTCAAACAAGATGCTAACCTCATGCAAATATAAGAATGAGTAGACCCTGGATCTATTAAAGCAATAATGAAGATGTCATAGAGAGAAAAAGTACCCGTTATCACATCAGGGGAGGATGCCTCTTCGCGAGCGCGAATGGCATACGTCCTCGTAGGTGCCCGACCCTCTGGTCTCACAGCAGAATCTCTGGGTGCACCTCTACCACTAGCCCCACCTCTTGGGTTCCTTGGTGGTCTACCCCTCGTAGACACATCACTAGGTCTCACTTCCTGCTTCTCTTCCTTATCTTCCCTCTCGGGACAGCTACGAATAAAGTGGTCAGGGGAACCACGCTTATAACATTTCTGACTGTTTCCCCAACACTCTCCGGTGTGATACCTACCACAACTAGGACACTCCGGTTTACTCTTTGTATTGCCCACACTTTCCATCGAGGGGGCTTGGACTCTCGAACCCGAGCGAGTATTGCCCAAGTCTCGATGCGAATAACCCACTGGTGTTGTCGTCTGAGGATTCACTTCCTTGGATGTTTTCGACTGGGCTTGATACGACTTGCCCATCGGCATCATTTTCGCATCTCGGGCTTCACTCACAGCCCTTCTCTTTTCTGAACTTAATTCCTCGGCCTTACTTGCCCTCTCAACTAATACCACAAATTCTTTCGACTCCAAAATGCCCACTAGGAGTTTGATATCCTCATTCAGCCCATCTTCGAACCTCTTGCACAAGATGGTCTCTGTCGACACACATTCTTGAGCGTATTTGCTAAGCCTAACAAACTCACGCTCGTATTCTGCTACTGTCATCCTTCTTTGCCTCAGCTTAAGCAATTCTTTCCTTTTTCGGTCAAGAAACCTCGCTTATATACTTCTTCCTAACTCTTCCGTAAAGAAGTCCCACGTCACCGCTTCTTTCCGGGACTACCAACGCCGTCGTTTCCACCAATGGTATGCCGAATCTCTCAAAGAACGATACGGCACACACTTCAAACTCTCCTCGGTGTACATGAGAGCTCATCGAACACCCTCATCGAGTTCTCCAACCGAACTCCGCCCTCTGCAGGTCATCATCTACCTTAGCTCTAAACTTCTCGGCCCGTGTTTCCTAATCTTATCCACCGAGGGTTTCGATATCCTCACCACATCCATACCTTGGGGAGCCACAGGATTTGGCTGAGGTATAGGAGGAGGTGGAAGAGGTTGAGCATTAGGGTTCGCTCGAACATAATCCGAGTACCAATTACTCATCATTTTGAGAAAGGCTTCCCATGCCTCTTCCCCTTAACCCCTGACCTCGGGTCCACTCTCAACGGGCGCGGTCCCTTGCGCAGGAGCCGGTGCGTTACTCGCTATTTCATCAGCAGTCAATGGATCGGAATCCATATACTATAATAAACAAGATTTAAATCATCAGAAACCACCACATTATCATTGTACACTAATGGCATGTATAGCTAGACTCTTACACCCGCTACGGTAGTCCTAGAAACGGCTAAACCATGGCTCTGATACCACTAAATGTAACACCCCTTACACGGGTTCCACGCCAGGAACCGGGCTCGAGGCGTTACCGAACTCAAACCACTTAATCGCCACTTAGGCTCAACGTCATTACTCTCTATAACCTTATTCTCGATTTACGAGGCCTCACTCACACACACGAAGGCTCTCGAGATTAATCTGGAACTTTTACGATCCTTAAAATTTTTCTCTTTTATACAGGTCTCACACGCCCATGCAAGATTAGACACGCCCGTGCATGGACACACGCGCCCATGTCCCCAAATTGTGCCTAAAAACCCAACATTCTGCCAATGCCCCACGGCCAAGGCACACGCCCGTGCTTACCACCCGTGGTGCACACTGACTTCACACACACGACCTCAAAGCCTAGTCACACTCCCGTGTGGCTAGCCCGTGGACTATCCTGATTTAAAATGTTAACGTGCAGGGGACGCACGGCCATAGCACATGCCCGTGGGCTGACCGTGTGTCACACATGGTCTAGACACATGCCCATATTTCTGACCACATGGTCAAGAACAAAGCTATGTGCCAAGCTCTTTTCACCCCTCTAGCATACACAACATATACTCATCTAACACCATCATAATCAACTCAAATTGAAGTGCATTCTCACATAGAAAACTACTTCTTTCTTTCATATAATGTAATAGCCAACAACCATGGCATTATACAAAATAAGCTATCCATCTAAAGGCCAACACATCTTAGCCATTTACAACAAAATCCACTAACTTGTCTAGCCCCTATACATGCCATATACAAAACATTAAGTTTCATGTACCAAAGTGTGCTGATATGTGGGCTATCTTCTGATGATCTTCGTATCTCGATTCAACGCTTTTAATCTATAAGACAAGGGAAAAGAAAGAGAGTAAGCTTTGAGCTTAGTAAGTTTACACATAAACAATTAAGCAACATAGTATAAGCTAAGCAACCATTAGCATTATACCAACAAGTAATTCACAACTATGCTTACTCTTTCTATCCCTTACAACATTTCCAACACATCATGAGTCACATACTCGTAACCATCGAAATGCACCCCTGCATTTAATGTCACATTTACACAATATACAACACATCATTATTTCTCGTAATACATCCACACAGTTTATCCATATAACTTATCCACACAGCCTATTCACACAGCTAGTTCACATAACTAATCCACACAGCTATTACACACGGCTAATTCACGTAATTAATCCATACAGCTATTACACAAGGCTAATACACACAGTTAATCCACACAGCCAATATCTCAATGGTTTCGCACTTAGCACACCACAACTGATTAATAAGGTGGTATCGCACTTAGCCTACCACAAAGGTATTCATAGTAGTTTAGCACATAGCCCACTAGACGATATACCTCACGATAGCATTGCACATAGCTAGCTCATCGTCAATATGCATTAGAATGGTATCGCACTTAGCTTACCATCTAGGATTATCACAACACATGCACAAGTCTACTTACTTAATCATTCTCGATCATATATTCATTCCATATTTTCTACTACATTCATCCCACATAGGTTCTCAACTATGCTACACACTAGCTAACATTAACAAATTGTAAGTATGAATGCATTATTTATGCATAGACTTACCTCGATACTCAAAAGTATGGAAATATACAATTTAGTCCACCACCTTGCTTTTGCCTCGGTTTCGATCCGGGCTTCGTCTTTCTTGATCTATAATGAATAATTCATCTTATTCAATACACACATTGACTAAATTGACCCACATTTCATACTTTAGCAAAATTACTATTTTGCCCCTAAACTTCCTCATATTTACACTTTAGCCCCAAGGCTCGTAAAGTGATTTTTATTCAACTTTCTATCCTTTCATGCTTAGCCGAACCACTTACTCAACTAAAGCATTCATCAAATCTCACTAAATCACACATGTATGACCAAACTAAAGTTTTTCACAATCAAGTCCCTACATGCACTTTCATGGAAAATCACTTAACAAAAGATGTTTCTACTACATCAAGCTTTCATAATCTTCCATAAAACATCAAAATACATGCATGTCATTCATGACCACATTTTTGAACATTCATTATAGCTCATCAAATAGCTAAAAATAGCTTACTCATGCTACCAGGACTTTAAAAATACAATGAATGTCAAAACCGGGCTTAAGAGCACTTACTAGCAAGCTTGAAAAATTGAAAGAACCCTAATAATGGCTTCTCAAATTTTCGGCAGCTAAAGGGGAAGAAGATGAATGAATTTGTCATCTTTTCACCTATTTTAATCACTTATTTGATAAATGACCAAAATGCCCTTTTTGATAAACTTCAAATTTTGACTCATCCATGCCCATTTTTGTCCAAAAATTAGAATTTGGGTAAATTGCTATTTAAGGACCTCTAATTAATAATCTAAAGCTATTTCACACAAATAGCTTCTAGAAACACACATTTTGCAACTTTTAAAATTTAGTCCTTTTGGACAATTCAACCACAATTTCCCAAAATTGCTTCATGAAACTTTCACACTATCATGCATACAAGGCATAAACCTCAATAACTCATTTATAACCCTCGGATTTGTGGTCTCGCACCACTATTTCGACTAGGCCCTAAACTGGGATGTTACAACTCTCCCCCCTTTAGAGATTTTCACCCCCGAAAATCTTACCAGAAAAGAGGTTTGGATGTTGCTCTCTCATAGCTTCTTCCGTTTCCCACGTAGCCTCTTCCAGGCCAAGTTTCTGCCATAACACTTTCACTAGTGCTATGCTCTAATTTCTCAACTGTTTCACTTCTCGAGCCAAGATCTTAATCGGCTCCTCTTCATAAGACATATCCGGTCTTATCTCAATTTCCGTTGAAGGAATCACATGTGAAGGATCGGAGCGATACCGTCGCAACATCGACACATGGAACACATTATGAATCTTTTCCAACTCTACCGGCAAAGCCAACCGGTAAGCTACAGGCCCAATTCTGTCTGTAATCTCATACGGCCCTATGGACGTTGGACTCAATTTCCTTTTCCGTCCAAATTTCATAATCTTCTTCCACGGCGATACTTTCAAAAATACTTTGTCGCCTACCTCAAACTCAATTTCTTTTCTTTTCAAATCATATACGATTTACGCCGGTCCGGCGACTTTTCGACTATTACGGATTACTTTCACTTTCTCTTCGATTTCTTTCACTAGATCGACCCCATGGATCCGCTTCTCACTAAGCTCGGTCCAATACAAAGGAGTCTGAGACTTACGGCCATACAAAGCCTCATACGGTGCCATCTGTATACTCGACTGATAATTATTGTTATAGGCGAATTCGACCAAAGGTAGATATCTCTCCCAACTACCTTCGAATTCTAACACACAAAGATCGAAGCATATCTTCAAGAACTTGAATCACTCTTTCAGGACCGACCATCGGATTACGGATGGAACGCGATTACTAAAATTCAATCTCGTACCCATGGCCTCTTGCAACTTCTTCCAAATCTCGGTAAACCTCGATCTCTATCCGATATAATAGACACAGTACACCATGTAATCTCACTATCTCTCGCCACGCATAACTCAAATTAACTTATTCAAAGAATAATCAACACGCGGCTTTGGAATAAAGTGAGCCGACTTCGTCAATCTATCCACAACAACCCACACAACATCTCTCTTTCGAGTCATCATTAACCCCGCACAAAATCCATGGTAACCGTGATCCGCTTTCCATTCGGGTGCCGCATCGGGCTGAAGCAATCCCGAAGGCACTTGATGCTCGGCTTTCACTTGTTGGTCGACACTTTTTGCACAAACTCAAAATATCTCTTTTCATACCCGGCCACTAATACAACTTCCTCAAGTCGTTGTACATTTTACGTATTGCCGGATGTACTTGACAAGCATCCACTTGTGGGGCTTCATGCAAAACCTTTCGAATCAACTCCTCATTTTTAGGAACACAAATTCATCGCGATACATCGGACAACCATTCAAATTCACTCGAAAATCGAGAATCACATTCCGACCCGCACTTAGCTATCTTAGCTTGCATCTCGCTATCATTTCTCTGAGCTTCACATATTTGTTGAACAAATAGTGGCCTAGCTCTCAACTCGCCAAAATAGCACCATCATCGACAATGCTAAACTCGCTCTCATAACTCTTAGAGCATACAAGGATTTCCTACTCAAGGCATCCGCAACCACATTCACTTTTCCTGGGTGGTAATCAATGACTAACTCATAGTCTTTCAACAACTCAAGCCACCGTCTCTGTCTTAGATTCAGATCCTTCTGATCCTCAAATACTTTAAACTCTTGTGATCTGTAAAGATTCAGCACTTTTCACCATACAAATAATGTCGCCAAATCTTTAACGCAAACACAATCGCAGCCAACTCCATCGTGAGTAGGATAATTCTTCTTGTACAGTGTTAACTGCCTCGAGGCGTAAGTGATTACCTTACCCTCTTGCATCAACACGCAACCGAGACCATTAAATGACGCATCACTAAAAACAACAAACTCCTTCTCCGATTCTGGTTGAACCAAAACCGGTGCCTCAGTCAACATTATTTTCAGTCTCTCGAAGCTCTGTTGACATGTCTCAGTCCATTCAAACTTGACATCCTTATGCAATAGCTTCGTCATCGGGGTAGCAATCACAGAGAACCCCTTTACGAAACGTCTGTAATATCCCGCTAATCCCAAGAAAATTTTGATTTCTGACATGTTCCTCGGTGGTTTCCAATCCATAACAGTCGATATCTTACTCGGGTCAACTCTGACACCATCACCTGACACCATGTGTCCTAGGAATCTGACCTCTCGGAGCCAAAACTCACTCTTGCTAAACTTAGCATACAACTGCTTATCTCTCAAAGTTTGAAAGACAATTCTCAAGTGCTCTTCATGATCGTTCTCATCCCGAGAATAGACCAATATGTCGTCAATAAAGACAACCGCAAACTTGTCCACATATGGTCTGAAAACACGGTTCATCAGATCCATAAAAATCGCAGGTGCATTCGTCAAACCAAACGGCATAACGAAAAACTCATAATGGCCATACCTTGTCCGAAATGCAGTTTTCAACACATCTTGCTCTTTCACTCTGAAATGATAATAACTGGACCTCAAGTCTATCTTGGAGAACACAGTAGCTCCCTTCAGTTGATCAAAAAGATCATCAATCCTTGGTAAAGGATACTTATTCTTAACCGTCACTTTGTTAAGCTGCCTATCATCTATCCACAATCTCATAGACCCATCTTTCTTCTTCACAAACAATACCGGAGCAGCCCACAGTGAGTAGCTCGGTCTTGCAAAAATCTTATCTGTCAACTCTTGCAACTGAACCTTCAGTTCCTTCAACTCTACAGGTGCCATTTTGTACGGAGCAATCGAAATAGGTGCCATTCCTGGAACCAACTCAATTCCAAACTCAACCTCTCTCACTGGAGGTAATCCGGGTAACTCTTCCGAAAATACATCTGGGTACTCACATACCACTGGCACTATTTTAAAATCTACTCCAACCTCTTGAGTATTCAACACAAACGCAAGATAGGACTCACATCCTTTCCTCAAACATTTCTCAGCCACTAAGGAAGAAATCATCACGGGTAGACTATCCAATCCACCTGATTCAACCCGAACCACATCTCCACTCTCACATTTCAGTTCAATAAACTTACTACCACAGTTCACTAAGACATTATGGGTAGTCAACCAATCCATGCCTAGGATTAAATCAAACTCATCAAACGGAAACAACATAAGGTTTGCCGGAAAACACTGATTCTCAATCAATAAAGGACAATTCTTACACACTCTATCCACTAACACATGCTTCCCTAACGGGTTTGACACCTTAACCACTATGTCCATAGACTCAACGATCATATTCAAACAAGATGCTAACCTCATGCAAATATAAGAATTAGTAGACCCTGGATCAATTAAAGTAATAACGAAGGTGTCATAGAGAGAAAAAGTACCCGTTATCACATCAGGGGAGGATGCCTCTTCGCGAGCGCGAATGGCATACGTCCTCGCAGGTGCCCGACCCTCTAGTCTCACAGCAGAATCTCTGGGTGCACCTCTACCACTAGCCCTACCTCTTGGGTTCCTTGGTGGTTTACCCCTCGTAGACACATCACTAGGTCTCACTTCCTGCTTCTCTTCCTTATCGTCCCTCTCAGGACAGCTACGAATAAAGTGGTCAGGAGAACCACACTTATAACATTTCTGACTGTTTCCCCAACACTCTCCGGTGTGATACCTACCACAACTAGGACACTCCGGTTTACTCTTTGTATTGCCCACACTTTCCATCGAGGGGGCTTGGACTCTCGAACCCGAATGAGTATTGCCCAAGTCTCGATGCGAATAACCCACTGGTGCTATCGTTTGAGGATTCACTTCCTTGGATCTTTTCGACTGGGCTTGATACGACTTGCCCATCGGCATCTTTCTCGCATCTCGGGCTTCACTCACAGCCCTTCTCTTTTCTGAACTTAATTCCTCAGCCTTACTTGCCCTCTCAACTAATACCACAAATTCTTTCAACTCTAAAATGCCCACTAGGAGTTTGATATCCTTATTTAGCCCATCTTCGAACCTCTTGCATAAGATGGTCTCTGTCGACACACATTCTTGAGCGTATTTGCTAAGCCTAACAAACTCACGCTCGTATTCTGCTACTGTCATCCTTCCTTGCTTCAGCTCAAGGAATTCTTTCCTTTTTCAGTCAGTAAACCTCTGGCTTATATACTCCTTCCGGAACTCTTCCAGAAAGAAGTCCCACGTCACCCGCTCTTTCAGGGCTACCAACGTTAGCGTCTTCCACCATTGGTATGCCGAATCTCTCAGCAACGATACGGTACACTTCAAACTCTCCTCAGGTGTACATGAGAGCTCATCGAACACCCTCATCGAGTTCTCCAACCAGAACTCCGCCCTCTCTGGGTCATCATCTACCTTAGCTCTAAACTCCTCAGCCCCGTGTTTCCTAATCTTATCCACCGGGGGTTTCAATATCCTCACCACATCCATACCTTGGGGAGCCACAGGATTTGGCTGAGGTATAGGAGGTTGAGCATTAGGGTTTGCTCGAACATAATCCGAGTACCAATTACTCATCATTTGGAGAAAGGCTTCCTGTGCCTCTTCCCCTTGACCCACGACCTCGGGTCCACTCTCAACCAGGCGCGGTCCTCATGCGCAGAGCTGTCATGCGTTACTCATTTGTTTCATCAGCACTCAATGGATCGGAATCCATATACTATAATAAACAAGATTTAAATCATCAGAAACCACCACATTATCATTGTACACTAATGGCATGTATAGCTAGACTCTTACACCCGCTACGGTAGTCCTAGAAACGGCTAAATCATGGCTCCGATACCACTAAATATAACACCCCTTACCTGGGTTCTACGTCGGGAACCGGGCCCGAGGCGTTACCGAACTCAAACCAATTAATCGCCACTAAGGCTCAACGTCATTACTCTCTTAACCTTATTCTCGACTTATGAGGCCTCACTCATACACACGAGGGCTCTCGAGACAAATCTGGAACTTTTACGATCCTTAAAATTTTTCTCTTTTATACAGGTCTCACACGCCCATGCAAGATTAGACACGCCCGTGCATGGACACACACGCCCATGTCCCCAAATCGTGCCTAAAAACCCAACATTTTGCCAATGCCCCACGACCAAGGCACACGCCCGTGCTTACCACCCGTGGTACACACTGACTTCACACACACGGCCTCAAAGCCTAGTCACACGCCCGTGTGGCTAGCCCGTGGACTATCCTGATTTAAAATGTTAACGTGCAGGGGACGCACGGCCATAGCATACGCCCGTGGGCTGACCGTGTGTTACACATGGTCTAGACACACGCCCATGTTTCTGACCACATGGTCAAGAACAAAGCTATGTGCCAAGCTCTTTTCACCCCTCTAGCATACACAACATATACTCATCTAACACCATCATAATCAACTCAAATTGAAGTACATTCTCACATAGAAAACTACATCTTTCTTTCATATAATGTAATAACCAACAACCATGGCATTATACAAAATAAGCTATCCATCTAAAGGCCAACACATCTTAGCCATTTACAACAAAATCCACTAACTTGTCTAGCCCCTATACATGCCATATACAAAACATTAAGTTTTATGTACCAAAATATGCTGATATGTGGGCTATCTTCTGATGATCTTCGTATCTCGATTCAACGCTTTTAATCTATAAGACAAGGGAAAAGAAAGAGAGTAAGCTTTAAGCTTAGTAAGTTTACACATAAACAATTAAGCAACATAGTATAAGCTAAGCAACCATTAGCATTATACCAACAAGTAATTCACAACTATGCTTACTCTTTCTATCCCTTACCACATTTACAACACATCATAAGTCACATACTCATAACCATCGAAATGCACCCCTGGATTCAATGTCACATTTACACAATATACAACACATCGTTATTTCTCGTAATACATCCACACAGTTTATCCACATAACTTATCCACACAACCTATTCACACAGCTAGTTCACATAACTAATCGACACAGCTATTACACACGGCTAATTTACGTAATTAATCCATACAGCTATTACACACGGCTAATACGCACAGTTAATCCATACAGCCAATATCTCAGTGGTTTCGCACTTAGCACACCACAATTGATTAATAAGGTGGTATCGCACTTAGCCTACCACAAAGGTATTCATAGTAGTTCAGCACATAGCCCACTAGACGATATACCTCACGATAGCATCGCACATAGCTAGCTCATCATCAATATGCATTAGAATGGTATTGGACTTAGCCCGCCATCTAGCATTATCACAACACATGTACAAGTCTACTTACTTAATCATTCTCGATCATACATTCATTCCACATTTTCTACTACATTCATCCCACATAGGTTCTCAAATATGCTACACACTAGCTAACATTAACAAATTGTAAGTATGAATGCATTATTTATGCATAGACTTACCTCGATACTCAAAAGTATAGAAATATGTAATTTAGTCTACCACCTTGCTTTTGCCTCGGTTTTGATCTGGGCTTCGTCTTTCTTGATCTATAATGAATAATTCAGCTTATTCAATACACACATTGACTAAATTGACCCACATTTCATACTTAAGCAAAATTACTATTTTGCCCCTAAACTTCCTCATATTTACACTTTAGCCCCAAGGCTCGTAAAGTGATTTTTATTCAACTTTCTATCCTTTCATGCTTAGCCGAACCACTTACTCAACTAAAGCATTCATCAAATCTCACTAAATCACACATGTATGACCAAACTAAAGTTTTTCACAATCAAGTCCCTACATGCACTTTCATAGAAAATCACTTAACAAAAGATGTTTCTACTACATCAAGCTTTCATAATCTTCCAAAAAACATCAAAATATATGCATGTAATTCATGACCACATTTTTGAATATCCATTATAGCTCATCAAATAGCTAAAAATAGCTTACTCATGCTACTGGGACTTCAAAAATACAAAGAATATCAAAACTGGGCTTACGAGCACTTACTAGCAAGCTTGAAAAATTGAAAGAACCCTAACAATGGCTTCTCAAATTTTCGGCAGCTAAAGGGGAAGAAGATGAATGAATTTGTCATCTTTTCACCTATTTTGATCACTTATTTGATAAATGACCAAAATGCTCTTTTTGATAAACTTCAAATTTTGACTCATCCATGGCCATTTTTGTCCAAAAATTAGAATTTGGGTAAATTGCTATTTAATGACCTCTAATTAATAATCTAAAGCTATTTCACACAAATAGCTTCTAGAAACACACATTTTGCAACTTTTGCAATTTAGTCCTTTTGGACAATTCAACCACAATTTCACAAAATTGCTTCATGAAACTTTCACACTAGCATGCATACAAGGCATAAACCTCAATAACTCATTTATAACCCTCGGATTTGTGGTCTCGCACCACTATTCTAACTAGGCCCTAAACCGGGATGTTACATTATCCCTTGAATTATGGAATTTGATGCTCCTAATCCTTTTATTTCATGTTTTATACTTAGGACAGCATCGGAGGATGAAAAGAACACAAAACGGGCTAAAAATGGACCAAATATGCCAAAGTAAGAAATCAACACGGCCTGGGTCCAATCCACACGGCCGTGCCCCTTTAGCAGGCTTGACCACGGCCTGGATTCGATTCAAACGGGCATGTTCCACAGGCGTGTCCCTGGCGTGACAAAGAGGAATTTCACTCGGAATAGGGTACTTAGAGGTAAAGAAAGACACTCCAAAAGCCTATATAAAAACCCTAAAGGCCAACCTTAAGGGGGGCATCCAGCTAGGCTACGGAGCCAAGCTAGAGAGGTCAGAATTATGGAATTTACTCGAAGAAAGCCAGTTGATTCATCTCAAGAAGCCGAAATCATACTCAAGACGGTGGATATCTCCTTCAATTCCTTCAAGGGGTTTTAGGGTTTCTTATTTTTTGTTTTATATTTTCTTCTGAGATGTATTCTTTTATGATTATGAACTAAACCCCTCAGATACCTGAGGGGGATGAAACCTAAGACGGATCTTGTTATTGTTTTCTGAACTATATGATAAATACTTGATTTGTTCTTAATTATGTGTTCTTAATTCTTGTTTTGATATTTCAGGATATTGATTCAAGTATTGATGTGTTTAGGCAGTGGAGGAATATTCCCTGTTTAAGAGTAGATCTAGCATAGTTAAGCGGAGTTGATCGCAACCCTAGAGATAGGATGACGAAAATCTGCCGGATTAGGGTCAAACCTAATATGGGAGTCCATAGATCGAGTTAATACAATCCTATGGGTTTTAATTAGAAAGAGGTTTCAATCAATCAACCTAGGGTTAGACGTTAGTAGCCTCGAGATAGGTATTAATATAAATTAGGGAATCCTACGGATCAAGTCAAGTGAATAAATCGTCTGATTCAGAGTTAAATAATAAGTGAAGTCTAGGTGGATTCTTCCTCAGGTATTGTCTTAATCAATTGGTTTTTCCCACAGGTATTTTCCCAATTCATTCTCTTCGTCTTAGCGTCTTTAGCTTAGTAGTTAGTTAATTTTAGAATAAATAACAATTCCCTTAATTCTTAGGCTAAATAATAAGAAGAAATTCAGTATTAGTACTTTTGGTTCCTTTGCGTTCGACAATTCGGTCTTGCCACTAAGCTATACTACTGTTCGATAGGTGCACTTGCCTCAATCGTGGTGATAGTTAGTTTTTAGGCTAGATCATTCATTATATAAATATTAAGACTATCGACAACTACGATCAGTAACACTTTTAACCCTAATCCGACGACTGATACGGGTTAGTGGTGTTATAATGAATATCTGACTAATGTATTTCTTCCGGAACTCATTCTGAAGGAAATCCCATGTGACCCGCTCTTTCGGAACAACAGAAATCAAAGTCTTCCACCACTGATAGGCTGCATCTCATAACAAAGATACCACACATTTAATACTTTCTTCCAGAGTCAAAGACATCTCATCGAATACTCAGATAGTGTTTTCTAACCAAAACTCAGCTTTTTCAGCATCATCATCACTGGTAGCCCTAAACTCTTCAGCCCCATACTTACAGATTTTTTCAACTGGAGGCTTGTTCAACATATTCATATTCATAACCAGAGGCATAATTGAAGTCTGAGGGGGAATAGTCGGGGGTGGAGGTTGTGAATCAGTCGGGTTATTTCTTACAAACTGAGTGAACCACTCACTCATCATTTGGAAGAAAGCTTGTTTAGCTTCTCCCTCTTGACCGCTCGTAGCCGGTCTCGAATTAGATGGCGCTGTCCCTTGAGTGGGAGAAGAAACATTACTTTCTACATCGTTAGCTACGGCTCTGTCGGGATCCATTACTATACGAATATCACATTTTTCACGTCAGGATTCATCACACTATCACAGTTCAGATATATGGCATGTATAGCTAAACTCTTACACGCTACGTTAATCCAAGAATCAAAAAAAATCGTAGCTCTGATACCAACCAAATGTAACACCTCTAACCTGTATCCGTCGCTAGAATAGGGTTAAGAGGCGTTACCGGACGAACGGAGACTTTTACAGACAATTCATAACATAATTCATCATATCACATCAAAGTGCCCCTTAAATAGGTCTTCAAGACCTTAAGCATGCTTTAGAATAATGCCGGGACTAAACCGAACACGTACGAAAATCATTGGAAATTTGAACATTTTTCAAGACTGCAGAGGTCACACGCCCGTGCAGTCAGGCCATGTGCCTCACATGGCTACCAAACACGCCCATGTGTCTAGGCCGTGCCAAAACAGGGCATGCATACTGACTTGTCCACACGGCCACCAGACACGCCCGTGTGCCAAGGCCGTGTGAAAATAAGCTAGCTATTGACTTGGTCACACGGCCACCAGGCACGCTCGTGTACCACGGCCATGTAACCTGCCCAGGCACACTTCGAAGTGGCCCTTGAGCCACACAGTAGAGACACACGCCCGTGTCCCTTGGCAGTGTTTGCAAAATAGGCCATTTGCAAGGCCAAAATACCACCCACACTTGAATCATACCTACAAGCATGAACAAGCATATTTCTCAATACAATTGGCAACCAAAAACACACCAAATGGTTATCATAATATCCCATTCAATCTCATTTCTAAACATGTCAATTTGCACAATCAATGCACATGAAAATCCAAGCATGATTCGTCCACAACTTCACTATATCACTATGGCATCAATCCATCAATAAGCTTATCGTTCGTGAGGCCATTTCATTGCCATCAAGCCATACCAAAACATGTATCATATATCAATTTCACACATGCATATTGCCAACATTTATCTAGCCAAATCACATGGCTATTTACATCTCAAGCATATACCAAAATGACTAGCCTATACATGCCATATTTAGCTATATACACATTTTCAAAGTACCAAAACCAGTTTAAGTAGTGTGATGACGATCCTCGACGGTCCTCGAGCCTTCAGTAGCTTTGACGATCTATAAAACAGAGCAAACACACACAAAGTAAGCTTTCAAAAGCTTAGTAAGCCATATACAAATAAACTTAACATAAATCATTCATAAGCATAGCTAATTGATTTCATTAACATATTTTCATTTCAAGAACATAAATAATCTCTTTGGCTCACTTGGTTTGCCATTGCTTACCAATTCATCATATCTCAAGTATCTCACTTGCTCATATCTCAAACTTACATATATCTCAAATGTTCCTTTGCATCAATGCACATACTTACTCACCTTTCATACTTATACAAAGCATACGTATCAACGTACCTAAAACGGATGTACATTTCACATAGTTATTCATTTCTAAGACTTACCCGTTGAACCGTTCGGAATATAATAGGATACTCAGAGTGCTCGAAATAGTCGTACAATGCCAATGTCCCAGACGAGGTCTTACGTGTACTCAAATATCGATGCCACTGTCCCAGACAGGGTCTTACACGAATCAATACGATGCCAATGTCCCAGACATGGTCTTACACGTAAATCTCATATCGATGCCAACGTCCCAGACGTGGTCTTACACGAAATCTCAAATCAACGCCAACGTCCCAAATGAGGTCTTACATGATATCACATAACAGATGCCTATGTCATGACATGTACAATCCTATCTATCCCTAGGTTCAAAAAGGACTTCTCGGACTTTAACAACTTGTCGACTTATTCGTAAGCTCAGATTTTACATACATTCCATCTCAATGGATATTCATAGCAATTCAAATTCCATATATGCACACATAGTTCAATTCAAATACATTTATTTGTATATCGACTTACCTCGGATTCGGTTTAACAAAAACGGATACGGCTACTCGATTACTTTCGATTTCCCGCGATCTAAGTCCGTTTTCTTCGGTTCTTGATCTATACATATTCAAATTTAATCCACTTATTCATCAATCCATTCAATTCAATCCAAAAACATACATTTAGGGCAATTTGTAATTTAGCCCTCACATTTTCACTTTTTGACAATTTAGTCCTTTTTTTTCACAAAATCACAAAATACACCAAATTTTCTTATACCCATGCTTGGCCGGATATACCTTATGATCATATCAATCCATACATTTCATTTATTTCACAAATTAGTCCCTCAAAATTTCATTTTCTCAATTTAATTCAAAATACTCAAATTCACCAAAAACTCAAAGACAAACTATGATAATCATATACATATCTTTCATATTTCACTATTAAACATCACAAATCACATGAGTTCATCAAAGTCTCATTTCAAAAACATCATCAATTCACAAAATTCAAGCATGGGTTTTGAAGTATACGAAGCAACGATTGCAAAAACATAGAAATTATCAAAAATCGATTAAAAACATACCTTAAATTGAATCAAAAGCTAGTCGAATGCCCTAGCTCAATTTTCTTTCTTTTCTTTTCTTCAAATTCGGCATAAGCCAAAAAGATGAACATGGCTTTTCTTTTTGTTTTGTTTAATAATAACATATATTAATCCATTTACAAAATTAACCTTATTACAAAATATATATCTATCATATAATATAAGGTCATTTTTGACCATTGCCCTCCACTATCTTTCTTAATGGTCTAATTGCCTATTAAGGGCTTCACATTATAAAGACATCAACAATTTGATACTTTCACATTTAACCATCAAACTTTCATTTTATGCGATTAAGCCATTTTCTCAAATTAAACACACAAACGGACAAATTAACTTACGGAACTTTAACACATGCTTAATCACATATCATAGGCATAGAAAATAATATTAAAATATTATTCTAACTCATATTTATGGTCACGAAACCACTGTTCTGACTAGGGTCTAAACTGAACTGTTACAGTGGAGGGGGTTAAGCATTATGATTTGCTCGAATATAATCGGTGTACCAATTGCTCATCATATGGAGAAAGGCCTCACGAGCCTCTTCTCCCTGACCCAAAGTCTCGGATCTACTCTCTACTGGCGCGGTCCCTTGCGCGGGAGCTGATAAACCATAATTTATACATATTTTGACCCCATGCTTGGCTTATTTTTGGATGAATTTTCATTAGATTTGATGAATTTGATGCTCCTAATCCCTTAATTTCATGTTTTACATTCAGGAGAGCTTAGGGAGTCGAAAAGAATGAGAAACGGGCCAAAAAGGGACAAAATGGGCCTACCTTAGAAATCAACACGGCCTGGACTATCAAACACGGTTGTGTGTTACGAGTAAAATCAAACACTGCCTGGATCAACGTATATGGGTAAATCACACGGCTGTGTGTGACGACCAAAATCGAGCACGGTCGAAGGCTATCCACCACGGACATGTCACACAGGCGTGTCCCTGCCGAAACTAAGACAAATTCTATTCGAAAAAGGCTACGTGTAGGCCAAGAAAGGTTCCCCAAAGCCTATATAAACACCCTAGGGGATGACCTAAAGAGGACACGTAGAGTAGAAGGCAGAAAATACTCGAAGACAGCCATCGGGAGCAGCTCGGAAGAAGGATCCCCATCAAGACTGAAGATCTCCTATCAATTTCTCTTGAAGTTTTTTGGTTTTCTTATGTTTTGTTGTTTTTCCTATTCTATGATGTTTCCCTTTATCAGTATGAACTAAATCCCTTAGATACCTAAAGGGATGAAACCTAAGATGGATCTTATTACTATTTGATTTATAAGATAAATACTTGTTATTATTTTTAATTGTGAGTTCTTATTCTTGTTTTGATAATTCAGGTTATTGATTCAAGTCAAATGTGCTTATTCAAAGGAGCAAAAGTCCCTGTTTAAGAGTAGATCAACACAATTAAGCAGAGTTGATTGCAACCCTAGAAATAGGGCGATGAAAATCTTTCGGATTAGAGTCAAATCTAATAAGGAAATCCATAGATCGAGTTAATGCGACAATAGGGGTTTTAATTAGAAAGAGATTTTAATTAATCAACCTAGAGTCAGTTGTTTTTAGTCTTGAAATAGATATTAACATAAATCAGGGATTTCTACGGATTAAGTCAAGTGAATAAATCGTATGAATCAAAGGTAATAAGTGAAGTCTAGGTGGATTCTTCCTTGGGTATTGCTTATCTCATAAAGTTGTCTAAAAAGTATTTTCCCAATTCATTCTCTGTCGTGCTTTTAATTAATTTTTTTAGTTTAAAAGAAATCACTCCAATTCTTAGGCTAGATAATAAGAAGATAGTAATTACTAGTACTCTTGGTCCTTGTGGATACGATATTACTGGTCTTACCATAACTATACTATATAACAATCGGTGCGCTTGCCTTTATTGTGATCATAGTTAGTTAGAGACACATCAAGTTTTTGGTGCCATTGCCGGGGACTAAGATATTAGGAACACTATTTTTTTATTAATTTAGCCATTTTTATTTTTTTATTACAATTTATTTTTGTTTTTATTTTAATTTACTAACTTTTATTTTATTTGCTTCTGGCAGGTATTTTTAGTTTATGACTAGAAGGAACCCGTCAGGACCATTACTTTCTGACAGTGAAATTGAAAGTACAGCTCGCAGAAACCGAAGAGAGATAAGGCAAAGCTTACAATACATAGAGGAAGAGCAGGAGGACAATACTAATACTACCGAAGAGATGGTAGATAATAATCCGCTACCCCCGGTGGTTGTCAAAAATCCTACTCCTCGTACTATGTACGATTATGCTAAACCCAATTTGATTGGGGTAGAATCAAGTATTGTTAGACCTGCTATTGCTGCAAATAATTTTGAACTGAAACCTAACACTATTCAAATGATCCAATAGTTTGTTCAGTTTGATGGTTTGCAGGACGAAGATCCAAATACCCATTTAGCAAATTTTCTAGAATTCTGTGATACTTTCAAAATAAATGGCATTTCTGACGATGCCATTCTCCTTCGATTATTTCCCTTTTCGTTGAGGAACAAAGCTAAACAGTGGTCGAACTCGTTACCACGAGGATCAATCACTACATGGGAACAAATGACCGAAAATTTTTTACTTAAATATTTTTCGCAGGCTAAAATGGCTAAGTTGAGGAATGATATCTCTTCTTTTGTGTAGATGGATTTAGAAACACTCTACGATGCATAGGAGAGATACAAGGATCTACTAAGAAGATGCCCTCACCACGGATTACCATTATGGCTACAGGTTCAAACCTTTTACAACAGTGTGAACCCCTCAACTAGGCAATTAATTGATGCAGCCGCTGGCGGTACACTAAATAATAAAACACCTGAGGCTGCTTATGTGTTTATAGAGGAGATGTCACTGAATATCTATCAGTGGCAAGTTATGAGGACGAAGCCAACAAAGGCAGCCGGTGTTTTCAACCTCGACGCAGTCACCATACTATCAAACCAGGTAGAGCGTTTAAATAAAAAGATTGATGGTTTATGTGGTTCTTCGCAGGTACATCCAGTGATGCAATGCGATACGAATGGATGAGGAATGAGCAATATAGAATATCCATCCCACAACCCTGGCATAGAAAGCGAACAGATGAACTATATGGGTAATAATTCTAGACCTCAGAATAACCCTTATAGTAACACTTACAATCCAAGTTGGAGGAACCACCCAAATTTTTCGTGGGGTGGTCAAGGAAATTAGAGACAACAACCCCCTCCAGGCTTTCAACAACAACCCTACCAACAGGAGAAGAAGTCGAACCTTGATGAGATGCTTACTAAATTCATCTTGGTGTCAGAAACGCGCTTCCAGAACAGCGAGACCGCACTTAAAAACCAACAGGCATCGATTCAAGGGCTCGAAAATCAAATAGTTCAGCTTGCCAAGTTGATCTCAGAACGACCACAAGGTAGCTTGCCAAGTAATACTGAACCTAAACCAAAGGAACAACTCAATGCCATCACAGTGTGCGACAATGAAGGGTTAGTAGAATCTGAATCTGAATCGAGGCAAGAACATGTGGTAAATAAAGGTGAGGATAGGGTAAGCCACGATACACAAAAATCGGTAAGTAAAGAGTACAAACCTCGTGTGCCATACCCCAATGCGACAAAGAAAGACCGCACAGATGAACAATTCGGTAAATTTCTTAAACTTCTAAAAAAATTACATATTAACTTACCGTTTATTGAAGCTCATTTGCAGATGCCCAATTCAACAAAATTTTTAAAAGAGCTTTTGGCAAACAAGCGGAAGTTAGATGATGCGTCGCACGTAGAGTTAAACGCAGTTTGCTCAGCCATTTTACAGAATAAACTACCCGATAAATTAAAGGACCCAGGGAGTTTTACTAATCCTTATTTAATTGGTAGTTTAAATGTTAAACACGCTTTAGCTGATTTAGGGGCGAGTATTAACGTCATGCCCTATAAAATGTTTAAGCAACTATGTCTTAGGAAACATAAACAAATTAGGATGAGTATTCAACTCGCAAATAAAACTATTACTCTTCCTTGAGGAATTGTTGAGGATGTGCTTGTAAAAGTCGATAAATTTATATTCCCAGTTGACTTCGTTGTTCTAGACATGGATGAGGACAATAGCGCTCCTTTAATTTTAGGGCGACCCTTTTTAGCAACTGATAAAACTAGAATTGATGTTGGTACAGGTGAGCTCACACTTCGTGCAGGAGATGAAACGATCACTCTTCAGGCTCGTGACTCGGTTAGAATGTCAAGAAATAAAGGTGAGTACATAAATTCTATTAATAACCATTCGGTTCAACCCTCTGTTCAGGAAGCACCTCAAAAATACACAACTGAGCCACATCCTAGTCCTCGTACCAACAATGAAATAACTTACGAGGAGCGAAGGCTTCAGATCGATGAACTAGATGAGTGGAGGACACATGCCAAGGAGAAACCAAGAACACACGAAGCGAAACCAAGGCAACTCCATGACGAGCTTAAACGAAAAGCAAATCACTTCAAGGTTGGAGATCAGGTACTGTTAGATACAACCGATCCTCGAATCACCACCTCAGAGCTTAAAGCAAACGAAGCGACTCCTTTTACGATACTCAAGGTCTTTCCATACGGAACGGTCGAGGTAACTCATCCTAAGTTCGGCACTTTTAAGGTAAACACTACTCGAATCAAACCGTATAGTGATAATAGAACTAATAGCAGGAGAGAGGAGTGTCAACTCCTCGAACCACCATGAGTATGCGAATGAGAGGTAAGTCTAGCTTAAGACCTTAAACGAGCGCTTCTCGGGAGGCAGCCTGAGCCCTAACCCCACTAATGTCCATATTTTCAGTTTTTAGCATCTAACTAAAAACTAACCAAATTAATAAGCGCAGGTTTCCCTACCCATACGGCCTTGCACACAGACATGGTCGTGGCCGTGTGGACACCACGAGTACGCATATCGGCATGGCGGAGACCGTGCAGGCCAAGAACAAAAATTTTCCCTAAAACACGGGCAACGATAAAATGCCACAGTCGTGCGATGCGGCCGTGGTCGATACTGATTAAAGAAGACGAGACTCTGATAAACTTACACGGGCGTGCATTAAAACCATGGGCAATACTGAGTAAAAGACACGGGCGTGCGACACGACCGTACCCAGAAGCTGTAGTTAAAACTGAGTAAGTGACATGGGCATGCGACACGCCCGTGCCTATAAGCCGTGGTCGATACTGATCAATCCACATGGGCATGGTAACCTCTACCAAGGCGTGGGAGAAACGAAAGAAACATCACACAGCCGTGCGATTTGGCCGTGTGACATAACACGCCCAGGGCACACGGGCGTGGGCCACGACCATGTGTTCCATTTCTATTTAAACCCCCTTCTTCTGTTCACTGCTTTCCCCAAATTCTTCCTCCCCCAAACTCTAACCACCACTCTCCTCCTCCACTTTCTTCCTTCCTCTCTTCTTCCCCAGCCCGAAAACCCCCTTCTTCCTTTTCCTTTCCCATTATCTTTCTCCCTTATTTTCCCTTTTCCCTTTTCCCTTATTCCATCTTTACACCGCCACCACACCAACCACCATCCTTGCCACCATACACAATGACTAATACTACAGACAAGACCAAGGCCACCATCCCCGTGTCGAAAAAGTGAAAGGATCCTGGCGCGGTCTCCCCGTGTGCGACCACTCTACATAAGTTCATCCCGGCCGCTTCATTTACTCGAAAAGACATGGACCTTTAAGTCCATTCATTTTTTCTTTTTCTTTTATATTCATTTTTAAATTCTTTCCATTTATCTTTCTTGGCTTTAATTTATATTAGTATACTTTGATTTCTTTATTTCTCTAGCTATTTTTTATTAAGGAATGACCACACTACCGGAGTATCCTCCTTCACCTCTGCCCAACTTTACCAGATTTCTTTTCATTGACTCCATCCAAAATTCAGGAATTTTTACTTCTCTCCCTATCTTATGATTTTCTTACTATTAGTCATTACTTATCGTTGTACATTGAGGATAATGTACATCTTAAGTGTGGGGAGGTTATTGATTTCATTACCAGAAAAGCCCTGAATTATGCCTCGTTCTTAAGTAAATTTTCTCATATTACTAATTAGAATGAAACTTCTATTGATTTATGATTTTTATTGATATGTTTTGGATTAAGTCATAGGTAATTGTGCATCGATGGTTTAAACTTTAAGATATTAGAGAATCAAGCATGATAAGTCTATTTTCATAATAAAAAATATTAATAGGTTGTTTCCCTAAATTCAAATATTACTTTGAAGTTTGAAATTTGCAAGGTTGACATCAAACACCATAATTTTTGTGGGATTTTGAGCCTTTTAGAGCATATTTTTTTCTTGCTCACTTTATTGATTATGAGTGTGTCAATATTGAATTGTTATTCTAGAACTTGCTTCGATTATGCATGTCGAGACCACACATTTGATCTGATATACAGATATTATAAAGGCACTTAAGATTTAACCCACTTACTCCATAAAAAGCCTACATTCATAATTAACCCCTTTGAATCCTAATAAATTCTTTCTTGATTTACCCTTAATATTAACCCAAAACTCACTCTTTTTGATTCATTAATAATTTTCCCTATTGAATTAACCTCTTTTTGTCGATATTTGATCAGAGCAGTTGCCTAACTATGTTTTTTATTTCGGTTGTTAAATTCTCTTATTATTGGAAATCCTTATTCTAAAAAAAAAGAAGAAGAAGTTGAAAATCTATTCATTATTAGTTCTATGTTATTTGAGCTTAAGCGATTAATTTCACATTCTGGGAAGAAGCTCGTGTTATTAGTGATAAGTTTTCAATTGATGTAATTATTCAGTGTTAGTCCATTTTTCTAGTTAGGTAAATTGTCAATTCGATCTCGATTCTAACATTCTTTTTCAGCCTTCATCCACACCTTTAACCCAAGCCCCATTATAGCCCTTTTAAAGACCTTTTGATTTGTGTATCATCTCATTTTATAGTGGTGGATATTTGATTTTCATGCAAGCCTATGGTAATAACTTATCATGTTTGACTTTTGAGTGCTTAATTTGAACCTTAAACACTTTGAGTGATTTGAGTGAATCTTTAGTGAGGATGTCAATTCTTGTCGATTTCGAATCAAAGGTGATTATTTAGGTAAGGGGAAACACCTATGTTTTCATGCTATAAAAATTTGTGGCTTGGATTGTTTGAATCTTTAGCACTCTTTTAGTTAAATTATCAATGTATGAATTACCTGTGAATTATGATGAGACATTATTGATGAGAATTATGAATTAAGGAAGTTAATTTTAATTGTGAGTTGAGGATTTTGCTTGAGGACAAGCAAAGGCTTAAGTGTGGGGATATTTGATAAACCATAATTTATACATATTTTGACCCCATGCTTGGCTTATTTTTGGATGAATTTTCATTAGATTTGATGAATTCGATGCTCCTAATCCCTTAATTTCATGTTTTACATTCAGGAGAGCTTAGGGAGTCAAAAAGAACGAGAAACGGGCCAAAAAGGGACAAGATGGGCCTACCTTAGAAATCAACATGGCCTGGACTATCAAACACGGCCGTGTGTTACGAGCAGAATCACACACAGCATGGATCAACGTACACGAGCAAATCACACGGCCGTGTGTGACGACCAGAATCGAGCATGACCGAAGGCTATCCACCACGGGCATTCACAAGGGCATGTCCCTGCCGAAACCAAGACAAATTCTACTCGGAAAAGGCTACTTGTAGGCCAAGAAAGGTGCCCCAAATCCTATATAAACACCCTAGGGGGTGACCTAAAGAGGACACGCAGAGTAGAAGGTAGAAAATACTCGAAGACAGCCATCGGGAGTAACTCGGAAGAAGGATCTCCATCAAGACTGAAGATCTCCTATCAATTTCTCTTGAAGTTTTTGGGTTTCTTATGTTTTGTTGTTTTTCCTATTCTATGATGTTTCCCTTTATCAGTATGAACTAAATCCCTTAGATACCTAAGGGGATGAAACCTAAGATGGATCTTATTACCATTTGATTTATAAGATAAATACTTGTTCTTATTCTTAATTGTGAGTTCTTAATCTTGTTTTGAAAATTCAGGTTAGTGATTCAAGTCAAATGTGCTTATTCAGAGGAGCAAAAGTCCCTGTTTAAGAGTAGATCAACACAATTAAGCGGAGTTGATTGCAACCCTAGAAATAGGGCGATGAAAATCTACCGGATTAGAGTCAAATCTAATAAGGGAATCCTTAGATCAAGTTAATGCGACAATAGGGGTTTTAATTAAAAAGAGATTTTAATTAATCAACCTAGAGTCAGTTGTTTTTAGTCTTAAAAGAGATATTAACATAAATCAGGGATTTCTACGGAATAAGTCAAGTGAATAAATCGTATGAATCAAAGGTAATAAGTGAAGTCTAGCTGGATTCTTCCTTGGGTATTGCTTATCTCATAAAGTTGTCTAAAAAGTATTTTCCCAATTCATTCTCTATCGTGCTTTTAATTAATTTTTTTTAGTTTAAAAGAAATCACTCCAATTCTTAGGCTAGATAATAAGAAGATAGTAATTACTAGTACTCTTGGTCCTTGTGGATACGATATTACCGGTCTTACCATAACTATACTATATAATGATAGGTGCGCTTGCCTTTATTGTGATCATGGTTAGTTAGGGACACATCAAGTTTTTGGCGCCATTGTCGGGGACTAAGATATTAGGAACACTAAATTTTTATTACTTTAGCCATTTTTATTTTTTTATTAAAATTTATTTTTGTTTTTAGTTTAATTTACTAACTTTTATTTTATTTGCTTCTGGCAGGTATTTTTAGTTTATGACTAGAAGGAACTCGTCAGGACCATTACTTTTTTGCAGTGAAATTGAAAGTACAGTTCGCAGAAACTAAAGAGAGATAAGGCAAAGCTTATAATACATAGAGGAAGAGCAGGAGGACAATACTAATACTAGCGAAGAGATGGTTGATAATAATCCGCTACCCCCGGTGGTTGCCGAAAATCCTGCTCCTCGTACTATATACGATTATGCTAAGCCCAATTTGATTGGGGCTAAATCAAGTATTGTTAGACCTGCTATTGCTGCAAATAATTTTGAACTGAAACCTAACACTATTCAAATGATCCAACAGTTTGTTCAGTTTGATAGTTTGCAGGACGAAGATCCAAATACTCATTTAGCAAATTTTCTAGAATTCTGTGATACTTTCAAAATAAATGGCGTTTCTGACGATGCCATTCTCCTTCGGTTGTTTCCCTTCTCGTTGAGGAACAAAGCTAAATAGTGGTTGAACTCGTTACCACGAGGATCAATCACTACATGGGAACAAATGACCGAAAAATTTTTACTTAAATATTTTCTACCGGCTAAAATGTCTAAGTTGAGGAATGATATCTCTTTTTTTGTGCAGATGGATTTAGAAACACTCTACGATGCATGGGAGTGATACAAGGATCTACTGAGAAGATGCCCTCACCACGGATTACCATTATGGTTACAGGTTCAGACCTTTTACAACGGTGTGAACCCCTCAACTAGGCAATTAATTGATGCAGCCGCCGGCGGTACACTAAATAATAAAACACCTGAGGCTGCTTATGAGTTTATGGAGGAGATGTCACTGAATATCTATCAGTGGCAAGTTATGAGGGCGAAGCCAACAAAGGCAGCTATTGTTTTCAACCTCGACGCAGTCACCATGCTATCAAACCAGGTAGAGCTTTTAAATAAAAAGATTGATGGTTTATGTGGTTCTTCACAGGTACATCCAGTGATGCAGTGCGATACGAATGGAGGAGGAATGAGCAATATAGAATATCCATCCCATAACCCTAGCATAGAGAGCGAACAGATGAACAATATGGGTAATAATTCTAAACCTCAGAATAACCCTTATAGTAACACTTACAATCCAGGTTGGAGGAACCACCCGAATTTTTCGTGGGGTGGTCAAGGAAATCAGAGACAACAACCCCCTCCAAGCTTTCAACAAAAACCCTACCCACAGGAGAAGAAGCCGAACCTTGAGAAGATGCTTACTAAATTCATCTCGGTGTCAGAAACGCGCTTTCAGAACAGCGAGACCGCACTTAAAAACCAACAGGCGTCGATTCAAGGGCTCGAAAATCAAATAGGTCAGGTTGCCAAGCTGATCTCAGAACGACCACAAGGTAGCTTGCCAAGTAATACTGAACCTAATCCAAGGGAGCAACTCAATGCCATCACGGTGTGCGACAACGAAGGGTTAGTAGAATCTGAATCTGAATCGAGGTAAGAATATGTGGTAAGTAAAGGTGAGGATAGGGTAAGCCACGATACACAGAAACCGGTAAGTAATGAGTACAAACCTCGTGCGCCATACCCCAATGTGACAAAGAAAGACCGGACAGATGAACAATTCGGTAAATTTCTTAAACTTCTAAAAAAATTACATATTAACTTACCGTTTATTGAAGCTCATTCGCAGATGCCCAATTCAGCAAAATTTTTAAAAGAGCTTTTGGCAAACAAGCGGAAGTTAGATATGCGTCACACGTAGAGTTAAACGCAGTTTGCTCAGCCATTTTACAGAATAAACTACCCGATAAATTAAAGGACCCAGGGAGTTTTACTATTCCTTGTTTAATTGGTAGTTTAAATGTTAAACACGCTTTAGCTGATTTAGGGGTGAGTATTAACGTCATGCCCTATAAAATGTTTAAGCAACTAGGTCTTAGGAAACCTAAAGAAACTAGGATGAGTATTCAACTCGCAGATAAAACTATTAGACTTCCTTGGGGAATTGTTGAGGATGTTCTCGTAAAAGTCGCTAAATTTATATTCCCAGTTGACTTCGTTGTTCTAGACATGGATGAGGACAGTAGCGCACCTTTAATTTTAGAGCGACCCTTTTTAGCAATTGTTAAAACTAGAATTGATGTTGGTACAGGTGAGCTCACACTTCGTGCAGGAGACGAAACGATCACTCTTTAGGCTCATGACTCGGTTAGAACGTCAAGAAATAAAGGTGAGTACATAAATTCTATTAATAACCATTCGGTTCAACCCTCTGTTCAAGAAGCACCTCAAAAATACACAACTGAGCCACATCCTAGTCCTCGTACCGACAATGAAATAACTTACGAGGAGCAAAGGCTTCAGATTGATGAACTAGACGAGTGGAGGACACATGCCAAGGAGAAACCAAGAACACACGAAGCAAAACCGAGGCAACTCCATGATGAGCTTAAACGAAAAGCAAATCACTTTAAGGTTGGAGATCAGGTACTGTTAGATACAACCGATCCTCGAATTACCACCTCAGAGCTTAAAGCAAACGGAGCGACTCCTTTTACGGTACTCAAGGTCTTTCCATACGGAACGATCAAGGTAACTCATCCTAAGTTCGTCACTTTTAAGGTAAACACTACTCGAATCAAACCGTATAGTGATAATAGAACTAATAGCAGGAGAGAGGAGTGTCAACTCCTCGAACCACCATGAGCATGCGAATGAGAGGTAAGTCTAGCTTAAGACTTTAAACGAGTGCTTCTCGGGAGGTAGCCCGAGCCCTAACCCCACTAACGTCCATATTTTCAGTTTTTAGCATCTAACTAAAAACTAACCAAATTAATAGGCACGGGTTTCCCTACCCATACGGCCTTGCACACGGGCGTGTTCGTGGCCGTGCATTAAAACCGTGCATTAAAACTGTGCATTAAAATCGTGGGCAATACTGAGTAAAAGACACGAACGTGTGACATGCCCGTACCCAGAAGCCGTAGTTGAAACTGAGTAAGTGACACGGGCGTGCGACACGCCCGTGCCTATAAGCCGTGGTCGATACTGATCAATCCACATGGGCGTGGTAACCTCTACCAAGGCGTGGGAGAAACGAAAGAAGCATCACACGGTCGTGCGATTCGGCCGTGTGACATAACACGCTCAGGGCACACGGGCGTGGGCCACGACCATGTGTTCTATTTCTATTTAAACCCCCTTCTTCTGTTCACAACTTTCCCCAAATTTTTCCTCCCCCAAACCCTAACCACAACTCTCCTCCTCCACTTTCTTCCTTCCTCTCTTCTTCCCCAGCCTGAAAACCCCCTTCTTCCTTTTCCTTTCCCATTATCTTTCTCCCTTCTTTTCCCTTTTCCCTTTTCCCTTATTCCTTCTTTACACCGCCACCACACCAACCACTGTTCTTGCAACCATACACAATGACTAATAGTACAAGCAAGACCAAGGCCACCATCCCCGTGTCAAAAAAATGAAAGGATCCTGGCGCGGTCTCCCCGTGCGCGACCACTCTACATAAGTTCATGCCGGCCACTTCATTTACTCGACAAGACAAGAACCTTTAAGTCCATTCATTTTTTCTTTTTCCTTTATCTTCATTTTTAAATTCTTTCCCTTTGTCTTTCTTGTCTTTAATTTATATTAGTATACTTTGATTTCTTTATTTCTCTAGCTATTTTTTATTATGGAACGACCATACTATCGGAGTATCCTCCTTCACCTCTGCCCAACTTTACCAGATTTCTTTTCATTGACTCCATCCAAAATTCAGGAAGTTTCACTTCTCTCCCTATCTTATGATTTTCTTACTATTAGTCATTACTTATCGTTGTACATTGAGGACAATGTACATCATAAGTGTGGGGAGGTTATTGATTTCATTACCAGAAAAGCCCTGAATTATGCCTCGTTCTTAAGTAAATTTTCTCATATTACTAATTAGAATGAAACTTCTATTGATTTATGATTTTTATTGATATGTTTTGGATTAAGTCATAGGTAATTGTGCATCAATGGTTTAAACTTTAAGATATTAGAGAATCAAGCATGATAAGTTTATTTTCATAATCAAAAATATTAATAGGTTGTTTCCCTAAATTCAAATATTACTTTGAAGTTTGAAATTTGCAAGGTTGACATAAAAAACAATATTTTTTGTGAGATTTTGAGCCTTTTAGAGTATATTCTTTTCTTGCTCACTTTATTGATTATGAGTGTGTCAATATTGAATTGTTATTCTAGAACTTGCTTCGATTATGCATGTCGAGACCACGCTTTTGATTTGATATACTGAGATGATAAAGGCATTTAGGATTTAACCCACTTACTCCATAAAAAGCTTACCTTCATAATTAACCCCTAGTGAACCCCTTTGAATCCTAATAAATCGTTTCTTGATTTACCCTTAATATTAACCCAAAACTCACTCTTTTTGATTCATTAATAATTTTCCCTATTGAATTAACCTCTTTTTGTCGAGATTTGATCTGAGCAGTTGCCTAACTATGTTCTTTATTCCGGTTGTTAATTTCTCTTATTATTGTAAATTCTTATTCTAAAAAAAAGAAGGAGTTGAAAATCTATTCATTATTAGTTCTATGTTATTTGAGCTTAAGCGATTAATTTCACATTCTGAGAAGAAGCTCGTGTTATTAGTGATAAGTTTTCAATTGATGTAATTATTCAGTGTTAGTCCATTTTTCTAGTTTGGTAAATTGTCAATTCGATCTCAATTCTAACATTCTTTTTCAGCCTTCATCCACACCTTTAACCCAAGCCCCATTACAGCCATTTTAAGGACCTTTTGATTTGTCTATCATCTCATTTTATAGTGGTGGAGATTTGATTTTCATGCAAGCCTATGGTAATAACTTTTCATGTTTGACTTTTGAGTGCTTAATCTGAACCTTAAACACTTTTAGTGATTTGAGTGAATCTTTAGTGAGGATGTCAATTCTTGTCGATTTTGAATCAAAGGTGATTATTTAGGTAAGGGGAAACACTTATGTTTTCGTGCTATAAAAATTTGTGACTTGGATTGTTTGAATCTTTAGCACTCTTTTAGTTAAATTATCAATGTATGAATTACCTGTGAATTATGATGAGACATTATTGATGAGAATTATGAATTAAGGAAGTTAATTTTAATTGTGAGTTGAGGATTTTGCTTGAGGGCAAGCAAAGGCTTAAGTGTGGGGATATTTGATAAACCATAATTTATACATATTTTGACCCCATGCTTGGCTTATTTTTGGATGAATTTTCATTAGATTTGATGAATTCGATGCTCCTAATCCCATAATTTCATGTTTTACATTTAGGAGAGCTTAGGGAGTCGAAAAGAACGAGAAACGGGCTAAAAAGGGACAAAATGGGCCTACCTTAGAAATCAACACGGCCTGGACTATCAAACACGACCGTGTGTTACGAGCAGAATCAAACACGGCCTGGATCAACGTACACGGGCAAATCACACAGCCGTGTGTGACGACCAGAATCGAGCACGACCGAAGGCTATCCACCACGGGCATGTCACACGGGCGTGTCCCTGCCGAAACCAAGACAAATTCTATTTGGAAAAGGCTACTTGTAGGCCAAGAAAGGTGCCCCAAAGCCTATATAAACACCCTAGGGGATGACCTAAAGAGGACACGCAGAGTAGAAGGCAGAAAATACTCGAAGACAGCCATCGGGAGTAGCTCGGAAGAAGGATCTCCATCAAGACTTAAGATCTCCTATCAATTTCTCTTGAAGTTTTTGGGTTTTCTTATGTTTTGTTGTTTTTCCTATTCTATGATGTTTCCTTTTATCAGTATGAACTAAATCCCTTAGATACCTAAGGGGATGAAACCTAAGATGGATCTTATTACTATTTGATTTATAAGATAAATACTTGTTCCTATTCTTAATTGTGAGTTCTTATTCTTGTTTTGATAATTCAGGTTATTGATTCAAGTAAAATGTGCTTATTCAGAGGAGCAAAAGTCTCTGTTTAAGAAGAGATCAACACAATTAAGCGGAGTTGATTGCAACCCTAGAAATAGGGCGACGAAAATCTGTCGGATTAGAGTCAAATCTAATAAGGGAATCCATAGATCGAGTTAATGCGACAATAGGGGTTTTAATTAGAAAGAGATTTCAATTAATCAACCTAGAGTCAGTTATTTTTAGTCTTGAAAGAGATATTAACATAAATCAGGGATTTCTACGGATTAAGTCAAATGAATAAATCGTATGAATCAAAGGTAATAAGTGAAGTCTAGGTGGATTCTTCCTTGGGTATTGCTTATCTCATAAATTTGTTTAAAAAGTATTTTCCTAATTCATTTTATGTCGTGCTTTTAATTATTTTTTTTTAGTTTAAAAGAAATCACTCCAATTCTTAGGCTAGATAATAAGAAGATAGTAATTACTAGTACTCTTGGTCCTTGTGGATACGATATTACCGATCTTACCATAACTATACTATATAACAATAGGTGTGCTTGCCTTTATTGTGATCATAGTTAGTTAGAGACACATCAGGAGCCGGCACATTACTCGCAAAGATCACCAAACCGCAACTCGATCGGATCCATTACTATATAAAAATACAATTCAAACCGTCAGGAGTCGTCACACTATCATTACACAAATACTCTTACGTATGGCAGTATAGCTAGACTCATACTTACGCTACGTTAGTCCAAGAATTGACTAAACCGTAGCTCTGATACCACTAAATGTAACACGTTTTACCCGTGTTCAAAGCCAGAACCGAATACGAGGCATTACCTTACTCAACTTGCTTAAACATACCACATCAGGCTATAAAATTTTGTTTCAACTTAAGACTTTTCATTCCTATTCATAATGTCCCTATTATGGGTCTACGAGACCCAAAACTTACACCCGAAATGATTCGGGACTAAACTGAAAACTTTAAAACACAAAGACAAATTTGGCTTAAAATAGGGCCACACGCCCGTGTAAAGGATGGGACACGCCCGTGTGGCATATCACATGCCCGTGTTCAACACCCATGTGGATTTATTTCTTAATTCGAACCTACAGGGGTTTTCACACGGCCAGACACACGCCTGTGTCCTTGGCCCGTGTCCCTCACACGGCCTCGACACACCCGTGTCTTAGCCCGTGTGCAAAAACCATGGCATTCTATTTATGACGTCATCACCTCACTAAGGTCACACGGCCAAGGCATACGCCCGTGTCCTTAGACCGTGTGTCAAATTAAATTCCCAAATTTCAGGTGCAGACTTCACATGGCCTGGGCACACGCCCATGTCCATGGCCGTGCCTCCCACACGGCTGAGAAACACGGCCATGTCTCTACCCGTGTGTTTACTACTAAGCATACTAACTTGTAAACCTAGCATGTAAGGGGACACACGGCCTCTCCACACGCCCATGGGGCTGACCGTGTGTCACACACAGCCTAGACACACGCCCGTGTGTCTACCCGTGTGGACAATTATATGGCTATCTACCAAGCCATTTGCCACCCTCCAAAGCAACCACACTCATACCAAATCAACTCAACACATATTATGACCATATGGCACCTCTAAGAACTCAAAATCAAGACATCCACACAAGCATACACTTCATGAAATTCATCATCATTGAATATATGAACATGTCAAGTATAGGCCAACTTCCCATGACCATTTACGAAATGAATTGAAAAACATTAATAGCCAACACTTTGGCTAGCAAATATGACATAACAAAATGACCAAGTCCTATACATGCCATACTCAAAATGAATCTAACTTGGCTATACCATAAAGTAGTCGATAGTTTAATTTTTGAACTTCGACGTTCCACGAATTCTCGAGCTAACTTGGCAATACTACAAGGAAAAGGGAAATGAGGGGGGTAAGCATAAAGCTTAGTAAGTTTGCATGAAATAAATAGCAACATAAAGCTCATAATTTCATCCATCCATTGCATTAACTAAAACACAAGTCTTAAACTCATTTCCGTAACTTACTCATACTTACTCCTACCAATTACACATCATGCCACATCTCGTAAACCATTCTCGTTAATTACTCACATATACCTATATCACTTCATCACATAGTCTTAGCATTAATCTCATATCTATCATAAGCTTAATTATTTATCCCATTAAATTACTTGGGATATCTAAGGATACATGATCATCCTCATTCACATAATTACGACACCAATGCCACATCCCAGATGTGGTCTTACGTGGGGTCACTTCTAGATGCCGATGCCATATCCCAAATATGGTCTTATACGGGATCTCATATCGATCGTCAATGCCATATCCCATATATGGTCTTATACGATTTTCATATTCGATGTCGATGCCATATCCCAAATATGGTCTTATACGAGATTTCAATTTAGTGTCGAGGCCATGTCCCAAACATGGTCTTATACAGGACCTTATCCATCTCAAGTTTTGATGAAACTATTCTCTCATTTATTTAAGTCCAACCGAGACTTCAACATCATAGATTCTCGTTATTTCATCATTCAACATCATTAATCAAATTCATAGAAACAATATACATCAACAATAACATCGAACATTTTAAGGCTTAATGACACGATGTTGAATTTAATACACACAAACTTACCTCGATTTCAAAATAGGCTAGATTGTCGATCTAGTCCGATACTTTGCCCTTTCCTCGATCGAGGTTAATTCTTTGATCCTCTTGATCTATAATAACAATTTACCTCATTTAATAATCACATTAATCAACACGTCTTAAAATTCATACTTTGGCAAAATTACCATTTTGCTTTCACAATTTCACAAAATGACTATTTTATCCCTAGGCTCTAAATCGATTCTAATCGAATTTCCTTCTTATACAAGCCTAGATGAACATTTATAACTCTTATGGCAATCCTTAATACTCATCATTTCACACATTTATCACATATTTTGCAACCTTTACAAAAAGGTCCTTTGAGGTGTTTTCATGATAACACCTTTCACAAAAGTTGTTTATTAAACATCTATGACTCATTTTCTTCCATAAAAATGCAGCAAACAACATACATGCTCTTATGGTAAAACTCTAAACTTTCCACCATTTTGTAAAATAGTCCCCCCACTAGCTAGCTTAAGCTTTAGGGGTTCCAAAAGTACAATTTTTATCAAGAAATGATCATCAAGTCACTTACTTGTAAAGAGAGAAGCTTGCTGAAATTTATGAGCTCTCAACACCAATTTTTGCTGCTAATTTTTTGGTGGAAGGAAGGAGAAGAAAAGATGATATCTTTTATTTGTTTATTTTAATATAAATTAACGCCCCGAATTTTGGGCCTAGATGAATTGGGATTTGGGCCTATTGGGCTTTGGGTCTCAGAAAATTTTTAAGTGAGCAAGAAAATGACAAATGACACGTTGGGTTTAAGGGTTTAATAAACTTGGAGCGTCTAGGGGTATTAGAGAAGTACTGGGTTCGAACTTTGAGGAGAAGGAATTTTTAATTAATTATTAAAGGAACCAGGGCGGTGAGTAGTTGGGCTTTTAAATAAAAATAGGGAAAAATGGCATCAAAGAGTCTTGTGGTGGAGTGGCTAAGTGATGCCACTTAGGGTATAGGAAGGTGGCGTTATGGGCCAGCAAGGGGATCCTAGGTTCGAATCCTAGCTTAGTATTTTTTTTAAGAGTTTAATTTTGGCCTTCTAGAAGATTGGAAGTGGTGTGGTAATGGACTCTAAGGAGAGTGATCAGAAGAGAAAATTTAGGAAAAGGATTGGGAAGTTATTAGGGAGAAAAACGAGGAGATGAGATGGGGAAGAGTTGGAGCCGATTGGGAATTTGGGGGGGTAGGCAGAGTTTCAGTTTTGTGTATAAATAGGGGGTGCCGAATTCCCTCTGTGCTATTTCGGCAATTAGAATTCCCTTTGTGCTATTTCGGCAACTATAGTGCTCTGCCGAAATCTCCTTCACTTTTTCTGTTTTAAACCTTGCCTCTTCCTTATGTATTTTCATTTCTTCTCTCCTAAAGCCTTAAATCGAATATCATTCTCTTCTTTCTCAATTGCTTGTGCCGTCCCACCTTCATCTCAATTGTTGGGGACCAAATATTCGTGACTTCAAAAGCCGAAAACCTTTGCTCTTGAAGCTGATTTCTTCATCGCCCCAAACCTTGTGCCGAATACTCTAGTGACCAAATCTCTATCGTGCTGTCATCATTCCTTTGATTTTTGGTGGATCAAATCTTGGGAAAATCGGAATCAAGCTTGGATCTACAAGTCTCTACCGAAAAGCTATCCATACGTTTCAGCTTTTGGGCAAGTGTTCTTGATTTTGGGATAAGTTGGCCGAATAGTCTATAGTAAGGGAAAGGGTGACTTAAGTGGATACAAGTCACCTATTATTTTACCTTTAACGGTTAAGATTGATGCAGATCTAGGGGATATTCATGAGTAGTAGCTAAGAAAGGGCTATTAGGATTGGTGGCACACGGTAAGGTTATGGTAAGGCTTCGGTTTTTGGTAAATATTGTGGTTAAGTGTGTGATTGATTGGAGGTTGGTATTTTTTGTAGGTTCAAGGCTAAGGATAGTGTAACACGTCTCATTTACCAGGTGTGTACATACACTTCACACATGACAAATTGGCAAAAGCCGAAATACCGAAAAATCGGAATGCCGAAAAGTCGAAAAGCCGAAAGGTTGGCACCGGCAACCACACGAGCGTGTGAACATTCGTGTATCGATATGATTACCGAGACCAAGAGAGCGATCTCATGGTCTCGGGCCACTGTTTGGCCAACCAGGCTAGAAGGGGCTAAATGGGCTTGCCGAGCTCGTGGGCCCAATTCGGCAAGAGTTGATATGTGAAATTGAATGATGGATTTGATATGGATGGTTGTATGATTTGATTACGATCGGGCCTAATGGGCTACATATACATGATTGGGCTTAATGGGCTATATGGACATGATTGGGCTTAGTGGGCCTTATGGGATTTTAGAAATGCATGCTAGGGTTTTAATGGAATCTAGGTTTAGTTCTGATGAATTCTTAAACAGCATAAAACTCAACTTAATAATCAAACATGTCTGTGGACAAGTCGCTAGGGTAGAGTGTGGCAATGGACATAAGCATGTCTAGGGTTGAATCTAGGGAGAGCTTGGTACTTAAGCGGTCCTGGTGACCCACCTCCTCTTCTCTAGAATCCTACCTGGTGCGTAGTGTCTGTTCACTTTAGCCGCGAGGACTTGTTGACGGGCCAAGGTTCGTAATTAAGACCCATACTGTTAAGAATTACTGAAATACCCCTGTAAGGTAGAATTACCGAAATACCCTTGATTTGTGAAATGACTAAAATACCCCTATGTGTTGAATGTAAGATTTATGGAGGTTACATGTACATTTGTTGCATTCATATGATATTCTGTTTAGGTTGCATATGGGGTGGGAATTATGGAACGGAGGAAGTATATGAGGATCGCATGGTTGCTTGACAGCTGTGGATCCACCGATGGCTTCTTAAGCCTATTATATGATAAGCAGCTTTGCTGCAATGTTTGGTAGTACCGCAACCAGGCTACCCTTGATGTGTATCGGATGGGTGGGTCGATTTAGAAATCCCCACAGATGTGTTTCGGTTGGACGGAGATGATGTGTACTGGATGGATTATTTTGGGAGGGTTTGCATTGCATTGCATGTATGATACTATTATGTTATTATTATGATTTGTATGCGATTTGTTTGTCGAGGGTCGTACACACTGAGTTTTCGAAAACTCACTCCCTCTTTTATTTTTCTCAGGTGATCGGCGGTTCGACGGATGGAGGGACTCAGAGGTGGCCAACTAGCAAGACGATTAGACTTGTTTTCCTTAATATCTAAATTCCGGATTTTAAGTTATTTATTTTAAGTTATTTTATGTCGGATTCTAATAAGGCTTTCCCTCTAGTTATTATTCCATTACTTCCACTATGCATTGCAATTTTGAAACGGAACCTAGATTTATTTCTTTTAAGCGAATTTCAAGTTTTTGAAAATAAGTGTGTTTTAAGATCGAGCTTCCGCTGTCAAAGGAAATTTTTACATAGTAACAAGGAAATGGTTTTTGGCTACACCTTGTTTTGAAAGCAAAATGGATTTTTACTTAACTTTTCTCTAGAAGGGTTTTCAATGAAAATAAGGTTTTCGCAAAAACACTTCAATGTGACACGCCAGATTCGGGCCTAACTTCTAGGCCGGGTTTGGGGTGTTACAATAAAATCCCAATTTAGTCCACCTAATCCACCTACTTGACCAAATTTTAACCTCTATTATCCCCTATGGCCGGCCACCCTCTAACTAAGGGTCAAATTACACATTAAAGGCCTCCAATTAATATTCTATGGCTATTAGGCACCTTTAGCTTATAAAATGGAACTTTCGCACTTTATGCGATTTAGTCCTTTTTCGCGATTAAGCATGAAATCGCTAAAATTAAAGTGCCAAAATTTTCATGCACTTATAAAATCATACTATAACTAATATAATAATATAAAAATAATTTTATTCAACCTCGGATTAGTGATTTCAAAACCACTGTTCTGACTAGCCCCTAAATTGGGCTGTTACAACGGCTGTGTGAAATTGACTAATTTCCCCAAATCAGCCACACGACCGTGTGGCCATGCCGTGTGGCCAGGCCTTGTGGCACCCAATTTAGCCTGGAAACCCTAAATCCCAAAAGAACACGGCCGTATGAATCGTCCGTGTGGGGGCACCGCTCGTGTGGCCACCCGTGTGGTCACGAAACCACACCAAAATAGGCTGCAGATCCTGTATTTGCTGGCGAAACAGTTCCCAAACCCTAGGTAACTCAACAAGATACCAAAATATGCCGAAAACATATGATTCCATGGTAAATTGAATAATTTCTGATCACACAAATTTTGCCGAATTTCCACAAAAAAGTCGACAATTCAACATCAAAACTTAACAATTCAGAAAACACCATAACTATCGAATTTCACATATCCTATTCATAATTTCATTAACGAAAAAGAAAGGTTTGAATCCCACACCTGATTTGTGAGATAAGCACCCGAATAGTTTGATTCGCCCCCCAAGCCAACATAGAGACCCACCGGTCAACAATGACGATGATAAACCCATAATTAATTGGGGAACCAACAGAGGGAAAGAAAGAGAAGAAAATCTCTCGATTGAAAAAAAATAAAAAGGGAGAGGGAAAAAACGTCCAGGGAGAAAAGAAGAGAATGTGCAAAACTTTTTCCCAATAACAAAAATAATAAAATAAAAATAAACCAATCAAAATAACAAAAATAAAGTTAAATTTAATAACTACCTTTAATTCAAAACAAATAAAAGGTGCAAAAATAATTTCCCACTAACACACCTGAAGACTCGAACCCGAGACCCCACAACCAACCACCAGACCAGCAGGCCCATTCTTACACTATAACGTAGAAACTATTCCAAGTGCGCGACCTACTCACAAACCCTTAGAATCTCAATCTTCTAACACGAAAACCAGGGTGTTACAAAATGATAACAAGTTTAGAGGCGATGAATATCCCAAGCTGACTTAGCCACATTGCATTTTGCAATTCTTTTGAATTCCTGTAGTTCAACTCCATAAAAAATAACATGTAATTCTTTGTTGTTAGCATTGACCAACTTTTCTTCCTCAGTGTACCACCAGGCTTCTGGCTTGACCACTTTTCCACTTCTAATGTTCATCTTTGGTGGCTACCAACCAAAGAACACGCCACGCCACGCCATGCCTTTTCATAATCAATTTGATGTATGTCTTCATTCGTGCTTTCGAGTAGGCATAATTTCCAACTTCAAGCATAATAGGTCGAGATGTAGAAAAACATTCCATAGTTTGATTCTAACAACGTTTCAGATCTTCAGTAGCTACTTTAAATGATAGGCTTCAATACAAAATGAGGTTTTGAAACTATTACTGGAAAACTAAAAAAGTTCTTAAAAGGAGTGGTGGGGAAGTGGGCACTTCTCTAGCACCAAACTGAAAATAGTAATCAAAATCGAACACATAGGAATTATTTACGCAGTTTGGTTTCCCTGCATCCGTAGAGCCTCGCTCAATGAGAAATATCCACTCTTCAACAATTACAACATTTGAATCTAACCTATCACACACCTCATAAGAAATCTCCTCAGTTTTGAATCTTGAAGATTGATAATCTCACCATTAAGTTCACCCCTGTGAGCTCATCAGGTAAAACCACAACACAAATGATTTTACTATAAAGTTGCACTCTAAGAAAAGTTTCTTACTTGAACAGGATAAGTGCTTAAACTATCAGTAAAATAACCTATACAAATCTATCCATTAAATTGACTATTTTCGAGACTTGCTTACATAGAAGATCTATCACAATCCCACTAAAATAGTAATAAGATAAATTGTGTAGAATATAATGATAACAAGTAAAGTAAATATTGACACTTGGCAAATAATCAATCAGAGTTGCAATCTAATACAATATCCACAATCTAAGGGATTGACTTGGGTGATCCAAATCGATTCAATCTCCAAAGTATGTTTCCTTAAGTAATATGATCTTCATTAATGGGCTAGATATCATCTATATAGTTAGCATAACCCATTTATACAGTTTAATAAATTGACAACACTTCAAATATAGAAATTGTCTTCAAATAGATTCAATACCAGGGAAGTGGCCACTTTTTCGGCACTCAATGGTCAATTTCATATTTTTGAACATGTAATGTATCCCTTTTCCCGTGGATTGCCTTTTTTATTTTTAATTATTATTTAATTTTGATATTTTTTATTTATAAAATTTTAATATATATTTTATATTTTATATAAATTTTAAATTATGCGATTACGTACATAAGACTTATGTTAGAAAAAAAATAAATTAGCTCACGGGGGAAAAAAAGTAAGTATCAAAATTGGGCTTAGAAAAATTATTGGTACAAATGATGCTATATCGAAACATATTTGAGTCTTCTAAGAAAATAAGTTCCAATCAAGCTTATTTTAAGAAATATTCTTTTTACAATATTATGATAAGAAAATTTTACTACTATTAAATTACGTATTTAATTTTTTTTATAAAAAAAGCCTCCGGAATAGGCGGGTGTTCACCCTATAGTTTTCCTAAAACTAAATAAATATTCCAGAAACATTTATTCGAAAAAAAGGAGCCAAAAAGACAAAGTGAAAGAGGAAAAAGTCGGTGCAAATTAAAAATGCAAGGAAAAACACATATTGTTATAGTTGAAAACACAAAAAAATAGAAAACCGATTTAACCACCGCCACCGTCACCGCCACTGCGACTGCCACCTTCACCTTCTCCACCGTCCCTGCCACCATTTTAACCATCTCGTAAACAGTCGAAGGAAAAAACAAAAGAAAACTCACAAAATATAATCCTTTTTCTGTTGAATCGTTATTGTTGTTTTGATGTCAGCTAAAGAAGATGCCAAGGGAAGGCGGCCTGGGAAAGGGAAGGCCAAATGGATCCGGATTCTTCTCGGAGTTGGGTATTGGGTCCAAGGTTTCAGGTGTTTTCCATGGATGGCTGTTAACTTTTTTCTGAAAGATACTGTTAAAGTAGACTCTTCAATTCTTCAAATTCTTCAGAATTCGGTTAATCTCCCTATGGTTGGGAAGCCCATCTATGGTGTCGTTTCCGATGCCGTTTATATTTCTGGCCAGCACCGTGTTCCTTATATCGCCATTGGTGGTAAAAGCTTTTAATTCTTTTGGTCATTTTTCATCCTCCTGTTTTCTGTTTAATCCAATAATTTCACACTCTGTTTCATTCTGGAAAATGGGAAATATTTTTCTCATAACTATCTGTTCCTTCTATTTTGTGATTCTAGGAATGTTAGTTTATATGCGATTTTTTAAATTATATATTTATAATTATTTTCATTGGAGTAATTTGGGTTTAACTTATCTGTTATGCATAATTTTCTATTGTCTGACTTCAATAGTGGAAAATGTGTTTGCAAAGGAAGAAGAATTAAGGGTTAATATTACTCCATTCTTGCTTTGCTAAGATCCATTTACTTTTCAGTTTTTAAGTATGATCCTTTAGAGGCCCATAAAAAAAATACCCTTAGAAAAATTGAACATACTTGTTTGACACTATTTGACACAAGTCGTATTTGACACTTGCACTTGAGTTCAAGTCACGGGGTTAAATTTTAAATTGTTATGAAAAAGTTAGGATATTGCAACCGATAAGCCTTGTTGTGTGTGTTTCTCCTTCTGATTGCGTTTGATGTCATTTTCAAGCATTTCATTTCGAACAAGCAAAGTTATTCTGCTGGGCAATAATATTAGCAGTGAGGAATAGAATACAGCTGAAGCAAACATGTGGTCCTGATTTGGAAGTTAAGATCATATATATATACATTTGTATTGCAACAATTCTCCTTGTTATAGGCAAGATATCAAACCTCACATGCAAATATAAATGGCCAGCCACCAGCAGAAATATAAATGGCCAGCCACCAGCAGTTAAGCTGTGGCTGGCATTGAGTACTTGCATACAATAATCAAGTGTTAGTGAGGCCTTCTGCTTTTCTCTCATTCATATGAGTATGAGAAGATCAGTGATTCCAAGCTTTGTATGGATGTCAAATTTACCTAGGTGTCAGCAGATCTGTTAATAAGCATTATGTACAGTGAACTGAATATGAGTTCTTGGATTTGATTAGCTGCTGGACATTATACTCATAATTAGTGTGTGTTTGTCAGTTTACCTGGATACCATTGTTTTGTGGAAATACAATCTCTTATTCATACAGAATATGGCTTATAGATTTTTTGACATGTCTTGAGAACAGTAAGATTTAATGGAGGCAAAGTTGTCCCAGAATTTACTCTTTATTCTACCATGTCATCCTGGCTGCTGCTGTTTTCAGCATTTGTGTTCTTGTTGAAAGCAAGGTTCAATAACAGTAGAACTGGATTATAAGTTACAAGTTATGTCGTGTTTCGCTTAGTACTGCTGTACCTTTTTTAAAGAGAATTTTTATTTTCATCTTAGTAATAGATTTTGATGTTTCCTTGCTGCAGCTTTCTTACAGGCAATGTCATGGCTAACAATAGTGATACTTTCACAATCAAACATATCAATTGTCACATTGAGCTTATATCTTCTCCTCAGTAACCTTGGCGCTTCAGTAGCTGAGGTTGCTAACGATGCCATTGTTGCTGAGATGGGAAAATCCGAAAATTCTCAATCAGCTTCCTCAGGTGAGCTCCAGTCATTTGTTTGGATGGCTTCTTCTGTTGGTGGAGTCCTTGGAAACCTGTTAGGCGGCGCTGCCATTGACAGATTTTCACCCCAGTCAATGTTCATCTTTTTCGGACTTCTCCTTGTGCTCCAGTTTCTTATAACTATCTCTGTTCCTGAACGCTCTCTTAACCTTCCAAAAAGTCCATCAAATGTTGGGATCAGGAAACAGCTTTCAGAACTTTCAGCTGCCCTACAAAAACCTGAGATAGCTTACTCAATAGCCTGGTTTGCTGCATCGTATGCCATAATTCCAGCACTGACAGGAACAATGTTCTTTTACCAAACACAGTATTTGAAGATTGATGCCGCTGTATTGGGAATTTCTAAGGTGTTTGGCCAGGTAGTAACTCTGTTATGGGGTATCATCTACAATCGTAGCTTAAAGTCGGTCCAACCAAGGAAACTGATTGAAACTATTCAGGCAACAATGGCAGTATTCATGATTTCAGATGTGTTGTTTGTTAAAGGGATTTATCGACAGATGGGGGTGCCAGACTCTATCTACATTGTGGTTTTCTCTGGTGTCTTGGAGGTTCTATTCTTCTTCAAGATCCTGCCGTTTAGTATTCTGATAGCTCAACTCTGCCCTCGAGGATGTGAAGGGTCTCTAATGGCATTTGTAATGTCTGCTGTAGCCCTTGCATTCATAGTGAGCGGATACCTTGGTGTTGCATTGGCATCATACTTGGGGGTCACAGGAAATGATTTTTCTGGATTACCTCTTGGCCTTCTAATTCAGGCAGTTTGTACCTTTCTGCCGCTATTTTCTTCATCATGGATACCTGATCAGAAATCTAAAACCAGGACAGAGTAAATAATGTCAGTCCTTTCAAGAATGGTATGAAATGCATCCATGGTGCCGTTTTAGCCTTCTTTCGTTTTGAACATGATTGCTTTTTACTAACATTTTTTATTTTATTTTCACAGCAATATTTATTATGAACATACAAACAATAAGAACAGTCACAGGTAGTTTTAGGAACTTCGCTATAGACATGATATCTTTGGACTTGTTATTGCAAGTGAAGGAAAGATTTTAAGACTTAAATCAGTCAAAAAACTTGGTATATATAGTGGCCAGTAATGTATGTGAGAATGAGATAGCTTCTTTTTTTTTTTCTTTTTTTCTATTAACCTGATTTTGGTGGAATGTAGTTGAAATTGTTGTGTTTGAGTTGCAAATTAAGAGCAGCCGAAACAGATAGGAACATTTTAACGGTCTCTATTTGATTTTTTCCGCAGAACCCTAGCAGAACTTGTTTGATGCCTCTTTATCAATTGGCTTGTTAATAATTTACCTTTGCGTTCTTCATTGTCGTCTCAGATTAGGATCTAGGACATAAATTTTCAATACTGTATCATTATCATTCATGTGTAGCACTTTCTAGTATCATTTAAGCCGTCAAAATTTTTCTTGGGTCAGAATTAAATCGTATTATTTTTATTATTTTTATGATAGTAAAATTTAAATTTTATTATTTTAATAGTTTATATATCTTTATAAAATTAAATCAATTTTTTTATTATTTTTGGGGTTAAAGTATAATTTTACTATTATTAATTTAAAATTTTATAAATTATAAAGGGTCTAAATAATTTTTTTTTTTATTTTCTAGTTTAGGGGGTCGGGCTCTTACCAGTTTCCTAGCTCCATCACTGATTTCAGTTGTTTGATATGTTTTGATTTTTCATCTTTGTTGAAGTGTTTAACTTATGAATATGAAGATATGATTTTTTAAGATCTTTCAAATGTAACTTAAATGAAATGTAACTGAACTCGTACTAGACAAGTATTCATATTCGAAACTCACATTTGAGTTTAAGCAACATAATTTTTAATATTACTATATCTTCTTTTCAACTTCTTTGTTTTGTATTTTTATTTAGGGTATAAAATTCACTCATTTGCATGAAATTAAATGCCAAAGTTCGGGTTTCACCAAAAGATGCTTCAGTCGTACCGAATTCCATTTTGATAATTTCAGTAGACTTTGCTCAATTTTCAGAAGGCTACTTCATTTGATACTGCTAAACCAGTAAAATACCAGCCAAATCAGGTATCAAATCTTCAAAATGCGTTAGCAACAATGTCTAGATTCACAAGACAAGCAACAAAGACTAGAATCAATAAACATGGTGTTGGAACAGCCAAATAACTAAATAGTAAACTCCTATTGGCAAAGCATCTATGTTTTATATTATTCGAACTCTTGGTTTGTTATAAAATATTCGGCTACGTTGGCATAGATTCGGATATAATTATAGAAACATATCTTTTCAAATATACAATGAAACCTTAAAAAATATAGGTAAATCTCAATAAAAGATTAAAAAATTAATTTATATGAAAAAATACATCTAATTGAGCCCTCAGTGATTAAAAAAAAATCAATTGGCCACTTTTGTTAACGAAAACCGTCAGTTAATCGGTTTAATTGCCAACCTCGTTGACGAGAGCTACCAAAAATTGTCACGTGACAGTATGCCATTGTGGCATACCTCGCCAACAAAAATAAAAAATAAAAAAATTAGTTCAGAAAAAATAAAGAATATTTTTTAAAAAAAATTAAATTTAAAAAAATATTTTTTCAAAAAATAAGATTTTTTTAAGAATAATTAAATTGCGCATATAAAATGAATCTACATAAATAGTTGTCCATCCATTTTAGATGAATGAATTTCAAAAATTTTAAGAAATTATTACAAATTTCTAAAAAAATATACAAAATTTCAAATGTACATAAACTCAAAAAAAAAAATTATTTATTAAAAATTTATATTGAATATATATATATGCTCACTCGATTGCCGAGATCAAGCGACGCGAAGCATTACTGTTCAGGCCCTCAACCGAAACCATTACTCTTTTGGGGGCTGTGGTTCAACCCTCCTTTGTCGTTCAGGTGGGCTTTGAACAATCTCGCCATTAACAAACAACTCAGCTGCAAATGTTTAACCCAACATAGACCATAGGTGTGTGAGATTTACAATGTGAAGCAAAATGAACCAAATTCCGTACAAGAATAACAACTACAGAAGATTAAACTCAAAAAGAACCATAGAAAAAGAAGTTTGTGCATCGTTTATTTGATTATTTCCTTTTCGAGAAAGGCAAACTGATCTATTAACAAAGATTATCACAAGAAGTCGACAACCGTAGAACTAGGTAAAAAGCAAAATTTTATGTATCTTCTCCGAGAACTCTGCAATGCTGAAAACTCAAGCAAAGAGGAGTACCGAGAGGACTTCGATGTGAGTCCATTAGCATTCAAAGCTACTCATTGCCAGCTAAAGGCTAGTAGCTTTGCCAAGATGGACTGAGATAAATTGCTCTTAAACAGATTGTTTATGTTTCAAATAAGAAGTAAGCATGTCATTTCAGGAAAAAGGATAATACGCTACTCCAAAATGAAACTATTGACATAATCGTCGTAATGGTTGATCTTGGCAGCCAAGTGAGCGAGGGTGAGGTAGTGAGCATATGTATATTTAATATGAATCATTATATATATTTTTAGAATTTTTTAATAAATAATATTTTTTTTAGTTTTTGTACATTTGAATTTTTTTAATAATTTTTCTTTTATAATTTTTGAAGTTTTAATTTTGTATTCATCCAAAATATGACGACAACTAATTATCCAGATTTATTTTATATGCACTTTTAATTATATTTTTTTAAAAAAATTGTTTTTTGTTGACTTGGTCTGCATCTGTCATCCTTGTTAACAAAATTAACAATCAAACCCAATCAATTGATGGTTTCCATTAATGAATGGGCCAATTGGTTTTTTTTTTTAATCACTTAGTGCTCAATTGAATACATTTTTTCATAATAATTCAATAAATTTTTCAATTTTTTACTGTGAGATTTTTTAACCCTTAAACAAAAAATATATGTAATTTGTAACACCCTATACCCAGCCTGGTCGCCAAGATCGAATATCAGGATGACACACCACTGTCTCATGTCATACTCATAGCAAATTGTCACATTATTAAGAAATTATCCTCTTTATCAGTGATCTTATTAGTCAAACATATATCAATCATCATAAGAACATGCCAAACATACTTTTAATAAACTTATAATAATAATTAAACATGCATTAGGACTACTTAGCAAAGTTCTCAAACCAGGTCTGTAGGTATTGATACTGACACTAAGGTATCAATATGTTCTTTAAGTGGTATCGATACCACTTGAAAAAACGATACCAAACTTGTATTCTGTTTCTCGATTAAAAACCCAAAGTCTCGAAAATTATCGATACTTGTCATGAAATATCAATACTTAAACCCCGAGTATCGATACTCGAGCAAAGGTATCGATACCAAATCTCTATTCTGACTTCCTGTACGTCTCAAAACACAAAGGTATTGATTTTAAAACCCGATTATCGATACCTCTGCTCCAGACCTCAAAAATGCTGCGTACATAAGCAATTAATCCATTCCAATTTAATTCCTAAACATCATACATCAATTACTTTGCCAAGTAATCGTTCAACGACCTAATTAATAGTTCAATATCGCAAAATCGTGTTCAAGCGAGTACCATCAATCCCTCATCATGTTCATGAACTCAAGCATAACAATAACATGTAATCCTTATAAACCGAACCAAAGACCAGCAAAATATCTAGAAGTTAACATGGCTATATACAAGTCTACCACATTGCCTCATTTCCTAAAACGTTAATAAATGTAGAACTCATACGAAATACCAAATAGACTTGCTTGGATCACCATTGGAACCACACCGCTCACACCGGCACACAACTAATCTGCAAAGTTTAAGAAGGGAGTGGGTGAGCTTAACAAGCTCAGTGAATGCTCAGAGTAACTATAACAGCTCGATTTAGGGCCTAGTCAGAATAGTGGTGCGAGACCACAGATCCGAAGTAGAAATATATGTTTTAATGATTTTTATAAGGCTTATGAGATGCTTGCATGATTGTGTGAAAATTTCATGAAGGAATTTTATTAATTAGTGAATAAATTGTCCATTAGGACTAAATTGCAAAGATTAGAAAATATGAATTCTAGAAGATTTAAGTATGAAATAGAATTATAAAAATTACTAGAGGTCCTTATTTAGCAATTAGACCATTATATGTTAAGATGGACAAAAATGGACATGGGAAGGAAAAATCTCAAGAAAGGATCTGTAACAGCCTTAACCCATGTTTGTTGCCGAATTAGGGTTACAGGTGTTACCATGTAAGTTAAAAACTTCAGTTCACTCGATTGAAACTTAATCGTTCATCTTTATCAATGTTTTAATAATAATAAACAAACAATTTCATATGTGTAACACATACTTGATATATCAATCTAAGTCATATACAATATAATCATCGATGAACTTAAAATGACTAAATAATGTATACTACAACATTATCACTTAACTATCTGATTTCATGCAATGTACTTCCTATTAATACCTATTTCATAAGGCATAAACCTATTTCCACATAACCAAAAATATGCAACTTATTACATAACACATACATGCTTATAATTTGGCCGAATATACAAGACCTCATTTTCAACATTTCATGTTGATTCCCTAGCACAAACCAAGTTTTGGTAATTTCATATACTCAAATTTAATAAGTGACTTCACAAGCAAAATATTTATATATCATAATTATAAACATCTTCTATATTCGACTATGAGCCTAAACAAATAATTCATTAAACATGTTAACTACATTTGCAACTATCACCTAGGTTTGGCCGAATACACATACATGCATTACTCACATAATTCCTACTTAACAAATTGATTGAAGTTGTCACGCTTATACAATTCCCGATAATACTCAACTAGCATATATCTACCTTGACTTAGACATGCAAAGATTAACTTAAATGCCAATCCACCTGACTAATTTAACACAAACGTTGGTTTTACATGAAATCATATAGAATGCATAAGATTAAAATAAAGAAACAACCATGACCAAATTGTTGAAACCGAACACTGTAACCACATTGTCAAAAATAAATAAAAACCAAACTTATAATGTATGTTTAAGCCATTTTCGCATGGCTATTTTATATACATATAAACATAACATCATTCCAACATTTAGCTAGCCTATACATGCCTTTGATTCAAAAATAACCAGCTTAAAAGTACCAAAATGGGATGATAGTGTGGTTGACTTCACCAACGATCCTTCGAGCCCGTAACATGACTAAAATCTATAAAACGAATAATGAACACACAAAGTAAGCTCACTAGCTTAGTAAGTCTCAAGCAAATATAATTACAAGGATCATACACTCAAACATATTAAGTGTTCAGGCTTATAATATTGAACATAAATTCTTCAATATATAAAAATAATGTACATAGCCGAATACTAGTTATTCCCATAATTTAAATATTATAACTATATCAACTTGAACATATAATATCAAAAACTCATAATTATTGTATTTAACCGTATATTCTGAGTGACATGAACACATCTAAAAAAAAAATCAATCTCATATGTCTATTTATACATATATGCAAACCCTTTCAAACTCTTTTACCATTGATCTTTCCATTTGTAACCGAGTCTTCAATGTAATAAGCATATATGTATATGTGTATATATATATATATATATATATATCAATTCCATACGCATATAATATTCATTCACATTAATGATGAGCATCATCATTACAAAGAAACATACTTATAGAGTCATCCACTTCATCACATCGTACTTAACTAAAACGATAATAAATTAACTTACTCTATTCTTTGCTAATATAGTAGGCCAACTCTTACCCGAAGCTTTGATACATAGCACTCGCACATGTGTGTCACCTTAGTTAAATTTTCGATTTCTCCGTTTATAGCATTTCACTGGCCTTAAGCCTGCTAAACCTGAAGTCTGAAATTTGAACACCGGTATTTAGCCTGCTGGGCAATAAACCCGAAATAGTACACGGCACAAAGCCTGCTAGGCAAATAGCCTGAAATGATTCACCACTATTAATCATTCGTTTCACATTTCTTAGTGCTAAATTCACAAACATTTCATAAACTTCATATCTATTTCACATATCAAACCAAATTTACATATTCACATTACTTTAAACGAAATATAGTCAATCCAATAAACATATACTACCACATTCAGCTATCACATAGATTTATACCCAAATTTGTCAAATATAATCATTTAATATATTCATAATTAATTTTTCATCATACACTTGCTTAAGGACTTACCTCGGATTTATTTCGGACGACGAAGATAGTTATCCGTGAACTTGCGTTTTTCCCCAATCCAAAACCCGGTTCTTTATGATCTTGATCTAGAATATCAAATTGAACCCTTTTTAATTACATTTCCATTCAATTAAATACAAATATACAAAATCATGTAATTTACCAATTTACCGCTGACCTTTTCAACCTATTCAATTTAATCCGTAATGTACCACAATACAAAATACAACTAATTGAGATTTCTTCTCAATGGCCGAATGGTCACTAGGTCCCTACGAGTCTCCATAAACCTTCCTTCTATCATTTTAACCCTTCCACTATTTAATTTAGGCAATTGACTCTTCATACTTAATTCACCCAATAACCATATCTAAATATAACCATTCATCCGTGGCCAATTACACTATATATATATAACCGAACATCAAAACAAGATAAAAATTCATGAATGGTCATCTCAACATTCGGCCGAATATAAGGGCATCATCATGCATAAATTAAAACAATCTTCCTACAAGCTTAAACTACTTCTTTCCATTTCATCTAAATTCATTAACACAACAAGTTATAAATTATCTCCCATGGCCGAATCTCATCATGCCTAACATCCAAAAATTTTAGCATGCTTTCGGCAATGCTCAAGATAACCCACCCATTTACACATAATTTTTCTAATTTAAAACTCAAATTCTCACCTTAACACCACATGCAAGGCCGAATGAGGGAGGATGGATTTCTTCCTTTCTTTTAAAAGAATTTCGGTGAAGAAGATGAAACAAAGGAAGAGAAAATGATTTTTTTTTATGGTTATTTTTATTATACCATATAATTCATATTATCCTTTATAAAATATAACTTTAACATTATAAAATAATAAAAGAAATCCTCCCCCATCATCATTGCCGTCCACTTACATAAAAAGTGGAAATTTGACATGCAAGCCCTTGCATTAAAATAAAATAATTCAATTACCTATTTAATATCATGCACACTACTTTTACTACTTATCTATTCAATCCTTTTTGCTAGATTAACACACCAATAAGCAAATTGACTCACCAAATTTTAACACATGCTCTATCATAGATCATAAACTCAATATAAAATATTAAAATATTCTATGACTCAGTTTGTGGTTCCAAATCACCGCTTCGATTAGGGTCAAATTGCATCACAACTCTACCCCCTTAGGGATTTTCGTCCCCTAAAATCTTCTTTATTAAACAAAGTTGGGTATTGTTGCCTCATTGAGTCTTGAGACTCCCACGTAGCCTCTCAACTCCATACCGATTCCATAACACTTTTACTAACGAAATTTTCTTGATTCTCAATTCTTTCATTTCCGAGATAAAATACGGATTTGTTCCTCCTCGTACATCATATTGGATTGGATTTCAATCTCGCACAGAGCGATCACATGCGACGGATCGGATCGATATCTATGAAACATTGAAACATGAAATACTTTGTCGTCGGTCTCAAATTCTATATCTTTTTATTTAAAGTCCAGAGGACTTCGATAATCGATCTTGCTTTCAAACAATCTCGGATCAATTTCACTTTTTGTTCTGTATCTTTATCAAATTAACCTCATGTAACTTATTCTCACCGAGTTCACTCTAGTAAAGAGGTGTACGACTTTTATGTCCGCACAAAGCTTCATATGGTGCCATTTCAATACTCGTCTGAAAAATTATTATTATAATGTAAATTCAATCAATGACAGTACTATTCCCTGAACCATAAAACTCTAGTACACACAAAGACATTAACATACCTTCAAAAATATGAATAGTTCGTTTAGATTGACCATCTGTTTGCGAATGATAGATCAGATCGAAATGTAATTTTGTGCCCAAAGCTTCTTGCTATTTCTTCCCGAATCGTTATGCAAATCTCGAATCTTTATCTAACACAATAGATAGTGGCACCGTCTTGTCTCACAACTTTAGTAATAATAAACTCGTTCAATCTTTCTAGTGAAAAATCGGAGATCTTACCGAGACGAAATGGGCGATTTAGTTAATCACCAACTACTGGCGCAAATCACATATTTTTTTTTGAAGTCAAGGCCATTCGAAACAAAGTCTATTGTTACTCTATCTCATTTCCACTCAGAAACCAAAATAGGATGTAGAAATTTAGACGGAACTTGATGTTCAACTTGCACTTGCTGACAACTAAGCATTTCAAAACAAAGTCGAAATATCTCGTTTCATACCGGACCACCAAAGAGTATTGCTTGAGATCATGGTACATTCTTGTACTTCCCGATGAACAGATAAACAACTATTATGTGTTTCATTCAAAATCAATTGAATTTACTCTGGATTTCTCGGAACACGAGATACTATCCCGATATTTAAAACAATCATCCACAATTTAAAATTCAGATTCAAAATTAATTTCACACCGAGCTCATTTCGCTAGCAATTCATTATTAGACTTCGAGCTTCATATAGTCATTGTAAAAACAACGGTTTTGTTCTCAATTCCTCTACTACAAAACTATCATCCGACAAGTCTAACTGTGCATTCAAAGCACATAATGCAAACAATGACCTTCTACTCAACGCATCAAGAACAACGTTTGTTTTACCCAAATGATAATCTAACATCTTTACAAGCATTCTAGTCAACTGAGTAGCTATCATTGAAGATTCTTTTTATAAATTTATCAGAATAACTAGTTAAGCCCATAAAACTATGAACTTGGACACATTCTTGAGGGTTTCCAACTCAAAATAGTAGAGATCTTACTCGGATCTACTAGGACTCTCAGTGACACAATATGTCCCAAAGACAATCGGGATTTACATTAGTTTGAATTTTGTGTATAATTGTTTTTCTCTCAAAGTTTGCAATAAAATTCTCAAATGTTCAGCATGCTCCTTTTTATCACGTGAGTAAATCAAGATGTCATCTACAAATACCACAACAAATCAATAACAAATTTGACTTCACGAATCAGAGGCCAACCTGATAACTCTTCAAGAAATACATCAGAAAACCCACAACAATAGGCACTGATTCAACTTTCTTCTCAGATATTCTTGAGTCAATCACATAAGTAAAATATGCTTCACAACTCTTTTTCACATAATTCTTAGCTTTCGATGTTGATATTACAGCAGGCAATCCATTCAAATCATCCGACTCAATCCTTACAATCTCATTATTCGGACATCTCAAATTTATCACCTATCTTTTGCAAGTAGCAAAAGCATCATGCACAAATAACCAATCCATACCCGAATAATATAGAATTTATTAGATGGCAAGAGCATCGGATCAATGAGGAAACGGATATCTCAAAACATTAACTGACCAGTTCTTGCATATATAATCAACCAAAACACTTTTACCTAAAGAGTTCAATGCTTTTATGACAAACTCGAGTAGATTCTACAGGCAAAGTCTTAATAAATACTGAGTTCATGCACATGTATGAATGTGTAGAACCAAGGTCTATCAAAGCAATTACAGAAGTACCAAAAAGAGTAAAAATACCGGTTATTATATCAAATGATGAAGCTTCTCTCAAGCTTGGATAACATACTCTCCGATTGTACTCTAGCTTTGTATCGACAATCACCGTCTCTCATAGTTCTCGACTACCACTGATGTTTCTTACATTCTTTCAAGATCTACCTCTCACAAGTACACTATCAGATCTCAAATTCTGAACAATCTCTGGCTTGACAGACTCAGGACAATCTCGAATAAAATGATCAAGCGATCCACATCTGAAGCAAACTTTGTCATTAAATCTACAACTTCTCGGATGCCTCAAACTTGTAAGCCCGGTCCAACGAGTACAACGAACTCTTCTATTTTCAAAATCTCAACTAGCAACCGAATATATATATATATTTTAGGCCATCTTCAAATCTTTTGCACATTATAGCTTGAGGGTATACATTCTCATGCATACTAACTCAATCTCACAAACTCTAGTTCATACTCAGAAATAGTCTATTCGACCTGCTTTTAATTCAAGAATCTTTAATCGATATCTTTCTTATGGAACTCGATGCGGAAGAATTCCCAAATCACTTTCTCTTCGAGTCCACCAATACTAGTGTATTCCACCATGTGGTGTCCTCAATAGTGATATTGCACTTTTTAAACCTTCCTCTGGAGTACATGATAACTCATCGAACATTTGAATAGTATTATCAAACCACAGCTCGATTCGTTTTGCATCATCATCGTCATTAGTTTTAAACTCTTTGACTCGTGTTTCTGATTTTAGCTACGGATGTCTGTCCAATCTAATCGAATTTACTATCGGAGGTACCATAGGTATCGGAGTTGGATTATTCGGGGTGGAGGTTGTTGCCACCAAGTTAGTCCGGATATATGGAGTAAATCATTCGTTCATCATCTAGTAGAAGGCTTACTTAGCCTCCCCTCGTGGCTACTCGAAAAGATCGAGAGTCTATCGCGACCCATGAGCAAGATCGGGCACTATGCTCTCAACATCATCAGCTACGGCTCTGCCAGAGTCCATTTACTAAATATAACACATTTCAAATGTCAGAAGTCACCACACTATCGTATTATAATTTAAGGCATGTATAGCTAGACTCACACGTGCTACGGTAGTCCTAGAATCGACTAAACCGTAAGCTCTGATACCAAATTAAATGTAACACCCTTAACCCATGTTTATTGCCGAATTAGGGTTACGGGTGTTACCATGTAAGTTAAAAACTTCAGTTCACTCGATTGAAACTGTAATATCCCGGGTTAGGGGCTATCTTGTTGTTGCATGTTATTGCCTGGTTGTGGTGTGCTGTGTTGCTATTTTTATGTCTTAGGGGCTTAATTATAGCCTAGGTGTATGCTGAGGTAATGGAAGAATTTTGGTTTTGGGTATTAAGTGAAGGGCCGAGGAAGCTGGGGTTTTTAAGTTATTTTTGGTATTTCATAGCACAAAAAGAAGAGTGGCAGAGTGGCAGAGCATGCGCCACTTGGGAGTTTGGTGTGGCGTCATTTGCAAGGAAGGGGGATGGCCTGAGTTCGAGCTGCGAAACTCCCATTTTGGTTGCATTTTGGGACGGCATGGAGAGGAGGCAGAAGGCAAGTGGAACTCTACCTTGGACTTGGTCAAAAGGGTGACTTGGATGGTGGAGAGCAAATTAAGGAGGAAGACTTGTTCAACTCATTTGAAATGGGTGGAGAGGAGTGTTTGGGGGGATTTGGCCGAATGTTTGGGGGGTGGTGGAGTGTTTGGCCGGTTTTGGGAAAGGGGGAGGTGTTGTGCCGAAATTTTTTGGAGCTAGGTGCACATTCGGTCATTTTGGTTTCAAGGAAGAGGTTTTCCTTTTTGTCTTTTGTCAACCAAACACAAGTGGGTTCTTTTGGTTTTCTTCATTATTTTTGTTGAACCGAAAGATCAAAAATCCCTATAGCATTGCCGAATTGTCTTTGTCTCTCTCAACTTTTTCATTTGTGTATGCCGAATGTTTGTTCTTGTGTTCATTGGATGTTGAGCCGAAACTAGCCTCTCTTCTTCTCAACTTTCTTGTTTTCTTAAAATCTTCATTAGCCGAAACTTTAACCTCCAAGTTATTCTCTCCATTTCTTCTCTTGTAAACCGAGTACACCTTCTTTTCTTCTTTTCTATCTTTTTGGGTGTTAGCCGAATACCACCCTTATTTCTCCCCATCTATATTCTCTTTTCTTTGTACTCAAAGCCGAAAGAAGGGTGTGGAACACCTAGGCCGAATTCCTTTTTCCTAGTGGTGGCTTGGTCGAATAGTGGCTGGTGTTGGGTAAGTAAGCCGAATGCTCATTTCTTCTCTCCCTTAATTTCTTTGTCAATTTTAGAGGTGGCTAAGTGCCGTTTGGGGTATGAGTAAAGGAGTTAACCCCCCTTACTTTGGAACCGAATGTATGGCAGGGCAATCAGGGATTACAAAGCAGTCAGGTGGAGCCCTATCCTTTTGTTAACCGAGTAGGTAAGTGTTGGTAAGATTTCGTTCATGGTTGTTCGTTTAAGTCTGATTAAGTCAAGGTGACAAAGGACTAACCATAATCTCTTAAGGTGTAGCCGATTGTTGATTAGAGAAGGAATCATTGGGGTTCGGGTTGCTAAGAAACCGAACTAATAGCAAGGTAAGGGTGATTCGACAAACCCTTTTTGTCTTAATGGTGTTGGCCGAATGTGTAGATGCCTAACCCCTAATGTGTGGCCGATTGTAGGAGTCAGTACTCGAGGGACTTAGATCATTTTCGTTGGGATTCTAGACTCGTAGTTATCAGGTGTGTAACTAACACACCCTCTACTTAGTAACGTTGTTAATAAACTTGATTGTTTAATAAGATTGAAACAGTGAGAAGGATGATTGGATACCCAAAAAGGGGTATGTGTACGATTCGGGTAAGTCTGTTCTATGATGAGTATTAATGATAATACATGATATCATGATTTATGTTATGCATGTTATGAGTTGTAATGCTTGATATGTTGGCATGATATGCATGGCTTGTATGAGATGCATAATCCCATGAGTATGATATGTGTGGGTGATACGAGAGGAGGGAGCAGTGATATATTGTGCTGACGAGCACCAGTGCTTTGGTAGCACACTTTGTGACTTTGGGTCACCAGAGGTTTGGCACCTCCAGAGGTTTGGTACCTCAGCGTCTCGTCCCGGTGGCTCGATACCACGATGGGTTGGCCCCACGATGATTATACGGGATTGACGCCGGTGATTTGGTATCACACGCGATGGGTTGGCCCCATCACGGTTCGTGACTACGGTCACCGGTGCTTTGGTAGCACATTGTGTCTTTGGGACACCGGAGGTTTGGCACCTCATTGCGACTTGTCCACGTGGTTTGACCACCGTGGGTTGGCCCCACTTGAGATATGGGATCGTCTGCTAGTGATTTGGTATCACCACGATGGGTTGGCCCCATCATCATTGGATTTGTGACTTCGGTCACCAGTGCTTTGGTAGCACATTGTGTCTTTGGGACACGGTGGTTTGGTACCACATTGACGGATATTGTGTCTTTGGGACACCGGTGTTTTGGTAACACATTGTGACTATATGTCACCGGTGGTTTGGCACCACCGGTGGTTTTGGTACCACACGGGTAGAAAAGGAGATACGGATGGTTAGGATCGGGTTGCATTAATTATCTTTGCTATGTATGATGTGTGTTAGCATGTTGTTTCTGGGAGCGGGATTTACACATTGAGTCACTCGACTCACCCTCTCCTTTGACTTTTCAGTGACTCGTAGACGCGGATATGGAGCCTTAATGGACTCGGGTGCACATGCCATGCTTTAATAAAGTTTTACTCGACTCCACTATTTGGGTACATTAGTTTATTTACTTTTAATTGGGTTATTTTGGATTTGTAAAGGCCTTTAAAGTTATGTTTTATGTTGTTGATGTTTTAAGTTGATTTGTGACGTGCCTTAACAAAGTAACTTGGAATAAGTTTTACTAAAACTTGGAAAGATAATGATTTCAAAATTATAACGCATACTGTGTTTTTAAACCATACCATCGGGTATCACACTGAGTTTTCATACGAAACAAAAACAACTGGTTTCCAAATTCGAACTTGTAGTTCTCCTGGGTTTAAAAGTGTTTTATGTGTCACTAAGAAACTAATGAGGATTTTAAATGGTAATAACTCGTTTTAACTACACATTCTGGCTAAGTTCTCGAAATCTTCGGATTTCAAATATATCAACTGATTTCAAACGAGTCTACTCAAATTGTTTTCAAACACACTTGTGCTTTCACTCAGCTTTTAAACGGAAACTCTAACTTTTCAAAAACGATTTCCCCGTAGCATACCAGATTCGGACGTGGTGTCTTGTCCGGGTTTGGGGTGTTACATTTGTGGTATCAGAGCCAAGTTCAAAGGCTGTTTTGTGTGGGCCTGAGGCCCAAAAAGGTTTTCAAAAGTCATTTTAAGTGTTTGTTTTGGAAAGTATGGTTTGAAAGGCATGGCACCGAGTCTCCTGCACTGATTCGCCCGTAAGTACCCCGTACTATTATTTGTGATCCGATTGGATATGACATGATTTGATGATTAGCAATGGTATGCTACCTTAGAGATTGAAACCGATAGGATTACGTGAACTCGCGAGAACAAATCCTCATTAAATATTCATAAGACTTGCTTTTAAACAAGTGGAATAAATCTCGATGCATAAAATTCTTAACCGATCGTGAAAGATTAGTCATGAGCGCGAGGGGTGGACGTGGTCGTGGGCAGGTCGTGGTAGGATGACGGTTTCGAGCCCGTAGGATCCGGGTCGTGGTTCGAAAATGAGATACCGGCCTCGCCACCACCGGAGGTGGTGAGTTCCAAGATCGATCGGAGATGACGCAGTGTCACGAGCGATCTTTGCGAGTGTTGGAAAGGGTAGGCTGGGGCTAGTGGTGGTGCGGGAGTTAGGAAATCGGTTCTGGCGACTCGGGCTAATGGGGCTGAATTCTTTCGAGGTATCCGGTGTTGCTCCTAGCACCGCCGAATATTGGCCGGAGGCAAGCGAACGGATCATGGATGATCTGGACTGGACTACCAAGAGAAGTCGAAGGGTATCGTATCGCTTCTCCGGGATGAGTCATATCGGTGGTGGCTCACGGTTCGGGATAGTGTGGCAAAGAGAGATTTGACATGGGATTATTTTCGGCAACATATCAAAAGAAGTACATCGGGGCTAGTTACATCGACTCCCGAGAGAAAGGCATTTACGAGGCTTGTTCGGGGAGTAAGTCCATTCTTGAGTACGAGGCCGAGTTCTGGTGAGTAGGTATGCCGAGGCATTGTAGCCACCGAGCATGAGAGGTGTGTTCGTTTCGAGGATGGTCTCGCGAGGCGAGTTGAGGTTGCTGATTGCTCCTCGCCAGGAGCGCGAGTTTGCTTGTCTTAGTTGAGAAGGCTAAGGTAGCCGAAGGTGTTAAGGAGTCCGTGAGGCGAGCATGGACAGGAGTAGGCTTAAGAGGAGCTTGGGTCTTCTGTTCGTCGGGTAACCCGCGAAGAGGGCTAGACCGGAGAGCGTAATCGATCTGCTAGGGTTGTTATTGCTAGGCGGGGACCGCCGCAGATGTAATCGCGTGGGAAATCTCATTGGGGTGGTTCTTTGGACCGGTGGAAAAGGTTGCTTCGAATGTGGTTCTCTCGGATCATCGCATTAGGGACCGTCCGCGTGGGATGGCCGAGGATTCGGTCGGAGAGTCGAGCCGTAATCGGTTCGTAGGTTATGGACCGCCACCGCAGAGGGCCGTGGTAATGGCGAGGTGGTTATGGTTCGCAGTCGGGCCGTGGAGCACCTGGCAGAGGTGCAGGTAGTTCTGACGCTAGACAACCTGGATTGGTATATGCTGCGAGGCGCCGAGAGGAGGGCGACGCACCGGACGTCATAACCGGTACGTTCTTGATTTTTGGTACTCCTTATACTGCTTTAATTGATGTGGGATCGACGCACTCATATGTTGCCAGTAGTATAGTAGAGACAATGGACTTAGACTCTGAGATATCTTCTAGGCAGATGACTGTGATTAGTCCGTTAGGTCACTCTGTAGTAGTAGATAAGCTGTTTAGAGATGTACCTCTAGAACTCCAAGGGGTAGTATTTGCTGCTGATCTAATGGAACTGCCGTTTGGGGAGTTCGATCTGATTCTCGGGATGGATTGGCTGGTTAAGTACCAGGCAAGGTTGGATTGCGCGGCCAAGCGCATGGTTCTTAAGACGGTTGATGGTGTTGAGGTGGCTATGATAGGTAATAGGAGAGATTACTTATCAAATGTGGTATCTGCTCTGAAAGCGGAGAAGATGGTCGGGAAGAAGGGTGCGAAGCATATGTGGTTCATGTGTATGCCTTGGAGGCTAAAGAGTCCGCTGTTGAGAAGGTCCGCATCTTGTTAAGGAATTTGCTGATGTGTTTCTGAAGAGCTTAGGGTTTGCCGCCGATCGAGAGGTAGAGTTCGGGATTGATCTCATTGCCGGATCGCGCCCGGTGTCTATTGCTCGTATAGGATGGCACCAAAGGAATTGGTGGAGCTTAAGGCTCGAGATCCGTGGAGTTATTGGATCGAGGTTTTATCGGGCCAAGTGTTTCGCCGTGGGAGTGCGCCGGTATTATTCGTTAAGAAGAAAGATGGCACGATGCGGATGTGTATAGACTACCGCCAGTTGAACAAGCTGACGATTAAAAACAAGTATCCGTTGCCGCGGATAGACGATTTGTTTGATCAGCTGAAGGGTGCTGCGGTATTTTCGAAGATCGACTTGAGGTCCGGGTATCACCAATTAAAGGTTAAGGAGGTGATATCCATAAAACAAATAAGCCGGACTCGGTATGGGCACTACGAATTTCTAGTAATGCCGTTCGGGTTGACTAACGACCGCAGCGCTTATGGATATGATGAATAGGGTGTTTCAAAGAAGATCCGATCGGTTCGTGGTGGTTTTTATAGACGACATCTTAGTGTACTCAGGGCGAGAGAGAAGAGCATGATGCGCATTTGAGAGTGGTGCCGCAGATTCGAGGGAAAAGCAACTCTATGCTAAGTTCGATAAGTGCGAGTTCGCTTAGAGAAGTGACGTTCTTGGGTCATGTAGTGTCGGTGAGGGATTCGTGTAGATCCTCGTAAAATTGAGGCGCTTTTGGGTTGGAAGCCGCCTAGGTCGATGGTGAGGTTCGAGTTTTCTGGTTTGGCCGGATACTCACCGAAGGTTTGTTGAGGGTTTCTCGTTAATAGCAGCTACCGATGACCAAGTTGTTAAGGAAAGAGGTTCCGTTTGTATGGACTGAGAAACAGCAGGAAAGCTTCGGACCGGCAGAAGTCTTATGCCGATCTTAAGCGGAGGGATATAGAGTTTGCTATTGGGGATCGAGTGTTTCTGAAGGTCTCGCCTTGGAAGAAGGTGCTAAGGTTCGGAAAGAAAGGCAAGCTAAGTCCGAGGTTCATTGGGCCGTATAAGGTTTTGAGACGAGTTGGACCAGGAAGCGTATCGCCTTGAGTTGCCAGCAGAGCTTAGTCAGATTCACGACGTTTTTCATGTTTCGATGCTTCGGAGGTATCGTTCAGATCCGTCGCACGTGGTAGCGGTGGAAGAGATCGAGGTGAATCCAGACTTGTCTGTGGAAGAGGAACCTGTGCAGATTCTTGACCGGGATGTGAAGGTTCTGCGTAGAAAGTCGGTGCCTTTGGTTAAGGTACTTTGGCGGAATCATGGCATAGAAGAAGCAACGTGGGAACCCGAGGATACGATGAAACAGCAATACCCGCAACTCTTTTGACCAGGTAATTTCGAGGCCGAAATTATTTTTAAGGGGGGTAGAACTGTAATATCCCGGGTTAGGGGCTATCTTGTTGTTGCATGTTATTGCCTGGTTGTGGTGTGCTGTGTTGCTATTTTTATGTCTTAGGGGCTTAATTATAGCCTAGGTGTATGCCTGAGGTAATGGAAGAATTTTGGTTTTTGGGTATTAAGTGAAGGGGGCCGAGGAAGTCAGGTTTTTAAGTTATTTTTGGTATTTCATAGCACAAAAAGAAGAGTGGCAGAGTGGCAGAGCATGCGCCACTTGGGAGTTTGGTGTGGCGTCATTTGCAAGGAAGGGGGATGGCCTGAGTTCGAGCTGCGAAACTCCCATTTTGGTTGCATTTTGGGACGGCATGGAGAGGAGGCAGAAGGCAAGTGGAACTCTACCTTGGACTTGGTCAAAAGGGTGACTTGGATGGTGGAGAGCAAATTAAGGAGGAAGACTTGTTCAACTCATTTGAAATGGGTGGAGAGGAGTGTTTGGGGGGATTTGGCCGAATGTTTGGGGGGTGGTGGAGTGTTTGGCCGGTTTTGGGAAAGGGGGAGGTGTTGTGCCGAAATTTTTTTGGAGCTAGGTGCACATTCGGTCATTTTGGTTTCAAGGAAGAGGTTTTCCTTTTTGTCTTTTGTCAACCGAAACACAAGTGGGTTCTTTTGGTTTTCTTCATTATTTTTGTTGAACCGAAAGATCAAAAATCCCTATAGCATTGCCGAATTGTCTTTGTCTCTCTCAACTTTTTCATTTGTGTATGCCGAATGTTTGTTCTTGTGTTCATTGGATGTTGAGCCGAAACTAGCCTCTCTTCTTCTCAACTTTCTTGTTTTCTTAAAATCTTCATTAGCCGAAACTTTAACCTCCAAGTTATTCTCTCCATTTCTTCTCTTGTAAACCGAGTACACCTTCTTTTCTTCTTTTCTATCTTTTTTGGGTGTTAGCCGAATACCACCCTTATTTCTCCCCATCTATATTCTCTTTTCTTTGTACTCAAAGCCGAAAGAAGGGTGTGGAACACCTAGGCCGAATTCCTTTTTCCTAGTGGTGGCTTGGTCGAATAGTGGTGGTGTTGTTGGGTAAGTGTCCTAATGCTCATTTCTTCTCCCCTTAATTTCTTTGTCAATTTTAGAGGTGGCTAAGTGCCGTTTGGGGTATGAGTAAAGGAGTTAACCCCCTTACTTTGGAACCGAATGTATGGCAGGGCAATCGTGGATTACAAAGCGAATGTGTGGAGCCCTATCCTTTTGTTAACCGAGTAGGTAAGTGTTGGTAAGATTTCGTTCATGGTTGTTCGCTTAAGTCCGATTAAGTCAAGGTGACAAAGGACTAACCATAATCTCTTAAGGTGTAGCCGATTGTTGATTAGAGAAGGAATCATTGGGGTTCGGGTTGCTAAGAAACCGAACTAATAGCAAGGTAAGGGTGATTCGACAAACCCTTTTTGTCTTAATGGTGTTGGCCGAATGTGTAGATGCCTAACCCCTAATGTGTGGCCGATTGTAGAGCCAGTACTCGAGGACTTAGATCATTTTCGTTGGGATTCTAGACTGTAGAGTTATCGTGTGTGTAACTAACACACCTCTACTTAGTAACGTTGTTAATAAACTTGATTGTTTAATAAGATTGAAACAGTGAGAAGGATGATTGGATACCCAAAAAGGGTATGTGTACGATTCGGTAAGTCTGTTTCTATGATGAGTATTAATGATAATACATGATATCATGATTTATGTTATGCATGTTATGAGTTGTAATGCTTGATATGTTGGCATGATATGCATGGCTTGTATGAGATGCATAATCCCATGAGTATGATATGTGTGGGTGATACGAGAGAGAGAGGGAGCAAAGTGATATATTGTCTTGACGAGCACCGTGCTTTATTAGCACACTTTGTGACTTTGGGTCACCAGAGGTTTGGCACCTCCGGAGGTTTGGTACCTCGGCGTCTCGTCCCGATGGCTCAGTACCACGATGGGTTGGCCCCACGATGATTATACGGGATTGACGCCGGTGATTTGGTATCACACGATGGGTTGGCCCCATCACCGATTCGTGACTACGGTCACCGTTGCTTTGGTAGCACATTGTGTCTTTGGGACACCGAGGGTTTGGCACCTCATTGCGACTTGTCCCCGTGGTTTGACCACCGTGGGTTGGCCCCACTTGAGATATGGGATCGTCTGCTAGTGATTTGGTATCACACGATGGGTTGGCCCCATCATCATTGGATTTGTGACTTCTGGTCACCAAAGGCTTTGGTAGCACATTGTGTCTTTGGGACACCAGTGGTTTTGGTACCACATTGACGGATATTGTGTCTTTGGGACACCAGTGTTTTGCAACACATTGTGACTATATGTCACCAGTGGTTTGGCACCACCAGTGGTTTGGTACCACACGGGGTAGAAAAGGAGATACGGATGGTTAGGATCGGGTTGCATTAATTATGCTGCTATGTATGATGTGTGTTAGCATGTTGTTTCTCTCGGAGCGGATTTACACATCGAGTCACTCGACTCACCCTCTCCTTTGACTTTTCAGTGACTCGTAGACGCGATATGGAGCCTAATGGACTCGGGGTGCACATGCCATGCTTTAATAAAGTTTTACTCGGACTCCACTATTTGGGTACATTAGTTTATTTACTTTTAATTGGGTTATTTTGGATTTGTAAAGGCCTTTAAAGTTATGTTTTATGTTGTTGATGTTTTAAGTTGATTTGTGACGTGCCTTAACAAAGTAACTTGGAATAAGTTTTACTAAAACTTGGAAAGATAATGATTTCAAAATTATAACGCCCTGTGTTTTTAAACCATACCATCGGGTATCACACTGAGTTTTCATACGAAACAAAAACAACTGGTTTCCAAATTCGAACTTGTAGTTCTCCTGGGTTTAAAAGTGTTTTATGTGTCACTAAGAAACTAATGAGGATTTTAAATGGTAATAACTCGTTTTAACTACACATTCTGGCTAAGTTCTCGAAATCTTCGGATTTCAAATATATCAACTGATTTCAAACGAGTCTACTCAAATTGTTTTCAAACACACTGTGCTTTCACTCAGCTTTTAAACGGAAACTCTAACTTTTCAAAAACGATTTCCCCGTAGCATACCAGATTCGGACGTGGTGTCTTGTCCGGGTTTGGGGTGTTACAGAAACTTAATCGTTCATCTTTATCAATGTTTTAATAATAATAAACAAACAATTTCACATGTGTAACACATACTTGATATATCAATCTAAGTCATATACAATATAATCATCGATGAACTTAAAATGACTAAATAATGTATACTACAACATTATCACTTAACTATACAGATTTCATGCAATGTACTTCCTATTAATACCTATTTCATAAGGCATAAACCTATTTCCACATAACCAAAAATATGCAACTTATTACATAACACATACATGCTTATAATTTGGCCGAATATACAAGACCTCATTTTCAACATTTCATGTTGATTCCTAACACAAACCAAGTTTTGGTAATTTCATATACTCAAATTTAATAAGTGACTTCACAAGCAAAATATTTATATATCATAATTATAAACATCTTCTATATTCGACTATGAGCCTAAACAAATAATTCATTAAACATGTTAACTACATTTGCAACTATCACCTAGGTTTGGCCGAATACACATACATGCATTACTCACATAATTCCTACTTAACAAATTGATTGAAGTTGTCACGCTTATACAATTCCCGAATAATACTCAACTAGCATATATCTACCTTGACTTAGACATGCAAAGATTAACTTAAATGCCAATCCACCTGACTAATTTAACACAAACGTTGGTTTTACACGCAAGAAATCATATAGAATGCATAAGATTAAAATAAAGAAACAACCATGACCAAACTGTTGAAACCGAACACTGTAACCACATTGTCAAAAATAAATAAAAACCAAACTTATAATGTATGTTTAAGCCATTTTCGCATGGCTATTTTATATACATATAAACATAATATCATTCCAACATTTAGCTAGCCTATACATGCCTTTGATTCAAAAATAACCAAATTTAAAAGTACCAAAATGGGATGATAGTGTGGTTGACTTCACCAACGATCCTTCGAGCCCGTAACATGACTAAAATCTATAAAACGAATAATGAACACACAAAGTAAGCTCTCTAGCTTAGTAAGTCTCAAGCAAATATAATTACAAGGATCATACACTCAAACATATTAAGTGTTCAGGCTTATAATATTGAACATAAATTCTTCAATATATAAAAATAATGTACATAGCCGAATACTAGTTATTCCCATAATTTAAATATTATAACTATATCAACTTGAACATATAATATCAAAAACTCATAATTATTGTATTTAACCGTATATTCTGAGTCACATGAACACATCTAAAAAAAAATCAATCTCATATGTCTATTTATACATATATGCAAACCCTTTCAAACTCTTTTACCATTGATCTTTCCATTTGTAACCGAGTCTTCAATGTAATAAGCATATATGTATATGTGTATATATATATATATATATATATCAATTCCATACGCATATAATATTCATTCACATTAATGATGAGCATCATCATTACAAAGAAACATACTTATAGAGTCATCCACTTCATCACATCGTACTTAACTAAAACGATAATAAATTAACTTACTCTATTCTTTGCTAATATAGTAGGCCAACTCTTACCCGAGCTTTGAGACATAGCACATCGCATGTGTGTCACCTTAGTTAAATTTTCGATTTCTCCGTTTATAGCATTTCACTGGCCTTAAGCCTGCTAAACCTGAAGTCTGAAATTTGAACACCGGCATTTAGCCTGCTGGGCAATAAACCCGAAATAGTACACCGGCACAAAGCCTGCTAGGCAAATAGCCTGAAATGATTCACCACTATTAATCATTCGTTTCACATTTCTTAGTGCTAAATTCACAAACATTTCATAAACTTCATATCTATTTCACATATCAAACCAAATTTACGTATTCACATTACTTTAAACGAAATATAGTCAATCCAATAAACATATACTACCACATTCAGCTATCACATAGATTTATACCCAAATTTGTCAAATATAATCATTTAATATATTCATAATTAATTTTTCATCATACACTTGCTTAAGGACTTACCTCGGATTTCGTCGGACGACGAAGACTGGTTATCCGTGAACTTGCGTTTTTCCCCAATCCAAAACCCGGTTCTTTATGATCTTGATCTAGAATATCAAATTGAACCCTTTTTAATTACATTTCCATTCAATTAAATACAAATATACAAAATCATGTAATTTACCAATTTACCCTTGACCTTTTCAACCTATTCAATTTAATCCGTAATGTACCACAATACAAAATACAACTAATTGAGATTTCTTCTCAATGGCCGAATGGTCACTAGGTCCCTACGAGTCTCCATAAACCTTCCTTCTATCATTTTAACCCTTCCACTATTTAATTTAGGCAATTGACTCTTCGTGCACTTAATTCACCCAATAACCATATCTAAATATAACCATTCATCTGTGGCCAATTACACTATATATATATAACCAACATCAAAACAAGATAAAAATTCATGAATGGTCATCTCAACATTCGGCCGAATATAAGGGCATCATCATGCATAAATTAAAACAATCTTCCTACAAGCTTAAACTACTTCTTTCCATTTCATCTAAATTCATTAACACAACAAGTTATAAATTATCTCCCATGGCCGAATCTCATCATGCCTAACATCAAAAAATTTTAGCATGCTTTCGGCAATGCTCAAGATAACCCACCCATTTACACATAATTTTTCTAATTTAAAACTCAAATTCTCACCTTAACACCACATGCAAGGCCGAATGAGGGAGGATGGATTTCTTCCTTTCTTTCAAGAGAATTTCGGTGAAGAAGATGAAACAAGGGAAGAGAAAATGATTTTTTTTATGGTTATTTTTATTATACCATATAATTCATATTATCCTTTATAAAATATAACTTTAACATTATAAAATAATAAAAGAAATCCTCCCCCATCATCATTGCCGTCCACTTACATAAAAAGTGGAAATTTGACATGCAAGCCCTTGCATTAAAATAAAATAATTCAATTACCTATTTAATATCATGCACACTACTTTTACTACTTATCTATTCAATCCTTTTTGCTAGATTAGCACACCAATAAGCAAATTGACTCACCAAATTTTAGCACATGCTCTATCATAGATCATAAACTCAATATAAAATATTAAAATATTCTACTGACTCAGATTCGTGGTTCCAAAATCACCGTTCTGATTAGGGTCAAATTCAGACTGTTACAGGATCATTAAGGGCATTTTTGTCATTTGGTTAATAAAAGAATTAAAAGGGAAAATAAGTCAAAAATGGTGTCCATCTTCCTCCCCCCTTGGCCGAAAATCACAAGGAAGAGATAGCTAGGGTTTCTTCAACTTTCAAGCTTGATAGTAAGTGCATCCTAGCCCCGTTTTTAATGTTCTTTGTATTTTTGAGATCCTCGTAGCTCGGTTTAGCTATTTCTAGCTATATTTTAAGCTAGGGTTTATGTTCAAAAATTTAACCATGTATGAAATGCATGTATTTTGATGTTTTATGGAAGAATATGAAAGTTTGATATATGGTAAACATCTTTTTCTAAGTGATTTTCATGAAAAATGCATAAAAGGACCAAATTGTAAAAGTTATAGAAATGGTCATACATGAGTGAAATAGTGGGAATTGAATGTTGTTATAGTTGAGAATATGATTCGGCTAGGCTTGAAATGCAAGAAAGTTGAATGAAAATCATTTTACGAGCCTAGGGGCAAAAGTGTAATTATGATAAAGTTTGGGGGCAAAAATGTAATTATTTCCAAAGTATGAAATATGAGTCATTTTAGTCAATGTAAGTATTAAACAAGTTAAATTGTTATTATAGATCAAGAAACACGAAGCCCGGACCGAAACCGAGGCAAAAAAAGTTGTGGACTAAATTGCACCTCTACACATATTTTGGAGTACCGATGTAAGTTTGTTTGAATTTAAGGCTACATATACTTTTATGATTAAATTACTTACTATGCTGTATAATGTACATTATTTTCATGAAGTTGATTAACAATGCCTAATAAGAAATTCAATGAGAACAAGTAAGTGGAAGTCCCGGTTGAAGATTCAGAATAACGAGGATACCAATGTCACAACATGAGATAAGGAAAGCCCATGTAAGACCATGTCTGGGACATGGCATCGGCACTCAAGGAATGTAGGTCCCATTTGAGACCATGTCTGGGACATGGCATCGGCACCGAACGTAGATCTTGTATAAGACTATGTCTGGGACATGGCATCAGCATCGAATAAGGGAGGTCTCGTGTAAGACCATGTCTGGGACATGGCATTGACACCATTTAAGGAAGGTCTCGTATAAGACCATGTAACAGTCCAGTTTAGACCCTAGTCAGAATAGTGGTTTCGAGACCACAAACCTGAGGTCAGAATAATATTTTAATATTATTCTTGGTGTTTACTATATGTGATATAGCCTGTGTGAAAATTCTGTGTGGTAATTTTATCGACTGTGTGTCGAATTATGAAAAAGGATTTAATCGCATAAAGTGTAAAATACTGTGTGCTCATTGTTAAGTGCTTAATTGTTGTTGTCTTTATAATAAGGAGGCCTTATGAGGCAATTATGCCAATATTTAGATATTGGATGGATAAAGGACATTAATGCCCTTAATATTTATATGTATATATGTTTAGTATAAGGTTAATATAGTAACTAGATTAATAATATGATAATAATAAAACTAAAGAATGATAGTGGTAATCTTTTATTCATTCATTTTGACCAAAATTAGCAAATAAAAAGAAGAAGGATGAAAAAGAAGAAGGAAGAACCCTAAAGTTTCGGCTAGCTTTTGGTTTGATTGAGGTATGAGTTTTGTTCGGTTTTTGATAATTTCTACGTTTTTGCAATCGTTGCTTCATAAACTTTGAAACCCATGTCTTAATTTTGAGAATCGATGATGTTTATGAGATGTGCCATTGATGAAATGGTGAGCTTTGTGATGAGTATTGGTGTTAAATGAAAGATATGTGTTAAATGAACATATTTTGTTCTTGAATTTTTGATGAATTTAGCTAATTAGGGCTAAATTATGAAAATATTATTTTGAAGGGCTAAAATGTGAAATAAATGAAATATTTGGGCTTGTATGAGTAAAGTGAGAATTCGGCTAGGCATGGGTACAAACAAATTATGTGTATTTGATGATTTTATGAATTAGGGACTAAAGTGTCGAAATATAAAAATGTGAGGGCTATTTTGTAAAATGCCCTAAATAAGTGTGTGTGGACTAAATTGAATGAATTGGTGATTGAATGGATTGAATTTGAATGTGTATAGACCCAGAAAGGAGAGGTTCGGATCGAGATCAAGGCAAAGATAAAGTACTCAATTAATCGACTGTGTAACAGCCCGAATTTGACCCTAATCAGAAACAGTTGTTTTGGGACCATGAATCCGAGTCGATAGAATAATTAAATATTATATTTGGTGTCTATGATTTACGATTGAGTATGTGCTAAAATTGCATGAATTTATTTGACCGTTTGTGTGTTTAATTTAAAGAAAAGGACTAAATCGCATAATTGGTAAAAGTAGCCATTTATTTAATTGAGTGGCTAAATTGATTTGTCTTCTTTTATATAAGGATTTAGGTTGTAAATTAACCCTTATAGCATGCTAGTGGACGGCACTAAGCTTTTATAAAGCATTTTATATTTTTTTTCTTTATAAATTAAGTTTATATTAATATATGTATTATATTGTAACATTAAAATAATAAAACATAAAAGAACATTTGCATGTTCATCTTTTTGGTGCTTTTGACCGAAACTAAAAAAGGGAAAAGAAGAGAAAAAGCTTTAAGGGTTTCGACATTCATTAAGCTTGATTCAATGTAAGTTTTAGCTCGGTTCTTGAAAATTTTTACGTTTTTGAGATCGTTGCTTTGAATACTACTCGACCCATGTTGAAATTTTTGAATTTGATGCATGTTTAATATTCGGCCATTGATGAATGCTTATGTTTTGTGATGGTTGATGATTTTAAATAAAATATATGTGTTAGATTATTAAATTTTTTGTTGGAAATTTTGATTAAATTGAGTATCTAGGACTAAATTTCAAAAATAGTAAATTGAGGGGCTAGATTGTAGAATTTATGAAATATGGGGACTTGTATAAGCTTAGTGAACATTCGGCCCTAGCTTAAAATATGTAAATTTAGCATATTTTGTGTTTTTTGAAAATTGGATTAAATTGTAAAAGTGCAAAATGTTAGGGATAAATTGGTAACTTGTTCAACTGTGTGTTTTGTGCTAAAATGAATGAAATTCTATTTGAATGAGCTCATTTTGAAATTATTTAGATCAAGAAAGAAAAGAATCGGGATCGGATCGGGGAAAAGCAAAGTTAAACGAATAGCCGGGAAGCTTAATCCGACAATTTTCGAGGTAAGTTTTTAAGCAATTGGATAGAATTAAATTATAGTCTATATAAATGTGCATATGTAAAAAGGTAATAAGTATGTTTATTTCCAATTGCCGAATGTGATTTTGAATTTAATATGAATTGGCTGATTGTAAAGTTGGTATTATTTATATATGAATATAAGTCTTGATCATATGAGTTGGATGATTATATATGTGCTAAGAGAAATTTAAGTGTGAATATGATAGGAAAGGTGGTTATATTCGAATAGATGAATATGTATATAGATGTATATTGAAGATAGCTGAATGAGATGGTAGTGAGAAGGATGAATGAGCTGTTTTAACACGTGCATATATTTGTAGATAGATATGAATGAAAATGAAATCTCATGTGTTTGTATGAATGAAGAAAAGGTTCAGTTAAGGGGCACTATGTGTGCGAGCTTAAATACCGAGCACTGTGTGTGCGAATTTGGTCGAATGGCACTATGTGTGCGGAAAAATAAGTAATGGCACTAAGTGTGCGATACATTACTAGTATATGGCACTATGTGTGCTCTTCCTCAAGTAACGACACTAAGTGTGCGATACGTTACATGAATTGCACTGTGTGTGCGGTTTTACAGATCTTACAAAGATAAAAGCCAATGAATGGAGATATCCGAGAAGTGGTATATAGGTAAATGATGCATGATAATTGAGTAATTTAGTTCGAAGAGGTAAGTTGTTCTTGTATATGAAATTATAGTATTGAGATGTGATTATCAATCTTTGAGCTTGTTCGAATGGGTAAATGGTATGTTAGTATTCGGTTTTGAGACCTATTGAATTTTGTAATTTTGATTTGGTAACATGCTATATGTAGTGCGTTTACGAGTTCGTTGATGTTCAAGCTAGATTGATTTAATTTATGTAATGATTAATTGTATATTTTACCAATGCTTAAAACTTACTAAGCTATGATGGCTTACTGTATATGTTTATTTGACTATTTTATAGATTTTGAAAGCTAGTTCGCGCTCGGGGATCACCGTCGAAGTCAATCACACTATCAACTAATTTGGTACCTTTTTGTGAATGAATTTAAAATCTATGGCATGTATAGGCTAAACTACTTTGGTTTAAATTCAAATGATGTAAATGTATATGCACTTAAATGCCATTTGAAAATGGCTTTGCTTCTATGCATGAGTTGGTTGCATATGTTTTGGAATGTTATGATTATGATTATGCATATTCGGTTTTAATATAAATTTGATGTGGTATGCTTGTGTTTCAGGAGATTTCGAATGGTATGTTATCTATAAGCTGCAAATGAATGTTTATAATATGATTTATAATTTTAACTTGGAAGTTATATCATATTAGAATATATGTAATATTGATAATATGATTTTGGTTTGAATAAGGTATATGGTATGCTTTGGATTGATGGATATACTTTTGCTTAATTTTATAGGTATTTGTGAGACAGGTCATGAAAGGAATAAGTCATACATGATGTATGTGATTATTGAGAATGTTATTTTAATGAATAAATTTGAAGTATGCTCACTTTAAATATTCGGCTATGGTGTTAATTCATTTTGGAGTCACTTTAAAATAACCTATTATAGTGAATAATTAGTTATGATATGCAAGTGAATGAATAAGTGAAGGTAATTGATTTGTACAAGTTGATTAAGAATAAACGTTCATATTCGGCCATGCTATTCAAAAAGACCAAATGAATAGTGTTTTGTTATTTGAATGGAATTAATTTTTTTTTAAATAATGCAAATGATATTATTTTTGAGATGACTTTCTTATTTGTGATATTATTATTTAAGTATTATTTCATGTGAATGGATGGACTTGGTGGTTAGTTGAGAAATACCTCGTAACCCTAATCCGACGACGGATACGGGTTAGGGGTGTTACAGACTGTTTCGATATTTCGACGTCCGAGGTAAGTTCGGACATAATACGCGTATTTAACTATGTTTAAATGTTATGAAATGAATGGTATGATATTATTGAATTGTGAATGCTATGTGAGAGCTCGAGTTAGGTGGCACTAAGTGTGCGTATTCGAAAATATGACCGAGATAATTAGCACTGTGTGTGTGAAATAATATAAGCTTCGGTTTTATGGTTGGCACTGGGTGTGCGATACCGATTTAAGATCGGTTTGATATAGATGCACTAAGTGTGCGATGTTAATTAAGCTCCGGCTAATGATTTGGGCACTAAGTGTGCGATTGAATCGAAGAAGTGACGAAATTTGATCGAAATGAAACAATGAGTATTGAGTAGAATATGTAATCGATAACTAAGTGTTGGCTAAGGTACGTTCGGAACCTATGTTGTTGATGAATTTATAAATGAGATTAAGGAAGGTTAATTGAGCATATTAGTTTTGGATGGTATGGTATATGTGATTGTGAATTAATCTATGTGATGGTTTGTTTTTGATATATTGTATTGGTATTAATGAGTAATATGTATTATGTTACGAACTTACTAAGCTCTTAAGCTTACTGTGTGATTGTTTCTCTGTTTTACAGTGTCAGTAAAGCTTGCTCGGATCAGGGGATCGTCAGCGACTAAATCACACTATCGGCTAACCATTTTGATACTTTTGGAAAGATATATATAGTTGAAATATGGCATGTATAGGTTAGAAGTTATGGCATGTTTTGAAATGCTTAATCCTTGCCATGTGATTTGGCTTGGAAGTTGATGATATTGAATTTATGAATGAGCTATGATTATGGTATATGAAGTATGTTTTAGTATGGTTTGATGACAATGAAATGGTCTTATGAATGGTAAGCTTAGTGATGGATTGTTTCTATTGTGATATGGTCACATTGTGGATAAATCATGCTTGATTATGCATGTATTTTAGGTGAGCAATTTGGTATATAAGTTGACATGATTAGGTATGAGATTGGATGGATGATAAGTTGATTATTTGATATGTATTTGGTTGCCAAATTGTGTGTAAAAATAGGCTTGTGTGTGCTTGTAGGTATGACCCTTGTAAGGGTGGCAAATTGGCCTTGCAAATGGCCTATTTTGCATACATGGTCAAGGGACACGGGCGCGTGTCTCTGCCGTGTGGCTCAAGGACCACTTCGAGGTGTGTCTGGGTAGGTTACACGGACGTGGTACACGGGCGTGCCTAGTAGCCGTGTTACCAAGTCAGTAGCTAGCCTAATTTCACACGGCCATGGCACACGGGCGTGTCTAGTGGTTGTGGGGATAAGTCAGTATGTATGCTCTGTTTTGGCACGGCTTGGACACATGGGTGTGTCTGGTAGCCGTGTGAGGCACACGGCCTGACTGCACGGGCGTGTGAACTCTGCAGTTTGGAAAAATCTTTGAGTTTCTGGAAACTTTTGTAAGTGTTCGATTTAGTCCCGACCTCTTTCTAACTCTTGTTTAAGGTCTCGAAGACCTCGATAAGGGACTATATACTCGTGTTTGAATATGTTTGATTGATATTTGACTTTGTGCCGTGAAATGGATGTGAAATGTTTCGATTGTTCGGTAATGCCTCTTAACCCTATTTCGGCGACAGTTTTGGATTAGGGGTGTTACATTTTATTAGTATCAGAGCTACGTTTTAGTTGATTCTCGGACTAACGTAGCGCGTGTGAGTCTAGCTATACATTCTATATATGAAATTGCGATAGTGTGATGAATCCTGACAGTTGAAAATGTGTTTCTATATAGTAATGGATCCTGATCGAGCAGTTGCTGACGATATTGAGAGTAATGCGTCTGCTCCCGCTGAAGGGACAATGCCGACCACATCTAGGCTGAATGATAGTGGTGAGGGAGGAGAGGCTAAACAAGCCTTCTTCCGAATGATGAGTGAGTGGTTTTCAGAGTTCGTTTGAACGGATCCGGCTGCTCCACAACCTCCACCCCCACAAGTACCTATTGTGCCTCAAGCTGTAGATCTGAATCGATTGAATAAGCCTCCTGTGGATAAGATCAGAAAGTACGGGGCCGAAGAGTTTAGGGCCACAGCTGATGATGATGCTGAGCGAACCGAGTTTTGGCTCGAGAATACAATTCGGGTATTCGATGAGATGTCGTTGACTCCTGATGAATGCATTAAGTGTGCAGTTTCTTTGTTGAGAGATACGGCTTATAACTGTTGGAAGACATTGACATCCGTGGTTCTGAGAGAGAGAATCACCTGGGAATTCTTTCAAGCTGAATTTCGAAAGAACTATATTAGCCAACGATTCATTGATTAGAAACGTAAGGAGTTTCTAGAGCTGAAACAGGGCCATATGTCCGTAACTGAGTATGAGCAGGAATTTGTGAGATTGAGCCAGTATGCACGGGAATGTGTTTCGACTGAAGCTACTATGTGTAAACGCTTTATAGAAGGGCTGAATGAAGATATTAAGTTGTTGGTTGGGATACTTGACATAAATGAATTTGTTGTGTTAGTTGAACGAGCCTGCAAAGCTAAAGAGCTCAGTAAAGAAAAGAAGAAAGTTGATTCTGAAGCTCGTGATGAAAGAAAAAGATCGATGAGTAAGTTTTCTCAACCTTCGATGAAGAGATTTAGAGATGCAAGCAATCGATCAAATGCTTCATTTAGACATCCGAATAGAGACCGCGCAAGACTAAGTGTTGGTCCGAGAACTCAAGCTCCAATTGAATCAAGTGTTGGAAGTGCCAAAAGCAACAAACCTGAGTGTAGACAGTGCGGAAGACGACATGTGGGAGAATGCTGGGGCAAGTATAACAATAGAGTTTGCTATAAATGTGGATCAGGAGATCACTTCATTCGAGACTGCCCAAAGATGGCTGAGGAAGAAAATGTTCAGAATGTGAGATCAGCTAGATGCCCCCCTCAAGGTTGGCCTTTAGGGTGTTTATATAGGCTTTTGGAATATCTTTCTTTACCTCTAAGTACCCTATTCTGAGTGAAATTCCTCTTTGTCACGGCAGGGACACGCCCGTGCAACACGCCCGTGTGAATCGAATTCAGGCCGTGGTCGAGCCTGCTAAAGGGGCACGGCCGTGTGGCTACCTCCAGGCCGTGTTGATTTCCTACTTTGGCCCATTTGGTCCATTTTTAGCCCGTTTCTCGTTCTTTTTGACCTCCGATGCTCTCCTAAGTATAAAACATGAAATTAAAGGATTAGGAGCATCAAATTCCACAATTCAAAGGATAAATCATCCAAAAAGCATGCTAAATGTGGGATTAAAATATGTATAAATTATGGTTTATCAAATACCCCCACACTTAAGATTTTGCTTGTCCTCAAGCAAAATTCTCAACTCACAATTAAAATTAACTTCCCTTAATTCATAATCTTCATCTATAAAGTTTCATCATAATCCATAGGAAATTCATACATTGATGATTTAACAAGAAGGTTTCTAAAGATTCAAACAATCTAAGCCATATATTTTTATAGTACGAAAAATAGGTGTTTTCCCTTACCTAAATAATTACCTTTAATTCAAAATCGACAAAAATTGACATCCTCACTAAAGATTCACTCAAATAACTCGAAGTGTTTAAGGTTCAAAAATTAAGCACTCATAAGTCAAACATGAAAAGTTAATCCCATAGGCTTGCATGAAAATCAAATCTCCACCACTATAATATGAGATGATACACAAATCAAAAGGTCTTTAAAAAGGGTTGTAACGGGGCTCGGGTTAACGGTGTGGATAAAGGCTGAATTAGAGGGTTAGAATCGAGATTAAATTGACAAGTTACCTAACTAGAAAGTCGGACTAATACTGAATAATTACATCAATTGAAAACTTAATACTAATAACATGAGCTTCTTCTAAAGATAATGAAATTAACTGCTTAAGCTCCAATAACAAAGAAATGAATATACTTCATTTTTTTAAGAACAAATCAAGTACAATAATAAGATAGAATTTAATAACTGAAATAAAGAAAATAGTTAAGTAGACGATCAAATCAAATCTCGATATAAGGGTAGTCAAGAGAAATGGTGATAACAAATACAAAGTGGGTTTTGGGTTAATATTAATGGGTGAGTCAATAAAAGGGTTGTTAGGATCAAAGGGGTTCACTAGGGGTTAAGTATTAAGGTAGGCTTTTTATGGAGTAAGTGGGTTAAAACCTAGGTGCCTTTATCATCTCTGTATATCAAATCAAAGGTGTGGTCTCGACATGTATAATCGAAGCAAGTTCTAGAATAACCAATCAATGTTGACACACTCATAATCAATAAAGTGAGCATGAAAAGTGATGTATGCTCTAAAAGGCTCAAGATCTTACAAAAATTATGGGCTTTTGATATCAATATTGTAAATTACAAATTTCAAGGTCATCATTAATTCAGGTAGACAACCTAACAAATTTTTAATTCTGAAAAATATACTTATCATGCTTGATTCTCTAGTCTCCTAAAGTTTAAATCATCACTGCATAATTAATTATGACTTAATTTAAAACATATCAATGAAAATCATAAATCAAAGGAAATTTCATTCTAATCGTAACATGAGAAGATTACCTAAAAACAAGACATAATTCAGGGATTTGAGAATAATGAAAAAAGTTAGGCACTTTTAAGATTCACCCCCCCACACTTAAGATGTACATTGCCCTCAATGTACAAAGATATGTATAGATACAGAAAATCAAAAGATAGGGAGAGAAGTGAAACTTCCTGAATTTTGGATGGGTTCCTTGAGTTGGAAGTGTGGAAACTCGATTCGGAGGTGAAAGATAAAGTGGAGGAGGCATGGCATGTTTTCCTCAGTATAAATGGTTATTCCAGAGTTCTATTTTAGGATTTTTAATTGTGAGAAGATCATTAGGTTCTTCAGAATAAGGATTACTCAAATATTTGTCGAAAAATAAAAATTAGAGAACATCTAATATGGAATCTAAAAATAATTGAAATAAAGATAATAAAATAAACATAAAAATAATGATAAGAGTGAAATTTAAAAATAATTCTTTTAAGAAAATTTAAAAATAACATAAACATATGAAGAGAAAAGGACTCAGAAGTCCTCATCGTCTGATGGCTCGCATGGTAGTGGAGGCGGCGATATATGAAAGTGATTACAAATCTGCTGGAGAGTTGCCTCAATGCCATCAAATCTTCGAGCGGTGTCGGTGAATTGCTGAGTGCAGTACTGCTCGAACCGAGTGAGGTGCTCAGAGATGTCAGATACTGAAGCGGCCGCATGAACTGGTCGATGGCTCGGTGTTGGCTCCTCATGTGGGTGTAGGACATCGTCAGTAATGTCCTCAGGGTCCTCCTCCTCGGTGGTATGGGCTAGCCGATATTGGAGAGGATCAGTCCCGCGGTGACGCTTGATCATCCGCATGTTGATTATCATCGAGATGCCCTGTGTAGACATCTGGCCTATTAAGGTGAGCGAGGCTGATTGTGCTGCGGTGTTTAGGAGACCAAAGTGCCTCGCGAGCCGTGTTACATAAGGCCCCATGGAAATAACCCCCTTACGATGTCGCTCCATCTGATGCTAGATAGCCAGAGCAATGAAGTAGGCAAGGTCGAAGACGTGCCCGTTCGCCATGCACCATAGGAAGTAGACGTCATGAGTGTTAACTACCCCGGTGCTCTCTCTCCTTCCCGTCATTGTGTGAGCTAAGATGGCGTGTAAGTATCTCAATGATGGGGCTAGAGCTGTCGCCTTAGAGCGACTAGGGTCATAAGTGGCCGCGGCGGGGGCTATATTATACCAACATCTCACAGGAGAATTATGGATGTGGCGATGGAGTTCTGCAAGATCATGTTCTCTCATGAATTCTTCCGTGTAGAGTCCCAGAGCAACTCCAAATTCAGGGACACTCATTTCCCGAACTAAGCCTCCTAAACGAAACTGAATAGTACTCGGGTTGTCGTGATTTGTCATTACTACCTGCAAATGGAAATTAGAGCAAAGCTCTAATGTTAGTTCGAGGTAAGTGGGCTCGACAATACCGAAAAAGTGCTCCCAAGGGTCAGTCGTCAATAATGCCCGAATATCATCAGCAAGTTGAACGTGTTCCAGGGTGGCCCAGTTGAGACATCTGCCTTGACTGAGAGGTCGTGCTCGTATGATCTGGAAAAGTTCCTCTTGAGCTCCAGGAGGAAACTGTAAAAATGGGTGTCTCACTTCGGCCGATGCGCTTACGGATGATGAGCCGGGTCCCTTTCGTTTTTTCGAAATAGGGACTGTAGTTTTCTTGTCGCAGGAAGACGACATTATGTTGTTCCTGAAAATAATAGATATTCAACAAGAAATATTTTTAGCCAAGACATATTGTAAAACATTTATCAACATAAATATTATTCGCTATTATTTAAAAAAGTACGAAATGATGACTTAATAATCTAATAATGAGTGTAACTAATATTAAGAATTGAGATTAAATTAATTAGAAACTAAATAAAATCCCTATGATAATAAAGGTGAGTGTAGTAAAATGGAGAAAAGGAGAGGTGACCGGTGGAGTTTTTGAGGGAGGTGGCGCGGTTGAGACGGTGATCGGAGCACGGTCGTGGAGAGTTGCGCGAGAATGGCAACTTTGCACGGGCATGGATTGCGTGTGTTGTGTGTGGATGAGAAAGAGAAAGAGAGAAAAAGGGGAGGGGAATGAGGGTAGATGAAGGGAAGAGAGGAAAAGGGGTGCCGGTGGCCGGAATGGGAGAGGGGGTGGCTTGCTTTAAAAGGAACGGCTAGGGTTTGGGGAGGAGAGATTTTTGGGGAAGACGGGTGTGGGCTGCTTTAAATAGGGAGTAGGGAACACGGTCCATCACCACGCCCGTGTTCCATTTATTTGGCCCGTGTATTTCGAGGAATTTAAATTTAGGCGCGTTTGAGGTGTGGCCCACGCCCGTGTGCCTTGGGCGTGTTGAGACACACGGCAATATCACATGGCCATGTGCTATCTTGTTCGCTTCTCCCACGCCCGTGTAGAGGGTCCTTCGCCCGTGTTCATTAATCAGTGTCGACCACGACCTTGAGGCACGGGCGTGGCTCATGCCCGTGTCATTTACTCAGAATTGACCACAGTTCGTGGGCACGGGCGTGTCGCACGCTCGTGTCAATTAATCAGTATCGGACACGGTCTCAGTGTACGGGTGTGTGGATTTGTCACAAGCTGTGGTCTTTAGGCAGTTTCATTCACGGCCGAGTGGCACGGCCGTGGTGTTTAGTCGAAGCCCGTGTCTTTGGGAAAATTTTTATCCTGTTTCTGCACAATCTCCACCACGCCCATGTACCCATTCGTGGTGTCCACACAGCCACGACCATGCCCGTGTGCAAGGCCGTGTGGTGGGGAAACCTTCTCTTTATTAAATTGGTTAGTTTGTAGTTAGGTGCTAAAAATTGAAAATATGACATTAGTGAAGTTAGTGCTCGGGTTGCCTCCCGAGAAGCGCTCATTTAAAGTCTTAAGCTAGACTTACCTTGTTTTCATTTCTAAATGAAGGTTCACAGAGCCGAAGCTCCTCTCTTATATCCCTAAAATCTTCACCATTATAGATTTTCAGTCGCTGACCATTTACCTTGAATGTGCCACGAGTTGGATGAGTTACCTCGATTGTGCCGTAGGGAAAAATAGTTTTGATTACGAATGGACCTGACCATCTTGATTTCAGCTTTCCAGGAAATAATTAGAGCCTTGAATTTTATAACAGGACTAAATCTCCTACTTCAAATTCTTTGGTTGCTTTAAGCGAGCATCATGGCGTCGCTTTGTTGCCTTTTTATATAGTCCTGAGTTCTCATAAGCATTAGCTTGCCATTCATCTAGCTCGTTCAACTACATCATTCTCTTCTCACCTGCAGTTTTAAGATCGTAATTTAAAAATTTTATGGCCCAAAAAGCTTTGTGCTCTAACTCAAATGGTAGGTAACTTTTTCTGTAGACAAGTTTGTATGGTGATGTTCTTATGGGAGTTTTAAACGCTTTTCTATAGGCCCATAAAGCATCGTCTACTTTTAATGCCCAATCTTTCCTGTTTGATTCAACTATTTTCTCTAGAATACGCTTAAGTTCTCGATTTGCTACTTCCACTTGTCCACTGGTTTTAGGGTGATAAGGGGTAGATGTTCCGTGGTGTACTCCATATTTCTTTAAGACCTTGTCAAATTGAGTATTACAAAAATGAGTACCTCTATCACTAATAATTGCTCTGGGTGTTCCAAATCGAGAGAAAAGTTTCTTAAGAAATCTCACTACCATTCTGGCATCATTAGTGGGTAAAGCTTGAGCTTCCACCCATTTTGACATATAGTCTACTGCTACTAAGATGCATTTATTCCAAAGTGAACTAGGGAATGGGCCCATAAAATAAATACCCCATACATCAAAAATTTCGCATGATAGCATGTATGTTTGAGGCATTTCATCGCGTTTAGAGATATTACCTGTTCTTTGACATTTATCGCATGAAGCAACATACCTGTTAGCGTCTTTGAACAAGGTAGGCCAATAAAAACCTGATTCGAGCATTTTATGTGCTGTCCTGATCCTGCTGTAATGACCTCCTGAAGGTCCTGAATGGAAATGTTCTAAGATTTTGCTTTCTTCTGCTTTTGTAACACATCTCCAAATTACTTGATCTGCACATATACAACAAAGAAAAGGTTCCTCCCAAAAATATTTTTTCGCATCAGCAAAGAATCACTTCTTTTGCTGATGTGTTAACCTTTTTGGAAGGAGGATAGTAGCTAAGTAATTTGCAATGTCTGTGAACCAGGGTACCTCAGAGTTAGATATAGTGAATAGTTATTCTTCAGGTAATGAGTCATTTATCTCACTCTCATCTAGTTCTTCGATATGTGGATTTTTGAGCCTAGAGAGATGATCTGCTGCGAGATTTTCAGCTCCTTTCTTATCTTGAATTTCCAAATCAAATTCCTGCAAGAGTAAAATCCATCTTATGAGTCAAGTTTTTGCATCGGATTTAGTTAAAAGATAACGAAGAGCTGAATGGTCAGTGTAAACGACAACTTTAGATAATATCAAATACTGTCTAAATTTGTCAAATGCAAAAACCACAGCTAGCAATTCTTTTTCTGTGGTGGTGTAGTTTTCTTGTGCGGCCGTCAACGTTTTGCTAGCATAATAAATTGGCTAAAAATGCTTACCTCTCCTCTTTCCCAAAACTGCACCTACTGTAAAATCACTCGCATCACACATTAGTTCAAAGGGTAAATTCCAATCAGGTGCAATTATAATTGGAGCATTTATTAATTTATTTTTAAGGGTGTTAAATGCCTCTAGACATTCCTGATCAAAATCGAAAGGCACATCCTTTTCTAGTAGTTTTGTTAAAGGCTTAGCTATTTTAGAAAAATCCTTAATAAATCTTCGATAAAATCCAACATGTCCTAAAAAGCTTCGAATAGCCTTAACTGAACTAGGAGGAGGTAATTTTTCTATGTTTTCAACCTTTGCTTTATCAACCTCAATCCCCTTACTAGAAACTTTGTGTCCTAAAACAATTCCCTCTCGAACCATGAAGTGACACTTTTCCCAATTTAAAACAAGATTCATTTCCTCATATCTCATTAAAACTCATTTTAGATTTTTAAGGCAAAGATGGAAAGAATTACCAAATACAGAAAAATCGTCCATAAATACCTCCATAATGTCTTCCACAAGCTCATCAAAGATGGCCAGCATGCAGCGTTGAAAAGTAGCAGGAGCATTACATAATCCAAAAGGCATTCTACTTTAAGCAAACGTACCGTATGGACATGTAAATGTTGTCTTTTCTTGATCCTCATGGGCTATTGGGATTTGGAAGTAGTCAGAGAGTCCATGCAGGAAGCAGTAGTACATATGCCCAGATAATCTTTCTAACATCTGATCAATAAAGGGTAAAGGGAAGTGATCATTTCTGGTGGCGTCGTTCAACTTTCTATAGTCAATACAGACACTCCAACCTGTGACTGTTCTTGTATGAATCAATTCATTCTTTTCATTGGCTACAACAGTCATGCCTCCTTTCTTTGGAATGACCTCAGGTTTAACAACTTCTTTCACATTGGGATTCAATCGTCTTTGAGGTTGCACACATGGTTTGTACTCATCTTCCATTAAAATTTTGTGGGTGCAAAATGATGGGCTTATTCCTTTAATGTCAGAATTTTTCCAAGCTATGGCTCTTTTATGTTCCCTTAGTACCTGTAACAACTCGTCTTTCTCTTTGGGTTCCAGTTCTGAAGAGATGATTACTGGTAGCGTAGAGTTATCCCCGGGGAATGCATATTCTAAGTGATTTGGCAACTATTTTAATTCTAATTTCGGTGGCTCATCAATAGAGGGTTTTTGTTTTAGTTCGTCATTGATTTCAATGTCCTCTTCTTTCTTTTGTCTAGAGGAAGATGTATTAGATTTCAACTCATCAGTATCATCATCTACCCCCTCACCTTGGGTAAGACACAGTTCCATCGTGTCGTCAAGTATGATTTCCTACAAAGAATCTTGAATAAAATGATCAATGGCATCAATAAAATAACAGGAATCATCTTATTCTCTAGAATATCGCATAGCATCATAAATTTGAAAAATAATTTCCTCCTCACCTGCCCTTAGCGCAAGTTTACCATCACCTACATCAATAACAGCCCTAGCAAGAGCTAAAAGGGCGCCCCAAAATTAAAGGTACCTCGACGTCCTCATCCATGTCAAGCACAACAAAATCAACAGAAATATAAATTTATCAACTTTTACGAGAATATCTTGATAATTCCCTAGGATATTTAATAGATCCACTACCTAATCAATACTCATCCTAGTGGGTTTTGGTTCCGCAAGACCAAGTTGCTTAAACATTTTATAAGGAATTAAATTAATACTCGCACCTAGATCAGCTAGTGCTTTCTCGATGTTTAAACTACCAATTAAACAGGGAATAGTGAAACTTTCTGGATCTTTCAATTTGGTTGGTAGCTTATTTTGGAGGATGGCTGAGCATTCTTCATTAAGTTCCACTGTTGATATCTCTTCAAACTTCCTTTTATTTGTTAGAAGCTCTTTTAGGAATTTTGCGTACGTCGGCATCTACGAAATAACTTCAACAAAAGGTAAGTTGATATGTAATTATTTAAAAAGTTCAAGAAATTTACCGTATTATGCGTCTAAGCGATCTTTCTTCAGCTTTGCCGGATATGGGATCGGTGGCTTAAATTCTTCACGTACCGGTGTTACATTCTCGGTTTCCTCACTTTTCTCCTTATTAGTTTCTTGTGGTATCTTCTTTTCTCTTTCAACCAATTCCTTCCCACTCCTTAATTTTACTGCCTTTACTTGCTCTTGTGGTTTGGGTTCGGTATTAGATAAACGACCTGGTTGCCTTTCGGAAACTAACTTGGTCAGTTGTCCTAGTTGATTTTTAAGCTCTTGAATTAATGTTTGCTGATTATTCAATGTCGTTTCGGTATTCTTAAAATGAGTTTCTGATGCTAAAATGAATTTTGCTAGCATATCCTCAAGGTTTGGTTTCTTTCACGTAAGGCGTGGTACATGTTGTTGGAAGTTTGGAGGGGGTTGTTGCCCTTGATTTCCTTGACCACCCCATGAAAAATTGGGGTGGTTCTTTCAACCTGGATTATAAGTATTACTATAAGGGTTATTTTGAGATCTAAAATTGTTACCCATATAGTGAACTTGCTCGTTTTCAACGCTTGAGTTGTAAGGTGGATATTATGTATTATTTAACCCTCCTCCATACATATCGCACTGTATAGCTGGATGTACCTGCGAAGAACCACATAAACCATCAATCTTTTTATTTAACATCTCTATCTAATTTGATAGCATGGTTACTACATCGAGGTTGAAAACTCCGGCTGATTTTGTTGGCCTTGTCCTTGTGACTTGCCACTGATAGTTATTCAGTGACATCTCTTCTATAAACTCGTCGACCACTTCAGGAGTTTTTTTGCTCAGCGTTCTGCCGGCGGCTGAATTGATCAATTGCCTCGTTGAGGGGTTTACACCGTTGTAGAAGGTTTGAACCTGAAGCCACAAAGGTAGCCCATGGTGAGGGCACCTTCTCAACAAATCCTTGTATCTCTCCCATGCATCATATAGTGTTTCTAAATCCACCTACACAAAAGAAGAGATATCATTCCTCAACTTGGCCGTTTTGGCCGGTGGAAAATATTTTATCAAGAATTTTTTGGTCACTTGATCCCATGTAGTGATTGACCCTCGTGGAAGAGAATTCAACCACAGTTTGGCTTTATTCCTCAAAGAAAAGGGAAACAACCGAAGACGGATGGCATCATCAGAAACACCATTTATTTTGAAAGTATCGCAAAATTCTAGGAAATTCGCTAAGTGTGTGTTAGGATACTCATCCTGCAAACCATCAAACTGAACAAACTGTTATATCATCTGTATAGTGTTAGGTTTCAATTCAAAATTATTTGCAGCAATAACATGTCTAACAATACTTGACTCAGTTCCTGTTAAATTAGGTTTAGCATAATCATACATAGTTCGAGGAGCATGATTTTCGGCCACCTCTAGAGGTAGCGGATTATTTTCAGCCATCTCTTCGGTGGTATTGGTTTAGTCTTCTTGCTCTTCTGCTATGTAATTTAAGCTTCGCCTTATTTCTCTATGATTTCTGTGAACGGTGCCTTCAATATCACTATCGTAAATTAAGGGTCTTGTCGGGTTCCTTCTAGTCATAAACTAGGGGTACCTGCTAGGAACAAAATAAAAGAAGAAAAATTTGCAAAGTTTAAAACAAAATAAAAGTAAATCACAAAAATAAAAATTGCTAAAGTAATAAAAAATTAAGCGTTCTTAATATTTTAGTTCCCCGGCAACGGCGCCAAAAACTTGATCGTGAGTGTCAATAGTCTTAATATTTATATAATGAATGATCTAGCCTAGAAACTAACTATCACCATGTTTGAGGCAAGTGCATCTATCGAACAGTAGTATAGCTTAGTGGCAAGACCGGATTTTCGAACCCAAAGGAACCAAAAGTACTAATACTGACTTTCTTTTTATTATTTAGCCTAAATATTAAGGGATTTTTTGTTTATTCTAAAATTAACTAACTACTAAGCTAAAGACGCTAAGACACAGAGAATGAATTGGGGAAAATACTTGTGGGAAAAACCAATTGATTAAGACGATACCCAAGGAAGAATCCACCTAGACTTCACTTGTTATTTAACTCTGAACTGCATTTATTTATTCACTTGACTTGATCCGTAGGATTCCCTAATTTATATTAATACCTCTCTCGAGGCTACTAACGTCTAACCCTAGGTTGATTAATTGAAATCTCTTTCTAATTAAAACCCCTAGGATTGCATTAACTCGATCTATGGACTCCCATTTTAGGTTTGACCCTAATCCGACAGATTTTCGTCATCCTATCTCTAGGGTTGCGATCAACTCCGCTTAACTATGCTAGATCTACTCTTAAATAGGGAATATTCCTCCACTGCCTAAGCACATCAATACTTGAATCAATATCCTGAAATACCAAAGCAAGAATTAAGAACACATAGTTAAGAACAAATCAGGTATTTATCATATAGTTCAGAAAACAATAACAAGATCCGTCTTAGGTTTCATCCCCCTCAGGTATCTGAAGGGGTTAGTTCATAATAATAAAAGAATACATCTCAGAAGAAAAGATAAAACAAAACATAAGAAAACCCTAAAACCCCCTGAAGGAATTGAAGGAGAGATCCGCCGTCTTGAGTATGATTTCGGCTTCTTGAGATGAATCAACTTAGTTTCTTCGAGTAAATCCCACAATTTTGACCTCTCTGGCTTGGCTCCTTGGCCTAGCTGGACGCCCCCCTCAAGTTTGGCCTTTAGGGTGTTTATATAGGCTTTTGGAATATCTTTCTTTGCCTCTAAGTACCCTATTCCGAGTGCAATTCCTATTTGTCACGGCAGGGACACGCCCGTGCAACACGCCCGTGTGAATCGAATTCAGGCCGTGGTCGACCCTGCTAAAGGGGCACGGCCGTGTGGCTACCTACAGGCCGTGTTAATTTCCTACTTTGGCCCATTTGGTCTGTTTTTAGCCCGTTTCTCTTTCTTTTCGACCTCCGATGCTCTCCTAAGTATAAAACATGAAATTAAAGGATTAGGAGCATCAAATTCCACAATTTAAAGGATAAATCATCCAAAAAGCATGCTAAATGTGGGATTAAAATATGTATAAATTACGGGTTATCATTCACTCATCTTATCCAATGTCTATCTAGTTAACCTAACCCTCTCGGAATTAAGTTATCTTTAAAAACCTACTGCACATTCGTCAATGCAAAGCTTGTATAAAGCATGAAATACCATTGAATAAAATAGAAGAATAATTCCAACTTAAACATTAATCATTAATAGACATTATGAATAAAATAGAAGAGTAATTCCAACTTAAACTTTAATCATTAATAGACATTAAAGGGTTCAACAAAGTAATCCCGAGCCTAAGAGATTTAGCTCATAGCTGGGTAAATCAAGTTTGAGTGTAATGTAGTAACCAACAACATCTTTAGCAAATAAGTTCTAAAAGAAATGTGATAGATTCAAATGAGAAAATTTGAGATGATAGCTTTCGCCTATCCAAATCTTAACACTAGCAGCGCGATGTCTTGCAGCTACCAAAGATGATGCAGTTGTTTTCTCCTTCTTCAGCCGCCTTCTTTCTTTGTCCTTCCCTTATTTTCTGTCAAAAGCTGCTCACCCTTTTTCTATAAAAAACTACTCATTTTCTAGGGTTTCTCCTTTAGCTTTTATAAGTTTGACCTACTAGGGTAGGTCCATCAGCCCATAATCCTTTCTTTCTTTTTCAGGTGGATTTATCTGGTACAAGTACAGCTGGGGCTGAGAACGATACGCACTGAGTGCTAACTAGGCATCTTTCAGGCATTGCGATAGCATTTGTGTTGGAAAACTATCCAAAATTTGGCACGGCAGACCTTCAACCCTTTACTCTTTTTCCTACACTCTACACCTATCAATCAACCACCAAGCAAATCCTCCTCTCACGCAATTAAAAGCAACATGTAATAACACTTAAGTACAATTCAAGCTCTTTAATGCAATGCTCTAAAAATACCAATGCAATATCCTAAAATGCAACTAAACTCACCGAAGTACAAACAATTAACTAAGCCTAAGGGCATGAAATATAACTATTTTCAAGAGTTATGAATAGTCCCTTAAGACAATCCGTGTAAGTAAATAGGAAATCCATTGGAAATTTAAGGTGAAGTATTGGAACTACATTGGAATCAAAGTTATGCAACGAAAGACTAGTGGTTGGTTTAGAAAGAAGATTTATGAATTTTGTGAATAAGTGAATTAGTGTGACAATAGGAATTTCGAGGATAAAATTATTTTTAATGAGGGAAAATTTTTCATATCCCAAAAACTGGGTTTGTAGAAATTTGGTTAATGAACCGAGAGAGTGGTCACCCGAATTTTATTTATTTATTTATTTTAGATGATCTTTTGATATTAATAAATATCAAGTATAGTAGTTGAGTAGTGGTGAATTTGTCCATGTTGACTTGTGTTCGAATCCCTTCCCTCACACTATTTTCTATGTGGTGTAATTTTGTCTCAAAACTTAGCGAAGGTTACACCATGTTTTTAAAATAAATGCGGTAGGAATTAAAACAAGGAAGTGAAGTGGTCAAGTGGTTAAGTGCTCTTAAGATATCCTAGAGGTCCTAAGTTCAAGTGATCCCCTTTATGCTCATATGTTACCTCTCTTTCCTTTCAGTTCGTTCTTGCCTATTTGCTATGATCCATTGAGCCAGGTCGCAATTGACCAAGTTTACCATACTCATTGCTATCCCTACCTTCCACATTCTCCCATATTCTCATATTTTTTTCATTTTCTATCAACTCTATTTTTTCTCCACTTAAAAAATAAACCACCACCCCTTTTCTTTAACTTTTATTTTTCTACCACCACAACTGACCCTTGTGCCACCATCAAGTGTCCTTTTAGCCACCATTAGCACCACCCCTTTTTCCTCCTCTTCTCTTCTGCTGTCGCGAGCTACTACGGATCCTTTTTCCTCTTCCATCTTATTTTATTTTCTTACTACTTTCACCCCCTCTTCTTCGTTGAAACCCCATAGCCCTCCACCACCGTCGCTAGATCTCCATCACCGGACCACCGTCGTCGTCGCTGTCAGTGACCAAAATTCTTCCTTTTTCTTCCTCTTTCTTTTTCCAATTCTTTTAGAGATTAAAAATAACATTTTCTATTCACTCTATCAATTATTTTAGATCACTCAAATCATCGATCCCATTCCTTTCTCAATTATTCGACCATTCTGTGTTGAATCAAGTCTAAGTGTGGTTATTTGGATTATAAATCCTTCACTTAGAGATCCCATAACTTGGAAGAATGGTATAATGCCACAGTGTTAACATAACATATTATTATATAATTATTATCATACTAATACGATTTCATATAAATTTTTGAAAGGGCAAACGATCATCAAAGGGGAGATCCCTAACTTCACAATCGGAAATCCTTCTTTCGAGAGTCCTAGACCGTGGGGTAAGTGTTCAAGAGACCTTTAATAGTCAACCTTTTAAGTGACCAAATATCATCAAGGAATCTTAATTAAGAAATCTTATTTTTTTGTTAGATTGTCTTGCGAGATAGATCAAGTGAAATCATTATTAAAGATTATGGCAATCGAATCTACAATATAAGGTGTGGGATCTAAATCTTTAATTTGAGTATAATATGTCACTTTCATTTTTAATAATATGCTATTAAATATTTATTGAATGTACACTATGTACTCAATGCAGAGTTGAAAAACTCATCAAATGGAAAGCCAAGTAAGTGATCCTAAATCATTAGATCATGAAAACTATGATTGGTGATGTGTTGATGTATGTGATGATGACATGTTTACAAATCTCATCTCTACGTTATGTGATACATGGCTTATCTGGTATGTGGATGATTTAAATGTGTGATATATATGTATGTGATGAGATCCATTATTTAATATGAAAAGTATATTAAAGTATTCTTAAGTGAATAAAAGCAAATATTATGTGATACATGAAAATGTGGGCATGTTTACATGCATATGTGTAAAATTGAGAAATATGTGTTATGTGAGATTACAAGCATTATTACGTGAATAATGTGAAAAGTGAATTATATGTGTTAAATTTGAAAAATGGCCATATCACATGCACGTGGTGGATTTTGTGAAAGGTGGAAGTTATGTGGCAGTTTATCTACGATTATGTGGCAGTTATTGGCAATTTTGTGGTGGCTTGTCCACAATGTTTCATCATTAACATCAATTTCATTAAAAATCCTTAATTTCACCATTAACGACCCAAATTTCAGAACTTAATCAAAACTTTTGATTCTATAGAAAACCCAAAAAACCCACAAGCTGAACAATGATAAAATCAAAGGTTCTTTTGATACTTTTCTTGAAATTCTAGGGATGTTTAATGTTTGAAAGATGATAGAAAACCAAAAGAATTGAAGTAATGGAGATCAAAATTGGTGAAGAGTATTTGAGAATTTTCCTCTCTAATGGACGGCACAAAGAAAAGGGGTGAAGGGTTTCTTTCTCTATTTTTTCATTCATGTCAAAAGTAGGGTTTAAAGGGGAATAAATTGGGCTAATTTTAAAACTTGGTATATTTTCTTTAAAACTATTCTTAAATTGACCCTTTTACAAAACACTCCTCTTTTTATAATTGAAGGTCTTATCTACATTATTTTCATAAATTGATTTAATTTTCAAAAAGCCATAGTCAAATATATTTTCGGTGTACCATACTTCAAAATTTTCGAACTCATTTTGAGCCCAAATCCCTAAATTACGCTTGAAACTTCTAAGCTCAATTTTCATATGTGACACCCTTACCCAGATTTGTTCGCATTCCTAATTATTTCATACTATTCGTATATTGAACTTTACCTACATGCTTACCAATCAACATTCCTTTCAATAGAACTTTGCACATATCATCACAACACATATCCCATCTTTACTATACACATACACTTACCAATTGTCATAGATACCATCATCCTATATATATACTTCTCCTTAAACATTTTACATATAAGAGTCAGAGTAGAGACTCACCTACAATAGTTCAAAGCTCTAGACTCAAACATCCTTCTCAATCCAGTAGCAACAATTGCTTAAAGAACATAAATTCACTATTACAACTCTTATACACACAATTGACTTCTCATCTCAATTGCTGACAACCTCATGCGAAGCCTTGTACTTAAAACTTTATGATCTGCCATAATTTGGTGTAGCAGATTAAACTAGTTTTTGAATTTGAAGAGCTTGAATACAAGCATTTTTTTATTATGTTTTAATGAAGTTTTCTTAGTTTTGTTTACATTCAATAAAAAGTGTAAATTGAGTCTTTTATTGACCTTAGGGGCCGAATGAGGCCTAAGGTTGAGCTAACATACTTTTTGTGTGTGCAGGAGATCATTAAAAAGTGTACGAACTCAATCCCTATTGATGTGTTGCAGCACAGGGAGTTTGATGTCAAAACATAGGGAATTGAGAGCAAGAATTCTGAGACTACCTTTTGTGACACGACACAACCAAGGGTTGTGCAACACACCCCTGAAGCTATCCTGAGTACGTGCATATTGCCTTCGATGTCGCGACACAAGCATTAGGGTGTCACTACATCGATCATGTACGATAAATACTTATGAGCTAGGGGCGTTTTGGCCTGCACAATAAAATATTAAACACAAGAGCGCCAACTGACCTAGGGTTGATGACGACAACAAACCTAACTCTATAAATAGGCTCATTTGACACTTGTTATAAACAACTTTTCATACTGTATAATTTTGATTATAGTTTCAATTTTTAGTTTTTCCCTTTTCTTAGTCCTAAGGTTATTTTCAGTTTTGCATTTTTCGGGAGATCTGATTTGTGGAACTCAATTAACTCTTTGTAGATTTCGTACTTCAATAAAATACAATTTACGTTTCTCTTAAGCCTTCGTATCTTGATTTACTATTCATGTTCATCTTTTATATCAAGTTTATTATGTTTTGTGATCCATGAGGAATTAATTCTCTTGTGGGGGATTAGCGAGTGGAGGTATGATTAATTGATTGTTATGCTGGGTTTTCTTAGTGGATCTGTTGTTTGGGAAATGAAGAATTTAAACCCTAGGCTTGATGACTCTTGAAAGTTATTTAGGTGGGAATTAACCCAAAATTGCTATGACCTATCCGTGAACACCTTTACCCCGAACCAGTTTGGACTGTGAGGTTGAGAGATAAGTAGTTCTTGCTAACTCGTTATTCTAGTGGAAGATCGAGAGGTGTAGCTAGGGTAACAACTAGTTGATTGAACAGGGAACTCGAAGCAACAGTTAGTTATGATTATCTAAGCAAGCTAGTCATCCATGCTCAGATCTGATTAAGTTTCCATAGCAAATTTCCCAAAGGTTTTCCATTTATATTATTTTATTTCTTTAGTTAATAAAAAATTGTATTTATGTTTAGTCGTAATATAATTTTTAAGAGTACTAATTAGCTCTATTTGTGCTTAGGTTAGGATTAATTTAGTGCTCACCTCCCTAGGGTACAGTCCTCAGAGTACTCACCTACTTTGTTGTAACTATATTACAATCTGACTCGTATACTTGCGGATACCACCTGTTTAACATATTTTTTGTAGGATTTCTACTCTGGACATTGGTACGTCCAGAGGCAGTCAAGTTGTTGGCGCCATTGTTGGGGAGGCAACGTCACTAGTTCAATTTTAATTTTTTCATTTTAATAGAATAATTAGGAAATTTATACATTATAGATACAAATTTTAAACCTTAACTTCACTAACATTTGCTTGCTGATAAGTAACCATTAGTAATATGATGCAAGCATTAGGAACATTTTTTGATATAGGTTGGTTACGATCTAGCATCACTCGTCCCATTATTCATAATCCATATTTTTAGTTAAATCCTTCCTTACTAACATGGATTTCTAGTAATTTCAGATTTAATGATCATATAACAGAGGACCCTATAGCCTTCCTACGGTGGTTTGAATACATATGCAGCATTGTCGCTTACATTGGAATTTCGCCAGACATTATTAAATTATTGCTAATTCCATTTGCATTGGATGGGAAATCAAAAGCGTGGTTAGATGCACTTGCACTTGATATTATTACAACATGGACTGAATTTGTGCAATTATTTCTTCGTCGGGTCTTGCCTATGACTAAGGTACTTAGTATTTATAAGAAATTATTTTAATTCAATCAGGACATCACTGAAACATTACGGCAAGCATGAGAAAGGTTTAAAACAAATCCTCATATTAGTACTGGGTAGAGGTATACATTTTGCAATTCAAATTCAATGTTTCTATGCTAGATTGGATAGCCAGAAGAGACGCAAGTATGACACCATGACTGGGGGAAGTATTTGGAAGAAAACAAGAAAAGAGGTCATGGAAATACTGGAAAAATCTAGCAAAAATGAATTTACCTAGGGGGCACGTCGAAAACTAGAAACTGGGGGGCTAGAAAAGTCTAAACCAGAAGAGAAAAAGTGCAATAGAATAGAATCAATCATTGTGAAGTCGGCTGAGCAGGATGAATATGAATCGGAAGAAGAGATATGGGATGATACCGAACACGACAATGACCAGATACCTCTCCAACTTGATTTGTGGAGGCAAAGTAAAGGGCAACCGGAACAAATTATTCTGAACTCAACAAAGATGGCATCTTCCATTGTTATCTCCCGAGTTTGTGTTCAAACCATTACCGGAGCATTTAAAGTATGGGTATTTGGGGGATCATAATACATTACTTGTGATTATAGTTGTCGGGCTAAGTTTAGAGTAGGAGAAGGCTTTGTTGAGTGTTTTAAAAACATACAAAAAAGCCATAGGATGGACGATCGTTGATATTAAAGGGATTAATCATGCATTATATCAACACAAGATCAGATTAGAAGAAAAAAAACTTGTGGTAGATGCACAGCGTAAGCTCAACCCAACTATGGAAGAGGTGGCAAAGAAAGAACTGCTTAAATGGATAGAACATGTATTGTTTATGCAATTTCTAATAGTAAATTCGTTAGCCCTACACAATGTATTCCAAACAAAAGAGGACTAATGATAGTTGAGAACGATAAGAATGAGTTAATTCCAACAAGAACAATCACTGGTTGGAGAGTATGCATTGGCTACGAAAAATTAAATGACGCAACAAAAAAGGATCATTTCCCCTTGCCTTTTATTGATCAAATGCTTGATAGATTGGCTAGAAAAGACTACTATTGTTTCCTTGATGGGTATTTTGAATATCATCAAATTCCAATACAACCTAACGACCAAAAAAAAACTACCTTTATGTGTCATTTTGGCATGTACACCTTTAAACGAATGTCATTCGGATTATGTAATTCTCCAACAACCTTTCTGAGATGTATGACTGCCATTTATGTTGATATGTTGGAAGAAGGCTTGGATGTATTCATGGATGATTTCTAAGTATATGGAGACTCTTTTCAAGAGTGTCTAGGTAATCTTGAAAAAGTCTTACAGAGATGCGAAGAAACTAATCTAGTACTTAATTGGGAAAAATGTTACTTTATGGTGAAAGAGGGGTTAGTGCTGGGACATTAGATATCAAGGAAAGGTCTTGAAGTAGATAAAGCTAAAATTGAAGTTATAAAAAATCTTCCTAACCCTACAACCGTTCAAGGAGTGCAAAATTTTCAAGGTCATATCGGATTCTACAGGAGATTCATAAGAGAATTTGCGTACACCTCTAAGCCATTGAATTAACTCCTCTAGAAAGAGACACTTTTTATATTCAATCATAAGTATATCAAAGCCTTCGAGGTAATAAAAGAAAAACTTATCTCTGCTCCTATAATTATTACTCTTAATTGGTTAGACCCTCTATTGTTATGTGTGACACTAGCGATTATGCTATGGGAGCAGTTCTAGGACAAAAGAGAAATAAGATATTTAAAGCTATTCACTAGGCAAGTAAGACACTCAAATCGGTGCGATGCAATTGCACTACAACTGAGAAAGAAAAGCTTGCTATATTGTTCGCTTGCAAAAATTTTTGCCCTTATTTGCTGGCAAAGACAATGTAACACCCCTAACCCGTATCCATCGCTGGATTAGGGTTAAAGGCGTTACCGAACGTTCGAAAAACTTTACAGACATTTCATAAAACAAATCATCAATTGCATCAAAGTGTCCCTTTTATAGGTCAACGAGACCTTAATCATGCTTCAGAATAGGATCGGGACTAAACCGAACACTTAGAAAATTTCCAAAGTTTTCAACATTTTTCAATACTGTAAAGGTCACACGCCCGTGCAGTCAGGCCATGTGCCTCACACGACCACAAGACACACCCATGTGTCCAGGTCGTGCCAAAATAGAGCATACCTATTGACTTGTCCACACGGCCACCAGACACGCCTGTGTGCCATGGTCGTGTAAAATTAGGCTAGCTACTGACTTATCCACACGGCTACTAGGCATGCCCGTGTGCCACGATCGTGTAAGCAAAACAGGCCATTTGCAAGGCCATAATGCCACCCACATTAGGGTAATACCTACAAGCAATATACCAATTCATATCATACACAATTGACAATCAAAGACATGCCAAATAATCAACAAGTCTCCACATTCAATGTAACACCCCAAACCCGGTCAGTACACCACGACCAAATCTGGTATGTTACGGGGAAAATCGTATTTGAGAGGTTAGGTTTCCGGTGAAAGGTTTAACGAAAACTCTTTGATGTATCCGTACTTGTAAAAAAAAACCTTGGGCATGATTGTTTTAAAACCTAGTAGTGCATTTTGAAGACCCGGAATTCAAAGCTTAGTTGAAAAGTAAGTTTTTATCATTTAGAAGGCCGAGAAATTCCTTTTAGTTACTTAAAAACATTTTGAACTTAGTGTGGAAGATCACAAGTTTAGAAAATATTTGAGTTATGTTCATTTAAAGATTTTAATGTGATACCCATTGGTAAAGTTTAAAACATATCGCTTTGTAGTCTTGAAAACCGTTTCATTCCAAGTTTTATCCATTATTAACCCAATAATTTATTAAGGCTAAATTGAAATCAAATTTTAAGTATATAAATAATCAAAGCATAATTTTAAAAGGCCATTTACAATCCCAACAAAACCAAATGAAAATAAATGAAATAAAGTACCAAGTGCTTAAATCGATTGCAAAACCGACTTTATTCATGGCATGGTCACCTCGAGTCCACCCTTTACTCCATGTCCGCGATCTAAGTGTCACTTGAAATGATAAGGAGAAGGTGAGTCACAAGACTCGGTGCATAAATCCCCCTCCCGATTAATACAACATACTAACACACACACATGTCAGAGCAATGTCATTAATGCACCCAATCCTAGCCATCCACAACACCTTTTCTACCCCGTGTGGTACCAAACCACCGGTGGTGCCAAACCACCGGTGACCCAAAGTCACGATATCCATAAGTGTGGTGCCAAACCACTGGTGACCCAAAGTCACGAAGAATCCAAGGATGGGGCCAACCCATCATGTGATACCAAATCACCGGCGACGATCCCATATCTCAAAAGTGGGGCCAACCCACGGTGGTGTTAACCACGAGGACGAGTCGCTATGAGGTGCCAAACCTCTGGTGTCCCAAAGACACGAATGTGATACCAAATCACCGTGACCGAAGTCACGAATCAAGTGATGGGGCCAACCCATCGTGTGATACCAAATCACCGGCGCCAATCCCAGATTATCAATCAGGGGCCAACCCACCGTGGTGCTAAGCCACCGGGACGAGACGCTATGAGGTGCCAAACCTCCGTGACCCAAAGTCACAAAATAATCTATGGTACCAAACCACCGGAGGTGCCAAACCTCTGTGTCCCAAAGACACGGATATCATATTCCCCTCCTCTCATATCACCCATTATCATACTCGACTCATGTAAAGTATGCAAATCATACAAATCATGCTACATGTTTAATGTTGCATCTCATAACACATACATCATAGGTCATGATCTCAAGTATATCAACAATAGAACTCGTAATGAAACGGACTTACCCGAATCCGCACATACCCAATCGAGTATCATATCAATCAACCATATTGTTTCGGCTTTATTAAACAATCAGATTATTAAGCATATTACTAAGCAAAGAGTGTGTTAGTTTACACACCTGTTAAAACGCAAGCCTTAATCCCAAGGAACCGATCTAAGACCCTCGATTATCTTGCTCCTATAATCGGCCACATATGAGATTAGCACCTAGGCCATTCGGCCAAAACCATTAAACCAAAGGGGTTAACGTTTGAACCCTTACCTTACACTTGATTTGGTTTCCTACCAAATCCCGAACCAAACGATGGTTCTTCTTTATGCACACGGCACACCCTATTAAGAGGAAAGATTAATCCTTTGAAACTTTGACTTAACGAAACTAAAAGAGTGGACTAAAAGAACCAACCCTTACCACCACTTACCAATCAATTAACAGAGGAAGACGGCTCCTCTTGCTTGCTTCCAAAATCCTGGATGCCCTATGATAAAATCGATTCCAACACAAAAGATTAACTCCTATCAACAAAGGCCAAAATCGGCTCTTAACCAAACCAAAATTGACAAAGAACAAAGGAGAAGATAAATGAACATTCGGCCAACCACTTACCTTGCTCTAAACCCGATTGGACACCACACACAAGAGAGATCACACCACACCAATATTCGGCCAAGACTTAAACAAAAAGGAGAAGAAGATTCGGCCCTACACAAAGAAGAAGAACACAAGAGAAAGATGAAAAGAAAGGGGTTGATATTCGGCCAATAACAGAAATGGGAAAAAGAAGAAGAAGAAGGAAAGTACTTTCGGTTTTGAAAAGAAGAAGGAATGGAGAAAATGTTTTGGGGAATAACTTTCTGCTATCAAGGTTTCAAGAGAAGAAAGGAAGAAAGTATGAGAAGAATAGGGTACTAATTTCGGTTTACACAAATGAAAAAGAAAGAAAGATGGAAGAGAACATTCGACTATCAAAGAATATCAAGAGAAACAAGCAATTTTCTAAGTATGTGCTTGGACTTTCGGTTTCAAGAAGAAAATGCAGAAACTCACTTGAAATTTCACTTACTTTTGACAAAAGAAGGATTTTGGCTTACACAAATTTGACCGAAAATGCTCCAAAATGCCAAAAGAATTTCGGCCCTCTCCACTTACCCACTTACCAAACCGGCCACTCCCCATGAAGCACCCAACATTCGGCCACTACCTCCAAACACTCCCAACCACTAATTCAAACTAGTTTGAACTAGTCAACCTCCACAATTTACTCTCCACCCACCATTTGAACAATTTGACTTGGTCTATGGCGAGTTTGAACTTCCCACAACTTCTTCTTCTCCTGCCACAAAATAGAAGCAAAAATATGAGACTTCTGCGGCTTGAACACGGACCTCCTTCCCGCAAGTGACGCCAAACCCAAGCTCCAAGTGGCGCCTAACTTGCCACTCTACTAGCTCAATTCTTGTGCTAACATTCTCCTAAAAATATTTATAAACCCCACTCATTCAAATCCCCTCACCTAAAGCTTAAAACTAAAGTTTCCCCAACCACCCAGGCTTACACCAAGCTTACAACTAAGCCCCAAAACAATTGAAACACAACATTGCAGGCCAAATACATGCAAACAATGCAATAATCAAAATAGCCCCTAACCCAAGATATTACAGTTCTACCCCCCTTAAAAGAAATTTCGGCCTCGAAATTACCTGGTCAAAAGAGTTGAGGGTATTGCTGCCTCATGATATCCTCTGGTTCCCACGTAGCTTCTTCTACGCCATGATTTCGCCATAGCACCTTTACCAAAGGAACTGACTTTCTACGCAGAACCTTCACATCTCGGTCTAGAATCTGCACTGGTTCTTCTTCCATGGTCAAATCCAGATTTACCTCGATCTTCTCCTCCGCTACGACATACGATGGATCTGAACGATAGCACCTAAGCATCGAAACATGAAATACGTCGTGAATCTGACTTAGCTCTGCTGGTAACTCAAGCTGATAAGCTACTGGTCCCACTCGTCTCAGTACCTTATACGGCCCAATAAACCTCGGACTTAACTTGCCCTTCTTTCCGAACCTCAACACTTTCTTCCATGGCGAGACCTTCAGAAAAACTTGATCTCCCACAACAAATTCTATATCTCTCACTTTGAGATCGGCATAAGACTTCACTCGTCTCAAGCTTCCTTCAACCGAGCCTGAATCAACTTAACCTTGTCTTCAGTCTCTGCAACCAACTCTGGTCCCAACAACTGACGTTCACCCAACTCCGTCCAACATGTAGGTGAGCGACACTTCCTACCATGCAACGCCTCATATGCTGCCATCTTGATACTTGCTTATTAACTATTGTTGTAGGCGAACTCAGCTAATGGCAGAAACTCCTCCCAACTACCTTTGAAGTCCAAAACACAGCCTCTCAAAGATATCCTCTAAGATCTCAGATAACCTCTCTCGATCGCCGTCGCGATGTGGGTGAAATGCCGTCTTTGAAATCCAACCGCGTACCCAGAGCCTGATGCAACGTTTTCCAGAACCTTGATGTAAATCTGGGATCCCTATCCGAGATGATCGATCCTGGCACACCGTGCAGCCTCACTATCTCGACACATACGGCTTCGCCAACCTCCTCGAAGGGAGTAATCGACCCTCACCGGGATTAAATGAGCTGATTTAGTCGACGATCCATAATTACCCAAATCGAGTCCTTCTTGCTCGGCGTAAGAGGTAATCCACCGACAAAATCCATAGTTATCCTTTCCCACTTCCACTGGGAATCTTCACCGGGTGAAGCAACCACGACGGCAATCGATGTTCAGCCTTAACTTTCGCGACATGTCACCACTTTCCAACAAACTCTATCACCTCTCTCTTCGACACTGCCACCAAAATCGCTCTCTTAGATCCCTATACATCTTGCTACCTCCAGGATGCATAGCGTGCGAGGGCCGCTATGGGCGTCTGAAGAATCCTCCGCCTTAACTCGATATCCTTCGGCATACAAGCTCTCCCTTGAAAACACAACACCCCATCACTAGACATATCAGTAACCCTCCAAACCACCATCCTGCGCACTTGCAACCTCCGCGCATTCGTAACCTCATCCACTAATCGTTTCCCACGATCGCGCAACCCAAGTAGGCTTAACTCGCAGCTCTGCCAGAATACTTCGTCGTCATACAAACTCAAATGGGCAAACATCGCTCTTAAGTCCGATACAACCTTACGGCTCAACGCGTCGCCACACATTAGCCTTGCCCTGATGATATTCAATCGAATAGTCGTAGTCCTTGAGCAACTCAATCCATCTGCGCTGCCTCAAATTCAAATCTTTCTGAGTCAAAAGGAACTTCAGACTCTTATGATCTGTGTAGGCTATCGATCTCTCTCCGTACAAGTAGTGCCTCCAAATTTTCAAGGCGAAGACTACAAAACCGCTAACTCCAAGTCGTAAGCGTCGGATAATTGACCTCATGTGGCCTCAGCTGCCTAGATGCATACGCCACAACCTTCCCTTCCTGCATAAGCACACAACCCAATCTCGTATGTGATGCATCGCAATACACTGCGAATTCCTTTCTGCCTCGAAGTTGAATCGAACAGAGCCTCACCAAAATCTTCTTTAACTTGTCGAAACTCTCCTGCTTTGTTTCTCGGTCAAACAAACGGAACTCCTTTCCTTAATGACTTTAGTCATCGGTGCCGCAATCAACGAAAATCCTTCTACAAATCTTCTGTAGTATCCTGCCAAACCTGTAAAACCGAATCTCACCATCGACTTAGGCGGCTTCCAATCCAAAACTGCCTCAATCTTCCGAGGATCCACCCTAATCCCCTCGGCCGACACTACATGACCCAAGAAAGTCACCTCCCTAAGCCAGAACTCGCACTTACTAAACTTAGCATAAAGCTGCTTCTCCCTCAAAATCTGCAGCACCACTCGCAAATGCGTATCATGCTCCTCTTCTGACCTTGAGTACACCAGGATGTCGTCGATAAAAACCACAACGAACTCGATCCAAATCTGCTGAACACCCTATTCATCATATCCATGAATGCTTTCGCCGGCGCGTTAGTCAACCCAAACGGCATTACCAAAAATTCGTAGTGCCCATACCGAGTACGAAACGCTGTCTTGTGGATATCCGCCTCCTTTACCTTTAATTGGTGATACCCAGACCTTAAATCAATCTTTGAGAATACCGAAGCACCCTTCAGCTGATCAAACAAGTTATCTATTCATGGCAACGGATACTTGTTTTTGATCGTCAGCTTATCCGATTGGCGGTAATCTATGCACATTCGCATCGCATCGCTTTTTCTTCTTGACAAAGAGTATCGGGCGCTCCCAAGGTGAAACACTTGGCTCGATAAAGCCTCGATCCAAAACTCCCGGATCTCGAGCCTTTAATTCCACTAATTCCTTTGGCGCCATCCTATACGGAGCAATAAACACCGCGCAGATTCTCGGGTAGCGATCTATCACGAACTCCACCTCGCGATCCGGTGGCAAACCCGAAGCTCCTCCGAAACACATCAACAAATTCCTTAACCGCTCGGACCTCCTCTCAACGCACTCTTAGCCTCCAAGGCATACACATGAACCACATATGCTTCATAGCCCTTCCCGACCATCTTCTCACCTTTAGAGCGTATACCACGTTGGATAAGTAATCTCTTCTATTACCTATCATGACCACCTCATCACCCTCGATGCGTCTTTAGAACCATGCGCTTAGCCGCGCGAGCCCAAACCTCGCTCGGTGCTTAACCAACCACCCATCCCGAATCGATCGAACTCCCCAAACGGCGGCTCCATCGATCGACCACAAACACTACCCTTGGAGTTCTAGGGGTGCGTCTCTATATAGCTTATCTACAACTACAGAGTGACCTAGAGGGCTAATTCATCACACCGCCTAGAAGTAGTCTCAGAGTCTAAATCCATGGTCTCTACTATGCTACTGGCAACGTATGAATGCGTTGAACCCACATCAATCAAAGCAGTATAAGGAGAACCAAAGATCAAAAACGTACTGGTTATGACGTCCGGTGCGTCGCCCTCCTCTCGACGCCTCGCTGCATACACCAACCCAGGCTGTCTTGCCTCAGAACTACCCGCACCTCTGCCCGGTGCTCCGCGGCCCCGACCGAACCATTGCCTCCTCTCGCCATTACCACGACCCCTTTGCGGTGGCGGTCCATTATTCTGGAATCGAGTGCGGCCCGACCCTCGGATCAATCTCTAGCCAACTTACGCGACGGTCTCACACGGTGATCCAATGAGCCACACTCAAAACATCCTTTTCCACCGGTCCAGCATCCTCCCCAATGAGATTTCCCACAACGGTTGCACTGTGCGGGTCCCTGATTAGCGGCAACAGACCTACCAGACTGATTTGGCCCACTCTGTCTAGCCCTTTTCTCGAGGATTACCCGATGACCCGTAAGATCCAAAACTCCTCTTATGTCTGCTCCTATCCACGCTTTGCCTCACGAGACTCCTTCACTCCTTCGACTACCTTAGCCTTCTCAACTAGGACGGCAAACTCACGCTCCCCTACTTGTGGAGCAATCAGCGCGATCTTAATTCATCTCTCGGACCATCCTCAAATCGAACACACCTCTCGTGTTCGGTAGCCACAATGCCCCTAGCATACCGGCTCGCCTCAAGAATTTCGCCTCGTGCTCAGACACGGACTTGCTCCCTGAACCACCTCGAAATGCTTTTCGTTGCTCATCAATGTAGCTAGATCCAATGTACTTTTTCGATATGCACCTTGAAATAATCCCAAGTAAGATCCTCTCATCAGTAGCACTTTCTCCGAACCGTGAGCCACCACTGTATGACTCATCCCGAAGAAGCGATACTACCCTTTCAGGCTTCTCCTCGGTAGTCAAGTCCAGATCATCCATGATCCGCTCCGTCGCCTCCAGCCAATACTCACCCGTCTGGGAGCAACACCGAAACACCTCAAAATACTTCCGCCCCATTTGCTCGAGTCGCTCGGCCACGATTTACGAACACTGCGCCTCCACCTACTCCACCTACCCTTTCCAAAGACTCGTAGCATCGCTCGTGACATCACACTGCGTCATCCCCGGTCCCGATCTCGAAACTCACCACCTCCAGGTGGTGGTGGTACCGATCTCATTCTCCTCGACCCACGACTGGACCCTACGGTTCGTAAACCGTCATCCTACCCCCGACCAAGGTCCACGTGTATTACGACCACGACCTCGAGTGCTCATGACTAAAATCTCGACTTATCTCGATTTAGAAGTTTTATGCATCAGTACCTTTTCCACTCGTCTTTTAAAGCAAAGTCTTATGAATATTTCTTATTAAAGAAGTTTTGTTTTCGCAAGTCCACAGAGTCCTATCGCCAGCTTTCTAAAGTAATCCACTATTGCTAGCCTTTCAATCATATCACACCCATCAATCACAAGAAATAGTAAGAGGTACCTACCGGCGCGATTGGTGCCAGAGACTCGGTGCCATGCCTTTCAAACCATATACTTTAAAACAAAACACTTAAAACCAATATTTAACACATTTTGGGCCTCGAGCCCACAAACAGCTTTTGAACTTAGCTCGATACCACAAATGTAACACCACAAACCCGGTCAAGACACCACGACCGAATGCGGTATGTTACGGGAAAATCGTATTTGAGAGGTTAGGTTTCCGTGAAAGGTTTAACGAAAACTCTTTGATGTATCCGTACTTGTAAAAAAAAAAAACCTTAGGCATGATTGTTTTAAAACCGGTAGTGCATTTTGAAGACCCGGGAATTTGAAAGCTTAGTTGAAAAGTAAGTTTTTATCATTTAGAAGGCCGAGAAATTCCTTTTAGTTACTTAAAAACATTTTGAACTTAGTGTGGAAGATCACAAGTTTAGAAAATATTTGAGTTGCGTTCATTTAAAGATTTTAATGTGATACCCGTTGGAAAAGTTTAAAACATATCGCTTTGTAGTCTTGAAAACCGTTTCATTCCAAGTTTATCCATTATTAACCCAGTAATTTATTAAGGCTAAATTGAAATCAAATTTTAAGCATATAAATAATCAAAGCATAATTTTAAAAGGCCATTTATAATCCCAACAAAACCAAATGAAAATAAATGAAATAAAGTACCAAGTGCTTAAATCGATTGCAAAATCGACTTTATTCATGGCATGGTCACCTCGAGTCCACCGGCTCCATGTCCGCGATCTAAGTGTCACTGAAATGATAAGGGAGAAGGTGAGTCGCAAGACTCGGTGCATAAATCCCCTCCCGATTAATACAACATACTAACACACACAATACAGAGCAATGTCATTAATGCACCCAATCCTAGCCATCCACAACACCTTTTCTACCCCGTGTGGTACCAAACCACCGGTGGTGCCAAACCACCGTGACCCAAAGTCACGATATCCATAAGTGTGGTGCCAAACCACTTTGGTGACCCAAAGTCACGAAGAATCCAATGATGGGGCCAACCCATCGTGTGATACCAAATCACCGCGCGACGATCCCATATCTCAAAAGTGGGGCCAACCCACGGTGGTGTTAACCACGAGGACGAGTCGCTATGAGGTGCCAAACCTCCGGTGTCCCAAAGACACGAATGTGATACCAAATCACCGGTGACCGGTCACGAATCAAGTGATGGGGCCAACCCATCGTGTGATACCAAATCACTCAAGCGTCAATCCCAGTATTATCAATCGTGGGGCCAACCCACTGTGGTGCTAAGCCACCGGGACGACGCTATGAGGTGCCAAACCTCTGTGACCCAAAGTTACAAAATAATCTGTGGTACCAAACCACCGGAGGTGCCAAACCTCTGTGTCCCAAAGACACGGATATCATATTCCCCCTCTCTCATATCACCCATTATCATACTCGACTCATGTAAAGTATGCAAATCATACAAATCATGCTACATGTTTAATGTTGCATCTCATAACACATACATCATAGGTCATGATCTCAAGTATATCAACAATAGAACTCCTAATGAAACGGACTTACCCGAATTCGTGCACATACCCAATCGGGTATCATATCAATCAACCATACTGTTTCAACTTTATTAAACAATCAGATTATTAAGCATATTACTAAGCAAAGAGTGTGTTAGTTTACACACCTGTTAAAACGCAAGCCTTAATCCCAAGGAACCGATCTAAGACCCTCGATTATCTTGCTCCTATAATCGGCCACATATGAGATTAGCACCTAGGCCATTCGGCCAAAACCATTAAACCAAAGGGGTTAACGTTTGAACCCTTACCTTACACTTGATTTGGTTTCCTACCAAATCCCGAACCAAACGATGGTTCTTCTTTATGCACACGGCACACCCTATTAAGAGGAAAGATTAATCCTTTGAAACTTTGACTTAACGAAACTAAAAGAGTGGACTAAAAGAACCAACCCTTACCACCACTTACCAATCGATTAACAGAGGAAGACGGCTCCTCTTGCTTGCTTCCAAAATCCTGGATGCCCTATGATAAAATCGATTCCAACACAAACGATTAACTCCTATCAACAAAGGCCAAAATCGGCTCTTAACCAAACCAAAATCGACAAAGAACAAGGGAGAAGAGAAATGAACATTCGGCCAACCACTTACCTTGCTCTAAACCCGATTGGACACCACACACAAGAGAGATCACACCACACCAATATTCGGCCAAGACTTAAACAAAAAGGAGAAGAAGAGTCGGCCTTACACAAAGAAGGAGAACACAAGAGAAAGATGAAAAGAAAGGGGTTGATATTCGGCCAATAACAGAAATGGGAAAAAGAAGAAGAAGAAGGAAAGTACTTTCGGTTTTGAAAAGAAGAAGGAATGGAGAAAATGTTTTGGGGAATAACTTTAGGCTATCAAGGTTTCAAGAGAAGAAAGGAAGAAAGTATGAGAAGAATAGGGTACTAATTTGGTTTACACAAATGAAAAAGAAAGAAAGATGGAAGAGAACATTCGGCTATCAAAGAATATCAAGAGAAACAAGCAATTTTCTAAAGTATGTGCTTGGACTTTCGGTTTCAAGAAGAAAATGCAGAAACTCACTTGAAATTTCGGCTTGCTTTTGGCAAAAGAAGGATTTTGGCTTACACAAATTTGACCGAAAATGCTCCAAAATGCCAAAAGAATTTCGCCCTCTCCACTTACCCACTTACCAAAACCGGCCCTCCCCATGAAGCACCCAACATTCGGCCACTACCTCCAAACACTCCCAACCACTAATTCAAACTAGTTTGAACTAGTCAACCTCCACAATTTACTCTCCACCCACCATTTGAACAATTTGACTTGGTCTATGGCAGAGTTTGAACTTCCCACAACTTCTTCTTCTCCCCTGCACAAAATGGAAGCAAAAATATGAGACTTCTGCAGCTTGAACACAGGACCTCCTTCCCTGCAAGTGACGCCAAACCCAAGCTCCAAGTGGCGCCTAACTTGCCACTCTACTAGCTCAATTCTTGTGCTAACATTCTCCTAAAAATATTTATAAACCCCAGCTCATTCAGCTCCCCTCACCTAAAGCTTAAAACTAAAGTTTCCCCAACCACTCAGGCTTACACCAAGCTTACAACTAAGGCCCAAAATAATTGAAACACAACATTGCAGGCCAAATACATGCAAACAATGCAATAATCAAAATAGCCCCTAACCCGGGATATTACATTCAATTTCATTTCCATTCATGTCAATTTGCACAACTAAAACACCTACTTATATTCAATCATGATTTCATCCACATTTACCTTTCTTGTAATCATTCCTTTTCTCAAACATACATGCTCACAATGCATTCATATACTTACCATTGCTTTGGCCATATCATTAGCTATCAAGCTATACCAAATCATCAATCATATGTCATATTCACTCATGCATAATACCAACATTTATCTAGCCACACCTCATGGCTATTTATACACATTTCAAACATAATCCAAAATGACTAGCCTATACATGCCATATTTAGCTATATACACATTTCAAAAGTACCAAAACAAGGTGAGTAGTGTGATGACGATCCTCGACGGTCCCCGAGCCTTCAGTAGCTTTGACGATCTGTTACAAAGTAAACACACACACAGAGTAAGCTTTCCAAAAGCTTAGTAAGCCATATACAAATAAACTTAACATAAATCATTCATAAGCATAGCCATTTGAATTCATTAACATATCATCTTTACAAGCACATAGATAATCTCTTTGGCTCACTTGATTTGCCATTGCTTACCAATTCACCATTTCAAAAATATCTCATTCACTCATATCTCAAACACACATACATCTCAAATGTTTCTTTGCATCAATGCACATATTTACTCACCATTCATGCTTATACAAAGCATACGTATCAACATACCTGAAATAGATGTACTACTCACATAGTCGTTCGTATCTCTAATTTGCCTGTTGAACCGTTCGGAATCTAATAGGATACTCAGAGTGCTCAGAATAGTTGTACAATGCCAACATCCCAGACGAGGTCTTACATGTACTCAGATAACGATGCCACTGTCCCAGACAGGGTCTTACACAAATCAAAAATGATGCCAATGTCCCAGACATGGTCTTACACGTAAATCTCATATCGATGCCAACATCCCAGACGTGGTCTTACACGAATTCTCAAATCAAATCCAACGTCCCAGACGTGGTCTTACATGATATCACGTATCGGACACCTATGTCATGACATATACTATCCTATCTATTCCTAGGTTCAGACGGGGCTTCTCGGACATCCATATTTAGTCGATTCCAATTCTCAGATTTCACATATATCTCATCTCAAGCATATTCATAGCAATTCAAATTTCATATATACACAATTAACTCAATTCAAATACATTTATTTGTATATTGACTTACTTCGAGTTCAGTTTAACGAAAACGAATACGGCTACTCGATTACTTACGATTTCCCGCGATCTAAGTCCGTTCTCTTCAGTTCTTGATCTATACATATTCAAATTTAATCCATTTATTCACTAATTCATCCAATTCAATCCAGATACACATATTTAGGGCAATTTGCGAATTAGCCCTGACATTTTCACAATTGGACATTTTAGTCCCTATTTCACAAAATCACCACATACCCATGCTTAGCCGAATGTTCATGTAGCTCATACAAGTCCATGCATTTCATTTATTTCACAATTTAGTCCTTCAAAATATTATTTTCTCAATTGAGTCCAAAATACTCAAATTCAACAAAACTTCAAATACAAACTATGATAATCAAACACATATCTTTCATTTTTTTTCACCACCAAACATCATAAAACACATGAGTTCATCAAAGGCTCATTTCAAAAACATCATCAATTCTCAAAATTAAAACATGGGTTTCAAAGTTTGCGAAGAAACGATTGCAAAAATGTAGAAATTATCAAAAACCGAAGTCAAACATACCTTGAATTGAGCTTAGTTGAAACACCCCAAACTCGGCCCACGAGCCCCGACCGGATCTGGCATGTTCCTCGAGTAAAACATTTCAAATCTTGTTTGTCAATTTGGAAAATATGGTCATTTTGAAGAGGAATCGTTAGGTGTTGGGTTCAAGTTGAAAATGGTGTCCTTTTTTTTTGAAGTCCATATTAAAACAATAATTTTCGTATTTGAAAAACTATAAGTTAGAAGAAACTGCCGAATTTTAGGGTTTAACATTAAGTTGAAAATCGTTGGTATTTAGGTGTCAAAACATTGAACATTTATTTTAAAGATGAGTTATTTAACCTTCAAGTTAATAAGAATCGTATCGTAATAAAAATTTAGAGAGCAAGCATAAAATGCGATTGTAATAATAGTGGCCTTATTACATCAATAGCAAAACCCAAATAAATCCAAAACTTAATAGGAAAATCCAAATTAGAAGAAAACACTTGAGCTGAGCATGGCCACCACCTAGTCCTCGCGACCCGGTCCAAATCACCGAGTATCACCTGAAAAAGATATCCCACGAAGGGTGAGTCAACAGACTCAATGTGTAACAACTACCACGAACTCCCAAACGATTTAGGCATATCAATCACATATAATGATAAAAGTAATGATGCAATCCCAACCCAAACCTAAATAACCATCCTCTACACATCACCCGTACCACCCAATCACACTGCGTGGGGTTACTAAATCGACCCTCCATCCGCTACATCGCCATCGATCGAAGCGATCATTGCGCAGCGACATGCACATCGCCCTTATAAATTGTGTGCACACCCACCGGATAATGTGACAAAGTCACCAGATATTAATATGTGACATAAGTCACCACATTTAGATTATGTGACATAAGTCACGAATATTGTGGTAAAACCACGGATCACTTCCCTTTTCAATATCACCCGTATGCCCCATGCGTCATACAAACATGCAGAAATAATGCAATTTAACTTATTTCACATTCGTAACAAATTCTCATATGTGTCATGTTCAATATTCATAATATTATTAACAGAGAGTTAATGGATAACGTACCTGAATCCTCCGTACCATTGAATGGTACCTTCAGCCATACTTTCATATTTTCATTAACATATATATTAATATTAATACCATAGATCTCTTAGGAATTAGTGTAGGGCTACACACCTGGTTACTATCGTATTCACTGAATCCCGAAAGTCTACCAAAACAGATTGTACTCCTCCCTAAAAATCATAGTTAGAATCGGCCAACATTAACACTTAATATGACCTTGGCCGAATATTCATATTCACTTACCTTGCGGATCTAAATCCCGAAAATGGTCACTTGTTTGAGGTATCTGTCGAAATTCCTATAAGCATATGTTAGATCCGATTCTAACACTTAATAAACACCATAAATGGCCTTCGGCCTAATGATTACATTCGCTTACCTTAGATCTTAAAATCCCGAAAGATCTCCTCTCTTGAAGTTGGCTACAGTAGAAATCCCGAAACCTCCCTACTACAATAAATCGACCGCACCTTGCCTCGCCACCATAGAGATATTCGGCTATGTAGACTACATAGTGATCGATGAGGTTTCACTTTTGGGGTTTAATGGACCAATCGGCTAGGAATCACTTGTGCATTCAGCCTTTGATTGCGTTCGTAAAAAGAAGAACAGAAAAGGGTTGAACTTGCCGTGATTTAGTCTAGATGACAAGAAAAAGGTTCGGCCAACTTAAAAGAGAAAAGAAGAGATGCTCAGAAGAATTCGGCAATGGTGATCTTTTGATTGAAGAGGTTGCGGCAGTGGTGATCTTTGGGGAGGGATTTCGGCTGGAACAGGTTAAAAGAAAAAGAAGAGAAAGTGATAGGTGTTGGAGAGAAAGGAGTAAACGAAAGAGGGGCTAAATGTTTTTATGAAATTCGACTACTCCTCCCTACTATCTTAGCCGAAAATCACCTCAAGAGAGTCCCTAGGCCGGCCAACACTCTTCCTCTTATCAGCTCCCTTATTATTCTCCTACTTTCTCTCTTCTTTACCTACTCAAAATAATTCAAATAAACCAATAAATATCTCCCTACCTTAGCCGAATTTTGAATGCATTTGACTTGATCAAATGCTCACCTATCAAGTGTCCCATTGCCGTCCACCACTGCTCATCCTTGCAGCAAAATAAAACTCCTATTTGCATCCCTTGCTGCTCGAACCTAGGCCCTTTTACACTGCTTGTGGCGTCACTTACTAAGGCTTTAAGTGGCGCCTCCTTGCCACTTTAACAAGCCCATTTTTATGTCCAATTTCCCCTATAAATTTTCTTAAGGCCTATCATGCTTAGTTCCCCCTTTAAGACTTAAAATACAATATTTTCTAAGGCATTCTCCTACATTCTAAAGTTCCCGAAATTTACAAAACACACTCAACATACACATAGACATGCTTCAACATATATTTAAGCAAAAATGCACAACCCCTAAATCCCGGATATTACAGTTCTACCCCCCTTAAAATAATTTCGACCTCGAAATTACCTGGCTAAAATAGGTGAGGGTATTGCTGTCGCATTGCTTTTTCCGGCTCCCAAGAAGCTTCTTCCGATCCATGATTATGCCATAATACTTTGACTAGAGGAACTGATTTCCTCCACAACACCTTCACATCTCGCTCCAAGATCTGAATCGGCTCTTCCTCATAGGACAAATCTGGTCTCAGTTCCACCTCCTCAACCGGTACTACATGAGACGGATCCGATCGATAACGATGTAGCATAGAAACGTGGAATACATCGTGCATCTGTCTCAACTCCGGAGGCAATTCTAACTAGTATGCCACTGGTCCAACTCGCTTCAATACCCGATAAGGTCCTATAAACCTGGGACTTAATTTCCCTTTGCGACCAAATCTCATCACCTTCTTCCATGGCGAAACTTTAAGAAACACCTGATCTCCCACAGCAAACTCTATTTCCTTCCGCTTAAGATCTGCGTACGACTTTTGCCTATCAGATGCTTCCTTCAATCGTGTCCGAATTACCCTAACCTTCTCTTCAGATTCTGCCACAATTTCTGGACCCAAAACTTGTCGTTCCCCCAATTCTGTCCAACACGTAGGAGTGCGACACTTCCATCCATACAGTGCTTTATACGGTGCCATCCGAATACTGGCTTGATAGCTGTTATTATATGCAAACTCCGCTAAAGGCAAATATTCTTCCCAACTTCCTCTAAAGTCTATCACACAGCCCCTCAACATATCTTCCAACACTTGGATCACTCGCTCAGATTGACCGTCTGACTGTGGATGAAATGTCGTAGTGAAATCCAATCCGGTGCCTAAAGCTTGATGAAGTGCTTTTCAAAACCGAGACGTAAATCTTGGATCCCTGTCTAAAATAATCGAAACCGGTACTCCATGCAATCTCACAATTTCTGCCACATACAACTTTGCTAACCTCTGCAAAGAATAGTCAACCCACACTGGAATGAAATGCGCGGACTTTGTCAATCGATCCACTATCACCCATACCGAGTCCTTCTTAGTAGGCGTAAGGGGAAGCCCACTAACGAAGTCCATGGTGATTCTCTCCCACTTCTACTGCGGAATCTTTATCGGCTGAAGCAATCCTGACGGAACTTGATGTTCAGCCTTGACTTGCTGACACGTTAAGCACTTCCCTACAAATTCTATAACTTCCCGCTTAAGACCAGGACACCAAAACTGTTCCCTTAGATCTCTATACAACTTACTACCTCCAGGATGCATAGCATAAGGGCTACTATGCGATTCCTGAAGAATTCTCCGTCTTAACTCCTCGTTCTTCGGCATACAGACCTTACCCTTGAAACACAATACTCCATCGCTGTTAACACCATAATCCTCTAGCCGTCCATTCTGCACTTGCCGCAACTTAGCACTTAAATCATCATCTGCCAACTGTCCTTCTTTCACCTTATTCTGCCATGACGGCTTGACCTACAACTCTGCCAGCAAACTTCCATCGTCATACAAGCTAAGTTGTGCAAACATCACCCTCAGATCCGACACTACTTTCCGACTTAGGGCATCTGCTACCACATTTGCCTTGCCCAGGTGATACTCTATGGAACAATCGTAGTCCTTTAATAACTCCACCCACCTTCGCTGTCTCAGGTTTAGCTCTTTCTGAGTCAGTAGATACTTAAGGCTCTTGTGGTCTTTGTAAATCGCTAACTTTTCTCCATATAGATAGTGCCTCCATACCTTAAGAGCAAAGACCACCGCCGCCAATTCCAAGTCATGCGTCAGATAGTTAACCTTATGTGGCCTTAATTGTCGAGACGCATAATCGACTACCTTCCCGTCTTGCATCAAAACACATCCTAATCCTGTATGAGAAGCGTCACAATACACCACGAAATCCTTCCCTGCCTCAGGTTGAATCAAAACCGGAGCTTCAGTCAAAACCCTCTTAAGCTTCTTAAAGCTCTCCTGTTTCCTATCTGTCCATACGAAAGGTAACTCCTTTCTCAACAACTTCGTCAAAGGAGCAGCTATTGATGAGAACCCTTCCACGAACCTTCTGTAGTAGCCTGCCAATCCCAAGAAACTACGTACCTCAGCCACAGACTTAGGTGGTTTCCAGTCTAGCACTGCCTCAATCTTCCTAGGATCCACCCTTATCCCTTCTGCAGACACTACATGCCCTAAGAACGCAACTTTCTTAAGCCAAAATTCACACTTGCTGAATTTGGCATATAGCTTCTTTTCCCTTAACACTTGCAACACTATCCGGAGATGCTCGTCATGTTCCTCCTCCGACTTGGAATACACTAGGATGTCGTCTATGAACACAACGACGAACCGATCCAAGTAAGGTTGAAAAACCCGGTTCATCATATCCATGAATGCGGCTGGGGCATTCGTCAATCCGAACGGCATTACCACGAACTCATAATGCCCGTATCTTGTCCGGAAAGCTATCTTATGGATATCCACCTCCTTCACCTTAAGCTGATGATATCTCGACCGTAAATCTATCTTTGAAAATACAGCGGCCCCCCTAAGCTGATCGAACAAGTCGTCTATCCTTGGCAACGGGTACTTGTTCTTGATGGTCAGCTTATTCAACTGACTATAATCTATGCACATACGCATAGTTCCGTCCTTCTTCTTCACAAACAGAACCGGTGCTCCCCACGAAGACCCACTGGGTCGAATGAATCCACGATCCAGCAACTCTTGAATTTGAGCCTTGAGCTCAACCAACTCCTTTGGTGCCATTCTATACGGAGCGATAGATACTGGCGCCGTTCCAGGCAACAAGTCAATTTCGAACTCCATCTCCCTATCAGGGGGTATTCCAGGTAACTCCTCTGGGAAAACATCCACAAATTCCCTTACTGTTCTAACTCCACTAACTCCCTCTTCTTTTGCATCCAATGCACTAACGAAGGTCAAAAACGCCTTGCACCCTTTCCGCACCATCTTATCACCTTTAATGCTAAAACTACGTTAGACAAATAGTTTCTTCTTTCTCCTATCATAACTATCTCCTCATCCTCCTGGTCCTTAACTCCATTCGCTAGCCGCACGCACAATCCAACTTAGCTTTGATGTTCCACTAGCCAATCCATGCCAAGAATAAGATCAAATTCTCCAAAGGGTAGTTCCATCAAGTCGGCAGGAATACCACTCCTGAATCTCTAGAGGTATATTGTGAAATATCCTATTCACCACTACTGATTTGACCTAACGGGCTCACTACATCATCATCTCCTACTAGATAGTTCGGATGCTATGCCTAGCGTTTGACTACTCTACATGCAACATATGAGTGGGTCGAGCCAACATCAATTAAAGCAAAGTAAGGCTTATCGGCTATAAGGAACATACCGGTTATGACGTCCGGTGCGTCTCCATCCTCCTCCGTGAATCGCATACACGGACTGATTGTCTTGCCTCCGATATTACCAACACCTCTGCCTGTGTTCCCCGTCCTCTTCTTGAACCATTACCTCGCCAATTGGACCACGACCCGCGCGGTGGCTGCGGTCCACCACTACCCGCCTGATTAGCACCCTGACCTGTTGGTCGGCCCCCGTCTGCTTTCATGGGACAGTCCCTAATCATGTGTTCCTTGGACCCACACTTAAAGCATCCCCCTGTCTTCTTCCAACACTCTCCTAGGTGCATCTTCCCACACCGAGTACAAGTGCAGTCTTGTCCTCCTATAGCAACTTTCTTGACCTCATGCCCATCAACTCTCTGTCTCTTTTGAACATTCCCGGATGACCCTGAGGTTCCAAAACCTCTCCTTTGTCAGTTTCTATCTTTATTCTGCCTCATAGATTCCTTAACCCCTTCGGCTACCTTAGCCTTTTCTACCAACACTGCAAACTCCCGCTCTTGCTATGGGGCTATCAACAACCTCAGGTCATCCCTCAGTCCATCCTCAAACCGGACACATCGTTCATGCTCCGTAGCCACGATTCCTCGAGCGTACCGGCTCAACCTTAAGAATTCTGCCTCGTACTCCGCTACGGACTTATTCCCTTGAACCAACCTCAGAAATGCCTTCCTCTACGCATCAATATAGCTAGTCCCAACATACTTCTTCTGATACACCGCCTTAAAATTCTCCCAAGTGAGATCCTCAGCTATAGCACCATCCCGAACTGTGAGCCACCATTGATATGACTCATCGCGAAGTAGCGACACCACTCCTTTCAGTTTCTCCTCAGCAGTCAGATCCAACTCATCCATAATCTGCTCCGTTGCCTCCAACCAATACTCAGCCGTATTGGGCGCCACACCGGATACACCATGGAACACCTCAGCTCCATTGGCTCAGAGCCGCTCAGGTACAGATTTTTGAGCTCCCCCACCTCCACCTGCTCCAGCCACCATCTAAAGAACCTGCAGCATCGCCTGCGATACTGCATCATCCCCCGTCTGATCCTGATGCTCAACGCTAGCAGCTGGTGGTGGTGGTGGTACCTCATTCTCGGACCCTTGACCAGACCTAACGGGTTCTGATACGGCCATTCCGCCTCTACCACGCCCTCGGACATTACAACCACATCCCCTAGAACTCAGGTCTATGATCGCGATTCAATCTATTTTAAAAAGTTTTATGCATTAGTCTTTGTTCCACTGATTACCCACGAAGAAATTTTATGTAAAGGAGTTTAGTAGTAGTTCTTTCGATCATTACAGGGTTTTCATTTCAAGTCTTCTACCCTAATTCAAAGAAGCACATCCATTCAATAGTATCTACCACACACATTCATCACTCGAACATTTTCGTCCAATCCAATCCTAGGGGTATTTTCGTAATTTGTCCTATAGGGGTATTTTGGTAATTTTCCAAATTAGGGTATCTTAATATTTTGCAAAATAGGGGTTTTGGTGTTTTTGTAAAGTAGAAGAATGTTTTAGTAAAAATCGAGGGTAGTATGGTAATTTTATAAACCAAGGGTATTTTAGTAATTTTACAAACCATGGGTATTTGGGTAATTTTGTAAATCAGATTTTCTTTTTAAAATATGGAATAGTTTTTACAAATCAAAGGGGTAATTTGGTGATTTTAAAACTAAGGTTTTTATAAAATGGTGTAGCTGGTCCCTTTCGGGTTTTAATTATTAAATTTAGCCCGTGAATAAGTCCTCTTGGTTAGGGTGAACCGTTACTACGCACCAGGTAGGATTCGAGCGAAGAGGAGGTGAGTCACTAGGACTGCTTAAATACCAAGCTCTTCCTGAATCCAATCCTAGACATGCGCACAATGGTTGCCACCCCCTAACTCGGCGACTTACTCACAGGTTTGTTTAATTAGGCCTTAAATTTTATGTAATTCTGCGTTAAAGTAAGCTAATCCTAGGGTTCAATAACTTAATATACTAATCTATGTTCCCGTTATACCGACATACCAATCATACAACAGTTAGGGGTACTTACCTGGTGGACTTCGGGTCGGAGACTTAGGTGCCATGCCAGAGAAACCTGCTTATTTCAAAAATTTTCACAAAAACTTATTTGGGCTCAATTTTTGAAAACGTTGTGGGCTTTAAACCCAAGGCCGAGAGTTTAAAACTGGGCTCTGATACAAAATTGAAACACCCCAAACCCGGCCCACGAGCTCCGACCGGATCTGGCATGTTCCTCGAGTAAAACATTTCAAATCTTGTTTGTCAATTTGGAAAATGTGGTCATTTTGAAGAGGAATCGTTAGGTGTTGGGTTCAAGTTGAAAATGGTGTCCTTTTTTTTTTTTTGAAGTCCATATTAAAACAATAATTTTCGTATTTGAAAAACTATAAGTTAGAAGAAACTGCCGAATTTTAGGGTTTAACATTAAGTTGAAAATCGTTGGTATTTAGGTGTCAAAACATTGAACATTTATTTTAAAGATGAGTTATTTAACCTTCGAGTTAATAAGAATCGTATCGTAATAAAAATTTAGAGAGCAAGCATAAAACAAAGATGTAATAATAGTGGCCTTATTACATCAATAGCAAAACCCAAATAAATCCAAAACTTAATAGGAAAATCCAAATTAGAAGAAAATATTGAAATGAGCATGGCCACCACCTAGTCCTCGTGACCCGGTCCAAATCACTTAGTATCACTGAAAAAGATATCCCACGAAGGGTGAGTCAACAGACTCAATGTGTAACAACTACCACGAACTCCCAAACGATTTAGGCATATTAATCACATATAACAGATAAAAGTAATGATGCAATCCCGAACCCAAACCTAAATAACCATCCTCTACACATCACCCGTACCAGCCAATCACACCGTGGGGATTACTAAATCGACCCTCCATCCGCTACACGCCATCGAAGGCAGTCGCTGCAGACGACATGCACATCACCCTTATAAATTGTGGCACAGCCACCAGATAATGTGACAAAGTCCCCAGATATTAATATGTGACATAAGTCACCACATTCAGATTATGTGACATAAGTCACCAGATATTGTGGTAAAAACAACCAGATCACTTCCCCTTTTCAATATCACCCGTATGCCCCATGCGTCATACAAACATGCAGAAATAATACAATTTACCTTATTTCACATTCGTAACAAATTCTCATATGTGTCATGTTCAATATTCATAATATTATTAACAGAGCGTTAATGGATAACATACCTGAATCCTCCGTACCATTGAATGGTACCTTTAGCCATACTTTCATATTTTCATTAACACATATATTAATATTAATACCATAGATCTCTTAGGAATTAGTGTAGGGCTAAACACCTGGTTACTATCGTATTCACTGAATCCCAAAAGTCTACCAAAACAGATTGTACTCCTCCCTAAAAATCATAGTTAGAATCGGCCAACATTAACACTTAATATGACCTTGGCCGAATATTCATATTCACTTACCTTGCGGATCTAAATCCCGAAAATGGTCACTTGTTTGAGGTATCTGTCGAAATTCCTATAAGCATATGTTAGATCCGATTCTAACACTTAATAAACACCATAAATGGCCTTCGGCCTAATGATTACATTCGCTTACCTTAGATCTTAAAATCTCGAAAGATCTCCTCTCTTGAAGTTGGCTACAGTAGAAATCCCGAAACCTCCCCTACTACAGAAATCGACTGCACCCTTGCCTGCCACCATAGAGATATTCGGCTATGTAGACTAGATAGTGATTAGTAGGTTTCGACTTTTGGGGTTTAATGGACCAATCGGCTAGGAATCACTTGTGCATTCAGCCGTTGATTGCGTTCGTAAAAAGAAGAAGAGAAAAGGGTTAAACTTGCCGCGATTTAGTCTAGATGACAAGAAAAAGGTTCGGCCAACTTAAAAGAGAAAAGAAGAGATGCTCGGAAGAATTCGGCAATGGTGATCTTTTGATTGAAGAGGTTATGCACCGTGATCTTTGGGGAGGGATTTCACTGGAACAGGTTAAAGAAAAAGAAGAGAAAGTGATAGGTGTTGGAGAGAAAGGAGTAAACGAAAGAGAGGCTAAATGTTTTTATGAAATTCGACTACTCCTCCCTACTATCTTAGCCGAAAATCACCTCAAGAGAGTCCCTAGGCCGGCCAACACTCTTCCTCTTATCAGCTCCCTTATTATTCTCCTACTTTCTCTCTTCTTTACCTACTCAAAATAATTCAAATAAACCAATAATTATCTCCCTACCTTAGCCGAATTTTGAATGCATTTGACTTGATCAAATGCTCACCCATCAAGTGTCCCATTGCCATCCACCACTGCTCATCCTTCCAGCAAAATAAAACTCCTATTTGCATCCCTTGCTGCTCGAACCTAGGCCCTTTTTACACTGCTTGTGGCGTCACTTACTAAGGCTTTAAGTGGCGCCTCCTTGCCACTTTAACAAGCCCATTTTTATGTCCAATTTCCCCTATAAATTTTCTTAAGGCCTATCATGCTTAGTTCCCCCTTTAAGACTTAAAATACAATATTTTCTAAGGCATTCTCCTACATTCTAAAGTTCCCGAAATTTACAAAACACACTTAACATACACATAGACATGCTTCCACATATATTTAAGCAAAAATGCACAACCCCTAAATCCCGAATATTACATTAGTAATGGCCGAATGCCCTAGCTTCTTATTTCTTTTTCTTTTCTTTGTTTTTCAGTGGAAGAACACATAAAATATCCACCATCTTTTTCTTTGTTTTTATTATAAAAGCATTATTAATCAATTTACATTTTTAACTATTTTATATTAACATATAAAACATATACATTTAATGACCTTGCCGTCCACCAACTTATAAATTCGGTTAATTGCCTTTTAAAGGCTTCACATTATAAAGACATCAACAATATGATACTTTCACATTTATCCATCAAACTTACATTTTATGCGATTAAGCCCTTTTCTCAAATTAAGCACACAGACAGACAAATTAACTCACAGAAATTTCACATATACTTAATCACATATCATAGACATAGAAAATAATATTAAAATATTTTTTAACTCAAATTTGTGGTCCCAAAACCACTATTCCGACTAGGGTCTAAACTGGACTGCTCCAGACAATATATATTTACATCGATCATTCGACATTGAAATATGTTATGAAAAAGAAATAAATAAAAAGCCAGATTGATGAAATGGGTATTGGTGCTTTAAGAATTTAATTTATGGGTAATGGATAGAAAAGGAACATAAAATCAAAGTGTAGATCATCTATCCAAAATAGAAAATGACTTAGAAAAGGGGACTTTTGAAGAAATTAAGTAGATTTTATAGACAAATAGTTATTTAGGGTAGACATCCATCAAATAAGGTCCAAAAATAACAACAGACCAAGGTATGTAGATTATGTCAATTACATTGCTAAAGGTGTCTTTCCATAGCAGGTATCATGTGTAACATCCTAGATTAGGGGTTATGCGTTTGGAGCATAACCCAAGTGCTAGTGGGTTTTAAGGGTATTTGGAGATGTTTTAAGAGTTTTTAGAACTTTAGAATGAGGGTGAAAGCTTTGGAAAAATTTTGGATTTAAGTGTAAAAAGAGGAAATTAGGCTGAGGAGGCCTTAAGAATAATTTGTGGGCATTTTGGGTCACGAAAGGGGGCTTGGTAAAGTGGCTTAAGGACGCCACTTAAGGCCTGGGAATGACGCCAACAAGGGTCTGGAGTTCGAGTAGCGTGGAAAGCAAATGGGTGTTTTAATTTTGCTTTTAGCGTTAGAGGGGAGCAAGATAAAGAGGCTTTAAAATTAGTTGTGGCGAGTTTATGTCATAAAAACGCCACGGCAGAGTGGCTTGGAGCGCTATATGCGGCTTGCGGCAACAAGGGCCTTGGTTCGAATCTCGTTGGCGGCATGGGCGTGTTTTTATTTTGCTTTGGCGTTAGGAAAGGGGGAGCTAGGGAAAGAGGTGTTAAAAGGAGTTCGGGGTGAACTATATCACGATCGGCGCCTTGGCAAAGTGGCGTGGACGTTACTGCGATTGAGGTTCCAACAGTCCCGGGTTCAAGGCACGGAGCAGCAGCTGGGTGTTTTAATTTTGGCTTTTAAGGCCAAGAGAGAGAGAAGCATTGGGCGGCAATTAGACTTTTAATTGAAAGTGGATTAAGCTTTTTATCCTTTTGAAATTCTACTGAGTAAGGATAAGTGTTGGATTTATATTATTTGTTTATTTTGAATAGGTAGAGATAATGGTTCTATTATTTATTTTAGATAATAGAGGTGTTATTTTATTTAGTTTAAATGTGGATAAGAGATAAAGAGGGGATAAAGCTTTTATTTTATCTTATTTGTTTTTGAAGAGGTGATAAGAGATGATTTAGGAGTTTGATAAGGGATTAATGATGGATAATTTTTATTCTATTAATTAAGGTGGATTTATTTTAAGTTGATAAATAGAAGATTAGTATAGATTTATTTTATATATTTTGAATATGTGTTCAAGAGTTATTATAGGAGAAGGAAGTGGAATTTGAGAGGAGGTAGGAGTGCCGAAATTGAGTAGTATAAATAGGGGTGCCGAATTTAGTTTCTTTTCCCCATTAGTGCCCTTTTTCCCTTGTGCAAAGCCGCTTATGTTTCATTCCTCTTTTCTATTTGTTCTTGGCCGAATCTATATCCCTTTCCCAATTCCTTTCTTTTATTTTTGTTAGCCGAATCTTCCCTTTGCCACCGTTGTCGTATTGCTCAACTCCTTCTTCTCTTCCTTTCTTTAAGAATTCTTTTAAAAGCCGAAATACTTTGGTGAACCATAGCCAATCCTCTAGGCAAGAAACTCCCTCGACTTTTGTGTTTTCTTCTTCACCATAAAAGAGCCGACCTATTCTCATTTAGTCTTCACAAGCAACAATAGTGCCAGCGTTAAGGAGTCTTAGAAGAGCCTCTTGGATTCGACTACTCAAGGTGAGTTAATGTGGTATTCGGCCATAGGCCATTTTATAAGTTTAGGTATGACCGATTGTGTATTATGATTTTTAGGGGCTAATCGACAAGTAAGCGAGTATCGGGATTCTAGATCGTGTTAGATTCGAGTAGTTCGAATTTCGCTAGAAAGTCAGGTGTGTGATTAACCCACCGTTTTCCGGGTTTTGTGTTATATCTGTATGTGTTAAAATTGTGCTAACTAGTGCAGTGGAAATTATGATAAGGATACCCTCAAGGGGTATGTCGATAATCCGTAAGTACCAAACCCGATGATATGTGATTATTAATATGAATATGTGATAATATGCTTGATGAACATGCTCATGCATCATTACATTGTATCATTATTTTATGTGGCATGTGCATGGGTTGGGATATGAAAGAAGGTACGGGTGTGTAACACCCCAAACCAGGTCTATGCGTTAAGACGAGATTTGGTTTGTCACACAGAACGAACATCCAAAATTTCTCTAATGAATTAAGTAAAACAAAGAATGCAAAGCCTTTAGAAATAAGGTTTAATAAAAACTAAGTACAATGATTATGAATTAAGAAAAATACTTGGTTGAAATCTTATATATATATTAGTCAAAACCTTAACGCAGTTTTTTTTTTTTTAAAAGAATTTGAAAGAAATTGAAAAGTAATTTAGGTGTCCAAAATTGTTATAAAACACAATATTTTTAAGAAACTTTATAGATTTAACATAAGCCCATATTAACAGTCTAAAAATAAAGTTAAATCCATCCACACATAAAAACAATCCATAAAAACATAATTAGAGGCCTTATTACAACATACCCAAAATAGTAATTAAAATAAGTAACTTAAATAAAGTTCATAGTTTATAAAACCCACGCTCGTAGTATGGCCTCCACCATGTCATCCCCGGCCCAAGTCCACATCAATTTCCATAACCTGAGATGGATAATAAAACGGGGTGAGTTACAAAGAACTCAGTGTGTAACTCACTTACCACCATTATTGGGCTGACCATCAAGGCATTAATTTGGGTTTGAGCCCAATTACAACTTTAACAATATAAAATGAAATAAAATATATTTAAATGCATGTAAAATGAATTTCCCAACCAAGCCTAATTTCCATCCGCTACACACCCCGTACCAACCAAAGACACCTGTGGGGATCCAACAACCCACCCCGCCAAACACACCAATCGTAGGCATTTAGCCTTTTAAATAATATTGTAGTGCACTCATCAAACTAGATTGTGACATAGTCACCGAACTAGAGGCATTAAGCCAAAATTTGTGGCAGAGCCACCGAACTAGATACGTGGCCACAGCCTTTCTTCTCTTCCTCAAATCCCATCCCATGCATTTATGTATGAATAACAAACTTTAATCATAAATGATTTATCAAGTAACCCATAATACAAATGAGTTTTTAATAAAACCTTTCATTTGGGCCTATTAACAATATAGTATTAATCTTTGGCCATATCTCGAACTAGAGGGTTTTTGGCCCATTAGCGATCTAGCAAACTTTGGCCCATATTATCGATCTAGCAGTTTTATGGCCCAATTTAACAATCTAGCAGTATTTCGACTCAATTTATCGATCTAGCAATATTTCGGCTCAATTTATCGATCTAGCAATATTTCGGTTCAATTTATCGATCTAGCAATATTTCGGCTCAATTTATCGATCTAGTAATTTTTCCGACTTTAACCGTTTTCATGCATTTACACAAAAGTGTTAATTATCACATAAATTTTGATTTTGCCATTTTTTACGATTTATCATAATACTTACTGTTTAGTATCTAACCCGAAAGATAAGTGTGAAGTTACACACCTGGTTATGGTGAGAACTAGACTTTTCCGCTCGTCAACACCTATACGTATCACGATAACTTATGATCATTATAATCTAATAATAAAACCGATCTAAACATAATGATCTAAAATTTACCCTCGGATTTTTGAACTACTTCCACTTACGGTTTCTCCCGATTGATGGTTCGTTAACCGAATCAAATCCACGAACAAATAATGGTTCGAGTACGAACTACTTCAAACAATTGATTCTCCTCTGATGAACGCCCACAACCCGTGGGAAATCCTTGATTGCTGATATGATCCTTTGTTTATACTTAGGGGGATTAATGGTACCACCCTTCTTCCGAACACTATATACGGCCTGTTTCTTCCCTATCTTGATTGTCTTCAAAGACAAAGATCGTTAGCACGTCCTAATCATATATATATATATATATCGATTATGACTAAAGGCTTTGAGAACAAGATTTCCTTACCACAAATATCCTTGTTCCACAAGGGAAATCGATCCAAGCGTTCTATGTCACACACGACCTCTTGATTTCCAATCTTCCGTTATCGCACTAAAGTATAACAAAAATAAACGTTAATAGAATGAACGTTTATTTTGATCGAAGAAAGCCTTCAAACCACCATCAATATTCGGCCAAAAACTATAAACTAATCAAAGACGAAAAAGAACCCTTACCTATTTTCCACGGTTGAAAAGAAACGATTGAGAATGTTGCTTATGAATAGAGAGATATTCGGCTATGAAGAATCAAAGAAAAAAAAGAAAATGGTTCGGTTAAGGTACACTAACATTCGGCCATGAAGAGATTAAAGAAGAAAGTATTGATTGAAAAGATATCAAAATAAGAGAATAGGGATGATGATAATTCGGTTTTCAAAGAAAACAAAAGAGAAAGAAAGAGATGAGTTTAAGATCAAGGCACATTCGGCAATGGAGAAAAGGAGAGAAAAGAAAGGAATGGTCTTTTGATGTAGGTGATTTCGGCACTAATGAGAAAAAGGCACAAAAAGAATACCAAATGATGTGCAATAATGACCAAATGGTCAAAATAATCAAGGCTTACCAAGGATCAAATTCGGCCAAGGGAGAGAGGTTGAGAGAATTTGCAAAACTATGCACAAAACTAAGAATGACCAAAAAGAGACTTCAAATCCTAGCCAAACTAACACCAAAAATTCGGCTCCCCCCTAGACCATATTACCGTCCCTATGCATGGTCAAATGGCCATGATTTTATTTCCATAACCTTTTCCTTGATACTTGCCCCATATCTTCATATCTTTCCTTAATTTCTTGATTCCCTTCCATAAGTTAACAATTTCCTTAATCCTTTGATATACTAACTAAAAATAACAAGGTCAACACTTACCATATATGCACTTGGCCGACACTTGCTATACATGTGCCGAAAAATTAAAAATAAAATTCATCTAGATGCTAAACAAGGGATTCGAACCTTCTCCCTCATGCACTAACTCATGCGCCAACACCACTTTGCCATATACTCATCTTATGCTACACTTTGACACATTAATTAACTTATGTGTCAATGCCACTTGCTCCACTTCAATAAATTTTAAAAACTAAAAATTATTCCATCCCCAAATAATTCTAATTCTTCTTCAGGACTATAATAAACACAAAAAATAATAAGAAAATTTTCCTTCATAATCTAAACACCAAAACATGCAATAATCGATACTCGAATTTTAGGGTGTTACAACTCTACCCTCCTAAAAAAATTTCGTCCTCGAAATTTACTCAGTTGAAAAAGGTGAGGGTATTATTGTCGAATTGCATCCTCAGCTCCCACGTGGCTTCCTCCACTCCGTGGTTACGCCATAAAATCTTGACCAACGGCACGGTTTTCTTTCTTAGCACCTTAACATCTCGATCTAAGATTTCCACCGGTTCCTCCTCAAAAGACAAGTCCGACTTCAACTCCACTTCTTCTACCGGTACTATGTGCGAAGGATCCGATCTATAGTGCCTCAAAGATTGAAACATGAAAAACATTATGAATCGACTCAACTCCGAGGTAATTCGATCCGATAGGCCACTGGACCAACACGCTTCACCACACGATATGGTCCAATGTATCTAGGACTCAATTTACCCTTCTTCCCAAACCTAAAAATCTTCTTCCAAGGTGAGACCTTCAAGAACACTTGATCCCCACAAGATACTCGATACTTCTACGCTCGGATCCGCATACGACTTTTCTCTATCTCAAGCTTCCTTTAACCGTGCTCGAATAGCTTTTACTTTTCTTCCGCTTGAGAGATCAGATCACCGACCTAACATCTGTCATTCGCCCAATTCACCAACAACTAGGAGAACGACACCTACGACCATATAATGCCTCGTAGGGTGCCATCCGAATGCTAGAATGATAGCTATTGTTGTAAGCAAATTCTGCCAATGGTAGAAAATCCTCCCAACTACCTTTGAAGTCGATTATACATCCCCTTAACATGTCTTCCAGAATCTGAATTACTCTTTCTGATTGACCATCTGACTGAGGATGAAAAGTCAGATCAAGTTTAGCTTTGTCCCCAAAGCTTCATGCAATGCTTTCCAAAACCGTGACGTAAACCTAGGATCCCTATCTGATATAATAGACGCAAGTACCCCATGCAACCTCACGATTTCGGATACGTACAGCTTAGCCAACTTCTGTAATGAGTAATCCGTACGAACTGGTAGAAAATGAGCAGTCTTCGTCAAACGATCAACAATTACCCAAACAGAGTTTTTCTTAGTAGGTGTTAAAGGTAACCCACTAACAAAATCCATTGTTATCCGCTCCCATTTCCAAAAAGGAATCTTTACCGGTTGTAATAATCCTGACGGCAATTGATGTTCCGCCTTCACTTGCTGACAAGTTAAACATTTTCCCACAAATTCAGAAATCTCACGCTTCAACCCTGGCCACCAATATTGTTCACGAAGATCCCGATACATCTTATTTCCTCCAGGGTGCATAGCATAAGGGCTACTATGCGCCTCTCGTAGAATCATTTGTCTCAGATCTGAGTCCTTAGGCATACAGACTTTTCCACGAAAGCACAACACACCTTCCGTGTTTATACCAAAATCCTCTATTCCTCTATTTTTAACTTGTTGAAGTAAAGGTCCCAACTTTTCATCTAATATTTGCTTTTTCTTAATTTGCTCCAACCACAGAGGCTTCACCAGAAGTTCCGCTATCAGACTACCATCCTCGTACAAACTTAAATGGGCAAACATTGCTCTCAAATCAGATACCACCTTACGACTTGACGCGTCTGCTACCACATTAGCTTTTCCAGGATGATACTCGATTGAGAAATCATAGTCCTTTAACAGACTCCACCCATCTTCGTTGTCTCAAGTTTAATTCCTTCCGAGTAAGAAGATACTTAAGACTCTTGTGATCCGTATAGATGATAGACTTTTCACCGTAGAGGTAATGCCTCCAAATCTTTAGAGCAAACACTCATCGCAAACTAACTCCAAGTCATGAGTAGGGTAGTTTACTTCATGCGGTCTCAATCGACGAGAAGCATAAGCTACCACTTTCCCACTTTGCATCAATACGCAACCTAATCCCGTATGCGACGCATCACAATAAATCAGAAACTCCTTTCCACCTCGAAGTTGAATCAATACCGGCGCTTACAAAAATCTTCTTCAATTCATCGAAACTTTCTTGCTGTTTTTCACCCATATAAACGGTACTTTTTTCGCAAAAGCTTAGTTAGGGGTGCAAAGAATCAACGAAAACCCTCAACAAAGCGCCTATAGTAACTGACAAACCCAAGAAACTCCGAATCTCACCATCGACTTTGGTGGTTTCCAATCCAATACACCCTCAATCTTCCGAGGATCCACCCTTATTCCTTCTACCGACACCACATGACCCAAGAAAGTCACTTCCCTTAACTGTAATTCACATTTATTGAATTTGGCATACAGCTTGATTATCTCAAGTAATCGCAATACAATTCGCAAATGCGAATCATGCTCTTCTTCATTCCTTGAATATACCGTAATGTCATCTATGAATACCACCACAAACCGGTCTAAATATGGTTGAAAGACCCGGTTCATCATATCCATAAATGCACGGTGGTGCATTGGTCAACCCAAATCGCATCACCAAAAACTCATAATGTCCATAACGAGTTCTGGAAAGCCGCCTTGTGAATATCCGCTTCTTTCACCTTAAGTCGATGATAACCCGATCTCAAATCAATTTTGGAGAAAATCAAGCTCCTTTCAATTGATCAAACAGTCGCCAATTCTTGGCAGAGGGTACCTATTCTTGATCGTCAATTTATTTAATTGCTCGTAGTCAATACACATACGCATCGACCCATCTTTCTTCTTAACAAACAAAACCGGTGCTCCCCACGGAGACACACTCGGTCGAATAAAGCCTCGATCTAGCAATTCTTGAATTTGAGCTTTAAGCTCCGCCAACTCCTTCTGGTGCCATTCTATAAGGAGCAATGGAAACCGGAGCTGCCCGCAAAAGCTCAATACCAAATTCCACTTCCCGATCCGAGGTACACCGGAAGTTCTTCAGAAATACATCCGAAATTCCTTCACTGTTCTCACATCTTCCATCGACAACTCTTTGGCATCTAAAGCACTAATAAATGCTAAAAATGCTCCATACCCTTTTCGCACCAACTTTTCTGCCTTAAGTGCAGATACCACATTTGCCAAGTAATTCCTCCGCTCGCCTATTATAATTATTTCTTTATCCTCCACCGTCCTTATTGACATCCGCTTTTCAAAGACAATCCAATTTCGCCTGCTTAACCAACCAATCCATGCCCAAAATAATATCGAACTCGCCAAAAGGCAATTCCATCAAATTTGCCAAAAATATTTCTCCTTGAATTTCTAAGGGCACATCTCTAAATAGTTTATTTACTAATACCGATTGTCCTAAAGGACTAATTACCTTCATCTCATTATCGGAAATTTCGAGTCTAAATTCAAGTTTCCAGATATGGTGCTAGCAACATACGAATGGGTAGAACCAATATCTATCAAAGCAATAACAGTACATCAAAAATGAAGAACGTATCAGCTTATCACATCGTGTGCATTGCCATCCTCACTGCGTCCTAACCGCATATACCAATCCCGGCTGCCTTGCATCCGTGTTGCCTCTAGGACCATTTCCTCGACCACGCACCTTGACCACGCCCACCCCATTACCACCACGACTGGTCCACGACCTCCTGTGGTTGCCGAATTCCTCTTCCGGTTGTGCATCGCATTACGAGCTTCCCGAGTTGTATCCATTCGACGAGGGCAATTCCTATATTGATGATCCATCGACCCGCATTTATAGCAAGCACCCGCTTTTCTTCCAAAGACTCTCCGTAATGCCTTTTCCCATAATCGGCACAATCTCGACTCGATTCACAAATACACAGTGTTCTTCCTTGAGCTGGTTCCTCGCTCCGAGCCCTCTTCAGAAACCTTTTTGAAGAACTCGAATACTTCATATCTCTCTTGCCTCTAGCTCGCTCCCGATTCTCGACGCCCGAGTTCTTAACCTCTTCGGCTATCTTGGCCTTTTCCACAAGCGTGGCAAAAGTTCTAACTTGTTGTGGGGCTATCAAAACCCGCAATTCATCGTTCAAGCCATCCTCAAAGCGCATACAACGCTCATGATCTGCTGCCACTATTGTTCGAGCATAGCGACTCAAGCGCAAAAACTCGCCTTCATATGTCGCCATCGCCTTATTCCTCCGACCAGTTCGTAAATTCCTTCCTTCCGGCATCAACATAACTCGCTCCTACATATTTCCCTTGGAAGGAAGCTTTAAAGAATTCCCAATTAACTAATGCGCACTTCGGTGCCTTCTGACAAGAAGCCACCATTGGTATGCTTCGCCCCTTAACAAGGACACCGCTCCCCTTAATTTTTGTTCCACAAAGGCACTCAAGATCGCCCATAATTCGCCCACACTGCCTCAAGCCAATATTCAGCGACATTTGGAGCTACACTTGAGACACCTCTCAAAACCTCAAAGACCACTTGATTTCAAACATTCCGATATCGACCCACGAGCCGTTGGCCCAGCTTCTAGCTCCAAATGACCCTTTCAAGGACTCGCAGCATTGCTCGCGCCACCGCATTATCTTCTTCCATATGATTATGTGATCCCGCCTCACTTTCGAGTGACGCAGTGCATCCATTTCCGGCATATGATCCGGTGCTTCATTGCGCCTCTAACACCTCGTCCTCTACCACGGCCACGCCTACCGCTGGCCCACGACCACGCCCTCTAGAGCTCATAATGACCGATTTAACTGATTAAGAGTTTTATGAATCAAAATACTATTTCAATTGTTTATTAACGATGTTTTATGATATGAAAGAGATAGAGTTGTTTTCGCAACCATATCCTATTGTCTCAATCTCTACGGTTTTCAACACCTAAAACTAGAAGTTCTAGAGTGTTTCTTATGATCATATCACAATATAAACAATCGATATACGTATACTTACTTGACTTGGCGCGGGATGCTCATGGTGCCATACTACCTTTAAATCAAAATCTAGAAATTTTGAATTGTTTTTCAAACAAACATCATTATTGAACCCAAACCACACAGTAGAGTTTTGAAACTGTGGCTCGATACCATTAAATGTAACACCCCAAACCAGTCTATGCGTTAAGACAAGATTTGGTTTGTCACACCGAACGAACATCCAAAATTTCTCTAATGAATTAAGTAAAACAAGAATGCAAAGCCTTTAGAAATAAGGTTTAATAAAAACTAAGTACAATGATTATGAATTAAGAAAAATACTTGGTTGAAATCTTATATATATATTAGTCAAAACCTTAACGCAGCTTTTTTTTAAAAAAGAATTTGAAAGAAATTGAAAAGTAATTTAGGTGTCCAAAATTGTTATAAAACACAATATTTTTAAGAAACTTTATAGATTTAACATAAGCCCATATTAACAGTCTAAAAATAAAGTTAAATCCATCCACACATAAAAACAATCCATAAAAACATAATTAGAGGCCTTATTACAACATACCCAAAATAGTAATTAAAATAAGTAACTTAAATAAAGTTCATAGTTTATAAAACCCACGCTCGTAGTATGGCCTCCACCATGTCATCCCCGGCCTAAGTCCACATCAATTTCCATTACCTGAGATGGAGAATAAAACGGGGTGAGTTACAAAGAACTCAGTGTGTAACTCACTTACCACCATTATTGGGCCAGACCATCAAGGCATTAATTTGGGTTTGAGCCCAATTACAACTTTAACAATATAAAATGAAATAAAATATATTTAAATGCATGTAAAATGAATTTCCCAACCAAGCCTAATTTCCATCCGCTACACACCCCGTAATAACCAAAGACACACTGTGGGGATCCAGTCAACCCACCCCGCCAAACACACCAACCGTAGGCATTTAGCCTTTTAAATAATATTGTAGTGCACTACCGAACTAGATTGTCACATAGTCACCGAACTAGAGGCATTAAGCCAAAATTTGTGGCAGAGCCACCGAACTAGATACGTGGCCACAGGCCTTTCTTCTCTTCCTCAAATCCCATCCCATGCATTTATGTATGAATAACAAACTTTAATCATAAATGATTTATCAAGTAACCCATAATACAAATGAGTTTTTAATAAAACCTTTCATTTGGGCCTATTAACAATATAGTATTAATCTTTGGCCATATCTCAAACTAGAGGGTTTTTGGCCCATTAGCGATCTAGCAAACTTTGGCCCATATTATCGATCTAGCAGTTTTATGGCCCAATTTAACAATCTAGCAGTATTTCGACTCAATTTATCGATCTAGCAATATTTCGGCTCAATTTATCGATCTAGCAAAATTTCGGTTCAATTTATCGATCTAGCAATATTTCGGCTCAATTTTTTGATTTAATTATTTTTTCTGATTTTACCGGTTTTCATGCATTTACACAAAAGTGTTAATTATCACATAAATTTCGATTTTGCCATTTTTTACGATTTATCATAATACTTATCGTTTAGTATCTAACCCGAAAGATAAGTGTGAAGTTACACACCGGTTATGGTGAGAACTAGACTTTCCCGCCACAACACCTATACATATCACGATAACTTATGATCATTATAATCTAATAATAAAACCGATCTAAACATAACGATCTAAAATTTACCTCTGATTTTTGAACTACTTCCACTTGCGGTTTCTCCCGATTGATGGTTCGTTAACCGAATCAAATCCACGAACAAATAATGGTTCGGGAGTACGAACTACTTCAAACAATTGATTCTCCTCGGATGAACGTCCACAACCCGGTGGGAAATCTCGGATTGCTGATACAGTCCTTTGTTTATACTTAGGGGGATTAATGGTACCACCCTTCTTCCGAACACTATATACGGCCCGTTTCTTCCCTATCTTGATTGTCTTCAAAGACAAAGATCGTTAGCACGTCCTAATCATATATATATATCGATTATGACTAAAGGCTTTGAGAACAAGATTTCCTTACCACAAATATCCTTGTTCCACAAGGGAAATCGATCCAAGCGTTCTATGTCACACACGACCTATTGATTTCCAATCTTCCGTTATCGCACTAAAGTATAACAAAAATAAACGTTAATAGAATGAACGTTTATTTTGATCGAAGAAAGCCTTCAAACCACCATCAATATTCGGCCAAAAACTATAAACTAATCGAAGACGAAAAAGAACCCTTACCTATTTTCCACGGTTGAAAAGAAACGATTGAGAATGTTGCTTATGAATAGAGAGATATTCGACTATGAAGAATCAAAGAAAAAAAAGAAAATGGTTCGGTTAAGGTACACTAACATTCGGCCATGAAGAGATTAAAGAAGAAAGTATTGATTGAAAAGAAATCAAAATAAGAGAATAGGGATGATGATAATTTGGTTTTCAAAGAAAACAAAAGAGAAAGAAAGAGATGAGTTTAAGATCAAGGCACATTCGGCAATGGAGAAAAGGAGAGAAAAGAAAGGAATGGTCTTTTGATGTAGGTGATTTCGGCACTAATGAGAAAAAGGCACAAAAAGAATACCAAATGATGTGCAATAATGACCAAATGGTCAAAATAATCAAGGCTTACCAAGGATCAAATTCGGCCAAGGGAGAGAGGTTGAGAGAATTTGCAAAACTATGCACAAAACTAAGAATGACCAAAAAGAGACTTCAAATCCTAGCCAAACTAACACAAAAAATTTGGCTCCCCCCTAGACCATATTGCCGTCCCTATGCATGGTCAAATGGCCATGATTTTATTTCCATAACCTTTTCCTTTATACTTGCCCCATATCTTTATATCTTTCCTTAATTTCTTGATTCCCTTCCATAAGTTAACAATTTCCTTAATCCTTTGATATACTAACTAAAAATAACAAGGTCAACACTTACCATATATGCACTTGACCGACACTTGCTTTACATGTGCAGAAAAATTAAAAATAAAATTCATCTAGATGCTAAACAAGGGATTCGAACCTTCTCCCTCATGCACTAACTCATGCGCCAACACCACTTTGCCATATACTCATCTTATGCTACACTTTGACACATTAATTAACTTATGTGTCAATGCCACTTGCTCCACTTCAATAAATTTTAAAAACTAAAAATTATTCCATCCCCGAATAATTCTAATTCTTCTTCAGGACTATAATAAACACGAAAAATAATAAGAAAATTTTCCTTCATAATCTAAACACCAAATCATGCAATAATCGATACTCGAATTTTAGGGTGTTACAGGGTGTACTTCGAGTACGTGGTTTGATGTTAGCCTTGAGCTACATCATGGATTGACGTTGACTGAGGTCACGTTGTGGATTAATTGCGATTAAGTTCACGTGGTTTGATGAGTAGCTATGTGCCTCATCGTGGTTGATATCGGCTATGTGCCATATCGTGGTTGATGAGTGACTATGTGTCCTATCGTGGTGTTGGTGTTAGCTATGGCTACGTCGTGGATTGGCGCTGACTGAGGTCGCGTTGTGGATTATTGTGCTTAATTGCACGTGGACGGCAGTGATTGCCTTTGGAGTAAAAAAGGAGAGGGTGATTTGATAATCCCCACGGTGTGTGGTAGGTCGGATACGGGGTGTGTAGAGGATGGACCCTAGGTTTGGGTTGGGTGCATTTTGCATAATTGTATATGATTTGTGGATTAATGTGATATGAGTATTTAATGTGGAAGTGGGCCAAGCCCGGTTGATATGTGGATCGGTGTGGAAATGGGCTAAGCCCAAATGTGGAAATTTTGTGGGTAACTACCTATTGGATGAATGTGATATGAATATGGGCCAAGCCTGAATGTGTTAATATGTGAGTATGCTATTTTGTTATATGATAAATGGGTTAATACGTGGTTAACATGTGGGTGGAATTCAGGTGGATTAATTACACACCGAGTCCGTGTGACTCACCCAAATATTTTATCAAACATCGCAGTGATATGATGATCGGACCGGGTTGGAGTGGATACGAGGTGGCCCATGCGAGAAGATAATTTAATTAATTAAGTATTTATAGTTTCAATTATTTTGATTAAGTCTTTATTGTAATAAGGCCCATTAAAGTATTTAAGGTTGTTTAAGTATTTTTCATTAAGTTTAATTATTATATTTATTATGGATTGACAATTTAAATATTGATTGCAAATGATTTCATTTTCTTAAGTGTGTATAATAAAGTTTTGAATCCGTGTTTTCATAATAATTTAATTTTTACTTGGAATATTTTAAGTCACGAAAAGGTTTTATTAAAGGAAACAAATTTTTAACTATTTTTACTCTTAAGTAAGAATATTTTCGAACGTGTTCTGCAGTGGCATTTCAAATTCGGTCGTAGTGAATGGGCCGGGTTTGGGGTGTTACAAATTGGTATCAGAGCCCGGTTCAAAACTCGACTTTGTGGATTTTGGGTCCAAAAACGTTTTCAAAAATGGGCTTTTCAAAATATGGGCTTTTATTTCAGGTGTTTTTACGGCATGGCACTTGTACCTCCGCCCAAAGTCCACCGTAAGTACCTCGACTTCAAGTGAAATAAACATGTGAACTGTATGGGCTTTTATGGGAACGTGAGATTAGCAGATTAGGGTTATTGAACCTTAGGACTAGGCTACTCAAACACAAGTGCATAAGACTTAAGGACCATTAAACAAACTCAGTGAACTAAGTCGCCCAGAGCTAGGTGTGGCAACCATTGTGCGCATGTCTAGGATTGGATCCTAAGAGCACGGTACTTAAGCAAATCCTAGTGACTCACCTCCTCTTCACTGAATCCTACAGTGCGTAGCTACTGGTTCACCCTAACCAAGAGGACTTATTCATGGGTTAAACCAATCATTAAAACCCGAAAGGGACTAGCCATGCAGCTTTTATAAAATCCCTAGTTTTAAAATCCCTAAATTACCCTTTTAATTGTAGTAAAAGATTATTGTGAAAATTTTTCCAAAATATCTCCGATTTACAAAATTACAAAAATGCCCTGTATTGTAAATTACTAAAATACCCTTAGTTTTTAAGATTTTCAAAAATACCCTCGATGTTTGTTAAAATATTTCTACTTTACGAAATACTAGAAAATTCTATTTTTGCAAAATGTTAAGATACCCAGATTTGGAAATTTACTAAAATACCCTGACTTAAAATTACCAAAATAACCTGATTTTTGAAATTTCCATAATACTTTTTGATTTGGAAATTTTCAAAATACCCTTAAGTTTTGAAAATTTTGAAGTAACCTTTGATTTGTAAAGATTTTGAATTGATCCCGATTTATTACCAAAATACCCCTCAGAGGACAAATGACGGAAATACCCACGGGATAGAAACGCGTAAATGTCCGAAGAATGTGTGTGGTGGATACCACTGAATGAATGTGTTCTTGTTGATGAATGAATGTGCCTCTATTGAGGAATGAATGTGACTCTCTCAATTAGAGTAGTGAACTTGAACTCAAACTTTGTTCGATCGAAAGAACCACTTCTAGAAATTCTTTTCATAAAATTGTTCATGGTTAAACAAAGTGGAACACATACTAATGCATAAAACTTTTTAATCAGATTAAATCGCAACGTTAGAAATGAGTTCTAGGGATGTGTTAGATTTGTTAAGATCAGTCGCGCACATAAGCGTAGTGCGGTGAGTTAGGATGCACGATTATTCGTTAGTAAGTAATTTCGAGGACGAAATTATTTTTAAGGAGGGTAGAACTGTAAATATCCTAGATTAGGGGTTATGCGTTTGGAGCATAACCCAAGTGCTAGTGGGTTTTAAGGGTATTTGGAGATGTTTTAAGAGTTTTAGAACTTTAGAATGAGGGTGAAAGCTTTGGAAAATTTTTGGATTTAAGTGTAAAAAGAGGAAATTAGGGTCGAGGAGGCCTTAAGAATAATTTCATGCGTTTTGGAGTCACGAAGGGGCTTGGTAAAGTGGCTTAAGGACGCCACTTAAGGCCCGGGAATGACGCCAACAAGGGTCCAGAGTTCGAGTAGCGTGGAAAGCAAATGGGTGTTTTAATTTTGCTTTTAGCGTTAAGAGGGGAGCAAGATAAAGAGGCTTTAAAATTAGTTGTGGCGAGTTTATGTCATAAAAACGCCACTACAGAGTGGCTTGGAGCGCTATATGCGGCTTGTGGCAACAAGGGCCTTGGTTCGAATCTCGTTGGCGGCATGGGCGTGTTTTTATTTTGCTTTGGCGTTAGGAAAGGGGGAGCTAGGGAAATAGGTGTTAAAAGGAGTTCAGGGTGAACTATATCACGATCGCGCCTTGGCAAAGTGGCGGTGGGCGTTACTGCGATTGAGGGTTCCAACAGTCCCGGTTCAAGGCACGGAGCAGCGGTTAGGTGTTTTAATTTTGGCTTTTGGCGTCAGAGAGAGAGAAGCATTGGACGGCAATTAGACTTTTAATTGAAAGTGGATTAAGCTTTTTATCCTTTTGAAATTCGAATCGAGTAAGGATAAGTGTTGGATTTATTTTATTTGTTTATTTTGAATAGGTAGAGATAATGGTTGTATTATTTATTTTAGATAATAGAGGTGTTATTGTATTTAGTTTAAATGTGGATAAGAGATAAAGAGGAGATAAAGCTTTTATTTTATCTTATTTGTTTTTGAAGAGGTGATAAGAGATGATTTAGGAGTTTGATAAGGGATTAATGATGGATAATTTTTATTCTATTAATTAAGGTGGATTTATTTTAAGTTGATAAATAGAAGATTAGTATAGATTTATTTTATATATTTTGAATATGTGTTCAAGAGTTATTATAGGAGAAGGAAGTGGAATTTGAGAGGAGGTAGGAGTGCCGAATTGAGTAGTATAAATAGGGGTGCCGAATTTAGTTTCTTTTCCCCATTAGTGCCCTTTTTCCCTTGTGCAAAGCCGCTTATGTTTCATTCCTCTTTTCTATTTGTTCTTGGCCGAATCTATATCCCTTTCCCAATTCCTTTCTTTTATTTTTGTTAGCCGAATCTTCCTTTGCCACCGCTGTCGTATTGCTCAACTCCTTCTTCTCTTCCTTTCTTTAAGAATTCTTTTAAAAGCCGAAATACTTTGGTGAACCATAGCCGAATCCTCTAGGCAGTAAACTCCCTCGACTTTTGTGTTTTCTTCTTCACCATAAAAGAGCCGACCTATTCTCATTTAGTCTTCACAAGCAACAATAGTGCCAGCGTTAAGAGTCTTAGAAGAGCCTCTTGGATTCGACTACTCAAGGTGAGTTAATGTGGTATTCTACCATAGGCCATTTTATAAGTTTAGGTATGACCGATTGTGTATTATGATTTTTAGGGGCTAATCAACAAGTAAGCAGAGTATCGGGATTCTAGATCGTGTTAGATTCGAGTAGTTTGGAATTTCGCTAGAAAGTCAGGTGTGTGATTAACCCACCGCTTTCCGGGTTTTGTGTTATATCCGTATGTGTTAAAATTGTGCTAACTAGTGCAGTGGAAATTATGATAAGGATACCCTCAAGAGGTATGTCGATAATCCGGTAAGTACCAAGCCTGATGATATGTGATTATTAATATGAATATGTGATAATATGCTTGATGAACATGCTCATGCATCATTACATTGTATCATTATTTTATGTGGCATGTGCATGGGTTGGGATATGAAAGAAGGTACGGGTGTACTTCGAGTACGTGGTTTGATGTTAGCCTTGAGCTACATCGTGGATTGACGTTGACTGAGGTCACGTTGTGGATTAATTGCGATTAAGTTCGCGTGGTTTGATGAGTAGCTATGTGCCTCATCGTGGTTGATATCGGCTATGTGCCATATCGTGGTTGATGAGTGACTATGTGTCCCATCGTGGTTTTGGTGTTAGCTACGGCTACATCGTGGATTGGCGCTGACTGAGGTCGCGTTGTGGATTATTGTGCTTAATTGCACGTGGACGGAAGTGATTGCCTTTGTAGTAAAAAGGAGAGGGTGATTTGATAATCCCCTGGTGTGTGGTAGGCTGGATATGGGGGTGTGTAGAGGATGGACCCTAGGTTTGGGTTGGGTGCATTTTGCATAATTGTATATGATGTGTGGATTAATGTGATATGAGTATTTAATGTGGAAGTGGGCCAAGCCCAGTTGATATGTGGATCGATGTGGAAATGGGCTAAGCCCAGTATGTGGAAATTTTGTGGGTAACTACCTATTGGATGAATGTGATATGAATATGGGCCAAGCCTGAATGTGTTAATATGTAAGTATGCTATTTTGTTATCTCGATAAATGGGTTAATACGTGGTTAACATGTGGGTGGAATTCAAAGTGGATTAATTACACACCGAAGTCCGTGTGACTCACCCAAATATTTTATCAAACATCGCAGGTGATATGATGATCGGACCGGGTTGGAGTGGATACGCAGGTGGCCCATGCGTAAGATAATTTAATTAATTAGGTATTTATAGTTTCAGTATTTTGATTAAGTCTTTATTTTAATAAGGCCCATTAAAGTATTTAAGGTTGTTTAAGTATTTTTCATTAAGTTTAATTATTATATTTATTATGGATTGACAATTTAAATATTGATTGCAAATGATTTCATTTTCTTAAGTGTGTATAATAAAGTTTTGAATCCGGTGTTTTCATAATAATTTAATTTTTACCTGGAATATTTTAAGTCACGAAAAGGTTTTATTAAAGGAAACAAATTTTTAACTATTTTTACTCTTAAGTAAGAATATTTTCGAACGTGTTCCGCAGTGGCATTTCAAATTCGGTCGTAGTGAATGGGCCGGGTTTGGGGTGTTACATCATGGCAACAAAAGAAGAGGATAATGCATGAATCAAAAAATTATATTTCGGAAGATCTGTATGTGTTTTGCAATGTGTCGATCAGTTGGTACAAAGATGTGTAGCAAAGGGAGAAATAAACAATATTCTATAATGATGTCATACATCATTGATTTGTCGTAATTCGGTGTAGCAGATTAAACTAGTTTTCGCACTTTAGGAGCTTGAACATAAGCATTTTAGTTGCCTTTGAATTACATTTTAGTAAGTTGAGTTAAGTTTAATAAAATGTGTAATTTGAGTATTTTATTGACCTTAGGGGCTGAATGAGGCCTACAGGTGAGCTAATATACTTTTGAATGTGAAAGAGACCATTAGAAGGCATATTAACTTAATATTTCTAGCTAGGGTGCAACACGGAGCATACGATGTTGTAACATAGGGAACATAATAGATTAATTTCAAGTCTGCCTTCAATTTTGCGACACAGCCTAAGGATGTCATGACATACCCCTGAAGACACCTTGAAGCTAAGCATACTGCCCTCGTTGTCGTGACACAAGACCTGTTGTGTCGCGACATCGCCTCTGTAAGAGAAATAATTACGAGCCAGGGGCGTTTTGGTGCGCACAATCAAACATTAAACACGAGGATGACAATTGACCTAGGGTTAAGGACATCAGCTACCCTAACGTCTATAAATAGGTTCATTTAGCATATATTAAAACCACCATTCATATTGTATAATTTTCTCTTTAGGTTTAGTCTTTAGTTTTTTTTCCCTTTTCTTATATTTTAGATTTTATTCTCATTCTTGTTATTTACTTTTGTGAATAAATCAGATTATGGAATTACTACGAAACTCAGTCAGGATTCTGCACTTAAATAAAAATCAGGCTTCTTCTAAACTTTATTCTTGAAATTGTTCTTTATGTAACACCCCAAACCCGGTCAATACGCCACGACCGAATTTGGTATGTCACTAAGGAAAATATTTTTGAAAGAATCGAATTAACAATTAAATTTTGTGAAAAAACTCTTTGAAATTCTTTATTAGTCGAAAATAAGTTAAAACTGAGATTTACTTTGAATTACATAAAACTTTAAAACTTAGTTGATAAATCATAGGATAGAAAACATTTATATCTTTTTAAGAAAATTTGAAATATCACTTTGAAAATCCGTTTGCAATTGAGTATAGAAACTTGAATTTTGGAAATCACTTAATTTGTTGAAAACACTTAACTTGTAATTTTTCTATTGAACTATTCATATTACCCGATGGTAAGATTTTTAAAACCATTATGAGTTTTTAGTTTAGAAAACTTTGAGCTCAATTATTAGATTAACCAAGTAATTTATAAGCCATATTTTAAATATATTCAAAACATAAAAATAATCCAAAACCATAATTAAACAGGCCTTATTACAAATCCATAAAATATGAAAACCAAATTAAAATAAAGTACCCAAATGGAAGTTCATGTAAAACCAAACTTTATTGCATGGCCTCCTCGAGTCCATCCGGCTCCATATCCGCGATCTCACGAATCACCTGAAAATATAAGGGAGAAGGTGAGTCACCAAGACTCAGTGCATATTCCTCTCTCCTGTAAATACCACATACTTACACAAATTATAACAAAGCAACATATATGTATAATGCACCCAACCTAGCCATCCATAACTCCTTTTCTACCCCGTGTAGTACAAAACCACTGGTGGTGCCAAACCACTGGTGTCCAAAGACACGAATCATCAAGTTGTGGGGCCAACCCACGTGTGATACCAAATCACTGGCAGACGATCCCATATCTCAAAAGTGGGGCCAACCCACGGTGGAATTAACCACAGGGACAAGTCGCTATGAGGTGCCAAACCTCTGGTGTCCGAAGACACAAATGTGATCAATCTTCCCCCTCCACTCATATTGCCCATACCAATGCAATAGATAGACAAATCACGTCAATAAACTTTGATATGTATCTCATAACGAATATATCATAAATCGTAGATCATAATTTCAATCCACATGTATTAACAACATATTGAAACGGACTTACCCGAATCCTCATTCATACCATCATGGTATCATATCCAGATCTCATCGATTTACCCACTTTCATAATATGATTAGTTATAACACACAAATATACATATATAAACCAAGTTATAAAGTGTGTAAGATACACACCTGATAATAGTGAGAACTACACTTTCCCGCTCGTCGATACCCTCGAAATCTCTAATAACAACTATAGGCGATTTCTCTCCGATTGATGGTTCATAACCCGATGAAGAACCACGAACGAACAATGGCTCGGGGGTACGAACGACTTCAAGTAAACGATTATCGCCGACAGAGGGTCCACATCCCGGTGGAAAGTCTCGAACAATGACACACCCCCTTCGCTTGAAATTTGAGGGTATAGCGTAACTACCCTCTTCCAAACACTACTGATCGCTCTTTTCGAACCCATTCTTGATTGCTCCAAAATCTAACGTCCAAGGAAATAAGATAATAAATGATTTATAGAATCCCCTAAAACTTAATCGATTAGAAGACCATCTAAAACGATATAACAAGCGTAAAGATCCTTACCTTAACACTTCGATTAAATTCAAAAATCGCCACTTGCCTATGGAGTTTGTCAAAATCCTTCAATGATAATATCCTTTTCCACACGATCTTAGAATGGCTATAGTCGACTATCAATAAAGAAATAATCAACACTCCACTATACCACTACCAAAATAAAAAGGTTTGTTTAAAAGAGAAGAGATAATAAATTCGGTCAAAAAGATCATCTCAAGACAAAACAATTACGGCAATGTGGTTGAGTGAGACACAAATAGGATTCGGCTAGATACAAGAAAGGAATGGAAAATAAAGTGAAAATAAAATAGGAGAATTTGGCATGAGCAAACAATGGAAGAAAAAGAAAAAGAATTGAGAGGAGGAAGATTCGGCCAAAGAAAAGTAAAAGAAGAATGAACAATATGAAAAAGAGATGGGAACAAGAATGTGATACCAAATCACTGGTGGTGCCAAACCACTGGTGGTGCCAAACCACTGGTGTCCGAAGACACGAATCATCAATCTTCCCCCTCCACTCATATTGCCCATACTAATGCAATAGATAGACAAATCACGTCAATAAACTTTGATATGTATCTCATAACGAATATATCATAAATCGTAGATCATAATTTCAATCCACATGTATTAACAACATATTGAAACGGACTTACCCGAATCCTCATTCATACCATCATGGTATCATATCCAGATCTCATCGATTTACCCACTTTCATAATATGATTAGTTATAACACACAAATATACATATATAAACCAAGTTATAAAGTGTGTAAGATACACACCTGATAATAGTGAGAACTACACTTTCCCGCTCGTCGATACCCTCGGAATCTCTAATAACAACTATAGGCGATTTCTCTCCGATTGATGGTTCATAACCCGATGAAGAACCACGAACGAACAATGGCTCGGGGGTACGAACAAATTCAAATAAATGATTATCGCCGGCAGAGGGTCCACATCCTGGTGGAAAGTCACGAACTGCCGACACAGCCCTTCGTTTGAAATTTGAGGGTATAGCAGAACTACCCCTCTTCCAAACACTACGAACTGCTCTTTTCGAACCCATTCTTGATTGCTCCAAAATCTAACGTCCAAGGAAAGAAGATAATAAACAGATGATAGAATCCCCTAAAACTTAATCGATTAGAAGACCATCTAAAACGATATAACAAGGGTAAAGATCCTTACCTTAACACTTCGATTAAATTCTGAAAATCGTCACTTGCCTATGGAGTTTGTCAAAATCCTTCAATGATAATATCCTTTTCCACACGATCTTAGAATGGCTATAGTCGACTATCAATAAATAAATAATCAACACTCCACTATACCACTACCAAAATAAAAAGGTTTGTTTGAAAGAGAAGAGATAATAAATTCGGTCAAAAAGGTCCTCTCAAGACAAAACAATTACGGCAATATGGTTGAGTGAGACACAAATAGGATTCGGCTAGATACAAGAAAAGAATGGAAAATAAAGTGAAAATAAAATAGGAGAATTTGGCATGAGGAAACAATGGAAGAAAAAGAAAAAGAATTGAGAGGAGGAAGATTCGGCCAAAGAAAAGTAAAAGAAGAATGAACAATATGAAAAAGAGATGGGAACAAGAGAGGTTGTTTTCGGCTACAAGAAATAAGAGATGAGAGGGAGGTTCCAAAGAAGATTCGGCCAAAAGCCTAAGAGGGAAGAAAAACAACTCCAATGGACATTCGGCTATGGCTCACTTTGATGCACTAGAGAAAAGTTGGTAAAGTTTCTTTAAGAATAGGTTTTTGGTTAAGACACAAAACAAGAAAGAAGGCCAAAACTAAAACAAAAACTTACCTTATGCCCAAGACACATTCGGCTATAGGGAGTGTTTGTGGAGAGAAAAGAAAACAAAAGCCAAAACATGCACAAATGCCAAAAGTTGACTAACTATCCTCCCCCAAATCTCCTAACAAAATTTGGCCACCCCCTTAGACACCCATACCGTCTACATACATTCTCTAAAGGCCTTGGAATACTTTCCAAAACATTTTCCTACAACCAAGCCTTATGTCTCCCCAACCTTCCATAACCTTAAGATTCTTATCCCTTATTTCATGCTTTCCTTTTCCAAAATTCAACTTACCAAAAACTTAAGGTCCAACCTATCATAAACATAGGTTGACCATCCATCAATGCTAGAACACAAAATAAAGTCTTCAAAAATGCTTTCCATGATACTCGAACCTCTAACCTCAAGCCACCTTTCAAGCTCCTTAACCAACTTACCACTTACTCCTCTTATGCTTTAATTAACACTTAAATTAACTTAAGTGCTAAGCTCACTTAATCCACTTCATTAAATAAACCATACTAAAAATTATTCTAACTTCCTAAATAAAATCATGCCTTCACAAGACTATGCTAACACACAAAATTCATACCCGAGCCAACACAAATAATAATACTCAAATTTTTCCTAAAGCTCAAGGCCCAATCCTACTAGGCCCAATTTCGGGATGTTACACTTTATGTTCATTCTTTCATTAAAGCTTTTATTGTTTACTAGACCTATGAGGAACTAATACTCTTTTGGGGGATTAGCGAGTGAAGGTATGAATAATTAACTGTTTTGTATGGATTTCTTAATGGATCAGCTTCATGAACGGAAGAATCTAAACCCTAGGCCTGACAACCCTAGAAAGTCATCTAGGTGAGAATTAACCCAAATTTGGTATTTCCTATCCATGAACACCTTAATCCTAGATCAGTTTAGACTGTGAGGTCAGAAGATAAGTAGTTCTTGCCGATTCAATATTTGATACATATTTGTTAATTTTATTTCTAGCTTTTCTTTTATTTACTTTTCCTTTATTTACTTATTATTTTTAGTATAATTTATCAAAAACCTTGTAACCTTTCGTACTATAATTCGATTAAAGTATTAGTTAGATGTATTCATGCTTAGACTAGAATTAATTTAAGTGCTCTCCTCCCTTGGGTACAATGCTCGTAGTACTTTTGTAACGACCCGAATTTGGGCCTGGTAGAATTGGGCCCATTGGGCCTTGGGCCAGGGAGCGTTTAAAATTTTAGAGAATAAGAGAACGGATCTAGTGCAAGTTTGACCTATTAGGTGAGTGATTTTGGAAGGTTAGGGGGTTTCTATGAAGTTCCGGGTTCAAGTTAGGTCATATGAAAATTTTAGTTTTTGGGCACTTAAGTGGGGAGAGCTGTAGGAGGCAAGGCTTAAGTGAAATTGATGGTGTTTTGCTAGCCTAATTGGGCTTGTGGTGTAGTGGCAAAATGGCACCACTTAGGGAGCAAGGGAGTGACGCCATAGGGAAGCAAGGTGATCTAAGGTTCAAGTCTTGGCACTTGCAATTCTTTTTAGATTACCCTTATAAATGGATTTAGGCGTTGGCCATAGACTTATCTCTAATTGCCTATGTTTTAAGACACAAGATGAGTTGGTGGCTCAATGGTGTGGCGTCAAGGGAGGTGCAAGGAGGATGGAGGTTCGAATCCCACAGATGGCAAGTTGGAGACTTTTATTTTGCTCAGGAGATGACAAGAGGTTGTGTTGGAATCAAATACTGATGGAGAAGTGTTTGAATTGGTCAAGGTGGTTGGGTGAATTTGAATGGGAGGTGGAGAGTGAATTAGGGAGAGATTTATGGAGGAAATCATGGGATTATGGTGTGGGGAGGAGTTGACCGAATATGGGGAAGTGAATGGGAAAATTCGGCCAAGAGACTTGGCATTGGAAGAGTGCACATTCGGTCAAGGGTAGGAAGGGTGCCGAATTTCTCTGGCTCTCCCTAGCAATTTCGTATTTTGGTCACTTTTCTTTTCTAGGTATTTCGGGTCTTTTTGTATTCAATTCTTCCTTACCAAAACCTCAGCTTCACTATTTCTTTCTTCCCAATTTCTTTCCAAACTATCTTCTTTTCTCATAAGTGCCTAAACTTTGATTGGCCGAATTATTTTCTGACATTTTTCTTCTAGTGGCCAAACCTTGCCTACACCAACATCTTCATCTTGTGTTCTCTAATTGGTAAGCCTCTACTATCTCATTTCATCTTTTCTCTTTGCATTATTCTTCTTCTCCTATTGTTCTTTTCCCTCCCCACTCAAAGTATAAGCCGAATACTTGCTATCTTGTTATTTTTGAGTAGGGTCGAACCTGAGTACTCTACTCCATCTAAAGTCTCGTCTGCTCTCTTTTTTGTGTGGAAGCCGAAACCTGGAGCAACTGCCATTTTTGGGGGTAAGCCGAATCTTTTCCTTTCTCTTTAGTCTTCGATTGGTGCTCTCTCTATGGCCTTCTACGTTATTCGGATTTCTTTGCAGATACTTCTCTTAGCTGAGCACCCTCTTTTACTTTTTGTGGTGAGCATACTCACCGCATCTTATGAGTTGATCCTTTGCCAAATCATAGGCCTATTCTCTTCTACAGTGGCGCTTTAAGGAGTGGGAATCGGTAAGTGGAGGAAATCTCCCTTTGTTTATAACTTGGGTTCATTCGGTTTTTGGCATGTTGTGTTCTTCTTTCTCTATCGTTGGGTCTAAGATGTGTTTTGTGTCATGGCCATCGTTGGGCTTCGGGGCTACACCAAAGCGAAGGGGATAAAGAGTTCTCTATGGAGACTGGTGGTAACCAATCTAAGGGGGGATCAGGAAAAGGGCCTAATGGAGGTGGATTCGTAGCCCCTGCTCCCAAGTTTAAGCGGCGTATTGTGTTAGCGGTTCGGGATTTCCTGTCGGGTTGTGGAAGGGCATCGGCATCTGGTCTAGATAGGCAAATTGCGGTTGCTCGTGCTAGCGAGGGTGATGACGATCGTGAGTGTGTAATACTCGAAGTAATCAGGTGTGTAATCTCACACTCTTTCAATTGCATATGTGCAAACTTCTGTGTTTCGGCCAAAAGCTGGAAAGTTGGAAACCGACATCTGTGACCACTCGAGCGTGCGCACGCTCGTAGTGGTAACTCAAGATAACGAATCATGTTGTTAAGTCGTTGGGAGTGTCCCAAGCATTCTCGCGATGCTAAGGCTGGAATGGGCCTATCCGGGCCAAAACGGGCCAAGTGGGCCCAATGGGTTATTCGGCTCATTTGGGCCAAACTTCTAGAAAACTATCTAATGATAAGTCTGGAGGCGAAATCTGCAAATCTGAAACCGAAATCATGCATTTCGGGCCACATGAGCGTGTGGGGCCGTTTGGGCCTAAAATGAATTTTAGGCCCAATAGATCTGTGGAGACCCCAAAAAGGTTCCGTGTCGCTCGAGGCGACAGTAGGCCTTGGAAAGGTCGTTAAATGCAAAATTACCGAAATACCCTTGGAAGGGTAAATTACTAAAATACCCTAGGTGGGTAAAATTACTGTTATACCTTAAGGGTAGATTAGTTTGATTCTGTGTATTCTGTTTATCTGCTATATTGGTACGTTCATGCATGCACTATATTACTATGTCATGATATGTTGCATGGGATTGGGATATTGATGATCGGGGAAGTGTATTTCGGTGGCTCCGCCACATATTTCGGTGACTATGTCACATTCTATCAGGTGGCTATGCCAAGTATATTCAATTAATTTGGTCGCACTACCATGATTTCAGCGATGAACAGCGAGACTGCCATCGAGGTGTGCAGCGGATGGAGGGTTGATTGTAGAAATCCCCACAGGTGTGTTAGGTTGGATACGGGTGGTATGTAGCGGATGGATTACTAGGCTGGGCTGGGTTACATTGCATTGCATTCATTATTTGTTATACCATGTTGATAGGGCCAAGGCCCAATTCATCTCCGTATGGGCTTCAGCCAGATTGCTTATGTGAGGGCTAAGGCCCAATCTACTTCTGTGGGCTTAGGCCCAATTCATGTCCGATTGGGGAATTACACATTGAGTTCTTGTAACTCACCCCTCTGCTTAATTTTACAGGTAATCCCTAGCTTTGAGGATTTAGAGCCGAGACAGACTCTGTGGTGGCCATACATCACTACTTTAGTAAATTTCGTTTTACTTTACTAAAGATTTTATTTTAATCTGGGTTTATGTTTTGTAATAAGGCCTTTGGTATTTTATTTGGTTTTAGTTTTTAATTTGATTATTGCTTATTCATAGATGTTCAATACGGGATTTTCTTAAAACATTAACAACTATTTTTCTAAAATGTTAACGAACAGCTTACAAGTTGTAATCGATAAAAGTCTGGATTTCCTTAACAAGGATAACTCTTTTCAAAATAACCTTTTTCCTGGAATTCATTGAATCTGATTGTTTATAAACAAAGTCATTGAAAACAGCATCAAAGATGTTTTTGCAAGAGAACTATAAAACAAGTTGGATTTTTCATAAACAACAAAACTTGAACTTTTTATCGAACGCGAAGTTTCTTTAATAACCCTTCCATGTGACATGCCAGATCCGGTCGTAACGTCTAGGCCGGGTTTGGGGTGTTACAACTTTCCTACTCCAATGTAACTATATTAGAACCTGAACCGTATACTTGCAGATACCACTTTCCACATCTTTTGTGCAGGATTTCTACTCTAGACGTTGGTTTATTCGGAGGCGGTCAAGTTGTTGCTGCCATTGCCCGGTAGGCAATGTCACTATATTAGTTTTAATTTTCGCATATTAATAGAATAATTATGAAATTTTTATGTTATAATTATGAAATTAATTTTCTTTTCTACTAATTTTATCTTTTTAGGTTTAGTGTATGACTCGTAGCAAGGGAACAACTATAGAGCCAGCCACAGATTTAGAAAGAATAATACGTAGAAATCATCGACAGTAACAATAGCAGATGCAAAATCCACCACCTGTTGTAAGAAACGTACCATGTGAGAATCCTTTATTCGACGAGGCTAACAATAACTGCAAAATTCATAAGTGCCCACATCATGGATTGCCTGAGTGGCTATGACTGCAAAATTTTTACAACAGGCTGGATGTGCATTCGAGGTCAAGATTAGATGGAGCAGCATGAGGAGCCTTGATGAACAGAATGTACGAGGATGCATAAAAATTAATAGAAAGTACGATGATGAATTCTTACTAGTAGCCAACTAAATGATACATATATGGCCAAACACCATCTGCGGTGAAGGTTGTCATGGAGGATGATATATATCAACAACTAATGGATAGAATCAACTGAATATAGGCCAAAAAAAGTGTACCGTTTGTTTATGGAGGAGATAAACTGCTCTTCCACTATATTAGTAATCCTACCAAAGATGTGAACTACATTAGAAATAGAGCTGGAAATCCCTATTTGAATACATACAATCCCGGATAGAGAGATCACCCGAACTTGAGATTGGGAGAAACCAAGGAGGAGGTAATAGCTTGAACTAAATTAAAAATTCTAACTATCAACCTTCTTATTTACAGAAACCTCAGGAAAGGGCCAACCCAGATGACCATACTGTATGTGATCAACATCTGGATAGAATCGAGGGGGAGATGCAGTCAATGAGAATAGATGTGAAGCAGGTGTAGTCTAAGTGTACCAATTCAACAAGAACATTGACTAAACTTGAAGATCAGATGAGCATGATGGGGGATATAAAAAGACAAAATGGCACAAGTATTCCCATCAATATCAAAAATAATCCTCATAGAGAAGGGAGGGAGCACGTAAAAGTAATAACGCTTCTCTTGGGTGAAGAACTGAGTAGCCCAGAGATCCTAACTCAAGAGTGTTAGAGTATGCCTAAAGACAAACCATGAGATGATTGTAATAACATACTTGTTTTACCTCATTTATTAATATAAGACATTGCCATTATTATTTCAGTTTCTTTTCTGTGTATATAAATATATTGTTTTATAATAATATCCTGAGAATAATATGATTATCCTTAAAATGTCCTTAGTCAAGTATTATTGTGGGCTTGGACAATAATAATGCATTAAGACTAACGTGTAATTTATTGATGAAAAAGTGTTGTCATTGACATGGGATGTTGAAATTAATACATGAGTATGTGTGTTAGAGAACAACATATTGGTCTAACCCGCTATGACTATGTTTCTTGGATTATTATGTAATAGTCACAGCATTACTCATAATGATTACTATGTATACGATCCTCAGACTTGAGATCATCATTATCCCAACATCGTGAGTCGTATATTTTGATACAGTCAAACGTTCACCATAACTGGTTTTTTTATAAAGGCTGATGTTAGATATACCACAATCCATGTAGTGGGATATGGTTGATCAATATAGGATTTGTCCCTCCTACATAATGGGAGCAATATCTTAGGCCATTTGATTGAGTGAGACTAGAAATGCATGGTCATGCTTGAATAAGTTGATATGAGATATCATACTTATTTGTTTATCATAGTCTACTCAAGATATCAAGAAACATTAGATGGAGTATACAAGTGTGACTATTCCATGACTTTTTCCATTCTAGATATAAAGGATAAAAGAATTTAATACATGAAGGGTTAATCACAGAGAGGTTATGTCGAATCATGACTTATTGTAACTTAGGTAGCAATGATGCATTACTAGATGGCACTCATTGCTTGTAATATTAGAATCGTTCTAGTATTAGTGCTAACATTACAAGAACCTATAGGGACACACCCTATAGTTGAAACAAACGGAATCCAAATATAGTTGGTATTGTTTTTTTAGCTGTCACATGAATTAAATTTATTATAAAATTAATATAATTGGGCAGTTAAATATCAAACGAATTATATGTACAAGTATGTTGTACACATATTGAGAACATGGTTAAATTAACATATATGAATTTGATTCGTATAAAAATTAACAAAACATAATTTATTGAAATCCTTGTTTTAATTATTGTAATTATAATTTACGATCGAATATTATTATATTTATTGTAATTGTAATTTTTTGGTCAAACATTATTATAATTATGGTAGTTATAATTATTATATTCGGTTAATTATTATAATGAATTTTGATTCATATTAAAATATCAACTATTCCCGAAGTAGGAAATATATGGTTCTTAAGAAAAACCTAATATACCCAAAATATAAAGAATGTGGTCTAGCAACCGTCAAATAGATTTTTCTCTCTGAAAAAGTTTAAGAGAGTTACTGACGTTCATTGTCGCTGAAAATTTTTGTAGCAGCTTGGAATCGACATACAATTGCATAATTAGTTTCAAAACAGTTATCTTTGGTTTTCCAGACGATTAAAGGTAATCGCTCATAGCCTTCTCACCTCGATTCATTCCTTACACATGGATCCCTGGATGTGATCACAAAATTTATTTTTTCCGTTGTGCCATGGGGTGTACTGGTGTTCTAACAAAGAGATGCATACGAACAATACTAATGATCTTTAAGAAGGCCCCTAGAAGCTAACAATGCACCTGAACCAGAGCAAGTAGTTGCACCGACAGTTGAGCCAAAGATAGAAACGATTAAAGATTCTGTCGTTGCAAAAATATCGCTGCCTTCAAGACTAGAAGAGAAGCAAAAGCGAGATGAAGACGAGTTTGTAAGTTTTCTAAAGTTGTTCAAAACATTAAATGTTAATCTGCCTTTGATTGAATAAATTGAGAAATTTCCTATATATGCTAAGTTCTTAAAAGAAATTATGTCTAGGAGTAGAAAAACTAAGGTAGGTGAACAAGTTAATATAAGCACTTCCTGTAGTGCTATTATTTTGAGATAGGTTCCCAAAAATTTGAAAGACCCAGAAAGTTTTACTATTCCCACAGAGATAGAGAGCATTCATTTTAATAGAGCTCTATGTGACCTAGGAGCTAGAATTAATTTAATTTAATGCAATTACCTAAAAAATACCCAGAGAACAGTACAGTTTCCCGACAGATCCTTACTGCATCCAAAAGGAGTATTGGAAGATTCGTTAATCAAAGTGCGTAGCTTTATCATCCCAGTTGATTTTGTGGTCCAAGATTTTGTGGAAGGTCGAGAAATACCAATCCTACTAGGTAGACCTTTTCTAGCCACCTCAAGGTCCACTATTGATTTAGAAAAAAAAAGAATTAACCATGAAAATCAATGGTGAGATCAAAACTTTTAAGTGTGGTCACTGACTGAGCGAGGAAAGTAGGAGGAAGTCAGTGGAGCATTGTAATGGATTATTTATTTCTAACACTCCCAAGTCAAGGGACGTACTTCCTTTAATCCAAGCAGGTCGAAAAAACAATATGAAGGAAAAGGATAAGCAGACAAAGGTGGAATGGCACGACGAGCGATGGACCAATATAGATAGACCTGGAGAATCGTCCATCTATGAATTAATGATGTTGTCGAATGAATCTGACAGTAAAACTTGAACTATTTAAATTAATATTTAACTTTTTGTAAATTATTGTATATTTAGCTAACTGTTTAGTCTAGATTTTAAATTTTATTTAACTCATGTTCTATTGAAACTGTAACACTCAAGAAATTGGAATTTTGGGTGACAGTAGAGCCAGTGTCGCAACACAGTAACCTTGTGTCGCAATAACAAGGGCAAAATTGATGAAATTGAGGAACTCATTTCGATGTCGCGATATAGCCTTTGTCTGGCAGGATACCAAAGCCATTTTACCTATAAATCCAAAAGTTCAGAGTGTGTCATGACATTGAACCCAAATGTCTTGACAACGGCAAACTGATAGGGATGTCTCGACATGAAACCCCTGTGTCACGACATCTCTGCAATGTTCTGCGGCGTTGACCCAACTTGGTTGCACAACCCGATTTGCTAAACCTAATTTTTACCCAGTTTTTAATCCCGAAAACATTAAGTTTTAACCTAAAAACACCTTCAAACTCCCATTCCAAACCTTTCATAAATCCTAAACTTCTCCAAACTCTTTCATCCTCAAAACCAATTTTCATTTAAAACCTTAAAATTCACTTTTTACTTCTCCTTCTTAGTTTGTTAGAGTTTTTTTCTTTTTCTCTTACTTGCTACAAAGAAAGGACGGGAAATACTCAAAAGAACAACAATAAACAAACATTAGGAGGAATTTCATGACTTACACAAGGTTAAGAGTTCCTAACTTAAATTTTTTACTTTTCCATTGAAATTAATTGCTTGATATTTCATTAGTTGTAATCTGAAAACACCATACCTCCTAGGTGACCACCTCCAGACATACTAATGTCCAAAGTCTGAATACTACAATAAAATATAGAACAATAAGGCGATATCCACAAGTATAGGAGTTGAGTTTTAATATAGTTGATCTCTTTCAAAAAATCATATCTAATGAAAGAAAACAAAGAATAAATGACCGCCTTCGAAAGTACTAACGTCTAGAGTGTGAATACTACAATAAAATATAAAACAATAAGGCTATATTCGCAAGTATAGGAGTTGAGTTGTAATATAGTTGATCTCCTTCAAAAACCATATCTAATGAAAGAAAATAAAGAATAAATGACCGCCTTTGAAAGTACTAATATCTAGAGTATGAATACTACAATAAAATATAGAATTACGAGGTGGTATCCACAAGCATACAGGTCTAGTTGTAATATAGTTTCACTACAAAGTGGGTGAGTTCTCCGAGAATCGTACCCATGGGAGGAGAGCACTAGATCACTACTAACCTAAACACTAAAATATCTAATTCGTACTTTTAAATTTAGTTATAGTACGAAGAATATAAAATAAATTATTTTTGGTTTTTTATAATAATGAAAATAAAATAGCATAAAAAGATAAAATTCAGGAGATTAGAGAGGAAGAATAAATGAAATCTAATTATGGGTAATTAGCTCGCTTCAATAATCTCCACCAACTACCGCTTCGGGTTCCTTCGTCAATCAACTAGTCGCTACCCTAGCAGGATCTTCTGAATGGGCAATACCAATTTTGGGTTAATTTCCACCTTGATGACTTCTCTAGGTTGTCAGGCCCAGGGTCTGTTTCACGTTCTTCCTTTCCCAAATAGCTGATCCATTAAGTAACCCTATAAAACAATTAATAGATCATACCTCCACTCACTAATCCCGTATAGAGGGGTTAGTTCCTCATGGCTTTCATAAACAACATAAAATAGATGAAAAAATTAATCATAGTGGATGAATTGAAGTATAGAGTTTAACAAAAGCCTAATTGATATTAATAATAAGTGTCAATTCACGGAAGTTGATCTCCTTCACAAATCAGATCACATGAAAGAAAAAAAATAATAAATGACTGCCTCTGAACGTACTAACGTCCAGAGTGTGAATACTGCAATAAAATATAGAATTATGAGGTGATATCCACAAGAATACGAGTCTAGTTGTAATATAATTTTACAACAGAGTAGGTGAGTACTCTGAGGATCGTACCCACGGGAGGAGAGCGCTAGATCAATTCTAACCTAAATGCTAAAAGATCTAATTAGTACTTTAAATTTTATTCATAGTACGAAGAATATAAAATAAAGGATTTTTAGTGTTTTAATTATAATGAAAGCATAAAAAGAAAGAATTCAATAGATTAAAAAGGAAGAATAGATCAAATCTGATTATGGGTAATTAGCTCGCTTTGGTAATCTCCATCAACTGTCGCTTCGGGTTCCTTCGTCAATCAACTAGTCACTATCCTAGCAAGATCTTCCAATCTTTCACGAACAAAATGAGTCAACAGGAACTACTTATCTTCCAACCTCACAGTCCAGAATGGGATGGGATTAAGGTGTTAACGGATGGGTAATACCAATTTTGGGTTAATTTTCACCTTGATGATTTCCCGGGGTTGTCAGGCCTAGGGTTTGTTTCACGTTCTCCGTTTCCCAAATAGCTAATTCGTTGAGTAACCCTACAAAATAGTTAATAGATCATACCTCCACTTGCTAATCCCCCATAGAAGGATTAGCTCCTCATGGCATTCATAAACAATATATAATAAATGTAAACAGAAAGATGCTAATTAAATCGACAATATAGTGTAAACGAAAGAGCCTGATTGTATTGATATTAAGCGCAAATTCACAGAGTTGAATGATTCCACAATCCAAATCTCTTGGAAGGAAACGAATAAACTAAAACCTAGAAAGCGAAGAAAGAAAACGAATCTAAATCTGAAGAATGAAACTAAGTTAATTAAAAGGTGTCTATAACATGTGCCAAAAGGGGCTATTTATAGCCTCCAATTGGCCATCGCCCTTAACCCTAAGTTAGCTAATATTCAAGAGCTTTAATTTTTATTGTGCAAACCAAAACGCCCATGCTTCGTGTTTAATTTATGTCCCAAATTTGATGTTGCAACACACCGGGACCTGTGTCGCGACCTAGCAACCAGTATGCTCATTTGTAGCCATCTACAAGGGTATATCACGACACCCACAGTCTGTGTCACGACATCAAAGGTAGACTTGAGTTTTCTTTATTTTGTTCCCTATGTTGTTACATTACTTCTAGTATCATCTTAAAATTCCTTTTGATGGTCTCCTGCACACTCATAAAGTAGGTTAGCTCTCCCTTCGGCCTGATTCGACCCTTAGGGCCAATAAAATACTCAATTTGTACATTTTATTGAATGTAAGTAAAACTAAAGAAACTTAACTAAAATGTAATGAAAATGCTTGTATTCAGGATCTTTAAGTGTGAAAACTAGTTTAATCTACTACACCAAATTTCGGCAGATCAAACTCCCCTACACTTAAGTCATTGCTTGTCCTCAAGTAACACAAAAAAAGATGAAAAATAAACATAACGACCCTTGAGCAAGTATGATACAAGTATTGACTTAGGCATTTCATGTTTACTAACAACATCAACATGATGAATAGTTAACTTACTGTAACACCCCAAACCCGGCCTAGACGTTAGGCCCGAATCTAGCGTGTCACAATTGAAGTGTTTTTCGAAAACCGTGATTTCATTGAAAACCCTTCTTGATATTTTAAAAACTAAAGTTTCAGCTTGTGCTTGTTTATTTTTAATCGACGTTTATTAAAAGTAATTACTTTCAAAACCTCGTTGTGATGGAAGCTTAATTTAAAATTATGATCTACGAAGGCGTGTTATCCAAAAAAATTGAGTTGCAGAAATGTAGTGTTTAGAAAACAGTTATCGTTTTGAAAAAAAATCGTGGTCAACTTTTAGCAGTTTTTAATCAAAATAAACTGAAAATCCAAAATTAAAACTAGAGTTTAAGAGAGGCCTTATTATAACCCAATAAGAAAATAGTTTAAATAAAGTAGAACAGAATACTAAAATTCAAGCTGCTCGCAGTGTGGCCACCTCCGAATCCTCCAGTACGTCGAATCGCCTACTGAGGATTTCCTGAAACATTTAACAAAAAGAGGGGATGAGTTTACGAAAACTCAATGTGTACAACCCTCATCGATCATAAAGCACGCTTCACATCAATCCGGGCCTAAGCCTGTTACATTAATTAATGTGGGCCTAAGCCCAACACAATAACGGTGGCAATTGGGCCTAAGCCCATAATAGCCTTACTTGGGCCTTAGCCAATATCAAAAGTCACAGATCACATCTATCTGGGCCTAAGCCCATCTTAATAAAGAACAAGTGAATGTAATGCATTAATGCCCATACCAACCCTGCACTCCATCTCCTGTCCAACCCTGCACTCCTGTGGGGATTTAATCGACCCACCCATCCCTACACTCCTTATGTAGCACCGGTTGTGGCACTAACCAAAATTACAGTAGAGCTGCCAATCATATAATCGGCTTAAACCCATCGGTGGATCCACAGTCGTCAAGCGACCATGCGGTCCTAACAGAACTTCCACCGTATCAATAATCCCATCCCCCATGCAGCATAATATCACATGAATGCATAAAACCATAAATCGCATACAAAAGTAATCATAAAACATGTAGGGGCATTTTCGTCATTTTGCCCTTCAGGGGCATAACAGTCATCTTACCCTCCAGGGGTATTTCAGTTAATTTACCCTTCGAGGGTATTTCAGTCAATTTACATCCGTTCAAAGGGTTTACAGTCGGCTCGAGCGACAAGATAACATATTTAATCAAAACGGTGTATTTGGGCCAAAGCCCAAAACTCGGCCCAAGTGGGCCCACACTCTCGTGTGGCCCATTCGGCCAAAAACTGCCTTTGGCCATGTGATCGCCATGGCCGGCTCCTTATTTCCTATCCAACCACAAAATTTACTGCGCAGGGTCCACGGGCCCGTTGGGCCCTCTCGGCCCATTTCAGCCAAACGAGGCCCAGAACGTCCTAAGCCCATGAGAACGCTCGTGGTGGCCTCAAGCGTCTTACGCCCATATTCGTGGGCTCGGTCCACCACACGTGCGATCGCACGCTCGTGTGGCATCGTTTGCCATTACCTAGGCTTTTCGGCATTTGCCGATCTACAGTTGGAATGGTGTGAGTACACACCTTAATCACTGAATTGCTTCTTGAATTTGTGGACACCAACCTATTACCAATAAACCTTTTGTTAGCCTTTGATTGCTAAAATAATCCTCTTCTTAAAGTATACATTTCAATATATCCTCCTTACCTTGCCTGTGTGAGAGTGTTCCCTAATCCTCAACGATCGCAACTCGCACTCCAAATCCACGCCTCGCCTAGGATCCGGATTGAAATCAACATTTGTTAGCCAAAAGTAACCACCATCATCTCACACAAAGTAATTCCCAAAACAAAGCACGAAGGGTACCACAACCTACCCAAACCGATTGATAGCAAATTCTTATGGAAATCAACTTACCAGGAAAGATAGGACCAAAAGGTGTTCAACTATTTCCCCCTTGCCAGAAGTGAAATCGGAAATGGCTAGTCTAGATAATGAAGAGTGTTCGGCCTAACCAACAAGAAACCACTGAAGACAAAACGAAAAAGAATGGGTTGTAATGTGATGGGGTATTCGGCTAGCAAGGAAAAATCAAGGTTTAAGAGAGTCTATGTTCGAGTAACGAAAAAATTAAAAGAAGAAGTAGTAGTGTAAGCTTCCGGTATAAGAGTAAAGGAAAAAGAAACAACAAGGTGTGCAAAGAGATGGGAAGGAAGTAGTGATTCGGCCTATCTAGTGTTTAGGCTACTAACAAGCAAAGAAGAATATGTTAATACTGAGAAGAAGAGAAAACAAAGTTGAGAAATCGACAAAAGAAGAATTGAGGAGAAAAAAAAATGACCCCAGATGCTATAGTCGAAAGACCCCAAAATGCAAGACTCTCCCCAATAGAAAACTAAAGAACAAAATGGCACTCCGCCCTCTCAAAGCCGAATATGCTAACAAAACACCCCACTTCAGCCGAAATCCCCTTAGCAAGACCCCCACATTCGGCCAACACTTCCCCCACTTCAATCCCACGATTTGAAAAGTTTGACCAAGTCCCCCAACTCCCTTAGTAAAATTTGATTCAAACTCCACTTCTTGCTCCTTCAAGCCATAAAATAAAAATTACCCGTTTTTGCTACTCAGGGGATTCAAACCCCTTCCCCCTTGCTCTCCCATTAACGCCACAACCTCCCTACCACATGGCCAACTTTTATCTCCTAAACACACCCAAATTTACTTAAGTCCTGCCTCCAACTGCCCTCTCCACTAAAGGGCCAAAAACCAATTTTTTTTCCAAAGCTTAACCTCGAACCCAGGCCTCTAAAGGACCCCAAAACACACTCAAATAGCAAGCCAAACAAGTACAACATGAATTTAAGAAAAACTACTAACCCCTATCTTTTGGGGCGTTACACTTACGACCTTTGACTTCAAACATCTAAGTTCAATATGTTACAAAATATACAACTATTAAGAGTCTCACCGATAGGAATCCAACAAAAAATATACAAGTACTTTGATTATTCAAGCAGAATAGAAATAGTTGTTTATGCACATGTCTAGTATGATATCCATTCATGTATAAGAATATTTAGGTCACATAGGACTTTTCGGCTTGAAACGTTATGAAGCTTTGGACAGGTATGAAATTCAAAAATAGTAAGCATCAAAAGGGTTACAAACACAAAAATAGTTTAGCACATCGTAATGATCCCTATTCTTCCACCCTTCGTGACCCTTTCCTGCTCACTGCCTTATTTCTCCTTCTCTCACCTTCCTTATCTCTCCACATAGGAGATCATAGCATGATATAGTAACAACATTTAGCATATCAGTTTTTATTTGTGCACTAATGAACAAGTTTTTTCTATTGTTGTGGCTTTGTCACTTTTCTTTTTGGACTTATCTCACTCAAGAATGCTTTTTGGCTTTTAAGGTACTTTTTGTACTTGTATGGACTTTCTTTTTGGGTTTTTCTTATTGTTTTGCACTTTCAGGCTAACCTATAATTCCCATATCACACTAATATTTCCTATTTCACTCTATTTTTACAAACTTCACCATGATGTATCTACTTAACCCTTAATACGTATAGCCAGATGTAACACCCCAAACCCGGCCTAGAAGTTATGGTCGAATCTGGCGATGTCACATTGGAGTGCTTTTTGGAAACCATTTTTCTTGTTGATAAAAAAAATTGTTTGGAGGTTGAAGCCTCTTTGTTAGAACTCATATTATACTAGCATTTTGTTAATCATTTTAAATCGTCATTACTTCTAAAACCTTGTTTGTTGGGGAAGCTTAAAGATCGTTGCGGAAACATAGTGTTTTGAAAACAGTTATCGTTTTGGGAAAACCGCGTTCTACTTATAACAACTATAAATCATGCTGATTAAAAGCTCAGATCAAAAGCTATAAAATTGGAGAAGCCTTATCACAAATATAAAAACCTAGACGAAAACTAATAGTAAATAAAAGCCAAGTAAATGAAAACAGGAGCAGTAGTGTGGCCATCTCCGAGTCCCTCGCAGCTCCGAACCGTCTGACGTTGGGGATTACTTGAAAGGTTAAAAATAGGGTGAGTTTACGAAAAACTCAGTGTGTAATCCCCTTATTAAAGAAATAGTCGAATACGTAAATGGAATTAGTCCGGGCTCGAGCCCGAATAAAGCGATAAGATGCTTAAGTTCAGAGTATAGGTGGACCAAAGCCCAAAACAGTATCATTTGGGTCACAGCCCATAACAGAACCAATTGGGCTTAGCCCATTCCAGTAACAATCTGGGCCTTAGCCCCCATTAGCCTCGGTTGGGCCTTAGCCCATATCAAATGTCACATATCAGAATCAGTATATGCAATGCATAAATACCCAAACCAACCCTGCACTCCGTCTCCTGTCCAACCCTACACTCCTGTGGGGAAAAAATCGACCCACCCAACCAACACACCAAGCTTAGCACTGGTTGCGGCACTAAGTCAACAGAACAGTTTGGCGCCGTAGACATAACGGCTAAAAGCCATAAGTATCGCAGCACCGCTGCCGATTAACAGAACGACTAAAAGCCATAAATATCGCAGAAAGGCTGAAAGCCTTGTACAGAACGACAACGAGACATACACTTCCTCCGTAACAATGTCCAAACCCATGCAAAATGTCGTGTATGTTATGCTCAATCATCACAGGTGTTTGAAGAATGGACATGCTCAGTAACAGTCATTTAAACATATATTAAAAGCATATCAGTCACACGACCACAGTCAAGTCAGTTAAACACAGTCATACGATCACAGTCAAATCAGTTGAATTCATAGTCTAAGTCAGTCATTTACCCACAAGGGCAAAACAATCATTTTTCCCTACAGGGGTATTTCGGTAAATTTAAAAATATTGGGGTCTCGGTACTTATTACGACCTCCTAGAAGGTCTATCGTCACTTCGAGCGACTCAGATAACCTACACGGCCAGAACATTGTATATGGGCCCAAAATCTACTACTGGGCCCACACGCTCGTGTGGCCCATTTAGTCCAAATTCACATACGGCATCGCGAGCCTCATAAACCAATTTATCAATGACCACGTACCGAGGATTTTACACATGTGGGTCCACAAGCCCATTGGGCCCACACGGCCCATTTCGACCCATCGAGGCTCATAACGGCCCCAGTCCACGAAAATGCATGCGATGGCCTCTGCAGTCTGCTACCCACGATTTGGGGCTCGGTTCACCCCACGTGCGTTCGCACGCTCGTGAGGCCTCAAATGCCGAGGTTCCGGCATTTCAGCTTATCAGCTTTTGCCGATTCATAGATAGATACACTTTTCAGCTTTTAAGCCGCTTATCACTTACGAAAAACGGTTACACACTTTATCAGCTTTTAACCGATTAGCAATTACGGTACTAATACACACCTGAATACGAACTCTTGCGAACAGCCCACGAGCACCATCCTACATTTAACCAAGGTATTTATCAATCGCTTGACAATAGGATCTCAACCTTCCTTGTTAGTTATCTGCATATAAAGCGAATTTAGTAATCATGATTGCTTATACATATGGGTTGAATCTATGATTATCAGCCTAAAGAAAACGAAAACCCCAAACAAGGGAAAAGCATATTCGGCCAATACCAACCCACGACAACATATTCCAGTTCAGATCATTCACTGCGAGCAGTATTACCTTCGATTAAGAACGAAAGAGAAGTGTCCAATCGTTTCTACAGCGCTAGAGAACTCCTCCACTCCTCACGAATTCCTTAAACCCCGAAAGAACACCACCATAAGGGTAAAAAAAAGATAAGAATCGGCATCTAAAGAAATAGAGGAGAAAAGCCGAAAGAGTAGAGATGCAGGGACCTACCAATCGATATTCTACCAACGAAAACTATTTGAGTGACAGGGAAGAGAAGTTAGAATCGAGAGGAAGATGAGATGGTCATCCACCACGGCTTGAGGGAGAGGGAGAATAGAAGAGAATCGACAATCAAGGACAAGGGAGAAGATTGATGGCACAAACAATACTCGGCTAACAAGGGAGGAAACGTTCGGCTACCCAAAACCAAAAATAAGTAATGGAAAAGTACCAATGAGGGAGAGAAAGGAAGTTGATCCAACAAAGAACGATTTTGAAGAACAAAAACCCAATTACCCGAATGGACACTAATGGTACTCGGCTACCAAAACACACAATACACAAAAGGGAGAAAAACTGCACAACAAGAGGTAAACGTTTTTGAAATGGAGAGTAAAAATGCACAACCTATTTCGGCACAAGAATAAAAGTCATATGACCGAATTTGCACCATGGGAAACCCACATTCGGCCAACCACTACTACACCCCTAATTCCACTCCCCAAATCTCTCAACACCCCTAATTTGAAACACTTTCAAACTCCTCCAAATCCTTATCCCATGAATCACTCCCCAAGACCAATTCTACAACAACCTGAGCAGAATCCCACTACAACACAACCACTAGGCGTCACAACTGCAAAATAAAACCTCCCTTGCTCATCCCAAGAATTGAACCTCAAACCTCTTGCCAACTGTAACGCCACCTTGCCACTAGACCACCCACTCTATTTGCATCACCTTTTACCACATTTTATTCTTAAAGCCTACTTACTTACTCCCAAGGTTTTATTCACCTAAAACCAAAATTTTGCTAGAGCTCAGGTTTGAACCCAGGACTTCTCCAATACTTCTCAGGACCCTTAACCACTAAAGCAGACATTTAATTGTGTCATTTCCTAGCTCACATGAACTTTCATGCACAGTTTCCCAACTGTTCCCTTGCTCAAGGCCCAATACTTCTAGGCCCAAATTCTGGGGCGTTACACCAGACGTCTATAATCGTGTAGTGCGGGACCAAAGAATAAGTGCAAATACAAATTGACGTGTTCAGGCTCGGGGATTATAATGTGGGTCATTAAGAAGTGTCAACAGGCTCAAAAATTAGTACTAAAGGTGAAATATAGTTAGGACAACTTTTTGGCTCTAGATGTGTTCCAAACAATGCCTTAGGTCATCCATAAATATCTCAACATGCACAAATTTAATCAACCAAACAACTACAAATTCAACTATTTATCATTTGTACTAGCATGCTATAACGAGAAATGTGTGCAAGTGTACATAGTCATTCAAGTAATAAGTAAAAATGAGTTATCATCTCCACAAGGATTGTGTATGTTAATCGATTAATTACAAAATTATAAATTACAATTTGATATAAAAAAACTCAATAATTTTGTATTGTGATGATTAAATTAACTAGATGCAAAGAGTGATGCCTAATGCAATTTTAATCTAAATGCAAATTATCTAAATGTATGAATAAGTGGCTTAGCAACAAAAACAATCAACATTAAATGGTCTAGGACAATTATATTAATTAATTTGATTTACTTTATAATTCTTAACAATGTTTGAAAATACTTCCATGGAAACTCGATCTTTCAAGAGTTTGGAAACCAAATCAAGTCCTCTAAGATCTTTTACTTTGTGAAATATGCATTTTACCGATTATATTTGACTAAGGGTTTCTTAACATTTATGTAAGGTCACAGGGACATTTACGTTCACAATAGTTTAATTAAATAATCCTAAAAACTATGCAAGATAATAGAGCTAACTAAATGTAACACCCCTAACTAGTAACCATCGCCGGTCTAGGGTTAAGAGGCATTACCAGACAATCGGAAACTTTTACGAACATCTCACATCATAAAATATAATATCGACTAATCATATCAGAATACAAACATATAGTCCCTTAATGAGGTCGACGAGACCTTAAACATGCATTAACAAGGGTCGGGACTAAACCGGATTCATACAAAATTTTTCCAAAAATCAACATTTTTCAAAGTTACAGAGGTCACACGCCCGTGTGGGCAGGCCGTGTGCTTCCCACGGCCTCAGACACGCCCATGTGCCCGAGCCGTGCCAAAACAGGGCATACATACTGACTTGTCCACACGTCCTGAGACACGCCCGTGTGCCTCACTCGTGGTCGAGCCTGACTTGCAACACACGGCCAGTCACATGCCTGTGTGTCCAGCCCGTGGTCAAGCCTGACTTATTTCGAATTAGAACCACGAAGGACACGGTCAAGCCACATGCCCGTGTGCTCAACCGTGTGGGCAATTATAGGCCATTTTCAAGGCCAAAATGCCACCCACACTTTAGGCTATCCCTTCAAGCATCATACCAATTCAAATAATGCCAAAGTAACCAACTTTTCCATGCATGCAAAAGCATTTCAGGCACACCATCTTATGAAACAAATAGCTCAAATAAAAGACAAACATTTCCAAGTATAATTCATCACAAACTTACCATTTCACTATAACCACCATTCATCAAATATATACTTACTTTGCATCAATAAGCTTACCATTATTTTGACCATTTCACTAACCATCAATCCATACCAAAACGAAGCATCATATAGCATGACTACTCATTCATACCACAATCATTTATCTAGCCATATCACATGGCTATGTACATATCTCAAACATAATTCAAAGTGACTAGCCTATACATGCCATACTTTAGTATATACACTTTCAAAAGGTACCAAAATAAGATTGGGTAGTGTGATGATGATCCTCGACGATCCCCGAGCCTTCCGTAGCTTTAACGATCTATAAAACATAGTAAAGATACACAAAGTAAGCTTTCAAAGGCTTAGTAAGCCATATACAAATAAACTTAATATAAATTGTACATAATCATATTAATACAATGTCATTAATGTTTCTCATTTGCAATTTCATAACATTTCCTTTGGCTCATTTGTTTAGCCATTTCTTATTAACCAACCCATCTCCATACACATCACTAGATCATAACTTACTCATACTTATATCACATTATATATCCACAAGTCTATTCACATATCTCACTAGGGTAAGTTCATATATATACTTACATTCCATACACATACATAGTGTACAATCCAAATGTACCTGATTCGTTTATACATTTCACATAGCCTTTCATTTTCTCGAAACTTGCCCGTTGAACCATTCGAAATCAAATAGGATACTCGAAATACTCAGATAAATCGTACAAAGCCAACGTCCCAGACATGGTCTTACATGTAACCAGATATGGATGCCACTGTCCCAGACAGGGTCTTACACGAATCAAATACGATGCTGATGTCCCAGACATGGTCTTACACGTAAATCTCAAATCAATGCCAACGTCCCAGAAAAGGTCTTACACGATATCTCATATCAGAAACATATGTCATGACATATAAAATCCTATCTATTCCAAGGTTCGTATGGGATTTTCGGATATAGACACCTTGTCAATACTTTCTCGGATTTCATGTACATATTTTCTCGAAGCACATTCATCATAATCTAAATTTCATAGGTACATAATTAGACCAATTCAAATACATTTATTTGTATATAGACTTACCTCGGATTCGGATAAACGAGCGGACTCGACTATTCGATCACTTTCGACTTTCCGCGGTCTAAATCTGTTTTCTTCGGTTCTTGATCTATACATATTCAAATTTAACTCTTTTATTCACCAATTCATTCAATTCAATCCAAGAACACACATTTAGGGAAATTTACAAATTAGCCCTCATATTTTCACCTTTTGACATTTTAGTCCTTATTTCATAAAATCACCAAATACACAAAATTTCATGTTACCCATGCCTAGCAAAATTTTCATAAGCTTCATACAAGTCCATACATTTCATTTATTTCACATTTTAATCCCTGAAAATATTATTTTCTCAATTTAGTTAAAATTCATCAAAAGTCCAAAGACAAACTATGTTAATCTATCACATATCTTTCATATTTCATCAACAATCATCACCATGCTCATGAATTCATCAATGACACTTTTCAAATTCATCATCAATTTACAAAATTAAGACATGGGTTTGAAAGAACACGAAGCAGCGATCTCAAAAACGTAGAAGTTATCAAAAACTGAACAAATTACATACCTAAATCAAAGAAGACAAGGGTCGAACCTAGCTTGCTCAACAATGGTGTTCTTTCTCTTTAAATTTAGGCAATAGTGATAAAAAGATGGACAAAATGTTTGTTTTGTTTTAATTAATAACATTATTTTCAATTTACTAAATTACCATTAATGAAAACATTTAAAATTCATGTAATATATGGCCATTTATGTCCATTATAATCCACCCACTAATATTTTTGCTAAATTCTATCTTAAGGACTTCACATATTAAAGATAATAACAATTCGACACTTATTCAATTAGAAGGTCACTTTTACAATTTCTGTGATTAAGTCCTTTTCTCAAATTAAACACACAATCGGATAAATTAAATCACAGAAATTTCACACAGACCAATTCACATGTTGTAGACTCAGAAAATAATATTAAAATATTTTCTTGACTCGGATTTGTGGTCCCAAAACCACTATTTCGACTAGGGTCTAAATCGGACTATTACGCTAAAGATATTATGAACCTCAACTAAGTCGGGTTTATGGATCCAAATTGAGCATTGAACTTTTCAATTATATGTCTACTAGCCGTCGTCTAGTTAGGATCGCTGAGCTAATCTAAGTGCACCCAATCACATATGAATGAAATGCATCATGATATTAATTGAAAACATGATCGACTGAGGTCCAAACATATTAAACATGAATAAAATAAATTTTATTGAATTACATAATCATCCTAGCAAATAGGATTTAAAATACCATATTTGATGTCAAAAATAATAAACTCAAAGAAAACATAATTAAAATAAATAATAAGATGAAAGAGTAAACTTTTTTTAATTCAGCAGCCTTTTAGATCTATTCTGACTGATGCACTCCTCTGTTCTGATCGATGCTTGTTTGTTAAGGGTTTCAAGGTTGCCAACCAAAGAATGCTTTTGAAAAAGCTTTTGTGGCTAAAGTGTAACAACCCTAACCCGAAACCGTCGCCAGAATAGGGTTAAGAGGCATTACCGAACAATCAGAACATTTCAAAATATCTCACATCCATTTCTCAACACATAGTTAATCATCAATCAAACTTATTCAATTATAATCATATAGTCCCTTATTGAGGTCTACGAGACCTTAAACACACATTAGAAGAGGTTCGGGACTGAACTGAGCACTTAGAAAATTTTCCAAAATTTTAAACATTTTTCAACACTGCAGAGGTCACACGCCCGTGCAGTTAGGCCGTGTGCCTCACACGACTACCAGACATGCCCATGTGTCCAGGCCGTGCCAAAATAGGGCATACATACTGACTTGTCCACATGGCCACCAGACACGCCCGTGTGCCATGGCTGTGTGAAATTAAGCTAGCTACTGACTTGGTTACATGGCCACCAGGCATGCCCATGTGCCACAGCCGTGTACCCTGCCCAGGCACACTTCAAAGTGGCCCTTGAGCCACACGGCAGAGACACACGCCCGTGTCCCTTGACCGTGTATGCAAAATAGGCCATTTGCAAGGCCAAAATGCCACCCTCACTTGGGTCATACCTAGAAGCACATACAAGCCTATTTTCGCACATAATCATCATGTCACTTGAACAACTTATCATCCCATCCAATCTCATTTCCAGTCATGTCAACTTATAAGCTAAATAGCTCAACCAATTCACATGTAGAACCAAACATGATTTATCCCCAATTTCACTAAATCATTATGGCATCAATCCATCAATAAATTTACCTTTCTTCAGACCATTTCATTGCCATCAAGCCATACCAAAACATACTTCATATACCATAATCATTCATGCATATTACCAACATTTATCTAGCCACATCACATGGCTATTTACACATCTCAAACATGTTTCAACACAACTAGCCTATACATGCCATATTCAAATATACACATCTTTAAAAGTACCAAAATAGATTGCCGATAGTGTGATAGAGATGTTGACGATTCCCGGATCCGAGCTAGCTTTATTGACACTGTAAAACACAGAAAAAAATCACACAATAAGCTTTCAAAAGCTTAGTAAGTTTGTAATATAATACATATTACTCAATAATACCACATCAATACAGAATTAAACCATCACATAGATAAATACACAATTAGGCTCGTCATCAATCTCAACCATATGCTCAAGTATCTATACATTCAACTTTTAAGGCTATCATCAACCACAAAGGTTCAAACGTACCTTGATCAACACATAGTTACCCACCATTCATGCTACTCAATTGCTCGATATTACCTCCCGTTCAACCTTTGCTATTCCTTTGATTTATTCGCACACTTAGTGGCAATTTCATAATCGAAACATAATCGTCACCGCACACTTAGTGCCAATATGTTAAACCGAACTTATATCGGTATCGTACAAACAGTGCCAATTTGATAAGCCGAAGCTTCTATCTTTTCGCACACACAATGCTAATCATCTCTGTCTCATTTCTAATTTCACACACTTAGTGCCCTCTAATTCAATTCCGCACATAGCATTTCTAATCTCATAGTTATATATATATTCATTCAATTCACATCACATAGATATAGCTTACAACTAGTATTATATCCGAACTTACCTCGGACGACGAAATACCAAAACTATCGATTCATCGAGCACTTTGTCTTTGCCTCGATCTCGATCTAAACCTATCGTTTCTTGGTTTATACACATTCAAATTTAGCTTATTCAATCTCCAATTCATTCAATTTAATCCAAACACACATATTTAGGGCATTTTACAAAATAGCCCACACATTTTCACACTTCGACACTTTAGTCCCTAATTCACAAAATCACAAAATACACCAAATTTCTACTCACATAAGCTTAGCCGAATTCTTCCCATGCTAATACAAGCCCACACATTTCATTTATTTCACAATTTAGTCCATCAATTTACACTTTTCTCAATTTAGCCCAAATTACTCAATTTCACCAAAAATCCAAATACAAATTATGTTAACCCAACACTAAGCTTTCATATTTTACCAACTATCAACACAAAGCTCACATATTCATCAATGTCACATCTCAAAATCTTCACCAATTCACAAAATTGAAGCATGGGTTTTAAAGAGCACAAATCAACGATCACAAAAAACGTAGAAATTATCAAAAACTGATCAAAACACCTACCTTGATTAAGAACAGCAATGGCCGAATGTTTTAAGCCCTCACTCTTTCTTTTCTTCTTCAATTTCGGTGAAAAGATGAATAGAAATTGGCCATTTTAATGCTTTTTTTTTGTTATAAAATAACTTAATTATCAAACACCAATTTTCCCCTTAATGAAATGTTTATAAAATCATTTAAACTATGGACATAATTGTCCATCAACCACCCCACTTACTAAATAATGGATCAATTGCCTCATAAGGCCTCCTCATTTAAAAGCCATAACACATAGATACTTCAACTATAAATACACAACTTTTACCTTTTATGCGATTAAGTCCTTTTTCACAATTCGACACACAGTCGATAAAATTTTCACACAAAATTTTCACACAAGCTCAATCACATATTATAAACATCAAAAATAATTTTAAAATATTTTCCTGACCTCGAATTTGTGGTCTCAAAACCACTGTTTCGACTAGGGTTTAAACCAGACTGTTACAACTCTCCCCCCTTAGGGATTTTCGTCCCCAAAAATCTTACCAGTGAAAAGGTGTGGATATTGCTCTCTCATAGTATCTTCAGGCTCCCACCTAGCCTCTTCTACATCGTGTTTGTGCCACAACACTTTCACTAAGGAAATTCTTTTGTTTCTCAACTCTTTGGTCTCGTGCCAAAATTTGAATCGGTTCTTCACTATACGACAAATCTGACTGAATTTCAACCTCAGTAGGAGCAATCACATGAGACGGATCAGATCTGTATCGTCAAAACATCGACACATGAAACACATTATGAATCTTTTCTATCTCAGGTGGCAACATCAATCTATAAGCAACCGGTCCAATTCTTTCGATGATTTCATATGGTCCAATGAATATTGGACTCAACTTACCTTTTCGGCCAAATCGAGGTACTTTCTTCCACGGGGACACTTTCAAAAATACTTTTTCACCAACCTCAAATTCGATATCCTTCCGTTTCAGGTCTGCATGAGACTTCTGACGATATGAAGTGGCTTTCAAACTGTCACAAATCACTTTCACTTTCTGTTCCGTTTCTTTTATCAAATCAACCCCGTGAATTTTATTTTCACTCAGTTCAGTCCATTATAATGGAGTTCGGCATTTTTGATCGTAAAGAGCCTCATATAGTGCCATTTTTATGCTAGATTAAAAACTGTTATTGTACGCAAACTCAATCAACGGTAAATGCTTTTCCTACATACTTTTAAACTCAAGAATACAACACCTCAGCATATCTTCAAGAACTTGAATGATTCGCTCGAATTGTCCATCCGTTTGCGGATGGAGTGCAGTACTAAAATGCAATTTTGTGCCTAAAGCCGCTTGCAATTTCTTCCAAAATCGCGAGGTAAATCTCGGATCTCTGTCAAACACAATAGATAGTGGCACCCCGTGCAATCTCACAATCTCAGCACAATACAATTCAACCAATTTATCAAGTGTATAATCTGTTCTCACTGGAACAAAATGAGCTGATTTCGTCAATTTGTCAACTATCACCCAGATTGCATCTTTCTTTCCCAGAGACAAAGGCAATCCCGACACAAAGTTCATTGTGATCCTCTCCCATTTCCACTCAAGAATCATAATCAGTTGTAACAAACCAGACGAAACCTGATGTTCAGCTTTAACTTGCTGACAAATTAAACATTTCGACACAAAGTCAGAGATGTCCCGTTTCATACCATGCCACCAATAAAACTATTTCAAATCATTATACATTTTTGTACTCCCCGGATGAACTGTCAAACGACTATTGTGAGCATCGTTCAAAATCATCTGAATCAACTCTGAATTCCTCGGAACACAAATCCGATCTCTGAATCTCAAACTATCATCACTATCAACTTGATATTCTGAATTAGAATTCAAATCACATTGAGCTCGTTTTGCAATCATTTCATCATCACTTTTCTGGGCATTACAAATCTGACGTACGAACATCAGCCTTACTTTCAACTCGGCCAAAACTGAATCATAATCACATAGATCTATCTGAGTACTCATAGCTCGCAAAGCACATAAAGACTTTCGACTCAAGGCATCAGCAACCACATTATCTTTGCCCGGATGGTAATCAATTACAAGTTCGTAATCTTTCAACAATTCTAACCATCTCCTCTGTCTCAAATTCAATTCTTTCTGAGTCATCAAATACTTCAAACTCTTATGATCAGTATAAATATGACATTTCTCACCAAATAGGTAGTGACGCCAAATCTTTAATGTAAACACAATCGCGGCTAATTCAAGATCATGTGTTGAATAGTTCTTTTCATGTGACTTTAACTGCCTCGAAGCATAAGCAATGACTTTTCCTTCTTGCATCAACACACAGCCCAAACCATTCAACGATGCATCACTATAAACTATGAATTCTTTGCCCGATTCAGGTTGTACTAACACTGGCGCTTCTGTCAACAATGCTTTCAACTGTTCAAAACTCTGCTGACACTTTTATGACCACTCAAATTTAACATCTTTATGTAGTAACCTCGTCAACGGAGTCACAATCATCAAGAACCCTTTCACAAACCGTCTATAATATCCCGCTAGTCCTAAAAAACTACAGACTTCTAACACATTTCTCGGAGGTTTCCGTTCTAAAATAACTGAGATCTTACTCTGGTCAACTCGTATTCCCACAGCTGATACAATATGCCCCAGAAATCCAACCTCACGCAACCAAAACTCACATTTTCTAAACTTAGCGTACAAATGTTTCTCGTGCAGAGTCTGTAACACAACTCTCAAATGCTCAGCATGTTGTCTCTCATCACATGAATAAATCAGAATGTCATCAATAAACACTACAACAAAACGATCCAAATACTGTAACATCCGGGTTTGGGGGGCTTTGCATTTATATGTTTCTGTGTGATTGGTGTGCTTTGCTTGTTGTTTGGGTGTGTTTGGGGGCCCCGGGAACGCTCGGGGTTAAACTGAAGCTTTGGCAAAAATTTTAATTTTAGGCACTTTAGGGGAGATCTAGCTGAGGCAGGCTTTAAGGATTAATGCTTGTGTTTGTTGACACAAGAAGTGTAGTGGTAAAGTGGCAAGGAGACGTCACCTAAGGTGCAGGTAAGTGACGCCACAGGGGAGCAGTGAGGGAGCAGGTTCGAGTCTCATAGTTTGCCTTTTTGGTGTTTATTTTTGCGACAGAATGGGAGGTAATGGATTCGACTAGGGACCTTGAAGAGTGGGAGTAGAATAAGTCAAATATTTCAAATGGGTGGCCATGAGTGAAAAGGGGAATTTGAATCTTTCAAACCGATTCAAATGAGAGGAGGGGAGTGAAAGTAAGAGTTGAAAAAGGAGTTGGTGGCTTGTTGGGAGTTGGTGGCCGAATGTGCTTTGGGTTGAAGGAGGGAGATTTCGGTTTGGAGGGCTAAGCTAGGTGCATGTGCCGAAAGTGGTTTAAGCACTCTTTTCTTTCCTTCTTGTGTACCTTTTTTGATTGTAGGTGTAGGTGAGGGTGTGAGCCGTTTCTTCCAAAGGTCTTGGTGAGAGAAGTGGTAGCAAACCAACCTTAGAAGTCTTTTATTCTCTTTTGGGGAATCGGTGAGCAATTGTTTTCTCCTCTCTTTCACCAAAAACTGAAATCACCTCTTGGGAATTCACTTGTGCACTCTTCCCTCTTTTAACCAAAAGCCGAAACCTCATCTCTCTCTTTCTTTTATTTTATATTTTTTTAACCCCTTAACCGAACCCTCCTATCACCCTCTCCATTTAATCATTTTCTCTCATTTGTTTCTTCTTAGCCGAATCTTCATATCATAACCTGGTGATTCATCTTTTATTTTCTCATCTACTCAAACCTGAAACTTGTCCCTCTTCCATCTCTCTGAGTTTTTTTTATTTTTCTTGTTAGCCGAATCTCTCTGGTGTGTTTATACCTCTTCATTCGTTCTTGTTTCGGTGGATTACCGTCACCCTTTTCCCTAACCTTCTCAAATTGATTTCTTCTTGTTTGTGGTCGGTGTTCTTCCTTTCTTTTGATTCTTTCTTTTTTCGTATTGGTTGTTAATCAAAGGTGTTAACGTGGTGCTTTGGGTGTTTTGGTCGAAAGTAGGAGGGACTTTGCTTTCGTACTCTTGTCTGTATCTGGCCGATTGTTGGAAGATTGTTGGTAAGTGTGGTTGGCTAAATAGTGGTAAGGGATTCTTTATCAACTCGTTTAGCCGAAAGGCCACTTCTGCTAATCTATTTTGGAGAACCGTTTCTAATGGGGGTTTATACTTTTGGGGGTTTTTGATTTGTAATAAGGCCACTATTATTTTGGTTTTAATTTATGGTTTAACTGTTAAGACGTTAATATCACAAATTTGATCGACTAAACATTTTCTGAATAGAATGAAATAAAAAGGGGCTTTTTGTCAAAACCTAACCAACGATTTTACAAACCATATGCAATAGCAAACCTCATGATTTCTTTAATGTAACGTTAAGTGTTTTCAAACGTCACCTAAACACAAGAATTGGGCTAAATAATTTTTTTTTCACTAAATAATTACTAAGTTTCCAAATGAACTATTAAACTTGATGATTTACAAAAGGAACTTTATAATACTCTGCAATACTCGAAGTTACATACAAATTATTTTTCCCATGTGACATACCAGGTCCGGTCATGGCATTTGGGCCAGGTTTGGGGTGTTACAATTTAGTATCAGAACAGGTTTTCAAAAATCAGCTATGGGTTTTTGGGTCCAAAGCATTTTCCAAATTAGGTTTAAAGATGGTTTAGAAAGAAAATATATATATAGGTACATGTTCTCTGTAAGTATGGCACCCGAGTCTCCGGCACCAAGTCCACACGGTAAGTTCTCTGAATGAATTGGGTGAATTGCATGAAGTAGATATGTTGTGCTATGAAACTTAGAATCTGGCAACTCTACTTTAGAAATGGAAACCTTTAGGTATGCATGTGTTCTTGCGAAAAACTACTTATAACCCTATTCTCATAAAATTGATTGTTAATAAACAGTGAAAAGCTAATGCATAAAATTGGTAAAACAGATTAAGACGAAAGGAGAGACATGAGTGGTAGAGGGCGTGGACGTGTTACACGCGGTCGGGGTAGAGGTCGTGGTGTTGTGGCTTAGTTCTGGGAGACAAGGCATGAGCCTGAGGGTGAGGCACCAGCGTCACCTGTGGCAGAAGTGGGATCGCAAGATAGAACTGGTGGGGATGATGCCCTGTCTCAAGCAATGTTGCGTGTGTTGGAGCGAGTTGCTAGGGCAAGCACAGGGACAGTATCTCGAAAGTTTATTCCCGAGCGACTTCGAGCAAACGGGGCTGAAACATTTAGGGGTATTTCTGGTGTGGCTCCAAATTGCTAAATATTGGCTAGAGGCAGTCGAGAGGATTATGGACGATCTGGACTGCACGGCGGAGGAGAGGCTAAAAGGAGCGGTGTCTCTTCTTCGGGACGAGGCATATCAAGGGTGGCTCACAGTAAGAGAGGGTACTTCGACAGATCGCATCGACTGGGATTTCTTCAAAACTGCATTTCAGAGGAAATACGTTGGGGCAAGTTACGTGGATGCTCAGAAGAAAGCATTTCAAAATTTGGTAAAAGGGGGTAAATCGGTGGCTGAGTACGAGGCAGAATTTCTGCGGTTGAGTCGTTACGCCCGAGGGATAGTTGTGACTGATTATAAGCATTGCGTGCGATTCGAAGATGGGCTGCGAGACGAGTTGCGAGTGTTGATAGCTCCGCAGCGGGAGAGGGATTTTGCTATTCTGGTGGAAAAGGCTAAAATAGCTGAGGAGGTAAAACGGACCAAGAGACAAAATAGGGACAAGGATAAAGGTAGAAATAAGAGGAGTTATGGATCGTCAGGGTCATCTGGGGGTTTCCAGAAGAGGCCTAGGGTTGATGGGCCGGGTCGTGTTGCAATGACAGTTGCTGTGGGGCAATTTCGATAGTGTGCCCAGTGTGGGAGGTCACATGCAGGAGAGTGCTGGAGAAGAAATAGGGTATGCTTCAAGTGTGGGTCAAAAGATCATCTAATAAAGGATTGTCCGTAAGAAATGACCAGGGCACGGATGGTAGGTTAGGGGTATGTGCAGCCAGGAAGGGGTGGACAGCAGATGTCGAGAGGTCGTGGCCCGATCAGAAGAGGGAATGGTTATGGTCGGGGTCGTAGAGCACCGGGTAAGGGTGTCAGTGGTGCAGATGCAAGACAGCCAGGTTTAGTCTATGCAGCACGGCGTCGAGAGGATGGCGACGCACCGGACGTCATAACCGATACGTTTCTTATAGCTGATAAGCCATTTCTTGCTTTGATTGATATTAGATCGACCCATTCTTATGTTGCTTGCACTGTATCTGAGACTTTAAGTATAGAATCTGAGATTGCTACTCGAGAGATGACTGTGGTTAGCCCTTTAGGATAATCTATAGTAGTGAACAAGATGTTTAGGGAGGTGCCTTTAGAAATTCAAGGAATAGTATTCCCGGCAGACTTGATGGAATTACCATTCGGAGAATTCGACCTTATCTTAGGCATGGATTGGTTGGTTAAACATCATGCTAAATTGGATTGTGCGACTAAGCAAATGGTGTTGAGTACCCCAGAGGGCGAAGAGGTAATTGTGATAGGGGAAAGGAGGAATTATTTGTCCAATATGGTTTTCGCGTTAAAAGCTGTTAAGATGGTTCGGAAATGGTGCAGTGCATTCCTAGCTTTTATCAGTGCATTGGATGCAAAGGAGGTGACTGTTTATGAGGTAAGAACAGTGAAGGAGTTTATTGATGTTTTTCCTGAGGAACTTCCAGGGTTGCCTCCGGATCGCGAGGTGGAGTTTGGAATTGAGTTATTTCTAGGTACGGCTCCAATGTCCATCACCCCTTATAGGATGGCACCGAAAGAGCTAGCAGAACTTAAGGCCCAGATCTAGGAGCTGTTGGATCGTGGTTTTATCTGACCAAGTGTGTCTCCGTGGGGAGCGTCGGTGCTGTTTGTGAAGAAGAAGGACGGGTTGATGCACATGTGTATTGATTACCGTCAGTTGAATAAGTTGACGAATAAAAACAAGTACCCGTTACCGAGGATTGACGACCTGTATGATCAACTTAAAGGAGCTTCGATCTTTTCGAAGATAGATTTGAGGTCAGGATATCATCAACTCAAGGTCAAGGAAGCGGATATTCAGAAGACGGCATTTCAAACTCGCTATGGTCACTATGAGTTTTTAGTAATGCCGTTTGGGTTAATGAATGCGCCAGCTGCTTTTACGGATATGATGAATTGGGTATTCCAACTCTATCTAGATTAGTTTGTCGTGGTGTTCATAGACGACATCCTGGTATATTCCAAGACGGAAGAAGAGCACAATTTACATCTTTGAGTGGTTCTACAGATTTTGAGGGAGAAGCAGTTATACGCTAAATTCAGTAAGTGTGAATTTTGGTTGAAAGAAGTTACCTTTTTGGGTCATGTTGTATCTGCTGAGGGGATTAGAGTTGATCCTCGAAAGATTGAGGCTGTGTTGGAATAGAAACCACCTAAGTCTGTGGCGGAAATTCGAAGTTTCCTGGGGTTAGCTGGATACTACAGAAGGTTTGTTGAGGGTTTCTCCTTAATTACGGCACCCTTAATGAAGTTGTTACGGAAAGGAACACCATTTGTTTGGACTGACAAGCAGCAGGAAAGTTTTGAGAAGCTGAAAAAGAACTTAACGGAGGCTCCAGTTTTGATTCATCCTGAAGCGGGGAAAGAGTTCGTTGTTTACTGTGATGCTTCACACACAGGGTTAGGATGCGTGTTAATGCAAGAAGGGAAGGTAGTGGCATATGCATCTCGGCAGTTAAGACCACATGAGAAAAACTATCTCACGCATGATCTGGAGTTGGCTGCGGTAGTGTTCGCTCTAAAGATCTGGAGACATTACTTGTATGGGGAGAAGTCCATTATCTACACTGACCACAAGAGTTTAAAGTGTCTTCTTACTCAGAAGGAGTTAAATTTGAGGCAGTGGAGGTGGATTGAACTATTAAAGGATTACGACTGCTCGATCGAGTATCATCTGGAAAAAGCTACGTGGGAACCTGAGGATGCAGTGCGACAACAATACCCTCATCTCTTTTGATCAGGTAAATTTCGAGGCTGAAATTTCTTTAAGAGGGTAGAACTGTAACATCCGGGTTTTAGGGGCTTTGCATTTATATGTTTCTGTGTGTTTGGTGCGCTTTGCTTGTTGTTTGGGTGTGTTTGGGGGCCCCGGGAAGGCTCGGGGTTAAACTGAAGCTTTGGCGAAAATTTCAATTTTAGGTACTTTAGGGGAGATCTAGCCGAGGCAGGATTTAAGGATTAATGCTTGTGTTTGTTGACACAAGAAGTGCAGTGGTAAAGTGGCAAGGAGTCGTCACTTAAGATGCAGGTAAGTGATTCCACAGGGGAGCAGTGAGGGAGCAGGTTCGAGTCTCATAGTTTGCCTTTTTGGTGTTTATTTTTGCGACAGGATGGGAGGTAATGGATTCGGCTAGGGACCTTGAAGAGTGGGAGTGGAATAAGTCAAATATTTCAAATGGGTGGCCATGAGTGAAAAGGGGAATTTGAATCTTTCAAACCGATTCAAATGAGAGGAGGGGAGTGAAAGTAGGAGTTGCACAAGGAGTTGGTGGCCGAATGTGCTTTGGGTTGAAGGAGGGAGCTTTCGGTTTGGAGGGCTAAGCTACGTGCATGTGCCAAAAGTGGTTTAAGCACTATTTTCTTTCCTTCTTGTGTGCCTTTTTTGGTTGTAGGTGTAGGTGAGGGTGTGAGGCATTTCTTCCAAAAGTCTTGGTGAGAGAAGTGGTAGCAAACCAACCTTAGAAGTGTTTTATTCTCTTTTGGGGAATCGGTGAGCAATTGTTTTCTCCTCTCTTTCACCAAAAACTGAAATCACCTCTTCGGAATTCACTTGTGCACTCTTCCCTCTTTTAACCAAAACTGAAACCTCATCTCTCTCTTTCTTTTGTTTTACATTTCTTTTAACCCCTTAATCGAACCCTCCTATCACCCTCCCCATTTCATCATTTTCTCTCATTTGTTTCTTCTTAGCCCAATCTTCATATCATAACCTGGTGATTCATCTTTTATTTTCTCATCTACTCAAAGCCGAAACTTGTCCCTCTTCCTTCTCTCTGAGTTTGTTTTAATTTTTCTTGTTAGCTGAATCTCTCTGGTGTGTTTATACCTCTTCATTCATTCTTGTTGCAGTGGATTATCGTCACTCTTTTCCCTAACCTTCTCAAATCGGTTTCTTCTTATTGGTGGTCGGTGTTCTTCCTTTCTTTCGATTCTTTCTTTTTTCGTATTGGTTGTTAATTAAAGGTGTTAACGTGGTGCTTTGGGTGTTTTGGCCGAATGTAGAAGGGACTTCATTTTCGTACTCTTGTCTGTATCTGGCCGATTGTTGGAAGATTGTTGGTAAGTGTGGTTGGCCGAATAGTGGTAAGGGATTCTTTATCAACTCGTTTGGCCGAAAGGCCACTTCTTCTAATCTATTTTGGAGAACTGTTTCTAATGGGGGTTTGTGTAGGGACTCAGCCGATTTCTTAATCCAAGTCTTTTAGCTTCCGGCTTTTGTCGACCTCAGTAAGAACTTCTTTGTTTAGAATATCTATTTTCCCCTTTTACCTTCTACAATGCCTTAACCCGGTCTTCTGACCAAGATCTTTCTCATGGATTCGAGTACCAGCCAAGTAAAAGTGGGGGTTGGACCAGTAGTCCTTACCCCTAAGTTTAAGAAACGTGCGGTGTCTACCATTCGTGATTTTCCATCGGGTTGTGGGCCGGCTTCAGAGAGGGATAGGCAGATCGCGGTAATCCCTGCAAGTGAAGGTGTTAGCGAGATTGATAGCATAGTTCTTCATGTTTACAGGTGTGTAATTACCACACTTTCTTTGTTGTATAAATTGTTCGTAAAATCGTAACACCAGGTGGGTTGTTCTTCGAGTAAGTCTTATAAATAGTGGCGTTAGCATGATTGTGTATGTGCTCTAAATAGTAATTGTATGATATTATATTATATGCTCATTATACTATGTTTGCATGTGCATGGGATTTTGGGAAATGATAACGATTATGAAGGGGAAGTGTTTATCGGTGACTTTGTCACAGTATTTCGATGGCTCGGTGAATTATTGTATATCGGTGACTTGGTCACACATTTATCGGTGGCTAGACCACATTATATCGACTTTGAGCAGTGTGACTGTCAGCATGACTGCCAAAAAGGTGTGTAGAGGATGGAGGGTTGGTTGTAGAAATCCCCACAGGTGTGTTGAGGATGGAAATATGGAGCGGTGTGTAGAGGATGGAATACTAGGCTGGGTTGGGTTATCATACTTATTATTTTGATATGCTATATTGATTGGGCTTTGGTCGATTGTGATATTGGGGCTTAGGCCCACTGGTGGATTATGTGGACTAATTGCACACTGAGTCTTGTGACTGACTCTATTTGCTTAAAGAAATTGCAGGTGACTCGTAGTTCAGTGGATTAGGCTGGATTGGAGCCGAGGTGGCCATACGTAGGTTATTCAACTAAAACTTTATTTTTCGTTTGCTACTTTTGGGGGTTTTTGATTTGTAATAAGGCCTCTATTATTTATGTTTTAATTTATGGTTTAACTGTTAAGACGTTAATATCACAAACTTGATCGACCAAACGTTTTCTAAATAGAATGAAATAAAAAGGGGCTTTTTCTCAAAACCTAAGCAACGATTTTACAAACCATATGCAATAGCAAACCTCATGATTTCTTTAATGTAACGTTAAGTGTTTTCAAATGTCACCTAAACACAAGAATTGGGCTAAATAATTTTTTTTTCACTAAATAATTACTAAGTTTCCAAATGAACTATTAAACTTGATGATTTACAGAAGGAACTTTATAATACTCTGCAATACTCGAAGTTACATACAAATTATTTTTCCCATGTGACATACCAGGTCCGGTCATGGCGTTTGGGCCGAGTTTGGGGTGTTACAAATACGGTCTGAATATTCGATTCATCAAATCCATAAACACTGCAGGAGCATTCGTTAATCCAAAAGGCATAACTAAGAATTCGTAATGTCCGTACCTCGTTCTAAAAGCAGTCTTCAGTACATCTGACTCTTTTACTCGTAGCTGGTAGTAGCCCGATCTTAAATATATCTTAGAAAACACTGCAGCTCCTTTCAGCTGATCAAACAAATCATCAATACGAGGCAGGGGATACTTATTCTTTATCGTCACTTTGTTCATCTTTCGGTAATCAATACACATCCTCATAGTGTCGCCTTTCTTTTTCACAAACAACACGGGAGCACCCCAGGACGAGAAACTAGGTCGTGCAAATCCTCTATCAGTCAACTCTTGCAACTGAGACTTTAATTCTTTCAATTCTTTCAGTTCCATTCTATACGGAGCTATTGAGATAGGAGTCATTCCTGGCACAAATTCAACTTCTCGTATTGGAGGTAATCCCAGTAATTCTTCAGGAAACACATCTGGAAACTCACAAACCACAGGTACCGATTCAACTTTCTTTTCAGCCACTTTTGTATCAATCACATATGCCAAATAAGCTTCGCAACCCTTTCTCATATAGTTCAAAGCTTTCATCGCAGATGCAATTGCTTGTAACCCTTTTATATTACTGGATTCAATTCAAACTATCTCACCGTTCTAACTTCTCAATTCAGTACTCTTTCGTTTACAATTCACAATGGCATTATGCAAAGTGAGCCAATCCATACCCAGAATTATATCAAATTCATCGAAAGGTAGCAACATCAAATTAGCCGGAAAGCATATATCCCGAAACATCAATGGGCAGTTCTTGCACACTCTATCCACCAAGACACACTTGCCTAATGGGGTTTGATACTCTAATCACAAATTCAGTAGACTCAACGGGTAGAGTCTTACTTGATACTAGATTCACACACACATATGAATGAGTAGATCCTGGATCTATCAATGCAATCACATTAGTATCAAATAGAGTAAAAGTACCAATAATGACGTCTGGAGATGACGCTTCTTCTCGTGCGCGTATAGCATAGGCTCGAGTAGGTGCTATCGCCTCCGATCTCACAGCTGTATCAGTAGTCCCTCTTTGGCTTCCACCCACATTTCCGGTGTTTCTGTGTGGTCTACTCCTAGCCGTCACATTACTCGATCTCACACTCTGAACATTTTCTTCCTCAGCCGTCTTTGGGCAGTCCCGAATGAAGTGATCTCGTGATCCACATTTATAACAAACTTTATTGTTATACTTGCCCCAGCATTCTCCCACAAGTCGTCTTCCACACTGTGTAAACTCAGGTTTGTTGCTTTTAGCACTTCCAACACTTGATTCAATCGGAATTTGAGCTATTGACCAACACTTTGTCTCGCACAATCTCTACTCGGGTGTCCAAACGAAGCATTTGATCGATTGCTTGCATCTCTAAATCTCTTCGTCGAAGGTTGAGACGACTTACTCATCAATCTTTTTCTTTCATCTCTAGCCTCAGAATCGACTTTCTTCTTTTCTTTGCTAAGCTCCTCTACTTTGCAGGCTCTTTCAACTAACACAACAAATTCATTTATGTCAAGTATTCCAACCAGCAATTTAATGTCTTCATTCAGCCCTTCAATGAAGCGTTTACACATAGTAGCTTCGGTCGAAACACATTCCCGTGCATACTGACTCAATCTCACAAATTCCCGTTCATACTCAGTAATAGACATGCTACCCTGTTTCAGTTCCAAAAACTCTTTACGTTTTTTATATATGAATTGTTGACTAATATATTTCTTCCAGAATTCAGCTTGAAAGAAATCTCAGGTGATTCTCTCTCTCAGAACCACTGAAATCAACGTTTTCCACCAGTTATAAGTTGTATCCCTCAACAGAGAAACTGCACATTTTATACATTCGTCAGGAGTCAACGACATCTCGTCAAATACTCGAATGGTATTTTCGAGCCAAAACTCAGCTCGCTCAGCATCATCATCAGCTGTGGCTCTAAACTCTTCGGCCCCATACTTACGGATCTTATCCACAGGAGGTTTATTCAATCGGATCGGATCTATCACTTGTGGCACAACAGGTACTTGTGGGGGTGGAGGTTGTGGAGCAGCCGGATTCGTTCGAACGAACTCTGAAAACCACTCGCTCATCATTCGAAAGAAGGCTTGCTTAGCCTCTCCTCCCTCACTACTATCATTCGACCTAGATGTGGCCGGCGCTGTCCTTTGAGCGGGAGCAGGCGCTTTACTCTCTACATCGTTAGCAACTGCTCAATCGAGATCCATTACTATATGAAAATACATTTTCAACTGTCAGGGTTCATCACACTATCTCAATTATATATATGGCATGTATAGCTAGACTCACACGCGCTACGTTAGTCTGAGAATCGACTAAACCGTAGCTCTGATACCAATAAAATGTAACACCCCTAACCCGAAATCATCGCCGGAATAGGGTTAAGAGGCATTAATGAACAATCGGAACATTTTAAAATATCTCACATCCATTTCTCGACACATAGTTAATCATCGATCAAACTTATTCAATTATAATCATATAGTTCCTTATTGAGGTCTACGAGACCTTAAACACACATTAGAAGAGGTTCGGGACTGAACCGAACACTTAGAAAATTCTTCAAAATTTTAAACATTTTTCAATACTGCTGAGGTCACATGCCCGTGCAGTCAGGCCGCGTGCCTCACAGGGCTACCAGACACGCCCATGTGTCCAGGCCGTGCCAAAACAGGGCATACATACTGACTTGTCCACACGGCCACCAGACACGCCCGTGTGCCATGGCCGTATGAAATTAAGCTAGCTACTGACTTGGTCACACGGCCACCAGGCACGCCCGTGTGCCACGGCCGTGTACCCTTCCCAGGCACACTTTGAAGTGGCCCTCGAGCCATACGGCAGAGACATACGCCTGTGCCCCTTGACCGTGTACGCAAAATAGGCCATTTGCAAGGCCAAAATGCCACCCACACTTGGGTCATACCTACAAGCACATATAAGCCTATTTCTGCACATAATCAGCAACCAAATACATGTCAAATGATCAACTTATCATCCCATCCAATCTCATTCCTAGTCATTTCAACTTATAAGCTAAATAGCTCAACCAATTCACGTGTAAAACCAAACATGATTTATCCCCAATTTCACTAAATCACTATGGCATCAATCCATCAATAAATTTACCATTCTTCAGACCATTTCATTACCATCAAGCCATACCAAAACATACTTCATATACCATAATCATTCATGCATATTACCAACATTTATCTAGCCACATCACATGGATATTTACACATCTCAAACATGTTTCAACACAACTAGCCTATACATGCCATATTCAAATATACACATCTTCAAAAGTACCAAAATAGATTACCGATAGTGTGATAGAGATGCTGACGATTCCCGGATCCGAGCTAGCTTTACTGACACTGTAAAATAGAGAAACAAATCACACAGTAAGCTTTCAAAAGCTTAGTAAGTTCGTAATATAATACATATTACTCAATAATACCACATCAATACATAATTAAACCATCACATAGATAAATACACAATTAGGCTCATCATCATTCTCAACCATGTGCTCAAGTATCTATTCATTCAACTTTTAAGGCTATCATCAACCATATAGGTCCAAACGTACCTTGATCAACACATAGTTACCCACCATTCATGCTACCTAATTGCTTGATATTACCTCTCGTTCAACCTTTGCTATTCCTTTGATTTATTCGCACACTTAGTGCCAATTTCATAACCGAAACATAATCGTCACCGCACACTTAGTGCCAATATGTTAAACCAAACTTATATCGGTATCGCACACATAGTGCCAATTCGATAAGCCAAATCTTCTATCTTTTCGCACACACAGTGCTAATCATCTCTGCCTCGTTTCTAATTTCGCACACGTAGTGCCCTCTAATTCAATTCCGCACATAGCATTTCTAATCTCATAGTTATATATATATTCATTCAATTCACATCACATAGATATAGTTTACAACTAGTATTATATCCGAACTTACCTCAGAAGATGAAATACCGAAACGGTCGATTAATCGAGCACTTTGTCTTTGCCTCGATCTCGATCCGAACCTCTCCTTTCTTGGTCTATACACATTCAAATTTTATGCCGACATAACAACTAATGCATCATCCAAAATACCATAATTACAAGCCAAACATAATGGCTATATCATCAAGCACAAAACACCTATACATGTGCATATCAAATTGGCCTTACCATTGGGACTACTTCTCACATGCATCAAAACCATTTAAATGTCACCATTCTAACCAATTCCAAATGGTTCAAACAATGAACATATATATATACCAAATTATGTCCAAATGGTCATAATTCAAACAAACAGGCTTGACTAAATTTCAAATCAAAACATGCCCTAAATAATCACTTTGCAAACATGCGAACTCTTACCATTTTGGCCATATAACCAAGCATCAATTTGATCTTATAAACACCAATCTTTAAACATCAAAGTGCCAAAAGCACACAAACCATCAAGGTATAAAAACTCATAAGTTTCACAAATTCAAAGCAACATTACATGCCAATATCATTAACTAAACATTAGACATAAGTCCACCTATACATGCCACTATAACCACAACCAAAGTATCAAAATCTTTCGATAAAATCAATGGATAATTGTGATGGATCTCCGACTAGCTTCCAACCCGATCAAGCTTTCTATAATCTATAAAGTAAGAGAAAAATAACCATATAAGTAATGAATGCTTAGTAAGGTCGTATAAACTTTAAGCATAATATTCCATCTCAATAATAAACTTTATAGAATAAACATAAACCTATACAAATGTCATAAGGTTCATAAATCTATATAGTCATCAACCTTTTTATATGATTGTATACTTTTCAATTTACTTACTTTCCATTTCATTCTCAATGCTTATCATAAGCCTAAACAACATTGTCAATTTTTGATTCAGTGTATTTATCCATTAAATAGGTAGATTCATCCATAGCATAAATAGTTTGCTCACATATAAATACATCATTTAAATCATCAATTCTTTTATATCATCATACTATATCCTAGTTATGAACTTCCTGTTTCACTTCCTTTTCTTACCCGTTCCATTTGCATATTACCAAGCATAGGCATAAAAAATCAACAATGAACACAAGCTTAGTGCAAGCCTAAATATCATCATAAATGCACAATTTAGTGCACACCTACATATATCACAATTTAGTGCAAGCTTAGTGATGTTTCGATTTAGAAACAAAGTAGAACAACCAAATAGTGACGACACACATTTGGCTGGGAAGAAAAGAAAATAGAAGTAGTAGAAATGAAACCCTTACCCAATTCAACCAAGGAGAAATGTCCAACACGCAAGAATGGAGAAGAGAGAAGATGTTAAAGATTCGGCTATTGAAGAGAAAAAGGGCAAGGAAGATTCGGCCAATCAAAGTTGTCAACTAAGAAGAAGAAAAGAGAGGTTGAAGAAATGGTGAGAAAAAGAAAGAAAGATGGAAAAATAGTGTTAGGGGGTTTCGGCTAATCACCAAGGAGAAGATGACCAAATTGTCTTGAGTAATTCGGCAAAACAAAGGAAAAAGAACCAAAATAATTTGAGTGTTTCGGCCAAGGGAAAAAAAATTGGAAAAGAGACACCAAAAAAAAAAATGTTCAAAAAGAAGCTACCTCTCATGCACAATTTTGCAAAAAGGCTATAGCAAATTGGTTCCCAAAATCGCCCCTACCAAAACCATGTATCATCTTTACCAAAAAGATGAGTGTTGACCAAAACTCTTTCCTTAGGCAACTCCTAATATTCGGCCAACATGTCCCCCTCCCTTATCCCTTTCTTTGATTTCTTTCCTTCTTTTTCCCTTGTCTTCCTCTTTACCATATTCATTAGTCATCTTTCCATCAATAAAAAGTCTCCCTTACCATATTTAAAACCATGGTCGACACTTTGGAATAGGAGCACAAAAATAATCCAAAAATTTTGCAAAAGGTGGGATTCGAACTCCACCCCTTAAGCCTCTTCATGTGACGCCACACCACTCTACTACTAACCCATCTTATGCTAGCAAAATATACACTTATTTCCTTAAGTCATGATGCCACTTACTTTCTCTATTTAAAGTGCTTAAACACAAAAATTTTACTAAGGCCCAACTTAACCCCAAACCTTCTTAGGACCCCTAAACATACACAATTAACATTCTAAACTAGCCTATCGCGAGGTATAAGGCAAAACATAAAATCCCAAAGTTCAGGATGTTACAATTCTACCCCCTTAAAGAAATTTCGGCCTCGAAATTTACCTGATTAAAAGAGATAAGGATATTGCTACTGTATTGTGTCCTCTGGCTCCCATGTAGCTTCCGCTGTCCCGTGATTACGCCATAATACTTTTACTAACAGAACTGACTTCCTTCTCAGCACCTTAATATCCTGATCTAAAATCTACACTGGTTCTTCTTCAAAAGATAAGTCAGGTCTTATCTCAACTTCCTCCACTGGAACAACATGAGACAGATCCAAACGATAACGCCTTAACATAGAGACATGGAATACACTATGTATCTGACCTAACTCCGAAGGTAACTCAAGCTGATAAGCCACTGGCCCAACGCGCTTCAATACACGGTAAGGTCCGATGAACCTAGGGCTCAACTTGCCTTTCTGCCCAAATCTTAAGATCTTCTTCCAAGGTGAGACATTCAAAAAGGCCTGATCACCCACAGAGAACTCTATCTCCTTCCGTTTTAGATCCGCGTAGGATTTCTGTCTGTCTGAAGCTTCTTTTAACCGTGCTCGAATTACCTTGACTTTTTCCTCCATCTCTGAGGTCAACTCTAGACCCAATAACTGTCGCTCCCCCAACTCAGTCCAGCAAGTAGGATTACGACACCTACGACCATACAACGCCTTTTAGGGTGCCATCTGGATGCTGGATTGATAGCTGTTGTTGTATGCAAACTCTGCCAACGGTAGAAAATCTTCCCACTACCCTCAAGTCGATCACACGACCTCTTAACATGTCTTCTAGAATCGGATTACTCTCCAAGCCGACCATCACCTGCGGATGAAACACCGTGCTGAAATTTAGCCTTGTACCCAAAGCTTCATGTAGAGACTTCCAGAACCGTGATGTAAACCTAGGATCCCTATCCGATATAATAGACACTGGTACCCCATGCAACCTCACGACTTCTACTATATACAACTTGACCAACTTTTGCAACGTATAATCCGTACAAACATGTAGGAAATGGGCAGACTTCGTTAACCGATCCACTATCACCCATACTAAATCTTTCTTAGTAGGCCTTAAGGGTAACCCACTAACAAAGTCCATCGTTATCCTTTCCAATTTCCATAGTGGGATTTTCACCGGTTGTAACAACCCTGAAGGCAGTTGATTCTCCGCCTTCACCTGCTGACATGTCAAGCACTTACTCACGAAGTTAGGGTTTCAATCCTGGCCACCAGTACTGCTCACAGAGGTCTCGGTACATTTTGTTTCCTCCGGGGTGCATATCATATGGGCTACTATGCGCCTCACGCAGAATCATTTGTCTCAATTCTGAATCCCTGGGCATACAAACTCTTTCGCGGAAACACAATACTCCACCACTATTTAATCCAAAATCCCCTATCTCACCACTTTCCACTTGCTGAAGTCGAGAACCCAACCTTTCATCTAACAACTGCTTTTCCTTAATCTGGCTTACCCATGCTGGCTTCACTTGAAGTTCGGCTAACAGACTACCATCTTCATAAAGGCTGAGATGAGCGAACATCGCTCTCAAATCCGATATCACCTTACGACTCAATGCATCTTCCACTACGTTAGCTTTACCTGGTGATACTCGATTGAGAAGTCATAATCCTTCAACAATTCTATCCACCTCCGCTGTCTTAGTTCAACTCCTTTTGGGTAAGGAGGTACTTCAGACTCTTATGATCCGTGTAGATAATCGACTTCTCCCCATACAGATAGTGTCTCCAAATCATCAGAGCAAACACCACTGCAGCGAACTCCAAATCATGAGTGGGATAGTTTACCTCATGCGGTCTTAATTGACGAGATGCATAAGCTACCACTTTTCCCCCTTGCATCAACACACATCCTAAGCCCGTGTGTGACGCATCACAATACACAATAAACTCTTTGCCAGCCTCAGGTTGAATCAATACTGGCACTTCTTTCAGATTCTTCTTCAGTTTCTCAAAGCTCTCTTACTGCTTATCTGACCACACAAACGGTACTTCTTTTACGCAACAGCTTAGTTAAGGGTGCAGCAATCAACGAAAACCCCTCAACGAATCGCCTATAATACCCAGCCAAACCTAGAAAACTCCAAATGTTTGCCACAAACTTCGGTGGCTTCCAATCCAACACAGCCTCAACCTTCCGAGGATCAACTCTAATTCCTTCGGCAGACACAACATACCCCAAAAAGGTCACCTCCTTCAACCAAAATTCACACTTACTAAATTTTGCATACAGCTGCTTCTCCCTCAAAATCTGTAATACTACCCGTAGATGCGAATCATGCTCTTCTTCAGTCTTTGAGTACACCAGGATGTCATCTATGAACACAACCACAAATCGGTCTAGGTAAGGTTGGAAGACTCGGTTCATCATGTCCATAAATGCAGCTGGTGCATTAGTTAACCCGAACAGGATCACTAAGAACTCGTAATGCCCATATCGGGTTCGGAACGCAGTCTTGTGAATATCCGCCTCTTTGAACCTAAGCTGGTGATACCCCGATCTCAAGTCTATCTTCGAGAAAACTGAAGCTCCTCGCAGCTGATCGAACAGATCATCGATCCTCGGTAACGGTTACTTGTTATTAATCGTCAACTTATTCAATTGTCTATAATCGATGCACATACGCATCGATCCATCCTTTTTCTTAATGAACAAAATCGGCGCTCTCCACGATGACACACTTGGTCGAATATATCCACGATCCAACAAATCCTGAATTTGAGTTTAAGTTCCACGAGCTCCTTCGGTGCCATTCTGTAAGGAGCAATAGACACTGGAGCCGTTCCTGGAAACAGCTCAATACCAAATTCTACCTCCCGATCTGGAGGCAATCCTGGAAGCTCCTCGGGAAAGACATATGAAAACTCTTTCACCGTTCTAACACTCTCTACCTACAACTCTTTGGCAACCAAAACACTGATAAAATCTATGAACTCTCCACACCCCTTTCGAACAAACCTTTCTGCCTTTAAAGAAGATACCACATTAGATAGATAATTTCTTCTTTCACCTATCATCATCACTTCCTTATCCTCCAAAGTTCTTAGTACCATCTACTTTGCAGCACAGTCTAAGTTCGCACGATGTTTAACCAGCCAGTCCATGCCCAAAATAAGATCGAACTCCCCGAACGACAGTTCCATCAAATCCGCCAGAAATACTACCCCCTGAACCTCTAAGGGCACATCCCTAAACAACTTATTTACTACCACCGACTGTTCTAAAGGGCTAATTATAGTTGTTTCTCTAGCGAAGAATCTCGCATTTAATATTCAGAGTTCTAGACACAAAGACATGCAACATACGAATGGGTGGATCCAATGTCTATCAAAGCGGTAATAGGTACATCAGATATGAAGAACGTACCGGTTATGACGTCCGGTGCATCGCCATCCTCTCGATGCCTGACCGCATAGACCAACCCTGGTTGTCTCCCCTCCGTGTTACCCCTGTTACCGGTACCTCTACCCGGTGCACCTTGACCTCGACCTACACCATTACCACCTCGACCTGGCCCACGGCCTCTCGGCGGCTGCTGAGCGCCTCCAGCCGACTGTGCAAATCTGTTATGAACTGCCTGAGTTTGATCCGGCTTTCGAGGGCAATCCCTAAATCGATGGTCCTTGGATCCACATCTAAAACAACCACCAGTTCTCTTCCAGCATTCACCCGAGTGAAGTTTCCCACAATCCACGCAAGGTTGTAACTGATTGGTAGTAGCTGGAGCACCCACTCGAACTAGCCCCTCATTTCTGGGCCTTTTCTGAAATCTGCTAGCAGGACCTAAATACCCAGTGTCTCTCTTGTTCCTGCCCCTATCCTTGTCTCGATTTTTCCATTCCGAATGCTTTACTTCTTCAGCAATCTTAGCTTTTTCCACCAGTGTGGCAAAATTCCTCTCCTTCTGTGGGGCTATCAGTACCCGCAACTCATCACACAATCCATCCTCAAAATGCACACAGCGTTCATGATCAGTCAGTACTATACCCCGGGCATACCGACTCAGACGCAGAAACTCCGCCTCGTAAGCTGCCACAGACCTACCTCCTTGTACCAGATTCATGAATTCCTTTTTTCTGGCATCCACATAACTAGCCCCGACATACTTTCCCTGGAATGCTATCTTAAAGAAATCCCAGGTAATACGATCACCGAGTGCCTTCCCGAACGTTGAGCCACCACCGATCGCCTCGCCTCTCGAGAATGACACGCCCCTTCGGTTTCGCTTTCGCCGGTGCAATCTAGATCGTCCATAATCGCTCTACCGCCTCAAGCCGCACTCGCTACACTAGGGGCTACACCCGAAATACCTCTAAAGACTTCACCCCATTCGATCCGAGTTGTCTCGATATCGACCCACGAGTCATCGACCCGCTTCTTGCCCCAAAGAACCCTTTCCATGCATCTAACATCACTTGGGACAGAGCGTCGTCCTCTCTCATTCGATCATGTGACCCAGCTTCAGTCACTGGTGATGTAGGTGCGTCCATTTTCGGCATATGTCCCGATGCGTCAGATACAACTCTAGCACCTCGGCCTCTACCACGACCACGTCTACCGCGTCCACGTCCTCTAGTGGTCATGTTTGCTCAGTCAATTTAATCTGATTAAGAGTCTTATGAAACATTATGCTTATTCAGTGTTTATTAAATAATATTTTATGGAGTATAAGAAGTAAAGTTATTTTTGCAAAACATATCGTAAAGTCTCAATCTCTATGGTTTCAGCTCCTAAAGCTAAAAGTTCTAGAGTATCTCTATTTTGTGAAGTTTTCTTACTACAGTCATACCACAATAATCATAAAATGAAAACAAAACTTACTGACTTGGTGCCGGATACCCGTGCTGCCATACTTCATTTGAAACATGTATTTATAAATCGAATTTCAAGCAGTTTTAGAAAACATTTTTGAACCCAAACCACAGCTGAGTTTTGCAATCGCGCTCTGATACCATAAAATGTAACACCCTAAACCCAGCCCATGCTGTATGACCGGATCTGACATGTCACATGAAGAAAACGTATAAAGAACATGAGATTCTTACTAAAATAGGCGTTATTTGGTCATGGTCAAGAAAACAAGTTTGGTTATAAATATTTGATAAAACACTACAAATTTTGAGAGGTTGATTGATGAATCGAAAATCGTACTAGTGAACTTTAAAACCGTGACATTTGAGAAATGACGTTGATAATTTGAAATAGAATCCGAGTTAAATTATTAGTGCATATTTATTATGAAAACCATTTGTTAATCAATTTTGGAAACCGTTATTTATGATTTTAGAAAAATCCCCATTTTAATACAATTCAAGCAAGATAATAAGTACGACTAAACAAAAAAGCAAAATAAAAATATTCCAGAGGCCTTATTACAACTTAAAACCCAAAATAGTAAAAATAGTGAAATAAAGCGGGAAAGTAGTTTACTAATATTTGAAAATATTATTTCCAAAGTATGGCCTCCACCGAGTCATCCATGGGCCCAAGTCCTCATTACGGAGCATTGCCTACAAGGGTTAAGAAAGAACGGGGTGAGTCACAAGAACTCAGTGTATAATCCCCTTATCGTCATCCACTGGGCCTGAACCCGCATAGCATAATCTTGGGCCTAAGCCCATTTACATAGTAATAATTAAAATGAAGTAAATGTATGCAACCCAACCCATCCATCCATCACACCCCCGACAAGCCAATCACACCTGTGGGGATCAAGTCAACCCACCCCGCCGCTCACACCAAAATTTGCAGTCAAACTGCTATCATATAGTATTTTTGTGGTCAAGCCACTGAAATCATATTTAAGCACAATAATATACAAATTGTGACAATGCCACCAGGCTACACTGCTCTCCATACAATTTTCCCATCCCATGCAATATGTAAAAATGCTACGTACATATTAATATAACATAAAACATCCACATATAAATATCAACCATTAATCAAGTAATTTATTAAAGTGAATCGACCCATTATAGTTCTTTGGAAATTCGGCCCACTAAGGCATTCTAGCAAATCGGCCCGTAGGGGCATTTTGGTAAATCGGCCCATAGGGGCATTTTTGTAATTTGTACCGATTAACACCGATTTTGACAGATCATAGAATTAACATCGTTTAAGCCAATTACTCGTTTTATCTTATTTTATGTTTTTTTTATACTTGTAGATGACAAAGATCTATTCATACAATCATTGTAGTGAATCACGAATCTACGGAATTTTGGTGTGAGATTACACACCTGATTACGGTGAGGACTAACCATTCTTGATCGTCGGCACCTAATTCACCATTACACTCGATTAACCAACAAACGAGATTTTATTAATCCAAAACTAAATCAGACGATCTAAAATTCTTACCCTTAGTATCGTGAACGACCACGATTTGCCTATTCTCACCGGATGATGGTCCACAACCCGGTGGAAAATCCCGAACCGCTGATACCGCCTTACGCTTGAACTTAAGAGTAGGAATCGCAAATCCACTCCCATTTTGCTCTCCTATCGATTTTCTTTTCAAATCGCTACCACTTGCCTCCATTGGAAAAGTCTTATTCAGAACGATATTATGATGATAGAAAATGATTGTCTAAGGAAAAGGTTTCGGCTTACCACTACTTCCGAAGGGTCAACGAGTAGATAAGAACGAACGATCTAGTCCCTATAATAATCGATTAGTCAAACTTTTAATTTGATTAACACAATAATCGAGTAGAGATATCGAATGGACTATGAAGAAACTCCTTACCTTAATCGATGATGAACCCGATTCCCACCGATTGGACTTATGACTAGAGATGAAACGGCAATGATGTGGTATTCGGCCACCCACTATAACACTATGAAAAAGAATTGATCACAATATGAGAGTGTAGGAGAGAGTGATGTTTTGATTTAGAAACAAAGTAGAACAACTGAATAGTGATGGACACACATTCGGCTAGGAAGAAAAGAAAATGGAAGAACTAGAAATGAAACCGTTACCCGATTCAACCAAGAAGAAATGTCCAACAAGCAAGAATGGAGAAGAGAAAGGATGTTAAAGATTTAGCTATTGAAGAGAAAAGGGTAAGGAAGATTCGGCCAATCAAAGTTGTCAACTAAGAAGAAGAAAAGAGAGGTTGAAGAAATGGTGAGAAAAAGAAAGAAAGATGGAAAAATAGTGTTAGGGGGTTTCGGCTAATCACCAAGGAGAAGATGACCAAATTGTCTTGAGTAATTCGGAAAAACAAAGGAAAAAGAACCAAAATAACTTGAGTGTTTTGGCCAAGGGAAAAAAATTTGGAAAAGAGACAAAAAAAAATTGTTCAAAAAGAAACTACCTCTCATGCACAATTTTGCAAAAAGGCTATAGCAAATTGGCTCCAAAAATCCCCCTACCAAAACTGTGTATCATCTTTACCAAAAAGATGAGTGTTGACCAAAACTCTTTCCTTAGGCAACTCCTAATATTCGGCCAACATGTCCCCCTCCCTTATCCCTTTCTTTGATTTCTTTCCTTCTTTTTCCCTTGTCTTCCTCCTTACCATATTCATTAGTCATCTTTCCATCAATAAAAAGTCTCCCTTACCTTATTTAAAACCATGGCCGACACTTTGGAATATGAGCACAAAAATAATCCAAAAATTTTGTAAAAGGTGGGATTCGAACTCCACCCCTTAAGCCTCTTCATGTGACGCCACACCACTCTACTACTAGCTCATCTTATGCTAGCAAAATACACACTTATTTCCTTAAGTCATGATGCCACTTACCTTCTCTACTTAAAGTGCTTAAACACAAAAATTTTACTAAGGCCCAACTTAACCCCAAACCTTCTCAGGACCCCTAAACATACACAATTAACATTCTAAACTAGCCTATTGCCAGGTATAAGGCAAAACATAAAATCTCGAAGTTTAGGATGTTACAATGATTCTGTGAAAACCTTGTGAATATTAGTCTATACTTGTGATGTACGAAATTCTTGATAAATTCGGTTGATGATTATGTGATTGGCTTTCGGGCCAAATTAATTTATGATATAGCATGTTTTATTCATGCAAATTGTGATTTATCGGATATGAGAAAATGGGAAGATAATAACTTAGGCAATTGATAGATGTTAAAGTATATGCTTGAAATGTAAATACTCATAATTAATGTGCATGTTTACTATGAGGTTTGAAATAATTTGTTATTTGTTGTAATATGTTACAAAGGAGAGATTATGGTTGTTAGGCTAAAGCCAAGATATGTTAAATTATGCTTATAAGTTGATAGAGTAAATATTATGACTGAATAAGAATTATAACTGTGAGATTTATAGTAATTTGTATTATCTTGTGTTTAAATTGTTGGACTTAATAAAAGATTGGTAAGAGTTGCTTATTATTTTTGCACGGACTTACTAAGCTATATATATAGCTTACCCCCTTCCTTTCCAATGTCTTATAGGGTTATTGAGTTAGCTCAGGTTGGGAATCGCCGGAGATCCTATCACACTATCAAGCTGTCATTTTGGGTATAAATGAATTCAAATATTTTAAGTCTATGGCATGTATAAGGACTAGGTTAATTTGTTATATGTGTCATGATTAATTTGGCCATATGTGTTGACTTGTAATTGTTAATGCTTCATCTTATATATAGCCATGAATGATGGCTTTTTTTTATTATAATTTTATTCGTATGTTAATGCCCTCTTGTGAATGTGAAATTAGTATGTTTTAATGGGCTAAGTATGATGTTTAAGCATGACAAATGATGGTATAAGAATGACATGTTATTGTCTTGTTTGTGGTTGTTTGGTTGCATTTATATGCTTGAATTTATGCCATGTGATGTTGTATAGATGTGTGCAAGTAAGGGTGGCAAAATGGCTTGGTAAATAGCCTTGTTTTGGGTAGACACACGGGCATGTGTCTAGGCCATGTGTGACACACGGTCTGCCCCACGGGCATGTGTTCCGGCCGTGTGTCCCCTGTAATATCCCGGGTTAGGGGCTATTTTGTTGTTGCATGACATTGCATGTGTCTAGTGTGCTGTGTTGCTATTTCGGTGTTTTAGGGGCTTAATTGTAGTCTAGGGGTGTGCCTGAGTGAATGGGAAAATTTTGATTTTTGGGTGTTAAGCCAGTGGAGCTGTTGGAGTGGGTATAAGAGTTTTATTTGGTGTTCTTGAGCACAAAAGAAAAGCTAGTGGAGTGGCAAGGCATGCGTCACTTGGGGGCTTGAGTGTGGCGTCATCTGCAGGGGGAGAGATCTTGTGTTCAAGCTGCGAAGTCCCCATTTTGGTTTCTTTTTTGGACGGCAAGGGAGGGAGGAGTTGGATGGAGTTCAAATTCCTCCTTGGACTTGGTCAAGTGGTGACTTGGTTGGTGGAGAGCAAAAAGTGGAGGGTGACTTGTTCAAACTTATTTGAATTTGCGGTTGGGAGTGAATTAGGGGATATGGCCGAATGTTGGTGAGGTTTGGGGGGGAGTGTGGACGGTTTGGTGATGGGAAGTGTGGTGTGCCGAAATGCACTTCTCACTTTGTGCATTTTGGCCAAAAGGCATTTTGAAGCCAACATTTTCTTCTTTTGTCAAAACAACCCCAAGCTTCAGGAGTTTCTCTCATTTCTTCAAAACTGAATGACCAAACCCCTATAGCCTTGCCGAAATTTGCGTTCTTTTCCTTAATTCTTGTGTGTGGCCGAATGTTCAACCCCATTTCTTCTTCTTTTGCTTAATTGTGTTAAAACCGAACTCTCTCCTCTCCAACATTCTTTTTCCTCTTCTTGAAACAGTGGTGGCCGAATCTTACCCTCCCAAAAATACCTTCTCCATTCCTTTCTTCTTAAACCGAAAAGCATCTACCCTTGTGCACCTTTTCTTTTCCTCTCTGAACCTTGGCCGTTTCTCTTCTTCTTGAACATATCTTTTATTTTGCTTCATTTTAAGATTTTAGCCGAACCTCCCTTGGTGGTAGCCGAAATTTCCTTCTAGCCTTGTGTTCTCATTTTGGCCGAATATCAATCTTTTTCCTCATCTTTTGCTTGCGTTTTTTTTTGGCCAAGGCCAAATCTCTCCTCTCCTTGTAGCTCTCTTGGCCGAATATCGGTGTAGGGTGGAATTGGTGGATATTCAATCTTTGAACAAGGTAAGTGGGGTGGCCAAATGGCCATATTTCCCTTTTTGTTCTTTATTGGTTATGGTTTGGGGTAAGGGCCGATTATGGTCATTTTGGAAGGGTTTTAATCTCTTCATTATAGGGTCACCGGAGTGTGGAAACACGCAAGAGGAACCGCTATTCTTTTGTTAGGCGATTGGTAAGTGGAGGGTAAGTAATTGGTATATTATTGTGAGTTCAATCCTTAGATTTCATTTAAGTAAAGGTGATTGGTGATTAACTATTTGTTTATTAGGGTGCCGATTGTTGGAAGAGGAATCAACGCTTGATTCGGATTGGGTAGGAAACCAAATCATCTTCGAGGTAGGGGATTGAAATTAACCCCTTTGGGTTTATATGTCTTTGGCCGAATGGTCTTAGATGCCTAACCCCTGGTTTGGTCGATTCTAGGAGCAAGTTGATCGAGGGATTTAGACGGGGTCTTTGGGATTTAGACTTGCGATTTACTGTGTGTGTAAACTAACACACTATACTTAGTAATATTATTATTAAACTGTTTGCCTATTAAAAACCATGACAAGATGATGGATTATTGGATACCCAAACGGGGTATGTGTACGTATCCGGGTAAGTCTAATTTATTACAAGTTCTATTATGGATACCTTGGGAATTATGATCTATGATATGTATGCTATGAGAGGTAGTGCTAGACATGTTGGCATGATATGCATGACTTGTATGATATGCATGATTACATGAGTATGGTATGTTGATGGGTGATATGAGTGGAGGGAGCATGATATTTTGTCTTTGTGAGCACCAAGGTGTTTTAGTAACACACCTTGTGACTTTGGGTCACCACGGTGCTTTGGTAGAACATTTGTGTCTTTGGGACACCGAGAGGTTGGGCACCTCATTGCGACTTGTCCCTGTGGTTAACACCACCGTGGGTTGGCCCCACTTTGAGATATGGGATCGTCTGCTAGTGATTGGGTATCACACGATGGGTTGGCCCCATCATTCGATTATTGTGACTACGGTCACCAAAGGCTTTGGTAGCACATTTGTGTCTTTGGGACACCAGAGGTTGGGCACCTCATTGCGACTTGTCCCTGTGGTTAACACCACCGTGGGTTGGCCCCACATGAGATATGGGATCGTCTGCTAGTGATTGGGTATCACACGATGGGTTGGCCCCATCATTCGATTATTGTGACTACGGTCACCAGTGCTTTGGTAGCACAAATGTGTCTTTGGGACACCAGTGTTTTGGTAACACATTGTGACTATATGTCACCAGTGGTTTGGCACCACCAGTGGTTTGGTACCACACGGGGTAGAAAAGGAGATACGAATGGTTAGGATTGGGTTGCATTAATCATGTTGCTATGTATGATGTGTGTTAGCATGTTGTTTCATCGGGAGCGGGATTTATGCACTGAATCTTTCGACTCACCCTCTCCTTTGACATTTCAGGTGATTCGTAGACGCGGACATGGAGCCGGGGTGGACTCGAGGTGCACATGCCATGTTTTAATAAGAGTTTTACTCCAACTCTATCATTTGGGTACTTTAATTTAATTACTTTTATTTGGGTTTTAATTTGGATTTGTAAAAGGCCTTTAAATTATGTTTTATGATGGGTAGGTTTTAATTAGATTCGCAACCTGCTTAACAAATAACTTGGCATGAAATTTCACTAAAACTGGGAAAGACAACATTTTCAAAATTATACCGCAATGTGTTTTAAACTATACCATCGGGTATCTCGCTATGTTTTGCTATACAATAAACTCAAATGATTTCCAAATCAAACTCGATTTTCTACTAAGTCTAAAATGTTTCAAAATGGCACTAAGAAACTATTGGAAGTGCTAAATGAAATCAACTCGCTTTAACTATATACTTGGATAAGTTTTCAAAATCTAATCAAACAAGCCTACTCAAATTTTCCTCAAATACACTATGTTTTCACCCCACTTCTAAACAAAAAAAAAAAAAATCTGATCACTCAAAGACGTTTTTCCCCGTAACATACCAGATTCGGGCGTGGTGTCTTGTCCGAGTTTGGGGTGTTACAATGGTGGTATCAGAGCCAAGTTCAAAGGCTCGGCTGTGGGCCTGAGGCCCAAAATGTTTTCAAAAGATTCTTTTGTTAATCTTTATTCGTAAAGTATGGTTTGAAAGGCATGGCACCGAGTCTCCTGCACTGGGCCGCCTGTAAGTACCCCGTACTATTGCTTGTGAAATTGATTGGATGTGATATGATTTGATGAATAGCAATAGTATACTACTTTAGAGATTGAAAATGATAGGATTCTGTGAACTCGCGAGAACAAATCCTCTTAAAATATTCATAAGACTTGCTTTTAAACAAGTGGAATAAATACGATGCATAAAAATTCTTAATCGATACGTAGGAAGATTAGTCATGAGCGCTAGAGGTGGGCGTGGTCGTGGGCGAGGTCGTGGTAGGATGACGCTTTACGAGCCCGTAGGATCCGGGCGGGGTTCGAAAATGAGATACCGGTTCGCCACCGCTTGGAGGTGGTGAGTTCCAAGATCGGGCCCGGGGCGACGTGAGTGTCACGAGGCGATCTTTGCGCGAGTGTTGGAAAGAGTAGCCGGTGTTGGTGGTAACGCAGAGTTAGGAAATCGCTCTCGAGCGACTTCGGGCAAATGGGGCCGAATTCTTCCGAGGTGTTTCGGTGTTGCTCCCAAAGATCTTTGCTGAATATTGGTTGAGGCAACCGAGCGGATCATGGACGATCCGGACTTGATCAAAGAAGAAAGTCAAGGGCATCGTGACGCTTCTCCAGGATGAGTCATATCGATGGTGGCTCACGGTTCGAGACAAAGGTGGCAAAGAGAGGATCTAACATGGGATTATTTCAGTGCGCATATCAAAAGAAGTACATCGGAGCTAGTTATGTCGACTCCCAAATGAAAGGCTTTTCCGAGGCTTGTTCAGGGAGTAAATCTGCTTCTCGAGCACGAGGTGAGTTCCCGAAGTCGAGTAGGTATGCTAGGGGCATTGTGGCCACTGAGCATGAGAGGTGTGTTCGTTTCGAGGATGGTCTGGCGAGACGACTTGAGGTGGCTGATTGCTCCTCGCAGGAGCGCGAGTTTGTTGTCTTAGTTGAGAAGGCTAAGGTAGCCGAGGGTGTTAAGGAGTCGATGAGAGGCGGGGCATGGACAGAAATAGACATAAGAGGAACTTTGGGTCCTCTGGGTCGTCGGGTAATCCGCAGAAGAGAGCTAGACCGAGTGGGCCGAATCAGCCTGCTAGGTTTGTTGTTTGCTAGGCGTGGGACGGCCGCAGCGGTGACTGATCGGTGTGGGAAATCTCATTGGGGTGGCTCTTTGGATCGGAGGAAAAGGTTGCTTCGAGTGTGGTTCTCTGGAGCATCGTGTGAGGATTGTCCGCGTAGGTTGGCTAGGATTCGATGCGAGAGGCGGGTCATGTCGATTCGGAGGTAATGGACCGCCACCGCAGAGGGGCCGTGGTAATGGCGCAGGTGGTAATGGGTCCGGTCGGGCCGTGGAGCACCGCGCAGAGTGCGAGTAGCTCGATGCTAGACGGCTGGATTAGTGTACGCCGCGAGGCGCCGAGAGGAGGGCGACGCACCGGGCGCCATAACCCGTGCGTTTTTGATTTTTGGTTCTCCTTATATCGCTTTGATTGATGTGGGTTCAACGCACTCTTATGTTGCCGTGAGTATAGTAGAGACCATGGATTTAGACTCGAGATATCTTCTAGGCGGATGACCGTGATTAGCCCTCTAGGTCACTCTGTAGTAGTAGATAAACTGTTTAGAGAGGTACCCTTAGAACTCCAAGGGGTAGTGTTTGTTCGCGATCCGATGGAACCGCTGCTTTGGGGAGTTCGATCGATTCTTGGGATGGATTGGTTGGTCAAATATCGCGAGGTTGGATTGCGCGCCAAGCGCATGGTTCTTAAGACGGTTGAGGGTGAAGAGGTGGCTATGATAGGTAATAGGAGAGATTACTTATCTAATGTGGTATCCGCTCTGAAGCGGAGAAGATGGTCGAGAAGGGTCGTGTGAAGCGTATGTGGTTCATGTGTATGCCTTGGAGGCTAAAGAGTCTGCTGTGGAGAAGGTTCGCACTGCAGTAAGGAGTTTGCTTGATGTTTTTCCCGATGAGCTTCCGGGTTTGCCACCGGATCGCGAGGTGGAGTTCTGAATAGATCTATTACCGGAATCTGCGCCAAAGGCCTATTGCTCCGTATAGGATGGCGCCAAAGGAATTGGTGGAGCTTAAGGCTCGATCCGGGAGTTACCGGATCGAGGTTTTATTAGGCCTAGTGTTTCGCCATGGGGTGCGCTTTGACTCTTTGTTAAAAAGAAAGATGGCACGATGCGGATGTGTATAGACTACCGCCATTGAACAAGTCGACGATTAAAAACAAGTATCCGCTGCCACGGATAGATGACTTGTTTGATCGGTGAAGGGTGCTTCGCGGTATTTTCAAGATCGACTTGAGATCCGGGTATCATCGATTGAAGGTTAAGGAGGCCGATATCCATAAAACAGCGCTTCGGACTCGGTATGGGCACTACGAATTTACGTAATGCCGTTCGGGTTGACTAACGCACCGCAGCGTTTATGGACATGATGAATAGGGTGTTTCAACAATGATCTGGATCGGTTCGTCGTGGTTTTCATAGACGACATCTTAGTGTACTCAAGGGCGACGAGGAAGAGCATGATAAGCATTTGCGAGTGGTGTTGCAGATTTTGAGGAAAAGCGACTCTATGCTAAGTTTAGTAAGTGCGAGTTCGGCTTAGAGAAGTGACTTTCTTGGGTCATGTAGTGTCGGTGAGGGGATTCGAGTAGATCCTCGTAAGATTGAGGCGCTTTTGGATTGAAGCCGCCTAAGTCGATGGGTGAGATTCGAGTTTTCTGGTTTGGCCGGATACTCAGAAGGTTTGTTGAGGGTTTCGTTGATAGCAGCGCCGATGACCAAGTTGCTTTGAGGAAAGAAGTTCCGTTTGTATGGACCGAGAAGCGCAGGAAAGCTTCGACAAGTTAAAGAAGATTTTGACCGAGGCTCCGGTTCTAATTCAACTTTGAGGCCGTAAGGAATCCACAGGTCTATTGCGATGCATCACATACGGGCTTAGGTTGTGTGCCGATGCAAGAAGGTAAGGTGTGGCTTACGCTTCTGCAGCATTGAGGCCACATGAGGTCAATTATCCGACGCACGATTTGGAGCTAGCAGCGCTGTAGTCTTCGCTTTAAAGATTTGGAGGCACTACTTGTGCGGAGAGAGATCGATAGTCTACACGATCACAAGAGTCCGGTATCTACCGACTCGTAAGGATTTGAATTTGAGGCGCCGCAGATGGGTCGAAAGGTTTGAAAGATTACGGCTGTTCGATTGAGTATCATCCGGGCAAGGCTAACGTGGTGGCGTGCGCGTTGAGCCATAAGGTTGTTTCGAGTTAAGAGCATTGTTTGCCCACTTGAGTTTGTATGACGATGGGAGTATTCTCGCAGAGTTGCGTTTAAGCCTACTTGGGTTGAGCGATCGAGAGAAACAGCTTATTGGATGAGGTTCTGAGTGCGCGAAGGTTGCGCAGTGCAGGATGGTGGTTTGGAGGGTTACACTTTGTCCGTGATGAGGTTCTGTGTTTTCAAGGTAAGGCTTGTATGCCTAAAGATGTTGAGTGAGGCAAAAGATTCTTCAGACGCACATAGCGAGCCCTCATGCTATGCATCCCGGAGGTAGTAAGATGTATAGGGATCTTAGAGAGCGCTTTTGGTGGCCTGGCTTGAAGAAGGAGGTGACAGAGTTTGTTGGGAAGTGTCCGACTTGTCAAGAGTCAAGGCCGAACATCGCTTGCCGTCGGGGTTGCTTCACCTATGAAGATTCCTCGATGGAAGTGGGAAAGGATAACCATGGATTTCGTCGGTGGATTACCGCTTCGCCAAGCAAGAAAGATTCAGCTTTGGGTAGTGGTGGATCGACCGACTAAATCACTCACTTTATTCCGGTGAGGGTTGACTACTCACTCGAGGTTGGCGGTTGTATGTTTCGTAGATAGTGAGGTTGCACGGTGTGCCGGTTTCGATAATCTCGGATAGGGATCCTAGATTCACGCCAAGGTTCCGGAAAGCACCGCATCAAGCTCACGGGTACTCGTTTGGATTTCAAAGACGGCTTTTCACCCGCAAATCGACGGTCCAATCGAGAAAGGGTTATTCGTGTCTTAGAGGATATCTTTGAGAGGTTGTATCTTGGATTTCAGAGGTAGTTGGGAGGAGTTTCTACCATTAGCTGAGTTTGCCTACAACAACAGCTACTGCAAGCGAGCATTAAGATGGCACCGTATGAGGCGTTGTATGGTAGGAAATGTCGCTCACCTACGTGTTGGACGGAGTTAGGTGAACGTCGGTTATTACGACCGAGTTGGTTCTTTGAGACCAAGACAAGGTTAAGTTGATTCATCTAGATTGAAGGAAGCTTGGACCGCGAAGTCTTATGCCGATCTTAAGCGAAGAGATATAGAGTTTGGCTTTGGGGGGATCGAGTGTTTCGGGAAGGTCTCACCTTGGAAGAAGGTGTTGAGGTTCGGGAAGAAAGGCAAGCTAAGTCCGAGGTTTATTGGGCCGTATAAGGTATTGAGACGAGTTGGACCAGTAGCGTATCAACTTGAGTTGCCAGCAGAACTGAGTTAGATTCATGACGTTTTTCACGTTTCGATGCTTCGACGTTATCGCTCGATCCATCGCATGTGGTAGCAATGGAAGAGATCGAGGTAAATCCAGATTTCACCATGGAAGAGGAACCTGTGCAGATTCTTGATCGAGATGTGAAGGTCCTGCGTAAGAAGTCTGTGCCTTTGGTTAAGGTTCTTTGGCAGAATCATGGCGTGGAAGAAGCAACGTGGGAACCCGAGGTATGATGAGACAAAGAATACCCGCAACTCTTACGATCGTGTAATTTCGAGGTCGAAATTATTTTTAGGGGTAGAACCGTAATATCCCGGGTTAGGGGCTATTTTGTTGTTGCATGACATTGCATGTGTCTAGTGTGCTGTGTTGCTATTTCGGTGTTTTAGGGGCTTAATTGTAGTCTAGGGGTGTGCCTGAGTGAATGGGAAAATTTTGATTTTTGGGTGTTAAGCCAGGGGAGCTGTTGGAGCTGGGGTATAAGAGTTTTATTTGGTGTTCTTGAGCACAAAAGAAAAGCTAGTGGAGTGGCAAGGCATGCGTCACTTGGGGGCTTGAGTGTGGCGTCATCTGCGCAGGGGAGAGATCTTGTGTTCAAGCCTGCAAGTCCCCATTTTGGTTTCTTTTTGGACGGCAAGGGAGGGAGGAGTTGGATGGAGTTCAAATTCCTCCTTGGACTTGGTCAAGTGGTGACTTGGTTGGTGGAGAGCAAAAGTGGAGGGGTGACTTGTTCAAACTTATTTGAATTTGCGGTTGGGAGTGAATTAGGGGATATGGCCGAATGTTGGTGAGGTTTGGGGGAGTGTGGACGGTTTGGTGATGGGAAGTGTGGTGTGCCGAAATGCACTTCTCACTTTGTGCATTTTGGCCAAAAGGCATTTTGAAGCCAACATTTTCTTCTTTTGTCAAAACAACCCCAAGCTTCAGGAGTTTCTCTCATTTCTTCAAAATCAAATGACCAAACCCCTATAGCCTTGCCGAAATTTATGTTCTTTTCCTTAATTCTTGTGTGTGGCCGAATGTTCAACCCCATTTCTTCTTCTTTTGCTTAATTGTGTTAAACCGAACTCTCTCCTCTCCAACATTCTTTTTCCTCTTCTTGAAACAGTGGTGGCGAATCTTACCCTCCCAAAAATACCTTCTCCATTCCTTTCTTCTTAAACCGAAAAGCATCTACCCTTGTGCACCTTTTCTTTTCCTCTCTCAACCTTGGCCGTTTCTCTTCTTCTTGAACATATCTTTTATTTTGCTTCATTTTAAGATTTTAGCCGAACCTCCCTTGGTGGTAGCCAAATTTCCTTCTAGCCTGTGTTCTCATTTTGGCCGAATATCAATCTTTTCCTCATCTTTTGCTTATGTTTTCTTTTTGGCCAAGGCCAAATCTCTCCTCTCCCCTTGTAGCTCTCTTGGCCGAATATCGGTGTAGGGTGGAATTGGTGGATATTCAATCTTTGAACAAGGTAAGTGGGGTGGCCAAATGGCCATATTTCCTCTTTTTTCTTCTTTATTGGTTATGGTTTGGGGTAAGGGCCGATTATGGTCATTTTGGAAGGGTTTTAATCTCTTCATTATAGGGTCACTGGAGTGTGGAAACACGCAAGAGGAACCGTCATTCTTTTGTTAGGCGATTGGTAAGTGGAGGGTAAGTAATTGGTATATTATTGTGAGTTCAATCCTTAGATTTCGGTTAAGTAAAGGTGATTGGTGATTAACTATTTGTTTATTAGGGTGCCGATTGTTGGAAGAGGAATCACTGCTTGATTCGGATTGGGTAGGAAACCAAATCATCTTCGAGGTAGGGGATTGAAATTAACCCCTTTGGGTTTATATGTCTTTGGCCGAATGGTCTTAGATGCCTAACCCCTGGTTTGGTCGATTCTAGGAGCAAGTTGATCGAGGGATTTAGACGGGGTCTTTGGGATTTAGACTTGCGATTTACCAGGTGTGTAAACTAACACACTATACTTAGTAATATTGTTATTAAACCTGTTTGCCTATTAAAAACCATGACAGTATGATGGATTATTGGATACCCAAACGGGGTATGTGTACGTATCCGGGTAAGTCTAATTTATTACAAGTTCTATAATGGATACCTTGGGTAATATGATCTATGATATGTATGCTATGAGAGGTAGTGCTAGACATGTTGGCATGATATGCATGACTTGTATGATATGCATGATTACATGAGTATGGTATGTTGATGGGTGATATGAGTGGAGGGAGCATGATATTTTGTGCTTGTGAGCACCAAAGTTTTTTGGTAACACACCTTGTGACTTTGGGTCACCAGTGCTTTGGTAGCACATTTGTGTCTTTGGGACGCCAGAGGGTTGGGCACCTCATTGCGACTTGTCCCCGTGGTTAACACCACCGTGGGTTGGCCCCACTTTGAGATATGGGATCGTCTGCGCTAGTGATTGGGTATCACACGATGGGTTGGCCCCATCATTCGATTATTGTGACTACGGTCACCAGTGCTTTGGTAGCACATTTGTGTCTTTGGGACACCAGAGGTTGGGCACCTCATTGCGACTTGTCCCTGTGGTTAACACCACCGTGGGTTGGCCCCACATGAGATATGGGATCGTCTGCTAGTGATTGGGTATCACACGATGGGTTGGCCCCATCATTCGATTATTGTGACTACGGTCACCAGTGCTTTGGTAGCACAAATGTGTCTTTGGGACACCAGTGTTTTGGTAACACATTGTGACTATATGTCACCAGTGGTTTGGCACCACCACGGTGGTTTGGTACCACACACGGGTAGAAAAGGAGATACGGATGGTTAGGATTGGGTTGCATTAATCATGTTGCTATGTATGATGTGTGTTAGCATGTTGTTTCATCGGGAGCGGGATTTATGCACTGAGTCTTTCGAATCACCCTCTCCTTTGACATTTCAGGTGATTCGTAGACGCGGACATGGAGCCGGGGTGGACTCGAGGTGCACATGCCATGCTTTAATAAGAGTTTTACTCAACTCTATCATTTGGGTACTTTAATTTAATTACTTTTATTTGGGTTTTAATTTGGATTTGTAAAAGGCCTTTAAATTATGTTTTATGATGGGTAGGTTTTAATTAGATTCGCAACTCGCTTAACAAATAACTTGGCATGAAATTTCACTAAAACTGGAAAGACAACGTTTTCAAAATTATACCGCAATGTGTTTTAAACTATACCATCGGGTATCTCGCTATGTTTTGCTATACAATAAACTCAAATGATTTCCAAATCAAACTCGATTTTCTACTAAGTCTAAAATGTTTCAAAATGGCACTAAGAAACTATTGGAAGTGCTAAATGAAATCAACTCGCTTTAACTATATACTTGGATAAGTTTTCAAAATCTAATCAAACAAGCCTACTCAAATTTTCCTCAAATACACTATGTTTTCACCCCACTTCTAAACAAAAAAAAAAAAAAATTCTGATCACTCAAAGACGTTTTTCCCCGTAACATACCAGATTCGGGCGTGGTGTCTTGTCCGAGTTTGGGGTGTTACATCCCCTGCACCCTAAATTTTGAAAAACAGAATGTCCAAAATTGAGCACATGGGCAGAGACACGGGCATGTGTCTCAGTCGTGTGTGCTACACAGCCTAGCACACGGGCGTGTGGAACGACCGTGTGGCACAAGTCAGAGAGCACCTTAATTTGAACACGGTCTGAAGCACGGGCGTGTCTCTTGGACCACACAGGCGTGTGAGCCCTGCTTCTAGCAAAAAATTTCTAAGTTTTGTAAAAGTTTAGCGAGTTCTCGCGAACCACTTCCAAAGCATGTTTTGGGCCTCGTAGGTTCGTAATAGGGACTCTATGATTAAATGCAAAAAGTATCAATTTGTACGCAAATTTTATGACATGGAATTGTGTGATTGCATGCGATGTGAATCCGGTAATGCCTCGTACCCTATTCTAACGTCGAATACGGGTAAGGGGTGTTACATTTAGTGGTATTAGAGCTATGGTTTAGTCGATTCTCGGACTAACGTAGTGTATGTGAGTCTAGCTATACATGCCATATTACTACCCGTGATAGTGTGATATCTCCCAACTCTGATAAAATTGTTTTGTTGAGGCAGAGCTACTTTCCAACTGAGCTATTTTCGAAAATGCTGAAAGAGATACTAAGATATTTGAAAATGTGATTGTGATGAGTCGAAACTTGGAAAGGTATGAATAAGATTTCATGATATGTATGTGATGATGTACAAAATGAAATAACCAAAAGTTGAGAAATATGGATAAAATGTCATTGTTCCGGTTGAACGTTGTATTTCGATGGATTATGGTGATTTTATGAAACGGATAAAATGTTTTAAATGTTGCAAAAAAGGATTTAGCCTGGAAGGGTAATCCTGAATTAAGCCCTCTCGAGCATATGTTATGAAATGGATTTAGTTCGGACAGGTAATCCAGAGTAAGCCCTTTAGAGCATACGTTACTGAAAGGATTTAGGCTGGACTGGCAATCCTGTTTATATATGGCTCAAGAGTGTGCTCTATGAATATGTGCCAAAAGGGCACTTTTGAATAGGAATTGACAAATTGTTGACATGCATACCTTGAGTATACTACTCGAGTATCCATCAAAATTACAATAGTTCAATGGGAATTATTCTTGAAATATGAAAGGTGAAATGAAATGAAAGTTTATATTGTGATAAGCTCATCTATGTTTATTTGGCATTCATATGATGTTATATGCCTAATTTGTTTGATTAAGTGAATGTGATTAGTAAACTTACTCAAATTTATGGAATTTATGTTTAAGCACACTTGTTTGAATAAAGGTAATCGAAAAGTTCGCGTGACATAAATATGTATGTTAATTAGCTTGAAGTGAATTATATGATTGTGAAGATATTATGTTGATGACGAATGCTAAGCTATAAGTGCGTATTTATGAGAGTCGAGTTAGAGGCTTTACGACCTCACCCCCTTACCAATGTGGTATTTTATAATGAAATTTCACGAGATTTAAGTTGAATGAGTTCACAAGTAAGAGACTAAAGAGTTCAGTAGCGGAATAACTAATAATGTGGTCAGAGTTAAGAATAGTTTGGCAAGTAAATAAAGTTCTGGAAAAGATGCCAGGTTATTCTAAAGATCATTCGAATTTCGCGATGTCACGGTTAAAGAAAAAGTTAATCTCGGCTAATCGATTCATTCAGGTATGATGTCTAAAACATGTATTTGCTAGAATTTCTTTCGGATTGATTTTCGTTAGTGATTGGAATAATACGGGATTAGTGATGACAGAATTAGTCAGAGAAATGATATTTGTATTGTAAAGATGTCCGAGTGTAACAGTTGTGATTATGATGATCTCTCCTGGGTATTTTATATATTCATTTATCCTCAGAGATATATATGTGTTATTGTTCGTTTTTTGATGAAATTCTTATCGTATGAGAATACGAGCTGATTATAATGTTAGATGAAAGCACTGTTGGTCTGGTTGGTAGACGAGCAGCATTTCTTATCTCTCTTTGGGATTCTATTCTATTATGTTTGGAATAAAAGTTGTTGGTGAAAATTTATGTGAGGCTATTCTTCTGTTTCTACTGGATGTTGTTTTGTTTTATATATAAATTTGGAAAATATATCATCTCTATTACAATTGATTCCAGAGGGTATAAGCATTGTTTTTCTTCTAGTTTTCTCTGAGGAATCATCAGGATCTTCATTGCTTTCTTATGAGTTATGTTCTTGGACTTCCAGTATGATATCGCATCTTGGATTTCTTTATCTCAGTTTTCTCATCATCCTTATTTCGTAAATTATCAATCATGGCTCATCTTTAAAGTATGTTCTGTAACGGGCTGATTTTGACCCTAATCGGAATAGTGGTTTCGGAACCACAAATCCGAGTCCAAAAAATATTTTAAAATTATTATCCGTATTTATTATGTGTGAATTTGTTTGTGTTAAATTTTCGTGACTTAATTTTGTCATTTAGATGTCTGATTAAATAAAAGGACTTAATCGCGTAAAGTGAAAATTAGGTGGTTATTTCTAAAAAAGGGCTAATTTGCACTTGGCTTTTAAAATAGAAGCCTTTAAGAAATAAATAGCCCAATATTAAATGAATTGGACGGTAGTGGACATGATATATGTGATTTTATAATTTATTAACTAAGGTTATAAAATTTATTTAATTGTTAAAACATATATATGATATATTAACATAAAATAAACTATGTTTTTCATTCTTTCTTACACCGAAACTTAAAAAAAAAAAAAAAGAAGAAAGAATAAAAGCTGGGGTTCAGCCTATTTGGAGCTCAATCAAGGTTCATTTTCTTGTCGATTTTTGATAATATCTATGTTTTTGAGATCGTTGCTTAGTAATCTTCAAAACCCAAGCTTTGATTTTTGATTTTTGATTTTGATGAATATTTTGAGTTGTGCCATTCTTGATAGCTTGTGATTTTTGTTGTTTGATGATGAAATATGAAAGATATGTTTTAGATTAACATATTCTGTATTGGAGTTTTTGATGATTTTGAGTAATTAGGACCTAATTGCAAAAATAATAATTTGAGGGACTAAAATGTGAAATTAATGAATTATATGGGCTTGTATAGACATGGGTAATATTCGGCCTAGCTTGGGTATGGAGAAATTTTGTGTATTTTGTGTTTTTTGCAATTGGGACTAAATTGTAAAAAGTGTGAAATATTAGGGGCAAAATTGTAATTTGCCCATTTATGTGTTTTTAGGCTAAATTGAATAAAATGGTGTTTAAATAAGCTTAATTTGAATATGTTTAGATCAAGAATTAAAGAAATCAGATTTGGACCGAGGAAAGACAAAAGTGATTGAATAGCCGATTTCACAGTCATCGATATCCGAGGTAAGTCAATTAGCATTTAAATGTTGATATAACAATGAATATGTATTATTTATGAAATTAATTAAATTATTTGATTTTATTTTGCTTATGGCCGAATGTGGGTATGTATAATTGAATAAATTCTGAGCTTGATTTGACCGAGTTTCGAACGTCCGTAAGTCCCGTACGAACCTTAGGAATAGATAGGATACATATGTCATGACATAGGATATCCGTTATGTGTTACCGAGTAAGACCACGTCTGGGACGTTGGCATCGATTTGTGATTACGTGTAAGACCCTGTCTGGGACAGTGGCATCGATATGTGATTACATGTAAGACCACGTCTGAGACGTTGGCATTGTACGAACTTCCGACTATCCGCGTATCCTTTTTAATTCCGAATGGTTCAACGGGCATGTATATGTGAAGGCTAATGTGTTATGTGAATAAAAAGAACTCAGGTACGTATATAAACTGTATTGAGAAAAGAAATGTAAGTTATATGTTCATTACATTGTACAAGAGTTAATGTGTAAACATATGAATTGTGTATAAGCTTTAAATATGTGTATTCGGTCAAAAGTGGTATTATGTGACTTTGAATTGAGATTTGAGTAGTGAATAATGATTGTGTAAAAGTTGATAATTGATGTAAACTTTGTATTTGTGATTTAACTAAGTTAATTAACTTTACCTTGCTATTGACTTACGAAGCTTAAATAGCTTACTTTGCGCTTTTTGTCGATTTATGTTTTATAGATTTTGGATTCGTTACGAGCTCGGGGATTGTCAGCAAGACTATCACACTATCGACAACTTACTTTGGTATTTCGACTATGTTAATTATGAATATATGGCATGTATAGCATAGAAAAAGGGTGAATATGAACTGAGTATCTATGTATATCAGTAATAGCCATGCGAAAATGGCTTATCCTCTTTTGATTAAATTTGCTATCTTTGTCGATGGTTTACTGTGGTTGATATGAATGAGCTGTTACATAAATATATGTGGTAAAGTATATGTTCATAATAAGTATGCTTTGTGTGATGCTCTAAAATTAGGCATAATAAACTTGATTATGAGATTGTTACATATATTTTTTATTATGCTTGTTTTGATGGAATGGTTTAGTTGATATGTAAATTTGAGCTAAATGTATACGTTGTCATTTTGTCTATGTTAAGTGATGAAGTCCTAAGTAAGTTGAATATAATTAGATGATATGTAATGGTTTGTTTGATATATATTGTAAGGAAGATTTATTTATTAAGGGAGTTATGGTAGAACGTATCTGTGAATATGTATATAGGTATTAATTGAATGGTGTTTAATAAATTATATATGTATTTAGGTATTGGTAAGTATGAGAGTTAATATGACGGAGTTGATTTTGGTGATGTATAACTATGTTTATATGTTTGTTTATAACAAATGGGAAGTGATCATATTGCTCGTAGAGTATTGATAAACGGAATTGGAAAGATAAATTTTAGTGGATATTTATATGTGTGTATTCGGCAATGTGGTGGTAATATTTTGAATGAATACATGCATAATATATATAAAATTGGTTTTATGATTTATTATGTAAATGTGAAAACTATATGTATTTGTGATTATGAAAAGATGGGCATGTCAAAGATTAAATTGATTTTATAGGTATTGAACATACGAATAGTAGAAATATGTAAGTATGGGTTTACTCTTTTGACTTAGCAATTTAATTAAGAGACTGTAAATATACAATTCATATGTAATTGGATGTGTTTTAATGTTATATTGATAGGTTCATTTAAAAATTTGTTAATGATTTGTCATGGCCTTAAATTATAAGTTAAAGATGTATATAATTTAAGTAGCTTGAATGGAAGATAATGTGATTGGCCGAATATGCATTTGTGATTATTTGATGAGTTAATATGTATATATATTGGCTTATTAGTTAGTAAGCGATTTGATTGAATTCTTAATAGCGATCTGCTCTTAAAAAGATTTAGATGATATGTTTACAGGTGTAAATAATTTTAATAAGAGGGAAAGTACATTCGTTTTGAAATGGTGCAGGACTATGATTAATGTTTAATTATTTAAATGTTAGTATACTATATGGATAATTAAGCATGATTGGGTTCTTAATGGTTTAAAAAAAATTATATGCCTGTTTTGAGTTGTATCTGCTTCGGTGATGCTTTGTAACCCTAGTCCGGCGACGAATACGAGTTAGAGGTGTTACATTTGATTGGTATAAGAGCTACGGTTTAGTCGATTCTAGGACTAACGTAGCGCGTGAGAGGTTAGCTATACATGCCATATTTTATACTGCGATAGTATGATGACTTCTGACATTTGAAAATGTGTTTTCATATAGTAATGGATCCCGATCAAGCCGTAGCTGATGATGTCGAGAGTGTAGCGCCTGCTCCCGCGCAAGGGACAGTGTAACATCCCGATTTAGGGCCTAGTCAGAATAGTGGTGCGAGACCACAAATCCGAGGTTTATGAATGAGTTTTTGAGGTTTATGCTATGTATGCATGCTAGTGTGAAAGTTTCATGAAGCAATTTTGTGAAATTGCGGTTAAATTGTCTAAAAGGACTAAATTGCAAAAGTTACAAAATGTGAGATTCTAGAAGCTATTTGTGTGAAATAGCTTTAGAGTATTAATTAGAGGTCATTAAATAGCAATTTTCCTGATTTCTAATTTTTAGACAAAATTGGGCATGGATGAGTTAAAATAGAATGTTTATCAAAAAGGGCATTTTGGTCATTTAACAATGAAGTGATTAAAATAGGAGAAAAGATGACAAAATTCATTCATCTTCTTCTCCAAGGCTGCCGAAAATTTGAGAGAGCCATTGTTAGGGTTCTTCAAAAATTTCAAGCTTGCTAGTAAGTGCATCTAGCCTCGTTTTTTATATTCTTTGTATTTTTGAAGTCCTTGTTGCATGGGTAAGCTATTTTTAGCTATTTGATGAGCTATGATGGATGATCAAAAATGTGGCCATGTATGACATGCATGTATTTTGATGTTTTATGGAAGATTATGAAAGCTTGATGTAGTAGAAGCATCTTTTGCTAAATGAGTTTCCATAGAAAATGCATGTAGGGACTAGTTTGTAAAAATCTTGAGTTTGGTTATACATGTTTGATGTAATGAGAATTGATGATTGCTTTAGTTGAGTAAGTGATTCGGCTAAGCATGAAAGGCTAGAAAGTTTAATAAAAATCACTTTTACGAGCCTTGGGGCAATAGTGTAAATATGAGAAAAATTTGGGGCAAAAGAGTAATTTTGCCAAAGTATGAGATGTCGGTCAATTTGGTCAATGTGTGTATTGAATAAGCTGATTTATTCATTATAGATCAAGAAATACAAAGCCCGGATCGAAACCGAGGCAAGAGCAAAGTGGTGGACTAAATTGCACATTTCTATACTTTTGAGTATCGAGGTAAGTCTATGCATAAACAATGCATTCATACTTACAATTTGTTAATGCTAGCTAGTGTATAGCATGGTTGAGAATGATTGAGAATGTAACATCCTTAAATCGGGGTCTTTGCATTTATGTGTGTTTGCATGTGATGGTATGGTTGTTGAGCTAGTTTAGGGTGTTTTGGGGTCCAGGCGTGAGCCAGGGGTAGGCCTGAGTCATAGCAAAAATTTTTGTTTTGGGCTTCTAAGAAGGGGGAGCTGAGTGAGTTAGGTGTTAAAGGAAACTACTGGTGTGTTTTGACACAAGAATTCCAGTGGTAAAGTGGCAAGGGAGGCACCACTTAAGCACAAGGGGAGTGACGCCTCATGCAAGCTGGAGGGCCTTGGTTCGAGCTGCAAGAATTCCCTTGCTGCTTATTATTTTTTACGCCAAGGCTAGGGATGAGTTGTGTTCAGGATGGACTGTGGTGGATATGTGTTGAAGGAGTCAACACATTTGAATTGGTGGAGAAGAGAAAATGTAGGAATTTTGAAGTATTCAAACTTGTTTGAATAGGTGGTCAGGAGAAAATCAAGGAGAGAAAAGGGGGATTGAATGGGAGGTGTGTTAGCCGAATTTCAAGGAGCTAGAAGGGGGTTAAGCATTCGGTTCTTGGGTGTTTAGGGGTGTGCCGAAACTTGGGTGTGGGTTCTTCCATTGTCGGTTTTGAGTACTAGTGAGGTAGGTGGCCGAATTTGGTATTGGCCTGGGTGAAGTGTGTGTATTCGGTTAGTTAAGGGGGGAACATTTAGAACTCCTTTCTCCCATTTTCTTTTGTGCCGATCTCTCATTTTCGTTCCTCTCAAAAAGCCATAGCCGAATTCTTCTACTCTTTTCTCATCTCTTGTCCGTAGTCGAACCTAGAAGACCATTTATCTCTTCTCTTCTCTTAAATCTTCAAAACTGAAAACTCCTCCTAAACCTCTGTCCATTTCTTTTCTTTCTGCTTCTTTTGTGTTTGGCCGAACCTATCTTGCTCTCCACTCACCATTTGTGATTCATTTTCTTGCCATATCTTTAAGAACCGAAATCTCATCTACCATTCCTTCTCTTCATCTTTTTCACTTTTATTTTGTTGTTAGCCGAAACCACACTTTCCAATCTTTCTTACCATCTATTCATTCCTTGGGTGCCGAAACCTCTGCTACTCTTCTCTTCTCTTTTTCAACACTTTGGCCGAATATCAATTGTTAGAGATCTGCCCTTCTTATCATTTTCTCTGTGCGTAGCGGAGCAAACTTCGGCATTTGGGGATCGTCATTGCCTATTCTCCTCCACTCCCAATCAATTTTGCTAGTGGTGTGGTAAGTGTTTCTGCCATTTCAAATACATCTCTTATTGCGTTAAATGCCGAAGGTAGTAACTAAATCTTGTAAATCTTGGCCGATTGAAGGGGGTTAAGGAAGGCTTGGTGTTAGCCGACTGGGCACTTGATCAGTGCTTTAGTCTTAGTCGCTGAATCTCTGGGTTTTGTCAACCTAGGTAAGGGATCTATTCATTCGGGTTATCTCTCTAATTGCCGTTATTCAGTGCGTTAATCCGATTTAGTGACTAAAGGTATTCATGGACTCTAATGCCACCAAGCGTTAGGAGGGGTTAGATCCGAGACCCCACCCTAAGTTCAAGAAGAGGGCGGTGTCACCGGGTCGCGATTATACTGGGCGTGGGCGACATCCACCAAAGTAGTAGGCAGATAGCGGTAGTGTCAGTTAACGATAGTGTCGACGTAAAGAGTGTCGTATTGCGAGTAATCAGGTGTGTAACTCTTACACACTTCATTAGTTAATATGTTAATCATGTATATTGTCAAAAGTTGAAATAACTGTTGAAATGGGTATGTTACCCTTGTGGGTAAAGGCGAGGACTCCGGGTAAGTCCACTTGATTGGCTAACGTTAAATGCCTATGTAAATCTGTATATGCCATGCCATGTGATTTTTGTATGTTAAGCATGATTATTATGCCATTAAAAGCATGTTCATAAAAATGGGTATGATGAAAGGAGGGGGAAGGCATGATTCTAGACTGTCACCAGTGGTTTTGACCACACAGTGGGTTGGCCCCGCTTTCTATATTATTATTGTGACTAGTCTCAGTGGTTTTGACCACCAGTGGTTTTGACCACATATTTCCATCTTTGTGACTTTTCCTAGTGGTTTGGTACCACAGTGGGTTGGCCCCTCACGACGATATACGGGATTGTCACCAGTGGTTTTGACCACATATGTATTATTTGTGACTACGGTCACCAGTGGTTTTCACCACCAGTGGTTTTGTACCACACAGGGTAGATTCAAGAGTTTCAGATGGTTAGGTTTTGAGGTTTCATGACATGCATGTTGGCTTATGAAACTGTGTAAGGGCATTAACATTTTCAGGTTGGGGAATTATACACTGAGTCTCGGTGACTCACCCCTTCCTTTACATTTTGCAGATGATTCATAGATCGCGGATGCGGAGCCGGGGCGGACTCGAGGCGGTCATGCGTATTGTCTTTCGGGTTTTGTTTTAAATTACTATTTTGGTTTACTTTACTTTAAATTTGGTTTTTGGGTTGTAATAAGGCCACTAACTTTCATTTTGGGGTTTATTTATCTGCTTTATTTCTCACGGAAATTTGTATAAGTTAAACGAAACGGCATGCCTAAATAACCTATAAAAAGAATGTTTTCCAAACTTTCACAACTCGTCGAGTTTTTCTAAAACTTTACCATCGGGTAACGGAAAACAAGTAGTAACAACAAGTTAACTGAGTTTTTCTTTAAGACCAAATTTGGACGGTTTTAGCAATATTACTTAAACTAATTCAGCTTTTCATGAAAATCAAAGGTTTTCTTAAAATAAGAGACGGCAACTTATTTTCAATAACGATTCTTTACAAAATTAAAACAACCTCCTATCTTCTTTAAAAATGTTTTTCCCTGTGACATGCTGGATTTGATCGAAGCGTGGTGACAGGGTTTGGGGTGTTACAATTTTGGTATCAGAGCCATGTTCAAAAGCTCGGCTGTGGGCCTGAGGGCCAAAATGTTTTAATAAAGGGGTTCTAGAATGATTTTGATGGAAAATACATGATTTGGGGAAGCATGGCACCGAGTCTCCGGCACCGATCCGCACAGATAAGTACCCCTAACTACTGTTTATATGATTGTGATGATTGTGATATGACTGGTAGTAATAGGAAATTACTTTAGAGACTGAAACTTGTAGGATTGTGTGAACTTACGAGAACGATCCCTATAATAAACTGTTCATAAAACTGTGCTGTAATAACAGTGGAATGAATCTAATGCATAAAATTCTGAAATCAGATTAATTCGTGAACGGTAGTCATGAGCACCCGAGGACATGGGCGTAATACGCGTGGTCATGGTAGAGGTAGGATGACTGTGTCGGAACCAGTAGGGTCTAGCCATGGGTCAGAGAATGAGGTACCACCGCCGCCAGCTGTGGGCGCAGAGTTTCAGGATCAGACGGGTGGTGACGATGCAGTGTCGCATGCGATGCTATGGGTTCTAGAGAGAGTCGCAGGTGCAGGCGTTGGAACGGGAGCTCGAAAATCTGTGTCCGAATGATTCCGGGCGAATGAAGCAGAGGTATTCAGGGGTGTATCTGGTGTGGCTCCCAATACAGCTGAGTATTGGCTGGAGGCGATGGAACGTATAATGGATGATTTAGACTTTTCAGCTGAGGAGAAGCTGAATGGGATAGTGTCTCTTCTCCGAGATGAGTCTTATCAGTGGTGGCTCACGGTCAGGGATGGAGCAATGGCCGACGACATCACCTGGGATTTCTTCAAGGCAGCTTATCAGAAGAAGTACATTGGGGCTAGTTACATTGATGCACAGCGCAAGGCATTCTTGAATTTGGTCTAGGGGAGTAAGACAGTATCGGAGTATGAGGCAGAGTTTCTTCGGTTAAATCATTATGCTCGGGGTATCATCGCTACGAAACACGAGCGCTGTGTCAGATTTGAGGACAGGTTGAGAGATGAGCTGTGAATGTTGATTGCTCCACAGCAGGAGAGAGAATTTGCGGTCTTGGTAGAGAAGGTCGAGATTGCTGAGGAGGTGAAACAGTCAGTGAGACGGGACCAGGATAGGAATTGGACTAAGAGGAGTTCTGGGTCATCAGGGTCTGCCGAGAATTCGTAGAAAAGGGCTAGATATGGTGGGCCGAATCAAGCTGCAAGGCCTGCTGCTACTACTCAGTGGCCGCCACGGTGTGCTCAGTATGGGAAGTCTCATTTGGGAGAGTGTTGGACCAGAAACAGAGGGTACTTCGAGTGTGGGTCAATGGGGCACCGGGTAAGGGATTGTCCGCAGAGGTCAGTTAGGATCCAGTCTGAGGGTCAAAGACGTACACAATTCAGGAGGGATGGTCAGCAACCACAGAGGGGTCGCGGTTCGGTCAGGGGAGGTAATGGTGCTAGACGAGGCCGTGGAGCACCGGGCAGAGGTGCTAGGAGCTCAGAGCCAAGACAGCCTGGGTTGGTCTATGCAGCGAGGCGTCGAGAGGAGGGCGACGCATCGGACGTCATAACCGGTACGTTCTTAATTTTTGGACTGCCTTATACTACTTTGATAGATGTGGGTTCGACGCACTCTTATGTTGCCAGTAGTATAGTGGGAACTATGAATTTAGTCTTTGAGATTTCTTCTAAGGAGATGACAGTAATTAGCCCTCTAGGTCACTCTGTAGAAGTAAACAAACTGTATAGGGATGTACCCCTAGAACATCAAGGGGTAGAGTTTTTGGCTGATCTGATGGAACTGCCATTCGGGGAGTTTTATTTGATCCTTGGGATGGACTGGCTAGTGAAGTACCAAACAAGTTTGGATTGCGTAGCCAAGCGCATGGTATTGAGAACTGTTGAGGGCGAAGAGGTGGTGATGATAGGTAATAGAAGGGATTATCTATCCAACATAGTATCTGCTCTGAAGGCCGAGAAAATGGTGAGGAAGGGTTGTGAGGCGTTTATGGTTCATGTTTGTGCATTGGAGGCCAAGGAATCAACTGTAGGGAATGTCCGAATGGTGAAGGAATTTACCGATGTATTCACAGAAGAACTTCCGGGTCTGCCTCCGGACCGTGAAGTTGAGTTTGGTATAGATCTGTACCCGGAACTGCGCCAGTGTCTATTGCCCCATATAGGATGGTGCCGAAGGAGTTGGTGGAACTGAAAGCACAGATTCAGGAATTGTTGGACCGGGGTTTCATCCGGCCGAGTGTATCACCTTGGGGAGCGCCTGTGCTTTTTGTTAAGAAGAAAGATGGTACAATGCGGATGTGTATAGATTACCGACAGCTGAATAAGTTGATGATCAAGAACAAGTACCCGTTACCGTGGATAGACAATCTGTTCGATCAACTTAAGGGTGCATCAGTCTTCTCTAAGATTGATTTAAGGTCGGGGTATCATCAGCTTAAGTTAAAGGAGGCCGATATCCATAAGACGACATTTCGCACTCGATACGGGCACTACGAGTTCTTAGTAATACTGTTCGGGTTGACCAATGCGCTGACAACGTTCATGGACATGATGAATCAGATGTTTTAGCCGTACTTGGACCGGTTCGTCGTAGTGTTTACAGACGACATATTGGTGTACTCGAAATCTGAGGAGGAGCATGATGCGCATCTACGTGTGGTTTTACAGATTCTGAGGGAGAAGCAACTATTTTCAAAGTTTAGTAAGTGCGAGTTCTGGCTTAAGGAAGTAACCTTCTTGGGTCATGTGGTGTCAGCTGAGGGGATTAGAGTGGACACTCGGAAGATTGAGGCGGTATTGGACTGGAAACCACCTAAGTCTGTGGCAGAGATTCGAAGTTTTCTGGGTTTGGCAGGATATTACAGAAGATTTGTGGAAGGGTTTTCCTTGATTGCAACGCCGTTGACCAAGTTGCTGAGAAAAGGGGTTCCATTTGTGTGGCCAGATAAGCAACAGGAAAGTTTTGACAAGTTAAAAAGGATTTTGACAGAAGCTCCGATTTTGATTCAGCCTGAAGCGGGGAAAGAGTTTACGGTGTATTGTGATGCGTCGCATACCGGATTAGGATGTTTGCTGATGTAAGAGGGGAAAGTAGTGGCGTATGCGTCTTGGCAGTTGAGACCTCACGAAGTGAACTACCCGACACATGATCTGGAGTTGGCTGCAGTGGTTTTCGCCCTGAAAATTTGGAGGCATTACTTGTATGGGGAGAAGTCTATAGTCTACACGGATCACAAGAGCTTGAAGTACATCTTGACTCAGAAGGAATTGAATTTGAGGCAGCGGAGGTGGATCGAGTTGTTGAAGGACTACGACTGTTTGATTCAATACCATCCGGGTAAGGCTAACGTTGTGGTTGACGCGTTGAGCCGCAAGGTGGTAGCAGACTTAAGAGCAATGTTTGCCCACCTTATTCTGTATGATGACGGAAGTCTATTAGCGGAATTGCAAGTGAAGCCGTCTTGGGTAAACCAGGTTAAGGAGAAACAGCTAGTGGATGAAGTTTTAAGTGCTCGGTGTTCACAATTGCAGAATGGTGGATTGGAGGGGTATAGCTTAAGCAGCGATGGAGTGTTATGTTTCTAAGGGAAAGTTTGTATGCCGAAGGACGTTGAGTTAAGGCGGAGGATTCTTCAGGAAGCTCATAGCAGCCCATACGCTATGCATCCTGGAGGTAGTAAGATGTACCGGGATTTGCGGGAACAGTTTTGGTGGCCGGGTTTGAAGCTAGAAGTAACAAAATTTGTAAGTAAGTGTCTGACGTGTCAGCAAGTCAAAGCTGAACATCAGGTACCATCGGGTCTGTTGCAGCCGGTAAAGATTCCGCAGTGGAAGTGGAAAAGGATTACGATGGATTTTGTCAGTGGGCTACCTCTTACGCCTAGCAAGAAGGATTCAGTCTGGGTGATTGTTGATCGTCTGACAAAATCAACTCATTTTATACCGGTTCGGGTTGATTACTCACTTCAAGAGTTGGCTAAGTTGTATGTAGCGGAAATAGTGAGACTGCATGGAGTGTCGGTGTCGATTATCTCAGATAGGGATCCCAGATTCACATCAAGGTTTTGGAAAGCGTTACATCAGGTGTTAGGTACAAGGTTGGATTTCAGCACCGCATTTCATCCGCAGTCATATGGGCAATCAGAAAGGGTGATTCAGATCTTGGAAGATATGTTAAGGGGTTGTGTTTTGGATTTCAGAGCTAATTGGGAAGAATTTCTATCGCCGAGTTTGCGTGACAACAACGATTATCGTGCAAGTATCCAGATGGCACCGTATGAAGCATTATATGGACGGAAGTGTCGTACCCCCACGTGTTGGATAGAGTTGGGTGAACGTCAGTTGTTGGGTCCAGAGTTGGTTGCTGAAAAAGAGGATAAGGTTAAGGTGATTCGAGCTCATCTAAAGGAAGCTTACGACAGGCAGAAGTCTTATGCCGATCTCAAACGAAGGGATATAGAGTTCGCAGTGGGTGACAAAGTCTTCCTGAAGGTGTCGCCATGGAAAAAAGTGCTGAGATTTGGCCAGAAGGGCAAGCTGAGCCCTAGGTTTATCGGGCCTTATACGGTGTTGAAGCGTGTGGGACCAGTAGCTTATCAGCTCGAGCTACCATCAGAATTGAGTCAGATTCATAACGTGTTTCATGACTCCATGCTTAGGCGCTATCGATCAGATCCGTCGCATGTTGTGCCAGTGGAGGAGATCGAGGTGAGTCCAGATTTGTCTTTTGAGGAAGAACAAGTGCATATACTGGATCCGGATGTCAAAGTCTTACGTAGGAAATCGGTTCCTTTGGTGAAAGTGTTATGGGGAAATCATGGAGTGGAAGAGGCCACGTGGGAACCAGAGGATGTGATGCGGCAGCAATACCCTCAACTCTTTTGACCAGGTAATTTCAAGGCCGAAATTATTTTTTAAGGGGGTAGAACTGTAACATCCTTAAATCGGGGTCTTTGCATTTATGTGTGTTTGCATGTGATGGTACGGTTGTTGAGCTAGTTTAGGGTGTTTTGGGGTCCAGGCGTGAGCCAGGGGTAGGCCTGAGTCATAGCAAAAATTTTTGTTTTGGGCTTCTAAGAAGGGAGAGCTGAGTGAGTTAGGTGTTAAAGGAAATTACTGGTGTGTTTTGACACAAGAATTCCAGTGGTAAAGTGGCAAGGGAGGCGCCACTTAAGCACAAGGGGAGTGACGCCTCATGCAAGCTGGAGGGCCTTGGTTCGAGCTGTAAGAACTCCCTTGCTGCTTATTATTTTTGACGCCAAGGTTAGGGAGGAGTTGTGTTCAGGATGGACTGTGGTGGATATGTGTTGAAGGAGTCAACACATTTGAATTGGTGGAGAAGAGAAAATGTAGGAATTTTGAAGTATTCAAACTTGTTTGAATAGGTGGTCAGGAGAAAATCAAGGAGAGAAAAAGGGGATTGAATGGGAGGTGTGTTAGCCGAATTTCAAGGAGCTAGAAGGGGGTTAAGCATTCGATTCTTGGGTGTTTAGGGGTGTGCCAAAACTTGGGAGTGGGTTCTTCCATTGTCGGTTTTGAGTGCTAGTGAGGTAGGTGGCCGAATTTGGTATTGGCCTGGGTGAAGTGTGTGTATTCGGTTAGTTAAGGGGGGAACCTTTAGAACTCCTTTCTCCCATTTTCTTTTGTGCCGATCTCTCAATTTTCGTTCCTCTCAAAAAGCCATAGCCAAATTCTTCTACTCTTTTCTCATCTCTTGACCATAGCCGAACCTAGAAGACCATTTATCTCTTCTCTTCTCTTCAATCTTCAAAACCAAAAACTCCTCCTAAACCTCTGTCCATTTCTTTTCTTACTACTTCTTTTGTGTTTGGCCGAACCTATCTTGCTCTCCACTGACCATTTGTGATTCATTTTCTTGCCATATCTTTAAGAACCGAAATCTCATATACCATTCCTTCTCTTCATCTTTTTCACTTTTATTTTGCTGTTAGCCGAAACCACACTTTCCAATCATTCTTACCATCTATTCATTCCTTGGGTGCCGAAACCTCTGCTACTCTTCTCTTCTCTTTTTCAACACTTTGGCCGAATATCAACTGTTAGGGATCGCCCTTCTTCTAATTTTCTCTGTGCGTAGTGGAGCAAACTTCGGAATTTGGGGATCGTCATTACCTATTCTCCTCGACTCCCAATCGATTTTTCTAGTGGTGTGGTAAGTGTTTCTGCCGTTTCAAATACATCTCTTATTGCGTTAAATGCCGAAGGCAGTAACTAAATCTTGTAAATCTTGGCCGATTGAAGGGGGGTTAAGGAAGGCATGGTGTTAGCCGACTGGGTACTCGATCAGTGCTTTGGTCTGAGTCGCTAAAGCTCTGGGTTTTGTGAACCTAGGTAAGGGATCTATTCATTCGGGTTATCTCTCTAATTTCCATTATTCAAAGGCGTTAATCCGATTTAGTGACTAAAGGTATTCATGGACTCTACCGCCACCGAGCGTTAGGAGGTTAGATCCGAGACCCCACCCTAAGTTCAAGAAGAGGGCGGTGTCGGCTATTCGCGATTACACACAGGTGTGGGCCGACATCTCGAGCAAAGTAGTAGGCGGATAAGCGGTAGTGTCGGTTAACGATGATGTCGACGTAGAGAGTTTCAGATTGCGAGTAATCAGTGTGTAACTCTTACACACTTCATTAGTTAATATGTTAATCATGTATATTGTCAAAAGCCAAATAATCATTGAAATGGGTATGTTACCCTTGTGGGTAAAGCGAGGACTCGGGTAAGTCCACTTGATTGGCTAACGTTAAATGCCTATGTAAATCAGTATATGCCATGCCATGTGATTTTTGTATGTTAAGCATGATTATTATGCCATTAAAAGCATGTTCATAAAAATGGGTATGATGAGAGGAGGGAAGGCATGATTCTAGACTGTCACCGGTTTTGACCACACAAAGGGTTGGCCCCGCTTTCTATATTATTATTGTGACTAGTCTCGTGAGTTTTGACCACCAGTGGTTTTGACCACATATTTCCATCTTTGGGACTTGTCCCAGTGGTTTGGTACCACAGTGGGTTCGCCCCACACGACGATATACGGGATTGTCACCAGTGGTTTTGACCACATATGTATTATTTGTGACTACGGTCACCAGTGGTTTTGCCCACCAGTGGTTTGGTACCAGACGGGGTAGATGCAGGAGATTCGGATGGTTAGGTTTTGAGGTTGCATGACATGCATGTTGGCTTATGAAACTGTGTAAGGGCATTAACATTTTCGGGTTGGGGAATTATACACTGAGTCTCGGTGACTCACCCCTTCCTTTACATTTTGCAGATGACTCGTAGATCGCGGATGTGGAGCCGGGGCGGACTCGAGGTGGCCATGCGCATTCTCTTTCGGGTTTTGTTTTAAATTACTATTTTGGTTTACTTTACTTTAAATTTGGTTTTCGGGTTGTAATAAGGCCACTAACTTTCATTTTGGGGTTTATTTATCTGCTTTATTTCTCACGGAAATTTGTATAAGTTAAACGAAACGGCATGCCTAAATAACCTATAAAAAGAATGTTTTCCAAACTTTCACAACTCATCGGGTTTTTCTAAAACTTTACCATCGAGTAACGGCAAACGAGTAGTAACAACAAGTTAACTGAGTTTTTTATTTAAGACCAAATTTGGACGGTTTTAGCAATATTACTTAAACTAATTCTGCTTTTCATGAAAATCAAAGGTTTTCTTAAAATAAGAGACGGCAACTTGTTTTCAATAACGATTCTTTACAAAATTAAAACAACCTCCTGTCTTCTTTAAAAATGTTTTTCCCTGTGACATGCTGGATTCGGTCGTAGTGTGGTGACCGGGTTTGGGGTGTTACAGAGAACCTATGTGGATCAAGTGGAATGAATGTGATAGATTTTGTGAGTGGATGAATGATTGAGTAAATATATGTGAATGTGTAATGATAATGCTAAAAGATGGGCTAAGTGCGATACCATCTTAATGCATAATGACGATGAGTTGGCTATGTGCGATGCTATCGATGGGTATATTGTCTAGTGGGCTATGTGCGAAACCACTATGATTACCTTTGTTGTAGGCTAAGTGCGATACTACCTTACTAATTGATTGTGGTGGGCTAAGTGCGAAACCACCGAGACATTAGCTGTGTAGATGTATTATCGAGAAATAATGATGTGTTGTATATTGAGTAAACGTGATATTGAATGCAGGGGTGCATGTCAATGGTTATGAGTAAGTGACTCAAGATGTGTTGGAATTGTGGTAAGGGATAGAAAGAGTAAGCATAGTTGTACATTACATGTTAGTATAATGCTAATTGTTTTTTAGCTTATACTATGGTGCTTAATTATTTATGTGTAAACTTACTAAGCTCAAAGCTTACTCTCTTTCTTTTCCCTTGTCCTATAGAGCAAAAGTGTTGAGTCGAGATACGAGGATCAATTGGAAGATCGCCCACACTATCAGCACACTCTGGTACATGAGACTCAATGTTTTGTTTATGGCATGTGATCACTGTGAATCAAAGCTTTAAAATTTATAAAAAGAATGATCGAACCTGAAAACTAACTCTGACAACGATTGAGGCAAGTGCACCTATCGAACAGTAGTATAGCTTAGGCAAGACTAGATTATCGAACCCAAAGGAACTAAAAGTTCTAATACTAACTTTCTTTTTATTATCTAGCCTAAAAATAAAGAGAGATTGTTTATCTAATCTAAATTAATTAACTACTAAACTAAAGACTCTAAGACAAAGAAGAATGAATTTGGAAAATAACTTAGGAAAAACTCAGTTGATTTAGATGATACACTAGGAAGAATCCACCTAGACTTCAATTGTTATCTAACACTGAACCATACAATTTATTCACTTAGTTTGATCCGTAAGACTCCCTAACGTATATTAAACCCTCTCTTGAGGCGAATAACGTCTAACCCTAGGTTAATTAGTGGAACTCTCGTTCTCTTATAATAACCCCCTAGAATAGCAGTAAATAGATATATGGATTCCCATATTAGGTTTCACCCTAATCCGGTAAAATCTTGTCACCCTATCTCTAGGCGTGCGATCAACTCCGCTTAATTATGTTGGATCTACTCTTAGGCAAGGTCTATTCCTCCTCCACCTAAGCACATTAAATTTGGATTAAGCTCACATAATTAAGAACAAACTAAGTATTTATCATATAATTCGTAAAACAATAACAAGATTCATCATAGGTTTCATCCTTCTGTATCCGAAGGGTTTAGTTCATAACAATAAAGGAAAACATCTCAAGAGAAAAGATAAAACAAAACATAAGAAATCCCTAAAACCCCCTGAAGGAATTGAAGGAGAGATCCTCCGTCTTGAGTATAATTCTGGCTTCTTGAGATGGATCACCTGGCTATCCCTGAGTGAATCCCCACAAATCTACCTTCTCTGGCCTAGCACGACACCCCTAGACGATGGCTTTGGGCTCCCCCTCTTAGGTCATACTTAGGGTGTATTTATAGGCTTTTGAAATATGTTTCTTTCTCCCTAAGTATCATTTCCCGAATGAAATTGCTCTTCTCCACGACAAAGGCACGGCCATGGCGCACGCCCGTGTGAATCGTGGCTAGGCCGTGTTCGAATTTCTTTAATGAGACACGGCCGTGTGAGTCAGGGTTAGACTGTGTTCTAGATGATTGACTTTGCACGGCCGTGTGGGTCCAAGTCCAGGCCGTGTCGATTTCCTCTTTGGCCCGTTTTGGTCTGTTTTGAGCCCGTTTCTCATTCTTTTTATCCTTGGGTGCTTTCCTGAGTATAAGACATGAAAAGAAAGGATTAAGAGCACCTTTTTACATAAATCAAGGGATAATTCATGCAAAAGCATACTAAATGTGGGATTAAAATATGTTACTATTTCGGTTTATCAAATACCCCCACACTTAAGCTTTTGCTTGTCCTCAAGCAAAATTCTCAACTTACAATTAAAACTAACTTCCTATAATTCATAATAGTCATTGATAGTGTCTCATCATAATTCAGAGATAATTTATACATGGATAATTCAACTCAAAGTGTCCTAAAAATTCAAACACTATAAGCCTTATATTTTGTAGCACAAAACATAGGTGTTTCCCTTCATCTAAATAATTACCTCTGATTCGAAATTGTCAAGGATTGACTTCCTCACTAAAGATTCACTCAAATCACTCAAAGTGTTTAAGGTTCAAAATTTAGGCACTCAAAAGTCAAACATGAAGAGTTAATCCCATAGGCTTGCATGAAAATCAAATCTCCACCACTGAAATATGAGATGAAACACAAATCAAAAGGTCTTTGTTAGGGTTGTAACGGGGCTAGGGTTAAGGTGTGGAATAAGGCTGAATTAGAGGGTTAGAATCGAGATTGAATTGACAAATTACCTAACTAAGAACGAATGAACTAATAATAATAATTACATCAATTGAAAACTAATAATACTAATAATACGAGCTTCTATTTTGATAGTTGGGATTTAAATAAATGTATAAGCTCGTTTAATCACATAACTAATAATGAATATACTTCGTCGTTTATTTTTTTTAGTGCATAATAAATACATAATAAATGATAAATTACTAAAATTCATAATTAGGCAACTAATCAGATTAATTCTCGATATATGGTTAGTTAGAAAGAATGGTGATAACAATTAAAAAGGGTTTTGGGTTAATATTAGTGGGTGAGTCAATAAATAGGGTTGTTAGGATTAAAAGGGGTTCACTAGGGGTTAATTATGAAGGTAGGCTTTTTATGGAGTAAGTGGGTTAAATCATAGGTGCCTTTATCATCTCTGTATATCAAATCAAAAGTGTGGTCTCGACATGTATAATCGATGCAAGTTCTAGAATAACAAATCAGTGTTGACATACTCATAATCAATAAAGTGAGCAAGAAAAAGAATTTATGCTCTATAAGGCTCAAAAACTCACAAAAATTATGGGTATTTTTGACATCAACCTTGTAAATATCAAATTTCAAGGTAATATTTAAATTCAGCTAGACGACCTAGAAAATTTTTAATTCAGAAAAATAGACTTATTATGCTTGATTCTCTAGTATTCTTAGAATTTAATTATCAATGCACAATTATCAATGACTTAATCGAAAACATATCAATAAAAATCATAAATCATCAGAAATTTCATCCTAATTAGTAATATGAGGAAATTACTTTCAAACAAGACTAAATTCAGGGATTTTGAGAATAATGAAAAAAAGTTTGGTACTACGTCTAAGATTCACCCCCCACACTTAAGATGTACATTGCCCTCAATGTACAAAGATAGATAATATCATTATAAAATCATAAGATATGGGAAGAAGTGAAACTCCCTGAATTTTCGGATGGCATCCTTGTATGATGGTGTGGAAACTTGACTTATTGAGATGACTGTGTAGAAACGATGTTTCGTTCCTTGAGTGATAAATTAAATTTGTTTGTTCTGTGAAGTCATCAGTTAGATGTCATGGGGCGGATTTAAGGAAGTGTTTTTTAGCAGGATTCTATGGTTAGATAGCCAATAAAAACATGAATAAAGTTATGAAATATAAAAGTCAAAAAAGTTTAAATTAAAACAACAGAACTGAAAATAAAGAAAAGAAAACAAAAAAAATGTAGGGATTCAAAGTTCCTCATCATTAGCTGGGTCGCTGGGTGGTTGAGGCGGCGATGAGATATGGAGGTGCTGGCATATCTGTTGGAGGGTGGCCTCCAACCTATCAAATCGTCGAGTGTTGTCAACGTAATACTGGTCTAGGCGTGCAGAGATATCCGCCAATGAAGTTGCTGCATGGGATGGCCGCTGGCTCGAAATAGGTGCCTCCTGTGATGGTGGTCGGACATCATCAGTAATGTCCTCGGGCTCCCCCTCGTCTGTGGGTGTCACTAATCGGTACTGAGGAGGTTCGGTCCACTGATGATATTGAATCATCCTCATGTGTAGCATCGTCTGGATGCCCTGAGGTATCATCTGTCCCATCAATGTAAGTGAATAGATTTGTGCATCTGTGTTGAGAAGACCAAAGTGTCGAGCCATTCGTGTTATGTACGGCCCCATCGATAAAATCCCCTTCCTGTGCGACTCTGTCTGATGTTGAATTGCACAGGCGATGAAATATGCCAGGTCAAAAACGTGCCCTTCTGACATGCACGATAGGTAGTAGACATCGTGCTTGTTTACCACACCTGTGCTTTCACGTCGTCCCGTGATGGTGTGAGCGAGAATGGCGTGAATATACCGTAGGGGTGGGCCAAGGGTCGTCGCCTTTGAGCGATCGGGGTCGTGAACATATGTGGTGGTGGCCAAGCTAAGGCTGCGCCCGTAAATGGGTGCGATGGAGTTGACGGTCTAACTCGGAGAGTGGATTGTCCGCTATAAACTTCTCCGTATAGAGTCCGAGTCTTTGTCTTTGAATTGTGGTATGCTCAATCGACGTCGCGCCCCCTAACCGAATTGGACCGCACTGGTGCGTCATATTGGGCCATCACCGCTTTTGTAGGTAAAGTGGTGCGTAACTCGAGAGTGAGTTCCAAATATGTGGGCTCAATGATAGAGAAAAATTGCTCCCATGGCTCGGTCGAGATGAGGGCCCAAATGTCGGCTGCTAGCCCGACCTGTTCCACAATGTCCCAGTCAATGCACCTACCGGTGCCAAGGGGTCGTTGCCAGAAGGTGTTGTAACGCTCTTTCTGAGCTTCCTGGGAAAATTAGAGGAATTGGTGTCGTATCTCAGAAGAGGCACTTGCTGAAGATGATCCGGGCCCCTTTCGTTTCTTGGTTGGGGCGGCTATGGATCGTTTGGGTCGTGATGACGAGATTTGTACCTGAAATTAGTAATCAAATATAAAGCAAGTTCTTTTGATCGATCCTCAACAATAATATAGCCAGAATATTCTACGCTAAATCGAGCAAAATTTGAACAGTTAGAATCTTACGCATGTTAATCATCAGAAATTATTTGACAGCAGTGATTATTTTCAAGCAAAGAAATGTATTAGTCTTATTAGTTCTAAGATGCAAGAATTTATTCCTAAAATGAACATGAAATCTAACAAATAGCAACCAATTCATCACAATAAATATTCATGGGGACTGAATTTTTGAGAAAAGTTCCTAAATAGAAATCATTCTTTTATACTAAAACTAAACAAAAGATGAATAATGAAGCAAATTGACATAATGTTTATCAAGTTTTAAGTCAAGAAAAGGGGAACCAGGGATTTTGATGGTGTAAAACTTTCGAGCACGGACGGAGCACGACGGTGGCGCGAGTTTGCAGCACGAACACGGTGGTGGCAGAGGCATGGCGTTTCGGCAGCACGGTGGTGGTGAGGGCGTGCGGACGGTTTTTGTAAGGTTTTTTGGGATGAAATGAGAGTTGAGGAGGTTTTAATAAGGTGGGAAATATGGGTGTGGCCGGATTTTGGGAGGAGGGGTGCTGAAAACAGATTTTAGGGTTGGTTTTGGGAAAGTGACGATTTAATTTGGTTAAATAGGGGAGGGGACACGGGCCATCACCACGCCCGTGCTCTGTTTTAAAGTGCTCGTTTTTTTTCGCGATTTCGAATTTTAGGCGCCTTCAGGTGGATTTGCCACGGCCGTGTTGCTTATGACACGCCCATGCTTGATAAGTCCGTAACCTCACACGGTTAGTCAGCACGGGCGTGGTCTAGTATCGCACCCCGTGTTGGGAAGAGAAATTCTTCCCTATCGTGCACGCAACCGCCGCACGCCCATGGTTTATCCCCTCGCTTCCATACGCCACGCACGCACGCCCGTGTAAGGCCGTGTGGTCTAAAACCTGCACTTTATTAGATTAATTAGTATGAGGTTAGATGCTGAACAGTTAAAGTATAATGTTAGGGAAGTTAGTGCTCGGGTTGCCTCCTGAGAAGCGCTTGTTTATAGTCTTAAGCTAGACTTTCCTTGTTTTATGTTCTGAATGAAGGTTCCTGGAGCAGAAGCTCCTCTCTCATATCAAAATCTGCACCATTATAAATTTTGAGTCGGTGACCATTTACCTTGAATGTGCCCTTAGTGGGGTGAGTTACCTCGATTGTGCCGTATGGAAAAATTGTTTTGATCATGAATGGGCCTGACCATCTAGATTTCAGCTTCCCAGGAAATAATTTAAGCCTTGAGTTGTACAGTAGGACCAAGTCCCCTACTTCGAATTGTTTCGACTTCTTTAGACAAGCGTCGTGGCGTTGCTTAGTTGCCTCTTTGTATAGTTTTGAGTTCTCGTAGGCCTCAGCTCTCCATTCGTCTAGCTCGTTCATCTGCATCATTCTTTTCTTTCCTGCAGTGCTAAGATCAAAATTTAAAAACTTTATGGCCCAAAAAGCTTTGTGTTCTAACTCGAATGGTAGATGACAGCTTTTCCCGTATACAAGTTTGTATGGGGATTGTAACATCCTAAATTTTTAGGCCTATGCGTTTAATGGGTGGATATGTTTAATGTGTTAATTTAAGTGTTAGGGGTCCAAATTGGGCTCAGGCCTAGGTAGAGGCCTTGATTAAAATTATCTGTTTGGGCATTATAGGGTTTAAAAGGTAGTATCTATGTTTAAAATATATGGATAATAAGCAGATAAAGGCTATTATTTAGGAATTTATTTTATGTAGATAATAAGCAGATAAAGGCTAAAATTTAGGGATTTTAATGATTAAAATATGTGGATAATATGCTGATAAAGGAGGGAGGAGTTAGAAATAATTAAGTCTCTTTTAGATGAGCTAGTAGATTAAAATAAAGGAGAAAAGATAGGATTTATCTGCAAGGTTAGGTAAGTGCCGAAATTTCTATAAATAGGGGGATATCTCATTGATTCTGGCATTTAAACCCTAATTTCCTCTTCATTCTTTGTGCCAAAATTCTTAGCCTTTCCCTATACAATTTCTTTTCTTCAATTTCTTCAAAAGCCGAAACCTCTCCTTTCACTCTCTTCTCCATTTTTTTCTCTTGACCCAATTTCTCTAAAAAGCCGAAATCTCTAAGCCTATTCCCTCATCTTCACTTTGATTCAAAAGTCAAAACTCTTTCCATTCTTTTTCTTCCTAGCCGAAATCTTCAAGTCTCTTCCTTGTTTTCTTTTCTTCTTCTCTTTTCCTATCAGAAACCGAAACTCCTCACTCAAGTATTTTAAAAGCCAAAGACACATCAGCCTTCTCTTGTTCATACTTTTTTCGGGATTTTCCTAAAAGCCGAAATCCCTAGATCTCATCTCCTGTGATTGCCGAATTACTTCTGTGGTGCCTACTTGTGCCGAAATCTGAAGGGAACTTTAGTGGAGTCAATCGCATAGATCTCTAAGTTATAGAATCGTGTTACTTTCGAGATTTCAAGGTAAGGTATCTATTAGTTTAAACGTATAATTTGGGATTTATTAACCTTGGCCGATTGTTGAAGGGGCTAAATCTTTGTGTGTTTTTTCGGCTTTTGAGCAAGGCTTTACATTGAGGATAATAGATCCGGATGGCAAGGACATCGACTAAGAATATTGGATTTCGCGATATCAGGTGTGTAATACTTCCCCACCATCTAGATCTTATTATTAATGTATGCTCATAAGTTTATATGTTGTGATAAATACCGATATCTCAGTTTAATGTTGGAAACTCGAAAAGGGTGAAGCAAATCACTGAGTCGTTGAATGTTTGACTTTATATGATAAAAGCATATTGGTTTTATGACCGCATGGGTTGGGTTGATGAAAGGAGGAAGTTATACGTTATATGTGTAGCGGTTTATACCGTGATCTGTTATATGTTGTAGCGGCTAATGCCGTGATCTGTTATAAGGGCTTCGGCCATAATATGTTGATGACCAGCATGACTGCCATCTTGGCGTGTAGCGGTGTGGGTCGATTGTAGAAATCCCCAATGGTGTGAATGGCTCGGTACGGGGCGTGTAGCGGATGGAAACCTAGGCAAATGGGTTGGGCCTTGCATATTATTTGTTTTTTTATGAATGGAATTATTAATCTGCTTTTATGGGCCTAAGGACAAAATCTAGTGGTGCATGAGGTTGCACACTGAGTCTCGCGACTCACCCTATTAATTAACCTTTCGGGTGATACCTAGTGCTTCGGATGGGCCGGAGAGAAACGCAAGGTGGCCATGCAAAAGACCAAGCTGGATCCAATAAAAAGTCTCAAGTTAATACTTTATATTTTTAATTAATGGATTTTAAATCTCGTTGTAATAAGGCTATGGGCCACTAGTTTATGTTTTGTTTTATTTTGAGCTTTAATTACTTTTAGTTATTTAAATTCTTATTGAACTAATGTATCTATTTAAATTTGGGTTTTTAATTTATAAAGGCATATTTTATTTAAACTATCAACTATTAAATTTCTCTCGAATAAGAAGATAAACTTTAGAAAAATATTTTTTCTGAAAATACGACATGTTCTTCCAAAATTTTTAGTGACATACCAGATCCAGTCGTGGTGTTTTGGCCGGGTTTGGGGTGTTACAAATTAGTATCAGAGCCCGGTTCAAAACTCGACTCTGGGGTTTTTGGGCTCAAAACGTTTTCTAAAATTGGCTTTTGAAATATGGATGTCTTTAAGTAATAACAGATCTGTTAGCTCGGCATGGCACCTGCCTCTCCGGCCCAAGTCCGCCAGGTAAGTATTCTGAACCATTGTGTGATATAATATATGTGGGCTTTATGGGATGTAGAATAGTTAGATTAGAGCTTGATGGACTTTAGGCCTAGCTGAAACAACTCTTAAAATCTCATAAGATTTAACTTCACTAAACAAACCCGTGAACCAGTCGCAAGACTAGGGTGTGGCAACAGGCATGCGCATGTCTAGGATTGGATTCAGGGAGAGCTTGGTATTTAAGCGATCCTAGTGACTCACCTCCTCTTCACTGGAATCCTACAGTGCGTAGTATTTGCTTCACCTTAGTCATGAGGACTTGTTGACGGGCCAAAATCTATAATTAAAACCCGAAAGGGACCAATTACCTTATCTTTACAAAATTGCTAGAAACCCTTGTTTTGGAAAAAAAAACCCAAGATACCCATGATTTGCAAATATACCCCGATTTACATAGTCAACGAAATTTTTCCGTAAAAAAAAACAACACAACACATGACAACAAATGTAAATCCACAACCACACAGAACACTACTATTTTCTTTTGAAATCAAATCCTTCAAGATACCCCCTTTGTTTTAAAAAAATTATTTTGAAAATATTCCCGATTTGTAAAAATTACTAAACTGCCCCTAATGTGTAAAATGACCAAAGTACCCTTGATTGCAAAATTACCAAAATACCCTTATTTCACGAAATCAACAAGGAACTCTATTTTGAAAATTATGAAAATACTCCTGTAGGATAAAATTACGAAAAATACCCATGGGTAGTGGAATAACGAAAATACCCCTATGTGTTGAATATGGGTGCATGGATGTTGTCTGTATGTTGATGGTTGAATGTATGTAGTTCTTAGAACTAGGAAAGGTGAACTTGAGACTGAATTACGGATTCGAAAGAACTACTCTTAAAACTACTAATCATAAGACTGTTCGTGGATAATCAGTGGAAGAAAACCAATAATTCATAAAAATTTTTATCAAATAAACGCGAACCGATAGCATGAGTACAAGGGGACGAGGACGCTTTAGATGTGAATACTGGTGCGTACTCTACCATAGAATACTAAGTGTTTATTTTGGGTTTAGTATTGGAGTGCGCAGCGAAAGCATGGTAGTGAGACTTAGGTAGTACGATTAATAGTTAGTGGGAAATTTCGAGGATGAAATTTATTTAAGGGGGGTAGAACTGTAACATCCTGAATTTTTGGGCCTATGCGTTTAATGGGTAGATATGTTTAATGTGTTAATTTAAGTGTTAGGGGTCCAAATTGGGCTCAGGCTTAGGTAGAGGCCTTGATTAAATTTATCTGTTTGGGCATTATAGGGTTTAAAAGGTAGTATCTATGTTTAAAATATGTGGATAATAAGCAGATAAAGGCTATTATTTAGGAATTTATTTTATGTAGATAATAAGCAGATAAAGGCTAAAATTTAGGGATTTTAATGATTAAAATACGTGGATAATATGCTGATAAAGGAGGGAGGAGTTAGAGATAATTAAGTCTCTTTTAGATGAGCTAGTAGATTAAGATAAAGGAGAAAAGATAGGATTTATCTGCAAGGTTAGGTAAGTGCCGAAATTTCTATAAATAGGGGCGATATCTCATTGATTCTGGCATTTAAACCCTAATTTCCTCTTCATTCTTTGTGCCAAAATTCTTAGCCTTTGCCTCTACAATTTCTTTTCTTCAATTTCTTCAAAAGCCGAAACCTCTCCTTTCACTCTCTTCTCCATTTTTTTCTCTTGACCCAATTTCTCTAAAAAGCCGAAATCTCTAAGCCTATTCCCTCATCTTCACTTTGATTCAAAAGCCGAAACTCTTTCCATTCTTTTTCTTCCTAGCTGAAATCTTCAAGTCTCTTCCTTGTTTTCTTTTCTTCTTCTCTTTTCCTGTCAAAAACCGAAACTCCTCACTCAACTATTTTAAAAGCCAAAGACACATCAGCCTTCTCTTGTTCATACTGTTTCTGGGATTTTCCTAAAAGCCGAAATCCCTAGATCTCATCTCATGTGATTGCCGAATTACTTCTTTGGTGCCTACTTGTGCCGAAATCTGAAGGGAACTTTAGTGGAGTCAACCGCATAGATCTCTAAGTTATAGAATCGTGTTACTTTCGGGATTTCAAGGTAAGGGATCTATTAGTTTTAACGTATAATTTGGGATTTATTAACCTTGGCCGATTGTTGAAGGGGCTAAATCTTTGTGTGTTTTTTCGGCTTTTGAGCAACGCTTTACATTGAGGATAATAGATCCGGATAGCAAGGACATTGACTAAGAATATTGGATTTCGCGATATCAGGTGTGTAATACTTCCCCACCATCTAGATCTGATTATTAATGTATGCTCATAAGTTTATATGTTGTGATAAATACCGATATCTCGGTTTAATTTTGGAAACCCGAAAAGGGTGAAGCAAATCACCAGGTCAGTGAATGTTTGACTTTATATGATAAAAGCATATTGGTTTTATGACTGCATGGGTTGGGTTGATGAAAGGAGGAAGTTATACGTTATATGTGTAGCGGTTTATACCGTGATCTATTATATGTTGTAGCGGCTAATGCCGTGATCTCATTATAAGGGCTTCGCCATAATATGTTGATGAGCAAAGCATGACCGCCATCTTGGCGTGTAGCGGTGTGGGTCGATTGTAGAAATCCCCAATGGTGTGAATGGTCGTGCGGGGCGTGTAGTGGATGGAAACCTAGGCAAATGGGTTGGGCCTTGCATATTATTTGTTATTTTTTTATAAATGGAATTATTAATCTTTTTATGGGCCTAAGGCCAAAATCTAGTGGTGCATGAGGGTTGCACATCGAGTCTCGCGACTCACCCTATTAATTAACCTTTCAAAGTTATACCTAGTGCTTCTGACCGGCCGAGAGGAACGCAAGGTGGCCATGCAAAAGACCAATGGATCCAGGTAAAAGTCTCAAGTTAATACTTTATACTTTTAATTAATGGATTTTAAATCTCGTTGTAATAAGGCTATGGGCCACTAGTTTATGTTTTGTTTTATTTTGAGCTTTAATTACTTTTAGTTATTTAAATTCTTATTGAACTAATGTATCTATTTAAATTTGGGTTTTTAATTTATAAAGGCATATTTTATTTAAACTATCAACTATTAAATTTCTCTCGAATAAGAAGATAAACTTTAGAAAAATATTTTTTCTGAAAATACGACATTTTCTTTCAAAATTTTTAGTGACATACCAGATCCGGTCATGGTGTTTGGGCCGGGTTTGGGGTGTTACAGGGATGTCCCTAGAGGGGTTTTAAATGCTGTTCTATAGGCCCATAAGGCATCATCTACTTTTAATGCCCAATCTTTTCTGTTTGATTCAACCATTTTTTCTAGAATGTGCTTAAGTTCTCGGTTTGCTACTTCAACTTGCCCACTAGTTTGAGGGTGATATGGGGTAGCTATCCTGTGGTGTACTCCATACTTTTTTAAGACTTTGTCAAATTGAGTATTACAGAAATGAGTGCCCCTATCACTAATGATAGCTCTAGGCGTTCCAAATCGAGAGAACAGTTTCTTGAGGAACTTAACTACTACTTTAGCATCATTAGTAGGTAGAGCTTCGGCTTCCACCCATTTTGACATGTAATCAACTGCCACTAGGATGTATTTATTTCCGAATGAACTAGGGAATGGCCCCATAAAATCAATACCCCATACATCAAATATTTCACATGATAGTATATATGTTTGAGGCATTTCATCACGTTTAGAGACATTACCTGTTCTTTGACATTTATCACATGAAGCGACATACCTATTGGCATCCTTGAATAGAGTGGGCTAATAAAAACCTGATTCGAGTATCTTATGTGCTGTCTTAATGCCACTGTAGTGTCCTCCTGAAGGTCCTGAATGGAAATGTTCTATAATCTTACTTGCTCCTGTCCTTGTAACGCATCTTGAATTACCCGATCTCGCATATATTCGGAAAAGAAAGGAATCTTCCCAAAAATAGTTTTTTGCATCAGCAAAGAATCGCTTTTTTTGGTGATGTGTTAATTTTTTTTGGCAAGATGTTAGTGGCAAATAATTCGTAATATCCTCAAACCATGGTACCTCAGAATGAGTTATCGAAAAGAGTTGTTCTTCTGGGAATGAATCGTTTATCTCTACTTCATTTAGCTATTCGATATGGGGATTTTTGAGTCTAGAGAGGTGATCACCGCAAGGTTCTCGGCTCCTTTCTTATCCCGTATTTCCAAATCAAATTCTTGTAAAAGTAAAATCCATCTTATGAGTCGTGGTTTCGCATCGGAGTTTAGTTAATAGATAATGAAGAGTCGAGTGGTCAAGTGAAAACGACAACTTTAGATAATAATAAATACTGCCTAAATTTGTCAAAAGCAAAAACTACAACTCAGCGCCTTTCTCCGTGGTGGTGTAGTTTTCCGTGTGCGGTGTCAAAGTTTTGCTAGCATAATAGATTGGCTGAAAATGCTTGCCTCTTCGTTGTCCCAGCATTGCACCCTCATGCGAAATCACTTGCATCACACATTAGTTCAAAGGGTAGATTCCAATCGGTGCAATTATAATCGGAGCATTTATTAGTCTATCCTTAAGGATATTGAATGCGTCTAAACATTCCTCATCAAAATTGAAAGGAACATCTTTTTCTAGTAATTTTGTTAAAGGCTTAGCTATTTTAGAAAAATCCTTAATGAATCTTCTATAAAATCATGCGTGTCCTAAAAAACTTCTAATGGCCTTAACTGAACTAGAAGGAGGTAATTTTTCTATGGTTTCAATCTTTGCTTTATCTACCTCAATCCCTTTACTAGAAATTTTATGTCCTAATACAATTCCCTCTTGTACCATAAAGTGACATTTCTCCCAATTTAAAACAAGGTTTGTTTCCTCACATCTCATCAAGACTCGTTTTAAATTTTTAAGGCAAAGATGGAAAGAATTACCGTATACTGAGAAATCGTCCATAAATACCTCCATAATATCTTCTACAAGTTCATCAAAGATTTCCAACATGCAACGTTGAAAGGTAGCAGGAGCATTACATAATCCAAAAGGCATTCTTCGATAAGAAAACGCGTCGCATGGGGTATGTGAACGTTGTCTTCTCTTGATCTTCAAAGCTATTGGGATTTGGAAATAACCGAGAGTCCATCTAGGAAGCAATAGTACATATGCCCCGATAACCTTTCTAGCATTTGATCAATGAAGGGTAGAGGAAGTGATCTTTTCTAGTGGCGTCATTTAGCTTCTCGTAATCTATGCAAACTCTCCAACTGTGTGGTGTCTGGTAGGAATTAGTTCATTCTTTTCAGTTAGCTACCACGGTCATGCCTCCTTTCTTTGGGACAACTTGCACAGGACTCACCCACTTGCTGTCAAAAATAGGATAAATTATTCCAGCATCTAGAAGTTTAATTACCTCGACTTTCATGACTTCTTTTACGTTGGGATTTAATCGTCTTTGTGGTTGCACGCATGGCTTGTACTCGTCTTCCATTAAAATTTTGTGGGTGCAAAATGTTGGGCTTATTCCTTTAATGTTAGAGATTTTCCAAGCTATGTCTTTTTATGTTCTCTTAGTACTGTATCAACTCCTCTTTTTCCCGAGGTTCTAGCTCAAGAGATAATTATCAGTAACGTATAATTTTCCCCAAGGAATGCATACTCTAAATGTTTTGGCAGTTGCTTTAATTCTAATTTAGGTGGTTCATCAATAGAGGGTTTTTGTTTTAAATCGTCATCGAATTCAATGCTTTCTTTTTTCGTTTGTCTTAATGACGATATTTTTGAATTTAGCTTGTGGACTTCATCTTCTTCCCCCTCTTCTTGAGAGTGACACAGTTCCATCGTGTCATCATGTAGAATTTCTTGTAATGAGTTTTGAATGATATGATCAGTGGTGTCAATAAAATAACAGGAATCATCTTGTTCCCTAGAATATCTCATGGCATCATAAATTTGAAAAATAATTTCCTCATCGCCTATCCTTAATGCAAGTTTACCATCACCTACATTGATAACAACCCTTTCAGTAGCTAAAAAAGGGCACCCTAGAATTAAGGGAACCCCATTGTCCTCATCCATGTCAAGCACAATAAAATCAACGGGGAAAATAAATTTATCGATTTTTACCAAGATATCCTCGATAACTCCTCTAGGGTGTTTAATAGATCTATCAGCTAACTGAATACTCATCCTAGTGGGTTTTGGTTCCCCAAGATTTAGTCGTTTAAACATTTTATAAGGCATTAAATTAATACTGGCACCTGGATCAGCTAATGCTTTCTTAATATTTAAACTACCAATTAAACAAGGAATAGTAAAACTTCCTGGGTCTTTTAATTTGGTTTGTAGCTTGTTTTGGAGGATGGCTGAACATTCTTCATTAAGCTCCACCATGGATACTTCTTCAAGCTTCCTTTTATTCGTTAGGAGTTCCTTTAAGAATTTTGCGTACGTCGGCATCTTGTGAAATGGCTTCAACAAAAGGTAAGTTAATATGTATCTATTTAAACAGTTCAAGAAACTTACCGTATTGGGCGTCTAATCGTTCTTTCTTTAACTGTGCTGGATATGGGATTGGTGGTTTACTTTCTTTGCGTATTGGAGTTACATCCCCAACTCTCATGTCCTTTGCTTTGTCATCTTCATGTTGTATTTTTTTCTTTGGTTCAACTAACTCCTTTCCACTTCTCGTTATAAATCGTCTTTACTGCTCTGTTGCTTTAGAAAAATCACTGATCGAATTTCGGAAATCATTTCAGTAAGTTGTCCAACTGACTTAGTGAGTTCTCCAACTTGTTTCTCTATCACTTTGATCGATGTTTGTTGGTCATCAAGTGTTGTCTCAGTCTTTCGGAAACGGGTCTTTGTGGAAGCTATGAATTTGTTCAGCGTCTCTTCAAGATTCGGCTTCTTTTCCTGTGGATAGGGCTGATTTTGGAAATTTTGAGGAGGTTGTTGTCTTTGATTTCCTTGATTTCCTTGACCTCCCTATGAAAAATTTGGGTGGTTCCTCCAACCTGGATTATAATTATTACTATATGGGTTATTATTAGATCTGAAATTGTTACCTATATAGTTCATCTGTTCACTCTCTGTGCCCGGTTGGTAGGGTGGGTACTCAGGATTCGCGACAGTTCCACTTATGTCGCACTGCATTACTGGATGTACCTGCGAAGAACACAAACTATCAAGCTTTTTATTCATCATCTCTACCTGTGTTGATAGCATGGTTACAGCATCTATGTTGAAAACTCCGGTCGATTTTGTTGGTTTGGTCCTTGTAACCTGCCACTGATAGTTATTCAATGACATCTCTTCAATAAACTCGTAGGCTGCCTCAAGAGTTCTATTATTCAAGGTTCCACCGGTGGCTGAATCAATTAGTTGTCTCGTTGAGGGGTTTACACCGTTATAGAAAGTCTGGACTTGGAGCCACAAAGGTAAACCATGGTGCGGACACCTTCTCAAGAGATCCTTATATCTCTCCCATGCATCGTATAATGTCTCTAAATCTATCTGCACAAAAGAAGAGATATCATTTCGTAATTTGGCCGTTTTGGCCGGTGGGAAATATTTTAATAAAAATGTTTCGGTCATTTGATCCCCTGTAGTGATTGACCCTCGTGGTAGCGAGTTTAACCACTGTTTAGCTTTATTCCTTAATTAAAAGGGAAATAACCGAAGTCCTATGGCATCATCAAAAACGCCATTTATTTTGAAGGTATCACAGAACTCTAAAAAGTTAGCTATATGAGTATTTAGATCTTCGTCCTGCAAACCATCAAATTGAACAAACTGTTGAATCATTTGTATAGTGTTAGGCTTTAATTCAAAATTATTTGCAGCTGTAGCAGGCCTAACAATACTTGATTCGGCTCCTGTTAAATGAGGTTTAGCATAATCAAACATAGTACGAGGAGCATTATTTTCTCCCACATCTTGTGGTGGTGGGTTATTTTCGTCCATCCCTTCAGTAGGATTGGATCTGTCTTCCCGTTTTTCTTCCGTGTAATTTAGGGCTCGCCTAATTTCTCTGCGATTCCTGCGAACGGTAGCGTCAATATCACTATCGTATACTAAAGGTCCTCTCGGGTTCCTTCTAGTCATAAACTAGAGGTACCTGCTAGGAAAAGAAAGAAAGAAAATTTAGCAAAATTTAAAAATAATCAAAATAAAAATAAATTGCGGAAAATAAAAATAATGGCTAAAGTAATAAAAATAGAGCTTTCTTAATATTTTAGTTCCCCTGCAACGGCGCCAAAAACTTGATCGCTGTGAATCAGAGCTTTAAAATTTATAAAAAGAATGATCGAACCTGGAAACTAACTCTAACAACGATTGAGGCAAGTGCACCTATCGAACAGTAGTATAGCTTAGGCAAGACCAGATTATCGAACCCAAAGGAACTAAAAGTACTAATACTAACTTTCTTTTTATTATCTAGCCTAAAAATAAAGAGAGATTGTTTATCTAATCTAAATTAATTAACTACTAAACTAAAGACTCTAAGACAAAGAAGAATGAATTTGGAAAATAACTTAGGAAAAAACTCAGTTGATTTAGATGATACCCTAGGAAGAATCCACCTAGACTTCACTTGTTACCTAACACTAAACCATACGATTTATTCACTTAGTTTGATCCGTAAGACTCCCTAATGTATATTAAACCCTCTCTCGAGGCGAATAACGTCTAACCCTAGGTTAATTAGTTGAACTCTCGTTCTCTTATAATAACCCCCTAGAATAGCAGTAAATCGATCTATGGGTTCCCATATTAGGTTTCACCCTAATCCGGCAAAATCTCGTCACCCTATCTCTAGGCGTGCAATCAACTCCGCTTAATTATGTTGGATCTACTCTTAGGCAGGGTCTATTCCTCCTCCACCTAAGCACATTAAATTTGGATTAAGCTCACATAATTAAGAACAAACTAAGTATTTATCATATAATTCAGAAAACAATAACAAGATTCATCATAGGTTTCATCCCCTTCGGGTATCCGAAGGGTTTAGTTCAGAAAAATAAAGGAAAACATCTCAAGAGAAAGGATAAAAAAAACATAAGAAATCCATAAAACCCCCTCAAGGAATTGAAGGAGAGATCCTCCGTCTTGAGTATAATTCTGGCTTCTTGAGATGGATCAACTGGCTATCCCTGAGTGAATCCCCACAAATCTGCCTTCTCTGGCCTAGCACGACGCCCCTAGACGATGGCTTTGGGCTCCCCCTCTTAGGTCATACTTAGGGTGTATTTATAGGCTTTTGAAATACATTTCTTTCTCCCTGAGTATCCTTTCCCGAATGAAATTGCTCTTCTCCACGGTAGAGGCACGGCCATGGCACACGCCCGTGTGAATCGTGGCCAGGCTGTGTTCAGATTTCTATAATGAGACACGGTCGTGTGAGCCGGGGTTAGACCGTGTTCTAGATGATTGACTTGGCACGGCCGTCTGGGTCCAAGTCCAGGCTGTGTCGATTTCCTCTTTGACCCGTTTTGGTCCGTTTTGAGCCCGATTTCTCGTTCTTTTTATCCTTGGGTGCTTTCCTGAGTATAAGACATGAAAAGAAAGGATTAAGAGCACCTTTTTACATAAATCAAGGGATAATTCATCCAAAAGCATACTAAATGTGGGATTAAAATATGTTACTATTTCGGTTTATCAGCATGTATAGGGACTAGACAAGTTAGTGAATTTTGTTGTATAAGGCTATGATGTGTTGGCCTTTAGATGGATAATCTATTTTGTATAATGCCATAGTTATTGCCACTTTATTATATGAAAAGATGTAGTTATCTAAGTGAGATTGTAAGATTTTGAGTTGATTATGGATGTGTTGAATGAGTGCATGATTGTGTATGCTAGAAGGGTGAAAAGAACTTGGCAAATAGCTTTGTTCTTGTCCATGTGGGTAGACACACGGGCGTATGTCTAGGCCATGTGTGACACACGGTCAGCCCATGGGCATGTGACTTGGCAGTGTGTCCCATGCATGTTAGTATTTGAAGTCAGAATAGACCACGGACTAGTCACACGGGCGTGTGCCTAGAACGTGTTTGTTAATCAGTGTTGGCCACGGGCTAGCCACACGGGCGTGTGTCTAGACTCTAGGCCGTTTTAAGGTAGTTAGTGTGCACCACGGGTGGAGGGCACGAGCGTGTTCCCTAATCATGGGGCATTGGCAGAATGCTTGAGTTTTCATGCACGGGTAGTGACCATGGGCGTGTGTGACATCCACGGGCGTGCCAAATCTTACACGGGCGTGTGAGCCCTGTATAGATGGAAAAATTTTAAGATCGTCAGAGTTTCCGATATGGTCTAGAGAGCCTTCGTGTGTTTGAGAGAGGCCTCGTAAGTCAGGATTGAGGTTGTTGTGATGGCCAAAGAGAGTGGTCATGTTGTGCCTAAGTGGCGATCTTGAGGATTTTATTACGGTAACGCCTCGTGCCCTGTTCCGACGTTGATTACGGGTAAGGGGTGTTATAGACAAAGCCGATAGATTCTCGACCTACTTCGAGTAATCCGGAGGGCGAGGCTAGACAAGCCTTCTACCAAATGATGAATGATTGGTTTACACAATATATTCGGACTAATCCGGCTGCACCACAACCTCCACCCCCGATTAATCCTGTAACACCCCATACCCGAGTCGAAGACTAAGACTGGATACGATACATTACCATGCTTGAACTCGCTTAATCTTGTGCTTACGGACTATAAAATTTTGTTTCGAATTAAAAACTTCTCTTTCTTAGTCAAATCAGACATTTCATGGGCCTACGAGGCCTCAGACTTGCATCCCGAAACTTTCAGAACTCATCTGGAAACTTTCTCTCCAAACAGGGGTCACACGTCCGTGTGACTTGGGACACGCCCGTGCACCCCTAAAACATGCCCGTGACTTTTACCCGTGGTGGATACTGGCAATTTATACACGGCCTGGACACGCTCGTGGCCCCAAACCGTGCCTAAAACCCCAGCATTCTGCCAATGCCCTATGGCAAAGGCACACGCCCGTGCTTACCACCCGTGGTGCGCACTGACTACCTTAACACGGCCTAGAGTCTAAACACGCGCCCGTGTGACTGGTCCGTGGTCTATTCTGACTTAAGATACAAAGGTGCAGGGTGCACACGGCCTAGACACACACCCGTGTATCCAACCATGTGAGCACTTAGAGGCTATTTACCAAGCCAATTGCCACCCTGAAATCAAGACCAAACTCATGCTCAATTCAGCAACTCAAGTATTACATCTAACATGAACAAGGATGCATACTTCATTGATAGATTAAAATATACATACTTAATCATTCATGACTCATCTCTCTGGCCATATACAAAAAGAATACTAAGCTTGATAGCCAACAATTTGGCTAGTTTTAAAACATAACTCAAAATGAAATGTTTCTTATACATGTCATACTTAATATAAACAACTTGGCTATACCAAAATAGCGATTGATAGTGTGCTCAGAGCTCCGTGACGATGATCCATCCACGAGATTAGCTTGGCGGGTATATGGAAAGAAAGAATAAAAGACGTAAGCATTTAGCTTAGTAAGTTTGCATATAATGCACATAACAACATACTTGCTTCATATAAACCATTTGACATAAACAATGGTATCATAATTTCAGCTATAAAGCTTACTTACTCATATTTGATTCTTACGAATCTCATGATACTTACTAGTCTCATACTTGTGAAGTAAACAAGGTACCTGTATCACTTGATCACATTGATCAAAGATACTTTAGCATAATAATCATAATCTCTAACTTATCATTCATAACTTGAATAATACTCATTCTCAACTTGATGATAACTCTGCTTACTTAATTTCTTGTTATCTCATTTAAACTTTACTAGTTTGCCCAATGAATTTCTATGAATAACCGAGGATACTAAATCTCATCTCACACGCTTGATGCCAAAGCCATATCCTAGATACGGTCTTACATGGAATCTCTCATCTTGGTTTCGAGGCCATGTCTTGACATGGGCTTATACGAAGTCTTTCTCGTGAGTTCCCTTGGGAACTTACCATTGCCATGTCTTGACATGGTCTTACTTGGTACCTTTACTCATGAAATGGTCAATGCCGAGCCTTGGCTTGGACTTACATGAAATCTTCCTTGCTACTGACCAATGCCATGCCTTGGCTTTGACTTACATGGGATCTCTATCTCTTGATAGCTTTTCAATGCCAAGACTCATCTTGGACTTACATGACATCTTTGCTTGGAGACTCACCAATGCCATGCCTCGGCTTGGGCTTATATAGGTCTTCATCTCATAATAACTCTTTAATGCCAAGACTTGTCTTGGTCTTACATGTTAACTTGTCAGATTGCCGATGCCATGCCTCGGCTTGGACTTATACAGACTTTCTCATTTCATGTGATAGATCGAGTATCCTAAGCTATTCATCTTCAATCGGGGCTTTCTCATGCTTGATCTCATTGATTACTTTGTTTAACATAACATTAAACATTTTCATTATAATATTGTACATTATACTAAGCAATTCAATGATATTAATCATAAAGCTTAGAAATCATGCAAACTTACCTCGGTATACAAAATGTATGGAGGTATGCAATTTAGTCCTCGACTTTGTTCTTGCCTCGGTTTCGATCCGGGCTTCATTTTTCTTGATCTATAATCATAAATAGATCATTTAATACTCACATTGACTAAATTGACTCTTAACTCATACTTTGGTAAAATTACTATTTTACCCCTATACTTTCTCATATTTGAACTTTTACCCTAAGGCTCGTAAAATGAATCTCATTCGTCTTTCTTAAACTTCATGCTTAGCTGATTCATTTTCTCTACTATAGCAATCATCAATTCCCACTATTTCTAATAGGTATGACCAATTCCATAACTTTTACAAACTAGTCCTTACTAGCATTTTTCATGAAATTCACTTAGAAAAAGATGTTTATCTAACATCAAACTCTCATAAACTTACATAAAATATCATTTTACAAGCATGTCACTCTTGGGTAGATTTTTGAACATGCATCTTAGCTCATTTTATAGCTAAAAATAGCTAATTCATAATACGAGAACTTCAAAAACACGAAGAATATTAAAAACGGGGCTAAGATGAACTTATTAGCAAGCTTGAAAAAAATGAAGAACCCTAGCTATGGAGTCTCCAAATTTTTGGCACAAAAGGAAGAAGATGAATAGATTTTTATCATCTTTTTCCTATTTTAATCAATTATTAGACAAATGACCAAAATGTCCTTCTCTTTAAAAATTTCTATTTTTCTAACTCATGTCCATTTTTGTCCAAAAGTTATAATTTGGGAAATTGCTATTTAAGGACTCATAATTAATATTCTAAAGCTATTTCATATAAAAAGCTTCTAGAAACTCATATTTTGCAACTTTTGCAATTTAGTCCTTTTTTATCATTCCATGTCAATTTCACAAAATTTCTACATGGAACTTTAGTACTATGATGCAAACATGTCATAAACCTTAAGAACTCAATTTTACTGACTCAGGTTTGTGGTCTCGCACCACTATTCTGACTAGGCCCAGAATCGGGATGTTATAATTCTCCCCCTCTTAGGAATTTTCGTCCTCGAAAATCTTACCAAAGAAATAGGTTTGGGTCATCGGTTTCTCATGCTCTCTTCTCGTTCCCACGTAGCTTCTTCTATTCCATGTCTTTGCCACAATACTTTTACCAGGGCAATACTTTTATTCCTTAGTCGCTTGACTTCCCGAGCTAAAACCTTAATTGGTTCTTCACCATAAGTCATGTCGGGATGAATCTCTATTTCGACGGGTAATTACATGTGAAGGATCCGATCGGTAGCGTCTCAACATTCACACGTGAAACACATCATGAATCTTTTCTAAATCTGATGGCAAAGCCAATCGATAAGCTACCGGCCCAACTCTTTCAGTAATCTCGTATGGTCCGATAAAATGTGGACTCAACTTGCCTTTCTGGCCAAATCTGAGAACTTTTCTCCAAGGTGACACTTTCAAGAAAACTTTATCCCCGACTTGATACTCTATCCATTTCCTCTTTGAGTCCGAATAGGACTTCTGTTTGTCTGATGCAGCTTTTAAACTTTCTCATATCACTTTCACTTTCTCTTCAGCTTCTCTAACCAAATCAACCCCGTGAATTTGGTTTTCTTTTAGTTCAGTCCAAAATAAAGGCGTTCGGCACTTACGCCCATATAAAGCCTCATAAGGTGCCATCTTTAAGCTTGACTGATAGCTATTATTATAGGTAAACTCCACCAATGGGAGAAACTTTTCCCAACTGCCTCGGAATTCAAGAATACAACATTTGAGCATATCTTCGAGCACTTGAATTAACCTCTCTGACTGACCGTCAGTTTGAGGATGAAAAGCGGTACTAAAGTTTAACTTTGTACCCAAGGCTTCTTGTAACTTCTTCCAAAATCTGGATGTAAACCTCGGATCTCTATCTGAGATGATTGACAACGGAACACCGTGAAGCTTTACTATTTCTGAAACGTACAAGTTTACCAACTTGTCTAGTGAGTAATCAACTCGTACAGGTATAAAATGAGCTGACTTTGTGAGTCTATCAACTATAACCCATACAACATCTTTCTTGCTCGGAGATAATGGTAGACCCGTTACAAAATCCATAGTAATACGATCCCATTTCCACTCCGAAACCAAAATGGGTTGAAGCAAACCCGAAGGTACTTGGTGTTTAGCCTTTACTTGCTGACAAATCAAGCATTTGGAAACAAGCTCTGAAATATCTTTCTTCATTCTCGGACACCAATACTGTTGCTTCAAGTCATTATACATCTTGGAACCACCCGGATGTACAGACAAGCATCCGCTATGGGCTTCACGCAAAATTCCCTGAATAAGCTCTTCCTTTCTCGGTACACAAACTCTATCTTTGAACATCAGACTTCTATTAGGACTAATCCAGAAATCAGACTCAACATCTGTCTCGTACTGAGCTCTCTTGGCTTGTAATCCACTATCTTCTTTTTGAGTTTCAATGATCTCTTGGAGGAAAGTTGGTCTAGCTCTCAACTCAGCTAAAATAGAACCATCGTCGGATAAAGTCATCCGTGAATTCATTGCCCTTAATGCAAATAGGGACTTTCTGCTCAAAGCGTCAGCGACCACATTCGCCTTCCCGGGATGGTAGTCAATGACCAATTCATAGTCTTTTATCAACTCTAACCATCTTCGCTACCTTAAGTTCAACTCTCTCTGTGTCATCAAATAATTCAAACTTTTGTGATCGGTGAAGATCCGACATCTCTCACCATATAGGTGGTGTCCCCATATCTTCAATGCCAAGACTATGGCAGCCAACTCTAGATCGTGGGTCGGATAATTCTTCTCATGAGGCTTCAACTGTCTTGAGGCATAAGCAATCACTTTGCCTTCTTGCATAAGTACACAACCTATTCCATTTAACGATGCATCGCTGTAAATCACAAATTCTTTCCATGTCTCAGGTTGTACTAAAACTAGAGCTTCTGTCAACATCGCTTTCAGTTTCTCAAAACTTTGTTGGCATCTTTCAGTCCACTCAAACTTCACATTTTTCTGTAACAATTTCGTCATCGGGATTGCAATCATGGAAAACCCCTTGACGAATCATCTATAATAGCCGGCTAGGCCTAGAAAACTTCTAATCTCGAAGATATTCTTTGGCGGCTTCTAGTCCATAATAGCTGAAATCTTACCGGGGTCTACTCGAACTCCTTCTCCCGAGACAATATGTCCCAGAAATCCTACTTCCTTGAGCCAAAATTCACTTTTACTGAACTTGGCATATAATTGATTTTCTCGAAGAGTCTGTGAAACCGCACGTAGGTGCTCAAAGCATTCTCATTCTCATCTCGGAATAAATCGAAGATGTCGTCAATGAAAACGACTACAAACTTGTCGAGGTATGGTCTAAAAATGCGGTTCATTAAGTCCATGAATATCGCAGGAGCATTGGTCAAACCAAAGGGCATGACTAAAAATTCATAATGCCCATACCATGTTCAAAAAGCTGTCTTGGACACATCTGATTCCTTTACTCTCAGCTGGTAGTACCTCGATCTCATGTCTATCTTAGAGAACACAGTGGCTCCCTTCAATTGATCGAACAAATCATCGATCCTTGGCAATGGGTACTTGTTCTTTACTGTCACTTTATTAAGTTGACGGTAATCTATGCACAATCTCATGGTGCCATCTTTCTTTTTCACAAAAAAAAATAGGAGCACCCCATGGAGAACAACTTGATCTCGCAAAACCTTTATCTGTCAACTCTTGCAACTGTGACTTCAACTCTCTCAACTCTGTTGGAGCCATTCTGTAAGGAGTAATAGATATTGGTACAGTATCGGGAGCTAGCACAATGCTGAACTCAACTTCTCTAACTGGTGGTAGTCCTGGTAATTCTTCAGGAAAAACATCCACGTACTCACATACTATTGGTACTGACTCAATCTTTAACTCTGTTTCTTTATCATTCATCACAAAGGCCAAATATGCCTCATACCCTTTTCTTACGTATCTCTGTGCCGTCATGTGAAAAATCATTGCCGGAGATTTACTTTGCTCATCTGATTCTATATGGAGAGTATCCCCATTCTCACATCTCATCTCAATATATTTCTTCCCACAATTAACTATTACACCATGAGTGGTCAACCAGTCCATACCAAGAATGATGTCAAACTCATCAAATGGTAGCAACATAAGATTTGCTTTAAAGTAATGACCTCTAATCATTAATGGACAATCTTTACATACTTCATCAACTAACACACTCTTGCCTAAAGGATTAGACACCTTAATCGTAAATTCTAAAGAATCTATAGGCATATTCATACTAGAGACTAGTTTCATACAAATGTAAGAGTGTGTGGATCCGGGGTCTATTAAAGCAATAACTTTTATATCATAAAGAGAAAAGGTACCAGTAATAACATCAGGAGAAGATGCCTCTTCGCGAGCGCGAATGGCATAAGTCCTCGCAGGTGCCCTACCCTCGGGTCTCGTAGCCTGCTCTCTAGGGTTACCTCTACCACTTGCCCCACTTTCGAGGTTCCCTCTGCATGCCCGCTCTCGACCATACCCCCGGATCTCGGGTTCTGAGTTCTTTCTTCTTTCATCATCTCAGGACAATCTTTTATAAAGTGATCCTGGGAACCACATCTGAAACAAGCATTTTCATGCGCTCGACATTCACCAAGATGTCGTCTGCCACACTGTGGGCATTCAGGTCTGTCAGATCGGATATTCCCTACACTAGCAACTGAAGTAGTCTGTGCTTTGTTTCCCGAACTCTGTCTACTCTTGTTTTTCTTGGAAAATCCAATGGAAGTAGCCGAACGGGTAGGGAAATCTCTTGACTTCTTGGATGAAGATTGGAATGACTTATTCCACTGTCTCTTTCTCGAGTCACGAGACTCCATTTCAGACTTTTTCTTCTCTCTTACTAGCTCTTCGGCTTTGCAAGCCCTCTCTACTAGCACCACGAATTCCTTTAGTTCTAAAACAGCTACAAATAGTTTGATGTCATCATTTAGCCCATCTTCAAATCTCTTGCTCATGATGGCCTCGGTGGATACACTGTCTCGAGCATATTTACTGAGTCGTACAAATTCACGCTCGTAATCAGTCACAGACATCTTGCCTTGCTTTAGTTCTAGGAATTCTTTTCTTTTCTGGTCCACAAACCTTTGACTGATATACTTTTTCTTGAACTCTTCTTGGAAAAATTCCCATGTGATCTTTTCTCTCGGTACCACCGACACAAGAGTGTTCCACCATTGGTAAGCAGAATCTCTTAAAAGAGAAACTACACACTTCATGCATTCCTCAGATGTGCATGACAACTCATTAAATACCTACGATGGTATTTTCTAACTGAGTCGAGCTTTTTCCGGATCATCATCTTTTCTAGCCCAGAATTCTTCTGCCCCATGTTTCCTGATTCTATCGACTGGAGGCTTCTCTCCTCTTACCACCTCTACTACTTGAAGGGCTACTGGGATAGGTTGAGGAATAGGTGGGGGGTGGAGGGGGTTGTGCATTCGGGTTCGTACGAATGAACTCCGTATACCATGTATTCATCATATGGGGGAAGGCTTCTCTAGCCTCTTCTCCTCCTTCTTGACTCACCGTAGTGGGTCTATTCTCATTCTCGTTCGGCACCGTCCCTTCAGCGAGAGCCGGTGCGTTACTTTCTACGTCATCCGCTACAGCTCTATCAGGATCCATTTACTAAATGTATAAACATAATTTAAGTCATCAGGAGTCATCACACTATCATTATAAAAAAATTCTTACGTATGGCATGTATAGCTAGACTCGTGCTCGTGCTACGTTAGTCCTAGAACCAACTAAACCGTAGCTCTGATACCACTAAATGTAACACCCCATACCCGAGTCCGAGACTAAGACTGGATACGAGACATTACCATGCTTGAACTCACTTAATCTTGTGCTTACGGACTATAAAATTTTGTTTCAAATTAAAAACTTCTCTTTCTTAGTTAAATCAGACATTTCATGGGCCTACGAGGTGAAACACCCCAAACCCGGCCCACGAGTCCTAACCGGATCTGGTATGTTCCTCAAAACAACATTTGAAACTCCGATTGTTTGTTAAGAAAAATTTCGTTACTTTGGGTTGGACTCGAGTTGAAAACAAGTTTATCTTACATTGGAAACCATTTGTTTTAGGGTGTCCAAAACATTTAGAGTTCATTTTTAAATAAAAACTTATTTAGTCTTCAATTTGATAAAAATTCATAACATAGTAAATTTGAATAAAAGCAAATCAAAAACAGTTCATACTAGTGGCCTTATTACATCGAAGCAAAACCCGAAATAAATCCAAGATATTGATAAGAAAATGAAGAGTCCAAATTGAAAATAATCTTTGTCTTTGAGCATGGCCACCACTAAGCTCCCACAGGCCGGTCCATCACCGAGTGTCACCTGAAAAATATTTCCCAACGAGGTGAGTCAAACAGACTCAATGTGTAACCAACACTAAATCCCAATAGTTTAGGCATATCGGTTCATACATATGCATATAATTAAATAATAAAATGATGCAAACCCAACCCAAACCTAGTTACCATCCGCTACACATCACCTGTACCAACCTCGCACACCGTGGGGGACTACTAAGTCAACCCTCCATCCGCTACACATCATCGAGAGCGCCACTGCGGTCGGCGTGCTCATCGCCCTTATAAATTCGTGGCGAGCCACCACATAATAATTTGTGACATAAGTCACCACATTCAAATTATGTGACCGAAGTCACCTCATTCATATATTGTGACCGAAGTCACCACATTCACATATTGGGGTATAAAACCGCCAATCACTTCCCCTTTCATAATCACCCACATGCCCATGTCATACATTTCATGCAATATCATGCCTTATTTCACATTCTTATCACAGTTCACATAGGTGCCATATCACATATCCATAATAAGATAACTATAGTAGTAGTAAATTAACGTACCTGAGTACTTTGTACCATTGCATGGTACCTTTGGCCACATTCATATTATTGTAAACACACATAATTAATTTAAGCCGTAATCTAATAAGGTTTAGTGTGGGGTACACACCTAGTATCAACGCTTTCCTGAAAACCCGAAAACCTGATCTAACGCTTTAGATCCTTAGTCCCTACATTCGGCCAACATCTTAATATTTAAACAAAAGCCTATTCGGCTATAGAATCAAATCCCGAAGGATTAACGAAACCAGCTTCCTCACCTTGTCACGATTTGAATATTAATCAAATCCCAAACTTGTAGTCTTTCCTCCTTGCATTCAATCACTTGACTAGGTTAGTTTTCGGCTTTTTAATAAAATAAGGAATAGATCTAGGTTGCTAAATAGGCCTTGGCCGAATACACATGTTCACTTACCCTGTGAATCTTAATCCCGGAAACAACCACTTGATTGGGGGTATCTTAGATAACCGAATTCTAAATGCTCTCCCCTAGAAGTCGGCTATTCCAGAACAAATCCTGAAATTCCTATCCAAACCGCTTTGCGAAGGGATCACAAAAGATCTCTAACTTGGTTGCTATTCGGCCAAGACTGAGAAGAGATGAGGTGGGAGAATTTCGGCAATGGCTTGGGGAATCAATGAAGATTCGGCTTCAATGGAAAAAGGAAAATAACATTGTGGTTCGGCCTTTTAAAAATATGGAGAGGGAGAGTGTGAAGCTTAGGAGTTTCAGCAATGGTGAATATAGAAGGAAGAAGATTTCGGCTTGACAAAATAAAAAGAGAAAAGAGGATATTACTAGAGAATTCATCAGAGAGAAAGGAAGGAAAAGGAAAAGAATGAATAATGGCCTTAATTCCTCCTTTGGCTGAAAATACTAACCTTAGTCTCCCCCAATCGGCCAACTCCTCTCTCTCAATCCAATCCCTTGTTTTTCTCTTACTTTATCTCTTATCTTTATTTATTCAAAATAAATAAAATAAATCTACATTTATCTATCTATTTAGCTGAATTTTTATAAGGAATTATCCAAGTCAAATCCTCATCCATCTAGTCTCCCCATGTCGTCCATCACCTTCCCATTGCCAAAAAAATAAAAATTCCCTTATTGCTTTCCTTGTGGCTCGAACTTAAGACCTCCTTGCACTGCATATGGCGTCACTTATCTGGGCTTTAAGTGGTGCCTCCAAGCCACTTAGACAAGCCCATTTCTGTGTCATATTTCCCTTACAAATTTCCTTAAGGCCTTATTAAGCTTAGCTCCCCTTTTAAACTTAAAAATCCAATAATTTCTAAGGCATTTAACTATACACTAAGGTTCACAAAAATTCATAGAACACATTCAGAATATTCATAAGCATGCTACATCATCTAATTTAGTATTAATGCATAAGCCATAATCCAGGATATTACAGTTCTACCCCCCTTAAAATAATTTCGACCTCGAAATTACCTGGCTAAAATAAGTGAGGGTATTGCTGTCGCATTGCTTCTTCTGGCTCCCACGAAGCTTCTTCCGATCTGTGATTACGCCATAACACTTTGACCAAAGGAACTGACTTCCTTCGCAACACTTTCACATCTCGTTCCAAGATCTGAATCGGCTCTTCCTCGTAGGACAAATCCGGCCTTAATTCCACCTCTTCAACCGGAACTACATGAAATGGATCTGATCGACAACAACGTAGCATAGAAACATGGAATACGTCGTGCATCTGCTTCAACTCCGGTGGCAACTCTAACTGGTATGCCACTGGTCCAACTCGCTTTAATACCCAATAAGGTCCTCTAAACCTTGGATTTAGCTTCCCTTTGCGACCAAATCTCATCACCTTCTTCCAAGGCGATACCTTCAGAAACACTTGATCTCCCACATCAAATTCTATTTCTTTCCTCTTAAGATCTGCGTATGACTTCTGCCTGTCAGATGCTTTCTTCAACCGTGCGTGAATTATCTCAACTTTCCCTTCAGATTCTGCCAGAATCTCTGGACCCAAAACTCGTCGTTCCCCCAATTCCGTCCAACACGTAGGAGTGCGACACTTTCGTCCATACAGCACTTCATACAGTGCCATCCGAATACTGGCTTGATAACTGTTGTTGTATGCAAATTCTGCTAATGGCAAATATTCTTCCCAACTTTCTCTGAAGTCTATCACATAGCCCCTCAACATATCCTCTAACACTTGGATTACCCGTTCAGACTGCCCGTCCGACTGTGGATGAAAAGCCGTAGTGAAATCCAATTTAGTGCCCAAAGCCTGATGTAGAGCCTTCCAAAACCGAGACGTAAACCTTGGATCCCTATCTGAAATAATTGATAGTGGCACTCCATGCAACCTCACAATTTCTGCCACATATAACTTTGCTAACTTCTGCAAAGAATAATCAACTCTTACCGGAATGAAGTGCGCGGACTTGGTCAACCGGTCCACTATCACCCATACTGAGTCCTTCTTAGTAGGCGTAAGGGGAAACCCACTAACGAAGTCCATGGTAATTCTCTCCCACTTCCACTGCGGAATCATTATCGGTTGAAGCAATCCTGACGGAACTTGGTGTTCAGCCTTGACTTGCTGACACGTCAAGCATTTCCCCACAAATTCGGTAACTTCCCTTTTTAGACCAGGCCACCAAAACTGTTCCCTTAAATCCCTGTACAACTTAGTACCTCCAGGATGCATAGCATAGGGGCTACCATGCGATTCCTGAAGAATCCTCTGCCTTAACTCCTTGTTCCTCGGCATACAGACCTTACCCTTAAAACACAACACTCCTTCATTATTAATACCATAATCTTCCAACTTTCCACTCTGCACTTGATGCAACTTAACACTTAAGTCTTCATCCACTAACTGACTTTCCTTCACCTCATTCAGCCATGACGGCTTAACTTGCAACTCTGCCAGCAGACTTCCATCGTCATACAAGCTTAGATGTGCAAACATTGCCCTTAGATCAGACACCACTTTCCGACTTAAGGCATCTGCCACTACATTCGCCTTGCCCGGATGATACTCTATGGAACAATCATAATCCTTCAGTAATTCCACCCACCTTCGCTGTCTCAGATTCACTCTTTTCGAGTCGTGATACTTAAGACTCTTGTGGTCCGTGTAGATCACTGACTTTTATCCATAAAGATAATGCCTCCATACCTTAAGAGCAAAGACCACTGCCGCCAATTCCAAGTCATGCGTCGGGTAGTTAACCTCGGGTGGCCTTAATTGTCGAGATGCATAAGCTACAACCTTCCCGTCTTGCATTAGAACACATCCTAATCCTGTGTGAGAAGCATCACAGTACACCACAAAGTCCTTTCCTGCCTCTGGCTGAATCAAAACCGGAGCTTCAGTCAAAACTCTCTTAAGCTTCTCAAAGCTCTCCTATTGCCTATCTGTCCAAACGAAAGGTACCTCCTTTCTCAACAACTTTGTCAACGGTGCGGCTATTGAAGAAAATCCTTCCACAAACCTTCTATAGTAGCCTGCCAATCCCAAGAAACTTCGAATCTCAGCCACAGACTTAGGTGGTTTCCAATCCAGCACTGCTTTGATCTTCCTAGGATCCATCCTTATCCCTTCTGCAGACACTACATGCCCTAAGAATGCAACCTCCTTAAGCCAAAACTCGCACTTGCTGAATTTGGCATATAGCTTCTTCTCCCTTAACACTTGCAACACTTTCCGGAGATGCTCGTCATGTTCTTCCTCAGACTTGGAGTATACTAGGATATCGTCGATGAACACAACGACGAACCGATCCAAGTAGGGTTGAAAAACCCGGTTCATCATATCCATGAACGCGGCTGGGGCGTTCGTCAAACCGAATGGCATCACTACGAACTCATAATGTTCGTATCTTGTCCGAAAAGTTGTCTTATGGATATCCGCTTCCTTCACCTTAAGCTGATGATATCCAGACCTTAGGTCTATCTCTGAGAATACCGCTGCCCCCTTAAGCTGATCGAACAAGTCGTCTATCCTTGGCAAAGGGTACTTGTTCTTGATGGTCAGCTTATTCAACTGACGATAATCTATGCACATATGCATAGTCCCATCTTTCTTCTTCACAAACAAGACCGGTGCTCCCCATGGAGACAGACTGGGTCGAATGATCCCACGATCAAGCAACTCTTGGATTTGAGCCTTGAGCTCAACCAACTCCTTCGGTGCCATTCTATACGGAGCGATAGATACTGGCGCCATTCCAACCAGCAAGTCAATTCCAAACTCCACCTCCCTGTCCGGGGGTATTCCAGGTAACTCCTTCGGAAAGACGTCCACAAACTCCTTTACTGTTCTAACTCCACTAACTCCCCCTTCTTTGGCATCCAACACCCTAACAAAAGTCAGAAATGCCTTGCACCCTTTCCGAACCATTTTATCAGCCTTTAAGGCAGAGACTACGTTAGACAAGTAGTTTCTTCTTTCTCCTATCATAATTATCGCCTCATCCTCCGACGTCTTTAACTCCATTTGTTTAGCTGCACAATCCAATATAGCCTGATGTTCCACTAGCCAGTCCATACCAAGTATGAGATCGAATTCTCCAAAGAGTTGTTCCATTAAGTCGGCAGAGAATACCATTCCTTGAATCTCTAGAGGTACTCTCCAAAAGATCTTATTCACCACTACAGTTTGACCTAATGGGCTTACTACAGTCATCTCCCTATCTGAAAGTTCAGTGTCTATGCCTAGTGTTTCAACTACACTACTTGCAACATAGGAATGGGTCGAGCCCACATCAATCAAAGCAAAGTAAGGCTTGCCAAATATAAGGAACGTACCGGTTATGAAGTCCGGTGCGTCTCCGTCCTCCCTCCGGTGAACCGCATACACTAAACCCGGCTGTCTTGCTTCAGTATTACCAACACCTCGGCCCGGTGTTCCTCGTCCCCTTCCAGCATCGTCACCTCTACCATTCGGACCACGACCTCGCTGAGGCTGCTGTCCCCTTCTACCAGCCTGATTGTCATTCTGCCCTGTTGGTCGGCCCCCGTCTATCATTATAGGACAGTCTTTGATCACGTGTTCCTTAGACCCACACTTAAAGCATCCTTCCGTTTTCTTCCAACACTCTCCTAAGTGCTTTTTCCCACACACAGTACAAGTACGGTACTGTCCGCCTGTACCAGCTTGTTGACCTCACGGCCCATCAACTCTAGGCCTCTTTTGAGCGTTCCCAGCTGACCCTGCTGGTCCAAACCCTCTTTTCTACCTATTCCGATCAGAGTTCTGCCTTATAGAGTCCTTAACTCCTTCGGCCACTTTAGCCTTCTCCACTAGTACGGCAAATTCCCGCTCCTACTGCGGGGCTATCAGCAACCTTAGGTCATCCCTAAGTCCGTCCTCAAACCGGACACACCGTTCATGCTCCGTAGCCACTATCCCTCGAGCATACCGACTCAGCCTTAAGAATTCAGCCTCGTACTCTGCTACAGACTTATTCCCTTGAACCAACCCCAAAAATGCCTTTCTCTGCGCATCAATATAATGTGTACCAACATACTTCTTCTGGTAGGCTGTTTTAACATATTCCTAGGTAAGATCCTCGCCTATGGCACCATCCCGAACTGTGAGCCACCATTGATAGGCTTCATCGCGTGGCGATGCCACCATTCCTTTCGACTTCTCTCTCGGCGATTAAATCGAGCTCATCCATGATTAGTTCTGTCGCCTCCAACCAATACTCACCGCATCGGGTGCCACACCGATACACCACGGAACACCTCACTCCCATTGGCTCGTAGTCGCTCGGTCTGATTTCCGAGCTCCCATACCTCTACTGCTCCGACCACCATCTCAAGAACTCGCGGCATTGCTCGCGCGATCGCATCCTCCCCGTCGATCTTGCGCTTAACACCAACAGCTGGTGGTGGGGGTGGTGGTACCTTATTTTCGGACCCTTGTCCAGACCTAACGGGTTCCGATACGGTCATTCTGCCTCTACCACGTCCTCGCACATTACGACCACGTCCCCTAGAACTCATGTCTACGATCGTGCTTTAATCTGATTAAGAATTTTTTATGCATTAGTATTTTGTTCCACTAATTATCCGCGAAGAAATTTTATGAAAGAAGTTTAGAAGTAGTTCTTTCGATCGATCAAAGTTTCAAGTCTTCTATCCTAATTTAAAGGAGCACATTCATTCAACACACATTCATCATTCAAACATTTTCGTCATATTCCTATCCCATAGGTATTTTCGTCATTTCACCTACAGGGGTATTTTGGTAATAAATCGGGGTTAATTTAAAAATTTGTAAATCAGGGGTAATTTCGTAAAAAAAATTTCCAAACTAGGGTGGCTGGTCCCTTTCGGGTTTTAATTATAGGGTTTAGCCCATCAACGAGTCCTCATAACTAGAGTGAATAGTCACCACGCACCAGGTAGGATTCCAGCGAAGAGGAGGTGAGTCGCTAAGACTGCTTAAATACCAAGCTCTCCCTGAATCCACTCCTAGGCATGCGTCTGCCTATTTCCACACCCTAACTCGACTAAGGTGAATAGTCACTACGCACCAGGTAGGATTCCAGCGAAGAGGGGGTGAGTGACTAAGACTGCTTAAATACCAAGCTCTTCCAGATCCAATCCTAGACATGCGTACGATGGTTACCACACCTTAGTCTTGTGGCTCGTTAACGGGTTTGTTTAGTGAAATTAAGTCTTATGAAAGTTTAAGAAGTGGTTTAAACTAAGCCTATAGTCCATCAGAATCTATTTAAACTAGTCTATGTCCCATAAAGCCCATAAAGCCCACATGTATATCACACAATGGTTTAGGGTACTTACCTGGCGGACTTGGGTCGGAGACGCAGGTGCCATGCTGAGCTAACAGACCAGTTATCCTTTTAAGAGCCCATTTTTAGAAAATGTTTTGGAGCCCAAAAACCCCAGAGCTGAGTTTTGAACTGGGCTCTAATACCAATTTGAAACACCCCAAACCCGGCCCACGAGTCCTGACCGAATCTGGTATGTTCCTCAAAACAACATTTGAAACTCTGATTGTTCGTTAAGAAAAATTTCGTTACTTTGGGTTGGACTCGAGTTGAAAACAAGTTTATCTTACATTGGAAACCATTTGTTTTAGGGTGTCACAAACATTTAGAGTTCATTTTTAAATAAAAACTTATTTAGTCTTCAATTTGATAAAAATTAAGTAACATAGTAAATTTGAATAAAAGCAAATATAAAACAGTTTATACTAGTGGCCTTATTACATCAAAGCAAAACCGAAAATAAATCTAAGATATTGATAAGAAAATGAAGAGTCCAAATTGAAAATAATCTTTGTGCTTTGAGCATGGCCACCACTAAGCTCCCACCGACCCGGTCCATCACTTTGAGTGTCACTGAAAAATATTCCCCAACGGGGTGAGTCAAACAGACTCAATGTGTAACCAACACTAAATCCCAATAGTTTAGGCATATCAGTTCATACATATGCATATAATTAAATAATAAAATGATGCAAACCCAACCCAAACCTAGTTACCATCCGCTACACATCACCCGTACAGCAACTCGCACACCGTGGGGACTACTAAGTCAACCCTCCATCCGCTACACATCATCGAAGGCGATCATTTGCATCGACGTGCTCATCGCCTCTAAAAATTCGTGGCGAGCCACCACATAATAATTTGTGACATAAGTCACCACATTCAAATTATGTGACCAAAGTCACCTCATTCATATATTGTGACCAAGTCACCACATTCACATATTGGGGTATAAAACCGCCAATCACTTCCCCTTTCATAATCACCCACATGCCCATGTCATACATTTCATGCAATATCATGCCTTATTTCACATTCTTATCACAGTTCACATAGGTGCCATATCACATATCCATAATAAGATAACTATAGTAGTAGTAAATTAACGTACTGAGTACTTTGTACCATTGCATGGTACCTTTGGCCACATTCATATTATTGTAAACACACATAATTAATTTAAGCCGTAATCTAATAAGGTTTAGTGTAGGGTACACACAGTATCAACGCTTTCTGAAAACCCAAAACTGATCTAACGCTTTAGATCCTTAGTCCCTACATTCGGCCAACATCTTAATATTTAAACAAAAGCCTATTCGGCTATAGAATCAAATCCCGAAGGATTAATGAAACTAATTCCTCACCTTGCTGCCGATTTGAATATTAATCAAATCCCGAAACTTGTAGTCTTTCCTCCTTGCATTCAATCACTTGACTAGGTTAGTTTTTGGCTTTTTAATAAAATAAGGAATAGATCTAGGTTGCTAAATAGGCCTTGACCGAATACACATGTTCACTTACCCTGTGAATCTTAATCCCGGAAACAACCACTTGATTGGGGGTATCTTAGATAACCGACTCAGATGCTCTCCCTAGAAGTCGGCTATTCCAGAACAAATCTCAAAATTCCTATCCAAACCGCTTTGCGAAGGGATCACAAAAGATCTCTAACTTGGTTGCTATTCGGCCAAGACTGAGAAGAGATGAGGTGGGAGAATTTCGGCAATGGCTTGAGGAATCAATGAAGATTCGGCTTCAATGGAAAAAGGAAAATAACATTGTGGTTCGGCCTTTTAAAAATATGGAGAGGGAGAGTGTGAAGCTTAGGAGTTTCGGCAATGGTGAATATAGAGGAAAGAAGATTTTGACTTGACAAAATAAAAAGAGAAAATAGGATATTGCTAGAGAATTCGGCAGAGAGAAAGGAAGGAAATGGAAAAGAATGAATAATGGCCTTAATTCCTCCTTTGGCCGAAAATACTAACCTTAGTCTCCCCCAATCGGCCAACTCCTCTGTCTCAATCCAATCCCTTGTTTTTCTCTTACTTTATCTCTTATCTTTATTTATTCAAAATAAATAAAATAAATCTACATTTATCTATCTATTTAGCCAAATTTTTATAAGGAATTATCCAAGTCAAATCCTCATCCATCTAGTCTCCCCATGCCGTCCATCACCTTCCCATTGCCAAAAAAATAAAAATTCCCTTATTGCTTTCCTTGTGGCTCGAACTCAAGACCTCCTTGCACTGCATATGGCGTCACTTACCTGGGCTTTAAGTGGCACCTCCAAGCCACTTAGACAAGCCCATTTCTGTGTCATATTTCCCTTACAAATTTCCTTAAGGCCTTATCAAGCTTAGCTCCCCTTTTAAACTTAAAAATCCAATAATTTCTAAGGCATTTAACTATACACTAAGGTTCACAAAAATTCATAGAACACATTCAGAATATTCATAAGCATGCTACATCATCTAATTCAGTATTAATGCATAAGCCATAATCCAGGATATTACACGAGGCCTCAGACTTGTGTCCCGAAACTTTCGGAACTCATCTGGAAACTTTCTCTCCAAACAGGGGTCACACGTCCGTGTGACTTGGGACACGCCCGTGCACCCCTAAAACATGCCCGTGTCTTTTACCCGTGGTGGATACTGGCAATTTACACACGGCCTGGACACGTCTGTGGCCCCAAACCGTGCCTAAAACCCTAGCGTTCTCGCCAATGCCCCACGGCCAGCACACGCCGTGCTTACCACCCGTGGTGCGCACGACTACCTTAACACGGCCTAGAGTCTAAACACACGCCCGTGTGGTGGTCCGTGGTCTATTCTCGACTTAAGATACAAAGGTGCGGTGTGCACACGGCCTGAGACACACGCCTGCGTGTGTCCAACCGTGTGAGCACTTAGAGGCTATTTACCAAGCCAATTCCCACCACGAAATCAAGACCAAACTCATGCTCAATTCAAAGAACTCAAGTATTACATCTAACATGAACAAGGATGCATACTTCATTGATAGATTAAAATATACATACTTAATCATTCATGACTCATCTCTTTGGCCATATACAAAAATAATACTAAGCTTGATAGCCAACAATTTGGCTAGTTTTAAAACATGACTCAAAATGAAATGTTTCCTATACATGCCATACTTAATATAAACAACTTGGCTATACCAAAATAGCGATTGATAGTGTGCTCTGAGCTCCGGTGACGATGATCCACGAGATTAGCTTGGCAGGACTACATGGAAAGAAAGAATAAAAGACGTAAGCATTTAGCTTAGTAAGTTTGCATATAATGCACATAACAACATACTTGCTTCATATAAACCATTTGACATAAACAATGGTATCATAATTTCAGCTATAAAGCTTACTTATAACTGATTCTTACGAATCTCATGATACTTACTAGTCTCATACTTGTGAAGTAAACAAGGTACCTGTATCACTTGATCAGCATACTTTAGCATAATAATCAGAATCTCTAACTTATCATTCATAACATGAATAATACTCATTCTCAACTTGATGATAACTCTGTTTACTTAATTTCTTGTTATCTCATTTAAACTTTACTTGTTTGCCCAATGAATTTCTATGAATAATCGAGGATACTAAATCTCATCTCACATGCTCGATGCCAAATCCATATCCTAGATACGGTCTTACATGGAATCTCTCATCTTGGTTTTGAGGCCATGGCTTGACATGGGCTTATACGAAGTCTTTCTCGTGAGTTCCCTTGGGAACTTACCATTGCCATGTCTTTACATGGTCTTACTTGGTACCTTTACTCATGAACAGGTCAATGCCGAGCCTTGGCTTGGACTTACATGAAATCTTCATTGTTACTCACCAATGCCATGCCTTGGCTTGGACTTACATGGGATCTCTATCTCTTGATAGCATTTCAATGCCAAGACTCGTCTTGGACTTACATGACATCTTTGCTTGGAGACTCACCAATGCCATGCCTCAACTTGGGCTTATATGGGTCTTCATCTCATAATAACTCTTCAATGCCAAGACTTGTCTTGGTCTTACATGATAACTTGTCTGATTGCCGATGCCATGCCTCAGCTTGGACTTATACGGACTTTCTCATTTCATGTGATAGATCGAGTATCCTAAGCTAGTCATCTTTAATCGGGGCTTTCTCATGCTTGATCTCATTGATTACTTTGTTTAACATAACATTAAACATTTTCATGATAATATTGTACATTATACTAAGCAATTCAATGATATTAATCATAAAGCTTAGAAATCATGCAAACTTACCTCGATATACAAAATCTATGTAGGTATGCAATTTAGTCCTCGACTTTGTTCTTGCCTCGATTTCGATCTGGGCTTCGTTTTTCTTGATCTATAATCATAAATGGATCATTTAATACTCACATTGACTAAATTGACTCTTAACTCATACTTGGTAAAATTACTATTTTACCCCTATACTTTCTCATATATGCACTTTTCCCCCAAGGCTCGTAAAATGAATCTCATACGTCTTTCTTAAACTTCATACCTAGCTGATTCATTTTCTCTACTATAGCAATATCAATTCCCACTATTTCTAATAGGTATGACCAATTCCATAACTTTTACAAACTAGTCCTTACTAGCATTTTTCATGAAATTCACTTAGAAAAAGATGTTTATCTAACATCAAACTCTCATAAACTTCCATAAAATATCATTTTACAAGCATGTCACTCTTGGGTAGATTTTTGAACATGCATCTTAGCTCGTTTTATAGCTAAAAATAGCTAATTCATAATACGAGAACTTCAAAAACACGAAGAATATTAAAAACAGGGCTAAGATGAACTTACTAGCAAGCTTAAAAAAAATGAAGAACCCTAGCTATGGAGTCTCCAAATTTTCGGCACAAGAGGAAGAAGATGAATAGATTTTTATCATCTTTTTCCTATTTTAATCAATTATTAGACAAATGACCAAAATGTCCTTCTCTTTAAAAATTTCTATTTTTCTAACTCATGTCCATTTTTGTCCAAAAATTATAATTTGGGAAAATTGCTATTTAAGGACTCATAATTAATATTCTAAAGCTATTTCATACAAAAAGCTTCTAGAAACTCATATTTTGCAACTTTTGCAATTTAGTCCTTTTTGATCATTCCATGTCAATTTAACAAAATTTCTACATGGAACTTTAGTACTATGATGCAAACATGTCATAAACCTTAAGAACTCAATTTTACTGACTCGAGTTTGTGGTCTCGTACCACTATTTCGACTAGGCCCTGAATCGGGATGTTACAAATCCATCTGCAGTGCCTATTATACCTCCGGTTAGTGATCCGATGAGATTGTCAAAGCCACCTGTTGATAAAATCAGAAAACATGGAGCCGAAGAACTCAAAGCCACTGATGATGATGATGCTGAGCGAGCTGAGTTCTGGCTCGATAATACCATCCGAGTATTTGATGAATTATCCTGCACCCCTGATGAGTGTTTGAAATGTGCTATATCTCTGCTACGGAACACTGCATATCATTGGTGGAATACACTAGTATCGGTGGTTCCAAAGGAGCGAGTGACCTGGGAATTCTTTCAGACAGAGTTCCGTAAGAAATATATCAGCCAGAGGTTTATTGATCAGAAATGTAAAGAAATTTTTGAACTGAAACAGGGGCGGATGACGGTGACAGAATATGAGCGAAAATTTGTCAGACTCAGCAAATATGCCAAAGAGTGTGTTTCATCTGAAGCTATTATGTGTAAGAGATTTGAAGATGGGCTGAATGAAGACATTAAATTGTTAGTTAGTTGGCATATTAGAGATAAAAGAGTTCGTGGTACTTGTTGAGCGAGCCTGTAAAGCTGAGGAGCTTGGGAAAGAGAAAAAAAAAAGCTGATTTTGAAGCCAGAGATTCTCGTAAAAGATCATTCAGTAAGCCATTTCAGTTGACCCCAAAGAAATTCTGAGATGATACTAGCCATTCGAAGAATACTGTGAGCCATTTCAGACGAGATCGAGATAGACCACCTACGAGCTCGAGAGCTACCTCTGAGGCCAGTATGGGTAATGACAGATCAAATCAACCCGAGTGTGAACATTGTGGTAAACGACATCCTGACAGTTGCAGATTGTATGATAGAGCCTGTTTTAAATATGGATCCAGAGATCATTTTATTCGAGAGTGTCTAGAGATAGTTGATCAAAATCCAGCTCAGAATATTAGATCGGGTAATACTGCAGCTCGAGGTAGACCACCCGGAAATACTGGGCCGTGTGGTGGCGGCGGAGAGGACTAAAGATTCACCGTTAGATCTGAGAGGCTCGCGCACCAACCGTAGAGCTTATGCCATACGCGCGCGCGAGGAGGCTTCGTCCCCAGATGTTATTACTGGTACTTTTACTTTTTATGATACTACTGTTATTACCTTGATTGATCCTGGTTCAACTCATTCCTATGTGTGTGAGACTTTGATGTTCATTAAGACTTTACCTGTTGAGTCTACTGAGTTTGTAATTAAAGTATCGAACCCCTTAGGCCGGTGTGTCTTGGTTGATAAAATATGCAAAAATTGTCCGTTGATGATTCGAGATTCATGTTTCCTAGCTGATTTGATGTTGTTGCCATTTGATGAGTTTGATATAATTCTGGGTATGGACTGGTTAACTCTGCATGATGCTATCCTGAACTATAAATGGAAGACTATTGATTTGCGATGTCAGAATGATGAGATTATTCGGATTGGATCTAATGATCTGAATGGTTTACCAGCAGTGATATCTTCTATGATAGCTTAGAAATATGTGAGAAAGGGTTGTAAAGCTTATTTTGCTTATGTGCTTGATTCTAAAGTGACAGAAAAGAAGATTGAATCAGTACCTGTTGTATGTGAGTATCCAGATTTGTTCCCTGAAGAATTACCGGGTTTGCCACCTATTCGAGAAGTTGAGTTTGGGATTGAATTAGTGCTGGGGACGACTCTGATTTCTATAGCTCCTTACAGGATGGCACCTACAAAATTAAAAGAATTGAAAGCACAGTTGCAAGAGTTGACAGATAAGGGATTTGCACGACCGAGTTTCTCTCCTTGGGGCGCACCAGTTCTGTTTGTGAAAAAGAAAGATGGAACCATGAGAATGTGTATTGACTACAGGCAGCTTAATAAAGTGACCATAAAGAACAAGTATCCGTTACCAAGAATTGACGACCTGTTTGATCAGTTGAAAGGGGCTACAGTGTTTTCAAAGATAGATTTGAGATTGGGATACTATCAGTTGCGAGTTAAAGACTCTGATGTGCCAAAGACTACTTTCTGGACGAGGTACGGACACTACGAGTTTCTTGTTATGCCTTTCGGACTCACTAATGCACCTTCTATTTTTATGGATTTAATGAATTGAATCTTCAGACAGTATTTGGATCGGTTTGTGGTAGTATTCATAGATGATATTCTGATCTATTCCCGTGATGAAACCGAGCATGCCAAACATCTGAGACTTGTGTTACAGACTTTGCAAGATAAAAAGTTATATGCAAAGTTTAGCAAATGTGAGTTCTAGTTATGTGAAGTCAGTTTTCTGGGCCATGTTGTATCAGCATTGGGTATTCGAGTTGATTCGAGTAAAATTTTAGCTATACTTGACTGGAAACCACCGAAAAATGTTTCTGAAGTTCGAAGCTTTCTGGGACTTGTTGGTTACTATAGACAGTTCGTAAAGGGTTTCTCTATGATTGCTACACCGTTAACAAAGCTGTTACAGAAAGATGTTAAGTTCGAGTGGTCAGAGAAATGTCAGAAAAGTTTCGATCAGTTGAAAGCTCTTTTGACTGAAGCTCCAGTGTTAGTCCAGCCTGAATCGGGTAAAGAATTTGTCATTTATAGTGATGCATCTTTGAGTGGTCTGGGTTGTGTTTTGATGCAGGAAGGCAAATTCATAGCTTATGCCTCGAGACAGTTGAAGCCGCACGAAAGAAACTATCTGACACATGATTTGGAACTGGCAGCCATTGTGTTTGCGTTGAAGATTTGGCGTCATTATTTATTCAGTGAGAAATGTCATGTTTATTCAGATCACAAAATTCTGAAGTATTTGATGACTTAGAAAGATTTGAATTTGAGACAACGCCGATGGTTAGAGCTGTTGAAAGATTATGAGCTAGTGATTGACTACCATCCGGGAAAAGCTAATGTTGTTGCTGATGCTTTAAGTCGAAAGTCATTATTTACTCTACGTGCAATGAACGCGCATATCGTTATGTCTGATGATGGTTCGATAGTAGCAGAATTAAAAGCAAGACCGTTGTTTGTTCAACAAATTGGTGATGCCCAGAAAGTTGATAAAGATTTTTTGGCAAAATGAGCTTAGTGTGAAATTAATGTTGAATCAGAGTTTTGAATTGATGAGAATGACTGCTTAAAGTTCAAGGATCAAATATGTGTTCCGAGGAATCCAGAGTTGATTCAGCTGATTTTGAATGAAGCTCATAGCAGCCGATTATCTGTTCATCCGGGTAGCACGAAAATGTATAACGATCTGAAACAGTTTTATTGGTGGCCTGGTATGAAACGAGACATATCTGACTTTTTTTCGAAATGCTTAGTCTGTCAACAAGTAAAAGCCGAGCATCAGGTACCTTCTGGGTTACTTCAGCCGATTATGATACCTGAGTGGAAATGGGATAGAGTCACAATGGATTTTATATCCGGTCTACCATTGACACCGAGCAAGAAAGATGCAATCTGGGTTATTGTAGATAGATTGACTAAAACTGCTCATTTTGTTCTGATTCGCACTGATTGTTCACTTGATAGATTGGCTGAATTATATGTTTCTCAGATTGTGAGATTACATGGTGTGCCTATTTTTCTTGTTCCGGACAGAGACCCGAGATTCACATCGCGGTTTTGGAAGAAATTGCAAGATGCTCTAGGTACGAAATTGCACTTTAGTACAGCTTTTCATCCGCAGACAGATGGTCAGTCCGACCGAATCATTCAGATACTTGAGGATATGTTGAGATGTTGCATCCTTGAGTTTGAAGGTATGTGGGAACAATACTTACCTCTGATTTAATTTGCTTAAAATAATAGTTTTCAATCTAGTATCAAGATGGCACCCTACGAGGCTTTGCACGGTCGTAAATGTCGTACACCATTGTATTGGACCGAGCTCAGTGAAAATAAGATACACGGGGTTGACTTGATTAAAAAAACTGAACAGAAAGTGGCAGTGATCCGTGATAGTTTGAAAGCTGCATCAAATCGTCAAAAGTCATATGCAGATTTGAAACGTAAAGATATTGAGTTTCAGATCGGAGATCAAGTGTTTTTGAAAGTTTCACCGTGGAAGAAAGTACTCAGATTCGATCGTAAAGGCAAATTGAGTCCGAGATTCATTGGACCGTATGAAATCACAGAACGTATCGGGCTGGTTGCTTATAGATTGCAGTTACCACCTGAGCTAGAAAAGATCCATAATGTCTTCCATGTTTCGATGCTTCGTAGATATCGATCTAATCCTTCACATGTGATTAGTCCGACAGAAGCCGAGATTTAGCCTGATATGTCATATGAAGAGGAACCGATTCGTATTCTGGCTCGTGAGATAAAAGAATTAAGAATTAAGAAAATTCTGTTAGTTAAAGTACTGTGGAAAAAGCACGGTGTTGAGGAGGTAACTTGGGAGTCAGAGGATACAATGAAAGAACGTTATCCAAACCTATTCACCGATAAGATTTTCAAGGACGAAAATTCCTAAGGGAGGAGAGTTATAACGGCCTGATTTTGACCCTAATCAGAATAGTGGTTTCGAAACCACAAATCCGAGTCTGAAAAATATTTTAAAATTATTATCTGTATTTATTATGTGTGAATTTGTTTGTGTTAAATTTTCGTGACTTAATTTTTTCGTTTAGATGTCCGATTAAATAAAAAGACTTAATCGCGTAAAGTGAAAATTAGGTGGTTGTTTCTAAAAGGGGGCTAATTTGCACTTGGCTTTTAAAATAGAAGCCTTTAAGAAATAAATAGCCCAATATTAAATGAATTGGACGGTAGTGGACATGATATATGTGATTTTATAAGTTATTAACTAAGGTTATAAAATTTATTTAATTATTAAAATATATATATGATATATTAACATAAAATAAACTATGTTTTTCATTCTTTCTTACACCGAAACTTAAAAAAAAAAAAGAAAAGAAGAAAGAATAAAAGCTAGGGTTCGGCCTATTTGGAGCTCAATCAAGGTTCGTTTTCTTGTCAGTTTTTTATAATTTCTACGTTTTTGAGATCGTTGCTTAGTAATCTTCAAAACCCAATCTTTGATTTTTTATTTTGATGAATATTTTGAGTTGTGCCATTTTTGATAGCTTGTGATTTTTGTTGTTTGGTGATGAAATATGAAAGATATGTTTTAGATTAACATATTTTGTATTGGAGTTTTTGATGATTTTGAGTAATTAGGACCTAATTGAAAAAATAATCATTTGAGGGACTAAAATGTGAAATTAATGAATTATATGGGCTTGTATAGACATGGGTAATATTCGGCCTAGCTTGGGTATGAAGAAATTTGGTGTATTTTGTGTTTTTTGCAATAGGGACTAAATTATAAAAAGTGTGAAATATTAGGGGCAAAATTGTAATTTGCCCATTTATGTGTTTTTAGGCTAAATTGAATAAAATGGTGTTTAAATAAGCTTAATTTGAATATGTTTAGATCAAGAATTAAAGAAATCAGATTTGGACCGGGGAAAGACAAAAGTGATTGAATAGCCGATTTCACAGTCGTCGATATCCGAGGTAAGTCAATTAGCATTTAAATGTTGATATAACAATGAATATGTATTAGTTATGAAATGAATTAAATTATTTGATTTTATTTTTCTTATGGCCGAATGTGGGTATGTATAATTGAATAAATTTCGAGCTTGATTTGACACGAACCTTAGGAATAGATAGGATACATATGTCATGACATAGGATATCCGTTATGTGTTACCGAGTAAGACCACGTCTGGGACGTTTGCATCGATTTGTGATTATGTGTAAGACCCTGTCTGGGACAGTGGCATCGATATGCGATTACATGTAAGACCACGTCTGGGACGTTGGCATTGTACGAACTTCTGACTATCCGCGTATCCTTTTTAATTCCGAATGGTTCAACGGGCATGTATATGTGAAGGCTAATATGTTATGTGAATAAAAAGAACTCAGGTACGTATATAAACTGTATTGAGAAAAGAAAGGTAAGTTATATGTTCATTACATTGTACAAGAGTTAATGTGTAAACATATGAATTGTGTATAAGCTTTAAATATGTGTATTCGGTCAAAAGTGGTATTATGTGACTTTGAATTGAGATTTGAGTAGTGAATAATGATTGTGTAAAAGTTGATAATTGATGTAAACTTTTCATTTGTGATTTAACTAAGTTAATTAACTTTACCTTGCTATTGACTTACTAATCTTAAATAGCTTACTTTGCGCTTCTTTGCCAGTTTCTGTTTTATAGATTTTGGATTCGTTACGAGCTCGGGGATCGTCAGCAAGACTATCACACTATCGATAGCTTACTTTGGTATTTCGACTATGTTAATTACGAATATATGGCATGTATAGCATAGAAAAAGGGTGAATATGAATTTAGTATCTATGTATATAAGTAATAGCCATGCAAAAATGGCTTATCCTCTTTTGATTAAATTTGCTATATTTGTCGATAGTTTACTGTGGTTGATATGAATGAGCTGTGGCATAAATATATGTGGTAAAGTATATGTTCATAATAAGTATGCTTTGTGTGATGCTCTGAAATTAGGCATAATAAACTTGATTATGAGATTGATACATATATTTTTTATTATGCTTGTTTTGATGGAATGGTTTAGTTGATATGTAAATTTGAGCTAAATGTATACGTTGTCATTTTGTCTATGTTAAGTGATGAAGTCCTAAGTAAGTGGAATATAATTAGATGATATGTAATGGTTTGTTTGATATATATTGTAAGGAAGATTTATTTATTAAGGGAGTTATGGTAGAACGAATCTGTGAATATGTATATAGGTATTAATTGAATGGTGTTTAATAAATTATATATGTATTTAGGTATTGGTAAGTATGAGAGATAATATGACTGAGTTAATTTTGGTGATGTATAACTATGTTTATATGTTTGTTTATAACAAATGGGAAGTGATCATATTGCTCGCAGAGTATTGATAAACGGAATTGGAAAGATAAAATTTAATGGATATTTGTATGTGTGCATTCAGCAATGTGGTGGTAATATTGTGAATGAATACATGCATAATATATATAAAATTGGTTTTATGATTTATTATGTAAATGTGAAAAATATATGTATTTGTGATTATGAAAAGATGGGCATGTCAAAGATTAAATTGATTTTATAGGTATTGAACATACGAATAGTAGAAATATGTAAGTATGTGTTTACGCTTTTGACTTAGCAATTTAATTAAGAGACTGTAAATATATAATTCATATGTAAGTGGATGTGTTTTAATGTTATATTGATAGGTTCATTTAAAAATTTGTTAATGATTTGTCATGGCCTTAAATTATAAGTTAAAGATGTATATAATTTAAGTAGCTTGAATGGAAGATAATGTGATTGGCCGAATGTGTATTTGTGATTATTTGATGAGTTAATATGTATATATATATATTGGCTTATTAGTTAGTAAGCGATTTGATTGAATTCTTAATAGCGATCTGTTCTTAAAATGATTTAGATGATATGTTTACAGGTGTAAATAATTTTAATAAAAGGGAGAGTACATCGGTTTTGAAATGGTGCAAGACTATGATTAATATTTAATTATTTAAATGTTAGTATACTATATGGATAATTAAGCATGATTGGGTTCTTAATGGTTTAAAAAAAAATTATATGCCTATTTTGAGTTGTATCTGCTTCGGTGATGCTTCGTAACCCTAGTCCGGCGACGGATACGGGTTAGAGGTGTTACATGTTCTTTGGCTTGTGATAACTATGTTTATTATAAGTGTATTCCTGGTTCGATCATAGGAACGTGGTGATTCTGGTATCGGGATTTCTCTAATCTTCATGAAAGGAATTGACATCGTCAAAGGTATAGATAGTGGAAGATCAAGCTCAAATTGTATGATGGTTTTCTTCATCTCAGGTAAGTTTGATTAAGGTCAATGAATTCAATCAGGATATTTTGTTTCCTTGAGCTAAGGCAGTTGTAAAGATCTTTGATTAGCATGTTAAGGGAATTATAAAGGATTGTATGTTTGGGTTGTTTAACAGATGAAGAAAGGAGTATTTTGATATGATTTTTATTTTATAGTTGAAATTGACTCAATTGTTTTTTATTTGAGCGAGCTGGTCAGTTGAAAGGTAATTTGAGTTATATGCATTTAAGTTTATCCTCAGGTAAGAAAATAAAATCTTGTATATTCATGGGTGAATAGACAGACATTTTGAAGGAAGAATTCATATTCTAGAAAGTATGATACAGAGATATACCTATTAGATTTGTTCTAATTGAATGATGTTGTTATGAGTTAAAGCTATTCCAATTAATAAAGTTATCACATTTGTGAAAGTTTGAATGGTCTATTGCATGTTAGCAAAGTTGAAAATGGTTGAAGGTATTGTTAACTGAAGCACTGATTCTGAGTTCAGTTTAAATTGAGTAAAGAATTTGTGATTTTTCAGCGATGCACTATCGAAGGATAGGAATGTGTTTTAATACAAAAATGTAAAGTGATAGTTTATGCTTTCAGACGGTTAAAGTCTCATTAAAAGAATGGTTCGACGAGTGGCTTAGAGTACGCCGCTAGTATGTCTGTGTTGAGAAATTTATGACATCATTTGTTCGACGAAAAATTTCATATGCTTCTTGTTTCCAAGAGTATAAAGTATCTAATGTTACAGAAAAATCTGAAATTAGGACAACGATGATGGCTTGAACTATTGAAATATTGTGAATAGTTAACGATTAACTTTAGGGAAGTAGATATAGTTGCAGATGCTTGAATGGAAAGCCTTTGTTCATTTTGATTGAGAACCTCAGGAATGTGAAAGTGAGTGGTAAACTAAATGAGTACAGTGTCAGATGACTTTTGATTCTGATTTCTGCTATTATTACTTCGAGATAGAGTTCGCGCAATGAATTATCCAGAGCTTATGCAGAAAATGTTGTACGTGACTCAGTAGTTGCTTGTTTACTCATTCAGGGAGTAATAAATATGCAGTTATTTGAAAAATATGTTCTGATGGTCGGGGAATATAATTTGAGTATGCAGTTACATCTTGGCCATGTAATTCATCTTTAGATTGATGGTAAGCCTGAGAGAATTATTCAGATCTTTGACGATATGCTCTGAAACTGTGTTTCAAAGTTCAAAGGTGATTGGAAAGAGATATATGAGGTGGAATTGATTTATGACTCTGAGGGAAAAGGTAAAAGTGATTCATAAAAGTTGAAAGCAACTTCAGACTAACATAAGTAGTATACAAATTTGAAAATTTAATATATTGGATTCCAGATCGATGACAGAGTGCTTCTGGAAGTATTACCCTTGAAGAGGACTCTTCGATGAGGTAGAGGAAACTACGAGAACATTACCCTAATCTCTTTTCTGGTAAGATTTTCGGGGACGAAAATCCCTAAAGGTGGGAGAGTTATAACAGCCCGATTTTGGGTCTAGTCGGGACAGTGGTTTTGGGACCACAAATTCGACGCAGAAAATTTTATTTTTATTATATTTTTATGGTCTATAGTTTTATGGAATGATTTCTTGAAAATTTCGTTCGAAAATTTTGACATTTGGGCACTCAATTTAGTCAAAAGGACTAAATTGCAAAAAGTGCAAAACTTGAATTCTATATGTTAAAGGTGTCCAATTGCTATGAAATTATAAATTAGAGGTTCTTAAATGGTATTTAGACCATTGGTTAAGTTGGTGGCAAAAAATGGACATGGTTTGGTATGTTTCTAAAGTTTTTCATTAAGGGCATTTTAGTAATTTGGTAATTAAAATGAATTAAAAAGCAAAAATCAAGCCAAAATTTGTCCATCTTCTTCCCCATGGCCGAATTTTACAAGAAGAAACCATGGCTAGGGTTTTTCAAGCTTCGAAGCTCGATTGTAAGTCTGTTCTAGCCCCGTTTTTATTGATTTTTATGTTTTTGAAATCCTTGTAACATGATCTATCTATTTATACCACTAATTTAAGAAATAATCAAGGTCTAAAATTTTACCCATGATGGATATTTTTGTATTTTGATGTCTAATGGTAGAAAATGTATGTTTGGTGTATGATAAATGACTTTTGCTAAGTGATTTTCGAGGAAAATACCTAAAAGGATCTATTTGTAAAAGTTGTAAAATGGGTGTTAAAATGCAAATAAAAGAAAATTTTGGGCTGCTATAAGCATGTAGAAGGTTCAGCTAGCCATGGGTATTGAAGAAATTGAGTACATTTCATTTTACAAGCCTAGGGACTAAAATGTAAAAATGTCAAACTTTAGGGGCAAAAATGTAATTTTTTCCATAATGTGATTTTGGGCTAATTTGAATAGTGTAATGATTAAATAAGTTAAATGTGATATTATAGATCAAGAAAAACGAGGCTCGAACCTAGAATGGGGTAAAAACGAGTATTTGACGATTTAGTCCTTTTTTTGTTTTTATGCCGAGGTAAGTTCGTATGTAAATAATGCAATTTTATATTTGTATTTTAATGTTTTGATATTGCATGAAATGTATGATAGATTCTATGAGTATATTCGACGAAGTTTCGGCAAGAGAGAAATCTCGGTTGAACCTTAAGAATAGATTAGGATACAGGTGACATGTCACTAGGAACCCATGTGATTATGTGATTTCTGTGTCCTGGGTGCTGGTCCTGTGCGTCCTACCAGTGGCTGGGTATACCTGCAAATATTACGGATACCTGACAGCTTGTGTGAGCAGCATTACATAGCTACATCTTGACTGACAGCTTGTGTGAACAGGCCTATGGATTTGCTCGAGAACGAGCTTATATGTGTTATGAGAATTGTGATAGCACTAGCTACATATGTGGCACTTATGTGCAAAGTTTTCCATGTATCCCATAGTATTCCAAGTGGTTCAACGGGTATGTCAAAGACGAGAAAGAATATAAGTAATTACGAATCGGTACAGGTATGTACGTAAAGTTTATAAGCATTGATTTCATGAAATTGTGAGTTCATGATTTCCACGAGAATGATTTTACGAAAACCTTGTGATTATTATTCTATACATGTGATGTATGAAATTCATGATAAATTCGGTTGACGATTATGTGATTGGCTTTCGGGCCAAACTGAGTTATGATATAGCATTTTTTATTCATGCAAATTGTGATTTATCGGATATGAGAAAATGGGAAGATAAGAACTTAGGCAATTGAAAGATGTTAAAGTATATGCTTGAAATGTAAATACTCATAATTAATGTGCATGTTTACTATGAGGTTTGAAATTATTTGTTATTTGCTGTAATATGTTAAAAAGGAGAGATTATGGTTGTTAGGCTAACGCCAAGATATGTTAAATTATGCTTATAAGTTGATAGAGTAAATATTATGACTGAATAAGAATTATAACTGTGAGATTTATTGTAATTTGTATTATCTTGTGTTTAAATTGTTGGGCTTGATAAAAGATTGGTAAGAGTTGCTTATTATTTTCGTACGGGCTTACTAAGCTATATATATAGCTTACCCCCCTATCTTTCCAATGTCTTATAGGGTTATTAAGCTAGCTCGGGTTGGAAATCGTCGGAGATCCTATCACACTATCAAGCTGTCATTTTGCGTATAAATGAATTCAATTATTTTAAGTCTATGGCATGTATAGGGACTAGGTTAATTTGTTATATGTGTCATGATTAATTTGGCCATATGTGTTGGCTTCTAATTTTTAATGCTTCATCTTATATATAGCCACGAATGATGGCTTATGTTGATTATAAGTTTATTCGTATGTTAATGCCCTCTTGTGAATGTGAAATTAGTATGTTTTAATGGGCTAAGTATGATGTTTTAAGCAAGATAAATGATGGTATAAGAATGACATGTAATTGTCTTGTTTGTGATTGTTTGGTTGCATTTATATGCTTGAATTTGTGCCATGTGATGTTGTGTAGATGTGTGCAAGTAAGGGTGGCAAGATGGCTTGGTAAATAGCCTTGTTTTTATCCACACGGGTAGACACATGGGCGTGTGTCTTGGCTATGTGTGACACACGATCTGCCCCACGGGCATGTGTTCCAGTTGTATGTCCCTTGCACCCAAAATTGTGAAAAACAGAATGCCCAGCATTGAGCACACAGGCATAGACACGGCCGTGTGTCTCAGCCGTGTGTGCTACACGGCACACGGCCTAGTACATGGGCGTGTGGCACGGCCGTGTGGCACAAGTCAGAGATTATGTAACATCCTGAATTAGGGTCTAGGCATTTGATGTGTTTTGTGTGTATGCTATGTTTAATGTGTTAGTTTAGGGTGTATGGGGGTCTAGGAAAGGCTCGGGGATAAGCCGAAGCCTTGGCCAAAATTCTCTTTTTTGGGCACCTTAGTGGAAGAGTTGGCTAGGATAGGACTTAAGGGATATTGTTTGTATTTGGTTGACACAAAGCAAGGTGTTGGTAAAGTGGCAAGGTGACGCCACATAAGGGGTTGGAAGGTGACGCCACAAGGGAGCAGAGAGGGAGCAGGTTCAAGTCACATGAAGCTCATTTTGGGAGTTATTTTTGGCGTCAAGGGGAGCAAAAGTAGAGTTCGGCTGGGACACTTCAGGATGGGAGAGTGGACTGAGTCAAATAATTCGAATGAGTGGCTGAGAGGAAAAAGTGGAGTTTGAAGCATTCAAATTTATTTCAAATGGGTGTTCAGGAGTGAATTAAGGAGAAAAGAAAGGGATGGACATATGATCAAGGTGTTGGCCGAATTTCAAACACTTGGTATAGGGGGGAATCGGTTTTTGGCTTGTGTTGGGGTGTGCCGAAATTCACTTAGTCCATAGGACCTTTAGGTTCTTTTTTGTGCAATTTTTGGCTTTGGGGGTTTTAGGTGCCGAATTTTGGTTAGCTTCAACTCTTTCACTTTTTACTTATTTTCTTGTTCGTTCTCCACTTCTTCTTCATTTAGTCGAAACCTGTTGCCTCCTTCTTGAACCTTTTCTTTGTTTTAGCCGAAACCCTTCTCCATTTCCCTGCTAAATCCAAACACCCCTTGCCCCATTATGCATTTTCTAAATCTCTTCTTTAGGCCGAATCTTCTAGCCATTCTTTCCTGCGTCCTTTTCTCAATCTCTCTAAAATCCAAAGCTCTTAAGCCTCCATTTGAAGTTCTTTTACTTTCATTTCCGGTTCTTTCATCTTGTTCTCTTTTACCATAGTCATTGTCGAATCTTCTCTAATGCTGTGCTAGTGCCGAATCCTCTTAGGCGTTAATCGAATCTTCTGTGTTAAGCTAATCGAATCATCTAAATCTCAAGCCTGGAAGTCGTTAATCTCTGAACCCTATCTCTTTTTTCGGGATTTCAAGGTAAAGGGTTGTCTCTTTAGGTTTTTGTTTAGATTCACTTTTGTTTAATCGCTACCCTAACCCTGTGTTGTTGTTAAACAACCATATTTCCTTATTGTACCATATGACAAGATCTTTTAATGGAATCCAATACCGATCAGGCAAAGGAGGGGGTTGGACCCGTAAACCCAGCCCCTAAGTTTAAGAAACGGGCGGTGTCGTGATCAGAGATTGGCCACCGGGTTGTGGGTGGCTTGAGAGCGAAGTCGTAGGCGCGGATAGCGATTGTTTACGCTCCGATAGTGTCGACGTAGAGAGTATTATTTTGTGTGTTACCAGTTGTCTAAACCCTCACACACTTTAGTTTAATTGAAATATTAATTGTATGGGCTGAAATGCCGGAAAAAGGCTGTGATGACAGTCATGATACCTTTATGGGTAAGGCAAGGAATGCCAGGTACGTGATTATAGTATCGTTTTTGCGTGTAGGGATGTATGTGGTAATCTAATACCTTGTTAATAGCATGTTGCATTTGTTATGTTATGTATGTCATGCATGGGAGATGGATATGATGTTTATGGGGAAGTGCTCGATTATGAGGTCACATAGTGATCGGTGGCGAAAGCCACGTTATATTATGAGGTCATGTAGTGATCGGTGGCTAGGCCACGTGATATTATTAGGTCACATTGTGATCGACATTATGACTGACAGCATGACTGTTGAAGTGGCGTGTAGCGGATGGAGGGTTAATTGTAGAAATCCCCACGGTGTGATTGGTTGGTACGGGTTGGCGTGTAGAGGATGGAAAAACTAGGCTTGTGTTGGGACATGATGCATTCATTTATCTTTATGTCATCTTGAGTGGGCTAAGGCCCAATATGCGATTGTGGGCCTCGAGCCGTTTATGTGTTATAGGGGAATTACACACTGAGTCTTGGTGACTCACCCCTTTGCTTAACCTTACAGGTAATTAGTAGATCGTGGGTATGCGAGTCGAGGCGGACTCGTGGAGGCCGTAAAGTATTTTCTTCTCGTAAACTTTTTACTGCTTTAATTTAAATTTTAATTGGGGATTTTTGATGTAATAAAGCCTTTCTGAATTAATCTTTGGATTTTTATTTTATTTACTTATTATCTACTTAAAAAATAACACTATGCAAACTTAATCACGAAAATACAAAAAAAATGGGATTTTCAAAATGCGAGTAACTCAAAACATGCGTTTTCTTTCAAGTATCACCAAGCTTAACGAATGTCTGATTAACCAAATGCTGAAATTTTTCCTACACTACCAAGCCACTGTTTTTAAGACATCGCCTTAATTGAAGAGTTTTCAAATCTACGATTTTTCTTAAATTTAACGAAACTTCAGTTTTACTTCACCCTGTAACCTACCAAATCTGGTCGTAACATTTAGCCCGGGTTTGGGGTGTTACAATTATGGTATCAGAGCCTTGGTTGCAAAACTCAGGCTGTAAAATGGGTCCAACGAATTGGAGGAAATATTTTGTTCGAAATATGGCACCCGAGTCTACCGGCACTCGATCCACGCAGGAAAGTATTCTAAATTACTGATGGTGTATGCATGAAATAACTGTTAGCATGAATGAGTATGTTTGTTAGCTCTAAGAGACCCGAACTTTAGAGACTGAAACGTTTTGAATGTGTCTGGCGAAAACTACTCTCTAAGACTATTTCTTATAAAACTACTCGGTGTTAAACAGTGAAAGAAATACTAACTCATAAAACTTTTAATCAGATTAAGTCACAAACGTTAGTTATGAGCACTCGGGGACGTGGACGTGGTGTGCGTGGTCGTGGTAGGGGCAGGATTGCTGTGTCAGAACTAGTGGGATCTGGTCATGGGTTAGGAAATGAGATGCCAGTACCACCAGCTGCGGAAGCAAAATTTCCGAGACCAAGCAATGGAGATGATGCGATGTCTCGGCGATGTTGCGGAGTTTTGAAGAGAGTTCTTTGGGGTAGGCATGGAGTGCGGAGCTCTCGAAAATGCGTGTGTCGGAACGACTTCGAGCTAATGAAGCGAAAATGTTTAAGGGTATTTCTGGTGTAGCTCCTAATGCAGCTGAGTATTGGTTGGAGGCAGTTGAACGTATAATGGATGATCTAGATTTCACAGAAGAGGAAAAGTTGAAAGGGGTTGTATCTCTCCTTCGGGATGAAGCGTATCAGTGGTGGCTTATGGTCAGGGATGGTACAGTGGCTGACCGTATTACCTGGGATTTCTTCAAGTCGGCATTCCAGAGTAAGTATATCGGATCAAGTTATGTGGATGCGCAGCGTAGGGGGCATTTTGAATTTGGTTCAGGAAGTAAATCATTTGGCCGAGTATGAGGCGGAATTCTTACGTCTTAGTCGTTATGCCCGGGGGATAGTGGCCACATACCATGAGCGATGTGTTCGGTTTGAAGATGGTCTGAGGGATGATTTGCGAGTGCTGATTGCTCCACAACGAGAAAGGGAATTTGCAATTTTAGTGGAAAATGCTAAGATAGCTGAGGAAGTGAAGCGGTCTGAAAAGCAGAATCAGGATAGAAATAGAGGTAGGAATAAAAGGGATTTTGGATCGTCGAGGACAGCTGGGCGTTTTTAGAAAAGACCTAGGTCGGATGGGCTGAGTCGGGTTGTGAGACCTGTTACTGACAGTCGGCCTCAGAGGTGTGCTCGATGTGGTAAATTTCATGTGGGCGAGTGTTGGACGAGTAACGGAAGATGTTTCAGGTGTGGATCTACTGATCATCAGATTAGAGATTGTCCACAAGAGCGGAGCGGTGCAGGGCTGGTAGGTCAGGGTTATGCTCAGTCGGGTAGAGTTGGTCAGCAACTGCAGAGAGGTCGTGGTTCAACCAGAGGAGGTAATGGGTCGGTCGGGGCCGTGGAGCACCAGGCAGAGGTATAGGGAGCACTGATGCGAGACATCCAGGGTTAGTCTATGCAGCTAGACCCCGAGAGGAGGGTGATGCACCGGATGTCATAACCGGTACGTTCCTAATCTTTGGATTGCCTTTTTCTGCACTGATTGATATTGGGTTGACACATTCTTATGTTGCTAGTGTAGTATCTGGAACTTTATGCATAGACTCTGAGATTGCTTCTAGGGAGATGACTGTAATTAGCCCGTTAGGACAATCTATAGTGGTGAACAAACTTTATAGGGATGTACCTCTAGAAGTTCAAGGGGTAGTTTTTCCTACTGATCCGATGGAACTGCCGTTTAAGGATTCGATTTGATCTTGGGCATGGGTGGTTGGTGAAGTATCGAGCAAATTTGGACCGTGCGATAAGCGTCACGGTGTTAAGAACTCCACGAGGATGAGGAAATTTTAGTGATAGGTGAATGGAGGAACTGTTTGTCAAATGTAGTGTCTGCGCTTTAGGCGAGAAAGAATGGTGAGGAAAGGATGTGAGGCATTCTTAACGTTCATTCGGACTCTGGAAGCCAAGGAATTAACTGTGGGGGATGTTAAAACGGTGAAGGAATTTTCTGATGTTTTCCCAGAAGAGCTTCCGGGATTACCTCCGGATCGCAAAGTGGAGTTTAGTATTGATCTTCTTCCGGGAACAGCGCCAGTGTATATAGGATGGCGCCAAAAAAGTTAGTGGAACTGAAAGCTCAGATACAGGAACTTTTAGATCGAGGTTTTATCCAACCGAGTGTATCACCATGGGGAGCGTCGGTGCTATTCGTTAAGAAAAAAGATGGATCAATGCGTATGTGCATTGACTATCGTCAGTTAAACAAGTTGACAATCAAGAACAAATACCCGTTGTCGCGGATTGATGACTTGTTCGATCAGTTGAAAGGGGCTTCAGTCTTTACAAAGATAGATTTGAGGTTAGGGTATCACCAACTCAAGGTTAAGGAAGTGGATATCCATAAGACGGCGTTTCGTACTCGCTATGGTCATTACAAATTTTTGGTGATGCCGTTTGGGTTAACCAATGCACCAGCAGCGTTTATGGATATGATGAACCGAGTATTTCAACCCTACCTGGACCAGTTTGTTGTGGTATATATAGATGATATTTTGGTCTATTCAAGATCGAAAGAGGAGCATGATTCGCATCTTCGTGTGGTTTTGCAAATCTTGAGGGAGAAGCAGTTGTACGCAAAATTTAGTAAGTGCAAATTTTGGCTAAGCGGTTACTTTTCCGGTCATGTTGTGTGTGGAGGGGAGAGTTGATCCTCGAAAAATTGAAGCTGGGTTATATTGGAAACCACCTAAGTCTGTGGCAGAGATTCAGAGTTTTCTTGGTCTTGCTGGATATTATCGAAGATTCGTGGAAGGGTTTTCTTTGATTGCGGCACCATTGACCAAGTTGCTACGGAAAGGGGTTTCGTTTGTTTGGTTTGATAAACAATAGGAGAGTTTTGAAAGGCTAAATAGGGTTTTGATGGAGGCTCCGGTGTTGATTCAGCCGGAGGCTGGGAAAGAGTTCGTGGTTTACTGTGATGCTTCACACACGGGATTAGGATGTGTGTTAATGCAAGACGGAAAGGTTGTTGCGTATGCGTCTCGGCAGCTAAGACCGCATGAGTTAAACTATCCCATGCATGATTTGGAATTGGCGGCAGTAGTGTTTTCTTTGAAAAGTTGGAGGCATTATCTCTATGGTGAGAAGTTCGTTATTTATACAGACCATAAGAGCCTAAAGTATCTCCTTACCCAGAAAAAATTGAATTTGAGACAGCAGCGGTGGATTGAGCTATTGAAGGATTACGATTGCTCGATTGAGTATCATTCGGGTAAAGCCAACGTGGTGGCAGATGCATTAAATCGTAGGGTGATCTCTGATTTGAGAGCAATGTTTGCTCATCTCAGCTTGTACGATGATGGAAGTCTATAAGCAGAACATCAAGTGAAACCTTCATGGGTTGGTCAGATTAAAGAGAAGCAGTTGTTGGATGATGCCTTGAGTACTCGACTACTTCAAGTACAGAATGATGGGGTAGAGGGTTATAGTCTGAACAGTGATGGGGCTTTGTGTTTCTGTAAGAAGGTCTGCATGCTGAGGGATGTTGAGTTAAGACAGTTTATACTTCAGGAAGCGCATAGTAGCCCATATGCTATGCATCCTGGCGGGAGTAAGATGTATAGAGACTTGCGAGAATGGTTTTGGTGGCCGGGTCTGAAGCGGGAAGTAACCGAATTTGTAAGTAGGTGTTTGACATGCCAACAGGTAAAAGCAGAACATCAGTTGCCTTCGGGTTTGTTGCAGCCGTGAAAGATCTCGCAGTGGAAGTGGGAGAGGATCACGATGGATTTTGTTAGTGGGCTACCCCTTACGCCTACTAAAAAGGATTCGGTATGGGTAATTGAGGACCGATTGACGAAGTCTGCTCATTTCATACCAGTTCGCGTTGACTACTCTCTCCAATAATTTGCCAAGTTGTATGTAGCAGAGATTGTGAGGTTGCATGGGGTACCAGCATCGATCATATCAGATAGGGACCCGAGGTTTACGTCACGATTTTGGAGGGCATTGCATCAGGCATTGGGCACCCGACTGGACTTCAGCACAACTTTTCACCCACAGACTGATGGTTAGTCTGAGAGAGTGATTCAGGTTTTGGGAGAGGGGCTGTGTCATCAATTTCAGAGGTAGCTAGGAGGAGTTTCTACCGTTAGCAGAATTTGCATACAACAACAGTTACCAAGCTAATATTCAGATGGCGCCCTATGAAGCGTTGTATGGGCGGAAGTGTCGTACTCCTACCTGTTCGACAGAATTGGGGGAACGTTGGATTTTGGGTCCAGAATTGGTTGCTAAGACAGAAGAGAAGGTTAGGTTAATTCGAGCTCGATTAAAGGAAGCTTCTGATAGACAGAAGTCTTACGCGGATCTGAAGCGTAAGGACATAGAATTTGCAGTGGGTGACCAGGTCTTCTTAAAAGTGTCACCATGGAAGAAGGTGCTAAGGTTTGGGCGGAAGGGTAAGCTAAGCCGCAGGTTCATCGGGCCTTATCGTGTGTTGAAACGCGTGGGACCAGTAGCTTATCAACTCGAGTTACCTACAGAGTTAAGCCAGATTCATGATGTGTTCCACATTTCGATGCTAAGACACTATTGTTCGGATCCATCTCACGTGGTGCCAGTGGAAGAAATCGAAGTAAGGCCTGATCTATCCTTTGAGGAGGAACCCGTTCAGATTTTGGATCGTGATGTCAAAGTGTTACATAGGAAGACGAATCCATTAGTTAAGGTTTTGTGGCATAATCACGGTTCTGAGGAAGCTACGTGGGAACCAGAGGAAGCGATGCGATAGTAATACCCTCATCTCTTTTGATCAGGTAATTTCGAGGCCGAATTTTTTTTTAGGGGGGTAGAACTGTAACATCCTGAATTAGGGGCTAGGCATTTGATGTGTTTTGTGTGTATGCTATGTTTAATGTGTTAGTTTAGGGTGTATGGGGGTCTAGGAGAGGCTCGGGGATAAGCCGAAGCCTTGGCAAAAATTCTCTTTTTTGGGCACCTTAGTGGAAGAGCTGGCTAGGATAGGACTTAAGGGATATTGTTTGTATTTGGTTGACACAAAGCAAGGTGTTGGTAAAGTGTCAAGGTGACGCCACATAAGGGGTTGGAAGGTGACGCCACAAGGGAGCAGAGAGGGAGCAGGTTCAAGTCACATGAAGCTCATTTTGGGAGTTATTTTTGGCATCAAGGGGAGCAGAAGCAGAGTTCGGCTGGGACACTTTAGGATGGGAGAGTGGACTGAGTCAAATAATTCGAATGAGTGGCTGAGAGGAAAAAGTGGAGTTTGAAGCATTCAAATTTATTTCAAATGGGTGTTCAGGAGTGAATTAAGGAGAAAAGAAAGGGATGGACATATGATCAAGGTGTTGGCCGAATTTCAAACACTTGGTATAGGGGAGGAATCGGTTTTTGGCTTGTGTTGGGGTGTGCCGAAATTCACTTAGGCCATGGGACATATAGGTTCTTTTTTGTGCAATTTTTGGCTTTGGGGGTTTTAGGTGCCGAATTTTGGTTAGCTTCAACTCTTTCTCTTTTTACTTCTTTTCTTGTTCGTTCTCCACTTCTTCTTCATTTAGTTGAAACCTGTTGCCTCCTTCTTGAACCTTTTCTTTGTTTTAGCCGAAACCCTTCTCTATTTCCCTGCTAAAGCCGAACACCCCTTGCCCCATTATTCTTTTTCTAAATCTCTTCTTTAGGCCGAATCTTTAGGCCGAATCTTCAAGCCATTCTTTCCTGCGTCCTTTTCTCAATCTCTCTAAAAGCCGAAACTCTTAAGCCTCCATTTGAAGTTCTTTTACTTTCATTTTCGGTTCTTTCATCTTGTTCTCTTTTACCATAGTCATTGTCGAATCTTCTCTACTGCTGTGCTAGTGTCGAATCCTCTTAGGCGTTAATCGAATCTTCTGTGTTAAGCTAATCAAATCATATGAATCCCAAGCCCGGAAGTCGTTAATCTCTGAACCCTATCTCTTTTTTCGGGATTTCAAGGTAATGGGTTGTCTCTTTAGGTTTTTCTTTAGATTCACTTTTCTTTAATTGCTACCCTAACCCTGTGTTATTTTTAAACAACCATATTTCCTTATAGTACCATCTGACAAGATCTTTTAATGGAATCCAATACCGATCAGGCAAAGGAGGGGGTTGGACCCGTAAACCCAGCCCCTAAGTTTAAGAAACGGGCGGTGTCAGCAGTACGAGATTGGCCACCGAGTTGTGGACCGGCTTCCGAGCAGAGTCGTAGGCAGATAGGAGTTGTTTCTGCTACCGATAGTGTCGACGTAGAGAATATTATTTTACGTGTTACCAGGTGTGTAAACCCTCACACACTTTAGTTTAATTGAAATGTTAATTGTATGGGCTGAAAAGCCGGAAAAAGGCTGTGATGACAGTCGTGATACCCGTATGGGTAAGGCAAGGAATGCTAGGTACGTGATTATAGTATCGTTTTTGCGTGTAGGGATGTATGTGGTAATCTAATACCTTGTTAATAGCATGTTGCATCTGTTATGTTATGTATGTCATGCATGAGAGATGGATATGATGTTTATGGGGAAGTGCTCGATTATGAGGTCACATAGTGATCGGTGGCGAAAGCCACGTTATATTATGAGGTCACGTAGTGATCGGTGGCTAGGCCACGTGATATTATTAGGTCACATTGTGATCGACATTATGACTGACAGCATAACTGTCGAAGTGGCGTGTAGCGGATGGAGGGTTGATTGTAGAAATCCCCACGGTGTGATTGGTTGGTACGGGTTGGCGTGTAGAGGATGAAAAAACTAGGCTTGGGTTGGGACATGATGCATTCATTTATCTTTATGTCATCTTGAGTGGGCTAAGGCCCAATATGCGATTGTGGGCCTCGAGCCGTTTATGTGTTATAGGGGAATTACACACTGAGTCTTGGTGACTCACCCCTTTTCTTAACCTTTCAGGTAATCAGTAGATCGTGGGTATGGGAGCCGAGGCGGACTCGTGGAGGCCATAAAGTATTTTCTTCTCGTAAACTTTTTCTTTGCTTTAATTTAAATTTTAATTGGGGATTTTTGATGTAATAAGGCCTTTACGAATTAATCTTTGGATTTTTATTTTATTTACTTATTATCTACTTAAAAAATGACACTATGCAAACTTAATCACGAAAATACAAAAAAATGGGGTTTTCAAAATGCGAGTAACTCAAAACATGCGTTTTCTTTCAAGTATCACCAAGCTTAACGAATGTCTGATTAACCAAATGCTGAAATTTTTCCTACACTATCAAGCCACTATTTTCAAGACATCGCCTTAATTGAAGAGTTTTCAAATCTACGATTTTTCTTAAATTTAACGAAACTTCATTTTTACTTCACCCTGTAACCTACCAAATCTGGTCGTAATGTTTAGGCCGGGTTTGGGGTGTTACAGATTACCCTAATTTGAACAAGGTCTGAAGAACGGGCGTGTCCCCGGCGTCACACGGGTGTGTCCCTTGGACCACATGGGCGGGTTAGCCCTGCTTCTAGCAAAAATTTTCTAAGTTTTGTAAAAGTTTCCCGAGTTCTCAGTTTAGTCCCGAACCACTTCCAAAGCATGTTTTGGGCCTCGTAGCTTCGTAATAGGGACTCTATGATTGAATGTAAAAAGTTTTAATTTGTACGTAAATTTTATGACTCAGAATTGTGTGATTGCTTGCGATGTGAGTCTGATAATGCCTTGTACCCTGTTCCGGCGTCGAATACGGGTAAGGGGTGTTACAACTGTTCAAACTTAAAGGTCGAGCAACCCTGCTTCGACAGGTAAACCACCTCATAACCCCGTTAATATGAGTGATAGCCGAAGAAAAGATTCAACTGCTAAATCTTAAGCACGAACACCAGCTAGAACATATGCTATACGTGCACATGAGGATGCTTCTGCACCAGATGTTATTAGTTGTACATTTTCTCTTCTTGATACTGATATTACTGCTTTGATTGATCTTGGTTTAACACATTCATACATATGCACAAATTTAGTGTCTGTTAAAAATTTACCTGTCGAGTCCACTAAATTCGTGGTTAAAGTTTCGAACCCCCTGAGTAAGTTTGTGATGGTAGATAAAATCTGTAAAAATTGTCCGTTAATGGTACGAGGTTAGTGTTTCTTGGCTGATTTGATGTTATTTCCATTTGATGTAATTCTGGGTATGGACTTGCTAACTCAGCATGATGTAGTAGTAAATTGTAAACAAAAGTACATTGTGTTAAAATGTCAGAATGGTGAATTGCTTCGAGTTGAATCTGATGTACTGAACGCGTTGTCAAATGTAATCTCAGCTATATCAGCACAGAAAAATATGAGAAAAGGGTATGATGATTATTTTTCATATATGTTGGACACTAAAGTATCCGAGTCAAAGATTAAGTCAGTGTTGGTTGTTTGTGAGTTTCCTGATGTGTTTCCGAAAATTTACTTGGTTTACCACCTGTTAGAGAGGTAGAATTTTCTATAGATCTTGTTCCGGGGACAACACCGATATCTATAGCACCCTATAGAATGGATCCTACTGAATTAAAGGAGTTGAAAATGCAGTTACAAGAACTAACAGACATAGGTTTTACTCGACCCAGTTCATCACCTTGGGGTGCACCATTTTATTTGTTAAAAAGAAAGATGGATCGTTAAGGTTATGTACTGATTACAGGCAGCTCAACAAAGTCACAATAAAGAACAAGTATATATTGCCTCGTATTGATGATTTGTTTGATCAGTTGAAAGGTTGCACTATATGTTTGAATATTGATCTTCATTCCGGTTACAATCAACTACGGGTGAAACACTCAGATGTACTGAAGACAACCTTCAGAACAAGGTATGGGCACTATGAGTTCCTTGTGATGCCATTCGGTTTGACTAATGCACCTGCAGTATTTATGGATCTGATGAATAGAATTTTTAGAATCTACCTAGATAGATTTGTGGTGGTATTTATTGACGATATTCTGGTATATTCTCGAGATGAAAATGAGCATGCTGATCACTTGAGAATTGTGTTGCAAACTTTGTGTGAAAACAACTGTATGCCAAACTTAGTAAATGTGAATTTTGGCTTTGGGAAGTTGGTTTTCTTGGACATATAGTATCTGCTGAAGGCATCAGGGTAGACCTGAATAAAATTTCAGCTATTGTTAACTGGAAACCACCAAAGAATGTGTCTGAAGTTAGAAGTTTTCTGGGACTAGCTGGATATTATCGGAGGTTCGCAAAAAGTTTCTCGATGATAGCCTCTCCGATGACCCATTTCGTTACACCCCTTACCCGTATTCAACGCCGAAACAAGGTACGAGGCATTACCGGACTCACAACACAAGCAATCATACAATTTCAAGTCATAAATTTACGTCCAAATTAAAACCATTCATACTAAATCATAAAGTCCTTAATACGAGCCTACGAGGCCCAAAACATTCTCTAGTAGTGGTTCGGGACTAAACCAAGCACTTAGGAAATTTTACAAAACTTAGAAATTTTTTGTAGAAACATGGGTCACAAGCCCGTGTGGTTTTGGGACACACCCGTGTGGGCAGGCCGTGTGGTCACACACGCCCGTGCCCCTAACCCGTCTAACTCTCTGTTTGTAACTCAAGAACAAATTGAAGTCACACGGCCAAGTCACACGCCCGTGTGCTAGGCCGTGTGGCCGATTTAATTTTCATGATTTTTCATAATATAGGTGCGGGCTTCACCCGTGCCTAAGGCCGTGTCCCTCACATGGCCGAGACACACACTCGTGTCTCTGCCCGTGTGCTCAATTCTGAGAATTCTATTTCTCAAAATTAAGGTGCAAGGGACACACGGCTGAAACACATGCCCGTGGGGCAGGCCGTGTGTCACACAAGGCCTAGACACACGCCCGTGTGGACAAAATAAGGCTATTTACCAGGCCTTTTGCCACCCTTCCATGCACATACCTACAAAACATCATATAATACCAATTCAAGCATACATAGGCAACCAAAACATCCACAACCAAGGTATTAATATCACATCCACATGCTAACATCTAACATGCTTTAACATCGTAATTTATCAACACAAATCATTCAAGTTTCCATATTTATGAATGGTATCAAATATAATGATACTCATAACCAACATTAGCCAACTTTCATGGACATATACAAAATGAAATCATTACTCATTATAAGCTAATACATTTGGCCACATTACCAGTAACACATACAACAAAATGACCAAGTCCCTATACATGCCATAACTCAAAATATTGACATTTCAATGATAACCAAAAGAATGGTTGATAGTGTGAATGGATCTCTTACGATCTCCAATCCCCGAGCTAGCTTGGTGACACTATAAGATAAGGGAAAGAAAGGGGAGTAAGCTATATAGCTTAGTAAGTTCATATGCAAATAATAAACAACATTAATTATACATTTGTCATATGAATAACATAACATGTGCTAACATAAATTTCATTAAAACTTCATAAGCATAAGTTATTCAATCACATCCTTACCACTAGTTCATAATATACCGAATCCATTTTCTTTGTGTTTTTCGTACATACCTGTACCAACTCGTAACATAATCACACACTTTCTCATCTTGGACATACCCATTGAACCACTTGGAATACTATCAGATACACGGAAAGCTTTGCACATAAGTGCCACATATGTAGCCAATGCTACCACAAATCTCATAACACATATAGGCTCGCTCTCGAGCTATCCTCGAGCCTGCTCACACAAGCTGTCAGTCAAGACGTAGCTACTCGGTGCTACTCACACAAGCTGTCAAGTATCCGCAACATATGCTGGTATACTCAGTTACCGATAGGATGTACGAGACTCGCATCCGGGACACATAAATCACAAAATCACATGGGTCCCTAGTGACATGTCACTTGTATCCTAATCTATTCCTATGGTTCAACCGGGATTTCTCTGTTGCCGGACCTTTGTCGAATATGCTCGTAGAATAAATCATACAGTTCATACAGTATCAAGACATTAAAATACAAATATAACATTGCATTATTAACATACGAACTTACCTCGGTACAAAAATAGTGAAAATGGACCTAATGGTCAAACACTTTGTTTTTCCCCCGATCTAGGTCCGAACTTCATTTTTCTTGATCTATAATAGGAAATTTAACTCATTTAATACTCACATTATTCAATTCAGTCCAAAAATCATGTTATGGCAAAATTACATTTTTGCCCCTAACTTTTCAATATTTTACACTTTAGTCCCTAGGCTCGTAAAATGAAATATAGTCAATTTCTTCAAAACCCAAGCCTAGCCGAACCATTTTCATACTCATGACAGCCAGCATTTTTCATTAAAACACACTTCTACTACTCATTTTACAACTTTTACAAATAGGTCCCTTTTAGGCATATTCATCAAAAATCACTTTGTAAAAGTTGTTTATCTAACATCAAACATATGTTTTCTACCATTAAACATCCAAATACACAAATATCTAACATGGGTAAAATTTTAGACTTTGACATCTTTGCAAATTACTCCTTGAAATAGCTAGATTAGGTTGCAAGGATCTCAAAAACATAAAAAAATCATTAAAACCGGGGCTAGAACGGACTTACAATTGAGCTTGGAAGATGAAAAAACCCTACCTATGTCTTCTCATTGTGAATTTCGGCCATGGGGACTAATTTGAAGAAGATGACATCTTTTATTTGTTTTATTTTGTCTTTATTTACCAAATGACCAAAATGTCCTTTCTTTATAACATCCAAATTCACCTAATTCATGTCCATTTTTGTCCACCAATCTAATTACCATCTAAGGACCTCTAATTTGAAATTTCATAGCAATTAGACACCTCTAGCTTCTAGAACACACATTTTGCACCTTTTGCAATTTAGTCCTTTTAACTAAATTGAGTGCCCAAACATCAAAAATTTCGAACGAAATTTTCACGAAATCATTCCATAAAACTATAGACCATAAAAATATAATAAAAACAAATTTTAATGCATCGAATTTGTGGTCCTAAAACCACTGTTTCGACTAGTCCCAAAATCAGGCTATTACAACTCTCCCCCTTTAGAGATTTTCGTCCCCGAAAATCTTACCGAAAAACAGGTTTGGGTACTTTTTTCTCATAGCTTTCTCGGGTTCCCACGTAGCCTCTTTGACCCCATGTCGTTTCCATAAAACTTTCACTAGAGCTATACTTTTTTTTCTCAGCTGTTTGACTTCCCGAGCCAAAATCTTGATCGGTTTTTCACCATAAGTCATATTAGGTCGAATCTCAACCTCTGTTAGAGAAATTACATGCGAAGGGTATGATCGATAACGTCGCAACATCCACAGATGAAATACATTGTGAATCCTTTCCAACTCCGTCGGCAAAGCTAACCGATATGGCACTGGCCCTATTCTTTCAACTATCTCATACGGTCCAATGAATCACGGACTCAACTTGCCTTTGCGACAAAATCTAAGAATTTTCTTCCACGGAGATAATTTCAGGAATACTTTATCACCAACTTGAAACTCAATCTCTTTTCTTTTCAAATCCGCATACAATTTCTGTCTATCCGAAGGTGCCTTCAAACAGTCATGAATTACTTTCACTTTCTCTTCGGTCTCTCTAACCAAATCGACCTCGTGAATCTGTTTCTCACTAAGTTCGGTCCAGCACAATGGAGTTCGACACTTGCGGCCATACAATGCCTCATATGGTGCCATCTTTATACTTGACTAAAAACTGTTATTATAAGCAAATTCGACTAAAGGTAGATATTTCTCAAAACTACCTTTGAATTCTAAAACACAACATTGGAGCATATCTTCGAGAATCTGAATTACTCTTTCGGATTGACCGTCAGTTTACGGATGAAAAGCGGTACTAAAGTTCAACTTCGTACCCAAAGCTTCTTGCAACTTTTTCCAAAATCTCGACATAAACCTCTGATCTCTATCTGAAATAATAGAAATCGGCACTCCGTGTAACCTAACAATCTCAACAATGTACAATTCAGCTAGCTTATCAAGTGAATAGTCAGTACGTACTGGAATAAAATGAGCCGATTTCGTCAATCTATAAACCTTTTTTGGAGTCAGAGGTAATCCAGTTACGAAATCCATCGTAGTTCTATCCCATTTCCATTCGGGTACCATCACTGGCTGAAGTAATCCCGAAGGTACTTGGTGTTCGGCTTTTACTTGTTGACAAATCAAACATCTCGAAACAAATTTTGAAATATCTCATTTCATACCCGACCATAAATAAAATTTCTTCAAATCATTATACATTTTCGTACTGCCCAGATGAACAGATAAACAACCATTATGTGCCTCATGAAGAATTTTTAGAATAATCTCGGTATCTTTCGGTACACTAATCCTACCTCAGAACATCAAACAATCATTGGTCCCAATTTGATAGTCCGAATCACTAGTCGATTCGAACTGAACTCTTTTAGCTTGAAGCTCTTTGTCACTTCTCTAAGCTTCACAAATTTACTGAAGAAACACCTGTCTAGCCCTCAACTCAGCTAGTATCGAACCACTCTCAGATAAAGTCAACCTTGTATTCATAGCTCTCAAGGCAAACAAGGACTTTCTGCACAAAGCATCTGCGACTACATTCGCTTTTCCGAGATGGTAGTAAATTTCCAACTCATAATCTTTTAGCAACTCGAGCCATCTCCGTTGTCGCAAATTCGAATCCTTTTGAGTCATCAAGTACTTTAAACTTTTATGATCAGTAAAGATACGAAACTTCTCACCGTACAAATGATGTCCCCAAATCTTCAAAGCAAACACTATGGCAGCCAATTCTATATTGTGCATTGGATAATTCTTCTCATGCGGTTTCAACTATCTCGAGGTGTAACATCCCGAATTTGGGCCTAGTAGGATTGGGACCAAAGGGCCTTGAGCGTAAAAGCGTTTAAAATTTTCGAGATCAAGAGATCGGCTTTAATGTAAGTTGGATCTATTAGGTGAGTGATTTTGGAAGGTTAGAGGGCTTCTATGAAGTCCCGGGTTCAAACTTTGGCTTTAGGAAAATTTTGGTTTTAGGTGAATAAAACCCTGGGAGTTAGTAGTAGGCTTTAAGAATAAAATGTGGAGAAAATGACACAAGTGGAGTGTGTGGTGTAGTGGCAAAGTGACGCCACTTAGGGAGCAATGAGGTGACGCCACAAGGAAGGAAGGAGGTCCAAGGTTCAAGGCGTGGAACTTGCATTTCTTTTAGATTATTTTATTAAATGGATTTAGACCTTGGCCATAGACTTATCTTTAGTTGGGCATGTTTTAAGATACAAGAGGAGCTTGTGGCCTAGTGGCAAGGTGGCGTTACAACTGGCAAGAGGTCTGAGGTTCAAGTCTCGAGATCAGCAAGGGAGTATTTATTTTGCGGATTGGACGACCAGAGTATGAGTTGGATTTAAACTCTGCTGGCGGAGGGATCCCACATCGGAGAGATACAAAGAAGGAAGGTGAGAAGCTGGCTATATATAGAGCTATCTATAATGGGAGGAAGGATACCTTGGAGGGCGTTTGGGCATAAGAGTGGTCGGAGCGCGGGTCAGCACCAGATTCCTATCAGGTGTGTACTTCTCTACTCTAGTTGTAGAGCGGCAAATTGTCAAAATGCTGGTCACACGGTGATAGTAGCCACACGAGCGTGCGAGTGCACGTGTGGGGGCTTTGACGCGATAGTTGAGGCCTCATTAGTGTTCTTGTGGGTTGAGGCTGCTTGGGCCACGATGGGCTAAAGTGGGCCTAATGGGCCCGTGGGCCCATATGAATAGATTGTATGATTGTGTAGTATGTATTAGACTAGACTAAGTGAATCGCATATGCATGGCTAGATTTGTGCTAGTTGGGCCTCACGAGCGTGTGGGCCCGAGTGGGTCGAAATTGGGTTTTAGGCCCAATAGTCCGGTAAAGACTAGAAATGGTAGCCGAGTCGCTCGGGGTGAATTTGGGCCTTCGAAAAGGCCATTGCAAGTGTGAAATTACCAAAATACCCTCGGTAGGGTAAATTACCAAAGTACCCCTGGAAGGTAAATTACGGAAATACCCTTGGTAGGTAAAAATTACGGTTATACCCTTAGAGGTTGAGTAGCTTGATTATGTTGCAACTTGTTATTTGATTATGATGGTAATTCATTTCATACATTATATTTGATATATGTTTTGCATACATGACATACTGCATACACGAATTATTATGACATATTGCATGGGATTTGGATATGATGTGAAGAGGGGAAATGTGATTCTAAGACTGTCACCAGTGGTTTGGTACCACAAGTGGGTTGGCCCCACATAATTTTATCCAGTGACTATGTCTCAGTGGTTTGGCACCACATATACTATTTTAGTGACTCGTCTCAGTGGTTTGGTACCATAGTGGGTTGGCCCCACATATATTTATCAGAGATTGTCACTAGTGGTTTGGTACCACAAGTGGGTTGGCCCCGCATATATTATAATTTGTGACTCTGTCACCAAAGGTTTTGAACCACCAGGTGGTTTGGTACCACAGTGGGCTTGGTGCCACAGGCGTTTGGATGATTCAGGTGTGTAGAGGATGGAAAACTAGGTTGGGCTGGGCTGCATTGCATACATGTGATATATGCTATATTGAGTGGGCTAAGGCCCAATGTGCATCTGGGGGCTTAAGGCCCGATTGTGTTATAAGGGGAATTACACACTGAGTCTCGGTGACTCACCCCTCTGCTTAATTTGCAGGTAATCGATAGATCACAGATTTGGAGCCGAGGCGGACTCGAGGTGGCCATGCAATATTTTCTAGTAATTTCGTCTTCTTTATTTTAAATTTATTTTAGATTTGGGAATTTGTTATGTAATAAGGCCTCTGAGATTTTATTTTGGTTTTAATTTTAACTCGGTTATTATCTATTGTTGATTGTTCAAATGTGGTTTTCCTCAAACATTAATAGCTGTTTTCTAAAATATTAACAAATGGATCATAAGCTATAAATAACTAAACTTTAAATTTTTAAACGATCACAAAGTTTCTTTAACGACCTTTCCATGTGACATGCCAGATCTGGTCGTAATGTCTAGGCCGGGTTTGGAGTGTTACACGAGGCATAGGCTATAAAATTTCCCTCTTGCATCAATACACATCCTAATCCATTCAGTGACGCATCGCTATAAATCGCAAACTCTTTTCCTGGTTAAGGTTGCACTAAAACCAGTGCCTCATTCAATAATGCCTTCAACTTTTCAAAACTTTGCTGACATTTTTCGAACCATTCAAACTTAACATCTTTTTGCAACAACTTAGTCATCAGAGTAGCAATTAACGAAAAACCCTTAACAAATTGCTGATAATAGCCGGCAAAGCCCAAAAATCTTCTAACCTCTAATACATTTCTCGGCGGCTTCCAATAGAAAATTGTCGAAATCTTACTCGGATCAACCCGAATACCATCTCCTAAAACAATATGTCCCAAATATCTGACTTCTCGGAGCCAAAACTTACTTGTACTGAATTTAGCAAATAATTTCTTATCTATCAAAGTCTGCAATACAGTTCTTAAGTGCTCAACATGCTCAGTCTCATCTCAAGAATAAATCAGAATATCATCAATAAACACAACCACGAATTTATCTAAATACGATCAGAAGATTCGATTCATCAAGTCCATAAAAATAGCAGGAGCATTAGTTAGTCTGAAAGACATGACAAGAAATTCATAATGCCCGTACCTTGTTCTGAATGCAGTTTTCGGCACATTCGACTCTTTAACTCTCAACTGGTAGTAGCCAGACCTCAAATCAATCTTCGAGAACACTGTTGCCCCTTTCAACTGATCAAACAAGTCATCAATTCTTGGCAAAGGATACTTGTTCTCTATTGTTACCTTGTTGAGCTGTCGATAATCGATACAAAGTCTCATAGATCTGTCTTTCTTGTTTACAAATAATACTGGTGCACCCCAGGGAGAAAAACTCGGTTTTCAAAACCCTTATCTGTCAACTCTTGCAACTGAGCTTTTAATTATTTCAATTCGGTCGGATCCATTGTATACGGATCAATCGATATCGATGAAGTCCCTGACACTAAATCAATAAAAATTCAACTTCCCTAATCGGTGGCAACCCATGCAACTCTTCTGGAAAAACATCCGGATATTCACCAACTACCGGTACTAATTCAATTTTTAATTCAGACACTTTTGTATTCAACACATAAGCAAGATAAGCTTCACAACCCTTTCTCACACATCTCAAAACAGACATCGAAGAAATCACAACAGGTAACTCACCCGACTCATCTGAATCAATCCGAAGAATTTCACCATTTTCACATTTCAATTTAATAATTTTCCATCTACAATTCACTACAGCATCGTGTAGTGTCAACCAATCCATACCCAAAATAACGTCAAACTCATCAAATGGCAACAACATTAAATCAGCCGGAAAGCAGTGACCTCGAATCATCAAGGGACAATTCTTGCAAACTCTATCAACTAATACATGTTTTCCTAAGGGGTTTGACACTTTAATCACAAATTCAGTAAACTCAACAAGCAATCTCTTACTAGCTACCAATTTCATGCAAACATAAGAATGAGCCGATCCAGGATCAATCAATGCAACTAAATTAATATTATAGAGAGAAAAAGTACCAGTGATAACATCGGGAGATGTCGCTTCTTCGTGAGCACGGATAGCATAAGCTCTAGCAGGTGCTCTAGCCTCGGATCTTATAGTTGAATCTTTGGTCACACCTTTACTACTGGTCGCATTCCATGTATTCCTCGAGGGTCTCCCTCTAGTGGCAGTGTTGCCCGATCTTGCAATCTTGCATTTTGAATCTTGTCTTTCTCAACCATCTCAGAGCAGTCTTGAATAAAGTGGTCTTGTGAGCCACATTTAAAGCAAGCCCGGTCATTCATTCTACATTCACTGGGATGTCACCTACCACAGTGTTGACATTCAGGTCAATTGGATCTAACATTACCAACACTCGCTATCGACGTAGTTTGGGCTTTAGAACCCGAATATTGTTTCCCACGATCTCTATTGGAATACCAAGCTGAAGCACTCGAACGAGCATTTAAATATCTCAATTTCTTAGACTGAGATTGAAATGACTTACTCATCAGTCTTTTTCTTGAATCTCTAGCCTCAGACTCAGCTTTTCTCTTCTCCTTTCTTAATTCTTCAGCTTTACAAGCTCGGTCGAATAATACCACAAATTCTTTCAGCTCAAGAACTCCAACTAACAATCGGATATCCTCATTCAACCCATCTTTGAACCTTTTGCACATGATAGCCTCAGTGGAAACACGCTCTTGAGCGTACTTACTGAGCCTGCCAAACTCTCATTCTACTCGATTACAAACATTCTGCCCTGTTTCATCTCTAAAAACTCCTTATGTTTCTGATCAATGAACCGTTGGCTGATATATTTCTTCCTAAACCCATCTTGGAAGAATTCCCAGTTAACCCTCTCTTCCGGTACTAATGACACAAGAGTTTTCCACTACCGGTATGCTGAGTTTCTCAGAAGTGACACAGCACATTTCAGACATTCATCCGGTGTGCAAGATAGTTCATCGAATATCCTATGGAGTTTTCGAGCCAAAACTCAGCTCTCTCGGGATCATCATCGACATTTGCTCTGAAATATTCAGCCCCATGCTTTCGGATCTTATAAACTAGAGGCTTACTCAATCTTATAAATTAAATACCTTGTGGAGCTACGGGAACCGGTTGAGGAATAGGTAAGGGTGGAGGGGGTTGAGCAGTCAAATTTGTTCGAACAAACTCCGTATACCACTCGTTCATCATGTAGAGAAAGGCTTCCCTAGCCCCTTCTCCTTGACCAATTGTCATTAGTCTACTTTCAGATGGTGCGGTCTCTTAAGCGGGACCCGGAGCATTACTTTTTACGTCATCAGCTTCAGCTCGATTGGGATCCATTTACTATATAAAAACACAATTTAAAGTTGTCAGGAGTCATCACACTATAATGGTTTATTTATGAAATGTATAGCTAGACTCTTACACATTCTATGTTAGTCCGAGAATCGACTAAATAGTAGCTCTGATACCACTAAATTTAACACCCCTTACCCGTATTCAACGTCAAAACAGGGTACAAGGCATTATCGGGCTCACAACACAAGCAATTGTAAAATTTTGAGTCATAAATTTATGTCCAAATTAAAACTATTCATACTCAATCATAAAGTCCCTAATACGAGCCTACGAGGCCAAAAACATACTTTAGCAGTGGTTCGAGACAAAACTGAGCACTTAGGAAATTTTACAAAACTTATAATTTTTTTGCTAGAAACAGGGGTCACACGCCCGTGTGGTTTTGGGACACGTCCATGTGGGCAGGCCATGTGGTCACACATGCCCGTGTCCCTAACCCGTGTAACTCTCTATTTGTAACTCATGAACAAATTGAAGTCACACGACCAAGTCACACGCCCGTGTGCTAGGCTGTGTGGTCGATTTAATTTTCATGATTTTTCATAAAACAGGTGCAGACTTCACACGCTCGGGACACACGCCCATGCCTGAGACCGTGTCCCTCACACGGCGGGGACACACGCCTGTGTCTCTGCCCTGTGCTCAATTCTGGGCATTCTGTTTCTCAAAATTAAGGTGCAGGGGACACATGGCTGAAACACATGCCCGTGGGGCAGGCCATGTGTCACACACGGCCTAGACACACGCACGTGTGTCTACCTGTTTGGACAAAATAAGGCTATTTACCAGGTGTTTTCCCACCCTTCCATGCATATCCCTACACAACATCATATAATACAACTTCAAGCATACTTAGGCAACCAAAAACATCCACAACCAAGGTATTAACATCACATCCACATGCTAACACCTAACATGCTTTAACATCATAATTTATCAACACAAATCATGCAAGTTTCCACATTCATGAATGGTATCAACATATAATGATACTCATAACCAACATAAGCCAACTTTCATAGCCATATACAAAATGAAATCATTACTCATTATAAGCCAATACATTTGGCCACATTACCAATGACACATATAACAAAATGACCAAGTCCCTGTACCTGCCATAACTCAAAATATTGACATTTCAATGATACCCAAATGAATGGCTTATAGTGTGAATGGATCCCCAACGATCTCCAATCCCCGAGCTAGCTTTGTGACACTATAAGATAAGGGAAAGAAAGGGGAGTAAACTGTAACAGCCCGTTTTTAGTCAAATCGGAATAGTGGTTTTGGGACCACAAATCTGAAGTCAAAATAATTATTTTATTATTATTTTGATGTTTGTGGTATGATAATATGTTTGTGTGAAAATTTCGTTAAGAAATTTTATTGTTTGAATCGTCAATTTGATAGAAAGGACTAAATTGCATAAAGTGTAAAAGTGGAGTTCTATTAGCTAAAAGTATCTAATAGCTATAGAACCTTAAAGTTAAGGTCCTTGTGTGGTAATTAGACCACTATTTTTGTGAGTGGACTTTTATGGACATTATATATGTTGTTTTAATGGTTTATTAACAAGGTTAAAATGGTAAATTATAAAATAAGTTAAGTTAAATTATTAAAACACAAAGTATCATCTTTGTTTCTTCTTGTTTCAACCGAAACTAGGGCTAAGGGAAGCCATTTTTGGGTGTTCAAGCATTCAGTCATTTCATTGCCTAATAGTAAGTCCGTTTTTGCTCGGTTTTTAATGATTTCTATGTTTTTCTGATCGTTGCAACTAGTACTAGCTAGCCCGGTGATTAATTTGCAAAACTGTTAAAGATTTTGAATGATGCCATTGATGAATACATGTGTGTTTTGATGTTTTATGATAGATTATGAATGTTTGTTGTGAATTATACAAGTTTTGTTGACTGATTTTTGGTAAAAATGCAAATTAGGGGCTAAATTGAGAAATGTTAAAACTTTGTGGTTAAAATGTGAAATAAATGGAAAATATGGGCTTTTAGGGCTATTATGGTAATTTTGCTAGCATGGGTATATTTTGAATTTCACTAATTTGTGATTTTATGCAATAAGGACTAAATTGTGAAAAATGTGAAAGTTTAGGGGCAAAAGTGTAAATGTGTTTTAAAGAGTGTTTTGGACTAAATTGAATGAATAGATGATTAAATAAGTTAATTTTGAATATATTTAGATCAAGAACAGTGAAATACAGACTTGGATCGGGGAAAAGATAAAGTTATCGACTAACCGATTCGATTCTCCGTTTTAACATCCGAGGTAAGTTCGTATGTTATAAATTCATTTCAAATGTATTTTATATGCTTCGATATAGCATGAATTGTGATTGTGTGATTACGGACGAGTTCGGAAATGATTCGATGAAGATTCGGCAGTTGAAATCCTGATTGAACCTTGGGAATAGTTTAGGATGCTAGTGACATGTCATTAGGTATACTTGAGTTGGCTTCGGCCCATGATTGAGCACTATGTGTGTGAGATAAACAGATTTGGCTATGGGCCATGCATATCAGCTGATTTGGCTTCGGGCCATGATATCAGAATTTCAGATAAGTTACCTTGATTTGGCTACGGGCCATGGTATAGGTACTTATCGAGCGAGACCTTGAGTATCTGACTTCTATTCTGAATGGTTCAATGGGTAAATGAAAGATGTGATTGAGTATGATATTGGTACGAGATGGCACAGGTACGTACATAAATGAATTTAGTATTGAAAACTAATAAATTGATGAGTTCCTTGGTAAGTTATATGAATGATCATATGATGACTTAAGATTTAATAGGTTTGTTGTGCATTATTTTCTATTATATGAATGATTAATGAATGATGATAGTTTCTTATTGTTAACATATGAGCTTACTAAGCTATATAGCTTACTTTGTTGTTTTTCCATGTTTTATAGTGATTTCAAAGCTAGCTCAGATTCGGGGATCGTCGGAGACCTTATCGCACTATCCACTGACTCTTTGGTACTTTTGAAACTATATTTGAAGTATATGACATGTATAGGTATTTGAGTCATGTTTGTTATGTTTTGGTAATGAAGTTGGCCAAATGAATTGGCATTGTAAATGTATACGTTTTGTCTTGTAATTATAGCCATGAGATTTGGCTTAATATGAAGAATTTGGTTATATGCTTATAGATATGCATATTTGTTGATAGTTAAGTTCATGGATGGATATGAGAATGACTTATATTATGAAAATTGTGGTCATTGTTACTAATTGGTATTATGAATGTCAAATTGATAATTTGAGAAAGTTGGTATAATTGTGAAATTAGACCTAATAATACATCTTTGATAATGGTCATTTTGATGATTGAGTAGACAAGAATTGGTATGAATTTAGTTAGTATATTGTGATACTTATGTGCCTTGAATTGGTTAGTATTGAAATGGTAAGATTTAGGCTTGGCTTGGATGTTTTGGATTGCATATTGTGCTATGAAATGGTTTCGTTTGGGTTGTTTAGGTACATGACATTTTGGGTGGCAAATTGGCTTGGTAAATAGCCTATTTTTGTCCATACGGGCAGAGACACGGGTGTGTGTCTCAGCCGTGTGTGACACACGGTCATGGTACACGGCCGTGTGTCCCCTGGTGTTGAAATTTAAATGAAGTCAGTATGCTCCAAACGGTCTCACACACGGGCATGTGATCGACCGTGTGGCACAAGTTAGTATACCCCCTAATTGGCACACGGCCTAGCACACGGTCAAGTCACAAGCCCGTGTGCTAGGCCATGTTGCATAAGGCAGTATACCCTACAGGTTTGGCATGGCCTAACACACGGCCTGGCACACGGGCGTGTGTGGCCACTTCGAAGGGCACATAGGCTAGACACACTGGCGTGTTGTTGGCCGTGTGACCCAAGTCAGTATGTACCCCCTATTTTCACACGGCCTGTGACACGGGCATGTCTGGTGGCCATGTGAGACACACGGCCTGGGCACATGGGCGTGTGTCCCCTGATTTGAAGAAAAATTTGCTAAGTATTGAAAATTTCCTGAGTTATCGCTTAAGTCCCGAACCACTTCTAAAGCATGTTTAAGGCCTCGTAGGCTATTAATAGGGACAAATTGATTGAGATTCAATGATGAATGATTGAAATGAACAATTGTATGTTAAATAGTTGTTTAATTGTTTCGTATGTCTGGTAATGCTCCGTAACCCTATTCCGGCGTTGAATACGGGTGAGGGGTGTTACATAAGCTATATAGGTTAGTAAGTTCATATGCGAATAATAAACAACATTAATTATACATTTGTCATATGAATAACATAACATGTGCTAACATAAATGTCATTAAAACTTCGTAAGCATAACTTATTCAATCACATCCTTACCACTAGTTCATCATATACCAATCCATTTTCCTTGAGTTTTTTGTACATACCTATACCAACTCGTAACATAATGACATACTTTCTCATCTTGGACATACCCGTTGAACCACTTGGAATACTATCGGATACACAGAAAACTTTGCACATAAGTGCCACATATGTAGTCAATGCTACCACAAATCTCATAACACATATAGGCTCGCTCTCGAGCTATCCCCGGGTCTGCTCACACAAGCTGTTAGTCAAGACGTAGCTACTCAGTGCTGCTCACGCAAGCTGTCAAGTATCCGTAACATATGCCAGTATACTCAGCCACCGGTAGGACGTACGAGACTAGCACCCGAGACACATAAATCACAAAATCACATGGGTTCCTAGTGACATGTCACTTGTATCCTAATCTATTCCTAATGTTCAACCGGGATTTCTCACTTGCCGGAACTTTGTCGAATATGCTCGTAGAATAAATCATACAGTTCATACAATATCAAGACATTAAAATACAAATATAACGTTGCACTATTAACATACAAACTTACCTTGGTACAAAAATAGTGAAAATGGACCTAATCATCAAACACTTTGTTTTTCCCCTGATCTAGGTCCGAACTTCATTTTTCTTGATCTATAATAGCAAATTTAACTCATTTAATACTCACATTATTTAATTTAGTCCAAAAATTACATTATGGAAAAATTACATTTTTGCCCCTAACTTTTCAATATTTTACACTTTAGTCCCTAGGCTTGTAAAATGAAATATAGTCAATTTCTTCAAAACCCAAGCCTAGCCGGACCATTTTCATACTCATGGAAGCCCACAATTTTTATTAAAACACACTTCTACTACTCATTTTATAACTTTTACAAATAAGTCCTTTTTAGGCATCTTCATCAAAAATCACTTAGTAAAAGTTGTTTATCTAACATCAAACATACATTTTCTACCATTAAACATCAAAATACACAAACATCTAACATGGTTAAAATTTTAGACTTTGACATCTTTGCAAAATAGTCCTTGAAATAGCTAGATTAGGTTGCAAGGATCTCAAAAACATAAAAATCATTAAAAACAAGGCTAGAACGGACTTACAATCGAGCTTGGAAGATGAAAAAACCCTAGCTATGTCTCCTCCTTGTGAATTTCGGCCATGGGGACTAATTTGAAGAAGATGACATCTTTTGTTTATTTTATTTTGTCTTTACCAAATGACCAAAATGTCCTTTCTTTAAAACATCCAAATTTCACCTAATTCATGTCCATTTTTGTCCACCAACTTAACCAATGGTCTAATTACCATATAAGGACCTCTAATTTGAATTTTCATAGAAATTAGACACCTCTAGCTTCTAGAACACACATTTTGCACCTTTTGCAATTTAGTCCTTTTAACGAAATTGAGTGCCCAAACATTAAAATTTTCAAATGAAATTTTCACGAAATCACTCCATCAATTTGTAGACCATAAAAATATAATAAAAATGAATTTTACTGCGTCGAATTTTTGGTCCCGAAACTACTGTTCCAACTAGACTCAAAACCGGGCTGTTACATATTTATTACAGAAGGATGTGAAATTTGAATGGACTGATATATGCCAGCAGAGTTTTAACAGGTTGAAAGGCTTGTTGACTGAAGCACCCGTACTAGTTCAGTCTAAATCGGGTAAGGAATTTGTAATTTACAGTGATGCATCATTAAATGGTTTAGGCTGTGTCTTGATTCAAGAAGGTAAAGGGATAGCCTATGCTTCTAGACAGCTAAAACCGCATGAAAAGAACTACTCGATACATGATCTTGAATTGACAACCATTATTGTTGTACTAAAAATTTGGCGACAATATCTGTTTGGTGAAAAATTTCAAATATTCACCGATCATAAAATTTTAAAGTATCTGATGTCACAGAAAGACTTGAATTTGAGACAGGGTAGGTGGCTTGAATTATTGAAAGATTATGACCTAGTTATCCACTGTCATCCGGGAAAAGCCAATGTGGTCGCGGATGCTTTGAGTAGAAAATCTCTATTTTCCTTGTGAGTAATGAATACCCGATTGTCATTGTTAGATGATGGTTCAGTCATAACTGAGTTAAAAGCTAAACCAATATTCTTGCAACAGATCTATGAAGCTTAGAAGAGTGATGATGAATTACAAGCTAAAAGGGTACAATATGAGTCAAATTTTGATTCAGAATTTCAAATTGCGTCTGATGGTTGTTTATTATTCAGAGGCAGAATGTGTGTACCAAAGAATTCAAAACTTGTACAGATGATTTTGAACGAAGCGCATAATGGTATTATGTCTGTGCATCCGGGGAGTAACAAAATGTACAATGATTTGAAAAAGATGTATTGGTGGCCGGGAACGAAACGTGGTATTTCTGAATTTGTATCTAGATGTTTGGTTTGTCAGCAAGTTAAAGCTGAACACCAGGTACCCTAAGGATTATTACAGCCAGTTACGATACCGGAATTGAAATGGGAAAGAGTTACTATGGATTTTGTATTAGGATTACCCCTATTTCTGAAAAAGAAAGATGCCATTTGGGTAATTGTCGACAACTTAACGAAGTCTGCACACTTTATTCCGGTACGTATAGATTTCTCCATAGACAGATTGGCTGAGTTATATGTTTCTGAGATTGTTAGACTACATGGGGTACCAGTCTCCATTATTTTAGACAGAGATCCTCGATTCACATACCGATTCTGGAATAAATTACAATAAGCTCTGGGTACACAGTTACATTTTAATATCGCATTCCATCCTCAGACAGATGGATAGTCTTAACGTGTTATATGGAAGATATGCTTCGGTGTTGTATTTTAAAATTTGAAGGTAACTGGGAAAAATATTAGCCTTTAGTTGAATTTGCATACAGTAATAGCTATCAGTCAAGTATTAAAATGGCACCGTATCAGGCTCTGTATGGTCGTAAATGTAGAACTCCGTTCCACTAGACGGAACTCAGTGAGAAAAAGATACACGGAGTTGATTTGATTCGTGAAACTGAAGAAAAGTTGAAGGTGATTCGTAATAGTTTAAAAGTAGCCACTGATCGTCAAAAGTCTTATGCTGATCTTAAACGTAAAGAAATAGAGTTCCAAGTTGGTGACAAAGTATTTTTCAAAGTTTCACCTTGGAAGAAAGTTCTCCGGTTTGGCCGTAAAGGAAAATTGAGACCACGGTTTATTGGACCATATGAAATCATTGAAATAATCAGACTTGTTGCGTAGGGATTGGCATTACCGCCAGAACTTGATAAAATTCACAATGTTTTTCACGTGTCCATGTTGCGACGGTATCGGTCAGATCCTTCACATATTATCTCTCTGACAGAAGTGGAGATTCAGCCTAACATGACTTACAGTAAGGAACCGATCAAAATTTTGGCGCGTGAGATGAAAGAATTAAGAAATAAAAAAATAGCTTTAGTAAAAGTTCTTTCGTAACGACATGGGATTGAAGAAGCTACTTGGGAACTGGAGGATACCATGAGAAAGTAATATCTGAGCCTCTTTACTGGTAAGATTTTTTAGGACGAAAATTCTTTAAGGGGGAAGAGTTGTAACAACCCGTTTTCAGTGAAATCGGAATAGTGGTTTCGAGACCACAAATTCGAGTCAAAAAGAAAATTTATTTTAACATTATTGCATGGTCTGCATCATGATAGGGAAAACGTATGAAAATTTTGATAAGAAAATTTTACCGATTTTGTGTTTAATTAGGAGAAAAGGACCAAATTGCATAAAGTGAAAAAGTTGAATTCTAGTAGCTGGAAGGATTAAATAGCTATGGAATCAAAAATTGAGGTCCTTATATGGTAATTAGACCATTAAAAAATTTAGTAGATATTTTTGATGATTCATCCATGGAAAATTAGAAAAAGAAAATGACTAAATTGGAATAAGAAAAAAATAAAGATGATAATAACTTTGTAACACCCCTTACCCGTATCCTTCGCCGGAATAGGGTACGAGGCATTACTGGACTTAGTCACATATAATCGATCATTTCCGAGTCACAAATTTCCATTCAAATTTAAAACTTTTCATTCATAATCATATTGTCCCTTATACAGGCCTACGAGACCCAAAACATATATTGGGAGTTGTTCGGGACTAAACCGAGAACTTTGAAATACTTAGAAAATTTTACCACAAAACAGGGCCACACGCCTGTATGGCTTGGGACACACCCGTGTCCTCGACCTGTGTAACTCTCTGTTTATGACGACATCAACCATTTAGGGTCGCACGACCAAGTCACATGCCCGTGTTCTAGGCCGTGTGGCCATCCGTGTGGATGAAAGTTAGGCTATTTACCAAGCCTTTTTCCATCCAAAAACTCTTGCACACTTATACCAAGTTTATCAACACACACATGGCATTTTGTTTTTTAGGCATCCCAATAACCACATCATGGCATTCGCACACCATTTAAAAATCACATTCATCATGCACAACCACACATACACTTAACTAATCATAGCATATAACTTACTAAACCATTCACATTTAGTATTTGCCACACATAATTATCACACATTCACTCATCCAACCCAAACAAGCATGCACATCCATGTAATGCTTCATCATAGACTTATAACATAACAAATATTGGCCGCATCAAATGGCCTTATACAACAATGACCATCAAATAGCATAGGCCAACATTCTAGGCCAACTCAAAATAACATATACACACATAATCAAGTCCCTATACATGCCATAGACTTAAAAATACTTGAAGATCGTTGATACAATACCAATCAATAACTTGTTAGTGTGATAGAATCTCCGACGACCTCCAACTCGAGCTAGCATCTGTGACACTATAAGAAAAAGGAAAGGAAGGGGGGTAAGCATTATAGCTTAATAAATAGGTATGTAAATAATAAGTGATTTATTAACAGGCTTTTATAAATCTTCACAATATGTTCTCAAGATAATACAATCATAATTGCACATAGTTCCACTATTTATTCATGTTCATCTCAATCTGTCTACTCGAGTCACAGTCACTAAATTATTTATATCTAGAGCTAAAGAACTCCAAATTAAGATCCGCTAATTTTCCCTGAAAATAGACTCACATATATTCTTACCATAAAATTTTTAGAGTTTTTTGTCTAGCCAATAAGTACAGTTTATTCTTTAAAGCCTCCCTTGTTTTACTGTCTGACAGTTTCGACCCTTCTTCACTAAAAAGTAATTATCTCTTCGTACAGAATTTGGATGATGTTCTTGTTTTTTTATATTGAAGTTAAACTAATTAATAAATTTAAACATATAAATTATAAACCATAATTATTTTTATACAATTTTTAGTGATTTTCTAAATTTGTAACAGGGGATTCCGAAATCATTCTAACCCTGTCTCACAAAAAATTGAATATCACAGAATATGAAATTTTTTTGTTTACACCGTTTCTTTTATGTGAAAATAGACTCACTCAGATTTAATTTCGTATCTTATTCAACCTCTAATTCGGTTTCCACCATTTTTGGTGATTTTTCAAAGTCACACAACTGCTGCTGTCCAAAACTGTTTTGTTGCTAAATTTACTCTTTCATAATTTCACTTACTCCATTTCATCTTACCGAAGGTTCGATCAAATATCGAGCACATTTTTCATAAATTTTCACACTTATACCTGCACTTATTCATCACATAGTCATATTCAATTACACTTAGTCGTTACATGATCACATGTATTTTCACTTAGTCAATTTCCCGTTGAACTCATCGGAATAATAACAGATACACGGTGGCCTACACATAGTACCACCCTTGTAGCCGAAGCTATCTGGTGCACATAGTAGCCTTCACTTAGTACTACACATGTGACCAGAACCATCACTTACACATAGTGGGCTGCACTTAGTACCACACATGTGATCGAAGCTATTGGGTACGCATAGTAGCCTGCACTTAGTACTACACATGCGACCTATCCGTCTGGTACACGTTGTAGCCTGCACTTAGTACTACACACGTGACCTAAAACCATCTCGTAGCGCTCTCGTACAAATAGTGGCCCACACTTAGTACCACACATGTGACCTAGCTACCTCATTCGTATCTTTTCTATTCCGAAGGTTCAACCGGGAATTCTCACTTTTTAACATTTTACCAATTCATCCATAATCAATCATAATTCATATCTTACATCAAATAATTACTCCATATTCAACCATATCTCATATAATATAACAAAATATTAAAACATAAATAAAAACGATGTATTATTTACATACAAACTTACCTCGGTAGCACAATCGGTAAAAATGACTTATTGTCATACTCTTTGTTTTTCCCCTGTTCTAAGTCCGAATCTCGTCTTCCTTGACCTATAACAACACATTTAATTTATTTATTCAACCTGCTACTCAAATTAGCCTAAATTCACATTTTGGAAAATTTACATTTTTGCCCCTAAACTTTGTCATATTTACACTTTTTTCCCCTAGGCTTGTAATATGATTTTTATTAAATTTCCTTGTATTTTAAGCCTAGCCGAACCATTTTCATAACTACAACAGCCCACAATTTCCACTAATTCAAACTTTTATGATAAATTTCATAATTTTTACAAATTAGTCCTTTTAGGCATTTTTTCTGAAAATCACTTAGTAAAAGTCATTTCTCTAACCATAAACATGCATTTTCTACCATTAAACACAAAAATAAACACATATTCATCATGGTTCAAAACCCTATACTTTAACCATATCTCAAATTAGTGGTAGAAATATATAGATCTTGTTACGAGGATTTCAAAAACATAAAAATCATTAAAAAGGGGCAAAAACGGACTTACAATCAAGCTTGGAAGCTTGAAAAACCCTAGCCATGGTTTCCCCTTGTGAAATTCGGCCATGGGGTTGAAGATGGACAAAAATTGGCTTTTAATTTTGTTTTTAATTCATTTTAATTACTAAATGACCAAAATGCCCCTAACTTAAAAATATTCTATTTCACCTATTTCATGTCCATTTTTGTCCAAAAAATTAACCAATGGTATAATTACCATTTAAGGACCTCCAATTTAAAATTTCATAGCAATTTGACACCTCTAGCTTCTAGAACTCAAGTTTTGTACTTTTTACAATTTTCGAAATTTTCGAACGAAATTTTCACGAAATTGTTCCGTGAAATTGTAGACCACAAAAATATAATAAAAATAAATTTTCTTACGTCATATTTGTGGTCTCGAAACCACTGTTCCGACTAGGCCCAAAATCGGGCTGTTACAAACTTAATATCATCTTATTTCATCATCTTCCCCAAATATTTTCTATGGAAACCCTAGGAAAGAGAAATAACTTCAAGAAAGCTTAATTAGGTAAGTAATCACGTCCCGTTTTTAGTAATTTTTATATTTTTGAGATCGGAATAACCTAATATATATCTATTTTGAGGATTAAATTGAAAAGTTATCAAAGTTTTAAAATTTTTCCATGGATGAATATGCTGAAATTCTGAAATTTGTAGTAGAAATTGAAAGGTTGTTGATAGATAAACAACTTTTGTAAGGTGAATTTTCATGAAATTGTGATTGAGGGACTAAATTGTAAAGATGCAAAATTCGTGGAAAATTTTTTATTTTTATGAAATATATGTGCTGTAAATGTTATATGAAAATTTTTGTTAGGCTTGGAATAAGGATTAAATTGCATGAATTTCATTTTCCGAGCCTAGGGACGAAATCGTCATTTATGGAAAGTATAAGGGCAAAATGGTACTTTTGCCTAAGATGTGAATTGGATTGAATTAAATATGAAATGGATTAAATTGATGCTAAATTCATTTATATAGACCCGGATAGACCCAATACGGAGTTGGATCGAGGAAAACAAAAAGTATCGGATTAGTAGATCATTGTATATGAACGTTTATCGAGGTAAGTTCGTGTAATTAAAATGTGTATTTATATGTTTTAAATTGAATGATATGTATGTAAATTTTATCATTGTCATGAATATGAAATTAATCTTATATCCAACAAAGCCCGATGCATGATAAGTCCCGTTTGAATAATGGAATTCGATGGATACGGGATTTCCTGAATTGGTTGTGGTCTTGCATATGTTGCAGACACACCACAGCTCTTATGAGCATCCTGTTATAAGCCCTCTCGAGCTTCCTATTACATGGTTCCTGCGAGCATCCTGATCGGTAGTGATCCTACATGTGTTGCGGACTACCGCAGCTCTTTATGAGCTTCCTGTTATATGATCAGTTGTGATCTTGCATATATTGCGGACACAAACGCAGCTCTTTATGAGCATCCTGATATAGGCTCATCGTGAGCTTCTTGATATGGCTAGCTTGAACTTCCTGTTATGTAACACCCCAAACCCGGCCTAGAAGTTCGGCCTGAATCCGGCGTGTCACATTGAAGTGTTTTTTTGAAACCCAGGTTTCCACTAAACACCCTTCTTACAATTAAAACTTGTTGATATTTAAAACCTCAGATTTTGTTTGATTGTTTTTAAAACGTGGTTTATTAAAAGTCAATCTCTTGTAAAACGATTTTATCTTTAAAACCTTATTTGATGCGGAAGCTTAGTTTAAAACAGTTACGAAAATGTGGTATTTTGAAAAATAGTTTTCGTATTGGTGTTCTACTTCTAGCAATTATAAACCCATAAGAAGATTCCAAATTTAAAACCCAAAAATTAGAAAGGCTTTATTACAACCCGAAAATTAGTAAATAAGGTAAATAAAATCCAAAGCAAGTTTAAATGTGTGGCCAGCTCCAAGTGTAACATCCCGATTCAGGGCCTAGTTGGAACAGTGGTGCGAGATCACAAATCCGAAGTAGTGAAATGAGTTTTAAGGTTTAAGATATGTTTACATGATAGTATGAAAGTTTCATGTAGAGATTTTATGAAATTGTCATTGACTGGTCCATTAGGACTAAATTGCAAAAGTTGCAAAATTTGAGATTCTAGAAGCTTTTAGTATGAAATAGCTTTGGATTATTAATTAGATGTCCTTAAATAGCAATTTGCCCAAATTATAATTTTTGGACAAAAATGGACATGAGTTAGAAATTTTGAAAGTTTAGTGAGAAGGGCATTTTGGTTATTTTTTAATTAAATGATTAAAAAGGGAAAAAGATGACAAAAATCTTATTCATCTACTTCCCCTTGTGCCAAAAATTTGAGAGACTCCATAGCTAGGGTTCTTCAATTTTTTGGATCTTGCTAGTAAGTGCATCCTAGCCCCGTTTTTAATATTCTTCGTATTTTTAGAGTCCTCGTATTATGAATTAGCTATTTATAGCTATAAGTTGAGCTAGAATTTATGTTCATAAATCTACCCATGTATGACATGATTGTAAAATGATGTTTTATGAAAGATTATGAGAGTTTGATGTTAGATAAACATCTTTTCCTAAATGAATTTCATGAAAAATGCTAGTAAGGACTAGTTTGTAAAAGTTGTGAAATTTGTCATACATGATAGAGATAGTGAGAATTGATTGTTGCTATAGTTAAGAGAATGAATCAGCTAAGCATGAAGTTCACGAAAGTGAATAAAAATCACTTTACGAGCCTTGGGGTAAAAGTATAATTATGAGGAAGTTTAGGGGTGAAATGGTAATTTTGTCGAAGTATTAAATGAGCTAAATTATTATTATAGATCAAGTAAAACGAAGCCCGGATCGAAACCGAGGGAAGAACAAAGTCGAGGACTAAATTGCATTTCTACATACATTTTGTACATTGAGGTAAGTTTGTATGATTTCTAAGCTTTATGATTAATATCATTGAATTGCTTAGTATGATGTAGAATACATCTTAATTCCATGAGATTTTTGATGCTATGATAAACAAAGAAATCAATGAGATTAATTATGAGAAAGTCCTGATTGAAGTTGAATTACTTAGGAGACTCGATCTATCACATGAGACAAGGAAGTCCGTATAAGACCAAGCCAAGGCATGGCATCGGCAATCAAGCAAGTTATCATGTAAGACCAAGACAATTCTTGGAATTGAAGAGTTTATGAGATAAAGACCCATATAAGCCCAAGCCAAGGCATAGCGTTGGTGAGTCTCCATGTAAAAATGCCATGTAAGTCCAAGACAAGTCTTGGCATTGAAAAGCTATCATGAGATAGAGGTCCCATGTAAGTCCAAGCCAAGGCATGGCATTGGTGAGTAACAAGGAAGATTTCATGTAAGTCCAAGCCAAGGCTCAGCATTAACCCGTTCATGAGTAAAGATACCAAGTAAGACCATGTCAAGACAGGGCAATGGTAAGTTCCCAATTGAACACACAAGGAAGACTTCGTGTAAGTCCATGTAAAGACATGGCATCGATACCAAGTTGAGAGATCCCATGTAAGACCATATATAGGGTAAGGCTTTGGCATCGAGATATTTGTGAGATGAGATTCAGTATCCTCGGTTATTCATAGTAATTCATCGGGCAAAAGACTAAAGAATAAATGAGAAAGCAATAAAGTTAAGCAAGTAAAGCTATCATCAAAGTATGTTAGTCATAGTGAACTAAGAGTATTATTCATGTTATGAATGATGAAGTTAAGATCATGCTTATCTTAACAAAGTATGCTAATCTATATGATTAAGTGATACAGGTACCTTGTTTACCTTACAAACACGAGACTAGTAAGTACCATGATAAGAGTAAGAATCATTAAGAGTAAGTAAGCTCAAGCAAGTGAACTTAGCAATGTCTTTGCTTATGATGAATGAGTATGTTAAGTATATATATTTATATACGTTGTTATATGCATTACATGCAAACTTACTAAGAGAAATGCTTACGTCTTTAATTATTTCTTTCCATGTAGTCCCGCCAAGCTAATCTCGTGGATCATCGTCATCGGAGCTCGGAGCACACTATAAATCGCTATTTTGGTATAGCCAAGTGTTTATATTAAATATGGCATGTATAGGAAGCATTTCATTTTGAGTTATGTTTTAGAATTAGCCAAAGTGTTGGCTATCAAGCTTAGTATTCTTTTTGTATATGGCCAAAGAGATGGGTCATGAATGATTAAGTATGTATGTTTTTATCTATCAATGAAGTATGCATCCTTGTTCATGTTAGATGTAATACTTGATTTATTGAATTGAGTATTGGACTGATCTTCATATCAGGGTGGCAATTGGCTTGGAAGATAGCCTCTAGGTGCCCACACGGATAGACACACGGGCGTGTGTCTAAGCCGTGTTTCCACACACATTAGTGTTTTATGTCGAGAATAGAACACGGGCTAATCACTGCACCGTATGTTTAGGCCGTGTGTGACACACACTGATTAGTACATGGGCGTGTGCCTGGCGTGTGTGAAGTCCGCACCTTGCACTTGTAAATTGAATTACCACACGGCTGAAGTACACGGGCATGTGTATGGACCGTATGGATAAGTCAGAATGCCAAAGTTTAGCACACGGGCCAAAGCCACGGGCGTGTCAAGGCCGTGTGAAATTAGTCAGTGTCGACCACGGGTGGAAGACACAGGCATGTCTTAGGGGTACACGGGCGTGTCCCAAGTCACATGGGCGTGTGACCCCTGTTTCAAGGAAAAGTTCTTGATTGAGTTCCGAAAGTTTCCGGATAGGTGTTTAAGGCCTTGTAGGCCCATGAAACGTATGTTTTGATTAAGAAAGAGAAGTTTCTGTTTCGAAACAAAATTTTACATCCCGTAAGTACATATTTCCTTAAGTTCAAGTCTGGTAATGTCTCGTATCCAGCCTCAGTCTCAGACTTGGGTATGGGGTGTTACATTTAGTGGTATCAGAGCCACAGTTTAGTCGGTTCTAGGACTAATGTAGCACAAGCACGAGTCTAGCTATACATGCCATACGTAAGAATGTTTTTACAATGATAGTGTGACGACTCCTGACGACTTAAATTATGTTTATACATATAGTAAATGGATCCCAAAAGAGCTGTAGCGGATGACGTAGAAAGTAACGTGCTGGCTCCCGCTGAAGGGACGGTGCCTAACGAGAAATAGAATAGACCCACTACGGTGAGTCAGAGAGGAGGAGAAGAGGCTAGAGAAGCCTTCCTCCATATGATGAACACGTGGTATACGGAGTTCGTTCGTGCGAATCCGAATGCTCAAACCCCTCCACCCCCGCCTATTTCTCAACCTATCCAGTAGCCCCTCAAGTAGTAGAGGTGGTAAGAGGAGAGAAGCATGCGGTTGATAGGATCAGGAAACATGGGGCAGAAGAATTTTGGGCTAAAAAGGATGATGATCCGGAAAAGGCCGAGTTCTGGTTAGAGAATACCATCAGGGTATTCAATGAATTGTCATGCACGTCTGAGGAATGCATGAAGTGTGTAGTCTCTCTTTTAAGATATTCTGCTTACCAATGGTGGAACACCTTAGTGTCAGTGGTACCACGAGAAAAGATCACGTGGGAGTTCTTTCAAGAAGAGTTCATAAAGAAGTATATCAGTCAAAGATTTGTCGATCAGAAGAGAAAGGAATTTCTAGAACTGAAGCAAGGCAAGATGTCCGTAACTGATTATAAGCGTGAGTTTGTACGACTCAGTAAATACGCTCGAGAGTGTGTATCCACCGAGGCCATTATGAGCAAGAGATTCGAAGATGGACTAAATGAGGACATTAATTTGCTTGTTGCTGTCCTAGAATTAAAAGAATTTGTTGTGTTAGTGGAGCGGGCTTGTAAAGCCGAAGAGCTAGTAAAAGAGAAGAGAAAATCTAAAATGGAGTCTCGTGACTCGAGAAAGAGGCAGTGGAATAAGTCATTCCAACCTTCTTCCAAGAAGTCAAGAGATTTCTCCACCCGATTGGCTTCATCCACAGGGTTTTCAAGAAGAAACAAGGGTAAACAGTATTCGGGAAATAAATCACAGACTACTTCAGTCGCTAGTGTGGGGAATATTTGATCTGATAGACCAGAATGCCCACAGTGCGGTAGACGTCATCTGGGTGAGTGCCGAGCGCATGAAAATGCTTGTTTTAGATGTGGTTCCCAAGACCACTTTATAAAAGATTGCCCGAAGACGATGAAGGAAGAGAGAGCACAGAACCCAAGATCTGGGAGTATGGTCAGAGGAAGACCGCAGAAGAACCCGGGTAGTGGAGCAAGTGGTAGAGGTAACCCTAAAGAGTAGGTTGCGAGACCCGAGGGTAGGGCACCTGCAAGGACGTATGCCATTCGCGCTTGCGAAGAGGCATCTTCTCCCTATGTTATTACGGGTACCTTTTCTCTTCATGATATTAAAGTTATTGCTTTAATAGATCCCGGATCCACACACTCTTACATTTGCATGAAACTAGTATCTAGTATGAGTATGCCTATAGAGTCTCTGAATTTGTGATTAAAGTGTCTAATCCATTAGGCCAAAGTGTGTGCTTTGTCGATAAAGTATGTAATGATTGCCCATTGATGATTAGAGGTCATTATTTTAAAGCAAACCTTATGTTGTTACCAATTGATGAGTTTGACATCATTCTTGGTATGGATTGGTTGACCACTCATGATGTAATAGTAACTTGTGGGAAGAAATATATTGAGATGAGATGTGAGAATGGGGACACTCTCCATGTAGAATCAGACAAACAAGGTAGATCGCCGGTAATGATTTCTCATATGACGGCACAGAAATACATAAGAAAAGGGTATGAGGCATATTTGGCCTTTGTGATGAATAATTGAGAAACGGAGTTAAAGATTGAGTCAGTACCGATAGTATGTAAGTACTTGGATGTTTTTCCCGAGGAATTACCAGGACTACCACCAGTTAGAGAGATTGAGTTTAGCATTGAGCTAGCTCACATGCTGCATACCAATATCTATTACTCCTTACTGAGAATGGCTCCAACGGAGTTGAGAGAGTTGAAGTCACGATTTGCAAGACTTGATAGATAAAGGTTTTGCAAGATCAAGTTGTTCTCCATGGGGTGCTCCTGTTTTATTTGTGTAAAAGAAAGATGGCACCATGAGATTGTGCATAGATTACCGTCAGCTTAATAAAGTGACAGTAAAGAACAAGTACCCATTGCCAAGGATCGATCATTTGTTCGATCAATTGAAGGGGGCCACTGTGTTCTCTAAGATAGACTTGAGATCTGGGTACTATCAGTTGAGAGTAAAGGATTCAGATGTATCCAAGACCGATTTTCGAACGAGGTATGGGCATTATGAATTTTTAGTCATGCCCTTTGGATTGACCAATGCTCCTGTGGTATTCATGGACTTAATGAACTGCATTTTCAGGCCATACCTCGACAAGTTTGTAGTCATTTTTATCGACAACATATTGATTTATTCCTGAGATGGGAATGAGCATGCTGAGCATCTACGAACGGTCTTGCAGACTTTACGAGAAAATCAGCTTTATGCCAATTTCAGTAAAAGTGAATTTTGGCTCAAGAAAGTAGGATTTCTTGGAAATATTGTCTCGGGAGATGGAGTCCGAGTAGATCCAAGTAAGATTTCGGCCATAATGGACTGGAATCCACCGAGGAATGTCTCTGAGATTAGAAGTTTTCTAGGCCTAGCTGGCTATTATAGACGATTCGTCAAGGGGTTTTCCATGATTGCAACTCCGATGACGAAATTGTTACAGAAAAATGTGAAGTTTGAGTGGACAGAAAGATGCCAACAAAGTTTCGAGAAACTAAAGGCATTACTGACAGAAGCTCCGGTTTTAGTACAACCTGAGATAGGGAAAGAGTTCGTGATATACAACGATGCATCCTTAAACGTATTAGGCTGTGTACTTATGCAAGAAGGCAAAGTAATTGCTTATGCCTCAAGACAGCTAAAGCCCTATGAGAAGAATTATCCGATGTACGATATAAAGTTGGCTGCCATAGTCTTCGCATTGAAGATTTGGAGACACCATTTATATGGTGAAAGATGTCGAATTTTCACCGATCACAAAAGTTTGAAGTACTTGATGACGCAGAAAGAGTTGAACTTAAGGCAACGGAGATGGTTAGAGTTGATAAAAGACTATGAGTTGGTTATTGACTACCATCCCGGAAAGGTGAATGTGGTCGCTGATGCTTTGAGTAGAAAGTCTCTATTTGCATTAAGGGCAACGAATTCGCGGATGACTTTATCCGACGATAGTTCTATTCTACTGAGTTGAGAGCTAGACCAATGTTTCTCCAAGAGATCACTGAAGCTCAAAAAGAAGATAGTGAATTGCAAGTCAAGAGAGCTCGGTCACGAGAGCGGATGTTGAGTCGATTTCCGTGATTAGTCCCAATGGAAGTTTGATGTTCAAAGATAGAACTTGTGTACCGAGAAAGGAGGAGCTTATTCAGAAAATTTTGCATGAGGCACATAACGGATGTTTATCTGTACATCCGGGTAGTACCAAGATGTATAATGACTTGAAGCAACAGTATTGGTGGCCAAGAATGAAGAAAGATATTTCAGAGTTTGTTTCCAAATGAATGATTTGTCAGCAAGTAAAGGCTGAACACCAAGTACGTTTGGGTTTGCTTCAACCCATTTCGATTCCCGAGTGGAAATGGGACCGTATCACCATGGATTTTGTAACGGGTTTACCATTGCCACCAAGAAAGAAAGATGTTGTATGGGTTGTGGTTGATAGACTTACGAAGTCGGCCCATTTCATACCTGTACGAGTGGATTACTCACTCGACAAGTTGGAAAACTTGTATGTTTCAAAAATAGTAAGGCTACATGGAGTTCCTTTGTCAATCATATCGAATAGAGATCCGAGATTCACCTCCAGATTTTGGAAGAAGTTACAAGAGGCCTTGGGTAAAAAATTGAGTTTTAGTACAGCCTTTCATCCTCAAACTGACAGTCAGTCAGAGAAGTTAATCCAAGTACTCGAAGATATGCTCCGGTGTTGTATTCTTGAATTCCAAGGTAGTTGGGAAAAGTTTCTCCCATTAGTAGAATTTGCCTACAATAATAGTTTTCAGTCGAGCTTGAAGATGGCGCCCTATGAGGCTTCATATGGGCGTAAGTGTCGAATGCCTTTATATTGGGTGAACTCAAGGAAAACCAGATTCACGGGGTTGATTTGGTTAGAGAAACCGAATGTAAGGTGAAAGTAATTCGAGAAAGTTTAAAGGTCGCTTCGACGGACAAAAATCCTACTCGGATTTAAAAGAAAAGAGATAGAGTATCGTGCCTGGGGATAAAGTTTTCTTGAAAGTGTCACCATGGAGAAAGGTTCTCGATTTGGTGTAAAGGCAAGTTGAGTCCACATTTTATCGGACCATATGAGATTACTGAGAGAGTTGGGCCGGTAGCTTATCGATTGGCTTTGCCATCAGAGTTAGAAAATATACATGATGTGTTTCACGTGTCCATGTTGTGACACTACCGATCAGACCCTTCACATATAATTGCCTCGTCAGAGTTAGAGATTCATCCCAACATGACTTATGGTGAAGAACCAGTTACGATTTTAGCTCGGGAAGTCAAACAGCTAAGAAATAAAAGTATTGCCCTAGTGAAAGTGTTGTGGCAAATACATGGGATAGAGGAAGCTACGTGGGAACCAGAAGAGAGCATGAGAAACCAGTAGTCAAACCTATTTGCTGGTAAGATTTTCGAGGATGAAACTTCCTAAGAGGGGGAGAATTGTAACATCCCGATTTAGGGCCTAGTCGAAATAGTGGTGCGAGACCACAAATCCGAAGTAGTGAAATGAGTTTTAAGGTTTAAGATATGTTTGCATGATAGTATGAAAGTTTCATGTAGAGATTTTATGAAATTGTCATTGAATAGTCCATTAGGACTAAATTGCAAAAGTTGCAAAATTTGAGATTCTAGAAGCTTTTAGTATGAAATAGCTTTGGATTATTAATTAGTAGTCCTTAAATAGCAATTTTCCCAAATTATAATTTTTAGACAAAAATGGACATGAGTTAGAAATTTTGAAAGTTTAGTGAGAAGGGCATTTTGGTCATTTATCAATTAAATGATTAAAAAGGGAAAAAGATGACAAAAATCTTATTCATCTTCTTCCCCTTGTGCCGAAAATTTGAGATACTCCATAGCTAGGGTTCTTCAATTTTTTGAAGCTTGCTAGTAAGTGCATCCTAGCCCCGTTTATAATATTCTTCATATTTTTTGAGTCCTCGTATTATGAATTAGCTATTTATAACTATAAGTTGAGCTAGAATTCATGTTCATAAATCTACCCATGTATGACATGCTTGTAAAATGATGTTTTATGAAAGATTATGAGAGTTTGATGCTAGATAAACATCTTTTCCTAAAAGAATTTCATGAAAAATGCTAGTAAGGACTAGTTTGTAAAAGTTGTGAAATTTGTCATACATGATAGAAATAGTGAGAATTGATTGTTGCTATAGTTAAGAGAATGAATCAACTAAGCATGAAGTTCACGAAAGTTGAATAAAAATTACTTTACGAGCCTTGGGGCAAAAGTGTAATTATGAGGAAGTTTAGGGGCAAAATGGTAATTTTGCCGAAGTATGAGTTAAGAGTCGAGCTAAATTATTATTATAGATCAAGAAAAATGAAGCCCGAATTGAATTCGAGGCAAGAACAAAGTCGAGGACTAAATTGCATTTCTACATACATTTTGTACATTGAGGTAAGTTTGTATGGTTAATATCATTTAATTGCTTAGTATGATGTAGAATATATCTTAATTCAATGATATTTTTGATGCTATGCTAAACAAAGAAATCAATGAGATTAAGTATGGGAAAGTCTCGATTGAAGTTGAATTACTTAGGATACTCGATCTATCACATGAGACAAGGAAGTCCGTATAAGACCAAGCCAAGGCATGGCATCGGCAATCAAGCAAGTTATCATGTAAGACCAAGACAAATCTTGGCATTGAAGAGTTTATGAGATGAAGACCCGTATAAGCCCAAGCCAAGGCATGGCATTGGAGAGTCTCCATGTAAAAATGTCATGTAAGTCCAAGACAAGTCTTGGCATTGAAAAGCTATCATGAGATAGAGATCCCATGTAAGTCCAAGCCAAGGAATGGCATTGGTGAGTAACAAGGAAGATTTCATGTAAGTCCAAGCCAAGGCTCGGCATTAACCCGTTCATGAGTAAAGATACCAAGTAAGACTATGTCAAGACATGGCAATGGTAAGTTCCCAATGGAACACACAAGGAAGACTTCGTGTAAGTCCATGTCAAGACATGGCATCGATACCAAGTTGAGAGATACCATGTAAGACCATATCTAGGGTATGGCTTTGGCATCGAGATATTTGTGAGATGAGATTCATTATCCTCGGTTATTCATATTAATTCATCGGGCAAAAGAGTAAATAATAAATGAGAAAGCAATAAAGTTAAGCAAGTAAAGCTATCATCAAAGTATGTTAGTCATAGTGAACTAAGAGTATTATTCATGTTATGAATGATGAAGTTAAGATCATGCTTATCTTAACAAAGTATGCTAATCTATATGATTAAGTGATACAGGTACCTTGTTTACCTTACAAACACGAGACTAGTAAGTACCATGATAAGAGTAAGAATCATTAAGAGTAAGTAAGCTCAAGCATGTGAACTTAGCAATGCCTTTGCTTATGATGAATGAGTATGTTAAGTATATATATTTATATACGTTTTTATATGCATTACATGCAAACTTACTAAGCAAAATGCTTACGTCTTTAATTCTTTCTTTCCATGTAGTCCCGCCAAGCTAATCTCGTGGATCATCGTTATCGGAGCTCGGGGCACACTATCAATCGCTATTTTGGTATAGCCAAGTGTTTATATTAAGTATGGCATGTATAGAAAGCATTTCATTTTGAGTTATGTTTTAGAATTAGCCAAAGTGTTGGCTATCAAGCTTAGTATTCTTTTTGTATATGGCCAAAGAGATGGGTCATGAATGATTAAGTATGTATGTTTATATCTATCAATGAAGTATGCATCCTTGTTCATGTTAGATGTAATACTTGAGTTATTGAATTGAGTATTGGACTGATCTTGATATCAGGGTGGCAGTTGGCTTGGAAGATAGCCTTTAGGTGCCCACACGGATAGACACACGGGCGTGTGTCTAAGCCGTGTGTCCCCTGCACATTAGTGTTTTAAGTCAGAATAGACCACGGGTTAATCACACGGCCATATGTTTAGGCCATGTGTGACCTACGGTTAGCACATGGGCGTGTGCCCTGGCCGTTTGAAGTCTGCACCTTGCACTTATAAATTGAATTACCACACGGCTGAAGTACACGGGCGTGTGTATGGATCGTGTGGATAAGTCAGAATGCCAAAGTTTAGCACAAGGGGCAAAGCCACGGGCGTGTCAAGGCCGTGTGAAATTAGTCAGTGTCGACCACAGGTGGAAGACACGGGCATGTCTTAGGGGTACACGGGCGTGTCCCAAGTCACATGGGCGTGTGACAACTGTTTCGAGGAAAAGTTCTCGATTGAGTTCGGAAAGTTTCCGGATAGGTGTTTAAGGCCTCGTAGGCCCATGAAATGTATGTTTTGATTAAGAAAGAGAAGTTTCTGTTTCGAAACAAAATTTTACAGCCCGTAAGTACATGTTTCCTTAAGTTCAAGTATGGTAATGTCTCGTATCCAGTCTCAGTCTCAGACATGGGTATGGGGTGTTACCAAGTCCCTCGCAGCTCCGAACCATCTATGTATGGGGATTACCTGCACAGTTAAAGAGTTGGGTGAGTTTGTGAAAACTCTGTGTGCACCCGAAATACAAAACAACAAACAATAAGCAAAGTGTGGGCCTGGGCCCGTCTCAGAAGCGGTGCCCAACTGGGCCTAAGCCCATTACAGAACAGATACAGTGTGGGCCTTAGCCCTAAATAGAACAAAATTAGAATAATCGAGCATGCGAAAAAAAACCCTATCCATCCAGCCTTTACACACCAGCTCCGTCCAACTGTACACACCATGTGGGGATATAGTATCAACCCACCCATCCCTACACACCACATAATAGTACCGATGCGGCACTAAACAGAATTTGAAGCAGAGCTGCCAGAAAGGTAGGCTAATAGCCATCAGAAATATGCAGCAGTGCTGCCAGAATAGAATACTTCATCCAATCACATAACCCAACCCCATGCAAAATAATATCACATGAATGCAACCATATCATAAATAGCATACAATAACAATCATATAACATGTAGGGGCATTTTAGTCATTTTTCCCTTCAGGGGCATAACGGTCATTTTACCCTGTGGGGGTATTTCAGTCATTTTACAACCTTCCTGAAGGTCTACAGTCACCTCGGCGACACAGATAACATATATCGTCAAAACGGTGTAATTGGGCCCAAAGCCCAATACTCAGCCCAAGTGGGCCCACACGCTCGTGTGGCCCACTAAGCCCAAAACTACCTTTGGCCATGTGATCGCCATGGCCGGCTCATTAATTCATATCCAACCAAAAAAATTTACTCGCGTAGGGCCCTCGGGCCCATTGGGCCCACTCGGCACATTCCGGTCCATTTGGCCCCAAAAACGGCCTAAGCCCACGAGAACGCTCGCAGTGGCCTCTACAGACTAACGCCCGTGTTCATGGGCTCGGTTCACCACACGCATGATCGCACGCTCGTGTGGCAACCGTTGCCGTACTTTTGGCTTTTCGGCATTCCGGCATTTCGGCATTTGCCGATCTACGGTTTGGGTGGTATGTGTACACACCTTTTTTATGAAATGTGTCGAAGTCCACGACCACAAACCTTGACTGACTGAGTATGATTTCAGCCCACCCAAAATGCAGACAAAGATTGCTAACAACCTCCTTGATAGATATCTGCACATTAAGCGGATTCATTACTCATGTTTCTTAAACTTGTGGTTTGAATCCACATATATTGGGCTATGGAAAACGCAAATCCTAAAATGAGAAAAAGGAATTCGGCCAATACCAACCCAAGCTAACATAATCTAGTTCAGATCAATCACAACGAACAGCATTACCTTCAGTCAAGAACGAGTAAAAAAGTTTCCAATTGTATCTGCAGCGCTAGAGAACTCCTTCACTCCTCGAGGATTATTTAAACCCGAATGAACACCATAACCAAGAAAAAAGATAAGAATCGGCATTAGAGAAAAAGAGGAGCAAAGCCGAAAAACAGAGACATAGAGACTTACCGGTCGATATATAGCCAACAAAAACTGATTGAATGAAAGGGAAAGGAGGATAGGATCGAGAGAGAGAGAGTAGAAGAGAATTGGCAATGAAGGACTAGGGAAAAGATTGATGGAGCAAAACAATATTCGGCTACAAGGGAGGAAAATGTTTGGTTACACAAAACTAAATGTGAGTAAAGGCAAAGTACCAATAATATTCAATAGGAGAAAAGTGAGGGAGAGAGAAGAAGTTGATCAAGCAAGGCACAAAAATGGAGAGCAAAACCACAACTTGGCGAAATCCCAAAATGAGAATGACCAATTACCAATACCTAGCCGAATTTTACCCCAAAAGAACTCCTCAATTTCGTTCAGCCTTCTACACACAAAATTTCCCTCCCAACACTCCTTCGCAACTGAAACACTAAGTGCCAGAGTTCGAACCCGGCAAGACTCTTCTCCATATTCGAACTTGCTTGATTTTCTCCTTAATTTCCTCCCATCCATCTCTTCAAATTCGGGTAACAACCACCCCACTCAAAACTGTTCAAACTCTTGGTGTTTCGATCAAACACAACTTCCTCCCAAGGCCACCAGCAAAAATAATCCCCATTTGCACAAGCAGGGATTCGAACCTCAAACTGAATAGCACACTCCACACGCCACTATCCACTGGACCAGCAAGCTCTGTGTGTCATACTTTACCAAATTTTATTTATAACCCTACTAGCCAAAGATAGGGGTTTTTATTCACTTAAAACAATTTTTTGCCAAAGCACAAGTTTGAACCCAGGACTTCTCCAACACTCCCATACACGCCCAAATCACTTAGCCACTAAAGAAAACAAGCAACTTATGATAATTCTTGCACACATAAACTTTTATGTGTAGCCTCCTAGCGGCTCCCACGCACAAGGCCCAATCCTACTAGGCCCAAATTCAGGGCGTTACATGTTATATGGCTATTCGGAGATCCCTGATAATAACTCTTCGGAGTTACCTGTTAAGCTCAATGAGCTTCCTGCTTTAAACTCTTGTGAGTTTTCTGATTAAGCCTGGATAAGCTTCCTGTTACATGGCTCACATGAGCATCCTGTTATATGGCTCGAGAGAGTGCATCCTGATTATGTGCCCTAATTGGGTACCCCTGATTATGAGTTGACGGTTTACAAATTTGTACACTACAAGTGTATTACATGTATTCATCGATATTCAAAATAAATTCAACAGGAAAAATTCTGACATGACTAAAATGAACTTAAGATGATTATTTATAGAAATGCACATGTTATATGGAAACATGATATGACAAGAACATGGTTATGAAAATTTTATTATGATGAGCTAATCTTTGATTGTTGAAATTTATATGGAATAATGACTAACATGTTTGGTGAAGTTGTATGTTTTAGGCTATTAGCCAAATTGCTTGGATGTATCTTTATATGCTTACCTTAAATGTAAATGCATGGTAACTTAAATCCTTGTTATGCGAACTTACTAAGCATTAAATGCTTACTTTGTTTTATTTTCTCTATTTTATAGTGCTCGGAAGCTCGTAAAGGTTGGAATCGGTCGGAGCATCATCACACTATCCTTCAGCTCGTTTGGGTATAAATAGCAAATTTATTTTGGTATAATGGCATGTATAAGCTAATTTGGCCTATGTTGGCATGTAAATGGTTGTTTGTAATCTAGCAATTGGAATTTCTAGTGATGGTATTTTTAGTGAATTAATATATACTTGAGGTTATAATATGGTTAATACATGTGTGCTTGGTATGGTTATATTGAATTATGGTAAACATATATGTCTTTCAAAAGGTAAGTTTGAATAAATGTGATGATATATCATGTATACTTGATTTAAATGTCTTGAATTGGTTTGGAAATGTGTTAAAATGTCAATGTAGGTACAAGGAAAAATTTGGGTGAAAAATAAGGCTAGGAAATGGCCTTATTTTGTCCACACGGGCGTGTGTCTTAACCGTGTGTGACACATGGCCATGCGCATGGGTGTGTGATTTGGCCGTGTGTCTCTTTAAAATTTAGAAACAGAATGCTCAGAATTGGCCACACAGGCAGAGACACGGGCGTGTGTCTCAGCCATGTGTGACACATGGCCATGCGCATAGGCGTGTGTCTTGGCCGTGTGAACCCTGCACCTAATTTTTGAAAATTAAATTGTACACACAGCCTGGCACACGAGCATGTGGTTGGTCGTGTGATTCAAGCCGTTACACGGGTATGGACACGGGCTGGGACACAGTCGTGTGCCTCACATCGAATGCCCACACGGCCTGAGACACGGGCGTGTCATTTGGCAGTGTGAGCCACACGGCCTACCCACACGGGCGTGTGTCCCATGCATCTAGGAAAATTTTTGAAATTTCGCGAAAAATTCTCTTAGTTTCCGATTTAGTCCCGACTTGTTTCTAATGTATAAATTGGGCCTCGAGGGTCCAATTAAGGGACAATACGATTGAATATGATTGGTTACAAATATGAATACTGAATGATATAATTTAATTGTATTTATTCTGTAAACTTTGGTAATACTCTATACACCTGTTTTGGCGATGGATATAGGTTAGGGGTGTTACAAAAATGGACTTACATGCATACATGGAAGCTTGGCCGAAGCTTCAAAGTCTAACAATGGCTTTCTTCTTTCTCAATTTTGGCACACATGGCTAAGACACATGCCCGTGTCTCATGGCCGTGTGGACAAAAAATAGGCCATTTCCAAGCCATTTTTCTTACCCAAAGCTTAGTCACTTACACAAACCTAACGCTTCTAATTTCTTGCATCCAAATTATACCTAACATATGCATATTCAAGCTAGATCATCATAGTATTTAACCATACAACCAATATGCTTAAAAGGCACATCAATCACAATAATCAAACTTGATTAAACATTTGCTAAGTTTAGCAATAAATCAATCAACCAATTGAACTAATTATATACAACATTTACCATAATGTTCACATACCATTTTCATACTGACAAACACCATTACGGTCATTCCACACCTAACATTGCTACCTTAGCAACTTGATCATATGCCAACAGCATCCAAGGCTACCAAAACAAGCCATTTAACAACTCAATTTAGCTATCAAATTTCATACCCCAATAACCACAATCAAGCATATCAAAACAAAATTCCACAGCATGCTTTCGATTTACCATTCCAACTACCATAATTTAAGTACATAAATGCAAAAATAGCAACCATTAAAATACCCTACATACATAATAACATAACAACTATTTCATCACCTAAAATAGAATATTTACAAGCCAATCATAATGGCTATTTCATCAAACAAAAACACCTATACATGCCATTATAACCATGACTCAAAATCATCAAAGTCTACCGAAATAGCGGATGGATAGTGTGATGGATCTACGATAAGCTTCCAACCCGAACGAGCTTCTGATTATCTAAAAACAACATGGAAAATAACACAGAGTAAGCATATAATGCTTAGTAAGTTCGTAAATCATAAACAATGCTTACCATTTTAATATATAAGCTTAAAATCAATTAATGAACTAATCCAACATAGCTTGGCACAAGCCTAAGCAACAACAACAATTCCAGTTAGTGATAAACACATAACTTAGCAAATTCATCACATAACATAATAGCTTTTATGTACATAGCATATATGCATTCATGCTTTCATGGACATGGCTATGCACACTTTAAACATCAACAACTCATACATTTTTCATGCTTTCATGTCATTTCAAATTGAAACATCTAACGTTACATCCCTTTGTATACCCGTTGAACCACTTAGAATAATATCAGATACGCGGGGATCTCAAAAACTATGTGCTATCATATGGTTGAAACCATTTCTTTCTTTTTGTCATATAGATGCTCTCTCTTGAGCCACAAGTGGGTCTGCTCACACAAGTTGTCAGTCAGAACGTAGCTACACAGTGCTGCTCACACAAGTTGTCAAGTATCCGCAACACATGCCGAAATGTAGACACTGGTAGGACATTCAGGACCAATAATCGAAACACGATAACCCTAATGACATGTCATTTGTATCCTATATATTCCTAAGGTTCAAACGGGATTTGGAAGTCGTCAAAACGTCGTTAGGTTTTTTCGTAGAAAATAATATAATAATACAACAAAATAGCATTTAAATCAAATATATTAAAATGCTATTTAAACATACGAACTTACCTCGATTGCAAACGAGGAGTTATGATCAACTAATCGAATACTTTTTCCTTTTTCCAATCAAAATCCGTACGTTGCTTATCTTGATCTAAATAATCAAATGTAGCCCATTCAATAATCATTCTATTCAATTCAATCCAAAAATCATTTTTTTTTGCAAAATTAGACTTTGCCCCTATAATTTTGAAATCATTCCAATTTAGTCCCTCAGTTTTTGCAAATTTAATACTAACCCAAGCTAGCTGAATTTCACTTAAGTCCCTAGTAGCTCATATTTTTCATTCATTTCACTATTTACCATGAATATTACACAATTTTCAATTTAACCCCTAATTGACATTTTCATCAAAATTCACTTTACAAAAGTTGATTAACTAACAACAAACATTCATTTTCCTCCATCAAACAACACAAACAACAAACAAACATTCATTGTAAAATCCTAAACTTTCAACAATTTTGCAAATTAGTCCACGGGCTAGCTAGATTAAGTTATAATGACTTCAAAAACATAGAAATCATTAAACATGGGACGAAAAATACTTACATGCAAGAGAATCAATGATGGATGAATGTTGAAGGTTCTCTAATGGCTTTTCACTTTGAAAAAAATTGTAATGAAGAAGAAAGAAAGATGATATATTTCTTTTCTTTATTTTATTTTATGTTAATTTTTCAATTTACCTTATTAACCTTATACGTTAACCTTTAAAAATCACTTAAATGATGTCCATCTTTGTCTACTAATAATATTAATGGTCTAATTACCATTTAAGGCTACTCATACTCAAAATTCATAACAACTTGAGACCTTTTACTTATTAAACTCTAATTTTGCACTTTATGCAATTTAGTCCTTTTTATCAAATTAAGCATGCAAACGATAAAATTTCTTAACGAAATCTTTATACGAGACTACTAACATGCTGTAGAAATTAAAATATTAATAAAATAAATATTTTGACATCATATTTGTGATCCCAAAACCACTATTCTGATTTCACTAAAAACAAGCTATTACAAAAATACTCAGTTCATGGTATCAACTTTTTCGACATATTTTATGGCTATTCTCCAAAACATCATTAAAACTCAAGAATTCTTTAAAAAATGTAAAATTAAGTTTATAAACCTCTTAATAATGTCAGAACTAATTGAAACACACTTTGAAACCACGTTTTTACTCAAAATCTCGAAATCCACCATTAATGACCCAATTTTTGGCTTTTATTCGAAACATGCTATTTCATGGCTAAAAACTTGGTTTTAAAGACTAAATGACATTTAAAACTAATGGGAAGATGAATCGTTACTTTGGTTGATGAAAGACCGACCGTTTGATGGAAAACCCAAAAAACCCGAAAGCTTGACAATAGAGGAATCTATGGTGTTTTTGGGTGTTTTTCTTGGATTTTATGGAGGTTTAATGATTTGGAATGTGATAGGAATCAAAGGGATAGATTTTAGGAATCAAAATTGGAAGATTTCTGCTTAGGAAACTCAAGGGGCAGCAACACTAAAATGTGAAGGAGAACTATCGTGACCTTAATATAGATGGGCGGAAAGTAGGTAGATTTTTGAAGTTTGGTTTATTTGCCTCTAAAAAACTCTAAGTTTTGAATCTTTAACAAATTAGTCTTATTTTCAAAATTAAAGGTATTTAAAACTCATTTTAAGAAATTGATTTAATTTTCTAAAAACCATAGTAAAAAATATTACCGATAAACCATGTCGCAAAATTTCAAAAACTCTAAGGCTAAAATCCATAAACTATCCCTAAAACTCATAGGCCCTCTTTTGGGGTGTTGCAAAGGCACTATGGAATTATATCGAAAATGAATAAGAACATAGTTGAAAGACACTACGACACTATTACTGAAATGAATAAGACCATAGTTGAAAGACACTATGACAATAGACGGAAATGAATATGACCATAGTTCAAATAAACTATGGCATCATGTCAGAAATAAATAAGACCATGGCTAAAAGACATTATGGCATACTTGGAAAATTATTTATCAGGTAATATGTATCGGATGATAAATGTGTTATATGATATGAACGTGAGATGGATGATTGTATTGCAATTGTTAATTATAAAAATTTTATGATATGATTTGATTTAAGTTCTTATATGAGTAAAATGAAAAGAATATATGCATTACCTACATGGAATTAAAAACTAAAAGGAGAAATTGAACATGGTACATTAAAATGGAATGTGATTTATCATTTGAATATGAGTTGGAAGAATTGATTGGTAAATATGTTATTTGAATGTTTTTGCTATAGTATACTCAAATTTAATCTATATATGTGAAGTCACTCACTTGTGGGATTTTTTGTGTGTATAGGAAATGAATGAATTCATAAGCTTGTTATTGAAATTATGAATGAATTGTACAAAATTGTTTAAATTCAGTAAGTTTAAGTTTTTCTTATATACGAGCTTACTAAGCATTTATTTGTTTGTCTGTTGTTTTATTTCTTTGTAGATCATCGGAAAGCTCGATGGATTAGAATCAAGTTAGAGCACATTTACACTATCCATCCTTGATCATAGAAGAATATTTGGTCATTTTGATGTTAAGTTATAAATGGCATGTAGCAGTAGTCTTTTGGTTAATTTTGTTCATGTTGATAATGTTTGAATTTGTGGTTTGGGAATTTTTTTTTGGTATGTATATATGTTGGTATCTTTGGCTAATGGTTGTGATTATAAATGTTTCCAATAAATTGGTTTATGCCTACTGAAGATAATTTGAAATGTGGTAAAATGGATGTGATGAAATGAATGATTTGGGCATGTTAAGTATATGTTTAACGTATTGACTTATGATTATAAAGTTTGTAATTTGTTGGAAGTTTAAATTGTGGTACCAATAAGGGTACACTGGTTAGAAACTTATGTTGAATGTTTTGTTAGAATGTGTTTTGAAGGAATGTGAATGGTTGAAATTAGTTGGCTTGGCACCTAAGGAGTGGACATTCTTTTTGCTTATTTTTAAAGTCTTTTTAGGTGCAAACGGCCTAGGACACGAGCTGTCACATGACCTTGTGCCACACACGGTCGTGTGTCTTATTGATTTTTAAGTGCAGGTTCTTCCACATAGCATCAGGTTGTTACACGATTTGCAACACGACCGTGTAACCCTATTTTTGAACTATACACGGTTTGGCCAAACGACCATGTCCTTGAGCCACACGACCTAGGCTATGTCAAATGGCCTGGCCACACGGCCGTGTGACCCATGTTTTCAAGTTTTTCTATATTTTTCCGTTTTATTTCAATTAAGTCTCTAATTATTCTCGAATTGATATTTAGGTTTCGTAAGCTCAATTTAGGGCTCGAAATCATGTGTATGCTATGAATAATGATTGGTTTTCAATTCTTGGTATTTAAATTAAAATAGAATAATTTATGATGTTATTTAATTAGTTACAGATCATAATGCTCTGTAACCTTTATCCGACAATGGAGATGAGTTAAGGGTGTTACATTTAGTGGTATTAGAGCTATAGTTTAGTCGGTTCTCAGACTGAACGTGGCATGTATCGAGTTTAATAATACATGTCATCTTATAACCTGTGATAGTGTGATGTATCTTGACTCGAAATGTTTCTGATTTTCATTTTGATATAAGATGTCATCTGAATCCAATCAAATAAATTCCAATGAAGTAGAGAGTAATGCTCAAGCCTCAATCCATATGGCTGCCCATAGTGTGTCAATTTTGGAGAGCCAATTTTTATGGTTCAACAACTCTACCCCCTAATCCTCAAAGCCTTGTATGACCAAATATTCACTAAATTCCTATTGATAAGGTCCGAAAGTGCAGAACTGAAGGGTTTTGCGGTAAAATGAATGATGATCCAACTAGAGCTAAGTACTGGTTAGAAAACACATAGAGCATTATGGATGAATGCTATGTTCTTCTAAAGATTATATAAGGTGTGTCGTGATACTATTAAAAAAGGAGGCTTCTCACTTGTGGTTGACTTTAACTACGATGTTATCGAAAGAATGGGTTCACTGGGATTTCTTCCAAATTGAATTCCAAAAGAATTATATTAGCTAATGATATTTAGACAAGAGGAAAAAGGAATTTCTTGAGCTGAAGCTGGGAAATAGATAAGTTTCAAAATTAGAGCGAGAGTTTGTTTATCTTAGTAAATATGCTCATAAGATTGTGTTGACTGAAGAGTAAATTTTTATTTGTTTTGATGATGAGTTGAATAATGAGATTAAAATGTTTGTAAGTGCAATGGAATTTAGTGAGTCCATAATTTTATACGATCGGGCTCAGAAAACGAAAAAAATTATCACGAGAAACAGAGTGAGACAAGAGTTTGAAACTTCAATAAACACAATGTATCAATAATGTTTTCTATCTCCCCACAGAAGAAAATGAAGGAATCGAGTAGCTATTTTAAGTGCCATTAGGGTTGTCTGGCAGAGATAAAATAAAAGAGAGTAACATGAGATCATTGATGACTTTAGTAGCCAGTGCGAGTAACCTCTAAAATATAAATAGAATTTAATGTAGCCTTTGTGGATGGAACCATTATGGGATATGTAGATTGAAAGACATGTCCTATTTCATTTGCAGATCTCTAGATCTTTATAAGAAAGACTATTGTATCGAGTTGATTTGAAAAGAAATCCGAATGTTAGATATGTTATTACTTCTACTAAAGGTAGATGGTTAGGAATTTGATACACAACTAGAGTCATTTGAAGTGGAACAAAAGACATAGCTATTCGATTTGAAGCTTGAACTTCTGCCATAATTTATTGAATCCAAGCACGCGATGAGGCCTCAGCTCTTGATGTTATGGCTAGTACCTTTTCTATCTTTAATGTTACAGTATATGCATTATTTGACTCTACGTAGAGATATATATATGTATTATATTAGTAATTGAAAAGAGCATACCAGTTAAGTCAACTGCAATTGTTGCTAAAGTAGCGAACCCTATGGGCCAATGTGTTATAGTTGTTCTGGTTTGTAATCAGTATCCATTGAAAATTCAAGGCTATGAATTTTTTGTTGATTTGAAGCCAATGTCTTTTAATGAATTTGGCGTTATTCTAGGAATGGAATGGCTGACTACTTAAGATGTTGTAGTGAATTACTGATCAAAATAATTTGATTTTTGATGTCAGAGTGGTGAATTAATTTATCTTAAATCTGATAAATATGATTATGAATCGAATATTATTTCAACAATAGCTGTATAAAATTGACTCGTAAAGACTATGATATATTTTTATACATATGTTTTGGATTCCAGAGTATTGAAAATGAAAGTTTATTAGGTACTGACATTTTACGAGTTTATAGGTGTTTTTCTCGAGGAATTGTTGGGTTTACCGCCAAAGAGAGAAGTTGAGTTTGTTATAGAATTAGTGTCAGAGATTGCTCCGTTTTTTATTGTTTGTATAGGATAGCTTTAGTTGAATTAAAAGAATTAAAAGCTCAGTTGCAAGAATTAATTGATAGAGGTTTTATCTGATCGAGTGTATCATGTTGATGCGCACTTGTTCTGTTTGTGAAAAAGAAAGATGGGTTGATGGAATTGTGTGTAGATTATCAGCCATTAAATAAATTCACGATAAAGAATAAATTTTGTTTCCTCATATTGAAGATCTACTCGATTAGTTGAAAAGTGCTACAGTGTTCTCGAAAATACACCTCCAATTTTACGTTAAAGTGCTTAAAACAACATACCAAACCCGTTATGAATATTACGAGTTTTAGCGATGCGTTTTGGAATGACTAAAGCTCCCACATCATTTATGGATATGATGAATCAAGTTTTTCAAACACATCTCAACAGATGATTTATTAAAAGTTTCTCGATAATTGTGTTGTCGATGATGAAGCTATTACAGGAACACATTAAATTTTGTTGGTCAGATAAATGCCAATAGGGTTTTGACCTGTTAAAGAAAACGTTATTCATAAAAACTCCAATATTGATTCAGTCTAAGTCCAAGAAGGAATTCATTATTTATAGTAATGCTTCACTCAGATGATCTTACATTATGCTGGTTGGATTATTACTAATTCCAGAATATGTGTACTGAACAATTCTAAGCTTATATGAAACATCTTACAATAGGCTTATAATAGTGTTTAATTGATTCTATCAAGTAGTGAAAAAATGTGTTATGACTTGAGACAGAGTTACTGGTGGTTGGGTTAACACCCCTAACTCGTATCCACTGTCGGAATAGGGTTACAGAGCATTATCAGAAATTTTGAACTGTAAACATTCATTTCCAAACATTATATAAAACATATAATAATTCATTCAAATTCATGCATAACGTCCCTTTCACAAGCCCTCGAGGCCTTAGAAACACTTTATAAATGATTCGGGACTAAATCTGAAACAATTGAAAAGTTTAGTAAAAAGTCAGAAAATTTAAACTGCAATGGTCACACGTCTGAGACACACGCCCCTGTCTCAGGCCATGTGGACATTCAAAATAGGGACACACGGCTGTATTCCAGCCCGTGTACATGCCTGGGTAACTCTCTAACTTGGGCCATACGGCCAAGCCACACGCTCGCGTGCCAAGCTGTGTACCACTCGAAATGCAACATATAAAAACCTACAGGGGACATACGGCCGTGTCACATGGCCATGTGTCACACATGGCTGAGACACACGCCCGTGTCTTAGGCCGTGTGGACAAGAAATAGGCCATTTTCCAGCCATTTCTCTCACCCAAAACATGTTCTTACATACAAGTCATTTGCACCTATTTCAAGCATTCAAAAATGTACCTAAAACATGAAGATTAAAGCTAGATCAATATGGTATTTATATATACAACCAATATGCCCAAAAGGCACTTCAAAAGCAAGCACTCAACTTAACAACACATATTTATAATTGATCACCCTGCTACCATTTTAAAACATACCATACTTAACTTATACCATGTCATTAGAACTCATCATTTGAACCATTGTTTTCATACATCCCAAATACACATATTTTTAACCTATATATATTAGACCATATTTCATCAACATATATTTAGCTTAATTCCATACCATGTTATACCATAATTGACCACAAGCCAAATTCACATTCAAACATACCAAATGGGTCATAATTCAAAAAATTATACTTGACTAAATTTCATATCAAATCATGCCCTAAATGATAATTTTGCAAACATGCCAACACTTACCACTTTGGCCATAAAAACCATGCATCAATTTGATCATATAAACACGGCCATTAACCATCAAAGTGCAAAAAGCACACCAACCATCAAGGCATCAAAATAACATAAGTTTCGCAAATTCAAAGAAATATTACATGCCTTTATCATTAACTAAACATTAGACATAGTCCACCTATACATGCCATTATAACCACAACAAAAGCATCAAAATCTACTGATAAAATCGATGGATAGTGTGATGGATCTCCGACTAGCTTCCAACCCAATTGAGCGTTCGATAATCTGTAAAGTAAAAGAAAGATAACCACATAACCAAAGCTTGTAAGATTATATAAACTTAAACATAGCATTCCATTTCAGTAATGAACATTATAGGTTAAATATAAACCTATAGCAACACCTCAATATTTTTCGAACCATAATCATTAACTCACAATAGAATAAGTCTATCAACACAATATATTTATACTTATCAATCTTTGCATAGTAGGATTTAATAAGATTTTGAACCTTTCCGTTTACTTACTTAGCTTAAATAAAAAAATCAATTCATTAAATAGCATATTTGTTCATGAACTAGGTATATTCATCCATAACATACATAAAATTCACACATACAAGTACATCTTTTAACTCATCATTCCCTTTTGTTTCATCATATTTCATTTCAACTAAGAACTTACTAATTTCATTACCTTTTCATACCCGTTTCCTTTGCATAATACAATACATAAGCATAACATCAACCATGACTATGAGCTAGTGCATTTAACATAGCTCTTTTGAAATAAACTACATCATAAACGATTTAATAAAAAATTACATCCTTTTAATTTATACCACCTTTCCATGTTCATAAGCATATTACTAATTGATCACTTACCGTTTCAATGTATTTCTTTAAGACTAAGCATGATATAATCCAATCATAAGCTTGGTAGAAGCCTAAGCATCATCCACAACTCATGCTAGAGCACCAACACATAAATCAATTGAAATAGCATAAGCTAAGTCATATACATGAATAACATCATTTGACATCTTCAATTTAATGAGTGTAAACATTCTTTCGTTGAACATTACCTTTCTATTCATTTTCATAAATTCATGACATAAGTTATTTGAATTGTAACACCCCTCACCCGTATCCGTCACTGGAATAGGGTTACGGGCATTACCAAACTTATTACACAATTAAACATACATTTCACACACATTTTCAAAATTCATGAAATCATCAGCCCAAAACATGCATGCGGGGTGGTTCGGGACCAAACTGATAACTTAGGAAACTTTTAGAAAACTTAGAAAATTTTAGCAAAATACAGGTGATCGTGTCCAAACTAACTATGACAACGAATAAGGCAAGCGCATCTATCGTTCCGTAGTATAGCTATGGCAAGACCGGAAATATCGTATCCTCAAGGACCAATAGTACTAGTAGTTACTATCTTTTTATTATTTAGCCTAAGTATTAAGGGAATCGATGTTTAATTAACTAATTACTAACTGAGGATGCTAAGACACAGAGAGTGAATTGGGAAAATACTTGTGGGAAAAACCAGTTGATTAAGACAATACCCGAGGAAGAATCCACCTAGACTTCACTTGTTATTTAACTCAAACTGCATTTATTTATTCACTTGACTTGATCCGTAGGATTCCTAATTTATATTAATACCTCTTTCGAGGCTACTAACGTCTAACCCTAGGTTGATTAATTGAAATATCTTTCTAATTAAAAACCCCTAGTGTTGCATTAACTCGATCTATGGACTCCCATATTAGGTTTGACCCTAATCCGACATATTTTTGTCATCCTATCTCTAGGGTTGCGATCAACTCTGCTTAACTATACTAGATCTACTCTTAAACAGGGACTTTTGCTCCACTGCCTAAGCACATCAATACTTGAATCAATATCCTGAAATATTAAAACAAGAATTAAGAACACATAATTAAGAACAAATCAAGTATTTATCATATAGCTCAGAGATTGAGCGTGATTCCGGCTTCTGAGATGAATTAACTGGCTTTCTTGGAGTAATTCCCTGTGTTCAGCCCTCTCTGGCTTCGCCCCCGACCAAAGACACTTTTTAGGTTATACTTAGGGCGGTTATATAGGCTTCGTAATGTCTTTCTTAGCCCACAAGTATCCTATTCCGAATGAAATTCATCTTGGCTATAGCAGGGACACGCCCGTGGTCGACTCTCTTGGCCGTGGTCGATCCTGTTTGCCACACACGGTCATGTGATCTGGCCGTGTACGATGTTCTAGGCCGTGTCTCGATTGTTACTCGAAACGCACAGCCGTGGGTGATAGTCTAGGCCGTGTACGATCTCTAAGGTAAGCCCATTTGCTCCGTTTTTGGCCTATTTCTCGTTCTTTTCGATTCTCTAAGCTCTCGTGAGTATAAAACATGAAATTAAGCGATTAGAAGCATCGAATTCATCAAATTCAATCAAAATTCATCCAAAAGTAAGCTAAATGTGGGATTAAAATATGTATATATTACGGTTTATCAAATACCCCAACACTTAACCATTTGCTTGTCCTCAAGCAAAATCCTCAACTCACAATTAAAATTAACTTCCCTCAATTCATAATTTTCTTCAATAATGTTTCATCATAATTCATAGGTTATTCATGTAACACCCCTTACCCAGGTTCTACGTCAGAACCGGGCCCGAGGCGTTACCGAATTCAAACCACTTGATCGCCACTTAGGCTCGTCGTAACTACTCTCTGAAGTCATCTCAACAACCTCATTCTCAACTTACGAGGCCTCACTCATACACACTAGGGCTCTCGAGACTAAACTGAAACTTTTTCCAATCTTAAAATTTTCCTCTTTTATACAGGTCTTACACGCCCGTTCAAGATTAGACACACCCGTGCATGGACACACATGCCCATGTCCCCCAATCGTGCCTAAAACCCCAGCATTCTGCCAATGCCCCACGGCCAAGGCACACGCCCGTGCTCACCACCCGTGGTGCACACTGACTACCTTAACACGGCCTAGAGTCTAGACACACGCTCGTGTGGCTGGCCGTGTACCAACACCGTTAATCCCACACGCCCTAGACACACGCCCGTGCGGCTAGTCCGTGGTCTATTCTAATTTAAAATACTAACATGCAAGGGACGCACGGCCAAAGCACACGCTCGTGGGCTGACCGTGTGTCACACATGGCCTAGACACACGCCCGTGTGTCTATCCACATGGCCAAGAACAATGCTATTTGCTAAGCTCTTCTCACCCTTATAGCTTACAAAACATGCACTCATACAACACATCCATAATCAACTCAAATTGAAGTGTAATCTCACATAAAAAACTACATCTTTCTTTCATATAATGTAATAGCCAACAACCATGGCATTATACAAAATACACTATCCATCTAAAGGCCAACACATCTTAGCCATTTACAACAAAATTCACTAACTTGTCTAGCCCCTATACATGCCATATACAAAACATTAAGTCTAATGTACCAGAGTGTTCTGATAGTGTGGGCGATCTTCCAAATGATCCTCGTATCTCGATTCAACACCTTTACTCTATAAGACAAATGAAAAGAAAGAGAGTAAGCTTTGTGCTTAGTAAGTTTACACATAAACAATTAAGCAACATAGTATAAGCTAAGTAACAATTAGCATTATACCAACATAAGTAATTCACAACTATGCTTACTCTTTCTATCCCTTACCATATTTCCAACACATCATGAGTCACATACTCATAACCATCGAAATGTACCCCTGCATTCAATGTCACATTTACACAATATACAACACATCATTATTTCTCAATAATTCATCCACACAGGTAATTAACTTAATTATACATCCACAAAGCTATTTTACTCAATAATGCAATCACATGGCTAATCCACACAGTTAACCCACATAGCAAATGTCTTGGTGGTTTCGCACTTAGCACACCACAATCGATTAATAAGGTGGTATCGCACTTAGCCTACCACAAAGGTAATCATAGGGGTTTCTCACTTAGCCCACTAAATGATATACCTCACGATAGCATCGCACATAGCCAACTCATCGTCAATATGCATTAGGATGGTATCGCACTTAGCCCACCATCTAGCATTATCACAACACATGCACAAGTGTACTTACTTAATCATTCTACTTAAACCACATAGGTCCTTAATCATTCCCGATCATACATTCATTCACAATTTCTACTACATTCATCCCACATAGGTTCTCAAACATGCTACACACTAGCCATCATTAACAAATTGTAAGTATGAATGCATTATTTGTGCATAGACTTACCTCGATACTCAAAAGTATAGAAATATGCAATTTAGTCCACCACCTTGCTTTTGCCTCGGTTACGATCCAGGCTTCGTCTTTCTTGATCTATAATGAATAAATCAGCTTATTCAATACACACATTGACTAAATTGACCCACATTTCATACTTTAGCAAAATTACTATTTTGCCCCTAAACTTTCTCATATTTACACTTTAGCCCCAAGGCTCGTAAAGTGATTTTTATTCAACTTTCTATCCTTTCATGCTTAGCCAAACCACTTACTCAACTAAAGCATTCATCAATTCTCACTAAATCACATATGTATGACCAAACTAAAGTTTTTCACAAACTAGTCCCTACATGCATTTTCATGGAAAATCACTTAGCAAAAGATGTTTCTACTACATCAAGCTTTCATATTCTTCCATAAAACATCAAAATACATGCATGTCATACATATGTACATTTTTGAACTTCCATAATAGCTCAACGAATAGCTAAAAATAGCTTACTCATGCTACTAGGACTTCAAAAATACGAAGAATATCAAAAATCGGGCTTAGGAGCACTTACTAGCAAGCTTGAAAATTGAAAGAGCCCTAACAATGGCTATTGGAATTTTCTATACTTGGGGAGAAGATGAGCATGATTTTGTCATCTTTTCTCCTTTTTAATCACTTATTTGATAAATGACTAAAATGCCCTTTTTGATAAACTTTCTAATTTAACTCATCCATGCCCATTTTTGTCCAAAAACTAAAAATTGGGAAAATTGCTCATTAAGGACCTCTAATTAATAATCTAAAGCTATTTCACGCATATAGCTTCTAGAAACACACATTTTGGAACTTTTGCAATTTAGCCCTTTTGGACAATTCAACCACCACAAAATTGCTTCATGAAACTTTCACACTAGCATGCATACAAGGCATAAACCTCAATAACTCATTTATAACCCTCAGATTTGTGGTCTCGCACCACTATTCCGACTAGGCCCTAAACTGGGATGTTACAACTCTCCCCCCTTTAGAGATTTTTGCCCCAAAAATCTTACCAAAAAAAGAGGTTTGGATGTTGCTCTCTCATAGCTTCTTCCGCTTCCCATGTAGCCTCTTCCACACCATGTTTCTGCCATAACACTTTCACTAGTGCTATACTCTTATTTCTCAACTGTTTCACTTCTCGAGCTAAGATCTTAATCGGCTCTTCTTCATAAGACATATCCGGTCTTATCTCAATTTCCGTCGAAGGAATCACATGTGAAGGATCGGAGTTATACCGTCGCAACATCGACACATGGAACACATTATGAATCTTTTCCAACTCTACCGGCAAAGCCAACCGTGCACGCTACAGCCCAATTCATCTCGTGATCTCATACGGCCTATAAACCTTGGACTCAATTTCCTTTTCGTCCAAATCTCATAATTCTCTTCCACGGGACACTTTCAAAAACACTTTGTCGCCCACTTCAAACTCAATTTCTTTTCTTTTCAAATCCGCATTTACTTCCTCGCTTTCTGGTCCAAAGCAGCTCTCAGACTAGTACGGATTACTTTCACCTTCTCTTCGGTTTCTTTCACTAGATCAACCCCATGGATCCGCTTCTCACTAATCTCGGTCCAATACAAAGGAGTCCGACACTTACGACCATACAAAGCCTCATACGGTGCCATCTGTATACTCGACTGATAACTGTTGTTATAGGCGAATTCGACCAAAGGTAGATATCTCTCCCAACTACCTTCGAACTCTAACACACAGCATCGAAGCATATCTTCCAGAACTTGAATCACTCTTTCAGACTGACCATCGGTTTATGGATGGAATGCGGTGCTAAAATTCAATCTCGTACCCATGGCCTCTTGCAACTTCTTCCAAAATCTCGAAGTAAACCTCGGATCTCTATCCGATATAATAGACACAAGTACACCATGCAATCTCACTATCTCTGCCACATACAACTCAGCTAACTTATCCAGTGAATAATCAACATGTACTGGAACAAAGTGAGCCGACTTTGTCAATCTATCCACAACAACCCACACAACATCTCTCTTTCTCGGAGTCATCGGCAACCCCGTTACAAAATCCATGGTAATCTGATCCCACTTCAATTCGGGTACCATTACTGGCTAAAGCAATCCCGAAGGCACTTGATGCTCAGCTTTCACTTGTTGACAAATTAAACACTTTGTCACATACTCTGAAATATCTCTTTTCATACCCGTCCACCAATACAACTTCCTCAAGTCGTTGTACATTTTCGTACTGCCCGGATGTACTAACAAACATCCACTGTGGGCCTCATGCAAAACCTTTCGAATCAACTTCTCATCTTTAGGAACACAAATTCTATCACGATACATCAGACAACCATTCAAATCCACTCGAAAATTAGAATCACTTTCTGATCCGCACTTAGCTATCTTAGCTTGCATCTCACTGTCATCTCTCTGAGCCACGCATATCTGTTGAACAAATAGTGGCTTAACTCTCAACTCTGCCAAAATAGCACCATCATCAGATAATGCTAAACTCATCCCCATAACTCTTAAAGCATACAATGATTTCCTGCTCAGGGCATCCGCAACCACAGTCGCTTTTCCCGGGTGGTAGTCAATGACTAACTCATAGTCTTTCAACAACTCAAGCCACCGTCTCTGTCTCAAATTCAGATCCTTCTGATCCATCAAATATTTCAAACTGTTGTGATCCGTAAAGATTCGGCACTTCTCACCATACAAGTAATGTCGCAAAATCTTTAATGCAGAAACAATCGCCGCTAACTCCAAATCATGAGTCGGATAATTCTTCTCGTGCGGTTTTAGCTGCCTCGAGGCGTAAGCGACTACCTTACCCTCTTGCATCAACACGCAACCGAGACCATTAAACGATGAATCACTATAAACCACGAACTCCTTCCCCTATTCTGGTTGAACCAAAATCGGTTCCTCAGTCAACAATGTCTTCAGTCTCTCGAAACTCTGTTGACATGTCTCAGTCCATTCAAACTTGACATCTTTGTGCAATAGTTTCGTCATCGGGGTGGCAATCATAGAGAACCCCTTTACGAAACGCCTGTAATATCTCGCTAATCCTAAGAAACTTCTAATTTCAGACACGTTCCTCGGAGGTTTCCAATCCACAACAGCCGATATCTTACTCGGGTCAACTCTGACACCACCACCTGACACCATGTGTCCTAGGAATCTGACCTCTCGGAGCCAAAACTCACTCTTGCTAAACTTAGCATACAACTTCTTATCTCTCAAAGTTTGCAAGACAATTCTAAAATGCTCTTCATGATCGTTCTCATCCCGAGAATAGATCAATATGTCGTCAATGAAGACAACTACAAACTTGTCCACATACGATCAAAACACGGTTCATCGATCCATAAAATTGCAGGTTCGTCAAACCAAACGGCATAACCAAAAACTCATAATGGCCATACCTTGTCTCGAAATGCGCTTTTCAACACATCTTGCTCTTTCACTCTGAAATGATAATAACTTGCACCTCAAGTCTATCTTGGAGAACATCAGAGCTCCCTTTAGCGGATCAAAGAGATCATCAATCCTTGGTAATGGATACTTATTCTTCCCGTCACCTTGTTCAGTTGTCTATAGTCTATACACAACCTCATAGACCCATCTTTCTTCTTCACGAATAATACCGAGCACCCCACGGCTACGAGTAGCTTGGTCTTGCAAAACCTTTATCTCATCAACTCTTGCAATGAACCTTCAGCTTCTTTCAACTCTACAGGTGCCATTCTATATGGAGCAATTGAAATAGGTGCCGTTCCTGGAACCAACTCAATTCCAAACTTGACCTCTCTCACTGGAGGTAATCCGGGTAACTCTTCTGGAAATACATCTTGATACTCACATACCACTGGTACTATTCCAAACTCTACTCCAACTTCTCGAGTATTTAACACAAAAGCAGATAGGACTCACATCCTTTTCTCAAACATTTCTCAGCCACTAGGGAAGAAATCATCACTGGTAGACTATGCGATCAACCTGATTCAACCCGAACCACATCTCCACTCTCACATTTCAATTCAATAAACTTACTACCACAGTTCATTAAGACATTATGGGTAGTCAACCAATCCATGCCTAGGATTAAATCAAACTCATCAAACGGCAACAACATAAGGCTTGCCGGAAAACAATGATTCTCAATCAATAAAGGACAATTCTTACACACTCTGTCCACTAACATATGCTTCCCTAACGGGTTTGACACCTTAACCACTATGTCCGTAGACTCAACGGTCATACTCAAACTAGATGCTAACCTCATGCAAATATAAGAATGAGTAGACCCTGGATCTATTAAAGCAATAACGAAGGTGTCATTGAGAGAAAAAGTACCCGTTATCACATCAAGGGAGGATGCTTATTCACGAGCGCGAATAGCATACGTCCTCGCAGGTGCCCGACCCTCTGGTCTCGTAGCAGAATCTCTAGGCGCACCTCTACCACTATTCCCGCCTCTCGGGTTCCTTGCTGGTCAACCCCTCGTAGACACATCACTAGGTCTCAACTCTTGCCTCTCTTCCTTTTCATCCGTCTCATGACAGTTACGGATGAAGTGGTCAGGGGAACCACACTTATAACATTTTTGAATATTTCCCCAACACTCTCCGGTGTGATACCTGCCACAACTTGTACACTCCGGTTTACTCTTTGTATTGCCCACACTTCCCATCGAGGGAGCTTGGACTCTCGAACCCGAGCGAGTATTGCCCAAGTCTCGATGCGAATAACCCACTGGTGTTGTCGTCCGAGGATTCACTTCCTTGGATCTTTTCGACTGGGCTTGGTATGACCTGCCCATCGGCCTCTTTCTAGCATCTCGGGCTTCACTCACAGCCCTCCTCTTTTCTAAACTCAGCTCTTCGGCCTTACTTGCCCTCTCAACTAATACCATAAATTCTTTCAACACCAAAATGCCCACTAGGAGTTTGATGTCCTCATTTAGCCCATCTTCGAACCTCTTACACAAGATGGTCTCAGTCGATACACATTCATGAGCGTATTTGCTAAGCCTAACAAACTCACGCTCATATTCCGCCACTGTCATTCTTCCTTGTTTCAACTCAATGAATTCCTTCCTTTTTCGATCAGTAAACCTCTGGCTTATATACTTCTTCCGGAACTTTCCCAGAAAGAAGTCCCACGTCACCCTCTCTCTCGGGACCACTAACGTCAGTGTTTTCTACCAATGGTATGCTGAATCTCTCAGCAAGGATACAGCACACTTCAAGATCTCCTCTGGCGTACATGAGAGTTCATCGAACACCCTCATCGAGTTCTCCAACCAGAACTCCGCCCTCTCTGGGTCATCATCTACCCTAGCTCTAAACTCCTCAGCCCCGTGTTTCCTAATCTTATGCATCGGGGGTTTCGATATCCTCACTACATCCATACCTTGAGGAGCCACTGGATTTGGCTGAGGTATAGGAGGAGGAGGTGGAGAAGGTTGAGCATTAGGGTTCGCTCGAACATAGTCCGAGTACCAATTGCTCATCGTCTGGAGAAAGGCTTCCCGTGCCTCTTCCCCTTGACCCCTAACCTCGGGTCCACTTTGAACAGGCACGGTTCCTTGCGCAGGAGCCGGCGTATTACTAGCTGCTTCATCAGCAGTCAATGGATCGAAATCCATATGCTATATAAAACAAGATTTAAAATCATCAAAAACCACCACACAATCATTGTACAGTTATGGCATGTATAACTAGACTCTTACACCCGCTACGGTAGTCTTAGAACCGACTAAACTATAGCTCTGATACCACTAAATGTACCACCCCTTACCCAGGTTCTACGCCGGAACCGGGCCCCAGGCGTTACCAAATTCAAACCACTTGATCGCCACTTAGACTCGTCGTAACTACTCTCTGAAGTCATCTCAACAACCTCATTCTCGACTTACGAGGCCTCACTTATACACACGAGGGCTCTCGAGACTAAACCGGAACTTTTTCCAATCTTAAAGTTTTCCTCTTTTATACAGGTCTCACACGCCCGTGCAAGATTAGACATGCCCGTGCATGGACACACACGCCCATGTGCCCCAACCGTGCATAAAACCCCAGCATTCTGCCAATGCCCCACGGCCAAGGCACACACCCGTGCTTACCACCCGTGGTGCACACTGACTACCTTAACACGGCCTAGAGTCTAGACACACGCCCGTGTGGCTAGCCCGTGGCCAACACTGGTTAATCCCACACGCCCTAGACGCACGCCCGTGCGGCTAGTTCGTGGTCTATTCTGATTTAAAATACTAACATGCAAGGGACACACGGCCAAAGCACACGCCCGTGGGCTGACCGTGTGTCACACATGGCCTAGACACACGCCCGTGTGTCTATCCACATGGCCAAGAACAAAGCTATTTGCTAAGCTTTTCACACCCTTATAGCTTACACAACATGCACTCATACAACACATCCATAATCAACTCAAATTGAAGTGCAATCTCACATAGAAAACTACATCTTTCTTTCATATAATTTAATAGCCAACAACCATGGCATTATACAAAATACACTATCCATCTAAAGGCCAACACATCTTAGCCATTTACAACAAAATTCACTAACTTGTCTAGCCCCTATACATGCCATATACAAAACATTAAGTCTAATGTACCAGAGTGTGCTGATAGTGTGGGCGATCTTCCAAATGATCCTCGTATCTCGATTCAACACCTTTACTCTATAAGACAAGGGAAAATAAAGAGAGTAAGCTTTGTGCTTAGTAAGTTTACACATAAACAATTAAGCAACATAGTATAAGCTAAGCAACAATTAGCATTATACCAACATAAGTAATTCACAACTATGCTTACTCTTTCTATCCCTTACCACATTTCCAACACATCATGAGTCACATACTCATAACCATCGAAATGCACCCCTGCATTCAATGTCACATTTACACAATATACAACACATCATTATTTCTCAATAATTCATCCACACAGCTAATTAACTTAATTATACATCCACACAGCTATTTTACTCAATAATGCAATCACATGGCTAATCCACACAGTTAACCCACAGAGCAAATGTCTCGGTGGTTTCGCACTTAGCACACCACAATCGATTAATAAGGTGGCATTGCACTTAGCTACCACAAAGGTAATCATAGGGGTTTCTCACTTAGCCCACTAAACGATATACCTCACGATAGCATCGCACATAGCCAGCTCATCGTCAATATGCATTAGGATGGTATCGCACTTAGCCCACCATCTAGCATTATCACAACACATGCACAAGTGTACTTACTTAATCATTCTACTTAAACCACATAGGTCCTCAATCATTCCCGATCATACATTCATTCACAATTTCTACTACATTCATCCCACATAGGTTCTCAAACATGCTACACACTAGCCAGCATTAACAAATTGGAAGTATGAATGCATTATTTGTGCATATACTTACCTCGATAATCAAAAGTATAGAAATATGTAATTTAGTCCACCACCTTACTTTTGCCTCGGTTAGGATTTGGGCTTCGTCTTTCTTGATCTATAATGAATAAACCAGCTTATTCAATACACACATTGACTAAATTGACCCACATTTCATACTTTAGCAAAATTACTATTTTGCCCCTAAACTTTCTCATATTTACACTTTAGCCCCAAGGCTCGTAAAGTGATTTTTATTCAACTTTCTATCCTTTCATGCTTAGCCGAACCACTTACTCAACTAAAGCATTCATCAATTCTCACTAAATCACATATGTATGACCAAACTAAAGTTTTTCACAAACTAGTCCCTACATGCATTTTCATGGAAAATCACTTAGCAAAAGATGTTTCTACTACATCAAGCTTTCATATTCTTCCATAAAACATCAAAATACATGCATGTCATACATATGTACATTTTTGAACATCCATAATAGCTCACCAAATAGCTAAAAATAGCTTACTCATGCTACTAGGACTTCAAAAATACAAAGAATATCAAAAATCGGGCTTAGGAGCACTTACTAGCAAGCTTGAAAAATTGAAAGGGCCCTAACAATGGCTATTAGAATTTTCGGCAGCTTGGGGGAGAAGATGAGCATGATTTTGTCATCTTTTCTCCTTTTTAATCACTTATTTGATAAATGACTAAAATACCCTTTTTGATAAACTTTCTAATTTAACTCATCCATGCCCATTTTTGTCCAAAAACTAAAAATTGGGAAAATTGCTCATTAAGGACCTCTAATTAATAATCTAAAGCTATTTCACACATATAGCTTCTAAAAACACACATTTTGCAACTTTTGCAATCTAGTCCTTTTGGACAATTCAACCACAATTTCACAAAATTACTTCATGAAACTTTCACACTAGCATGCATACAAGGCATAAACCTCAATAACTCATTTATAACCCTCGGATTTGTGGTCTCGCACCACTATTTCGACTAGGCCCTAAACTGAGATGTTACAATTCATACATTGATAATTTAACTCAAAGAGTCCTAAAGATTCAAACAATCAAAGTCATAGTTTTTATAGTACGAAAAATAGGTTTTTCCCCTTGCCTAAATAATCACCTTTAATTCAAAACCAACAAAAATTGACATCCTCGCTAAGGGTTCACTCAAATCACTCAAGGTGTTTTAGGTTCAAAAATAAGCACTCAAGAGTCAAACATGAAAAGTTAATCCCATAGGCTTGCATGAAAATCAAATCTCCACCACTGTAAAATGAGATGATACACAAATCAAAAGGTCTTTTAGGGTTGTAACGGGGCTTGGGTTAAAGGTGTGGATAAAAGCTGAATTAGAGGGTTAGTATCGAGACTAAATTGATAAATTACCTAACTAAAAATTAAATAATTACATCAATTAAGAATTAATAACACAAGCTTCTTCTCAAAATGTAAGATTAACTGCTTAAGCTCCAATAACAAAGAAGTAATAATGAATAGATTCCTAATTTTTTTAAGAACAAATCATTAAGTACAATAATAATAAGATAGAATTTAACAACTGAAATAAAAAAAATAGTTAAGCAACTGATCAAATCAAATCTCGATATAGGGGTAGTCAAGAGAAATGGTGATAACAAATACAAAGTGGGTTTTGGGTTAATATTAATGGGTGAGTTAAGAAATGGTTTGTTAGGATTCAAAGGGGTTCACTAGGGGTTAATTATGAAGGTAGGCTTTTTATGGAGTAAGTGGGTTAAAACCTAGGTGCCTTTATCATCTCAGTTTATCAAGTCAAAGGTGTGGTCTCGACATGTATAAACGAAGCAAGTTCTAGAATAACAAATCAATGTTGACACACACATAACCAATAAAGTGAGCACGAAAAAAAATGTATGCTCTAAAAGGCTCAAGATCTCACAAAAATTATGGGCTTTTGATGTCAACCTTGTAAATTTCAAACTTCAAGGTAATCATTAGATTCAGGTAGACAACGTAACAAATTTTTAATTCAGAAAATAAACTCATCATGCTTGATTCTCTAGTCTTCTAAAGTTTAAATCATCACTGCACAATTAACTATGACTTAATCCAAAACATATCAATGAAAATCATAAATCAAAAGAAATTTCATTCTAACAGTAAAATGAGAAGATTATTTAAGAATAAGGTATAATTCAGGGATTTGAGAATAATGCAAAAAGTTAGGCACTTTTCTAAATAAACTTCACCCCCTACACTTAAGATGTACATTGCCCTCAATGTACAACGAAAGATAATAATCATGTAGTAATAGATCATAAGAGAGGGAGAGAGGTTAAACTTCCTAGATTTCGGATGGATTTCTTGAGTTGGAAGTGTGGAAACTTGATTCGGAGGTGAAAGATAATTTGGAGGAGGCGTCTCTAGTAGTGGTATGGTGGCCGCCAACAATTACTGCGCTAGATGAAGAAATTGGGTAACTCGTGAAGAAATAGCCAGGAAATAATAAGAAAAATTCAAAATATACAAAATATGTATTTAAAGATAAGTAAAATAAAGAGAAGGAAAATAAAGGAGAAGAGAAAAGAGATAGGTAAAATAAATGGACTCAAATGTCCTTGGCTTGTCGAGCAAATGAAGCGGCCGGCATGAACTTATGTGGATCGGTCTCGCACGGGGAGACTGTGCTAGGGTCCTTTCGCTTCTTCGGCATTGGTATGGTGGTGAGGATGGTGAAAGAAAAGGAACGAGGGGAAGAGAAAGGGGAACAGAAAATGAAGGGAAAAGATAGTGAGAAGGGAAATGGGTGTGGTGGCTGGGGGTTGGGAGGGTCAGTGAGAATAAGGGGGGTCTTAAATAAGAAACAAGGACTTGATTGCTGCCCACGCCCGTGTGCTGTGGGCGTGTTTGGTCACACGACTGTATCGCACGGCCATGTGGTGGCTTGTTTATTTCTCCCACGCCTGTGTAGAGGTTTCCACGCCCATGTCTCTTTCTCAGTGTCGGCCACGGCCTAAAAGCACGAGCATGGCTTATACCCGTGTGACTTTCTCAGTGTCTACCCCGACCGTGGCATTTTATAGCCGGCCGTGATTTGGGGATTTTTCGTCCTTGGTTAGTACGACCTCTACCATGCCAGTGTGCAAATTTGTGATGTCCACACGGCCACGGCCACGCCCGTGTGCAAGGCCGTGTGGTACGGAAACCTATGCTTTATTTAACTTGGTTAGTCTTTAGTTAGGTGCTAAAAATCAAAGATATGAAAATTAAAGGGGTTAGTGCTCGGGTTGCCTCCCGAGAAGCGCTCGTTTAAAATCTTAAGCTGGACTTACCTCTCATAATCATGGTGGTTTGAAGAGTTGAAGCTCCTCATTCTTGCTATCAATTTGGTTATCAATATATAGTTTAAGTCGAGTGGTGTTTACCTTAAAAGTGCCGAATTCAGATTGAGTCACCTCGACCGTTCCATATGGGAAGACATTGAATACCTTAAAAGGGATTTCTTTGTTCGTTTTAAGGTCTGAAGTGGCGATTCGAGGGTCTTTCTCATCCAACAATACTTGATCTCCTATTTTGAAGTGATTTGCTATTCCTATAAGCTCGTTTGGGGGTTCCCTCGATTTTACTTCGTGTGTTCCTAGTTTCTCCTTGAAATGTGTTTTCCACTCGTCTAGTTCCTCAACCTGAAGTCTTTGTTCCTCATGAATTACTTCCTTGTTTGCATGAGATCTAGGATTTGGCTCGGATGTGTACTTCAAAGGTGCTTCCTGAAAGGGAGGTTGAACTGAATGGTAGTGATAGAATTTATGTTTTCACCTTTTTCACTTGACGTCCTAGCCGAGTCAAGAGCCTGAAGAGTGATCGTCTCGTCACATACACGAAGTATAAGTTCTCCTGTACCAACATCAATTTTAGTTCTGGCAGTTGCTAAAAAGGGTCTTCCTAAAATTAAAGGAACATTGTTGTCCTCATCCATGTCTAAAATGACAAAGCCTACAGGGAATATAAATTTATCAACTTTCACTAGGACATCTTCGACTATACCCCTGGGAACTCTAATGGTTTTATCAGCTAAATGAATGCTCATCCTAGTTTGTTTGGGTTTCCCTAGACCTAGTTGTTTAAACAATTTATAAGGCATAACGTTGATGCTTGCCCCTAGATCTGCTAAAGCATTATCAATAGATAAACTACCAATTAAAAAAGGAATCATATAACTCCCTGGATCTTTTAATTTCTGTGGTAGTTTGTTTTGTAGAATTGCTGAGCACACTGCGTTTAGCTCCACATGCGACGCCTCGTCTAACATCCGTTTGTTTGTCAGAAGCTCTTTTAAATATCTCCTTGAATCTGGCATCTGTGAGAGAGCTTCAAGGAACGGTAAGTTAATATGTAATTTCTTTAAAAGTTTAAGAAATTTACCAAATTGTTCCTCTGTGTGGTCTTTCTTCATCGCATTGGGATATGGCACTCGAGGTGTATATTCTTTAATGACAGGTTTTTGTGTATCGTGGCTTGCCTCAACCTTACCTTTATTTACCACGGGTTCTTGCCTTGGCTCAGATTCGGATTATACTAACCCTTCACTTTCATGACCAGAAATGGCATGAATTTGCTCCTTTGGGTTAGTTTCAGTGTTGCTTGGCAAGCAACCTTGTGGTCGTTCTCAGATTAGCTTAGCTAGCTGACCTAACTGGTTCTCGATCCCTTAAATCGATGCCTGCTGATTTTTGAGCATTGTCTCGTTGTTTTGAAAACGAGTTTCTGACACCGCGATGAATTTTGTTAGCATCTCCTCAAGGTTCGACTTTTTCTCTTGTGGGATGGGTTGTTGTTGAAAGCCTGGAGGGGGTTGTTGCCTTTGATTTCCTTGACCTCCCCATGACAAATTTGGATGGTTCCTCCACCCTGGATTATAAGTGTTACTATAAGGGTTATTTTTGGTCTAGAATTGTAACCCATATAGTTCATCTGTTCGTTTTCTATGCCTGGGTTGTAGGGTGGGTATTCTGTATTGCTTGACCCTCCTCCATTTGTGTCACACTGCATCATTGGATGTACCTGGGAGGAACCACACAAACCATCAATTTTCTTACTTAAGAGTTCAACCTGATTTGATAGCATGGTTACTGCGTTGAGGTTGAAAACACACTGGCAGCTATCTCAATCTCATATCACATATAATGCTCACTCTCGAGCTATCAATGGGTTTGCTCACACAAGCTGGCAGTCATGACGTAGCTACACGGTGCTGCTCACACAAGCTGACAAGAATTTGTGACACATGCCGGATAACTCAGCCACTGATAGGATAGACGGACCAACACCCAAAACACATAACCCCTAATGACATGTCATTCGTATCCTAATCTATTCTTAAGGTTCAACCGAGATTTCACATTTTCCGAATCGTTGTCAAATATGTTCGCAAGGTCGTATTCAAAATTTATGCAATATCAAAGCATTTAAAACACAAATATAATAATGCTTATTACATACGAACTTACCTCTAATGTAAAAACGACAAAGTAGATCGACTAATCCAACACCTTGTTTTTCCCCCGATCAAAATCCGAATTTTACTTTTCTTGATATATATAATATCAAATTCAGCTTATTTAATCATCAATCAATTCAATTTAGTCCAAAATACACATTATAACAACTTTACAATTTTGCCCCTAATATTTCAACATTTTTACAATTTAGTCCTTACAACTTTCTATCGTTTAAAAATCCTATTTTTCATTGCTTAACAAAACAAGATTTGCTCAAAGTCATTCCCTTATGAAAATATTATTATTTTTAAAACCTTGTTTGTAGCGGAAGTCTGACTTAAACAGTTGCAGAAACGTGATATTTTGAAAACAGTAGTTATCGTTTTAAAAACCTGTGTTTAATAGCCTAGCAGTTTGTAATTGAAAGAAGTACAAAATAAAAGTTAAAATGAAAATCCCAATGGCCTTATTACAAAAATTATCAACCCAATAATTAAAACAAAGTAAAAATAGAGTCGCTAAGTTCAGCTTTAAAACATGTCGGTCGTGTGGCCACCTCTGAGTCCCTCGCAGCTCCAAATCCTCTATGACTGGGGATTACCTACACAGTTAAAGAAAAAGGGTGAGTTACGAGAACTCAGTATGTAATCCCCTATTACAGTCACAGTCTGGGCCCGCGTCCATACGGTATCAGTCTGGGCCTAAGCTCTAATCGGTAACAATCTGGGCCTAAGCCCTATATCATAACAATGCAATGGACATGTAACCCAACCCTTAACCACCAAACTCTCCACCCGTACCAACCAATCTCTCCATGTGGGGACCATGTCGACCCACCCAGCCAAACTCTCCAATGGTGTAGCCTAGCTGCTAACAACGGTATACGTGGCTGAGCCACTAGAATCAGGATACGTGGCAATGCCACTATAATGGTACTTCCTCCAAATCAGAAAAACCCATCCCAATGCATTATGTCATGTATGTGGTGTATCACAATCATATACAGTTATATAAATATCACATAAACATCATTTAAACTACCACTAAGGGTATAACGTTCATCTTTTCATCTAGGGGTAAAACGGTAATTTAACCTTAGGGGGTATTTCGATCATTTTACCCACTAAGGGTAGTTTGGTAATTTTACCCACAAAGGGTATTTCGGTAAATTTACCGGTGAATAGTATTTCGATAATTTTACGCACTATAATGGCCTTTTCGAAGGCCCACTATCACCTCGAGTGACATGGATACCCTTTTTGATTGAAACGGTGCAATTGGGCCAAAGCCCAATTTCGGCCCAAGTGGGCCCACACGCTCGTGTAGCCCATTCAGCCCATTTTCGGCTACGATTCTGTGAACCTTGCAGCCACATCTATTATTCGGCACTTACCATATATTTCACTCCTATGGGCCCGTTAGCCCATTGGGCCCACTTAGCCCACTTCGACTCAACAAGGCCCATTACAGCCTCAGTCCCACGAGAGAGTTCGTGACACTCCCAACAGTCTATCGCCAACCCTTGTGGCTCGGTTTATCTCTATGAGTGCTCGCATGCTCGAGTGATCTCAGATGCCGATATTCCAGCCTTTCAGTATTTCAGCTTTTAGCCGATTCACAGAACATCGCATTAACAGAATAGACAGAGGTGTGAGATTACACACTTGTTATGAGTTATGGCTTGAGACACTTTCCGAGGCACCTAGGATAATAATTGACCATAGTTAGTCTCAACCTTCAGTAACCCAAAATATTGAAATACATTGCTAAACTAGCTTACTTACCACGAGACACGATCTCCCCCAGCACAAAGGTAATCGACCCTATTCCGAGGTTAAGGAAAACGAGCCCCTAGCATTAATCGACGAAAAATAGCATATTAGAAACGCTACTCTACGACAACTAGAGAAGCACCCTTTCAGCCTAGAGAACCCAAATTGAGAATGAGAGAAGAAATAGCAAACCTATATTCGGTTATAGCCACAACTTACCAACGAGTAGGAGAGACTCAGAAATTGTTAGAACAAAGAGAAGAGAATATTCGGCCCTCAAAGATTCGGCCTACCTAAACGAATCAAGGCTTAAAGTTGGCTAGTTTCGCAAGGTAAAGAGAAGATTGAGATGAAAGAAAAGTTATGAGCTTGACCACAGAAGAATCGAAGGAAGAAACGGATTCTGGCAGAAAAAGGGGCAGCAACCGCGAGATAAAGATGGAAAAGGAGAAAAGAAGGTGGGAGAGAAGATGCTTATCCGTTCAACAATGGTCAAAAAGTGAAGAAAAAGTAGAAGATTAGGGAAAGAAATGATTTCGGTAGGGGTCAAAAGATGAGAAGAAGCAAACCAAAACGAACCCGAGATGTCACCATAAAAAGAAACCTGAAAAGAACTAAAAGAACATTTCAAAAACAAAAAGAGATTTCGGTTTCTACTCTTACACAAAATTGCCAAAAATGTTACCAATGACCCCTCTCCAGCCGAAATTCTCACTTAGCCACACTCCCACTTTCGGCCAACACTCCCACACACATCACCTCCTTGATTTTCTCCACTATTTCCTCCCTTAATCATTCCTAGCCTCCCATTTGAAATTTTGACCAAGTCTTCAACTTCCTTGTAGAGTTTGATTCCAACTCTACCTCTTGCTCCCTCAAGACATAAAATAAAAGTCCCCCTTTTGCTATTCATGGGATTCGAACCCCCTCCCTCCTTACCTTCCTAATGACACCACAGCCACCTTGCCACCGGCTCACTTGTGACACTTAGACGCACACAGATATACTTAAGCCCTACTACCAACAGCCCTCTCCACTAAAGGGCCAAAAACTAAAATTTTTTCCAGGCTCAAACTCGAACCCAGGCCTCCTTAGGACCCCCAAACACACTCAAATAGCTAGCCGATCAAGCACAACATGAATTTAAGCAAAAATTACAAAACCCTAACTTTTAGGGCATTACAACTCTACCCCCTTAAATAAATTTCAGCCTCAAAATTTACCTGATCAGAAGAGGTGAGGGTATTGCTGTCGTATCGCCTCCTCAGGCTCCCACGTGGCTTCCTCTGAACCGTGATTATGCCACAGCACCTTGACTAACGGAACAGACTTCCTCCTCAGCACCTTAACATCACGATCCAATATCTGCACCGATTCTTCCTCAAAAGTCAAATCAGGTCTTACCTCGATCTCCTCCACCGGAACTATATGGGAAGGATCAGAACGGTATCACCTCAGCATAGAAACGTGGAACACATTATGTATACAATTTAACTCAAGAGGCAGTTCCAGCTGATAGGCAACCGGTCCCACACGTTTTACTATCCGGTAAGGTCCGATAAATCTAGGGCTCAGCTTGCCCTTCCGCCCAAATCTCAGAATCTTCTTCCATGGTGAGACTTTCAAGAAGACAAAATCTCCCACCGAGTATTCAATCTCTTTACGCTTTAAATCAGCGTATGACTTCTGCCTATTAGATGCTTCTTTTAACTGACCCCAGATCAATTTTACTTTCTCCTCGATTTTAACAACTAATTCTGGCCCCAATATTCGCCGCTCACCTAGTTCTGTCCAACAAGTAGAGGTACGACACCTACGACCATATAACGCTTCGTACGGTGCCATCTGAATACTGGATTGGTAGCTATTGTTGTAAGAAAATTCTGCTAATGGAAAATAGTCTTCCCAACTGCCCTTGAAATCAATCACACAGCTTCTTAGCATGTCTTCCAAAATATGGATTAACCTTTCCGACTAACCATCAGTCTGAGGATGAAATGCCGTGTAGAAATCTAGCCTTGTACCCAAAGCTTCGTGTAATATTCTCCAGAATCGTGACGTGAATCTAGGGTCCCTGTCCGCAATGATAGACACTGGTACTCCATGTAACCTCACAATTTCTGCCACGTATAACTTGGCCAACTTCTACAACGAGTAATCAGTGCGAACCGGTATGAAGTGGGCGAACTTAGTCAGTCGATCAACAATAACCCATACCGAATCTTTCTTAGTAGGTGTCAGGGGTAGCCCACTAACAAAATCCATGGTTACCCTCTCCCACTTCCAGAGTGGAATTTTAACAGTTGCGGCGATCCGTATGCGCTTGATGCTCAGCCTTCACTTGCTGGCATGTCAAACACTTACTTACAAAATCGGTAACCTCACGCTTAAGCCCTGGCCACCAGTACAGTTCATGCAGATCCCGGTATAACTTGTTTCGACCAGGATGCATAGCGTATGGGCTACTATGTGCCTCTCGCAGTATAGACTGTCTTAACTCAGAATCCCTCGGTACACAGACTCTTCCACAGAAGCAAAACACTCCTTCACTATTCAGCCCAAAAACCACAGTCTCTCCCTTCTTCACCAGTTGAAAACGAGGAATCAACGATTCATCCCGCAACTGCTTCTCTTTAATTTGACCAATCCAAGTCGATTTTACTTAGAGTTCAGCTAACAGACTACCATCCTCAAACAGGCTGAGACGAGCAAACATTGCTCTTAGCTCAGATACAACCTTACGGCTCAATGCATCCGCTACCACGTTGGCTTTCCCCGAATGGTACTCAATCGAGCAATCATAATCCTTAAGCAACTCTATCCATCTTTGCTGCCTAAGGTTCAACTCCTTCTGAGTAAGGAGGTACTTGAGACTTTTATGGTCGGTAGAAATGATCGACTTCTCCCCGTACAGGTAATGTCTCCAAATCTTTAGTGCGATCACCACCGCAGCTAATTCCAAGTCATGAGTGGGGTAATTCACCTCGTGCGGCCTAAGCTGACGAGATGCATACGCCACCACCTTATCCTCCTGCATCAACACAAAACCCAAACCCGTGTGCGACGCATCACAGTAGACAATGAATTCCTTTCCACCTCTATTATATTATCTGGATCTTCACGAAATCTTCTTCAATTTCTCAAAACTCTCATGTTGTTTATCAGTCCAAACAAACGGTACTCCTTTATGGAGTAACTTAGTTAGGGGTGCAGTAATCAGTGAAAACCCCTCAATGAACCGTTTGTAATTCCTGGCTAGACCCAGAAAACTTCAAATCTCAAATGTCGACTTCGGTGGCTTCCACTCTAATACGGCCTCAACTTTCCGAGGATCAACCCTAATCCCCTCGGTAGACATGAAATGACCCAAAAAGGTCACCTCTCTCAGCCAAAACTCGCACTTGCTGAATTTGGCATAAAGCTGCTTCTCTCTCAATATTTGTAGGACAATTCGGAGATGTGAATCATGCTCCTCCTCGGTTCTCGAATACACCAGAATATCATCTATAAACACCACCATGAACTGGTCCATATAGGGTAGGAAGACCTGGTTCATCATATCCATGAAAGCAGCTGGTGCATTTGTTAACCCAAACGGCATGACCAGAAACTCGTAATGTCCATAACGAGTCCGGAATGCTATCTTGTACACATCTGCCTCCTTAACCCTTAGCTGATGGTATCCCGATCTAAGATCTATCTTAGAGAAAACCGAAGCTCCTCGCAGCTGATTGAACAAATCGTCTATTGTTGGTAATGGATACTTGTTCTTAATCGTCAGTTTGTTCAATTGACGATAATCAATACACATGCGCATTGACCCATCCCTCTTCTTCACGAACAATACTGGTGCTCCCCAAGGAGACACACTCGGTCGGATGAATCCTCGATCCAGTAGCTCTTGGATTTGGGCCTTTAATTCCACCAGCTCCTTCGGCGCCATCCTATAAGGGGCGATGGACACTGGAGTCGTTCTCGGTAGGAGCTCAATGCCGAATTCGACGTCACGATTTGGAGACAACCCCGGAAGCTCTTCAGGAAATACATCCGGGAACTCCTTTACTGTCCTGACATCCGTAACAGACAAACCCTTAACATTAGATGTGCTGACATAAGCCAGGAATGCCTCGTAACCTTTGCGAACCAGCTTCTCGGCCCTTAATGCTGAGATTACATTAGATAAAAAATCCATTCGCTCCCCTATCACGACCACCTCCTCAACCTCCAAAGACTTCAGTACCATACGCTTAGCAGCGCAATCCAAATTCGCACGGTGTTTCACTAACCAATCCATGCCCAAAAAGAGATCAAACTCGCCAAACGGTAATTCCATCAAATCCACCGGGACGATAACCCCTTGGACCTCTAGGGGCACATCTCTAAATAATTTACTCACTCTAACCGGTTGTCCCAGTGGACTAATCACCAACATAACCTTATCAGTAATTTTGAACTGTATACCCAAAGTTCTAGACATAGTACATGCAACATACGAGTGCATAGACCCAATATCAATTAAAGCGGTATATGGTGCATTATGAATAAGGAACGTACCAGTTATGATGTCGGGTGTGTCGCCATCCTCTCGGCACCGAGCAGCATAAACCAACACTGGCTGTCTCGCCTCTGTGTTACCAGCACCACTGCCCGGTGCTCCACAACCTCGTCCAAACCCATTTCCCCCTCTGGGTGGACCACGGCCTCTCGGTGAGTACTGACAACCTCTCCCTGGTTGCACATAGCCCTGACCTGCTGCTTGCCTTTGAGCAGGCTCCCAAGGATGGTTTCTAAACTGATGATCCTTGGACCCACATCTAAAACACCCCCAGTTCTTTTCCAGGCCTCTCCCAAATGAGGTCTCCCACACTCAACGCAATGCTGCGGTCGACCAGCAAAAACTGGAACCCCAACTCGGGCTGGCCTATCAAACCTGGGCCTATTCTTTGGCCCACCAGAAGAACTTGAGGGCCCAAAATCCCTCTTATTTTTGCCCCTTTCCTTTCTCACGGATTTGACGCTCAGAGCATTTCACATCCTCGATAATCTTTGCCTTCTCTATCAAGGAAGCAAAGTCCCTTTCCCTCTGCGGGGCTATTAGTACCCGCAACTCATCTTGAAGACCATCCTCGAAATGCACGCAGTGCTCATACTCAGTCGCGACTATGCCCCGAGCATACCGACTCAACCGTAGAAACTCTGCCTCATACTCTGCTACAGACTTATTCCTTTGAACCAGATTCAGAAATTCCTTCCTCCGGGCATGCACATAACTTGCCTCGACATATTTTCCCTGGAAAGCTGCCTTAAAGAAGTCCCATGTCAATCGGTCGGCTTGCGTGCCTTCCCTCACGGTAAGCCACCATTGATATGCCTCATCTTGCAGTAAAGACACTGCTCCTTTCAGTTTTTACTCCACCTTGCAGTCAAGATCATCCATTATTCGCTCGACAGCCTCTAACCAATATTCTGCTACATTCGGGGCTACACTAGAGATGCCCCTGAAGATTTCTGCCCCATTCGACCAGAGTCATTCAGAGATTGACCCTCGGCCCACTGACCCAGTATTCGCCCCAGCAACCCTTTCCAAAACCCGTAACATCGCTTGGGACAGGGCATCACCTCCATCGGCTCGATCATGAGACCCCGTCTCTGTCACTAGTGAGGCTGGTATTTCCCTATCCGGCATGTGTCCTGATGCTGACGATCCAGCCCTAGCACCTCGGCCTCTACCACGGCCGCGTGTGCCCCTTCCGCGACCTCTTGTGCTCATATCAATGTAGCGTACTTGACTGCTTTAACAGTTTTATGAATCAGCTTATAGTTCTCATAATTATTAACAGATATCATATGAAAAGCAGTAATTAGGGTTGTTCTCGCAGATTGATATAACTACAGTTTTAGTCTCCTATAGTCTTAGTTTCTACAACTAAGGAGTTTTCAGTATGCTAGTACTATCCCTAGTAGTTTCTCAGTACAGTCATTCCAGCATATATCAGAGTATAGTGTCAGAAAACTTACAGATTTGGTGCCGGAGACTCAGTGTGCCAAACTTTCAGTAACACTATCACTTTCCAAACCAAAATTTAAGTAGATTAAAAAAAATTCAAAACCCATTCCACAACCGAGTTTTGTAACTCGGCTCTAATACCACTAAATGTAACACCCCAAACCCGACCTAGACGTTATGGCCGAATTTAGCGCATCACATCAAAATGTTATTTGAAAACTACGCGTTCATTGAAAACTGTTATTCTTTTTAAAACTTTCTACCGTTTAAAAATCCCATTTTTCGTTGCTTAATAAAACAAGATTTGCTCAAAGTCATTCCCTTGTAAAAATATTATTATTTTTAAAACCTTGTTTGTAGCGGAAGTCTGACTTAAACAGTTGCAGAAACGTGATATTTTGAAAACAGTAGTTATCGTTTTAAAAACCCGTGTTTAATAGCCTAGCAGTTTGTAATTGAAAGAAGTACCAAATAAAATTTAAAATGAAAACCCCAATGGCCTTATTACAAAAATTATCAACCCAATAATTAAAACAAAGTAAAAATAGAGTCGCTAAGTTCAGCTTTAAAACATGTCGGTCGTGTGGCCACCTCTGAGTCCCTTGCAGATCCAAATCCTCTACGACTGGGGATTACCTGTACAGTTAAAGAAAAAGGGTGAGTTACGAGAACTCAGTGTGTAATCCCCTACTACAGTCACAGTCTGGGCCCGCGCCCATACGGTATCAGTCTGGGCCTAAGCCCTATTCGGTACCAATCTGGGCCTAAGCCCTATATCATAACAATGCAATGGACATGTAACCCAACCCTTAACCACCAAACTCTCCACCCGTACCAACCAATCTCTCCATGTGGGGACCATGTCGACCCACCCAGCCAAACTCTCCAATGGTGCACCCTAGCTGCTAACAACGGTATACATGGCTGAGCCACTAGAATCAGGATACGTGGCAATGCCACTATAACGGTACTTTCTCCAAATCAGAAAAACCCAACCCAATGCAATATGTCATGTATGCGGTGTATCACAATCATATACAGTTATATAAATATCACATAAACATCATATAAACTACCACTAAGGGTATAACGATCATTTTGTCATCTAGGGGTAAAATGGTAATTTCACCCCTTAGGGGTATTTCGGTAATTTTACCCACCAAGGGTATTTTGGTAATTTTACCCACCAAGGGTATTTCGGTAACTTTACCCGTGAAGGGTATTTCGGTAATTTTACCCCTATAATGGCCTTTCCGAAGGCCCACTGTTGCCTCGATCGACACGGATACCCTTTTTGATCAAAACGGTGCAATTAGGCCAAAGCCCAATTTTAGCTCAAGCGGGCCTACACACTCGTGTGGCCCATTCAGCCCATTTTTGGCTACGATTCTGCGAACCTCGCAGCCACATCTATTATCTGGCACTTACCATAGATTTTGCCCCTGTGGGATCGTTAGCCCATTGGGCCCACTTAGCCTACTTCGGCTCAACAAGGCCCATTACAGTCTCATTCCCACGAGAGAGTTCGTGGCACTCCCAACAGTCTATCGCCAACCCTTGTGGCTCGGTTTATCTCTACGAGCACTCACATGATCGAGTGATCTCAGATGCTGATATTTCGGCTTTTCGGTATTTCAACTTTTAGCCGATTCATAGAACATCACATTAACAGAATAGACAGAGGTGTGAGATTACACACCTGTTATGAGTTATGGCTTGAGACACTTTCCGAGGCACCTAGGATAACAATTGACCATAGTTAGTCTCAACCTTTGGTAACCCAAAATATTGAAATACATTGCTAAACTAGCTTACTTACCACGAGACACGATCTCCCCCAGCACAAAGGTAATCGGCCCTATTCCGAGGTTAAGGAAAACAAGTCCCTAGCATTAATCGATGAAAAAGAGCATATTAGAAACGCTACTCTACGACAACTAGAGAAGCAGCCTTTCAGCCCATAGAACCCAAATTGAGAATGAGAGAAGAAATAGCAAACCTATATTCGGTTATAGCCACAACTTACCAACGAGTAGGAGAGACTTAGAAACTGTTAGAACGAAGAGAAGAGAATATTCGGCCCTCAAAGATTCGGCCTACCTAAACAAATCAAGGCTTAAAGTTGGCTAGTTTTGCAAGGTTAAGAGAAGATTGAGATGAAAGAAAAGTAATGAGCTTGACCATAGAAGAACCTAAAGAAGAAAAAGATTTCGACAGAAAAAGGGGCAGCAACCGCGAGATAAAGATGGAAAAGGAGAAAAGAATTTGGGAGAGGAGAGGCTTATCCGTTCAACAATGGTCAAAAAGTGAAGAAAAAGTAGAAGATTGGGGGAAGAAATGATTTCGGCAGGGGTCAAAAGATGAGAAGAAGCAAACCAAAACAAACCCGATATGTCACCATAAAAAGAAACCCGAAAAGAACTAAAAGAACACTTCAAAAACAAAAAGAGATTTCGGTTTCTACTCTTACTCAAAATTCCCGAAAATGCTACCAATGACCCTCTCCAAAATTAAATTCTCACTTAGCCACACTCCCACTTTCTACCAACACTCCCACACACATCACCTCCTTAATTTTCTCCACTATTTCCTCCCTGGATCATTCCTAGCCTCCTATTTGAAATTTTGACCAAGTCTTCTACTTCCTTGCAGATTTTTATTCCAACTCTACCTCTTGCTCCCTCAAGACATAAAATAAAAGTCCCTCTTTTTCTATTCATGGGATTCGAACCCCCTCATTCCTTGCCTTCCTAATGACGCCACAGCCACCTTGCCACCAGTTCACTTCAGACACTTAGACGAACACAGATATACTTAAGCCCTACTACCAACAGCCCTCTCCACTAAAGGGCCAAAAGCTAAAAATTTTCCCAGGCTCAGACTCGAACCCAGGCCTCCTTAGGACCCCCAAACACACTCAAATAGCTAGTCGATCAAGCACAACATGAATTTAAGCAAAAATTACAAACCCCTAACTTTAGGGGCGTTACGTTAACCTTTGTTATAATTCATTAAAATCACTTAATACATGTCCATCTTTGTCCACTCATTTTAATCATGGTCTAATTACCACATAAGAACCTTCACTTTAATATTTCATAGCTATTAGACACCTTTAGCTAATAGAACACAAGTTTTACACTTTACACGATTTAGTCCTTTTTATCAAATTAAGCATTCAAACAATTAAATTTCTTAACGAAATTTTCACACAATCATACTATCATGCTGTAGATATTAAAATAATAATAAAATAATTATTTTGACCTCAAATTTGTGGTCACAAAACCACTATTCTGATTCGACTAAAAACGGGTTGTTACATGAATACTTACCGTTCATTCCCTTTCTATGCTCGTTAAACCAATTAGAATAATATTGGATACGCAGGAAAGCTCACACAAAGTGTGCTAAAGATATAGTTGTAGAGCATACGAGCTGTAAAATGGGACAGCTCACACAAGCTGTTGATCGGAATGTAAGCTACACGATGCTGCTCACACAAGCTGTTGAGTATCCGCAAGTAATGCTGGACCTCAGCCATCGGTAGGATATTCAAGACCAGCACCCGAAACATGTTAACCTGGGTCTGCCCACACAAGCTGTTGGTTGGAACATAGCTACACGGTGCTGCTCACACAAGTTGTCAAGTATCCGCAACACATGCCGAAACTCAGCCACCGGTAGGACAGTCAGGACCAATGCCTGCAACATGGTAACCCTAATGACATGTCATTTGTATCCAATATATTTCTAAGGCTCAAACGGGGCTTGATAGTCGTCATACATCGTTGAATTTCCATCGTTTCTTGAGAAGATAAATTTCATAATAACATATATATATTGATTCAATCACAATAAAATCACATACTAACATTCAATTAATCAACATCATACAGAATTCAGTTCATACGAACTTACCTGGCTAAATTGTAGAAATGTCAAAGTATAGAGGCATTTTGGTAATTTTCTATTCTCCTCGATTTTCCACTTGATCTTGATCTAAATTAATAATTTTATTCAATTTATTAATTTAGACAGTAAAATAATGTATTTTATGCAATTTAGTCTTTTTTGACATTTTTACAAAATTGCCCCTAAAGTTTAACTTTTATTCAATTTAGTCCCTGAGCCTAAAACATGCAAATTAACCATTTTAATGCCAATTGACATCGTCTGAATATTCATGGCACACAAAACAGCCCACATTTGCAACAATTTCATATCAAATCCTTGTATATTTACTATTTTAACAATTTAGTCCCTAATTAAAAAATTCATCAAAATCACTTAACAAAATACTTTTAGTTATCAACTAAAATTTAAAATTCATCTTTTAACATCTAAAATCACAAGGTTCAACAATGGAAACATTCACAATCTTTAACAGTTTCAAAATTGAAGTACGAGTTAGCTGGACCTAGTTGAAACGATCTCAAAAAGATAAAAATTATTAAAAACGGGCAAGAATTTCTTAGCATGCATGAGGAAATCACCATGGCTGAACCTAGCTTAAGGTTTTTAATGCAAATTGGGTTGTTGAAGTTGAAAACGAAAAGATGATACTAAATTAGCCTTTTGTTTTCTTCTAATTTAATTTAATTATAAAATTACCATTTTGTCTATTTAAAAATCATCTAAATTTCATGCTTTTAGTTGCCCAAAACCGTCCACTAAATTCTTAAATGGTATAATTACCATTTAAGTCCCTTTTCCTTTATTCAATAAATCATTTAATCACTCAAATCAAATAGTGATCAAACTTTATATCTTTTACGATTCAGTCCTTTTTAATTAATTAACTATCAAAATGTTAAAATTTTTCAACGAAACTTTAACACCGCCTTAATGACACTCTGTAAATATTTATAAAAATGATTATGGCTCGGTTTATAGAAACGAGGTCCCGATACCTCATATTCTAAAACCACTTGACCTTAAGGTCTTACCACTTGAACTTAATTAATAATTCGAATAGCCTAAATTACCATATCAAAAATATTTTAAAAACCATATTCGACTCGTAAATATTAAATAATAATATTTATGATCTTACTCGTCGGATTTGATAGCCTCGAACCATTATTTTCGATACCACTGAAAAATAGGTTGTTACAACTCTCCCCCTTTACGAAAATTTTGTCCTCTAAATTTCTCACATGTTATAGCTATCAAATCGAGTCTTTCTTCCACCTTTTCAATTATAGTGCATAAAAAAATCAATCGTAACTTGTATGGATTCATAACTCGTATCAGAAGTCATATTAGAACTTAACTGAATAGTTATGATGTTCTCCTGTCACAACTTTATCATTAGTAGTATAACTACAAAGAAATTCCCAGTGATCGTCTAATGAAACATAATCGAGAAACCCATATAATCAAACTCGTAATGATGCTTCTAACATGTTTGTATCTATAACTTTCAACTGATATTTATTTCCCTTCCATGGAAACTGTCAAGCAATATCATTTAACTCAAGCACGATAGCTTCAACTATCGGGACAACTTTAACTCATAATGACATTTCTCGATTAGAACTTATTTGATAGACATAATTATGTATCATGTCTTCTAGAATATGAATTCTTCATTTAGGCAGTTTAACTATTTACCCGTGAATCCTTAAAATTTATTCCCGAATCAAAAAATAAACTCGAATATAAACAACTTACGTAACTTTTCAAAAGAATAACCCATTTCTAAACAACACAATTGAGTCGATCTATCAATCATAAACAACATTTCAGAATAATTCTTTCTTCTTGTTGTTGAGACAATCTAGATATATTGTCTATAATAATTCCCTTAGAATACTAATCAAAGATATCTATAAACTGTATTAACTCAAACAAAACATAACATCCCGTTTTAACTCGTTGACATAAATTGAGATTACCTGAGGAATGAGAATCAATATACAAGTTTGAGCTTGATCTTCCACCGTCTACACTTTTTCTGTTACCTATCTCTTTCATGAAAGCTAGAAATGGGATATATAATGAAACTATTTCAATTAAAAAGTCGTAACCATCAGATGAACTAAAAGCACAGTGCTATAATGAAATCGACGTTACAACCGTATAGATAAAACAATACCTCAAATATCAATAGTGTAATTCAAGACAAAAGATAAAAATCGAATGTAGTCCCAATAACAACCAGTGCAATAATACAACCTCTATAATCTGATATCTATATCATCATGCTCCCATGGTCGAACTAGTAATTATAACTGTATAGATGTAATTACCTCCGACCAATGAATATCCCTTATAGATAAACCATGTTTAATAGATTAAAAAATAAGAACGAGAAGAAAATTGAGATAATGAAATTCAAAATGTGGAGTTCTACTGAATTTTTGAGAATACAACTCATATTGAATGATAAAGAGATCAATGATACCCCAGAGAAAATCAAGAAGAAGAATATCACTCATACGCACTAGAAACAGTTGTGATAGAGACTACACAAATTGCATATATATAATTCAGAGCAACAACCAGTAGAAGTAGAAATTAGCATCATATGAGCCTTATCATCAAGTCTTCTACCGAACATAATGGAATAGAAAACCAAAGAAAGATAGAGCAATGCCGATCATAAATCAACCAGACTAACAATACTTCCGTCTAACATTTTGGTTAGCTAGCAATCTCTTATGATAAGAATGATATCTAAAAATGAACAGTTACATATACCTCTGAGAATTAATGAACATATAGAATACCTAGAAGAGATCATCGTAAAATACTCGACAATAACAACTACATTCAGATATATTTGCAGTTCAAACACTATTCTAGTGACTACTACAGTCATCAATAATCCCACATTATCCCATTTCACTAAAGAAACCAATTCAGAAGGAATCTTGATTAACTCGTTCTTTAGATACCACACCTGAATAAGTCGATTACCTGTGAATAACCTCTTCTTTAACAGCAACGTTGTGTACACTGAATGATCTTCAAAAAAAAATTGTTATCTCTTCTAGAACCGTCTTTACTTGCTAACCAATTCTCGGCTTTGACCACATTATTACTAATTCAATCGCTAAATTCTTTAACTTCTCTTTTGCAGACTTAATCAACATAAATCTAGTGAATTTCATTGTATAAGATTTTAAAGGTGAGGGGCTGGAGATCATAAAGCCTCATAATTTGACTCTCAAGAATACACAAAACATAACATCCATTATCAACATAACATTATGAACTTTTTCTCTTACCTTTATGAGTTTCTACTCATCCTTAGTAACTTTTAATGAGACACTTGAATATTGCTTTCAGCATTATCGGAATTAGCTCGATTAGAAAACATCTCTATCTAGAAATGAAACAAATCTCATCAGAGACAAGAGATATCACACTATCACAAGTTATATAATGGCATGTATTTCTAGATTTCACACATGCTATGTTCAGTCTGAGAACTGAATAAACCGTAGCTCTGATACCACTAAATGTAACACCCCTAACCTGTATCCATTACTAGAATAGGGTTACAGACCATTATCGAAAAATTTTAACTGAAAACATTCATTTCCAAACATTAGATAAAACATACCATAATTCATTCAAATACATGCATAACGTCCCTTTTTGAACCTTCGATGCCTTAGAAACACTTTATAAATGATTTGGGACTAAATCAAAAATAATCGAAAAGTTTAGTAAAAAGTTAGAAAATTTTAACTATAGGGATCACACGACTAAGACACACGCCCGTGTCTCAGGCTGTGTGGACATTCGAAATAGGGATACACGGCCAAGCCACATGCCTGTATGCCAGGCTGTGTACCACTAGAAATGCAACCTTTAAAAACCTACAGGGAACACACAGTCATTGTAACACCCCTTACCCGTATTCAACGCCGGAACATGTACGAGGCATTACTGAACATAAACACAAGCAAACATATAAAATTGATACATAAATTTCCATCCAAGTTTAAAACCTTTCACATACATTCATATCATCCCTATCACGAGCCTACGAGGCCCAAAACATTCATCGAAAGTGGTTCGGGACTAAACCGAGAACTTTGGAAACTTTTGGGAAATTTAGGAAATTTTTCATGTAAAAGGGGTCACATGCCCTTGTGGGTTCGGGACACACCCGTGTGACCATAAGACACACCCATGCTTCAGGCCGTGTTCAAATTAGGGATCTTTCTGATTATAACGTCATCATCAAATTAAGGTCACACGGCCAAGTCATATGTAACACGCTGTAATTGGGCCTAGTAGAATTGGGCCTATTGGGCCTTGGGCATGGGAGCGTTTAAAATTTTTGAGAACAAGAGAACGGTACAATTGCATGATGGATCTGTTGGGTGAGTGATTTTTGAAGGTTAGGACCCCTAACCCGTAACCGTCGCCGGTCTAGGGTTAAAGGCATTACCGGACAAATCAGAACCTTAAACAGACATTTCATAATTTAATTTAAAGAATCCAAACCAAGTGTCCCTAGAATATATCAACGAGACCTTAAACATGCTTTAGAATAGGGCCGTGACTAAACCGAATACATACAGAAAATCTCAAAAATTTAAATTTTTTTTCTAAGTTACAGAGATCACACACCCGTGTGAGCAGGCCTTGTGCCTCCCACGGCCTTAGACACGCCCGTGTGTCTAAGCCATGTCAAAACAGGGCATACATACTGACTTGTCCACACGGTCGTGGACACGCCCGTGTGCCTCACCCGTGGTCGGGCCTGACTTGCACCACACGGCCAGTCACACGCCCATGTGTCCAGCCCATGTGCTCAACCGTGTGAGCAATTATAGGCCATTTTCAAGGCCAAATTGCCACCCCACACTTGGGTCATCCATACAAGCACCTTCCAGCATCATACCAAACACAATTGGCAACCAAAAACATACCAAATGCTCATCCTTTTCATCTCTTTCAAGTACATTTCATACACTTCAACTTAAGAACAATTTAACTCAATATAATCACGAACTCTTCAAAGTACATTCTATCACATACTTACCATCTATAACATGTTAATCTTTGCATCCATGGACTTATCATTACTATGACCAATTCACAACCATGACTACATACCAAAATCAGGTATCATATAACATATTTTCTTAATCATATCTCAACCAAATACCTAGCCATATCACATGGCTATATATACACATCTCAAACATAAGCCAATACGACTAGCCTATACATGCCATACTTTAATATATACATTTTCAAAAGGTACCAAAATAAGTTTGGGTAGTGTGATGACGATCCTTGACGGTTCCTGAGCTTTCAGTAGCTTTGACGATCTATAAAATAGAACAAACACATACAAAGTAAGCTTTCCAAAAGCTTAGTAAGCCATATAGAAATAAACTTAACATAAAAATACAGATAGCCACATTGATACAATGACATTAAGGTTATTCATTTGCAAATACATATCATCATCTTTGGCTCATTATTTAGCCATTGCTTACCCATTTTCAACAACCCAAATATCACATGTTCTCATAACTCATTCAAGTATGTATATCATATATATACTTACCATTTCAATACACATATTCACCTTAGTAAGTCCATATAAATGTACTTACCTTTTTGTACACATACATGGTGTACTTTTCAATCATACCTGAATCATTATACATTTCACGTAGTCATTCACATCTCGATCTTGCCCGTTGAACCGTTCGGAATCTAGTAGGATACTAAGAATGGTCAGAATAATCGTACAATGCCAACGTCCCAGACGAGGTCTTACATGTACTCAGATATCGATGCCACTGTCCCAGAGAGAGTCTTACACGAACCAAATACGATGCCAATGTCGCAGACATGATCTTACACGTAAATCTCATATCGATGCCAACGTCTCAGACGTGGTCTTATACGAAATCTTGAATCAATGCCAACGTCCCAGATGTGGTCTTACATGATATCACATATCGAACACCTATGTCATGACATATGTAATCCTATCTATTCCTAGGTTCGTTCGGGACTTCTCAGACATTAATAACTTGTCGACACTTCCTCGGATTTCATACACATAACATCTCGAGCATTATTCATAGCAATCTAAATTTCATAGCTGCATAAATACTCATTTAAAATACATTTATTTGTATATTGACTTACCTCAGATTCGGATAAACAGAAATGAATTCGGCTACTCAATTACTTTTGTTTTCCCGCGATCTAAGTCTGTTTTCTTCGGTTCTTGATCTATACATATTCAAATTTAACCTATTTATTCACAAAACCATTCAATTCAATCCAAAACACATATTTAGAGAAATGTACATATTAGGCCCCATACTTCTACATTTTGACATTTTAGTCCCTATTTCACAAAACCATAAAATACACATAATTTACTTATACCCATGCTTGGCCGAATATTACCCATGCTCATACAATTCCATACATTTCATTTATTTCACAATTTAGTCCCTCAAAATATTATTTTCTCAATTAAGTCCAAATTACTCAAAATTCATCAAAAATTCAAAGACAAACTATGTTAGTTTAACACATATCTTTCATAATCCATCTTCAAACATCACAAAACTCATGTGTTCATCAATGGCACATTTCAAAACTTTCACGAATTCATAAAACTAAAGCATGGGTTTTGAAGAATACAAAGCAACGATTACAAAAATGTAGAAATTATCAAAAATCGATCAAAATCCATACCTTAATAAAGCTTAATGGTGGTTGAACCCTATTTGCTTCTGTTCCTTTCTTTTTCTTTCAATATTTCGGCTAAAAATGGATGAACACTCCACTAGACTTTTCATATTGTTTTTTTATTCATTATCTTTTAACATTATATTATGTTATTTATTATTTTAACTTGCAAAAATAACATAAAACTATATAAAATAACTTTAATGTCGTCCACTACTTTATAAAATGGGCTAATTACAACATAAATCCTCATATATACGAAGACACATCAATTAGGCCACTCAATCAAATAGAAAGCCACTCTTACAAATTATGCAATTTAGTCCTTTTTTTCTAATTAAGCACATAAATGACCAAATTAAAACACGAAACTTTCACACATGTTTAATCACATATCATAGGCACAGAAAATAATATTAAAATATTTTTCTCACTCGGATTTGTGGTCCCGAAACCACTATTCCGACTAGGGTCTAAATCGGACTGTTACAATTCTCCCCCCTTAGGGATTTTCGTCCCCGAAAATCTTACCGTTAAACAGGTTCAGATATTGCTATCTCATAGAATCTTCAGGCTCCTACGTAGCCTCTTTAACTCCGTGTCGATGCCAAAATACTTTCACTAACGATATTTTCTTATTTCTCAATTCTTTCACTTCACGAGCTAAGATACGGATCGGTTCTTCTCCATAAGTCATATCAGATCGGAGTTCAATCTCAGACGGAGTAATCACATGTGATGGATCGAATATGTATCGACGAAGTATTGACACGTGAAATACATTCTGAATCTTTTCTAGCTCTGGTGGCAATAACAATCTGTACGCAACTGGCCCAATTCGTTCAATGATTTCATACGGCCCGATGAATCTCGGACTCAACTTGCCTTTTCGTCCAAATCTGAGTATTTTTTTCCACGGAGATACTTTTAAAAATACTTTAACACCGATTTCGAATTCAATGTCTTTTCTTTTCAAATCTGCATAAGACTTCTGATGATCAGACGCTGCTTTCAGACTGTTACGGATCACTATCACTTCCTGTTCAGTGTCTTTTATCAAATCAACCCCGTGTATCTTATTTTCACTGACCTCAGTCCAATATAGAGGTGTTCGACATTTGCGTCCGTACAAAGCCTCATAAGGTGCCAATTTGATGCTCGACTGAAAACTATTATTGTACGCAAATTCGATTAATGGCAAATATTGTTCCCACAAACCATCAAACTCAAGAATGCAACATCTCAACATATCCTCGAGTATCTGAATAATCAGCTCAGACTGACCATCAGTCTGCGGGTGAAAAGTTGTACTGAAATGCAATTTCGTACCTAAAGCTTCTTGCAATTTCTTCCATAATCGTGATGTAAACCTCGGATCTCCGTCAGACACAATGGACAATGGCACTCCGTGCAATCTCACAATATCAGAAATGTAAAGTTCATCTAACTTATCAAGTGAAAAATCTGATCGTACCGGAATAAAATGGGCTGATTTTGTCAATCTATCAACCACAACCCAAATTGCATCTTTCTTTTTCGGAGTTAAAGGCAAACCTGTAACAAAATCCTTTGTCACACTGTCCCATTTCCATTCGGGAATCAAAATCGGTTGTAGCAAACCAGATGGAACCTGATGTTCAGCTTTAACCTGCTGACAAACTAAACATTTCGATAGAAAGTCAAAGATATCTCTTTTCATACCAGACCACCAATAGTTTTGCTTCATATCATGATACATCTTTGTACTTCCCGGATGAACAGATAAGCGACTATTGTGAGCTTCATTCAAAATCAACTAAATCAACTCTGGGTTTCTCGGAACACATATTCGATCTCAAAATCTCAAGCAATCATCATCATTAATTCAAAATTCAGAATTAGAATTCAAATCACACTAAGTTCTTTTCGCTAGTAACTCGTTATCAAATTTCTGAGCATAACATATTTGTTGTAAAAACAACAGTTTCGCTTTCAATTCAGCCAACACTGAACCATTATCAAGCAAGTCTAAATGAGCATTCATAGCATGTAATGCAAACAGTGACTTCCGGCTCAATGCATCAGCAACAACATTTGCTTTACCCGGATGGTAATCTATCACAAGCTCGTAGTCTTTCAATAGCTCTATCCATCTTCTCTGTCGCAGATTCAAGTCTTTCTGAGTCATCAGATACTTTAAACTTATATGATCTGGAAAAACGTGACATTTTTCACAGAAAATATAGTGGCGCCAAATCTTTAATGCAAACACAATCGCAGCTAGCTCAAGATCGTGTGTCGAATAGTTCTTTTCGTGCGACTTTAATTGTCTCGAGGCATAAGCTATAACTTTTCCTTCTTGCATCAGAACACATCCTAGACCATTCAATGAAGCATCACTGTAAATCAAGAATTCTTTACCCAATTCTGGTTGTACCAAAATTGGAGCTTCGGTTAACAGAGCTTTCAACTGATCAAAACTTTTCTGACATTTATCAGACCATTCAAATCTCACATCTTTCTGAAGCAATCTAGTCAACGGAGTAGCAATCATCGAAAAGCCTTTTACAAACAGGCGATAATAACCAGCTAGTCCCAGAAAACTACAGACTTCAGACACATTCTTCGGAGATTTCCATTTCAGAATAGCAGAAATCTTACTCGGATCAACTTGTATTCCAGAGGCTGATACAATATGTCCCAGAAAACCAACTTCTCGCAACCAGAATTCACATTTACTGGATCTTGCATACAATTGCATATCTCATAGAGTTTGTAAAACAATTTTCAGATGTTCAGCATGTTCAATCTCATCACATGAATAAATCAAGATGTCGTCAATGAATACAACAACAAATTGATCTAAGTACGGTCTAAAAATTCTGTTCATCAAATCCATAAAAATGGCAGGAGCATTTGTTAGTCTAAAAGGCATAACTAAAAACTCATAATGCCCGTACCTCGTTCTAAAAGCAGTTTTCGGAATGTCTGAATCTTTTACTCGCAACTGGTAGTATCTCGATCTCAAATCTATCTTTAAAAACACTGTGGCTCCTTTCAGTTGATCGAATAAATCATCAATTCTGGGTAGAGGATATTTGTTCTTTATAGTCACCTTGTTCAACTGACGGTAATCAATGCACATTCTCATCGTGCCATCTTTCTTTTTCACAAACAGAACAAGAGCACCCCAAGGTGAGAAACTCGATCTTGCAAACCCTCTGTCAGTCAACTCTTGCAACTGTGACTTTAACTCTTTTAGTTCCGTTGGTGCCATTCTATACGGAGCTATCCAAAAAGGATTTGTTCCCGGTAACAAATCAATACCAAATTCAACTTCACGTATTGGAGGTAATCCCGATAATTCTTCAGGAAATAAATCAGGGAACTCACAAACAACTGGCACTGATTCGACTTTCTTTCCAGACACTTTTGAGTCAATTACATAAGCAAAATAAGCTTCAAACTTTTTTTCACATAACTCTGAGCTTTTAACACTGGTATCACAACAGGTAACCCATTCAAATCATTTGACTCAACCTGAATTGTTTTATTATTCTGACATCTCAAATCAATGGTATTTCTTTTACAATTCACAACGGCATCATGCAATGTCAACCAGTCCATACCCAAAATTATATCAAACTCATCAAAAGGTAATAGCATCAGATCAGCCGGAAAACAGACATCTCGAAACATTAACGGACAGTTCTTGCATACTTTGTCAACCAGAACACTTTTACCTAAGGGGTTCGATACTCTAATAACAAATTCAGTAGACTCTACAGGCAAAGTCTTACTGGATACTAAATTCATGCATATATACGAATGTGTAGAACCTGGGTCTATCAATGCAATCACAGAAGTATCATAAAGAGTAAATGTACCCGTTATAACATCCAAAGATGAAGCTTCCTCACGAGCTCGAATGGCATATGCTCTGGCAGGCACTCTAGCTTCAGATCTCGCAACAGTGTCTTTAGTAGTTCTCTGACTACCACTGACATTTCTTGCATTCCGAGAAGGTCTACCTCTAGCTGAAACAATTTCTGACCTCGGGTTCTGAACAATCTCTTGCTCTACAGACTCTGGGGCGTCTCGGATAAAATGGTCTAACGATCCACATCTGAAGAAAGCTCGATCATTTAACCTACAACTACCCAGATGTCTTTTACCATAATGTTTACATTCAGGTCTCTCGGATCGGACATTTCCCACACTAGCCATCGAAGTTGCTGGAGCTTTAGAATTCGACTGTGATCTCGCACGATCTCAATTCAATTGACCCACATTAGCCTTGGAACGGCTATGTTCATCTCTGAACTTCTTTGAAGTAGACTGAAATGATTTGCTTGAAAATCTCTTTCTTGCTTCTCTGACTTCAGACTCAGCTTTTCTTTTATCTTTCCCGAGTGCTTCGGCTTTACATGCTCGATCAACAAGCACCACAAACTCTTTTATCCCCAGAATCCCAACTAACAACTGAATATCATCATTAAGGCCATCTTCAAACCTTTTGCACATTATTAACTCTGTAGATACACATTCTTGAGCATACTGACTTAGTCTCACGAACTCTCGTTTGTATTCAGTGACAGACATGCGACCCTATTTCAATTCTAAAAATTCTTTTCTTTTTTGATCAATGAATCTCTAACTGATGTATTTCTTCCGAAACTTAGACTGGAAGAAATCCCAAGTAACTCGTTCCTTTGGAACCACAGAAATCAAAGTCTTCCACCACTGATAGGCTGCATCTCGTGTAACACCCCATACCCGAGTCTGAGACTAAGACTGGATACGAGACATTACCATGCTTGAACTTACTTAAACATGAACTTAAGGACTATAAAATTTTGTTTCGAATTAAAAACTTCACTTTCTTAGTCAAATCAGACATTTCATGGGCCTACGAGGCCTCAGACTTATGTCCCGAAACTTTTGGAACTCATCTGGAAACTTTCTCTCCAAACAGGGGTAACACGTCCGTGTGACTTGGGACAAGCCCGTGCACCCCTAAAACATGACCGTGTCTTTCACCCGTGGTAGATACTGGCAAATTACACACGGCCTGGACATGCTCGTGGCCCTGGCCCGTGTGCCAAACCTTGGCATTCTGACTTATTCACACGATCTATACACACGCCCGTGTGCATTAGCTGTGTGACAATTAAATTACTAAGTGTAAAGTGCAGACTTCACACGCCCAGGGCACACGCCCATGTGCTAACCGTGTGGTACACACGGCCTAAACACACGGCCATGTTATTAGCCCGTGGTCTATCCTGACTTAAAACACTAATGTGCAGGGGACACACGGCTTAGACAAAGGCCTGTGTGTCCATCCGTGTGGGCACTTAGAGGCTATTTACCAAGCCAACTGCCACCCTAAAATCAAGACCAAACCCATGCTCAATTCAGCAACTCAAGTATTACATCTAACATGAACAAGGATGCATACTTCATTGATAGATTATAACATACATACATACTTAATGATTCATGACCAATCTCTTTGACCATTTACAAAAGAATACTAAGCTTGATAGCCAACACTTTAGCTAGGTTTAAAACATAACTCAAAATGAAATGTTTCCTATACATGCCATACTTAATATAAACAACTTGGCTATACCAAAATAGCAATTGATAGTGTGCTCCGAGCTCCGATGACGATGATCCACGAGATTAACTAGGCGAGACTACATAGAAAGAAAGAATAAAGGACGTAAGCATTTAGCTTAGTAAGTTTGCATGTAATTCTCATAGCAATATATTTGCTTAACATTAACCATTCATCATAAACAATGGCATTATGAATATCAAGTATTTAAGCTTACTTACTCTTACTGATTCTTACATATCTCATGGTACTTACTATTCTCATGCTCGTACGGTAAATAATATACCTGTATCACTTGATCACATAGATCAGTATACTTTACCATGATAAGTATAATCTCAACTTCATCATTCATATCATGAATAATACTCTTAACTAGCATAACTTGATAATAACTTTACTTACTTAACTTTTTACTATATCATTTGAGCTTTACTCTCTTGCCCGATGAATTTCTATGAATAACCGAGGATACTGAATCTCATCCCACATAACTCGATGCCAAAGCCATATCCTCGATATGGTCTTACATGGGATCTCTCATCTTGGTATTGATGCCATGTCTTGACATGGACTTACTCAAAGTCTTCCTTGTGTGTTCCCTTGGGAACTTTCCATTGCCATGTCTTGACATGGTCTTACTTGGTATCTTTACTCATGAATTGGTCAATGCCGAGCCTTGGCTTGGACTTACATTAAATCTTTCTTGTTACTCACCAATGCCATGCATTGTCTTGGACTTACATGGAATCTCTACCTCATGATAGCTTTTCAATGCCAAGACTTGTCTTGGACTTACATGACATCTTTGCTTGGAGACTCACCAATGCCACGCCTTGGCTTGGGCTTACATGGGTCTTCATCTCATAATAACTCTTCAATGCCAAGACTTGTCTTGGACTTACATGATAACTTGATTGATTGCTGATGCCATGCCTTGGCTTGGTCTTATACAGACTTTCTTATCTCGTGTGGTAGATCGAGTATCCTAAGTAATTCAACTTCAATCGGGACTTTCTCATGCTTAATCTCATTAATTTCTTTATTTAACATAGCAATAATCATTTCTATGGTAATAATGTACATTATACTAAGCAATTCAATGATAATAATCATAAAGATTAGAAATCATACAAACTTACCTCAATACATAAAATGTATGTAGATATGCAATTTAGTCCTCGACTTTGTTCTTGCCTCGGTTTCGATCTGGGCATCATTTTTCTTGATCTATAATAATAATTAGATCATTTAATACTCACATTGACTAAATTGACTCTTAACTCTTACTTTGGAAAAATTACTATTTTGCCCCTAAACTTTCTCTTATTTGCACTTTTGCCCCTAGGCTCGTAAAATAATTCTCATTCAACTTTATTAAACACCATGTTTAGCTGATTCATTTTCTCTACTATAACAATCATCAATTCTCACTATTTCTAATAGGTATGACCAATTTCATAACTATTACAAATTAGTCCATACTATCATTTTTCATGAAATTCACTAAGGAAAAGATGTTTATCTAACATCAAACTCCCATAATCTTCCATAAAATATCATTTTACATGCATGATACACATGGGTAGATTTTTGAACATGCTTCTTAGCTCATCTTATAGCTAAAAATAGCTAATTCATAATACAAGGACTCCAAAAATACGAAGAATATATTAAAAACAGGGCTAGGATGACTTACTTGCAAGCTTCAAAAATTTGAAGAACCCTAGCTATGGAGTCTCCCAATTTTGGCACAAGGAAGAAGATAAATGAATTTTTATCATCTTTTTCCTATTTTAATCATTTAATTGATAAATGACCAAAATGCCCTTCTCTTTAAAAATTTACAATTTACTAACTCATGTCCATTTTTGTCCAAAACTTATAATTTGGGAAAATTGCTATTTAAGGACTTCTAATTAATATTCTAAAGCTATTTCATACGAAAAGCTTCTAGAAAGTCATATTTTGCAACTTTTACAATTTAGTCCTATTTGATCATTCCATGTCAATTTCACAAAATTTCTACATGAAACTTTAATACTATCATGCAAACATGTCATAAACCTTAAGAACTCAATTTACTAACTCAGATTTGTGGTCTCGCACCACTATTCTGACTAGGCCCTGAATCGGGCTGTTACAATTCTCCCCCTCTTAGGAATTTTCATCCTCGAAAATCTTACCAACAAACAGTTTGGATCTTTGGTTTCTCATGATTTCTTACTGTTCCCACGTAGCTTCTTCTATTCCATGTCTTTGCCACAATACTTTTACCAGGGCAATACTTTTATTCCTTAGCTTCTTGACTTCCCGAGCTAAAATCTTAACTGGTTCTTCACCATAAGTTATGTCGGGATGAATCTCTATCTCTGAAGGGGTAATTACATGTGAAGGATCTGATCGGTAGCATCTCAACATTGACACGTGAAACACATCGTGAATCTTTTCTAACTCTGATGGCAAAGCCAATCGATAAGCTACCAGCCCAACTCTTTCAGTAATCTCGTATGGTCCGATAAAACATGGACTCAACTTGCCTTTACGGCCAAATCTGAGAACCTTTCTCCATGTTGACACTTTCAAGAAAACTTTATCCCTGACTTGGTACTCTATCTCTTTCCTTCTTAAATCCGAATAGGATTTTTGTCTGTCTGAAGTAGCTTTTAAACTTTCTCGTATCACTTTCACTTTCCCCTCAGTTTCTCTAACCAAATCAACCCCGTGAATTTGGTTTTCCTCGAGTTTAGTCCAATATAGAGGCGTTCGGCACTTACACCCATATAAAGCCTCATAAGGCGCCATCTTTAAACTCGACTGAAAACTATTATTGTAGACAAATTCTACCAATGGGAGAAACTTTTCCCAACTGCCTCAGAATTCGAGAATACAACATCTGAGCATATCCTCGAGTACTTGAATTAACCTCTCCGACTGACCGTTAGTTTGAGGATGAAAAGCGGTACTAAAGTTCAACTTTGTACCCAAGGCCTCTTGCAACTTCTTCCAAAATCTGGATGTAAACCTCGGATCTCTATCCGAGATGATTGACAACGGAACACCGTGAAGCCTTACTATTTCTGAAACGTACAAGTTTGCCAACTTGTCTAGTGAGTAATCAACTTGTACAGGTATAAAATGGGCTGACTTTGTAAGTCTATCAACCATGACCTATACAGCATCTTTCTTGCTCGGAGGCAACGGTAAACCCTTTACAAAATCCATAGTAATACGGTCCCATTTCCACTCCGGAACCAAAATGGGTTGAAGCAAACCCGAAGGTACTTGGTGTTCAGCCTTTACTTGCTGACAAATCAAGCATTTGGAAATGAACTCTGAAATATCTTTCTTCATTCTCGGCCACCAATATTGTTGCTTCAAGTCATTATACATCTTGGTACCACCCGAATGTACAAATAAACATTCGTTATGGGCTTCATGCAAAATTCCCTAAATAAGCTCTTCCTTTCTCGGTACACAAACTCTATCTTTGAACATCAGACTTCCATTGGGACTAATCCGGAAATCAGACTCAACATCTATCTCGCACTGAGCTCTCTTGACTTGCAATCCACTATCTTCTTTTTGAGCTTCAATGGTCTATTGGAGGAAAATTGGTCTAGCTCTCAACTCAGCTAGAATAGAACCATCATTGGATAAAGTCATCCGTGAATTCATTGCCCTTAATGCAAATAGGGACTTTCTACTCAAAGCGTCGGTGACCACATTCGCCTTCCCGGGATGGTAGTCAATGACCAATTCATAGTCTTTTATCAACTCTAACCATCTCCGCTGCCTTAAGTTCAACTCTTTCTGCGTCATCAAGTACTTCAAACTTTTGTGATCGGTGAAGATCCGACATCTCTCACCATATAGGTGGTGTCTCCATATCTTCAATGCGAAGACTATGGCAGCCAACTCTAGATCGTGGGTCGGATAATTCTTCTCATGTGGCTTCAACTGTCTTGAGGCGTAAGCAATCACTTTGCCTTCTTGCATAAGTACACAGCCTAATCCATTTAAGGATGCATCGCTGTAAATCACAAATTCTTTCCCTGTCTCAGGTTGTACTAAAACTGGAGCTTCTGTCAACATCGCTTTCAGTTTCTCAAAACTTTGTTGGCATCTTTCTGTCCACTCAAACTTCACATTTTTTCTGTAACAATTTAGTCATCGGGGTTGCAATCATAGAAAACCCCTTGACGAATCGTCTATAATAGCCACTAGGCCTAGAAAACTTCTAACCTCGTAGATATTTCTCGGTGGATTCCACCCATTATGGCCGAAATCTTACTTGGATCTACTCGGACTCCATCTCCCGAGACAATATGTCCCAGAAATCCTACTTCCTTGAGCCAAAATTCACTTTTACTGAACTTGGCATATAATTGATTTTCTCGAAGAGTCTGTAAAACTGTCCGTAGGTTCTCAGCATGCTCATTCTCATCTCGGGAATAAATCAGTGTGTCGTTAATGAAAACGACTACAAACTTGTTGAGGTATGGTCTAAAAATGTGGTTCATTAAGTCCATGAATACCGTAGCAGCATTGGTCAAACCAAAGGGCATGACTAAAAATACATAATGCCCATACCTTGTTCGAAAAGCTGTCTTGGACACATCTGATTCCTTTACTCTCAGCTAGTAGTACCCCGATCTCAAGTCTATCTTAGAGAACACAGTGGCTCCCTTTAATTGATTGAACAAATCATCGATCCTTGGCAATGGGTACTTGTTCTTTACTGTCACTTTATTTAGTTGACGGTAATCTATGCACAATCTCATGGTGCCATCTTTCTTATTCACAAATAAAACCGGAGCACCCCATGGAGAACAACTTGATCTCGCAAAACCTTTATCTGTCAACTCTTGCAACTGTGAATTCAACTCTCTCAACTCCATTGGAGCCATTCTGTAAGGAGTAATAGATATTGGTATAGTACCGAGAGCTAGCTCAATGCTGAACTCAACCTCTCTAACTGGTGGTAGTCCTGGTAATTCTTCGGGAAAAACGTCCACGTGCTCACATACTATCGATCGACTCAATCTTTAACTCTGTTTCTCTATCATTCATCACAAAGGCCAAATATGCCTCATACCCTTTTCTTATGTATCTCTGTGCCGTCATATGAAAAATCATTGCCGGTGAAGTACCTTGTTCATGTGATTTTACATGGAGAATGTCCCCATTCTCACATTTCATCTCAATGTACTTTTTCCCACAATTTACTATTACATCATGGGCAGTAAACCAGTCCATACCAAGAATGGTGTCAAACTCATCAAATGGTAGCAACATAAGATTTTCTTTAAAGTAATGACCTCTAATCATTAATGGACAATCTTTACATACTTCATCAACTAGCACACTCTTGCCTAAAGGATTAGACACCTTAATCGTAAATTCTGTAGAATCTAAAGGCATATTCATACTGGATACTAGTTTCATACAAATGTAAGAGTGTGTGGATCCGGGATCTATTAAAGCAATAACTTTGATATCATAAAGAGAAAATGTACCCGTAATAACATCAGGAGAAGATGCCTCTTCGCGAGTGCGAATGGCATAAGTCCTTGCAGGCGCCCTACCCTCGAGTCTCGCAGCCTCCTCTCTAGGGTTACCCCTTCCACTTGCCCCACTTCCTGGGTTCCTCTGTGGTCTTCCTCTGACCACACTCCTAGATCTCGGGTTCTGAGCTCTATCTTCTTTCATTGTCTCCGGACAATATTTTATGTAGTGGTCCTGGGAACCACATCTGAAACATGCATTTTCATGTGCTCGACATTCTCCAAGATGACGTCACCACTGCTGTGGGCATTCGTGTCTATCCGATCGGATGTTCCCCACACTAGCAACCGAGGTCGTCTGCAGGCCTTACTTCCGAATCTTCGCCTCTTGTCCTTCTTTGATAACCCAGTGGAAGTAGCCGATCGGGTGGAGAAATCTCTTGACTTCTTGGATGAGGATTGGAATGACTTATTCCACTGTCGCTTTTTAGAGTCACGAGACTCTACTTCAGATTTTCTCTTCTTTTTTACTAGTTCTTCGGCTTTACAAGCCCTCTATACTAGCACAACGAATTCCTTTAGTTCTAGGACAACAACAAACAATTTGATGTCCTCATTTAGCCCATCTTCAAATCTCTTACTCATGATGGCCTCGGTGGACACGCATTCTCAAGCGTATTTGCTGAGTCGTACAAACTCACGCTCATAATCAGTCACAGACATCTTGCCTTGCTTTAACTCTAGAAATGCCTTTCTTTTCTGGTCCATGAACCTTTGACTGATATACTTTTTCTTGAACTCTTCTTGGAAAAATTCCCATGTGGTCTTTTCCCTCGGTACCACCGACGCAAGGGTGTTCCACCATTGGTAAGCAGAATCTCTTAAAAGAGAGACTACACACTTCATGCATTCCTCAGGTGTGCATGACAACTCATTAAATACCTTGATAGTATTTTCTATCCAGAACTCAGCCTTTTCCGGATCATCATCTTTTCTAGCCTGGAATTCTTCTGCCCCATGTTTTCTAATCCTATCAACCGGAGGCTTCTCTCCTCTTACCGCCTCTACTACTTGAGGGGCTACTGGGATAGGTTGAGGAATAGGTGGGGGTGGAGTGGGTTGTGCATTCGGGTTCGTACGAACGAACTCCGTATACCAGGTATTCATCATATGGAGGCAGGCTTCTCTAGCCTCTTCTCCTCCTCCTTGACTTACCGTAGTGGTCTATTCTCATTCTCGTTCGGCATCGTCCCTTCAGCAGGAGCCAGCACGTTACTTTCTACATCATCCACCACAGCTCTATCGGGATCCATTTACTAAATGTATAAACATAATTTATGTCGTTAGGAATTGTCACACTATCATTATAAAAACATTCTTACGTATGACATGTATAGCTAGACTCGTGCTCGTGCTACGTTAATCCTAGAACCGACTAAACCATAGCTCTGATACCACTAGATGTAACACCCCATACCCGAGTTCAAGACTAAGACTGGATACGAGACATTACCATGCTTGAACTCACTTAAACATGTACTTACGGGCTATAAAATTTCGTTCCAAATTAAAAACTTCTCATTCTTAGTCAAATCAGACATTTCATATGTCCCAAAACTTTCGGAACTCATCTGGAAACTTCCTCTCGAAATAGGGGTCACACGTCCGTGTGACTTGGGACACGCCCGTGCACCCCTAAAACATGCCCGTGTCTTTCACCCGTGGTGGATACTGGCAAATTACACACGGCCTGGACACTCCCGTGGCCCTGGCCCGTGTGCCAAACCTTGGCATTCTGACTTATTCTCACGGTCTATACACACGCCCGTGTGCATTAGCCATGTGACAATTCAATTACTAAGTGTAAAGTGCAGAATTCACACGCCTAGGGCACACGCCCATGTGCTAACCGTGTGGTACACATGGCCTAAACACACAGTCGTGTTATTACCCCGTGGTCTATCCTGACTTAAAATACTAATGTGCAGGGGACACATGGCTTAGACACACGCCCGTGTGTCCATCCGTGTGGGCACTTAGAGGCTATTTACCAAGCCAACTACCACCCTGAAATCAAGACCAAACCCATGCTCAATTTAGCAACTCAAGTATTACATCTAACATGAACAAGGATGCATACTTCATTGATAGATTAAAACATACATACATACTTAATGATTCATGACCAACCTCTTTGACCATATACAAAAGAATACTAAGCTTGATAGCCAACACTTTGGCTAGGTTTAAAACATAACTCAAAATGAAATGTTTCCTATACATGCCATACTTAATATAAACAACTTGGCTATACCAAAATAGCGATTGATAGTGTGCTCCGAGATCCGATGACGATGATCCACGAGATTAGCTAGGCGGGACTACATGGAAAGAAAGAATAAAGGACGTAAGCATTTAGCTTAGTAAGTTTGCATGTAATTCTCATAGTAATATATTTGCTTAACATTAACCATTCATCATAAACAATGGCATTATGAATATCAAGTATTTAAGCTTACTTACTCTTACTGATTCTTACATATCTCATGGTACTTACTATTCTCATGCTCGTGCGGTGAAACAATATACTGTATCACTTGATCACATAGATCAGTATACTTTACCATGATAAGTATAATCTCAACTTCATCATTCATATCATGAATAATACTCTTAACTAGCATAACTTGATAATAACTTTACTTACTTAACTTTTTACTATATCATTTGAGCTTTACTCTCTTGCCCGATGAATTTCTATGAATAACCGAGGATACTGAATCTCATCCCACATAACTCGATGCCAAAGCCATATCCTCGATATGGTCTTACATGGGATCTCTCATCTTGGTATTGATGCCATGTCTTGACATGGACTTACTCAAAGTCTTCCTTGTGTGTTCCCTTGGGAACTTACCATTGCCATGTCTTGACATGGTCTTACTTGGTATCTTTACTCATGAATTGGTCAATGCCGAGCCTTGGCTTGGACTTACATTAAATCTTTCTTGTTACTCACCAATGCCATGCCTTGTCTTGGACTTACATGGAATCTCTACCTCATGATAGCTTTTCAATGCCAAGACTTGTCTTGGACTTACTTGACATCTTTGCTTGGAGACTCACCAATGCCAGGCCTTGGCTTGGGCTTACATGGGTCTTCATCTCATAATAACTCTTCAATGCCAAGACTTGTCTTGGACTTACATGATAACTTGCTTGATTGCTGATGCCATGCCTTGGCTTGGTCTTATACAGACTTTCTTATCTCGTGTGGTAGATCGAGTATCCTAAGTAATTCAACTTCAATCGGGACTTTCTCATGCTTAATCTCATTAATTTCTTTATTTAACATAGCAATAAGCATTTCTATGGTAATAATGTACATTATACTAAGCAATTCAATGATAATAATCATAAAGCTTAGAAATCATACAAACTTACCTTAATATACAAAACGTATGTAGATATGCAATTTAGTCCTCGACTTTGTTCTTGCCTCGGTTTCGATCCGGGCTTCGTTTTTCTTGATCTATAATAATAATTAGATCATTTAATACTCACATTGACTAAATTGACTCTTAACTCATACTTTGGAAAAATTACTATTTTGCCCCTAAACTTTCTCTTATTTGCACTTTTGCCCCTAGGCTCGTAAAATAATTCTCATTCAACTTTCTTAAACATCATTTTTAGCTGATTCATTTTCTCCACTATAACAATCATCAATTCTCACTATTTCTAATAGGTATGACCAATTTCATAACTATTACAAATTAGTCCTTACTATCATTTTTCATGAAATTCACTAAGGAAAAAATGTTTATCTAACATCAAACTCCCATAATCTTCCATAAAATATCATTTTACATGCATGATACACATGGGTAGATTTTTGAACATGCTTCTTAGCTCATCTTCTAGCTAAAAATAGCTAATTCATAATACGAGGACTCTAAAAATACGAAGAATATTAAAAACGGGGCTAGGATGACTTACTTGCAAACTTCAAAAATTTGAAGAACCCTAGCTATGGACTCTCACAATTTTCGGCACAAGGAAAAAGATGAATGAAATTTTTATCATCTTTTTCCTATTTTAATCATTTAATTGGTAAATGACCAAAATGCCCTTCTCTTTAAAAATTTACAATTTACTAACTCATGTCCATTTTTTTCCAAAACTTATAATTTGGGCAAATTGCTATTTAAGGACTTCTAATTAATATTCTAAAGCTATTTCATACAAAAAGCTTCTAGAAACTCATATTTTGCAACTTTTGCAATTTAGTCCTATTTGATCATTCCATGTCAATTTTACAAAATTTCTACATGGAACTTTAATACTATAATGCAAACATGTCATAAACCTTAAGAACTCAATTTACTAACTCAAATTTGTGGTCTCGCACCACTATTCCGACTAGGCCCTGAATCGGGCTGTTACATCTCGCAACAAAGAAACAACACATTTTATGCGTTCTTCAGGATTTAGCGACATTTCATCAAATACCCGTATAGTGTTCTCTAGCCCAAACTCAGCTTTCTCAGCATCATTATCACTAGTAGCCCTGAACTCTTCAGCCCCATATTTATGGATTTTGTCGACCGGAGGCTTATTCAACAAATTCGGATTCATAGCCGGAGGTATAGCAGAAGTCTGAGGAGGATTAAGCGGTGGCGGAGGTTGTGAAACAGCCGAATTATTCCTTACAAACTGAGTGAACCACTCACTCATCATTTGGAAGAAAGCTTGTTTAGCTTCTCCCTCTTGACCGCTAGTAACCGGTCTCTGATCAGATGGCACTGTCCCTTGAGCGGGAGCAGGCACATTGCTTTCTATATCGTCAGCTACGGCTCTTTCGGGATCTATTACTATACGGAAAACACATTTTACTCGTCAGAATTAATCACACTATCACATTTCATATATATGGCATGTATAGCTAGACTCTCATACACTACGTTAGTCCAAGAATCGACTAAACCGTAGCTCTGATAACAATCAAATGTAACACCCCTAACCCGTAACCATCGCCGGTCTAGGGTTAAAGGCATTATCGGACAAATCGAAACCTTAAACAAACATTTCATAATTTAATTCAAAGAATCCAAACCAAGTGTCCTTAGGATAGGTCAGCGAGACCTTAAACATGCTTTAGAATAGGGCCGGGACTAAACCGAACACATACGAAAAATCTCTTAAATTTAAAAGTTTTTCTAAGTTACAGAGATCACACGCCCGTGTGGGCAGGCCCTGTGACTCCCACAACCTCAGACACGCCCGTGTGTCTAGGTCGTGTCAAAATAGGGCATACATACTGAATTGTCCACACGGCCGTGAACACGCCCATGTGCCTCACCCGTGGTCAGGCCTGACTTGCACCACATGGCCAGTCACACGCCCGTGTGTCCAGCCCGTGGTCGAGTCTGACTTGATTTGAAAATATAACCACGAGGAACATGGTCAAGCCACACGCCCGTGTGCTCAACCGTGTGAGCAATTATAGGCCATTTTCAATGCCAAATTGCCACCCCACACTTGGGTCATCCATACAAGCACCTTCAAGCATCATACCAAACACAATATGCAACCAAAAACAAACCAAATGCTCATCCTTTTCAACTCTTTCAAGTACATTTCATACACTTCAACTTAAGAACAATTTAACTCAATATAATCACAAACACTTCAAAGTACATTATATCACATACTTACCATCTATAACATGTTAATCTTTGCATCCATGGACTTATCATTACTATGACCAATTCACAACCATGAGTACATACCAAAATCAAGTATCATATAACATATTTGCTTAATCATATCTCAACCAAATACCTAGCCATATCACATGGCTATATATACACATCTCAAACATAAGCCAATACGACTAGCCTATACATGCCATACTTTAATATATACATTTTCAAAAGGTACCAAAATAAGTTTGGGTAGTGTGATAACGATCCTTGACGGTTCCTGAGCTTTCAGTAGCTTTGACGATCTATAAAATAGAACAAACACATACAAAGTAAGCTTTCCAAAAGCTTAGTAAGCCATACAAATAAACTTAACATAAAAATACACATAGCCACATTGATACAATGACATTAAGGTTATTCATTTGCAAATACATATCATCATCTTTGGCTCATTATTTAGCCATTGCTTACCCATTTTCCAAAACCCAAATATCACATATCCTCATAACTCATTCAAGTATGTATATCATATATATATTCACCATTTCAATACACATATTCACCTTAGTAAGTCCATATAAATGTACTTACCTTTTTGTACACATACATGGTGTACTTTTCAATCATACCTGAATCATTATACATTTCACGTAGTCATTCACATCTCAGACTTGCACGTTGAACCGTTCAGAATCTAATAGGATACTTGGAATGCTCAGAATAATCGTACAATGCCAATGTCCCAGACGAGGTCTTACATGTACTCAGATATCGATGCCACTGTCCCAGACAGGGTCTTACACGAACCAAATACGATGCCAATGTCCCAAACATGGTCTTACACGTAAATCTCATACCGATGCCAACGTCCCAGACGTGGAGTTATACGAAATCTCGAATCAATGCCAACGTCCTAGACGTGGTCTTACATGATATCACATATCGAACACCTATGTCATGATATATTTAATCCTATCTATTCCTAGGTTCGTTCGGGACTTCTCAGACATTAATAACTTGTCGACATTTCCTCGGATTTCAAACACATAACATCTCGAGCATTATTCATAGCAATCTAAATTTCATAGCTGCATAATACTCATTTAAAATACATTTATTTGTATATTGACTTACCTCAGATTCGGATAAACAGAAATGAACTCGGCTACTCAATTAGTTTTGTTTTCCCGCGATCTAAGTCCATTTTATTCGGTTCTTGATCTATACATATTCAAATTTAACCCATTTATTCACCAAACCATTCAATTCAATCCAAAAACACATATTTAGGGCAATTTACATATTAGCCCCCATACTTTTACATTTTTACATTTTAGTCCCTATTTCACAAAATCACAAGATACACATAATTTGCTTATACCCATGCTTGGCCGAATATTACCCATGCTCATAAAAATCCCTACATTTCCTTTATTTCACAATTTAGTCCCTCAAAATATTATTTTCTCAATTAAGTCCAAATTACTCAAATTTCATCAAAAATTCAAAGACAAACTATGTTAATTTAACACATATCTTTCATAATCCATCTTCAAACATCACAAAACTCATGTGTTTTTCAATGGCACATTTCAAAACTTTCATCAATTCATAAAATTGAAGCATGGGTTTTGAATAACACAAAGCAACATTACAAAAACGTAGAAATTATCAAAAATCGATCAAAATCCATACCTTAATCAAGCTTAATGGTGGCCGAACCCTATTTACTTCTTTTCCTTTCTTTTTCTTTCAATATTTCGGCTAAAAATGGATGAACACTCCACTAGCCTTTTCGTATTATTTTTTATTCATTATCTTTTAACATATTATGTTATTTATTATTTTAACTTATAAAAATAACATAAAACTATATAAAATAACTTTAATGTCGTCCACTACTTTATAAAATGGGCTAATTACAACATAAATCCTCATATATAAGAAGACACATCAATTAGGCCACTCAATCAAATAGAAAGCCACTCTTACAAATTATGCAATTTAGTCCTTTTTTTCTAATTAAGCACATAAATGACCAAATTAAAACACGAAACTTTCACACATGTTTAATCACATATCATGGGCACGAAAACTAATATTAAAATATTTTTTGACTCAGATTTCTGGTCCCGAAACCACTGTTCCGACTAGGGTCTAAACCGGACTGTTACAATTCTCCCCTCTTAGGGATTTTTGTCCTCGAAAATCTTATCGTTAAACAGGTCCGAATATTGCTGTCTCATAGAATCTTCAGGCTCCTACGTAGCCTCTTCAACTCCGTGTCGATGCCACAATACTTTCACTAACGATATTTTCTTATTTCTCAATTCTTTCACTTCACGAGCTAAGATACGGATTGGTTTTTCTCCATAAGTCATATCAGATCGGAGTTCAATCTCAGACGGAGTAATCACATGTGATGGATCGAATATGTATCGACGAAGCATTGACACGTGAAATACATTATGAATCTTTTCTAGCTCTGGTGGCAATAACAATCTGTACGCAACTGGCCCAATTCGTTCAATGATCTCATACGGCCCGATGAATCTCGGACTCAACTTGCCTTTTCGTCCAAATCTGAGTATTTTTTTCCACGGAGATACTTTTAAAAATACTTTATCACCGATTTCGAATTCAATGTCTTTTCTTTTCAAATCTGCATAAGACTTCTGATGATCAGACGCTGCTTTCAGACTGTTAAGGATCACTATCACTTTTTGTTCAGTGTCTTTTATCAAATCAAACCCGTGTATCTTATTTTCACTAAGCTCAGTCGAATATAGAGGAGTTCGACATTTGCGTCCGTACAAAGCCTCATAAGGTGCCATTTTGATGCTCGACTAAAAACTATTATTGTATGTAAATTCAATTAATGGCAAATATTGTTCCCACGAACCATCAAACTCAAGAATACAACATCTCAACATATCCTCGAGTATCTGAATGATCCTCTCGAACTGACCATCAGTCTGTGGGTGAAAAGCTGTACTAAAATGCAATTTTGTACCTAAAGCTTCTTGTAATTTCTTCCAGAATTGTGATGTAAACCTCAGATCTCTGTCAGACACAATAGACAATGGCACTCTGTGCAATCTCACAATATCAGAAATGTAAAGTTCAGCCAACTTATCAAGTGAAAAATATGATCGTACCGGAATAAAATGGGCTGATTTTGTCAATCTATCAACCACATCCCAAATTGCATCTTTCTTTCTCGGAGTCAAAGGCAAACCTGTAACAAAATCCATTGTCACTCTGTCCCATTTCCATTCGGGAATCAAAATCGGTTGTAGCAAACCAGATGGAACCTGATGTTCAGCTTTAACCTGCTGACAAACTAAACATTTTGACACAAAATCAAAGATATCTCTTTTTATACCAGACCACCAATAGTGTTGCTTCAGATCATGATACATCTTTGTACTTTCCGGATGAACAGATAAGCGACTATTGTGAGCTTCATTCAAGATCAACTGGATCAACTCTGGGTTTCTCGGAACACATATTCGATCTCAAAATCTCAAGTAATCATCATCATCAATTTGAAATTCAGAATCAGAATTCAAATCACACTGAGTTCTTTTCGCTAGTAACTCGTTATCAACTTTCTGAGCATCACATATTTGTTGTAAAAACAACAGTTTTGCTCAATTCAGCCAACACTAAACCATTATCAAGCAAGTCTAAATGAGTATTCATAGCATGTAATGCAAACAGTGACTTTCGGCTCAATGCATCACCAACAACATTTGCTTTACCCGGATGATAATCTATCACAAGCTCGTAATCTTTCAATAGCTCTAACCATCTTCTCTGTCGCAGGTTCAAGTCTTTCTGAGTCATCAGATACTTTAAAGCTTTATGATCTGAAAATATGTGACATTTTTCACCGAAAAGATAGTGGCGCCAAATCTTTAATGCAAACACAATCGCAGCTAGCTCAAGATCGTGTGTCGAATAGTTCTTTTCGTGCGGCTTTAATTGTCATGAGGCATAAGCTATAACTTTGCCTTCTTGCATCAGAACACATCCCAGACCATTCAATGAAGCATCACTGTAAATCACAAATTCTTTACCCGATTCTGTTTGTACCAAAACTAGAGCTTTGGTTAACAGAGCTTTCAACTGATCAAAACTTTTCTGACATTTATCAGACCATTCAGATCTCACATCTTTTTGAAGCAATCTAGTCAACGGAGTAGCAATCATCGAAAAGCCTTTTACAAACCGACGATAATAACCAGCTAGTCCCAGAAAACTACGGACTTTAGACACATTCTTCGGAGGTTTCCATTCCAGAATAGCAGAAATCTTACTCGGATCAACTCGTATTCCAGAGGTTGATACAATATGTCCCAAAAAACCAACTTCTCGCAACTAGAATTCACATTTACTAAATTTTGCATACAATTGCTTATCTCGTAGAGTTTGTAAAACAATTTTCAGATGTTCAGCATGTTCAATCTCATCACGTGAATAAATCAAGATGTCGTCAATGAATACAACAACAAATTGATCAAAGTACAGTCTGAAAATTCTGTTCATCAAATCCATAAAAATGACAAGAGCATTTGTTAGTCCGAAAGGCATAACTAAAAACTCATAATGCCCGTACCTCGCTCTGAAAGCAGTTTTCGAAATGTCTGAATCTTTTACTCGTAACTGGTAGTATCCTGATCTCAAATCTATCTTTGAAAACACTGTGGCTCTTTTCAGTTGATCGAACAAATCATCAATTTTGGGCAGAGGATATTTGTTCTTTATAGTCACCTTGTTCAACTGACGGTAATCAATGCACATTCTCATCGTGCCATCTTTCTTTTTCACAAACAGAACAGGAGCACCCCAAGGTGAGAAACTCGGTCTTGTAAACCCTCTGTCAGTCAACTCTTGCAACTGTGACTTTAACTCTTTTAGTTCTGTTGGTGCCATCCTATACGGAGCTATCGAAATAGGAGTTGTTCCCGGTAACAAATCAATGCCAAATTCAACTTCACGTATTGGAGGTAATCCTGGTAATTCTTCAAGAAATACATCAGGGAACTCACAAACAACTGGCACCGATTCGACTTTCTTTCTAGACACTTTTGAGTCAATTACATTTGAAAAATAAGCTTCATAATCCTTTTTCACATAACTCTGAGCTTTTAACACTGATATCACTACAGGTAACCCATTCAAATCATTTGACTCAACTTGAATTGCTTTATCATTCTGACATCTCAAATCAATGGTCTTTCTTTTACAATTCACAACGGTATCATGCAATGTCAACCAGTCCATACCCAAAATTATATCAAACTCATCAAAAGGTAATAGCATCAGATCAGCCAAAAAAGAGACATCTCGAAACATCAACGGACAGTTCTTGCATACTTTGTCAACTAGAACACTTTTACCTAAGGGGTTCGATACTCTAGTAACAAATTCAGTAGACTCTACAGGCAAAGTCTTACTGGATACTAAATTCATGGATATATACGAATTTGTAGAACCTGGGTCTATCAATGCAATCACAGAAGTATCATAAAGAGTAAATGTACCCGTTATAACATTCAAAGATGAAGCTTCCTCACGAGCTCGGATGGCATATTCTCTGGCAGGCGCTCTAGCTTTAGATCTCGCAACAGTGTCTTTAGTAGTTCTCTGACTACCACTGACATTTCTTGCATTCTGAGAAGGTCTACCTCTAGCTGAAACATTTTCTGACCTCGGGTTCTGAACAATCTCTTGCTCTATAGACTCTAGGCAGTCTCGAATAAAATGGTCTAACGATCCACATCTGAAGCAAGCTCGATCGTTTAACCTACAACTTCCCGGATGTCTTTTACCATAATGTTTACTTTTAGGTCTCTCGGAGCAGACATTTCCCACACTAGCCATCGAAGTTGCTGGAGCTTTAGAATTCGACTGTGATCACGATCTCTATTCAATTGACCCACATTAGCCTTGGAACGGCTATGTTCATCTCTGAATTTCTTTGAAGTAGACTGAAATGATTTGCTTGAAAATCTCTTTCTCGCTTCTCTGACTTCAGACTCAGCTTTTGTTTTTTCTTTCCCAAGTGCTTTGGCTTTACATGCTCGATCAACAAGCACCACAAACTCTTTTATCTCCAGAATCCCAACTAACAATTGAATATCTTCATTAAGGCCATCTTCAAATCTTTTACACATTATTGCCTCTGCAGATACACATTCTCGAGCATACTGACTTAGTCTCACGAACTCTCATTCGTATTCAGTGACAGACATGCGACCCTGTTTCAATTCTCAAAATTCTTTTTGTTTCTGATCAATGAATCTCTGACTGATGTATTTCTTCCGAAACTCAGACTGGAAGAAATCCTAAGTAACCCGTTCCTTTGGAACCACATAAATCAAAGTCTTCTACCACTGATAGGCTGCATCTCGCAACAAAGAAACAACACATTTTATGCATTCTTCAGGATTCAGCGACATTTCATCAAATACCCGGATAGTGTTCTCTAGCCAAAACTCAGCTTTCTCAGCATCATCATCACTAGTAGCCCTGAACTCTTCAGCCCCATATTTATGGATTTTATCAACCGGAGGCTTATTCAACAAATTCGAATTCATAGCCGGAGGTATAGTAGAAGTCTGAGGTGGATTAAGCAGGGACAGTGGTTGTGAAACAGCCAGATTATTCCAAACAAACTGAGTGAACCACTCACTCACCATTTGGAAGAAAGCTTGTTTAGCTTCTCCCTCTTGACCGCTAGTAGCCGGTCTTGGATCAGATGACACTGTCCCTTGAGCTGGAGCTAGCGCATTGCATTCTACATCGTCAGCTACAGCTGTTTCGGGATCCATTACTATACGGAATACACATTTTACTCGTCAGGATTAATCACACTATCACATTTCATATATGTGGCATGTATAGCTATACTCTCATACGCTACGTAAGTCCGAGAATCGACTAAACTGTAGCTCTGATACCAATCAAATGTAACACCCCTAACCCATAACCGTTGCCGGTCTAGGGTTAAAGGCATTCACGGACAAATCAGAACCTTAAACAGACATTTCATAATTTAATTCAATGAATGCAAACCATGTGTGCTTAGAATAGGTCAATAAGACCTTAAACATGCTTTAGATTAGGGCCGGGACTAAACCGAACACATACAGAAAATCTCAAAAATTTTAAAATTTTTCTAAGTTACAGAGATCACACGCCCGTGTGGGCCCGTGTGCCTCCCACGGCCTCAGACACGCCCGTGTGTCTAAGCCATGTCAAAACAAGGCATACATACTGTCTTATCCACACGGCCGTGGACACGCCCGTGTGCCTCACCCGTGGTCGGGCCTGACTTGCACCACATGGCCAATCACACGCCCGTGTGTCCAGCCTATGGTCGAGTCTGACTTGATTTGAAAATATAACCACGAGGAACACGGTCAAGCCACACGCCCGTGTGCTCAACTGTGTGAGCAATTATAGGCCATTTTCAAGGCCAATGTAACACCCCAAACTCGGCCTAGAAGTTAGGCCCGAATCTGGCGTGTCACATTGAAGTGTTTTTCAAAAATCGTGTTTTCATTAAAAAACCCTTGTACATTGAAAGATTATTAATTTTATTCCCAAATTATTTTTCTAGTTACGGAAGCTAATTTTGAGAGTAATCGGTTTACGAAAAAGTTTAAGTCGCGCAACCATTCCGAAAATGTTGCGGAAACGTAGTGTTGTTGAAAAACAATTATCATTTTGGAAAACCGTGACTTTCTTCTAACCGATATAAACCAAAGTAAAGAAAAACCTGGAGTTAAAACCCAGAAACTTAAAGAGGCCTTATTACAACCCGAATCAAAATACTTGAATGTAAATAATCAAAACAGAAATCATAAGCAGTGTGTGGCCTTCTCCGAGTCCCTCGCAGCACCGATCCGTCTAAGGCTGAGGATTACCTGCACAGTTCAAAACGGGGTGAGTTTATGAAAACTCAGTGTGTAATCCCCTTACTAGAGTGACGATCGATATCTGAAAAGCAGAACCGAAAATGATGCAGGCCAAAGCCCTTTAACAATGCTAATGCAGTCCAGTTCAGAGCATACATGGGCCATAGCCCACTACCATATCATTTGGGTCACAACCCATACAGAATCAATTGGGCCTAGCCCAAACCAATAACAGAACAAGTGGGCCTAAGCCCGATGCAAATGACAGATCTCAAAACAAGTATGCAACAGTATGAGGATGCATCCCACCCCGATCCAGCCAACACACCACCCGTACCAACCCTACACTTACGTAAGGATAAAATTGACCCATCCAGCCAGCACACCAATGTTAGAACTGGTTGCGGCCCTAATCGAAATCGCAACAAAGCTGCTAGTATATATATACGGCACTAAGCCTTCAGTAGCGGTATTATAATTGGCACAAAGCCATCAGTAACTGTATTATGTTTGGCACATAGCCATTAGTGACGGTAATATAATCGGCACAAAGCCTTGGGTAAATATGATTGACACAGAGTCATCGATATATATGTGAGGAACATGGCCACGGGTAAATACGATTGGCATAAAGCCATAATCAAGATGGCACGGAGCCATATTTAGGTTGGCACAGAGCCATAATCAGATTATGCGACTTTAGGCCATCCGTCGGTCCACAGTCGTCTCATACGACCCGTACGACCTTAACAGATCAATACTGGATCCACAGTCATCTCATGCTACCCGTGCGACCCTATCAGATCAATACTGGATCCACAGTCATCTCATGCGACTCATGCGACCCTATCAGATCAATACTGGATCCACAGTCGTCTCATGCGAACCGTGCGACCCTATCAGAACTTCCTCCGAATCAATGTCCCAACCCCATGCAATATGTCATGTATGGCATGCTCAATCATTACACGTGTATGCAAAATGGCCATGCTCAGTAACAGTCATTTAGATCTATATTAAAAGCATATCAGTCACACAACCACAGTCAAGTCAGTTCAAACACAGTCATACGATCACAGTCAAATCAGTCAATTCATAGTCTAAGTTAGTCATTTACCCACAAGGGCAAAATAGTCATTCTACCCTATAAGGGCATTTCGGTCATTTTACCCTATGGGGGTATTTTGGTAATTTTTGCAAATCAGGGGTATTTCGATAATTTTCACAAATTGGGGTATTTCGGTAATTTTGCAAGTCAGGGGTATTTCAGTAATTTTGGAACCCAAGGGTATTTCAGTAATTTTGCAAATCGAGGGTATTTTAGTAATTTTGCAAATCGAGGGTATTTCGATAATTTTGCAAACCGAGGGTATTTCAGTAACTTTGCAAATCGAGGGTATTTCGGTAATTTTACAAACTGAGGGTATTTCAGTAATTTTACAAACTGAGGGTATTTTGGTAATTTTGCAAACTGAGGGTATTTCAGTAATTTTGCAAATCGAGGGTATTTCAGTAATGTTGCAAACCGAGGGTATTTCGATAATTTTGCAAACTGAGGGTATTTCGGTAATTTTGCAAACCGATAGTATTTCAGTAATTTTGCAAACCGAGGGTATTTCGGTAATTTTACAAATCGAGGGTATTTTGATAATTTTGCAAACCGAGGGTATTTCAATAATTTTGCAAACCGAGGGTATTTCAATAATTTTGCAAATCGAGGGTATTTCAGTAATTTTGTAAACCGAGGCTATTTCAGTAATTTTTCAAACCGAGAGTATTTCAGTAATTTTGCAAACCAAGGTATTCTAAACAGAGATAACGATGCGAATGGGCCTAAGGCCCATTCTCGGCCCAAATGGGCCCACACGCTCGTGTGGCCCATTTAGCCCAAATCTAGCCACAGATATGAGATTCACATAGTCCAGTCCAATATTTACTACACAATCATACAACTTATCCGATTGGGCCCACGGGCCCATTGGCCCATCGTGGCCCAAACAGCATAAACCCACAAGAACACTCATGATGGCCTCAACTATCGCGTCGAACCTCCCACACGTGCGCTCAAACTCTTGTGTGGCTACTATCACCGTGTGACCGGCATTTCGGCACTTGCCGCTCTACAGCTAGAGTAGTGCGAAATACACACCTGATAGGAATCTAGAGTTAATCCGCGCTCCGAACACTCATATGCCCAAACGCCAACCAAGGTATGCTTACTCTCCTCATAGATCGCTCTATTTAAAGCATGCTTCTCGCCTACTCTCATGCTAGCTTCCCGATGTGGGATCCCTCCATCAAACCTCCAAAACCGTCCCAAATTAGCAAAATAGTCACATTTCGCATGCAAGGGGTTTCGAACTCAAGCTCCCTGTAACTTAATCCACGCCGCTAGCCACCTTACCAACTAGCTTCTTGTGTCATGATTTCCCCAACAATATTCTTAAAGCCTACTCACTTACATCCAGGGTTTTATTCACCTAAACCAAAATTTTTCCTAAAGCCCAGGTTTGAACCCAAGACTTCATGGAAGCCCTTTAACCTTCCAAAATCACTCACCTAATAGGCCCAACTTGCATTAGTGCCGTTCTCTTATTCTCAAAAATTTTAAACGCTCCCATGCCCAAGGCCCAATAGGCCTAATTCTACTAGGCCCATATTCAGGGTGTTACAGCCAAATTGCCGCCCCACACTTGGGTCATCCCTACAAGCACCTTCAAGCATCATACCAAACACAATTGGCAACCAAAAACATACCAAATGCTCATCCTTTTCAACTCATTCAAGTACATTTCATACACTTAAACTTAAGAACCATTTAACTCAATATAATTACAAACATTTCAAAGTATATTCTATCACATACTTACCATCTATAACATGTTAATCTTTGCATCCATGGACTTATCATTACTATGACCAATTCACAACCATGAATACATACCAAAATCAATTATCATATAACATATTTGCTTAATCATATCTCAACCAAATACCTAGCCATATCACATGGCTATATATACACATTTCAAACATAAGCCAATACGACTAGCCTATACATGCCATACTTTAATACATACATTTTCAAAAGGTACCAAAATAAGTTTGAGTAGTGTGATGACGATCCTCGACGGTTCCCGAGCCTTCAGTAGCTTTGACGATCTATAAAACAGAACAAACACATACAAAGTAAGCTTTCCAAAAGCTTAGTAAGCCATATACAAATAAACTTAACATAAAAATACACATAGCCACATTGATACAATGACATTAAGGTTATTCATTTGCAAATACATATCATCATCTTTGGCTCATTATTTAGCCATTGCTTACCCATTTTCCACAACCCAAATATCACATATTCTTATAACTCATTCAAGTATGTATATCATATATATACTCACCATTTCAATACACATATTCACCTTAGTAAGTCCATATAAATATACTTCCCTTTTTTTTACACATACATGGTGTACTTTTCAATCATACCTGAATCACTATACATTTCACGTAGTCATTCACATCTCGGACTTGCCCGTTGAACCGTTCGAAATCTAATAGGATACTCAGAATGCTCAGAATAATCGTACAATGCCAACGTCCCAGATGAGGTCTTACATGTACTCAGATATCGATGCCACTGTCCCAGACAGGGTCTTACACGAACCAAATACGATGCTAATGTCCCAGACATAGTCTTACACGTAAATCTCATATCGATGTCAATGTCCCAGACATGGTCTTATACGAAATCTCGAATCAATGCCAAAGTCCCAGACGTGGTCTTACATGATATCACATATCGAACACCTATGCTATGACATATGTAATCGTATCTATTCTTAGGTTCGTTCGGGACTTCTCGGACATTAATAACTTGTCGAAACTTCCTCAGATTTCATATACATAACATCTTGAGCATTATTCATAGCAATCTAAATTTCATTGCTACATAAATAATCATTTAAAATACATTTATTTGTATATTGACTTACCTCAGATTCGGATAAATAGAAATGAACTCGGCTACTCAATTACTTTTGTTTTCCCGCGATCTAAGTCTGTTTTCTTCGGTTCTTGATCTATACATATTCAAATTTAATCCATTTATTCACCAAACCATTCAATTCAATCCAAAAACACATATTTAAGGCAATTTACATATTAGCCTCCATACTTTTACCTATTGACATTTAAGTCCCTATTTAACAAAATCACAAAATACACATAATTTGCTTATACCCATGCTTGGCTGAATATTACCCATGCTCATACAAATCCATAAATTTCATTTATTTCACAATTTAGTCCCTTAAAATATTATTTTCTCAATTAAGTCCAAATTACTCAAAATTCATCAAAAATTCAAAGACAAACTATGTTAGTTTAACACATATCTTTCATAATCCATCTTCAAACATCACAAAACTCATGTGTTCATCAATGGCACATTTCAAAACTTTCATCAATTCATAAAATTGAAGCATGGGTTTTGAAGAACACAAAGCAACGATTACAAAAACGTAGAAATTATCAAAAACCGATCAAAATCCATACCTTAATCAAGCTTAATGGTGGCCGAACCCTATTTGCTTCTTTTCCTTTCTTTTTCTTTCAATATTTCGGCTAAAAACGGATGAACACTCCACTAGCATTTTCATATTGTTTTTCTTTATTCATTATCTTTTAACATTATATTCTGTTATTTATTGTTTTAACTTATAAAAATAACATAAAACTATATAAAATAACTTTAATGTCGTCCACTACTTTATAAAATAGGCTAATTACAACATAAATCCTCATATATAAGAAGACACATCAATTAGGCCACTCAATCAAATAGAAAGCCACTCTTACAAATTATGCAATTTAGTCCTTTTTTTCAAATTAAGCACATAAATGACCAAATTAAAACACGAAACTTTCACACATGTTTAATCACATATCATAGGCACGAAAAATAATATTAAAATATTATTTTGACTCGGATTTGTGTCCCAAAACCACTGTTTCAATTAGGGTCTAAACTGGACTGTTACATCTATGAAGTCCTAGGTTCAGGCCATGTCATATGGAAAATTTTTATTTTTAGCATTAGAGGAACCCTGACTCCTGGTATTAAGCTTTTTAAGTAATTGTGATTAAAAAGAGACACAATAGGGCCTGTGGTGGAGTGGTTGTGGCGTCACAGGTATGGCAAGGAGGACAGAGGTTCAAGTCTCACTGCATGCAAAAGGGATTATTTATTTTACTCTTGTGTGGGCAAGAGTTTGTGTTGGATTTGAACTCTGTGTTGGAGAGTTTGAACTGGTCAAGTGAGTGATTCAAGGAGTGGATTATGGAGTGATAATTGGAGGAAATCAAGGAAATTCAAAGTTGGTGTGTTGTAGTCGAATAAGGACTCTATGGGAGCTTTGGGTTCGGTTTGGGAATCATTTGGGAATCCATTTCAGGTAGGGAAAATGCCGAATGCTCAGTATTCAATTTCGACAGTCTTTGTTTCGGGATTGTGGTGCTTTTCTTTATTTTACACAATTTTCCCCTTGGCCGAATAGGCATTTTTCTTTAGGGTTCTATTTGTTTTCTCAACTCTCCCTTTTGTGGCAAGCCGAATATTGCTCTTCTCTTTTGGCCAATTTTTCCTATCAATTGGCTTGTCTTTCGAGAAACTTTATTTCCATTCCCCTCTCCCCTTCTCCTCTCATAGTCCTAGCTGAATTCACTTTCCTTTCCTCCCTCTTCATTTACCTTTCTTTGCTTTTTCTTCATAGTGGCAGAATATTACCTTTCTCCTTTTTCATCCCTTATTCTTTCTTTGGGGTTTCGGGTTGGATAATTGTTTTCTGGTAATTGGCCCAGTATTCCATTACACCTGTTTATCTTTGTTGTTTCAATTGTGGGGATTAGAGCAACATCTCGTGCTTTGGTTTGAGGGTGAATTTTTGTGAGCCGCTTTCTGTCGTTACTCACTCTTTGTCTACTTTTGGTAAGTCGTTCAATTGGTCCAAGTAATCAAGTCTAAGGTTTTACAGTTGCAATAAGTTTACATATGAATTTAAGCTACGTGACTAAACAAGCCGGCTGTGACACAAATATTCAGCAAGGAGATTGTAGTTAACCTTTATCAGCGTTATTAGGGGGCTAGGCACCTTTATCAATCAAGGAAAGTTTTATTACTAATCTAGATTAAAAGTGTTATAACAAATAAGATTATGGACCTTATGGTAAAGAGGACTGATGGTGGTTTATGTTCGAATATAGGGTTGGAGTGCTTGCGGACTGACTGCACATTTTCGTAAACAGGTGTGTAGAAATACCCTATGACCGATAATCGACAAAAGAGCGAAAAATCGTGTGTACACGCACACCACTCCAAGTAGATCGGTGAATGCCGAAGAGCCGAAATACCGGCGAATGATGCCACACGAGCGTGCGATCGCACGTGTGGTGGACCAAGCCCACGAATATGGGCGTAAGATGGTTGAGGCCACCGTGAGCATCTCATGGGCTTAGGCTATTTTTGGGGCCAAATGGACCGGGTTGGGCCGAGTGGGCCCAATGGGCCCGTGGGCCCTACACGAGTAAATTTTGTGGATGGATAAAAAATAATGAGCTAGCCATGACGACCACATGGCCAAAAGCAGTTTTAGGCTATGTGGGCCACACGAGCGTATGGGCCCACTTGGGCCGAATATTGGGCTTGGGCCCATTTACACCAGTTTGACCATATATGTTATCTGTGTCGCTCGAGGCAACTATAGACCTTCGAGAGGGTTGTAAAATGATCGTAATATCCCCATATGGTAAATGACCGAAATACCCCCATAGGGTAAATGACCGGAATACCCTTATAGGGTAAAATGACCGTTATGCCCCTGAAGGGCAAAATGACTAAAATGCCCCTACATGTTATATTATGGTTATTGTATGTCATTTATGGTATGTTTGCATTCATGTGATATTATGCTGCATGGGGGATGGGATCATTAATTTGGAGGAAGTATATGATTTGTTAGGGTCGCATGGTCGCTTGACGACTGTGGATCCACCGATGGCTTTAAGCCGATTATGTGATTGGCAGCTCTGCTGCAACATTGGTTAGTGCCGCAATCGGTGCTACATATGGAGTGTAGGGATGGGACGGTCGATTAAATCCCCACAGGAGTACAGGGTTGGACAGGAGACGGAGTGCAGGGTTGGATTGGGTATTCATGCATTGCATTTTGATTCTGATATTGAGATAGGCTTAGGCCAGATATATGTGATATGTGACATTTGATATGGGTTAAGGCCCAACTGAGGCTATTTTGGGCTAAGGCCCAATTTCCACCGTTACTGTGTTGGGCTTAGGCCCATATTGATTACTGTAACGGGCTTAGGCCCGGATTAATATGATGCTTGCTTTATGATCGCTGAGGGTTGTACACACTGAGTTTTCGTAAACTCACCCCCTCTTTTTAATTTTACAGGTAATCCTCAGTAAGCGGTTCGCCGTACTGGAGGACTCGGAGGTGGCCACACTACAAACAGCATTAAATTTTAGTATTCTATTTTATCTTACTTAAACCGCTTTCTTATTGGGTTGTAATAAGGCCTCTTTTAATTTCTGGTTTTTAATTTGGGATTTCCAGTTTATTACGTTCTTTACCTGTTAAAAGTAGATCGCGGTTTTCCAAAACAATAACTGTTTTCAAAACACTACGCTTTCACAATTTAATCTTTAGACATCACGTTTTCGTAAATGGGATACTTTTAAACTTAGCTTCCGCAACTGAAAAGAAATTTTGGGAATAAACTTAAAAATTTTTCTATATACGATGTTTAAAATAAAATAATAATAAACTAACATAACTGGGATTTTACTCAAGCTTTTAATTAAGAAGGGTTTTCAATGAAAACATGGTTTTCAAAAAACACTTCAATGTGACACGCCAGATTCGGCCATAACGTCTAGGCCAGGTTTGGGGCGTTACATTTAGTGGTATCCGATCCTAGTTGCAAAACTTGGCTGTGGAATGGGTTTTCAAAATTTTGTATTACAAGAGCTTGGTTTCAAATATGTGAAGTGTTTTGAGGTATGTTTCTGGAAAGTGTGACACATCGAGTCCTCGACGTTGAACCAAGTAAGTTCTCCTGATACTGAAATCTATTTTAAAATGTTATACTGTAAATAGTTACTGGGCTTACTTTAAATGATAGACTATATTGAGACTCTTTAGCTAGAGTAAACTGAGAAACTATAGGAAACCAAAATCGTAGTGAGCTTGCGATTGCGAAGACAACTCTTAACTACTACTTCCATAAAAAAATTGTTTAATTATTGCAATTATAAGCTAAATACATAAAATTTCTAATTCAGATGATACGCGAAGCGTCAATGAGCGCTAGAAGGGGTGCAAAAGGCCGCGGTAGAGGCTGTGGTAGTGCTAGGGCTGGATCTTCGGCATTAGGCCATATGCCAAACGTTGAAGCGAGAGAGGCTCTGGCTTCACTGGTAACCGAGACAGGGTCGTTCGATCGAGTTGCTGGGGATGACGCACTATCTTAGGCAATGCTTCGTATTTTTGAAAGATTGGCTGGGTTTGTTGGGCCTAATACCGTTATTGGAAGTCGTGGGTCGGTTACGGAATGACTCTGGTCCAATGGAGCAGAGATCTTCAGGGGAGTTTCTGGGGTGGCCCCAAGTGTGGCAGAGTACTGGTTGGAGGCCACCGAAAGAATTATGGACGACCTCGACTGCACACCGGAACAAAAGTTAAAGGGTGTCGTGTCCTTGCTGAGGGATGAAGCCTACCAGTGGTGGCTTACGGTAAAAGAGGGTACCCCATCTAATCGATTGACCTGGGGATTCTTCAAGTCCACATTTCAGGGAAAGTATGTGGGCACTAGCTATGTCGATGCTCGTAGGAAAGAATTTCTGAATCTGGTTCAAGATGACAAGTCTGTGGCTAAGTACGAGGCAGAATTTTTGCGACTTAGCCGGTATGCTCAAAGAATTGTGGCAACAGAGTACTAATGTTGTGTTCGATTTGAGGATAGCCTCAGAGACAGTCTCCGAGTGTTGATAGCTCCACAGAGGGAGTGGGACTTTGCTGCGTTAGTAGAGAAAGCTAAGATCGCTGAAGATGTGAAGCGCTCTGAGCGCCTAAACCGAGAAAAAGAGAGGGGCAGGAAAAAGAGGGATTTGGAGCACTCCAATTCTTATCAGAGACCAAAGAGAAGGGCCAGAGTGGATGGGCTAGTCAGAGCTGGGCCCCTGTTGCTACTACTGGGTTACCAACTTGTGCTATTTTTGGGAAAGGTCATGTGGGCGAGTACTTGAGGAGGACGGGAGCTTGTCTTAGTTGTGGTTCTATGGAACACCGTCTCAGGGAGTGTCCCAAAAGACCGAATCAAATGCAGGCCTTTGATAGGGGTAATGTGCAGCCACCTAGGGGCGGACAGTAATCGCCTAGAGGCCGTGGACAGGCCAGGGGTGGAAACGGTTTAGGTCGTGGAGCTCCAAGCAGAGGTGCTGGTCATGCGGAGGGGAGGCAGCCAGCTTTGGTTTATGCAGCATGTCACTGAGAGGGCGGAGACGCTCTAGATGCGAATACTGGTACGTACTTTACCCATAGTGTACTATCTACCGAATTTTCAATTAGGATTAGAGTGCGTAGCAAAAGCGTAATGGTGTAACCTGTGTCGTGCGGCTATTAGATAGTTCGAAATTTCCAGGACGAAATTTCTTTAAGGGGGTAGAATTGTAACACCCTGAAATTGGGCCAAGTAGAATTGGGCCTATTGGGCCTTGGGCGTGGGAGCGTTTAAAATTTTTGAGAACAAGAGAATGGCACAATTGTATGATGGATCTGTTGGGTGAGTGATTTTGGAAGGTTAGGGGGCTTCTATGAAGTCCTGGGTTCAAGCCATGTCATATGGAAAATTTTTATTTTTAGCATTAGGGGAACCCTGACTCCTGGTATTAAGCCTTTTAAGTAATTGTAATTAAAAAGAGACACAAGAGGGCCTGTGGTGGAGTGGTTGTAGCGTCACAGGTATGGCAAGGAGGAAAGAGGTTCAAGTCTCACTACATGCAAAAGGGATTACTTATTTTACTCTTGTGTGGGCAAGAGTTTGCGTTGGATTTGAACTCTGTGTTGGAGAGTTTGAATTGGTCAAGTGAGTGATTCAAGGAGTGGATTATGGAGTGATAATTGGAGGAAATCAAGGAAATTCAAAGTTGGTATGTTGTAGTCGAATAAGGACTCTATGGGAGCTTTGGGTTCAGTTTGGGAATCATTTGGGACGCCATTTCAGGTAGGGAAAATGCCGAATGCTCAGTATTCAATTCCAGCAGTCTTTGTTTCGGGATTGTGGTGCTTTTCTTATTTTACACATTTTTCCCCTTGGCCGAATACGCATTTTTCTTTTGGGTTCTATTTGTTTTCTTAACTCTCCCTTTTGTGGCAAGCCGAATCTTGCTCTTCTCTTTTGGCCGATTTTTCCTATCAATTGGCTTGTCTTTCGAGAAACTTTATTTCTATTCTCTTCTCCCCTTCTCCTCTCATAATCCTAGCCGAATTCACTTTCCTTTCCTCCCTGTTCATTTACCTTTCTTTGCTTTTTCTTCATACTGGCCGGATATTACCTTTCTCCTTTTTCACCCCTTATTCTTTCTTTGGAGTTTCGGGTTGGATAATTGTTTTCTGGTAATCGGCCAAGTATTCCATTACACCTATTTATCTCTGTTGTTCTGATTGTGGGGATTAGAGCACCATCTTGTGCTTCGGTTTGAGGGTGCATTTTTGCGAGCCGATTTCTGCCGCTACTCACTCTTTGTCTACTTTTAGTAAGTCGTTCAATTGGTCCAAGTAATCAAGTCTAAGGTTTTTCGGGTGCATTAAGTTTACATATGGATTTAAGCCATGTGACTAAACAATCCGGCTGTGACACAGATTTTCGACAAGGAGATTGTAGTTAACCTTCATTAACGTTATTAGGGGGCTAGGCACCTTTATCAATCAAGGCAAGTTTTATTACCAGTCTAGATTAAAAGTGTTATAACAAATAAGATTATGGATCATGTGGTAAAGAGGGCTGATGGTGGCTTATGTTCGAATATAGGGTTGGAGTGCTTGCGGACTGACTACACATTTTCGTAAATAGGTGTGTAGAAATACCCTGTGATCGATAATCGGCAAAAGAGCCGAAAAACGTGTGTACACGCACACCACTCCAAGTAGATCGGCAAATGCTGAAAAGCCGAAATACCGGTGAATGATGCCACACGAGCATGCGATCGCACGTGTAGTGGACTGAGCACACGAATCTGGGCGTAAGATGGTTGAGGCCGCCGTGAGCATCTCATGGGCTTAGGTTGTTTTGGGGGCCAAATGGACCGAATTGGGCTGAGTGGGCCCAATGGGCCCGTGGGCCCTATGCGAGTAAAATTTGTGGATGGATAAGAAATAATGAGCCGGCCATGACGATCACATGGCCAAAGGTAGTTTTGGGCTTAGTGGGCCACACGAGCGTTTGGGCCCACTTGGGCCGAATATTAGGCTTGGGCCCATTTATACCAGTTTGACCATGTATGTTATCTATGTCGCTCGAGGTGACTGTAGACCTTCGGGAAGGTTGTAAAATGACCGTAATACCCCCATAGGTTAAATGACCGAAATACCCCCATAGGATAAATGATCGAAATAACCCCATAGGGTAAAATTGACCGTTATGCCCCTGAAGGGCAAAATGACTAAAATGCCCCTACATGTTATATGATGGTTATTGTATGCCATTTATGGTATGTTTGCATTCTTGTGATATTATGCTGCATGGGGGATTGGATCATTAATTTGGAGGAAGTATATGATTTGTTAGGGTCGTATGGTCGCTTGACGACTGTGGATCCACCGATGGCTTTAAGCCGATTATGTGATTCGCAGCTCTGCTGCAACATTGGTTAGTGCCGCAACCGGTGCTACATAAGGAGTGTAAGGATGGGAGGGTCGATTAAATCCCCACAGGAGTGCAGGGTTGGAAAGGAGACGGAGTGCAGGGTTGGATTGGGTATTCATGCATTGCATTCTGATTCTGATATTGAGATGGGCTTAGGCCAGATAAATGTGATATGTGACATTTGATATGGGTTAAGGTCCAACTGAGGCTATTATGGGCTAAGGCCCAATTTCCACCGTTACTGTGTTGGGCTTAGGCCCACATTGATTACTGTAACGGGCTTACGCCCGGATTGATGTGATGCCTGCTTTATGATCGATGAGGGTTGTACACACTGAGTTTTCCTAAACTCACCCCCTCTTTTTAATTTTACACGTAATCCTCAGTAAGCGGTTCGACGTACTGGAGGACTCAGAGGTGGCCACACTACAAACAACTTTAAATTTTAGTATTCTCTTTTATCTTACTTAAACCGCTTTGTTATTGGGTTGTAATAAGGCCTTTTTAATTTCTGGTTTTTAATTTGGGATTTCCAGTTTATTACGTTCTTTACCTGTTAAAAGTAGATCGCGGTTTTCCAAAACAATAACTGTTTCCAAAACACTACGCTTTCACAATTTAATCTTTAAACAACACGTTTTCGTAAATCGGTTACTTTTAAACTTAGCTTCCGCAACTGAAAAGAAATTTTGGGAATAAACTTAAAATTTTTTCTATATACGATGTTTAAAATAAAATAATAATAAACTAACGTAACTGGGATTTTACTCAAGCTTTTATTTAAGAAGGGTTTTCAATGAAAACATGGTTTTCGAAAAACACTTCAATGTGACACGCCAGATTCAGCCATAACGTCTAGGCCGGGTGTGGGGCGTTACATCACACGCCCGTGTGCTTAGGCCGTGTGATCGATTAAATTTTCATAATTTTTCATAAAATAGGTGCAGACTTCACACGGCCAGGGCACACGCCCGTGTTTGAGGCCGTTCCGTCCACACGGCTGAGACACACACCCGTGTCTCTGCCTATGTGCTCATTACTGAGCATTCTGTTTTGCAACGATTAAGGTGCAGGGGACACACGGCCAGAAAACACGCTCATGGGCAAGCCGTGTGTCACACACGGACTAGACACACGCCCGTGTGTCTACCCGTGTGGACAGACACAAGGCTATTTATCAAGCCATTTTGTCACCCTTCCATGCACATACCTACACAACAAAACATAACACCAATCCAAGCATATACGTTCAACCAAATCAGCCACAACCAAGGCAGCAACACTCATTCATATAATTATCAACTCAAGCATGCAAATTCCCACATCCATGATAAGCATCATCATATGTATATATACTTAAACAATATTAGCCAGTTTCAATGGCCATTTACAAAATGAATTATCAACCATCAGAAGCCAACACATTTGGCCAAATCAATTATGACACATAAAAAAATGACCAAGTCCCTATACATGCCATAACTCAAAATTTTAAATTCATCGGTACCCAATATGATATGTTGATAGTGTGAGTGAATCTCCGACAGTCTCCGATCCCTGAGCTAGCTTGGTGAAAACAGGGGAAAAGAAAGGGGGGTAAGCTTCAAAGCTTAAGTCTTTCACAACTTTAACATTTCTGTTGAACTTCCCGTTGAATCACTTGGAATACTAAAGGATACTCGGGACATCTCGCATTCACAGTACCATACCAATGCCATATCCCAGATATGGTCTTACATGGGATCTCATATTGATGCCAATAGCCCAGCTATGGTCTTACACGAAGTCTCATATCGATGCCATATCCCAGATGTGGTCTTAGCTATGGTCTTACATGAAGTCTCATATCGATGCCATATCCCAGATGTGGTCTTACATGAAATCTCAATAACCCTAATGTCATGACATTTGTATCCTAACTATTCCTAAGGTTCAACTGGGATTTTCTCGCTTGTCGAACTTTGTAGATTATGTTCAAGGAGTCGATCATAATTTATACAATATTAAACCATTTAGAACATAAATAAAATAATGCATTATTTACATACGAACTTACCTCGACACAAAAATAGTAGGAATGGGACCTAATCGTCAAATACTTTGTTTTTCCCCTAATCTAGGTCCAAACCTCTTTTCTCTTGATCTATAATAGCAAATTTAACTCATTTATTATTCACATTATTCAATTCAGTCCAAAAATCACATTATGAAAAATTTACATTTTTGCCCCTAAACTTTAACATATTTACATTTTTGCCCCTAGGCTCGAAAAAGGAAATCTATTCAATTTCTTCGATTCCCAAGCCTAGATGATACTCTTTTATACTTATAGCAGTCCACAATTTTCATTTAATCACACTTTTACATATATTTTATAATCTTTGTACAAATAGGTCCTTTTGACATTTTCTTCAAAAACCACCTAGCAAAAGTTGTTTATCACACATCAAACATGAATATTCCACCATCAGACATCAAAATACACAAAGATGCAATATGGTTCAAACCCTAGACCTTGGTTATTCCTTAAATTAATGGTAGAAATAGATAGATCAAGTTACAAGTATCTCAAAAACTTGAAAATCATTAAAAACGGGACTAGAATGGACTTACAATCGAGCTTGGAAGCTTGACAAACCCTAGCTATGTCCCCCTCTTGTAAATTTTGGCAAAAGGGTTGAAGATGAAAAAAATTGGCTTTTAATTTGATTATTAATTCATTTAATTAGCAAAATGACCAAAATGCCCCTAACTTAAAACATGAAAATTCTCTTACTCCATATCCATTTTTGTCCACTAACTTAACCAATGGTCTAATTACCATATAAGGACCTTCAGTTTAAAATTTCATAGCAATTAGACACCTCTAGCATGTAGAACTCAACTTTTGTACTTTTTACAAATTAGTCCTTTTGACTAAATTGAGTGCCCAAACGTCAAAATTTTCGAACGAAATTTTCACAAAATCATTCCATGAAACTGTATACCATAAAAATATAATAAAAATAAATCTTTCTACATCACCGAAACCACTGTTCCGACTAGGCCAAAAATCGGGCTGTTACAATCATGTCACATGGCCATGTGTCACATGCGGCTGAGACACACGCCCGTGTCTTAGGTCGTGTGGACAAGAAATAGGTCATTTTCCAGCCATTTCTCTCATCCAGAACATGTTCATACATACAAGTCATTTGCACCTATTTCAAGCATTAAAAAATGTACCTAAAAGATGCATATTACAACTACATCAATATGGTATTTATCTATGCAACCAATATGCCCAAAAGGCACTTCAAAAGCAAGCACTCAACTTAACAACACATATGTATAACTGATCACCCTACTACCATTTTAAAACATACAATAATTATCTTATACCATGTCATTAGATCTCATCATTTGAACCATTGTTTTCATGCATCCCAAATACACATATTTTTAACTTATATATATTAGACCATATTTCAGCCATATATATTTAACTTAATTCCATACCATGTTATACCATAATTGACCATAAGGTAAATTCACATTCAAACATACCAAATGGGTCATAATTCAACCAATTATACTTGACTAAATTTCATATCAAATCATGCCCTAAATGATCATTTTGCAAACATGCCAACACTTACCACATTGGCCATAAAAACCATGCATCAATTTGATCATATAAACACCAACCATTAAGCATCAAAGTGCCGAAAGCACACCAACCATCAAGGCATCAAAATAACATATGTTTCACAAATTCAAAGCAATATTACATGCCTTTATCATTAACTAAACATTAGACATAGTCCACCTATACATGCCATTATAACCACAACCAAAGCATCAAAATCTACCGATAAAATCGATGGATAGTGTGATGGATCTCTGACTAGCTTCCAACCCAATCGAGCTTTCGATAATCAGTAAAGTAAGAGAAAGATAACCACATAAGCAATAAATGCTTAGTATGCTCGTAAAAAAATAAACATAGCATTCCATTTCAATAATGAACATTATAGGTTAAATATAAACCTATACCAATGCCTCAGTATTTTTCGAACCATAATCGTTAACTCACAATAGAATAAGTCTATCAACACCATATATATACTTATCATTCCTAGCATAGTAGGATTTCATATGATTTTGAACCCTTCCATTTACATACTTTAGCTTAAATAACAACATCAATTCATTAATTATCATATTTGTTCATGAACTTGGTATATTCATCCATGACATACATAAAATTCACACATACAAGTACATCTTTTAACTCATCATTCCCTTTTGTTTCATCATATTTCATTTCAACTATGGACTTACAAATTTCATTACCTTGTCATACTCGTTTCCCTTGCATAATACAATACAAAAGCATAACATCAACCATGACTACGAGCTAGTGCATTTAATATAGCTTTTTTGAAATCAACTACATGATAAATGATTTAATAAGAAATTACATACTTTTAATTTATACCACCTTTCCATGTTCATAAGCATATTACTAATTGAACACTTACCATTTCAATGTATTTCATTAAGACTAAGCATGATATAATCCAATCATAAGCTTGGTAGAAGCCTAAGCATCATCCACAACTCATGTTAGAACACCAACTCATAAATCAATTGAAACAACATAAGGTAAGTCATATACATGAACAACATCATTTCACATCTTCAATTTTATGAGCGTAAACATTTTTTCATTGAACATTACCTTTTCATTCCTTTTCATAAATTCATGACATAAGTTACTTGAATACTTACCGTTCATTCCCTTTTTATGCCTGTTGAACCACTTAGAATAATAACGGATACGTGGGAAAGCTCACACAAAGTGTGCTAAACATATAGTCATAGCTCACACGAGCTGTAAAATGGGCCTGCTCACACATCTGTCGGTCGTAATGTAAGCTACATGATGCTGCTCACACAAGCTTTTGAGTATCCACAAGTAATGCCGGACCTCAACCATCAGTTGGACATTCAAGACTAGCACCCAAAACATGGTAACTTGGGTTTGCTCACACAAGCTGTCGATCGGAATGTAGCTACACGGTGCTGCTCATACAAGCTGTCAAGTATCCGCAACACATGCCAGAACTCAACCACTGATAGGACATTCAGGACCAACACCCAAAACATGGTAACCCTAATGACATGTCATTTGTATCCTATATATTCCTAAGGTTCAAACGGGGCTCGATAGTCGTCGTACATCATTGAATTTCCATAGTTTCTTGACAAGATAAATTGCATAATAACATATATATTTATTCTATCACAATAGAATCACATACTAACATTCACTTAATCAGCATTATATAGAATTCAGTTCATACTGACTTACCTGGCTAAATTGTAGAATTGTTAAAGTACATAGGCATTTTGGTAAATTTTCCATTCTCCTCGATTTTCCACTCAATCTTGATCTAAATTAATAATTTTATTCAATCTATTAATTTAGGCAGTAAAATAATGTATTTTATGCAATTTAGTCATTTTTTACTTTTTTACAAAATTGCCCCTAAAGTTTAACTTTTATTCAATTTAGTCATTGAGCCTAAAACATGCAAATTAAAATTTTTTAATGCCACTTGACATCATCTGAATATTCGTGGCACAAAAAATAGCCCACATTTGCAACAATTTCACATCAAATCCTTGTATATTTACTATTTCAACAATTTAGTCCCTAACTAGAAAATTCATCAAAATCACTTAAAAAAATACTTTTAATTATCAACCAACATTTCAAATTCATTTTTAACATCTAAAATCACAAGGTTCATCAATGGTAACATTCAAAATCTTTAACAGTTTCAAAATCGAAAGTACGGGTTAGCAGGACCTAGTTGCAACAATCTCAAAAACATAAAAATTATTAAAAACGGGCAAGAATTGCTTAGCATGCAAGAGGAAATCCCCATGGCTGAACCTAGCTTAAGGTTTTTAATGGACATTCAGTTGTTGAAGTTGAAAACAAGAAGACGATACTAAATTAGCCTTTTGTTTTCTTTTAACTTAATTTAATTATAAAATTACCATTTTTTCCATTGAAAAATCATCCAAATCTCATGCTTTTTGTAACACCCCAAACCCGGCCTAGACGTTATGGTCGAATCTGGCGTGTCACGTTGATATGTCTTTCGAAAATTTGACTTGTTGGTAGAAATTCGTTTCTAAGTTGAAATCTCTTTGTTAAAACTCAAATCATCTTAACCATTTACTACCATTTAAAATGTCTTTACTTTAAAAACATTGTTTGTTGCGGAAGCAATATCCAAAATGTTGCAAAAACGCGGTGTTTTGAAAACAGTTAATCTTTTTTAAAACCAGCGTTCTATCACTATCAGTTAAGTATCAAATAAATAAAGCCAAAATAACATAACTTAGGTTTAAGAGGCCTTATTACAGAATCAATAGCCCCAAAAGAAATTTAAATAAATAAGTCTAAAGCAGAACATCAGCGATCGTGTGGCCACCTCCGAGTCTCTCGCGGCTCCAAATCGTCTAAGGTGGGGGATTACCTGCGCATCAAAAAAGAAAGGGTGAGTTTACTGAAAACTTCGATGTGTAATCCCCTATCGATCGATCGGTAACAATATATGCGATGCGATGCAGGCCTTGGCCTGTTCAAGATGCTGTGTGATGTGGGCCATAGCCTATTTCAAGATATGATATGGGCCTAAGCCCAATACTGATGTCGATGCGGTGCAAATATGCAACCCACCTCAATCCAGCCAACACACCACCCGTACCAACCAACACACCATGTGGGGATAAAATCGACCCACCCAGCTAGCACACAAATATCAAAGAAAAGCTACCAGTAATAGTATCCCAAAAAGTCGCGATAGAATATATGTGGCAAAGCCACCGATGAGAGTATACTTCCTCGTAATAACATTCCCCAACCCCATGCAGTATGTCGTGTATGTAGAATGCCATGCTACAAATCAGTCATTTAAATCACAGACAAATCAGTCATTTACATCACAGACAAATCAGCCATTTAAATCACAGACAAATCAGTCATTTACCCACGAGGGGCAAAATAGTCATTTTACGCTTTGGAGGTATTACGGTCATTTTACCCTACAGGGGCATTACGGTCATTTTACTATACAGGGGCATTACTGTCCTTTTACCCTATAAGTGCATTACGATCATTTTACCTTACAAGGGCATTATGGTCATTTTACCTTACAGGGGCATTATGGTCATTTTACCCTACAGGGGTATTACAGTCATTTTACCCTACAGGGGCAGTACGATCATTTTACCCTACATGGGCATTACGGTCATTTACCCTACAGGGGCATTACGATCATTTTACCCTACAGGGGCATTACGGTCATTTTACCAGTTTGGGCCTAAGTAAACTTAGGCCCATCAGTAAGCCCACAGTCGTCTTGAGCGTCTCGAGCGACCATAGCAATACAGACAGTGCAAATTGGCCCAAAGCCCATTATGGCCTAAGCCCATGAAATCGCTCATGGCGACTTTTTCCGTCGTACGCCCACGGCTCAGTTTACCATACGAGCATTCGAACGCTCAACGCCCAACCTTTCGGCTTTTCGGCTTCGCCTTTCTACAGTCTAATCAGTGTGTGTGTACACACTTTACCGGCTTTTACGCCTATTACCGTTTGCAGAATGCGGTTACACACACATGCTTTGCGGCCGTGCTAAGATCCACGAGCACCAAACCTTGTTTGAACGAGGGTGACTTTAGTCCCCTAAGATCGCTGTTCAGAAATGATCACACGCCCTTGTTGATTTTCTATATTATAATACACAGATCTTATTAAGCAAGATCGATCACATGTGTGGCCTAAAACCACCAATATCAGCTTAAGGAATAATAAAACATATTCGGCCTAAACCCAAAGGAAAATAAGGTAACGTATTTACCTTAATTGAGTAATAGAAGAAAAGGGTTTTGATTGCCTGAGTAACACTTGCACTCCTTCACTTTTCGAGAATACCTAGAACCCAATGAACCTCCAATCGCGAGGAAGGGACAGGACCACAATCAATGAACATAAAAAGAAGTAACATTCGGCTTTTCAAAAAATAAAAGAGAATAGAATTGTAGACATAAAGAAAGACTAGGGAAACAGAAAAGGGAAAATATGAGTACCTACCGGTTTGTTACCACTCTTGCAGAACCAAAATCACAACACCAATAGGAAAAAATAAGGGAGACAATCGGCCCAAGTTGAGGGATATGGAATTCGACCAAGTATCCAATATGGAAGAACGAAGGATCAGCGTTCAGAGAATGGCTAGATAGTCTGGAAGAGGGAATAAAAGATGAGAGAAGATGAAATGGAGAGGAAAAGGAAAGCAGAGAATCGACCACCACAAATATTAGCAAGGAAAGGAATTCTATTCTCACCAGACAACAGTATTCGGCTTAAAAAAAGTATTATGGAAAGAGAAGAAAATTGAGTAAATGGAGAGAGCAGAAAAGAGAGGAAAACAAATCGCTAAACGAGGCATTGGAGGAACAAGTAAGACCGAAGGCCAAAACCCCTAACAGTAGTCGGTATAGTAACAAAAGGCAACAAAGTATGATGGAAAACCGAAATGCAGAGAACACCAAATCCCAAAACATTTTCTTCAGTTCCACACTCCCCATACGGCAAAACTCTTTTCCCCAAACCAATATTCCTTGATTTTCTTCACAATTTCCCCTTAAAAATCCTCTTTTATCTCCTCCCTGATTTTCTCCATATAAGACTTATTCAAACTCCACCTTGCAGAGTTTTAGTCAAACTCTACTACTCATACAACGAGAATGTAAAATAAATACTCCTTTGTGCATCATGAGACTCGAACTTGAGCTCCCTTGCAGTCTTAAACACGCGACTGCCACTGGACTACAAGCTCAACTTGTGTCATAATTCCGCCATAATTTCTTTTAAAGCCTACATGCTAACCAAGGTTCACTTAAGAGAAAATCAGAATTTTGCAAAAGCCAGGGCTTGAACCCAGGACTTCTCAGACACTCCCAAACACTCCTAAATCACTTAACCATCAAAGCAACAATCAATTATGTCATTTTCCTGCACACATAAACTTTTATGTGTTCCCACGCTCAAGACCTATTTTCTTCTAGGCCCAAATTCAGGGCGTTACACTTTTAGTTGCCCAAAACCGCCCAATAAATTCTTAAATGGTGTAATTACCATTTAAGTCCCTTTTTATTTATTCAATAAACCATTTAATAACTCAAATCAAATAGTGATCAAATTTTACATCTTTTACGATTTAGTCCTTTTTAAATAATTAACTATCGAAACGTTAAAACTTTTCAACAAAAATTTAACACCGCCTCAATGACACATTTTAAATATTGATAAAAATATTTATGGCTCAGTTTATAAAAACGAGGTCCTAATATCTCATTTTCTAAAACCACTTGACCTTAAGGTTTTACCACTTGAACTTAATTTATCATTCGAATAGCCTAAATTACCATATCAAAAATATTTTAAAAACCATAATCGAATTGTAAATATTAAATAATAATATTTACGAACTTACTCGTCGAATTTGGTGGCCCCGAAACCACTGTTTTTGACAGCACTAAAAAATGGGCTATTACACCGGGAGTAAAACGTAAAATTTCAGAGTTTGTACCAAGATGTCTGGTAAGTTAACATGTCAAAGTTGAATATCATGTTTTGTTCGGGTTATTACGGCTTGTTTTGATTTCTGAATGGATATGAAGACGGATCACAATGAATTCCGTATCTGAATTATCTTTGATGGTGTGAAAGAGAGAATCGCTCTAGGCACTTATTTTTAGACTAATAAAATCGACTCAATTTTTTTAGATTAGAAGAAGTTACTCACTTGAAAGCTAGTTGAGTTATATGTATCCGAAATTCATGAAGCTATGGTGCATATAGACGAATAGTTAGAATGGGTAATTCAGATTGAAGAGAACATATTACAGTGTTGTATCATCTAGTTCAATTGTGCAAGAACAAGCTACTTAGGATAGTTTTGACTTATAAAATTGAAGAATATATGAGAAATAGTAATGAAAACTATTATAAGGTTAGAAATTTCAAGGAATAAATTTTCTAAGACGGGGAGTTGTAATAGCTCGATTTATAGTAGCATTGGAAACAATGGTTTAGAGACCACAAAATCAACAAGTGAATCCATAAATATTATTATGTAATATTTACAAGCAAAGTATAATATTATATTGAATTCTGGTTTAATACTTTTTCCTAAGTGAACAAATAGTTAAGTATGAGTGGTTTGTCCCTAAAGTCAAGTGGTTTTTGAAAATGAGGTATTGGGCCCTCGTTTCTATAAACTGATCCCGTAAATATTTGTATTAAATATTTATGGAGTGATTATATTGGTATATTGAAATTTGGTCAAAAAATTATGATGTTTGGGTAGTTAATTAAGGAAAAAAGACTAAATCATAAAAGCTACAAAACATAATTGCTATTAGTTTATTTATGTTAAATGGTTATGAAATTATAAATTGTTGGCCTTAATAGGTAATTATACCATATTTAAAGATAGTGGATGGTTTGGTTTGGTTTAGTAAGGATTTTTTGTTAAGTAAAATGGGTAAAAAGGTAATTTAATTATTAATTAATTAAAAAAAGATGATAATGGTTATCATTTTCCTTAATTCATTTGGCCAAAAACCAATTCCACCATGAACAAAAACCCAAAGCTTTTCGCCAAGTTTAAACCACCTTGCATGGTATGTAATTTTTATCTGTTTTTAGTGATTTTTATGTTTTTGATATCGTTTTAGCTTAATGTAGCTAAATTGGGGATTAATTCATAGAATTGTTAATTGTTTAGAATAATTCCATTGTTGAGTTTGAGATGTTTATGATGTTTGATGGTAGATTTATATGCTTGATAGCTAAATAGGACTATTTCGTGAAGTAGTTTAAATGAATTTAATGTTTAAGGATTAAATTGCTATAATAGTAAAATTTTATGAAATTATTTTTAAAAATTGATGCATGTGGGGTGTATGGGGACTATATAGAAATCAGCTAGAATTGATTTGGATGGGTTGTGATAGATTTGAAAGTTTCGGGTTTAGTGACTAAATTGAATAAAAGGTAAAAGTTTTGGGTAAAAGTGTTTTAATTGGTTACTTGAATTAAAATTTTTATTTAGATAAAGAAACAAGTCAACGAAACAGTAATCGTGGAAAAACGAAAATTAGCGGAATAAACCTCAGTGTCACGTTTATAGTCGTTTTTTACTAGGTAAGTTCATGGTTTAAAAATTAAATTAATTATTGTTTTGGTAATTTAATATATATGTGATGATACAGTTCGTTGGTTGAAATACGAGTAAGACCATAGCTGAAAGATGCTATAGCATCATGAATCAAATAAGCAAGACAATAGCTGAAAAACGCTATGACATCACGATTCAAATGTGTAAGAACATAGTTGAAAACACTATGACACTATACCAGAAATGTAACAACCTGTTTTTAGTGAAATCGAAATAGTGATTTTGAGACCACAAATCTGACATGAAAATATTTATTTTATTATTCATTTAATGTCTTTGTTGTGTTAGTAGTATCGTTTAAAAATTTCGCTAAGAAAATTTGATGTTTACATGCTTAATAAAGTGAAAAGGATTTAATTGCAAAAGGTGCAAAAGTGGAATGCTAGTAGTTAAAGGTATCTATTAGTTAAGAAATTAATTTGTTAAGGGACATAAATGGTAAATAGACCATTCATATAGTTAATGGACATATATGGGCATAACTTAAGTGATTTTTGAAGTTAAAAACAAAGGTTAATTTAGTAAATTAATAAATTCAACATAAATCCAATAAAAGAAAAAAAAGTGAGCATCTTTTTCAAGCTTTTACTCCACCAAAAATATGAAAGGAAATAGCCATTTTTGGAGCTTAGGTTTCGGCTAAGGCTATAACCTTGCAGTAAGTGATTTTTTTACTCGTTTTTAATGATTTCTATGTTTTCGAGATCATTGTAGCTTAATCTAGCTAGCTCAGGGACGAATTTGCAAAACTATTAAAGGATTAGGGTTTTTCCATTAACATGTTTGCATGATATTTGAAGTTTAATGAATGTTTATGAGTCCTTATTGATAAATAAACAAGTTTTGTAAAGTCATTTTGATGAAAATTTTAAGGGACTTATTTGTAAAAATAGTAAAACTACATGGTGAATGTAACATCCTAAAATTCGGGATTTTATGTTTTGCATTATACCATGCGTTAGGCTAGTTAAAAATGTTAGTTGAGTATGTTTAGGGGCCTTGAGAAGGCTTGGGGTTGAGTTGGGCCTTAGCAAAATTTTTGTGTTTAAGCACTTTAAGGAGGGAAGGTAAGTGGCGTCAAGACTTAAGGAAATAAGTGTGTATTTTGCTAGCACAAGTGGAGCTAGTAGCAGAGTGGAGTGGCGTCACATGAAGGAGCTAAAGGGGTGGAGTTCGAATCCCACCTATTGCAACTTGTTTTGGGATTTAAATTTTTGTCTTTGTTCAAGTAATTGATGGTAAGTGTCGTGCTTTAAAGAAGGAAAGGAAGACTTTTTATTGATGGAAAGAACACTATGGAGGAAGGTAAGGAGAAGATCAAGGAGAAAATAAGGAAAGAAGTAAAGGAGAGGAGTAAGAAGGGGATATGTTGGCCGAATCTTAGGGAAGTGTATAGGGAAAGAATTTTTGGTCAACCATGACCTTTTTGGGTGAATGAGGCACGCGGTTTTGGTAGGGGAAATTTGGGAGCCGATTTTCTTATGGTCTTTGTGCAAGTTTTGTGCATGAAATGCTTTTAATCTTTATAACATTTTGGTGCTCTTTTTCCAACCTTTTTCCTTTGTTTCCGAAACACTCAAATCATTTTGTCCATCTTTCCTTTGTTTGCCGAAACACTCAAGCCTCTTTGCTCATCTTTTCCTAGGTGTTGGCTGAAACTTTTTGACATCTCTTTTTCTATCTCTTTCTTTCTTTTTCATCATTTCTTTAACCATTTTCTCTTCTTCTTTAGTCAATATTTGGATGGCCGAATCTTCTTTGTTCACTTTCCTTCAATAGCCGAACCTTTTATCACTTAATCTCTTTTTCATTTTTTTTTGTGTGTTGAACACTCTCTTCTTTGACCGAATCGGTAAGTGGTTTCATTCTCCTCTTTTCATTTTCTTTTCATTTTCTTTTCTTCATGGCCGAATATGTGCCCTTATCATTGGAGGGTTCTTTAAACCGAAACATCTCTCTCTCCTACTCTCTCATATCGTGATCATCTCTTTTTCGTAGTGTTCTAGTGGGTGGCCGTATATCACATCCTTGTCGACTCATTCGTAGCCATAAGTCCAATCGGTGGAAGTCGGAGCTATTATTGTTAAGGGACTAAACTACTCGTTTTCTCTACTCGTTGGTTCTTCGGAAGTAGTGGTAAGCCAAATCCTATCCCTAAACAACTACTCTCTCATAGTAGTAATTTACTGACCGAGACTTTTTCAATGGAGGCAAGTGGTAACGATTTGAAAGGAAAATCGATAGGAGGACAAAAAGGTAGTGGACTTGCAATCTCTACTCCCAAGTTTAAGCGTAAAGCGGTATCGGCAGTTTGAGATTTCCCACCGGGTTGTGGACCATCATCCGGTGAGAATAGACAAATCGTGGTCGTTCACGATACTAAGGGTAAGCATTTTAGATCGTTGATTTAGATTTGGATTAAGAAAAATCTCTTATGTTAGTTAATCGAGTATTATGGTGATATAGGTGCCGACGATCAAGAAGGTTTAGTTCTTACCGTAATCAGGTGTGTAATCTCACACCGAAATCCCGTTGATTCATGACTCACCATTATGTTGGAAGAATAGATCGTTGTATTGGGTTAAATGATGTTAATTTTAAGATCTGTCAAAATCGGTATTAATTTTTTAAATTACGAAAATGCCCCTATGGGCTGATTTACGAAAATGCCCCTATGGGCTGATTTACCAAAATGCCCCTAAGGGCCGATTTGCTATAATGCTTAAATGGGCCGAACTATGAAAGTGCCTTAATGGGCCGATTCACCGAATTAATTCACTAGATTAATGGTTGTTGTATATATGTGGATATTTTATTTTATTTTGTATGATACATTTTCATATATTGCATGGGATGGGATAAATTGTATGGAGAGCAGGTGTAGCTGGTGGCATTGCCACAAATCTATTTATTATTGTGCTTAATTATGTTTTTGGTGGCTTGACCACAAAAATACTATACTCTAGCAACTTAGTCGCAATTTTGGTGTGAGCGGGGGGGTGGGTTGACTTGATCCCCACGGTGTGATTGGTGGTCGAGGTGTGATGGATGGATTGGGTTGGGTTGCATACATTTACTTCATTTAATTATTGTTATGTAAATGGGCTTAGGCCCAAGATTATGCTATGCGGTTCAGGCCGATGGATGACTGTAAGGGGATTATACACTGAGTTCTAGTAACTCACCCCTTTTTCTTAACCCTTGCAGGTAATGCTCAGTAATGAGGACTTTGGCCCATGGATGACTTAGTGGAGGCCATACTTTGGAAATAATATTTTCGAACCTTAGTAAATTTCGTTTCCGCTTTATTTCGTTACTCTTACTATTTTGGGTTTAAAGTTGTAATAAGGCCTCTGGGATTTTTATTTTGTTTTATGTTTGACGTATTTATTATCTTCCATGAATTGATTTAAACGGGGATTTTCTAAAATCATAAACAACGGTTTTTCTTAAAATTTATCAACAAACGGATTTCATAATAAATATGTACAAATAATTTAACATGGATTTTTCCTGCAAGTTATCAATAATATTTTCAAAAGTCACGGTTTTAAAAGATCACTAGTTCAATTATTGATTCTTCAATCAACCATTCAAAATTAGTAATATTTTTATCAAATATTTCTAATCAAATTTGTTTTCTTAAATTTTAACCTAATAACAGCATCTTTAGTAAGAATCACAAGTTCTTTACTCATTTTCTTCATGTGACATGCCAGATCTGGTCATACCGCTTGGGCCGGGTTTGGGGTGTTACAGTGAAATTGTGAAATGATGAATTGTATGAGTTAATATGTGTTCATAATAAATTTGGCTAGCATGGGTTAAGGATGAAATTGCGTAAATTTCCATTTACAAGCTTAAGGACTAAATTGTAAAGAAGTTAAAATATTAGAGGCTAAATTGTAATTATGCAAAAATATAAAGTATGGAGTGAATTGAATGATAAATTTATTAAATTGATTGAATTTGTATATTTAGATCAAGGTAGACCTCGTACAGATTTAGGTCGGGGTAAAGCTAAAGCTTCAGATTACTCGACTCGGTTTCTATGCCTTAATTATCGAGGTAAGTTTGTATGATTAAATACTTCTTTAATGTTATTATAATTTATATGTTAATATGTTAAGTGCTATGTAAATTGAATGGTAAAAATCCAATGATGCCATGATGTCTATCGAGCCCCATTTGAACCTTAGGAATTCTTAGGATACGAATGACATGTTACTAGGGTTTTCATGTTTCGGATTCTGGTCATGAATGTCCTACCGATGGTTGAGATCATGAATTTGTTTTGGATACTCCACAACTCATGTGAGCAGTATCGTGTAGCTTACATTTCGACCCACAACTCGTGTGAGCAGGCGCATTTCACAACTCGTGTGAGTAATGATGTAAAGGAAAGGAAAGGTTACGGTTATATGTTTAGAACATTTCGTGTGAGCTATCCCGTGTATTTGATGATATTCTAAACGGTTCAACGGGCATGAAAAGGAAAGGAAACGATAAGTGTTCAATATGAACCATGATATGTATTTATGAAAAAATTTGAAATGGTGAGTTACATGGAAAGTATGTTATGTTAAGGAAGATGATGCATTCAAATTAATTACGTTCATGTGTAATGGCTTACCCATGCTAAAATCATGTGGACTATGTTTGAGTATGCTAACATGTGTTGTTGTTGGTTCTTAGGCTTGTGCCAAGCTTATGGTTGGATTGTATTATGCATAAATTTAATGTAATGTAATGAAATGGTAAGTTATGTTTTATGTTTTATGAACTTACAAGGTATTATATGCTTACGTAGTTTTCTTTCCTATGTTTTATAGATAATCGGAAGCTCATTCGGTTTGGAAGCTCGTCAGAGACTCATCATACTATCACAGGGATATATCGGTAGATTTCAATGTTTTGGCCACGGTTATAATGGCATGTATAGGAAACTTATGTTTAAAGTTTGAGTTGAACGCTAAGTGTTTAATTTGGTATGTATATATGTTAGTTGTTTTGAACCATTTGAAAATGTTTAGTTTTGTGTCACTTAGGTGGTTTTGATGCATGAGAATAATGGTCGATATGGTAAAGTTATTTTGATATGGTATGGATCTAGTATGGTATGTTTTGATATGTGGTCAATTGTGGAATGTTTGGTATGGAGATAAGTTAGGTGTGTATGGTTAAGATATGGACAAATATGCACATTTTTAGATATGTTGATGTTTGATGATTGAGGTGTCTTATTGGCATATTGGTTCGATGTATTTTTTATCTTTGAATAGTTTTGTTTATACAGGTTTTGAGCATGTTTTAAAGCCTTGATCATGTGTACAAATGTACTTAGGTTTATGCTAGAGATGAGTGAATGAAATGGCTTGTTTTTGGCCTATTTCTTGTCCACACGGCCTAAGACACGAGTGTGTGTCTCAGCTATGTGTGACACATGGCCATGCGATACGGTCGTGTGTCCCTTGTAGGTTTTAAAGGTTACTGTAACATCCCGATTTAGGGCCTAGTCGGAACAGTGGTACGAGACCACAAATCCGAAGTAGTGAAATGAGTTTTGAGGTTTAAGATATGTTTGCATGATAGTATGAAAGTTTCATGTAGAGATTTTATGAAATTCTCATTGAATGGTCCATTAGGACTAAATTGCAAAAGTTGCAAAATTTGAGATTCTAGAAGCTTTTAGTATGAAATAGCTTTGGATTATTAATTAGAAGTCCTTAAATAGCAATTTGCCCAAATTATAATTTTTGGACAAAAATGGACATGAGTTAGAAATTTTGAAAGTTTAGTGAGAAGGGCATTTTGGTCATTTATCAATTAAATGATTAAAAAGGGACAAAGATGACAAAAATCTTATTCATCTTATTCCCCTTGTGCCGAAAATTAGAGAGAGTCCATAGCTAGGGTTCTTCAATTTTTTGAAGCTTGCTAGTAAGTGCATCCTAGCCCCGTTTTTAATATTCTTCGTATTTTTGGAGTCCTCATATTATGAATTAGCTATTTATAGCTATAAGTTGAGCTAGAATTCATGTTCATAAATCTACCCATGTATGACATGCTTGTAAAATGATTTTTTATGAAAGATTATGAGAGTTTGATGTTAGATAAACATCTTTTCCTAAAAGAATTTCATGAAAAATGCTAGTAAGGACTAGTTTGTAAAAGTTGTGAAATTTGTCATACATGATAGAAATAGTGAGAATTGATTGTTGCTATAGTTAAGAGAATGAATCAGGTAAGCATGAAGTTCACGAAAGTTGAATAAAAATCACTTTACGAGCCTTGGGGAAAAAGTGTAATTATGAGGAAGTTTAGGGGCAAAATGGTAATTTTTCTGAAGTATGAGTTAAGAGTCAATTTAGTCAATGTGTGTATTAAATGAGCTAAATTATTATTATAGATCAAGAAAAATGAAGCCCGGATCGAAACCGAGGCAAGAACAAAGTCGAGGACTAAATTGTATTTCTACATACATTTTGTACATTGAGGTAAGTTTGTATGATTTCTAAGCTTTATGATTAATATCATTGAATTGCTTAGTATGATGTAGAAAATATCTTAATTCCATGAGATTTTTGATGCTATGCTAAACAAAGAAATCAATGAGATTAAGTATGAGAAAGTCCCGATTGAAGTTGAATTACTTAGGATACTCGATCTATCATATGAGACAAGGAAACCCGTATAAGACCAAGCCAAGGCATGGCATCAGCAATCAAGCAAGTTATCATGTAAGACCAAGACAAGTCTTGGCATTGAAGAGATTATGAGATGAAGACCCATATAAGCCCAAGCCAAGGCATGGCATTGGTGAGTCTCCATGTAAAAATGTCATGTAAGTCCAAGACAAGTCTTGGCATTGAAAAGCTATCATGAGATAGAGATCCCATGTAAGTCCAAGCCAAGGCTCGACATTAGCCCGTTCATTAGTAAAGATACCAAGTAAGACCATGTCAAGACATGGCAATGGTAAGTTTCTAAAGGAACACACAAGGAAGACTTCGTGTAAGTCCATGTCAAGACATGGCATTGATACCAAGTTCAGAGATCCCATGTAAGACCATATCTAGGGTACGGCTTTGGCATCGAGATATTTTGTGAGATGAGATTCAGTATCCTAGGTTATTCATAGTAATTCATCGGACAAAAGAGTAAAGAATAAATGAGAAAGCAATAAAGTTAAGCAAGTAAAGCTATCATCAAAGTATGTTATTCATAGTGAACTAAGAGTATTATTCATGTTATGAATGATGAAGTTAAGATCATGATTATCTTAACAAAGTATGCTAATCTATATGATTAAGTGATACAGGTACCTTGTTTACCTTACAAACACGAGACTAGTAAGTACCATGATAAGTGTAAGAATCATTGAGAGTAAGTAAGCTCAAGCATGTGAATTTAGCAATGCCTTTGCTTATGATGAATGAGTATGTTAAGTATATGTATTTATATACGTTTTTATATGCATTACATGCAAACTTACTAAGCGAAATGCTTACGTCCTTAATTCTTTGTTTCCATGTAGTCCCGCCAAGCTAATCTCGTGGATCATCGTCATCGGAGCTCGGAGCACACAATCAATCGCTATTTTAGTATAGCCAAGTTGTTTATATTAAGTATGGCATGTATAGGAAGCATTTCATTTTGAGTTATGTTTTAGAATTAGCCAAAGTGTTGGCTATCAAGCTTAGTATTCTTTTTGTATATGGCCAAAGAGATGGGTCATGAATGATTAAGTATGTATGTTTTTATCTATCAATGAAGTATGCATCCTTGTTCATGTTAGATGTAATACTTGAGTTATTGAATTGAGTATTGGATTGATCTTGATATTAGGGTGCCAATTGGCTTGGAAGATAGCCTCTAGGTGCCCACATGGATAGATACACGGGCGTGTGTCTAAGCCGTGTGTCCCCTGTACATTAGTGTTCTAAGTTAGAATAGACCACGGTCTAATCACACGACCGTATGTTTAGGCCGTGTGTGACACACGTTTAGCACATGGACGTGTGCCCTAGCCGTGTGAAGTCTGCACCTTGCACTTGTAAATTAAATTACCACACGGCTGAAGTACACGGGCGTGTGTATGGACCGTGTGGATAAGTCAGAATGCTAAAGTTTAGCACACGGGCCAAAGCCACGGGCGTGTCAAGGCCATGTGAAATTAGTCAGTGTCGCCCACGGGTGGAAGACACGGGCATGTCTTAGGGTACACGGGCGTGTCCCAAGTCACATGGGCGTGTGACCCCTGTTTTGAAGAAAAGTTCCCGATTGAGTTCCGAAAGTTTCCGAATAGGTGTTTAAGGCCTCGTAGGCCCATGAAATGTATGTTTTTATTAAGAAAGAGAAGTTTCTATTTTGAAACAAAATTTTATAGCCCGTAAGTTCATGTTTCCTTAAGTTGAAGTATGGTAATGTCTCGTATCCAGTCCCAGTCTCGGACTTGGGTATGGGGTGTTACAGTTGCATTTCAAATGTTACACTGCCTGGCACACGGGCATGTGAGGCCATTTCAAATGTTACACGGCCTGGCACATGGGCGTGTGGCTTGGCCGTGTGACCTAAGTCAAATATTTACACGGGCACGGACATGGGCTGGGACACGGCCATGTGTCCCTATTTCGATTGTTACACGGCCTGAGACATAGGCGAGTGTCTCAGCCGTGTGACTCACACGGCCGTATGACCCCTGCAATATGAAGTTTTCTAACTTTTTCCTTAATGTTTTAAATGTTCTCCATTTAGTCCCAAATCATTTCTAAAGTGTTTCTAAGGCCTTCAGGGCTCGAATAAGGGACAATATGATTATGCTTGAATGGATTATGCTATGATTTATGAAATGTGTAGAGATGAATGTTTTTAAGTTATATTTTTACGGTAATGCTATGTAACCCTATTCCGGTGAAGGATACGGGTTAGGGGTATTACATTTAGTTGTATCAGAGCTATGGTTTAGGCAATTTTAGGACTAAACATAGTATGTAAGAGTCTACAAATACATGCCATTATATAACCTATGATAGTGTGATAACTCTTAACTCAATTTTTACTATGTTCTCATATAGATACAATGTCATCCAACCGAGCTGACTCTGAGGAAGATGAGAGTAACGAGCAAGCCTCCTTTAATAGGGCAGCATCAAGAGGAAGTAGGCCCGTATCTGAGGGCCGGGGAGGAGAGGCTAAGAAGCCTTTTTGCAAATGATGAACGAATGGATTACTGAGTTCGTACAAACGAACCCGATGGTTTAACGACCTTCACCCTACCTATTTCCCAGCCGATGCTCGTAGTTCCCCAGGGTTTGGAACCAACTCGAACAAGCAAGCCTCTAGTTAATAAAATTCATAAATATGGGGCTGAAGAGTTCAGAGGTACAGCTAAAGATGATCCGAAAAAAGTTGAGTTATGGTTAAAAAATGCTATTAGGGTTTTCGACGAATTATCTTGTATACCAGCTGGATGTGTGAAATGTGTTGTATCCTTACTGAAAGATTTAGCCTATCAGTGGTGTAACACTCTAGTTTCGGTTGTACTGAGAGATCAGATTAATTTGGAGTTGTTCTAGACAGAGTTTCCAAAGAAATACGTGAGTCAGAGGTTTCTTGATAGGAAACGTAAATAATTTCTTGAGCTGAAACAGGACTGGATGATGGTATCGAAATATGAGAGGAAATTTCTTAATCCTGTTACAAATGTGAATCTCTAGATCACTTCACCCGAGATTTCCTTGAGCTAGATGAGAAAGATAAAGTTCAGAATGTGAGACCAAGTAACACGTCGAATAGAGGTAGACCACCTAGAATTGCCGGAAACGTAAGTGGTAGTAGAGGGGCAATAAAGGATTCAGCTGTGAGATCCAAGGCCAGAGCACCTGTTAGAGCCTACGTTATTCACACTCGCAAAGAAGCGTCATCTCCAGATGTTATCACCGGTACTTTCACTCTCTATGATATTAATGTGATTGCATTGATAGATCCAGGATCAACTTATTCTTATATATGTATGAATTTAGTATCTAGTAAGACTTTGCCTGTAGAGTCTACTGAATTTGTGATTAGAGTATCGAACCCCTTAGGCAAATGTGTTTTGGTTGACAAAGTCTGCAAGAATTTTTCGCTAATGTATCGGGATTTCTATTTTTCAGCTAATTTGATGTTGTTGCCATTCAATGAATTTGATGTGACTCTGGGTATGGATTGGCTAATGATGCATGATGCTATAGTGAATTGTAGACGAAAGGTAATTGAACTGAAATGTTAGAATAGTGAGACTATTAGAATTGAATCTGATGATTTGAATAGTTTTCTAGTTGTGATTTCGTCTATCTTAGCTCAGAGATTTGTGAGAAAAGGGTGTGAAGCTTATCTTGCTTATGTACTTGATACAGAATTGACAGAAACAAAGATTGAATCAGTATCAGTTACGTGCGAGTATCCAAATGTATTTCCCAAAGAGTTACCGGGTTTACCACCTATCAGAGAGGTTGAGTTTGGTATTGAATTAGTACCAGGAACAACGCCAATATCAATAGCTCTGTACAGGATGGCTTCGATGGAGTTAAAAGAATTGAAAGCTCAGTTGCAAGAGTTGAAAGATAAAGGTTTTGCTAGACCGAGTTTCTCTCCCTGGGGTGCATCGGTGTTATTTGTGAAAAAGAAAGATGGCACTATGAGAATGTGTATAGACTATCGACAGCTCAACAAAGTGACGATCAAGAGTATATTCCCTTTGCCACGAATAGATGATTTGTTTGATTAGTTAAAAGGGGCAATAATGTTTTCGAAAATTTATTTGAGATCCGGTTATTACCAGTTGCGAATTAAAGACTCATATGTACCAAAGACTGCATTTAGAAAAAGGTATGGACACTACGAATTTCTTGTTATGCCTTTTGGACTAACAAATGCACCTACTATTTTTATGGACTTGATGAACCAGATTTTCAGGCCTTACTTAGATCAATTCGTAGTTGTATTTATTGATGACATTTCGATTTACTCTTGTGATGAATCTGAGCATGCCGAGCATTTGAGAATCGTGTTACAAACTTTTAGAGATAAACAATTGTTTGCAAAGTTCAGCAAATGTGAGTTTTGGCTATGAGAGGTTGGTTTTCTGGGACATATAGTTTCAGCCGCGGGTATCCGAGTTGACCCGAGCAAAATTTATGCGATTATAGATTGGAAGCCTCCGAGAAATGTATCTGAAGTCTGTAGTTTTCTAGGACTAATCGAGTAAAATGCAAAAGTTGCATTCTACTTGTTAAAGGTGTCAAATAGCTTTGCCTTTTAAATATGATGGCCTTAAATGGTAATTAGACCATTTTAAATGTTAATGGACATTGATGGCCATACCGAAGCTGAAGAGCTTAGTAAAGTAAATAGAAAAGCCGACTCTGAGGCTCGTTGTAATAGCCCAGTTTTAGCTAAATCAGAACAATGGCTTCAGAATCACAAATTCAATGTCAAAAAATTATTTTAATATTATTTTCAGTATTTACAGCATGTTATTCGATATGTGAGAACTTTTCGTGAGCTAATTTTATTGATTAGTTGGTTAATTCAGTAAAAAGGACTAAATCGCGTTAAGTGTAAAAGTAGAGTTCTAATAGCTAAAAGTTCTTGATAGCTATAGAACCTTAAAGTTAAGGTCTTTAAGTTGTAATTAACCCATTTGAGAGTTAATGGATGATAGTGGCATACCATTTGGTGTAATTAATAAAAATCATTAAGGTTAAATTTGTAATTAGTTAATAAAAGTTGATTAAAATAAAAATAAAATCAAATTTTGTTCATCTTTCTCTCAAATTGCCAAAAATTGAAGATAGGAAAACCATTTTAGGGTTAAAGCATTCGAAAAAACTTCAAGCTTAAACTGGTGAGTGATTTTGACTCGATTTTTAGTTAATCATGTTTTTGTGATCGTTGCATCTAGTATTAGCTAGCCCAGGGACTATTTTGCAAAACTTTTAAAGATTTTAGATGTTGCCATTGATGAATAAGCATGTTTTTTGAAGTTTCTTGATAGATTATGAATGCTTGTTGTTAGATAAACAAGTTTTGTTACGTGATTTTTGAGAAAAATGCAAAATAAGGATTAAATTGAGAATTGTGTAAAATATGTCGTTAAATATGCGAATAAATGAAAAATGTGGGTTGATATGTGTATTAGGGAAATTCGGCTAGCATATGATTGGATGAAATTGCATCAATTTGTGATATTGTGTAATAAGGACTGTAACACCCCAAACCCGGCCCATTCGTTACGACCGAATTTGAAATGCCACTGCGGAAAAACGTTTGAAGACTGATTTCACTTTTGGGAAAAACATTAAAAATTTTGTCATTTGGAAACCATGCCCAATTTAAAATTATAAATAATATAAGCTTGATAAAAATATCCAAATTAAAACTTTATTATAAGCTTTTAAAATATAAGTTGCCAAAATTAAAAGCACTTCCAAATAATAATTTAATCGTCATCTAGCTTAAACATAATAAAATGCTCAAATACTTTAACCGGGCCTTATTACAATAAACACTTAATCAAAATACTGAAAATATAACTACTTAATTAATTAAAATATCTTTCTCGCATGGAAATCGCTTTCGCATGGCCACCTTTGTATCCACTCCAACCCGGTCCAAAAATCACGATCACCGCGATGTTTAATAAAAATTGGGTGAGTCATACGCACTCGGTGTGTAATTAGTCCACTGAATTCCACCCACATGTTAACCACATATTAACTCATATATCAGATATCAATTATCAAATTCACATGTTATCACATTCTGGGCTTGGCCCATATTCATATCACATTCATCTAATAGGGTAGTTAACCACATAATTTCCACATACTGGGCTTAGCCCATTTCCACACTGATCCATATTCATATACTGGGCTTTGCCCATTTTTACATTAATCCACATATCATATTGGGCTTGGCCCATTTCCACATATGTTCACATATGAAATCATGCAATTATGAAGCCCAACCCAAACCTAGGGTCCATCCGCTACACACCCCCTTATCCAAATTTACCACACACCGGGGATTATCAAATCACCCTCTCCTTTTCACTCTAAAGGCAATCACTGCCGTCCACGTGCAATTAAGCACAATAATCCACAACGTGACCTCAGTCAGCACCAATCCACGACGTAGCTCAAGGCTAACATCAAAAACCACGATGGGACACATAGTCACTCATCAACCACGATATGGCACATAGCTGATATCAACCACGATGAGGCACATAGCCACTCATCAAGCCACGCGAACTAAATCATAATTAATCCACAACGTGACCTCACCAACGCGTCAATCCACGATGTAGCTCAAGGCTAACATCAAAAACCACGATGGGACACATAGTCACTCATCAACCACGATATGGCACATAGCCGATATCAACCACGATGAGGCACATAGCCACTCATCAAGCCACGCGAACTAAATCGCAATTAATCCACAACGTGACCTCAGTCAACGTCAATCCACGATGTAGCTCAAGGCTAACATCAAAAACCACGATGGGACACATAGTCACTCATCAACCACGATATGGCACATAGCCGATATCAACCACGATGAGGCACATAGCCACTCATCAAGCCACGCGAACTAAATCGCAATTAATCCACAACGTGACCTCGATCAACGTCAATCCACGATGTAGCTCAAGGCTAACATCAAAAACCACGATGGGACACATAGTCGCTCATCAACCACGATATGGCACATAGCCGATATCAACCACGATGAGGCACATAGCCACTCATCAAGCCACGCGAACTAAATCGCAATTAATCCACAACGTGACCTCGATCCAACGTCAATCCACGATGTAGCTCAAGGCTAACATCAAACCACGTACTCGAAGTACACCCGTACCTTCTTTCATATCCCAACCCATGCACATGCCACATAAAATAATGATACAATGTAATGATGCATGAGCATGTTCATCAAGCATATTATCACATATTCATATTAATAATCACATATCATCAGGTTTGGTACTTACCGGATTATCGACATACCCCTTGAGGGTATCCTTATCACAATTTCCACTGCACTAGTTAGCACATTCATAATACATACACATTTCACATACATATCATATACCCGAAAAACGGTGGGTTAATCACACACCTGATCACTTGGAGAACTATGCTTTCGATACTGATGCTATCACTAGGCGATACAACGGCTATTTGCCTACTTTCTTGTTTTGACGCTGGTCCACACCCCGGTGGCCAATCCCTAATTGCCGAGACAGATCTCTTCTTAAACTTCGGGATAGGGACCTTCCCTTTCCCTTCTTGAATGGTATTCGCCTCCATCAACACACTTAATCAGAACAATCGATTTAATCATCAATATACGAATTCTTAACCAAATATCCACAACTTATCATACTTACCGAAAGGGTCTTGAAATCTCGAAAAGCTTGATCTAATGCTTAGATCCTTAATCCCTACATTTGATTAATCACCTACTACTTTAATAAAAAGCCATTCGGCCATAAATCCAAATCCTAGTAGGATTAGTATACTTAAACTTACCTTGTTGTCGTTTGACTTAAGAATCAAGTCTTGAAATCTCTGCTATACTCTTCTTGCATTCGGCCAAGCATTGAATCAATTAAATTGGTTAGTTTTCGGCTTTTGAATAATTAATGAACACATATATTTACCAAACATGGCCTTGGCCGAATGCTATAGACACTTACCTTATGGATTTTAAATCCCGAAACTCACCGAATAACTAGGGAACACGTGGCCTATGGTGTACCTTCGGGAAAAGAACTTCTCCTTCCTTGTAGTCGACACTTAGTAAATCCCGAAAGATCTCTTCAAAGTTTCGACAACAAGATATTAATGGGGTTAGTCCTAGATTTCGGCAAATCTTAAGAAAAAAGGATGAAACCGAATGAGATCTTACCCTTACTTGAAGAAATCGATTGCACCTTCACTTCAACCTTCAGAGATTCGGCTATGGCTAGATGATGATCTCACAACTTTCGACTTTTGGAGGGATTAGAAAGAAAAGAAAAGGAAGAATAAAGATGGAGGATTCGGCTATGGCTTCTAATGGAGAGGAAAATATTTGGCTAGGTTCCAACAATTACTTAATTTCGGCTTGACAAAAGAAAAGAAAGAAAAGAATAGAAGAGAGCACTAAGAATTCGGCAGAGAAAGGAGGAAGCACAAATCGATGAGTAGCCCTCCTTCCTTCCTTTTATAGCCGAAATTATCATCTAAGGAGTCCCTTACTTAGCCACCACTCCTCTATCTGATAACTTTATCCTTTAATTATCACTTAAAATAAAAGATAATTCAGCAACTATCCTTACTTAGCCGAAATTATTAAACTCAAAGTCCCTTACTTGGCCATCACTTCTCCCTTATTTTCCTCTTTATCTCTTTATTCAAATTAAAAGAATTTAATCCAACAATTATCTCTTGAAAATAATGATAAATAAATCCCTTATTTATCCACTATTTATAAAATAATAAAAGCTCCTAATTTATAGCCATGTGCCGTCCACCTCTCTCTCCTTCCTTGTAGCAAAATAAAATTTCTTTTATTTGCTTCCCATGTGACTCGAACTTAGGCCCATTCCTCTTGCATATGGCGCCATTTCCATAGGCCTTAAGTGGCATCTTCAGACCACTTTTCCAAGCCTGTTTGTGTGTCAAATTTCACAAACTTTTTCTTTTAAGGCCACCTTGCCTTAATTTCCCTTTTAAACCTTAAAACTCGTCATTTCTAGGTCATTTCTAAGTTTCCAAAATTTTCGATCGGCTCAGTAAACTTGAAATTTCCTTACATTTCCAAGTTTCCAAAATGTTCACCTTCCATTTTTAAACTTAACATTTCCATACATTTTTAGGTTTCCAAAAATGTTCATTTCTAACTTATTTTCACTCATTTCCGGGTTTCCAAAAATATTCAAAATTTATTCATAATACTTAAAACATGTCACTTCATACAATTAAACCGAAAATGCATAGGCCCTATTTTAGGATGTTACAAGGACTAAACTATAAAAGTTGTGAATTACTTGGGGAAAAAGTGTAAAAGTGCTTTAAAGTGTGATATGGACTAAATTGAAAGGATATGTGATTGAATAAGTTAATTTTGAATTCATATAGATCAAGAAAGAAAGAATTCGGATTTAGATCGGAGGAAAAGCAAGGTTATCGAGTAGTCGACCCGATCCGTCATTTTCGTATACGAGGTAAGTTCGTATAATTGAACTTGAATGTGTAATTATTCAGTTGATGGATTGTATTGAGATTTTTTTTTATTCTATGGCTAAATGTGATGTATTTGATTTAAATGTACGATTTAAGTCAACGAGATACTGAATAAAACCATACCTGGGCTATGGCAATCAAATAATAAGACCATAACCGGGTTATGGCATGTGAATAAAAGACCACGGCAGGGCCTTGGCAATGTATGTGTAAGACCATGGTTGGACTATGGCATCGAAAAATCGACGTACTCGTATCGGAAGCATTTATAAACTCAAAGTGATTTTATAAGTGAATTGGTGAGAATATATATGTATTAGTACATGTATGTATGGAAAACTATTCGAGTAACGAGCTGATGGAAGTCGAGAATTTTATGTTAATTTAGTGATTGATGCTTTAATGCAATTTATGTTATCCATTTAGAAATGTTAATGAATGATGAGATTATTTCATATTTACATACGAACTTACTAAGCTTATAGCTTACTTTGTTTATTTGTTCCTATGTTTTATAGTATTTCAAAGCTAGCTCGGATCCGGGGATCGTCAGGAACTTTATCGCACTATCAAACATCTATTTTGGTACTTTTGAGTTGTGTATATATGGTATATGGGATGTATAGGCTTGTGTCATTTTGGTATGTTTGATGGATATGTATTTTGGCCATTTGGGTTTGCATAAGATGATGAACATGATGATGTTTATAAATGTGCAAATGGTTTTATTTTGAGTTTGGTAAATTGACTTATGTTATGTGATTGAAGTTGATAATTTGGAAGTTATGTGTTTGTAAATTGATGCTTGATAATGCATGTTTGAAATGAATTAGTAAATTGAATTGTATATGTGAATTAGGTATGTAATTAAATGGCAAATTGTGACATATTTGTGACTTGCATGGTTAGAGATAGATATAGTAAGATTTGTATATCTGTTAATGACTTTTGGCTACATATTTGTGCCTTGAAATGGTACCATTTGTACTCGTATAGGTATGTGCAAAATGGGGTGGCAAATTGGCCTTGCAAATAGCCTGTTTTTGTCCACACGGGCAGAGACACGGGCGTGTGTCTCAGTCGTGTGTGACACACGGTCATGTTTCACAGCCGTGTGTCCCCTGGTGTTGAAATTGAATTGAAGTCAGTATGCTCCACATGGTCTCATACACGGGCGTGTGATTGGCCGTGTGGTACATGTCAGTATACCCCCCTAAATTGCACACGGCCTAGCACATGGGCGTGTGACTTGGCCGTGTTGCATAAGTCAGTATACCCTGCAGGTTTGGCACGGCCTAGCACACGGCCTGGCACACGGGCGTGTGTGGCCACCTCGAAGGGCACACGGGCTGGACACACGGGCGTGTGGTTGGCCGTGTGACCCAAGTCAGTATGTATGCCCTATTTTCACACGGCTTGAGACACAGGCGTGTCTAGAGCCGTGTGAGGCACACGGCCTATTCACATGGGCGTGTGACCCCTGTATGGTTGAAATTTTCTATGTTTCCAAAAGTTTTTGGAGTTATCGGTTTAGTCCCGAACCACTTTTAAAGCTTGTTTAAGGCCTAGTAGGCCCTTATAAGGGACAATGTGTTTGTGATTAAATGATATTTGAATATGAATGCATAAATGTATGAGTTATGTATGTTAAATGATGTGTACTGATCGGTAATACCTCGTAACCCTACTCCGGCAATGGATACGAGTTAGGGGTGCTTCACTCGTGATTCGGGAAAACGACATTTGGGAAAGTCATACTCGTCACCATCGAAGAAATCAAAAGAATGTAATAACCGTTCATCAGCTTCGGTAGGTTATTCTAGAAAGGATCGTGGTAAAAAACATTCGAGTTCAAAACCTCAGGCTACGTCTGTAAGGAGTGTGGGTGTAACACCCCTTACCCGGGTTCTACGCCAGAACCAGGCCCGAGGCATTACCGAACTCAAACTACTTGATCGCCACTTAGGCTCGTCGTAACTACTCTCTGAAGTCATCTCAACAACCTTATTCTCGACTTACGAGGCCTCACTCATACACACGAGGGCTCTCGAGACTAAACCGGAACTTTTTCCAATCTTAAAAATTTTCTCTTTTATACAGGTCTCACATGCCCGTGCAAGATTAGACACGCCTGTGCATGGACACACACGCCTATGTCCCCAAACCGTGCCTAAAAACCCAGCATTCTGCCAATGCCACACGGCCAAGGAACACGCCCGTGCTTACCACCCGTGGTGCACACTGACTACTTTAACATGGCTTAGAGTCTAGACACACACTCGTGTGGCTAGCCTGTGGCCAATGCTGATTAATCCCACACGCCCTAGACACACGCCCGTGTGGCTATTCCGTGGTCTATTCTGATTTCAATTACTAACATGCAGGGGACACACGGCTGAGTCACACGCCCGTGGGCTGGCCGTGTGTCACACATGGCCTAGACACATGCCCGTGTGTCTATCCACATGGACAAGAACAAAGCTATGTGCCAAGTTCTTTTCACCCCTCTAACATACACAACATATACTCATCTAACACAATCATAATCAACTCAATTTGAAGTGCAATCTCACATAGAAAACTACATCTTTCTTTCATATAATGTAATAGCCAACAACCATGGCATTATACAAAATAAGCTATCCATCTAAAGGCCAACCCATCTTAGCCATTTACAACAAAATTCACTAACTTCTCTAGTCCCTATACATGCCATATACAAAACATTAAGTCTCATGTACCAAAGTGTGCTGATAGTGTGGGCGATCTTCCAATTGATCCTCGTATCTCGATTCAACACTTTTACTCTATAAGACAAGGGAAAAGAAAAGGAGTAAACTTTGAGCTTAGTAAGTTTACACATAACAATTAAGCATCATAGTATAAGCTAAACAACAATTAGCATTATACTACCAAAGGTAATGAACAACTATGCTTACTCTTTCTAACCCTTACCACACTTCCAACACATCATGAGTCACATACTCATAACCATCGAAATGCACCCTGCATTCAATGTCACATTTACACAATATACAACACATCATTATTTCTCAATAATTCATCCACACAGCTAATTAACTTAATAATACATCCACACAACTATTTTACTCAATAATGCAATCACATGGCTAATCCACAGAGTTAACCCACAACGCAAATGTCCCGGTGGTTTTGCACTTAGCACACCACAATCAATTAATAAGGTGGTATCGCACTTAGCCTAACACAAAGGTAATCATAGGGGTTTCTCACTTAGCCCACTAAACGATATACCTCACGATAGCATCGCACATAGCCAGCTCATCGTCAATATGCATTAGGATGGTATCGCACTTAGCCTACCATCTAGTATTATCACTACACATTCACATGTCTACTTACTCAATTAAACATCCATTCACAATTCTACTACATTCATTCTACGTGGACCACATAGGTTCTCAATCAATCTCGAACAAGCTATCATCAACAAATTGTAAGTATGAATGCATTTTTTATGCATAGACTTACCACGATACTCAAAAGTATTGAGACTTGCAATTTAGTCCACCACCTTGCTTTTGCCTCGGTTTCGATCCGGGCTTCGTATTTCTTGATCTATAATGAATAAATCGGCTTATTCAATACATACATTGACTAAATTGACCCACATCTCGTACTTTAGCAAAATTACTATTTTGCCCCTAAACTTTCTCATATTTACACTTTAGTCCCAAAGGCTCGTAAAGTGATTTTTATTCAACTTTCTAGCCTTTCATGCTTAGCCGAACCACTTATTCAACTAAAGCTATCATCAATTCTCACTAAAACACACATGTATGACCAAACTTAAGATTTTCACAATCAAGTCCCTACATGCATTTTCATGGAAGATCACTTAACAAAAGATGTTTCTACTACATCAAGCTTTCATAATCTTCCATAAAACAACAAAATACATGCATGTCATACATGACCACATTTTTGAACATCCTTTATAGCCCATCAAATAGCTAAAAATAGCTTACTCATCCTACTAGGACTTCAAAAAAACGAAGAATATCAAAAACCGGGCTTAGGAGCACTTACTAGCAAGCTTGAAAAATTGAAAGAGCCCTAACAATGGCTATTGGAATTTTCGGCAGCTTGGGGGAGAAGATGAGTGAATTTTTGTCATCTTTTCAGCTATTTAATCATTTAATAACTAAATGACCAAAATGCCCTTTTTGATAAACTTCAAATTTTAACTCATCCATGCCCAATTTTGTCCAAATATTAGAATTTGGATAAATTGTTATTTAAGGACCTCTAATTAATAATCTAAAGCTATTTCACACATATAGCTTCTAGAAACACACATTTTGCAACTTTTGCAATTTAGTCCTTTTGGACAATTCAACCCCAATTTCACAAAATTGTTTCATGAAACTTTCACACTAGCATGCATACAAGGCATAAACTTCAAAAACTCATTTATAACCCTCAGATTTGTGGTCTCGCACCATTATTCCGACTAGGCCCTAAACCGGGATGTTACAACTCTCCCCCCTTTAGAGATTTTCGTCCCCAAAAATCTTACCAGTAAAGAGGTTTGGATGTTGCTCTCTCATAGCTTACTCTGTTTCCCACGTAGCCTCTTCCACACCATTTTTCTGCCATAACACTTTCACTAGTGCTATGCTCTTATTTCTCAATTGTTTCACTTCTCGAGCCAAGATCTTAATCGGCTCCTCTTCATAAGACATATCCGATCTTATCTCAATTTCCATCGAAGGAATCACATGTGAAGGATCGGAGCGATACCGTCGTAACATCGACACATGGAACACATTATGAATCTTTTCCAACTCTACCGACAAAGCCAATCGGTATGCTACAGGCCCAACTCTATCTGTAATCTCATACGGCCCTATGAACCTTGGACTCAATTTCCCTTTTCGTCCAAATCTCATAATCTTCTTCCACGGGGACACTTTCAAAAACACTTTGCCGCCCACTTCAAACTCAATTTCTTTTCTTTTCAAATCCACGTACGACTTCTGTCGGTCCAAAGCAGCTCTCAGACTATTACGGATTACTTTCACCTTCTCTTTGGTTTCTTTCACTAGATCGACCCCATGGATCCGCTTCTCACTAAGCTCGGTCCAATACAAAGGAGTCTGACACTTACGACCATACAAAGCCTCATACGGTGCCATCTGTATACTCTACTGATAACTGTTGTTATAGGCGAATTCGACCAAAGGTAGATATCTCTCCCAACTACCTTGGAATTCTAACACAGAGCATCGAAGCATATCTTCCAGAACTTGAATCACTCTTTCAGACTGACCATCGGTTTATGGATGGAACGCAGTGCTAAAATTCAATCTCGTACCCATGGCCTCTTGCAACTTCTTCCAAAATCTCGAAGTAAACCTCGGATCTCTATCCGATATAATAGACACAGGTACACTATGCAATCTCACTATCTCTGCCACATACAACTCAGCTAACTTATCCAGGGAATAATCAACACGTACTGGAATAAAGTGAGCCGACTTTGTCAATCTATCCACAACAACCCACACAGCATCTCTCTTTCTCGGAGTCATCGGTAACCCCTTTACAAAATCCATGGTAATCTGATCCCACTTCCATTCGGGTACCATTACTGGCTGAAGCAATCCCGAAGGCACTTGATGCTCAGCTTTCACTTGTTGACAAATTAAACACTTTGTCACATACTCTGAAATATCTCTTTTCATACCCGTCCTCCAATAGTCGTTGTACATTTTCGTACTGCCCGGATGTACTGACAAACATCCACTGTGGGCCTCATGAAAAATCTTTCGATTCAACTCCTCATCATTAGGAACACAAATTCTGTCACGATACATCAGACAACCATTCAAATCCACTCGAAAATAAGAATCATTTTTTGATCTGCACTTAGCTATCTTAGCTTGCATCTCACTGTCATTTTTCTGAGCCTCACATATCTGTTGAACAAATAGCGGCTTAGATCTCAACTTTGCCAAAATAGCACCATCGTCAGACAATGCTAAACTTGTGCTCATAACTCTTAGAGCATACAAGGATTTCCTACTCAGGGCATCCGCAACCACATTCACTTTTCCCGGGTGGTAGTCAATGACTAACTCATAGTCTTTCAACAACTCAAGCCACCATCTCTGTCTCAGATTCAGATCCTTCTGATCCAACAAATACTTTAAACTCTTGTGATCCGTAAAGATTCAACACTTCTCACCATACAAGTAATGTTGCCAAATCTTTAATGCAAAAACAATCGCAGGCAACTCTAAATCACGAGTCGGATAATTTTTCTCGTGTGGCTTTAGCTGCCTCGAGGCGTAAGCGACTACCTTACCCTCTTGCATCAACATGCAACCGAGACCATTAAACGACGCATCACTATAAACCATGAACTCTTTCCCCGATTCTGGTTGAACCAAAACCGGTGCCTCAGTCAACATTGTTTTCAGTCTTTCGAAGCTCTGTTGACATGTCTCAGTCCATTCAAACTTGACATCTTTATGCAATAGTTTCGTCATCGGGGTGGCAATCACAGAGAACCCTTTTACGAAACGTTTGTAATATCCCGCTAATCCTAAGAAACTTCTGATTTCTGACATGTTCCTCGGTGGTTTCCAATCCACAATAGCCGATATCTTACTCGGGTCAACTCTGACACCATAACCTGACACCATGTGTCCTAGGAATCCGACCTCTCGGAGCCAAAACTCACTCTTGCTAAACTTAGCATACAACTGCTTATCTCTCAAAGTTTGCAAGACAATTCTCAGATGCTCTTCATGATCGTTCTCATCCCGAGAATAGATCAATATGTCGTCAATGAAGACAACTACAAACTTGTCCACATACGGTCTGAAAACACGGTTCATCAGATCCATAAAAATCGCAGGTGCATTCGTCAAACCAAACAGCATAACCAAAAACTCATAATGGCCATACCTTGTCCGAAATGCTATTTTCAACACATCTTGCTCTTTCACTCTAAGCTGATAATAACCAGACCTCAAGTCTATCTTGGAAAACACTGTAGCTCCCTTCAGTTGATCAAAAAGTTCATCAATCCTTGGTAAAGGATACTTATTCTTCACCGTCACTTTGTTCAGTTGTCTATAGTCTATACACAACCTCATAGACCCATCTTTCTTCTTCACGAATAATACCAGGGCACCCCACGGCGAGTAGCTCGGTCTTGCAAAACCCTTATCTGTCAACTCTTGCAACTGAACCTTCAATTCTTTCAACTCTACAGGTGCCATTCTATATGGAGCAATTGAAATAGGTGTCGTTCCCGGAACCAACTCAATTCCAAACTCGACCTCTCTCACTGGAGGTAATCCGGGTAACTCTTCCGGAAATACATCTGGATACTCACATACCACTGGCACTGTTTCAAACTCTACTCCAATCTCTCGAGTATTCAACACAAAAGTAAGATAGGACTCACATCCTTTTCTCAAACATTTCTCAGCCACTAGGGAAGAAATCATCACTGGCAGACTATCCGATCCACCTGATTCAACCCGAACCACATCTCCACTCTCACATTTCAATTCAATGAACTTACTACCACAGTTCACTAAGACATTATGGGTAGTCAACCAATCCATGCCTAGGATTAAATCAAACTCATCAAACGGCAACAACATAAGGTTTGCCGGAAAATAATGATTCTCAATCAATAAAGGACAATTCTTACACACTCTGTCCACTAACACATGCTTTCCTAACGGGTTTGACACCTTAACCACTATATTCGTAGACTCAACGGTCATACTCAAACTAGATGCTAATCTCATGCAAATATAAGAATGAGTAGACCCCGGATCTATTAAAGCAATAACGAAGGTGTCATAGAGAGAAAAAGTACCCGTTATCACATCAGGGGAGGATACCTCTTCGCGAGCGCGAATGGCATACGTCCTCGCAGGTGCCCGACCCTCTGGTCTCACAGCAGAATCTCTGGGCGCACCTCTACTACTAGCCCCACTTCTTGGGTTCCTCGGTGGTCTATCCTCGTAGACACATCACTAGGTCTCAGCTCTTGCCTCTCTTCCTTATCATCCCTCTCGGGACAGTTGCAGATAAAGTGGTCAGGGGAACCACACTTATAACATTTTCGAATATTTCCCCAACACTCTTCGGTGTGATACCTACCACAACTTGGACACTCCGGTTTACTCTTTGTATTACCCACACTTTCCATCGAGGAGCTTGGACTCTCGAACCCGAGTGAGTATTGCCCAAGTCTCGATCTGAATAACCCATCGTGGTGCTATCGTCCGAGGATTCACTTCCTTGGATCTTTTCGATTGGGCTTGGTATGACTTTCCCATCGGCCTCTTTCTAGCATCTCGGGCTTCACTTACACTCCCTCCTCTTTTCTCGAACTCACTCTTGGCCTTACTTGCCCTCTCAACTAATACCACAAATTCTTTCAACTCCAAAATGCCCACTAGGAGTTTGATGTCCTCATTCAGCCCATCTTCGAACCTCTTACACAAGATGGTCTCAATCGATACACATTCTTGAGCGTATTTTCTAAGCCTAACAAACTCACGCTCATATTCCGCCACTATCATTCTTCCTTGTTTCAACTCAAGGAATTCCTTTCTTTTCGATCAAGAAAACTGCTTATTATATACTTCTTCCGAAACTCTTCCAGAAAGAAGTCCCATGTCACCCGCTCTCTCGGGACCACTAGCGTCAACGTTTTCCACTAATGGTATGTAGAATCTCTCAACAAGGATACGGCACACTTCAAACTCTCTTCAGGCGTACATGAGAGTTCATCGAACACCCTCATCGAGTTCTCCAACCAGAACTCTGCCCTCTATATGTCATCATCTACCTTAGCTCTAAACTCCTCAGCCCCGTGCTTCCTAATCTTATCCACCTGGGGTTTCGATATCCTCACTACATACATACCTTGAAGAGCCACTGGATTTGGCTGAGGTATAGGAGGAGGAGGTGGAGGAGGTTGAGCATTAAGGTTCGCTCGAACATAATTCGAGTACCAATTGCTCATCATCTAGAGAAAGGCTTCCCGTGCCTCTTCCCCTTGACCCCTAACCTCGGGTCCACTCTCAACGGGCGCGGTTCCTTACGCAGGAGCCGGCGCATTACTAGCTGCTTCATTAGCAGCCGATGGATCAGAATCCATATACTATATAAAACAAGATTTAAAATCATCAGAAACCACCACACTATCATTGTACACTTATGGCATGTATAGCTAGACTCTTACACCCGCTACGGTAGTCCTAGAACCAACTAAACCATAGCTCTGATACCACTAAATGTAACACCCCTTACCCGGGTTCTACGCCAGAATCGGGCCCGAGGCGTTACCGAACTCAAACCACTTGATCGGCACTTAGGCTCGTCATAACTACTCTCTGAAGTCATCTCAACAACCTCATTCTTGACTTACGAGGCCTCACTCATACACACGAGGGCTCTCGAGACTAAACCAGAACTATTTTCCAATCTTAAAAATTTTCTCTTTTATATAGGTCTCACACGCCCGTGCAAGATTAGACACGCCCGTGCATGGACACACACGCCCATGTCCCCAAACCATGCCTAAAAACCCAGCATTCTGCCAATGCCTCACGGCCAAGGAACACACCCGTGCTTACAACCCGTGGTGCACACTGACTACTTTAACATGGCCTAGAGTCTAGACACACGCCCGTGTGGCTAGTCCGTGGTCTATTCTGATTTCAAATACTAACATGCAGGGGACACACGGCTGAGTCACACGCCCGTGGGCTAGCCGTGTGTCACACATGGCCTAGACACATGCCCGTGTGTCTATCCACATGGACAGGAACAGAGCTATGTGCAAAGTTCTTTTCACCCCTCTAGCATACACAACATATACTCATCTAACACAATCATAATCAACTCAATTTGAAGTGCAATCTCACATAGAAAACTACATCTTTCTTTCATATAATGTAATAGCCAACAACCATGGCATTATACAAAATAAGCTATCCATCTAAAGGCCAACACATCTTAGCCATTTACAACAAAATTCACTAACTTGTCTAGTCCCTATACATGCCATATACAAAACATTAAGTCTCATGTACCAAAGTGTGCGGATAGTGTGGACGATCTTCCAATTGATCCTCATATCTCGATTCAACACTTTTACTCTATAAGACAACGGAAAAGAAAAGGAGTAAGCTTTGAGCTTAGTAAGTTTACACATAACAATTAAGCATCATAGTATAAGCTAAAAAAAAATTAGCATTATACTACCAAAGGTAATGAACAACTATGCTTACTCTTTCTAACCCTTACCACACTTCTAACACATCATGAGTCACATACTCATAACCATCGAAATGCACCCCTACATTCAATGTCACATTTACACAATATACAATACATCATTATTTCTCAATAATTCATCCACACAGCTAATTAACTTAATAATACATCCACACAGCTATTTTACTCAATAATGCAATCACATGGCTAATCCACACAGTTAACCTACACAGCAAATGTCTCGGTGGTTTCGCACTTTGCACACCACAATCGATTAATAAGGTGGTATCGCACTTAGCCTACCACAATGTTAATCATAGGGTTTCTCACTTAGCCCACTAAACGATATACCTCACGATAGCATCGTACATAGCTAGCTCATCGTCAATATGCATTAGGATGGTATCACACTTAGCCTACCATCTAGCATTATCACTACACATTCACATGTCTACTTACTCAATTAAACATCCATTCACAATTCTACTACATTCATTCTAGTTGGACCACATAGGTTCTCAATCAATCTCGAACAAGCTACACACTAGCTATCATCAACAAATTGTAAGTACGAATGCATTGTTTATGCATAGACTTACCTCGGTACTCAAAAGTATTGAGACTTGCAATTTAGTCTATGCATAAACAATGAATAAATGTAGTACCGATGTAAGTCTATGCATAAATAATGCATTGTTTTGCCTCAGTTTCGATTCGGGCTTTATCTTTCTTGATCTGTAATGAATAAATCAGCTTCTTCAATACATACATTAACTAAATTGACCCACATCTCATAATTTAGTAAAATTATTATTTTGCCCCTAAACTTTCTCATATTTACACTTTAGTCCCAAAGGCTCGTAAAGTGATTTTTATTCAACTTTCTAGCCTTTCATGCTTAGCCGAACCACTTATTCAACTAAATCTATCATCAATTCTCACTAAAACACACATGTATGACCAAACTTAAGATTTTCACAGTCAAGTCCCTACATGCATTTTCATGGAAAATCACTTAACAAAAGATGTTTCTACTACATCAAGCTTTCATAATCTTCCATAAAACAACAAAATACATGCATGCCATACATGACCACATTTTTGAACATCCTTTATAGCCCAGCAAATAGCTAAAAATAGCTTACTCATGCTACTAGGACTTCAAAAATACGAAAAATATCAAAAACTGGGCTTAGGAGCACTTACTAGCAAGCTTGAAAAATTGAAAGAGCCCTAACAATGGCTATTGGAATTTTTGGCAGCTTGGGGGAGAAGATGAGTTAATTTTTGTCATCTTTTCACCTATTTAATCATTTAATAACTAAATGACCAAAATGCCCTTTTTGATAAACTTCAAATTTTAACTCATCCATGCCCAATTTTGTCAAAATATTAGAATTTGGATAAATTGCTATTTAAGGACCTCTAATTAATAATCTAAAGCTATTTCACACATATAGCTTCTAGAAACACACATTTTGCAACTTTTGTAATTTAGTCCTTTTGGACAATTCAACCCCAATTTCACAAAATTACTTCATGAAACTTTCACACTAGCATGCATACAAGGCATAAACCTCAAAAACTCATTTATAACCCTCGAATTTGTGGTCTCGCACCACTATTCTGAGTAGGCCCTAAATCGAGATGTTACAGTGGGTAGTGTCGGGAGCAACAAGCTCAAATGCTAATAATGTAATAGATGACACTTCGGTGAATGTAGACTGAAGGATGGGTCATGTTTCAGATGTTATTTGTATAAAGATTATCTCAGAGATTGCCCGGAAAGGTCAGAGAAAGAAAAGGCTTAGACTACTCAACCAAGTAATACAACTACGAGAGGGAGACCACCTCAAAACACTGGAAATGTGGGTAATAGCCACTGTAACACCCCTTACCCGTATTCAACACTTGAACCAAGTACGAGGCATTACCCTACTTAACTTGCTCAATCATGCAACATCGATTCGTGAAAATTTCATTTCAACTTAAAAATTTTCATTCAAGACTATAATGTCCTTATTATAGGTCTATAAGACCCTAAACTTGTACCCAGAATAATTCGAGACTAAACCAGAAACTTTTGAACCCGTAGACAAATTTGACATAAAATAAGGCCACACGCCCGTGTGAATGATGGAACACGCCCGTGTGGCAAATCACATGCCCGTGTTCTACACCCGTGTGGATTTAGTTTTCAATTCGATGCTACAGGGGTTTTCACACGGCCGCACACACGCCCGTGTCCCTGGCCCGTGTCCCTCATACGGCCTCGACGCGCCGATGTCTTAGCCCGTGTGCCAAAAACTTGGTATTCTGTTTATGACGTCATCACCTCACTAAGGTCAGAAGGCCAAGGAACACGCCCGTGTCCTTAGACCGTGTGTCAAATTAAATTCCTAATTTCAGGTGTAGACTTCACACGGCCTGGGCGCACGGCCATGTCTGTGGCCGTGCCTTCTACACGACTGAGACACACGGCCGTGTCTCTACCCGTGTGTTTACTACTGAGCATACTGACTTGTAAACCTTGCATGCATGGGGACACACGACCTCTCCACACGCCCATGATGCTGACCGTGTGTCACACACAGCCTAAACAGACGCCCGTGTGTCTACCCGTGTGGACAATTATATGGCTATTTAACAAGCCATTTGCCACCCTACAAAGCAACCATACTTATACCAAATCAATTCAACATATATCATGACCATAAGATACTTCTAAGAACTCAAAATCAAAAGATCCACACAAACATGCATTTCATGTATTCCATCATCATTGAATATATGAACTTGTCTAGTATTGGCCAATTTCCAATAACCATTTACAAAATGAATTGAACAACACTAATAGCCAACATTTTGACTAACAAATATGACATAACAAAATGACCAAGTCTTATACATGCCATACTCAAAATAAATCTAACTTGGCTATACTAAAGAGAAGTTGATAATGTGATTTTTGAACTCTGACGTTCCACGAATTCCCGAGCTAGCTTGGCAATAGTACAAGGAAAAGGGAAATGAGAGGGGTAAGCATAAGGCTTACTAAGTTTGCATGAAATAAGTAACAACAATAAAACTCATAATGTCATCCGTTAATTTCGTTAAAGAAAGACACAAAGTCTTAAGCACATTGTCATAACTTACTCATGCTTACCCATACCAATTACATATGATGCCACATCTCGTAAACCATTCTCGTGAATTACTCACATATACCTATATCACTTAATCACATAGCTTTAACACTAAATTCACCTCAATTATAAGCTTAAATATTTATCCCATTGAATCACTTGGGATACTCAAGAATACGTGATCATCATCGTTCACATGAATAAGACGCCAATGCCACATCCCAGATGTGGTCTTACGTGGGGTCACCTCTAAATGCAGATGCCATATCCCAGATATGGTCTTATACGGGTTTTCATATCAATTGTCGAAGCCATATCCCAAATATGGTCTTATACAATTTTCATATTCGATGCCGATGTCATATCCCAGATATGGTCTTATACGGGATCTCAATTCGGTGCCGAGGCCATGTCCCAGACATGGTCTTATACGAGACCTTACCCATCTCAAGTCTTGCGGACATTATTCTCTCATTTATTAAAGTCCAACCGGGACTTCAACATGACAATTCTCATCATTTTCCCGTTCAACATCATTACTCAAATTCATATAAATATTATACATTTCCACAAATATCTAACATTTTAAAACATACAAGCATGATGTTGAACTTATTACACACAAATTTACCTCGATCTCAAAAGAGGCCAAATTGCTGATCTAATCCAATACCTTGCCCTTCCCTCGGTCAAAGTTAATTCTTCGTTCATCTTGATCTATATCAAAAATTCAGTTCACTTAATTATCACATTGATCAACACATTTCAATAATAATACTTTGGCAAAATTACCATTTTGCACTTAGGCTTTCACAAAATGACTATTTTAGCCCTAGGCTCGTAAATCAATTCTAATCGAATTTTTTACTTTTATAATCCTAGATGAACATTTATTTCTCTTATGAGAACTCTCAATACTCATCATTTCACACATTTACTACATATTTACAACCTTCTCAAAAAGGTCCTCTTAGGTGTTTTCATGGTAACACCTTTTACAAAAGTTGTTTATCTAACAACTAAGACTCATTTTCTTCCATAAAAATGAAGCAAAAAACTTAAAAAGCTCACATGGAAAAACTCTAAACTTTCAACCATTTTACAAAATAGTCCCCTCCTTAGCTAGCTTAAGCTTTAGAGGTTCCAAAAGTACAAATATTATCAAGAAATGATCATCAAATCACTTACTTGTAAAGATTGAAGTGGCTGAAAATTTTCAAGCTTCTAAACCCCTTCTCTTGCTAAAATTTTCAGTGGTAGGGAGACTGAGAAAGATGATATCTTTTCTTTCTCTATTTTTCTCTTATTTTATTCATTAAGTCACCAAAATTCACCTAACCATTGACCCATTTAATATTCTTGTCCCTATGGCCGGCCATCACTTCCCTAATGTCCTAATTACACATTAAGGACCGCCAATTTAATATTCTATAGCTATTAGACACCTCTAGCTTGTAAAATAAAACTTTTGCACTTTATGCGATTTAGTCCTTTTTTGTAATTGAGCATGAAATCACCAAAATTAATGCACCAAAATTTTCATGCACTCATATAATCATGATATAACACATATAATAATATAAAATAATAATTTCTCTAGTCTCGGATTAGTGGTTCTGAAACCACTGTTCTGACTAACCCCTAAATGAGGCTGTTACAATTCTCCCCCTTAAGGATTTTCGTCCCCAAAAATCTTACAGGTGAAAAGGTTGGGGTATTAGTTTCTCATAGCCTCCTCGGGCTCCCAGGTAGCCTCTTCTACCCCGTGCCTTTGCCATAGGACTTTCACAAGAGCTATGGTTTTGTTTCTCAACCGTTTGACTTCTCGTGCAAAAATCTTAACTAGCTCTTCGCCATAAATCATGTCCAGTCGAATCTCTACCTCTGATGGTACAATCACATGTGAAGGGTCTAAACGATATCGACTTAACATAGACACATGGAAGACATCATGAATATTTTCCAACTCAGGTGGCAAAGCCAAACGATAAGCTACCAGCCCTATCCTCTCAGTAATCTCATAAGGTCCGATAAAATGCGGACTCAATCTGCCTTTCCAGCCAGATCTAAGGACCTTCTTCCATGGTGATACTTTCAAAAACACTTTATCACCGACTTGAAACTCAATGTCCTTCCGTTTCAAGTCTGCATATGACTTCTGTCTATCTGAGGCAGCTTTTAGACACTCACGTATCACTTTTACCTTCTCTTCAGTTTTTCTGACTAAATCAACTTCGTGAATCTAGTTCTCTCTAAGTTCGGTCCAATACAGGGGCATTTGACACTTACGCCCATACAATGTCTCATAAGGCGCCATATTCAAACTCGACTGAAAGTTGTTATTGTAGGTGAATTCCACCAATGGCAAATATTTCTCCCAATTGCCTTGGAATTCCAAAACACAACGTCGACGCATGTCCTTAAATATTTGTATAACTCCTTCCGACTATCTGTCGGTTTGCGGATAGAAAGCTGTGCTAAAGCTCAATTTTGTGCCTAAGGCCTCTTGCAAATTTTTTCCAAAATTTTGACTTAAATCTCGAATCTCTAACCGAAATAATCGACAACGGTACTCCGTGAAGTCTTACTATTTCTGTCACGTACAAATCCGCCAACTTATCGAGCGAGTAGTCAACCCGTACTGGTAAGAAATGGGCTGACTTCATGAGTCTATCGACCACGACCCATACGGCATCTTTCTTTTTCAGTGACAATGGCAAACCCGTCACGAAGTCCATAGCAATACGGTCCCATTTCCACTCGGGAACCATAATAGGCTGAAGTAGACCTGAAGGTACTTGATGTTTAGCCTTCACTTGTTGACAAATTAGGCATCTCGAAACAAACTCGGAAATGTCTTTCTTCATACACAGCCACCAATACCATTTCCTCAAATCATTATACATCTTCGTACTGCCTGGATGTAAAGACAAACATCCACTATGTGCTTCATGCAAAATCTTTCAAATAAGCTCATCATCTCTGGGTACACAGACCCTACCTTGGAACATCAAACATCCCTCAGGATTTATCCGAAAGTCCGACTCAACATTTGACTCACATTGAACTCTTTTAGCTTGTAAATCATCGTCACCTTTCTGAGCTTCACAAGTCTCTTGGAGAAAAATTGGTCTAGCCCTCAACTCGGCTAGAATAGAACCATCATCTAACAAAGCTATCCATGTATTCATGGCTCTCAGCGCAAATAAGGATTTCCCACTCAAGGCATCGACGACTACGTTCGCCTTTCCCAGATGGTAGTTAATTACTAACTCGTAATCTTTTATCAACTCTAACCATCACCGTGGCCTAAGGTTCAACTTTTTTGAGTCATCAAGTACTTTAGGCTTTTATGATCAGTGAACACCCGACATCTCTCACCATACAAATGGTGTCTCTGAATCTTTAGTGCAATAACAATTACGGCTAACTCTAAATCGTGAGTCGGGTAATTCTTCTCGTGCGGTTTTAATTGTCTAGAGGCATATGCTATCACCATACCCTCTTGCATGAGTACACAACCTAATCCATTCAGGGATCCATCACTGTAAACCACAAATTATTTTCCCGACTCCGGTTGCACTAAAATAGGAGCTTCAGTCCACAATGCTTTTAGTTTCTCAAAACTCTGTTGGCACATTTCTGTCCATTCAAACTTTATATCTTTTTGTAGCAACCTCATCATCGGAGTAGCTAACATGGAAAATCCCTTGACAAAATGTTTATAGTAGCTAGCTAGGCCCAGAAAATTCCTAACTTCGGTTACATTCCTTGGTGGCTTCCAATCCACAATTGCTGAGATCTTACTCGGGTCGACTCTAATTCCATCTCCCGAGACAATGTGCCCCAAAAATACAACTTCTTTAAGGAAAAATCCACTTTTGCTAAACTTGGCATATAACTATTTATCTCTCAAAATTTGCAGAACCATTCTCAAATGTCCAGCATGTTCGTTTTCATCCCGAGAGTAGATCAATATATCATCAATAAAGACTACCACAAATTTATCCAAATACAGTCGAAAGATACGATTCATCAAATCCATGAAAGCTGCAGGGGCATTTGTTAAACCAAAAGGCATGACCAAAAGTTCATAGTGGCCATACCTTGTCCGAAATGTAATTTTCGGTATATCCGAGTCCTTGACTCTCAACTGATATAATCCAAACCTTAATTCTATCTTGGAAAACATCGTGGCTCCCTTTAATTGGTCAAATAAATCATCGATTCTTGGCAACGGGTACTTGTTCTTCACAGTTACCTTATTGAGTTGCCGATAATCTATACATAACCTCATGGAACCATCTTTCTTCTTCACAAATAATACGGGAGCACCCCATGGAGAAAAACTCGGTCTTGCGAAACCTTTATCCGTTAGCTCTGGTAACTGTGACTTCAGTTCTTTTAGCTCAGTTCGAGCCATTCTATAGGGAGCAATAGAAATAGGGGCAGTACCAGGAGCTAACTCAATCCCAAATTCAATCTCTCTAATCGGAGGTAGCCCTGGCAACTCCTCTGGGAAAACATCTGGATACTCACATACTATGGGCATTGATTCAATTCTTAACTCAGTCTCTCCAGCATTCATCACAAAGGCTAGGTAAGCTTCGTACCCATTTCTTAGATACTTATGAGCCAACAAGGAAGATATCACTACTGGCAATCTGTCTTGCTCATCTGATTCTACACGAATAAGATCCCCACTTTCACATTTCAACTCAATAAACTTCATTCCACAATTTACTATTACATCATGAGTGGTTAACCAATCCATTTCGAGGATTACATCGAATTCATCAAATGACAACAACATAAGATTAGCCAGAAAATAATGACCCCTAATCATCAAAGGGTAACCTTTGCATACTCTATCGACCCATACACATTTGCCTAGGGGATTCGACACTCTTATTACAAATTCAGTAGATTCTATAGGCATGTTCATGCTAGAGACTAATTTCATACAAATATATGAATGGGTAGATCCCGGATCAATCAAAGCTCTAACATGAGTATCGTAAAGAGAAAATGTAGCCGTAATTACGTCGGGGGAGGACGCCTCTTCGCGAGCACGAATGGCATATGTTCTCGCCAGTGCTCTACCCTCATCTCTTGTAGTCTGCTCTCTAGATATGTTCTTACTACTCATTTCTTTTCCTGGGTTTCTCTGTGGTCTTCTTCTAGAGTACTTCCCGGTCTTGCATTCAGAGGTCTCTCTTTCTCACCCGCCTCGGGGCAATCTCTATTAAAATGGTCTAGGGATCCACACTTTAAACAAGCTTTCTCATTTGCTCCACACTCCCCGAAATGATTTCTACCATATTGTGGACATTTCAGTCTACTCGGTCGCGCGATGCCAACACTAGCAACCGAAGTAGTTTAAGCTTTAGACCCTGGGTACTGTCTACCCTTACTTCTACTTTAAAGTCCAGCTGAGGTGGCTGATTGAATAGTGAAATCTCTTGACTTCTTGGATGAGGATTTGAACGATTTGCCTAACTGCCTCTTCTTCGAGTCGCGAGACTTGTTTTCAACTTTCCTCTTCTCTTTGACCAGTTCCTCGGCCTTACAGGCTCTATCTACCAGCACAAAAAATTCTTTTAGTTTGAGGACACAAAAAACAAACGGACATCCTCATTTAACCCATCCTCGAACCTTTTACACATAATAGCCTCGGTGGAAACACACTCACGGGCATATTTACTAAGCCTTACGAACTCATGTTCGTATTCAGTCACCATCATTCGACCTTGCTTTAGCTCTAAGAACTCCTTTCATTTCTGGTCGATGAACCTTTGACTAATGTACTTCTTTCGAAATTCCTCTTGGAAGAATTCCTTATTAACTCTCTCCCTTGGTACCACCGACACAAGGGTGTTCCACCACTGATAGGCCAAATCTCTCAAAAGATATACCGCACACTTCATGCACTCTTTAGGCGTGCATGACAACTCATCAAATACCCTGATGGTATTCTCAAGCCAGAATTCTGCCCTCTCCGGATCATTATCCTTACTAGCCCAAAATTCTTCGGCTCCTTATTTTCGGGTCTTATCGACCTGAGTAATAGGTGGGGGTGGAGGGGTTTGAGCATTAGGATTTGCTCGTATATACTCAGTGTACCAGTTTCTTATCATATGAAGAAAGGCTTCTCAAGCCTCTTCTCTCTGACCCAAGGTCTCGGGTTTACTCTCTACTGGCACGGTCCCTTGCGCGGGAGCTGGCGCATTGCTTACAGCATCATCGACTGCAGTTCGATCGGGATCCATTTACTATATAAAAACATAATTTGAATCGTCAGGAGTCGTCACACTATCATTATATAATTACTCATTCATATGGCATGTATAGCTAGGCTCATACTTACGCTATGCTAGTCTGAGAATCGACTAAACCGTAGCTCTGATACCACTAAATGTAACACCCCTTACCCGTATTCAACACCTGAACCAGGTACGAGGCATTACCCTACTTAACTTGCTCAATCATGCAACATCGATTCGTGAAAATTTCATTTCAACTTAAAAATTTTCATTCAAGACCATAATGTTCTTATTATAGGTCTACAAGACTCTAAACTTGTACCCGAAATAATTCAGGACTAAATCGAAAAATTTTGAACCCTTAGACAAATTTGACATAAAATAGGGCCACACGCTCGTGTGAATGATGGAACACGCCTGTGTGGAAAATCACATGCCCGTGTTCTACACCCATGTGGAATTATTTTTCAATTCGATCCTACAGGGGTTTTCACACGACCGGACACACGCCTGTGTCCCTGGACCGTGTCCCTCACACGGTCTCGACACGCTCGTGTCTTAGCCCGTGTGCCAAAACCTTGGTATTCTATTTATGACGTCATCACCTCACTAAGGTCACACGGCCAAGGCACATGCCCGTGTCCTTAGACCGTGTGTCGAATTAAATTCCTAATTTCAGATGCAGACTTCACACGGCCTGGGCACACGTCCATGTCTATGGCCGTGCCTTCCACACGGCTGAGACACACGGCCGTGTCTCTACCCGTGTGTTTACTACTGAGCATACTGACTTGTAAACCTAGCATGCATGGGGACATACGGCCTCTCCACATGCCTATTAGGCTGACCATGTGTCACACACAGCCTAGACACACGCCCGTGTGCCTACCCATGTGGACAATTATATGGCTATTTACCAGGCCATTTGCCACCCTACAAAGCAACCATACTTATACCAAATCAAATTAACATATATCATGACCATAAGACACTTCTAAGAACTCAAAATCAAAACATCCACACAAACATGCATTTCATGAATTCCATCATCATTGAATATACGAACTTGTCTAGTATTGGCCAATTTCCAATGACTATTTACAAAATAAATTGAACAGCATTAATAGCAAACATTTTGGCTAACAAATATGACATAAAAAAATGACCAAGTCTTACACATGCCATACTCAAAATAAATCTAACTTGGCTATACTAAAGAGAAGTTGATAGTGTGATTTCTGAACTCCGACATTCCATGAATTCCCGAGCTAGCTTGGCAATACTACAAGGAAAAGAGAAATGAGAGGGGTAAGCATAAGGCTTAGTAAGTTTGCATGAAATAAGTAACAACAATAAAACTCATAATGTCATCCGTTAATTTATTTGAAGAAAGACACAAAGTCTTAAGCACATTATCATAACTTACTCATGCTTACCCTCACCAATTACATATCATGCCATATCTCGTAAACCATTCTCATGAATTACTCACATATACTTGTATCACTTCATCACATAGCTTTAACACTAATTTCATCTCAATTATAAGATTAACTATTTATCCCATTGAATCACTTGGGATACTCAAGAATACATGATCATCATCGTTCACATGAATACGACGCCAATGCCACATCCCAGATGTGGTCTTACATGGGGTCACCTCTAAATGCCGATGCCATATCCCAGATATGGTCTTATATAGGTTTTCATATCAATTGTCGATGCCATATCCCGAATATGGTCTTATACAATTTTCATATTCGATGCCGACGCCATATCCCAGATATGGTCTTATACGGGATCTCAATTCGGTGCCGAGGCCATGTCCCAGACATGGTCTTATACAGGACCTTACCCATCTGAAGTCTTGTGGACATTATTCTCTCATTTATTAAAGTCCAACCGAGACTTCAACATGACAATTCTCATCATTTTCCCGTTCAACATCATTACTAAAATTCATAGAAATATCATACATTTTCACAAATATCTAACATTTTAAAACGTACTAGCATGATGTTGAACTTATTACACACAAACTTACCTCGACCTCAAAATAGGCCAAATTGTCGATCTAATCCGATACCTTACCCTTCCCTCGATCAAGGTTAATTCTTCGTTCTTCTTGATCTATATCAACAATTCAGTTCATTTAATTATCACATTGATCAACACATTTCAATAATCATACTTTGGCAAAATTACCATTTTGCCCTTAGGCTTTCACAAAATGACTATTTTACCCCTAGGCTCGTTAATCAATTCTAATCAAATTTCCTCCTTTTACAAGCCTAGATGAACATTTATTTCTCTTATGACAACTCTCAATACTCATCATTTCACACATTTACTGCATATTTACAACCTTCTCAAAAAGGTCCTCTTAGGTGTTTTCATGGTAACACCTTTCACAAAAGTTGTTTATCTAACAACAAAGACTACTTTTCTTCCATAAAAATTTAGAAAACAACTTAAAAGCTCACATGGAAAAACTCTAAACTTTCAACCATTTTGCAAAATAGTCCCCTCCTTAGCTAGCTTAAGCTTTAGGGGTTCCAAAAGTACAAATATTTTCAAGAAATGATCATCAAATCACTTACTTGTAAAGATTGAAGTGGCTGAAAATTTTCAAGCTTCTAAACCCCTTCTCTTGCTAAAATTTTTGGTGGTAGGGAGAATGAGAAAGATGATATCTTTTCTTTCTCTATTTTTCTCTTATTTTATTCATTAAGTCGCCAAAACTCACCTAACCATTGACCCATTTAATATTCTTGTCCCTATGGCCTGCCATCACTTCATCAATGGCCTAATTGCATATTAAGGACCTCCAATTTAATATTCTATAGCTATTAGACACCTCTAGCTTGTAAAATAAAATTTTCGTACTTTATGTGATTTAGTCCTTTTTCGCAATTGAGCATGAACTCACCAAAATTAGTGCATAAAAAATTTCATGCACTCATATAATTATGATATAACACATATAATAATATAAAAAAATAATTTCTCTGGTCTCGAATTAGTAGTTTCGAAACCACTGTTCCGACTAACCCCTAAATCAGGCTGTTACAGCCACAGTGGGACGAAAGACTCTACTGTGAGTTCTGAGGCACGGGCGCCAGCTAGAGCTTACACGATCCATGCACGAGAAGAAGCTTCAGTGCAAGATGTTATCACTGGTACATTTTCTATCTTTGATACTGATGTTATTGCTTTAATTCATTCGGGATCAACACATTCGTATGTATGCATGAATTTAGTGTCAAGTAAGAAATTGCCTGTTGAGTCCACTGAATTTGTGGTTAAAGTAACGAACACCCTAGGTCAGTATATGTTAATTGATAAGGATTGTAAAAATTATCCTTTAATGATTCGAGGTTGCAACTTTCTGGCCGATTTGATGCTACTACAATTTAATGAGTTTGATGTAATATTGGGTATGGATTGGTTGACTCTGTATGATGTTGTTGTGAACTGTAGACGAAAGCTTATTGTGTTAAAGTTTGAGAATGATAAAAAGCTTCAGATTGAATCAGATAGACTGGATAGTATGTCTAATGTTATTTTGACTATGTCAGCACAGAAATATGTTAGAAGAGGCTGTGATGCATATCTTGCCTACATATTTGATTCTAGAGTTTCTGATTTAAAGCTAGAATTGGTTCCAATGGTATGTGAGTATCCAGATGTATTCCTAGAGGAGTTACCTGGATTACCACCGATCCGAGAGGTTGATTTTACTATTGAGTTAGTGCCGGGAACATCTCCGATATTGATAGCTCTTTACGGAATGACACCTACAAAGTTGAAAGAGTTGAAAGCACAGCTGCAAGAGTTGATAGATAGGGGTTTTGCTCGACCCAATTTTTCTTCTTGGGGTACACTTGTCCTATTTGTTAAGAAAAAGAACGGATTCATGCGATTATGTATTGGCTATCAACAGCTCAAAAAAGTCACGATCAATAATAAGTATCCATTGCCGTGTATTGACAATTTTTTTGATAAGTTTAAAGGTGTGATAGTGTTATCAAAGATTGATCTTTATTCTGGATATTATTAGTTGTGAGTTAAAGACTTAGATGTGCGAAAACCGTATTCAAGACCAGGTACGGACATTATGAATTTCTTATGATGATATTTGGTTTGACAATGCACCTGCAGTATTTATGGATTTGATGTATAGAATCTTCAGATCATATTTAGACAAATTCGTCGTGGTATTCATTGATGATATTATGATTTATTCACGGGATGAGACAGAGCATGCCGAGCATTTAAGAATTTTTCTTTAAACTTTACGCGAAAAACAATTATTCACTAAGTTTAGCAAATTTGAATTCTGGCTTCGAAAAGTCAGGTTTCTAGGACATGTTGTATCGGTAGATGGCATCAGAGTTGATCCGAGTAAAATTTCAGCTGTCCTAGATTAGAAGCCACTGAGAAATGTATCTGAGGTTAGAACTTTTCTAGGCTTAGCTAGATATTACAGAAGATTCGTCAAGGTATTCTCGATGATTGCTACACCATTGACGAGATTATTCAAGAAAGATGTTAAATTTGAGTGGTCTGAGAAATGTCAACAAAGCTTTAATCAATTAAAATCATTGTTAACTGAGGCACCAGTGTTAGTTCAGCTAGAGTTTGTTAAAGAATTTGTAATTTATAGTGATACATCGTTAAACGATTTGGGTTGTGTTTTGATGCAAGAGGGCAAAGTGATTGCATATGCTTTTAGACAGTTGAAACTGTACGAAAAGAATTATTCGACGCACGATTTAGAGCTTGCAGCGATTATTTTTACTTTAAAGCCATCTGTACGGAGAAAAATGTCATATCTTCACAGATCATAAAAGCCTGAATTACTTAATGTCGTAGAAAGATTTAAATCTGAGACAACTCAGATGTAACACCCCTTACCCATATTCAACGCCGGAACAGGGTACAAGGTATTACCGGAGTCACAACACAAGCAATCACACAATTTTGAGTCATAAATTTGCTTCCAAATTAAAACCATTCATACTCAATCATAAAGTCCCTAATACGAGCCTACGATGCCCAAAACATGTTTTAGTAGTGGTTCGGGACTAAACCGAGCACTTAGGAAATTTTTACAAAACTTAGAAATTTTTTGCTACAAACAGGGGTCACACGCCCGTGTGGTTTTAGGACACGCCAGTGTGGGTAGGCCGTGTGCTCACACACGCCCGTGTCCCTAACCCGTGTAACTATCTATTTGTAACTCAAGAACAAATTGAAGTTACACAGCCAAGTCACACGCCCGTGTGCTAGGCCGTGTGGTCGATTTAATTTTCATGAGTTTTCATAAAATAGGTGCAGACTTCACACGCCCATGCCTGAGGCCGTGTCCCTCACACAGCCGAGACACACGCCCGTGTCTCTACCCGTGTGCTTAATTCTGAGCATTCTGTTTCTCAAAATTTAGGGTACAGGGGACACACGGTCGGAACACATGCCCATGGGACAGACCATGTGTCACACACGGCCTAGACAAATGCCCGTGTGTATACCCGTGTGGACAAAATAAAAGCTATTTATCAAGCCATTTGCCACCCTCATTTGCACACACTTGTACACAACTTCAATGGCATAATTCATAGCACAAAAAAGCAACCAATACCATCATAACTAAGGCCTAAACATGTCATTTACAAGCCAATATCTATCATGCTTGAAAACATCATACTTTGCCAAACTCAAGCATACCACAAGCACATCCACAAACATTCAATATGATTACTTTCAATATGTATAGTCTAGCCCAATTTCACTAGCTTACCAACAAGCCAGTTCTCCCCATTTAACACCTAAATTATTTAGCCACAATCATTCATCTACCAAGAAAATAAAAGGCATATCACAAATAACATTAGCCCATGCATAACTCACATCCAAATTAACCAAGATAGCCCATATTTCAAGGCCTTATACAAAATATAACATTTATCAATTACAAGCCAATACTTTTGGCCAAATCATAATGATACATATACCAAAAATGACCAAGTCCCTATACATGCCATATTCTCAAATTCTTTAAAATCATCAGTTCCCAAAATAACAGTTGATAGTGTGATGCAATCTCCGACAATCTCAAAATCTGAGCTAGCTTGGTGACACTATGAAACATTGAAAATAAAACAGAGTAAGCTATATAGCTTAGTAAGCTCGTATGCAAGAAATAAGCAAGCCATACCATAAAATCAACATTCAAGAGATATAATGTACTTTAATTTTAGGAAGACCCTTTTTAGTAACTACTAGAACTAAAATCGATGTTGGTCCTATAACCGTGACTGAACCTATTAAATTAACACGAGCGTGGGGAAGAATTAAATGAGCGTGGAAGAAGCGAATTAAGCTCGGCACGGCTGTGTGACACGGCCGTGTGGGACAACACGCCTACGACACACGGACGTGGGCCGCAAAACTAGGCGTACCAAAACCCTAATTTTCAGAGCACACGGACTCAAAACGACTCACACGGGCGTATGACACACCCATGTAATCCTGTTTCTATATAAACCCCTCACTATTCATCTTCTCCACAAAACACTTTTCTCTCAACCCTAAACACCATAGTTCTTTTTCACCATCCTCACCACCATCCCCATGTCGAAGAAGCGAAAGGACCCTAGCACAATCTCCCCGTGCGAGACCGGTCCGCATAAGTTCATGCCGGCCGATTCATTAACTCGACAAGACAAGGACCTTTGAGTCCATTTACTTTTTCTTTTTCTTTTCTCTTCTCCTTTATTTTCCTTCTCTTTATCTTTCTTATCTTTAAATACATATTTAGTATATTTTGAATTATTCTTATTATTTCCTGGCTATTTCTTCACAAGTTACCCAATTTCTTCATCTAGTGCAGTGATTGTTGGTGGCGACCATACCACCACCAAGAGACGCCTCCTCCAACTTATTTTTCACCTCCGAATCAAGTTTCCACACTTCCAACTCAAGAAATCCTTCCAAAATCCAGGAAGTTTCACCTCTCTCCCTCTCTTATGATCTATTACTACATGTTATTATCTTTATTTGTACATTGAGGACAATGTACATCTTAAGTCTGGAGGGTGAATTTTATCTTGAAAAGTTCCTAACTTTTTGCATTATTCTCAAATCCCTGAATTAGATCTTGTTCTTAAGTAAAAATTCTCATATTACGATTAGAATGAAACTTCTTTTGATTTATAATTTTTACTGATATGTTTTGGATTAAGTCATAGTTAATTGTGCAGTGATGATTTAAAATTTTAGATATTAGAGAATCAAGCATGATAAGTCTATTTTCAAAATTAAATTTTCTAGGTTGTCTACCTGAATCTAATTATTACCTTGAAGTTTGAAATTTACAAGGTTGACATCCAAAACCATAATTTTTGTGAGATTTTGAGCCTTTTAGAGCATATTCTTTTTTTGCTCACTTTATTGTTGATTATGAGTGTGTCAACATTGATTTGTTATTCTAGAACTTGCTTCGATTATGCATGTCGAGACCACACTTTTGATTTGATATACTGAGATGATAAAGGCACCTAGGTTTTAACCCACTTACTCCCAAAAAGCCTACCTCCATAATTAACCCCTAGTGAACCCCTTTGATCCTAATAAACCCTTTCTTGAAATACCCTTAATATTAACCCTAAACTCACTCTTTTTGATTCTTTAAAGAATTTCTCCTATTGTGTTAAACCTTTTTTTTCGAGATTTGATTTGAGAAGTTGTCTAACTATGTTCTTTATTTCAGTTGTTAAATTCTATCTTATTATTATTGTATGTGACTTGTTCTGAAAAAAAAATTTAGGAATCTATTCATTATTACTTCTTTGTTATTGGAGCTTAAGCCGTTAATCTTACATTTTGAGAAGAAGCTCGTGTTATTAGTGATGAATTCTTAATTGATGTATGTGAATAGCCCAATTTGCTCGGGCCCAATAAAACAGTGCATTTACAGTCCAATAAGACCCAAACAGACATCCAAACCCACCCCAAACTAAACCTAACCCAAAACAGAACCCAAACAAACCAACCCAAAATTCAGCCCAAATAAAATTAAACCTTAGCCCAAACCACAATAAAAAAAAAACAGCAAAGAAACTCTAGGTGCGCCGCACCTAGGTCTGCCTTCTGACCAGCAGTCCCATCCACCGCCTCTGGCCACCGCCATCCACTTGCACCGTCACCTGCAAGCATTAAAGAAAATGATAGCAAAATGATTGTAAAAATCGGCTATAAAAGCCGATCTAAAATCTAGTGTAAAGATTCGGACAGATTATCAATACGAGAACAATAATTTTCAAAATACAGATAAGAATAACTGAGATTAAACAAAAAAGGAGAAGAATCAAAAACACCAAAAACAAATCAAAAAAATAGAGAATAGGTGATCTTCAATGTTTTTTCTTTCTCGAATCTTTCCTTTTTTTTCCTCTTTCTTCTTTCTTTTTTTTCATGCGTATAATAAAAGGAGGACAAAGAGTTTACCATTGAAATCGCCACAAAAAAAGTTCTTTGGCGGCTCCAGCGACGGAGGCACGGCGGCGACCGATCGGACCCTCGCCGGAGACCCAGGTCCTGTAGAGGAAAATGAAAAAGGGAAAGGTTTTTTTTTTTTTTTGGAGCGGTGTAAAAATGAAATTTTTTAAGAATTTTGGCCTTAAATAGCCCCCCAAAACGACGCCATTTTGGGCAGGCCTTTCAGGCGCCAAAACGGCGTCATTTTGAGCCGACCTGATTTTGACCCAACCCAGAGCCTAGGATCCGCGTGTTTTTTTAAAGGAAGGGCTAATTGCACTTTTAGCCCCTCCATTTTTTTATTGTTTTATAATCAGGTTTTTCTTATTCTTAAATTTCGCCCAATAATTTATTTTGGTTTTCAATTTGGTACCCCTTATGCTGTGCATTTTGGAGGACGAGGATTAATTTCCCTTTTAGTCCCTCCATGTTATTCGCGCGTTCAATGGGGTCCTTTTCTTTTTATTTATTTCAATTTAGCCCTGAACTTCCGTTTTAAATTCAATTTAGTTCCTTTTTTAGTTATTTAGCAATTTTTATTATTAATACTATTATTTAATATTCTTATTATTACTACTATTAATCTTATTATTATTATTATTATTATTTAACATTATTATTATTATCATTACTCTGTTACTACTGTCCTTTTATTTTTTTATTTTTTTATTATTATTTTTACTATTTATTATTCGTTTATTACTATTATTTTTATATTTTTAAAACTGTTTTACCTAATATTTACCCATTTATTTATTTGTTTACTATTAGATTTTTAATTAATTTTTCTAATTTTCATTTGTTTACTTACTCATTTTTTATATATTTGGTCCTTTTTTTATTTTTTTATTTATCTTATTTTTATTTTTGCTCGTATTATTGTCATTTACATTAATGCATTTATTATTATCCTGCTTTACATATTAGTATTGTACTTTCTTTTTGCATTTTATTGTTATATTAACTTTTACCCGATACAAAATTGTTTTCTTTTATAAAGGCAATATTCCGTATTTAGAAATTTGAGAAGTCGTGCCCTAACATATTGGGTTTTGATTTTTTCTCGTTTAATCTAAATAATTGAATATCCTTTTTAAAACAAATACATAAATTTTAAATAAAAAGCTTATTCTCGAGAATTCGAGACGTCGTGTCCTAAAGCATTGGATGTGACGTTTTGTTATTTCGAGATAAGATTTTCTAAACCAAGGCAATATTCTGTAATTAGAAACTCGAGAATCGTACCCTAACGTATTGGGTTTTCGATTTTCTTGTTCATTTTAAGTAACAGAATATCCTTTCAAAATTAAATACATGAGTTTCGAATAAAAGGCAAGTTTAGCCTTGAAAGTCGAGGTGTTGTGTCCTAACGTATTGGATATGACATTTTACCTTGAGACGAGACAGCCTTTGGTACACATTTTCAATTTATCCAAACGATTTTTTAGCATCACTATAAAAGAGGGTCGTATTTTTAATTCTTTCAAGTTTTCAAATCTTCGACACTAAAACATTGATTAATCAACTAGGTACCATTTTTGGGGGTATCGAGGGTGCCAATCCTTCCTCGTGCGTAACCGACTCCCGAACCTGTCTTTTTGATTTTTGTAGACCAAAATTGTTGTTTTGATAAATCAAAATGTTTATTAAAAAAACAACCACTTTTCGAGGTGACCCGATCACACCTCAGGAAAAAAGGATTGGTTACGACTCCCATTTTTTGTTTTCATTCTCAAAATTAAAGTCGACCCCGTATCACAAAAATGGTTTCGATAGCTTGGTGACTCCACTGGGGACTTCAAATAAGAGAGTCAAGCCACGAGTTGATTACTTTTTGTCTTTTTATCAAAAATTGAAAACTTGTTTTAAATATACGATCCATTCGTTACATGTCATTCATCTTTGTTACGAATTTTATCATTTTGGTTCGCTTTTCTGGTTTGATTTTTTGATATGTCTCTACACATTGCATTACATTACCGCTCGATTATACCCTTTTAAGTGGGAGTGAGAAACTATTCCTTCGTGAGGTCTTCACCTCCATGCAGGATAGTGGATCATTTTCGGGATACATCCGTACCTATGTCTTCGTGAGATTTTCATCTCCGTGCAGCCATAGGGAAATGTGTTCCCCTGCACTGAAATCGGTCCATATGAGCCAATAATGGGTGAGGATCGAGGAATCTGCTGGTTTAGGTACCCTTTCTTTAGAACCGAACCTCATATAGCGAGCCTTAAGAGCCCACCCTAGGTATAACCACTCCAAACCCCTAGAGGTCACCCGAATAGGTGCTCTATTTATTTCTTTCTTGCTTAATTTTGTTTTGTACTGATGTATTTTCTTTTTTTCTAGTTATGATTGCATTGCATTTGCATCATAGAAAAGAGGTGTTGATTCACGTTCAGTTGCTAAATAGAGAGCTTGTCATAAGAAAATGGATTTCTTGATAAAGTGGAGGATAATGCGACCTTCCGAATATGGTCCGAGTAAACACGATGAAAGAAGGATGATGGTCTAACGGAAGAGTACGCGACTCTGCTTCGTTACCCAAGGATTCAAGCCAACAAAGATTATCTGAGAGCCGTTAATGTCTCGATTTCCTTAAAGAAGCTAACAAGCATCACGGGGATGAAAGAGTAATAGGTCGCAATCCAGATCAATCAAAAATGAGCTAGTAAAGACATCCATTAAAAAACTTGCGAGATTGGATCTTAGCACACCCAGGTATGAAGAAAAGGGGCAATGTCTTCGCTTTGAGCATTTACAGGCTGGATGTTTTCCTTAAAGCACTGGGGCACATGGACGAGATGGTTTCAGATTTGTTTGATAGACTTGACAAGAGGGTCACGCCCGTCCTTGTAATTTTGGCCGAAACATTTCGATCTTTGAATACATACCGAGGAGCAGGTGAAGGAAGATTCATTTGGATGTGCACAACTCTTGTTTATGTGGTTCCATAGCCGTTTTTGGAGAGTGAAAATGGTTTCTTATCTCTGAGAACTACTCTCCATTGAAAGAATTCGTTGCTCAAATACAAGAGGTGGCTAATCATCGGCAAATAGTAGCAGTTCAAGCTGTCTCGCTAAGTTTAAAGTGAATCAGAATCAGATTAGGGTTAGGAGTTAACCTGACTCCTTAGGGAGGCTAAGGCTTAGAATATGAGGGCAAGGCCGCATATGTAATCCGTTTTATGTAAAGGAATCTATTTTCTAAAAAAGTTCTTCTAATGGAATTGAATTCAGAATCAACGCCTCTCTTTCTTTTTGCATTCATTCCATGCATTTGCATTGCACTTCATGCATTTGCATTACATCACATCATATGCATTAAAATTTGTAGAAAGACTCTAATTAATTAAAAATTATTTCAGTAACCTGGAAACCAACGAAAGTCTACTGAACTGAGCATAGTTACGGTATTCACGCAAGAACAAAAGCCATGGACCAAAGGTTGGAAAGAATAGAGCAAATGCAAATACAGGTGCATGAGCAATTGACAAAAATTCAACAAGAAATGCAGGAATAAATGCTAGAATTCCAAAGGAATATGATGGGCCAGTTAACCCAGTTACTAGCCGGAGGATGTGAAAAAAGTAGTGGCTCGGTGGTCAACAGTGGGGATGATGATGATGACATCATTTATTCCCCAGGTTTTTCCCCAATAAGTGTCCCGACCCAACTAGACACGCATTCGTATGGGGTACCCGTCATTATCGGACCCCAATGTCAAACTAATACCTCAGCCCTGTTGAACTTCTGATGGGCTCAGGTTTTAACCCTTAGGATGATCGAGCCAAACTGTTTGTTCTGGCAGAAATAAAGGAAAGGGGAGAGTGGACTTTGAAGGCCTCGAAGAAGAAGGAAAAGGAAGGGGGTAGTACGAGTAGGTATAACAAGGGCCATTCGGAGTCGATTACAGTCAGCCAGCTAAGGACGGTGACTACCAGCCATCAAGGCCCCCATAGGTAGGATTCCAACCCAAACACGGGAAGGCTCCAATTCACACCCATCCCGATGACATACAGAGAGCTCTATCAAAATTTATTTGATGCGCATGTGGTATCTCCTTACTACCCAAAACCAATGCAGCCCCCATACCCCAAATGGTATGACGCAAAAGCTCAATGTGAGTATCATGTGGGGATTACGAGGCACTCAATAGAAGACTGCACCGCTTTCAAGAAATTAGTCGAAAGATTCGTCAAAATAGGCATTGTAAAATTCGATGATCCATTTGGTGCAGAAAATCCATTACCCAACCTTTCTGTTAAAGGGGTAAACATTGTGAGTTCCATGATGGATAGGGGCATGAGATCCAAGAATGCATCGGTCTCAGGGCTTTAGTGCAAGGCCTGATGGATAATAAATTGAAGAGATCAAAGATCCGGTGGGAATGTTAGGGAATCTAAACATTAGAGACATATTTGAAGAGAGAACCTGGGAATAAACTTTTCCAAGCTTCTGCCGCTACGTACTTGGGGTGTTTTGAACAATGGGTCTGTGGAAGAAATCCATGTGTTTTTAGAATTAATTCAGAGTAATATTCAGAACACACTTGTTGCCTTAAGCCTAGAGGCAATAAGAGTCCTTTTGTGAAATAGGCTTGTGTCCAAAATCTTTATTTTAATAAGATGCATCTTTTGAGCAAGTAATCTTTTATTTTTTCTTCTTTTTTCCATTTCATACTATGAATTCTTTTATCCTTTGAGCTCTATCAAATATTCTTTTATTCCTTTATTTCATTCATGATTCATACCACATAATAATTATTCTTAGATTCATTTATTCTTTGAATATTCCCTCATACCTACAACAGGTCCCTAGATATCAACGACAAGAGCGACGCTCTTACTGACTCAGAATCTACTTTTGAGCAAGATATGTGTCTAGAGGGATCTCGGGACTTTGAAGATAATAGAGACTGTAACCTATCTCCTGATTTGTTAAGGATGGTAGAATAAGATGAAACAGATCCTACCCTACAAAGAATCAGTGGGAATTTTTAGCCCAGGAGAAGAGAAAGAGGTGAAGATCGGACCTGTATCACTATAGAGACACAGCGAGATGTCATTGAGTTATTCCAAGAATTCAAAGATATTTTACCGATCGTATATAGGCTAAAGAAATCTTAGAAGAGGTCCATAAGGGTGTCCAAGAACACACGCTAATGGTTTTACAATGACTAAGCAAATCATGAAGTTCGGGTACTGCTGGTCCACCATGGAAGGGGATTGCATCAACTATACCAAAAAAAAAAAGGGCATAAGTGCCAAATTCATGGAAACAAGATTTCTGTGCCTCATTCATCTCTTCATAGGACATCTCTATGGCCTTTCTATATGTGGGGCATGGATGTCAGTGGGCCAATCATGCCAAAAACTTCTAATGAGTATCGATTCATCTTTGTGGTCGTCAACTACTTCATCAAGTGGGCGGAAGCTGCTTCATATGTCGATGCCACAAAACTGACAGTCGGCAAATTCTATGTCGGTATAGAATCCCAAAAAGGGATCGTATCTGACAATTTGAACATCACGACATCAGAAGTTTGCAGTCAGTTCAAGATTAAATACCGTATCACCTCAAAAGGAACGGTAAAAAAAAGGAGAGGCCAAGGCGAAAACCCGCAAAGGGAGCCTTGAGACCAAAGGGGTTTTGAATTGAAAACCCAGAAAAAGGGCAATTCAAATTTTGATCAAAGGTGGGGCATGCAGTAGTCTTGCTACGCCTGAACTAACAAGAGGGAGAGATGTTATGTCTTGGGGCATCAACAGAGTACTTCGAACCCCCTAAACACATATTGAGCTTAAAATGGTCCTCAAGAAGTTTGTACGAAGAAGCTCAGGCGGCGATACCTGTGGCACTTAGTTTTCTATTTTACCCATTTTGAATTTGCTATCTTTGATTACCTTATTCATTTCAAAATACACTACCAATAAATTTCCTTCTTGATTGCATTTGCTATCTTTGCTTAAATTATTTGTTTTGAGCTATGCTCCTAATTAATTCTGGTCCATTGTTATGATACTTTTCAAGCATTTTGCATTGAAATAACGACCAGTGGACTAATAATACTTTCCTAAAAGGAGTTTCGCATATTACTTTGGAAGTTTCTAAATAATACAAGAACCAAAAACATGACTGTTGTTTAGAACTCACCAAGCCTAAGGTTTGGAAATATTGGAGAAAGATGATTATCTCTTTGGACTTTTTATTGGTTGAAAAAAAGAAAAGACATTTCATCGGTGATACAACCTCGACAAATAACGAGTAATGTCAACCCAAGTGTACAAGGAGATCATTCTTGGGGAAAGAAAAATGATACTCTGCATTCATGCAAATATCAGACATATACATCTGGTCATTACACCCAGCGAATGGTGTAACAGATCAAATTGATTGAAGATGATACAAATCCTATACCTCGGAGTTACTGTAGGATGTATGGAAGAAACCAAATGTTATTCTCCTGAAGTTTCAGTGGGAGGTACAAACTTTATGTCCCAGAAGGTACAGTGGAAGGGACTCTAAAGTTACAGTGGGCCAAATCGGTTAAGCAAAATACGATTGTTTCTTCGGGTTTTCGGTCAAAATACCACCCAAGCAAGAAGACAGGATATTACGTCAAGTGATACAACCTGGAAGAACAACGAGCAATGACAACCCTAAGCATTTAAAAAGGGATAATTCTCATGACATTCTGCATTCATGCAAATGTCATCCATAATATCATTTAGTTAGGAGCATTTGATTCATTCCGATCATTGCATCCTAATCATTGTATATATATATAAAGGGATCATTCTCATGACATTCTGCATTCGTGCAAATGTCATTCATGATATCCTTTAGTTAGGAGCATTTGATTCATTCCGATCATTGCATCCTAATCATTGTACATTTAAAAAAGGGATCGTTCTCATGACATTCTGCATTCATGCAAATGTCGTCCATAATACATTCATTTAGGAGCATTTGATTAATTTTGATCATAGCATCCTAATCATTTGGCATAAACATAAGCATATGAAATCGAGTCTACAGGACATGTCCCCCAGAGGATGGTGTAGCAACATCGGTGAAACAACAAATCTTATCTCCCTAAACAGTAGTGGAACATGATTTATGCCACCATCCTATCTCCCTGACCAGCAGTGGAATAGGTTGAAGATTGTAAATCTTGTCACCCTAAACAGTAGTGGGATAAGATCGAAGGCAAATCTTGTCTCCCTAAACAGTAGTGGAACATGATTTATGCCACCATCCTGTCTCTCTGACCAGCAGTGGAATAGGTTGAAGATTGTAGATCTTGTCGCCCTAAATAGTAGTGGGACAAGATCGAAGGCAAATCTTGTCTCCCTAAACAGTAGTGGAACATGATTTATGCCACCATCCTATCTCCCTGACCAACAGTGGAATAGGTTGAAGATTGTAGATCTTGTCGCCCTAAATAGTAGTGGTACAAGATCGAAGTCAAATCTTGTCTCCCTAAACAGTAGTGGAACATGATTTATGCCACCATTCTATCTCCCTGACCAGTAGTGGAATAGGTTGAAGATTGTAGATCTTGTCGCCCTAAACAGTAGTGGGACAAGATCGAAGGCAAATCTTGTCTCCCTAAACAGTAGTGGAACACAATTTAAGCCACCATCCTATTTAAGCCACCATCCTATCTCCCTGACCAGCAGTGGAATAGGCTGAAGATTGTAGATCTTGTCGCCCTAAACAGTAGTGGGACAAGATCGAAGGCAAATCTTGTCTCCCTAAACAGTAGTGGAACACAATTTAAGCCACCATCCTATCTCCCTGACCAGCAGTGGAATAGGCTGAAGATTGTAGATCTTGTCGCCCTAAATAGTAGTGGGACAAGATCGAAGGTAAATCTTGTCTCCCTAAACAATAGTGGAACATGATTTAAGCCACCATCTTATTTCCCTGACCAGCAGTGGAATAGGTTGAAAATTGTAGATCTTGTCGCCCTAGACAGTAGTGGGACAAGATCAAAGGCAAATCTTGTCTCCCTAAATAGTAGTGGAACACGATTTAAGCCACCATCCTATCTCCCTGACCAGCAGTGGAATAGGCTGAATATTGTTGATCTTGTTGCCCTAAACAGTACTGGGACAAGATCGAAGGCAAATCTTGTCTCCCTAAACAGTAGTGGAACATGATTTAAGCCACCATCCTATCTCCCTGACCAGCAGTGGAATAGGTTGAAAATTGTAGATCTTGTCGCCCTAAACAGTAGTGGGACAAGATCGAAGGCAAATCTTGTCTCTCTAAACAGTAGTGGAACATGATTTAAGCCACCATCCTGTCTCCCGAAACAGTAAGAGTGGAACACGATTTAAGCCACCATCCTATCTCCGACCAGGCGAGTGGAATAGGTCAAGATTGTAGATCTTGTCGCCTAAATGATGAGTGGGACAAGATCGAAGGAAAATCTTGTCTCTCTAAACAGTAGTGGAACATGATTTAAGCCATAATCCTATCTCCTGGACTAGCAGTGGAATAGGCTGAAGATTGCAAATATTGTTTCCCTGAAGATACAACAGAGAGTTGAAATTACCAATTCTCACCCTTTTGAAGTTCCAGCGGAGAAGGTCGAGGCTACAAATCCCTTCTCCCTGAAATCACTGTGGAGCAAGAAAACACAAACCTTATCTCCCTGAAGATGCAGTAAAGTAGGTTTAAATTACTAATTCTCACCCCTTTGAAGTTCCAGCGGAGAAGATCGAAGCTACAAATCTCTTCTCCCTGAAATCACATTCGAGTGGATCAAAGAAACAAGGGGCGGTGGACTAGAACGAGGCTACCTGAAGAAAAGAGCACCAAAAGACGTCAAGACCCAGCAAGACCGGGCAAAATTGGTCTTTCTTAAAAGTCTTTGCTATGTTTCCGTTACACGACAACGAGAAAAGAGGCGCAGCTGTGAATAGCCCAATTTGCTCGGGCCCAATAAAACAGTGCATTTACAGTCCAATAAGACCCAAACAGACATCCAAACCCACCCCAAACTAAACCTAACCCAAAACAGAACACACACAAACCAACCCAAAATTCAGCCCAAATAAAATTAAACCCTAGCCCAAACCACAATATAAAAAAAAACAGCAAAGAAACCCTAGGTGCGCCGCACTTAGGTCTGACTTTTGACCAGCAGTCCCATCCACCACCTCTGGCCACCACCATCCACTTGCAGCGTCACCTGCAAGCATTAAAGAAAATGACAGCAAAATGATTGTAAAAATCGGCTATAAAAGCCGATCTAAAATCCATTGTAAAGATTCGGACAGATTATCAATACAAGAACAATAGTTTTCAAAATACAGATAAGAACAACTGAGATTAAACAAAAAAGGAGAAGAATCAAAAACACAAAAAACAAATAAAAAAACAGAGAATAGGTGATCTTCATTCTTTTTTCTTTCTCGAATCTTTCCTTTTTTTTCCTCTTTCCTCTTTCTTTTTTTCATGCGTATAACAAAAGGAGGAGAAAGATTTTACCATTGAAATCTCCGCGAATAAAGAAGTTCTTTAGGTTCCGGCCAACGTACACGGCGGCTCCGGCTGCGGAGGTGCGGCGGCGACCGATCGGACCCTCGCCGGAGACCCAGGTCTTGCAGAGGAAAATGAAAAAGGGAAAGGAGGTTTTTATTTTTGGAGCGGTGTAAAAATGAAAATTTTTAAGAATTTTGGCCTTAAATAGCCCCCCAAAACGACGCCGTTTTGGGTAGGCCTTTCAGGCACCAAAACGGCGTCGTTTTGAGCCGACCCGATTTTGACCCGACCTAGAGCCTAGGATCCGCGTGTTTTTTTAAAGAAAAGGCTAATTGCACATTTAGCCCCTCCGTTTTTTTTATGGTTTTATAATCAGGTTTTTCTTATTCTTAAATTTCGCCCAATGATTTATTTTGGTTTTCAATTTGGTCCCCCTTATGCTGTGTGTTTTGGAGGACGGGGATTAATTTCCCTTTTAGTCCCTCCATGTTATTCGCGCATTTAATGGGGTCCTTTTCTTTTTATTTATTTCGAATTAGCCCTGATCTTCTGTTTTAAATTCAATTTAGTTCCTTTTTTAGTTATTTAGCAATTTTTATTATTAATACTATTATTTAATATTCTTATTATTACTACTATTAATGTTATTATTATTATTATTTAACATTATTATTATTATTATCATTACTTTGTTACTACTGTCCTTTTATTTATTTTTTTTATTTTTATTTTTATTTTTACTATTTATTATTCGTTTATTACTATTATTATTATATTTTAAAAACCGTTTTACCTAATATTTACCCATTTATTTATTTGTTTACGATTAGATTTTTAATTAATTTTTTAACTTTCATTTGTTTACTTACTCGTTTTTTATATATTTGGTCCTTTTTTTTATTTTTTTATTTATTCTTTTTTATTTTTTATTTATCTTATTTTTATTTTTGCTCGTATTATTGTCATTTACTTTAATGCATTTATTATTATCCTGCTTTACATATTAGCATTGTAATTTGTTTTTGCAATTTACTGTTATATTAACTTTTACCCGATACAAAATTGATTTCTTTCATAAAGGAAATATTCCGTATTTAGAAATTAGAGAAGTCGTGCCCTAACGTATTGGGTTTCGATTTTTTCTTGTTTAATCTAAATAACCGAATATCCTTTTTAAAACAAATACATAAATTTTAATTAAAAAGCTTATTCTCGAGAATTCGAGATGTCGTGTCCTAATGCATTGGATGTGACATTTTGTTATTTCGAGATAAGATTTTCTAAACCAAGGCAATATTCTGTAATTAGAAACTCGAGAAATCGTGCCCTAACGTATTGGGTTTTCAATTTTCTTGTTCATTCTAAGTAACTGAATATCCTCTCAAAATTAAATACATGAGTTTCGAATAAAAGGCAAGTTTAGCCTCGAAGGTCGAGGTGTTGTGTCTTAACGTATTGGATATGACATTTTACCTTGAGACGAGACAGCCTTTGGCACACATTTTCAATTTTTCCAAACGATTTTTTAGCATCACTATAAAAGAGAGATCGTATTTTTAATTCTTTCAAGTATTCAAATCTTCGACACTAAAACATTGATTAATCAACTAGGTACCAATTTTGGGCGTATCGAGGGTGCCAATCCTTCCTCGTGCGTAACCGGCTCCCGAATCTGTCTTTCTGATTTTTGTAGACCAAAATCGTTGTTTTGATAAATCAAAATGTTTATTAAAAAACAACCACTTTTCGAGGTGACCCGATCACACCTCAGCAAAAAAGGATTGGTGGCGACTCTCGTTTTTTGTTTTCATTCTCAAAATTAAATTCGACCCCGTTTCACAAAAATGGTTTCGACAATGTAATTATTTAAGCTTTAGTTATTGTTCTAGTTAGGTAATTTATCAATTCAGTCTCGATACTAACCCTCTAATTCAGCCTTTATCTACACCTTTAACCCAAGCCCCGTTACAACCCATAAAAGACCTTTTGATTTGTGTATCATATCATTTTACAGTGGTGGAGATTTGATTTTCATGCAAGCCTATGCGATTAACTTTTCATGTTTGACTTTTGAGCGCTTAATTTTTGAACCTTAAACACTTTGAGTGATCTGAGTGAATCTATAGTGAGGATGTCAATATTTGTCAGTTTTGAATCAGAGGTAATTATTTAGGTAAGGGGAAACACCTATGTTTTCATGCTATAGAAACTATGACTTTGATTGTTTGAATCTTCAGTACCTGCTGGTTAAATTATCAATGTATGAATTACCTTTGAATTATGATGAAACATTATTGATGAAGGTTATGAATTGAGGAAATTCGATTTTAATTGTGAGTTGAGAATTTTGCTTGAGGATAAGCAAATGCTTAAGTGTGGGGGTATTTGATAAACCGTAATATATACATATTTTAATCCCATATTTAGCATACTTTTGGATGGTTTAATCCCCTGAATTGTTAAATTTGATGCTCCTAATCCTTTAATTTCATGTTTTATACTTAGGAGAGCATCGGAGGATGAAAAGAATGAGAAACGGGCCGAAAACAGAGAAAATGGGCCAAAGTAGGAAATCAACACGGCCTGGAGTTCACCACACGGCCGTGCCACCTTTAACAGGCTTGAACACGGCCTGGGCTCAATTCACACGGGCGTGCTCCACGGGCGTGTCTCTATCGTGACCCGTTGTAATTTTACTCAAAAAGGGTACTTAGGGGCGAAGAAAGACATTCCGAAGTCTATGTAAACACCCTAAGTGTGACCTAAAAAGGGGGGTTCGAAGGGGGCGAAGCCAGAGAGGGCTGAACACAGGAAATTACTCAAAGACAGCCAGTTGATTCATCCCAAAAGCTGAAATCACGCTCAAGACGGAAGATCTTCCCTTCAATTTCCTTCAGGGGGTTTTAGGGTTTTTCTTATGTTTTGTTATTTACTTTCTTCTGAGATGTATTCTTTATTAAACATGAACAAAACCCCTCAAATACCTGAGGGGGATGAAACCTAAGACGGATCTTGTTATTGTTTTCTGAACTATATGATAAATACTTGATTTGTTCTTAATTATGTGTTCTTAATTCTTGTTTTAATATTTTAGGATATTGATTCAAGTATTGATGTGCTTAGACAATGGAGCAAAAGTCCCTGTTTAAGAGTAGATCTAGCATAGTTAAGCGGAGTTGATAGCAACCCTAGAGACAGGATGACAAAAATCTACCGGATTAGGGTCAAACCTAAATAGGAGTCCATAGATCGAGTTAATGCAACACTAGGGGTTTTAATTAGAAAGAGATTTCAATTAATCAACCTAGGGTTAGACATTAGTAGCCTCAAAAGAGGTATTAATATAAATTAGGGAATCCTACGGATCAAGTCAAGTGAATAAATCGTCTGGTTCAGAGTTAAGTAACAAGTGAAGTTTAGGTGGATTCTTCCTCAGGTATTGTCTTAATCAACTGGTTTTCCCAAAAGTATTTTCCCAATTCACTCTCTGTGTCTTAGCATCATTAGTTTAGTAATTAGTTAATTAAATATTGACTCTCTTAATACTTAGGCTAGAAAATAAAAAGATAGTAACTACTAGTACTCTTAGTCCTTGAGGATACGATATTTCTGATCTTGCAATAGCTATACTACCGAACGATAGGTGTGCTTGCCTTATTCGTTGTCATAGTTAGTTTGGACACGATCAACCATCGGGATTACTGCAGCCTGTGATGATTCCTGAGTGGAAATGGGATAGAATTATAATGGATTTTGTGTTGGGATTGCCTATAACTCTGAAAAAGAAAGACGCTATTTGGGTTGTCCTTGATCGATTAACGAAATCAGCTCATTTCATATCGGTACGTACAGATTACTCACTTGATAGATTAGTAGAGTTGTACATTTCTGAAATTGTTCGGTTACACGGAGTGCCACTATATATTATTTCTGATAGGGATTCGAGATTTACATTACGATTCTAGAAGAAACTGCAAGAAGCTCTTGGAACCAAGTTGAATTTTAGTACTGCTTTTCATCCTCATACTGACGGTCAGACCGAGAGAGCTATTCAGATTCTCAAAGACATGTTGAAATGTTGTATTTTAGAGTTTGAGGGCAGTTGGGAAAAATACTTATCGTTAATTGAATTCGTGTATAACAACAGTTTCCAAACGAGTATAAAGATGGCACCATACGAAGCTTTATATGGCCGTAAATGTCGAACTCCGCTATACTGGACTGAATTGAGTGAGAAAAAGATTCACGGGATTGAATTGATCTGAGAAACTGAAGAAAAAGTGAAAACGATTCGCAACAGTTTAAAAGCAGCTTCAGATCGATAAAAATACTACGCAAATTTGAAGCGTAGAGAAATTGAATTTCAAGTCAGAGACAGAGTGTTTTTAAAAGTGTCATCGTGGAAGAAGATTCTCCGTTTCAGATGTAAAGGGAGACTGAGTCCGCGATTCATCGGGCCGTATGAGATCGTTGAAAGAATGGGGCCTGTAACATATCGATTATCGTTAACGTCTGAACTTGAAAAGATCTGTAATGTATTTCATGTTTCTATGCTACGTCAATATAGATCGGATCCGTCACATGTGATTTCTCCGATAGATGTTGAGATACAAGCTGATTTGACGTATAACGAAGAACCGATCAGGATTTTAGCTCGTGAAATCAAAGAATTGAGAAATAAGTGCATAGATTTGGTAAAGGTTCTTTGGCATAAACATGGCATCGAGGAAGATACATGGGAACCTGAGGAAGCTATGCGAAAATAGTACCCTAACCTCTTTACCGGTAAGATTTTCGGGGACAAAAATCCCTAAGGGGGAGAGTTGTAACAGCCCATTTTTAGGTCAAATCAAAATAGTGGTTTCGTGTAACATCCTGAAAAGGGCCTATGCATTTTTGGTTTAATTGTACGAAATGACATATCTTATGTGTTATGAATATATTTTGAACACTTTTGGAAACCTGGAAATGTATGGAAATGTTAAGTTTAAAAGAGGAAAGTGAACATTTTTAGAACCTTGGAAATGTAAGGAAATGTCTTGTAAGGAAATGTCATGGAAATGTAAGGAAATGTCTTGTAAGGAAATGTCATGGAAATGTAAGGAAATGTCAAGTTTACAGAGCCGATCGAAAATTTTTGGAAACTTAGAAATGACCTAGAAATGACGAGTTTTAAGGTTTAAAAGGGGAAATTAAGGCAAAGTGGCCTTAAAAGAAAAAGTTTGTGAAATTTGACACACAAACAGGCTTGGAAAAGTGGTCTGAAGATGCCACTTAGGGCCTATGGAAATGGCGACATATGCAAGAGGAATGGGCCTAAGTTCGAGTCACATGGGAAGAAATAAAAGAAATTTTATTTTGCTACAAGGAGCAGAGAGGTGGACGGCACATGGCTATAAATTAGGAGCTTTTATTATTTTATAAATAGTGGATAAATAAGGGATTTATTTATCATTATTTTCAAGAGATAATTGTTGGATTAAATTCTTTTAATTTGAATAAAGAGATAAAGAAGAAAATAAGGGAGAAGTGATGGCCAAGTAAGGGACTTTGAGTTTAATAATTTCGGCTAAGTAAGGATAGTTGCTGAATTATCTTTTATTTTAAGTGATAATTAAAGAGAGAAAGCTATTAAAATAGAAGAGTGATGGCCAAGTAAGGGATTCTAAGTTAGTAATATCGGCTATAAAAGGAAAATAGAGGCCATTCTGCATTATTTTCTGTTCTTTGAAAGCCTCTGCCGAATTCCCTTCACCAAATCTTCTTCTTCTTTTATTTTTGCCAAGCCGAAATACCTTGTGATCTAGCCGAATCCTCCATCTTTATTCTTCCTTCTCTTTTCTTTCTAATCCCTCCAAAAGCCGAAAGATGTGAGATCATCATCTAGCCATAGCCGAATCTCTGAAGGGTTGAAGGAAGGTGCAATCGATTTCTTCAAGTAAGGGTAAGATCTCATTCGGTTTCATCCTTTTTTCTTAAGATTTGTCGAAATCTAGGACTAACCCCATTAATATCTTGTTGCCGAAACTTTGAAGAGATCTTTCGGGATTTACTAAGTGTCGACTACAAGGAAGGAGAAGTTCTTTTCCTGAATGTACACCATAGGCCACGTGTTCCCTAGTTATTCGGTGAGTTTCGGGATTTTAAATCCACAAGGTAAGTGTCTATAGCATTCGGCCAAGGCCATGTTTGGTAAATATATGTGTTCATTAATTATTCAAAAGCCAAAACTAACCAAGTTAATTGATTCAATGCTTGGCGAATGCAAGAAGAGTATAGCAGAGATTTCAAGACTTGATTCTTAAGTCAAACGGCAACAAGGTAAGTTTAAGTATACTAATCCTACTAGGATTTGGATTTATGGTCGAATGGCTTTTTATTAAAGTAGTAGGTGATTAATCAAATGTAGGGATTGAGGATCTAAGCATTAGATCAAGCTTTTCGGGATTTCAAGACCCTTTCGGTAAGTATGATAAGTTGTGGATATTTGGTTAAGAATTCGTATATTGATGATTAAATCGATTGTTCGATTAAGTGTGTTGATGGAGGCGAATACCATTCAAGAAGGGAAAGGAAAGTCCCTATCCTGAAGTTTAAGAAGAGATCTATCTCGGCGAGCTAGGGATTGGCCACCGGGTGTGGACGTGTCGAGAACAAGAAAGTAGGCAAATAGTCGTAGTATCGCCTAGTGATAGCATCGATGATCGAAAGCATAGTTCTCCAAGTGATCAGTGTGTGATTAACCCACCGCTTTCCGTATATGATATGTATGTGAAATGTGTATGTGTTATGAATGTGCTAACTAGTGCGATGGAAATTGTGATAAGGATACCCTCAAGGGGTATGTCGATAATCCTAAGTACCAAACCCGATGATATGTGATTATTAATATGAATATGTGATAATATGCTTGATGAACATGCTCATGCATCATTACATTGTATCATTATTTTATGTGGCATGTGCATGGGTTGGGATATGAAAGTAGGTGCGGTGTACTTCAAGTACGTGGTTTGATGTTAGCCTTGAGCTACATCGTGGATTGACGTTGGATCGAGGTCACGTTGTGGATTAATTGCGATTTAGTTCGCGTGGGCTTGATGAGTGGCTATGTGCCTCATCGTGGTTGATATCGGCTATGTGCCATATCGTGGTTGATGAGTGACTATGTGTCCCATCGTGGTTTTTGATGTTAGCCTTGAGCTACATCGTGGATTGACGTTGACTGAGGTCACGTTGTGGATTAATTGCGATTTAGTTCGCGTGGCTTGATATCGGCTATGTGCCATATCGTGGTTGATATCGGCTATGTGCCATATCGTGGTTTATGAGTGACTATGTGTCCCATCGTGGTTTTGGTGTTAGCTACGGCTATATCGTGGATTGGCACTGACTGAGGTTGCGTTTTGGACTATTGTGCTTAATTGCACGTGGACGGCAGTGATTGCCTTTGGAGTGAAAAGGAGAGGGTGATTTGATAATCCCCTGTGTGTGGTAGGTTTGGATAAGGGGGTGTGTAGCGGATGGACCCTAGGTTTGGGTTGGGCTTCATAATTGCATGATTTCGTATGTGAACATATGTGGAAATGGGCCAAGCCCAATATGATATGTGGATTAATGTAAAAATGGGCAATGCCCAGTATATGAATGTGGATTAGTGTGGAAATAGGCTAAGCCCAGTATGTGGAAATTATGTGGTTAACTACCCTATTAGATGAATGTGATATGAATATGGGCCAAGCCTGAATGTGTTAACATGTGAATTTGATATTTGTTATCCGATATATGGGTTAATATGTGGTTAACATGTGGGTGGAATTCAGTGGATTAATTACACACCGAGTCCAGATGACTCACCCAATTTTTATTAAACATCGCAGATGATTCGTGGTGATTGGACGGCTTGGAGTGGATACGAGGTGGCCCATGCGAGAAGACATCTTCTTTATTTTATTCATTTATTACTAAGAACTTTTTTTAATTATTTATTGTAATAAGGCCCATTAAAGTATTTAAGTATTTCTATTTGAGCATTTTTATTATATTTAAGCTAGACGACCATTAAATTATTATTTGGAAGTGCTTTTAATTTTTGTCAAGCTTATATCATTTAGAATTTTTAATTGGATATGGTTTTCAAATGAAAAAAATTTTAATATTTTTCCCAAAAGTGAAATCGGTCTTCAAACGTTTTCCGCAGCGGGCATTTCAAATTCGGCCGTAACGATCGGGCCGGGTTTGGGGTGTTACAAATTGGTATCGAGCCCGTTCAAAAACTCGGCTTTGAGGGTTTTGGGTCCAAAAATATTTTTTTCAAAGATGGGCTTTTCAAAAGTATGGGCTTTCATAAACTTTTCAGTTATTCGGCATGGCACTCATCTCTCCGCCCGCAATCCACGGTAAGTACCCTTGACTCATCAAGTGAAATGTGTATGTGAATGTTATAAGTATGAAGGGACGTAGATTAGTGAACTAGGATCTGTTGAACCCTAGGGCTAGTGCACTCAAACACATGCATAAGACTTAAGGACTCATTAAACAAACTCAGAAGTAAGTCGCCCAGAGCTAGGTGTGTGGCAAATCATTTGTGCGCATGTCTAGGAGTGGATTCGATGAAGAGCTTGGTATTTAAGCGGTCCCTAGTGACTCACCTCCTTTTACTCGAATCCTACAGTGCGTAGTAATCGTTCACCCTAACCAAGAGGACTTATTCACTGGCTAAACCAATCATTAAAACCCGAAAGGGACTAGCCATGCAGCTTTTATAAAATTCCTAGTTTTAAAATCCCTAAATTACCCTTTTAATTGTAGTAAAAGATTATTGTGAAAATTTTTCCAAAATATCTCTAATTTACAAAATTACAAAAATACCCTTAGTTTTTAAGATTTTCAAAAATACCCTCGACTTTTGTTAAAATATTTCTACTTTACAAAGATATCAAAACTTCATTTTACAAATAACAAGATACCCCGATTTGGAAAATTTACTGAATCGCTTCGACTTCCAAAATTACAGAAATAACCTCGATTTCTGAAATTTTTGCAACACCTCTGATTTGGAAAACAAAATAACCCAGAGATTTTGTAAATTATGAAATACCTTTAATTTGAAAAATATTTTCGAATTGACCCCGATTTATTACCAAAATACCCCTGTAGGGGAAAAGACGAAATTACCCTTGGGTAGGGAAATGGATGGAATGGCCATAAAAGTGTAGTGAATGATGTTATGAATGAATGTGACTTTGTGGAAAAATGAATGTGTCTCTGCTTATGAATGTGAATGTGACTCCCTGAGTTAGAGTAGTGAACTTGAACTAGAAACTTTGGTTGATCGAAAGAACTACTTCAACATCTCTTTCCATAAAAGCGTTGCTCGCGAATAATCGGTGGAACAAAATTTCGATGCATAAAACTTTTTAATCGATTAAATCGCGACGTTAGAAATGAGTTCTAGGGGCGTGAACTTAGAGATGTGCCTAGAAAGTATGATGGTTCTATTAAGATCGAGTCGCAAACATAAGCGTAGTGCGGTGAGTTAAGATGTACGATTATTCGTTAATAAGTAATTTCGAGGACGAAATTATTTTTAAGGAGGGTAGAACTGTAACATCATGAAAAGGGCCTATGCATTTTTGGTTTAATTGTACGAAATTACATATCTTATGTGTTATGAATATATTTTGAACACTTTTGGAAACACGAAATGTATGGAAATGTTAAGTTTAAAAGAGGAAAGTGAACATTTTTAGAACCTTGGAAATGTAAGGAAATGTCTTGTAAGGAAATGTCTTGGAAATGTAAGGAAATGTCTTGTAAGGAAATGTCATGGAAATGTAAGGAAATGTCAAGTTTACAGAGCCGATCGAAAATTTTTGGAAACTTAGAAATGACCTAGAAATGACGAGTTTTAAGGTTTAAAAGGGGAAATTAAGGCAAGGTGGCCTTAAAAGAAAAAGTTTGTGAAATTTGACACACAAACAGGCTTGGAAAAGTGGTCTGAAGATGCCACTTAGGGCCTATGAAAATGGCACCATATGAAAGAGGAATGGGCCTAAGTTCGAGTCACATGGGAAGCAAATAAAAGAAATTTTATTTTGCTACAAGGAGCAGAGAGGTGGACGGCACATGGCTATAAATTAGGAGCTTTTATTATTTTATAAATAGTGGATAAATAAGGGATTTATTTATCATTATTTTCAAGATATAATTGTTGGATTAAATTCTTTTAATTTGAATAAAGAGATAAAGAGGAAAATAAGGGAGAAGTGATGGCCAAGTAAGGGACTTTGAGTTTAATAATTTCGGCTAAGTAAGGATAGTTGCTGAATTATCTTTTATTTTAAGTGATAATTAAAGAGATAAAGCTATTAAAATAGAAGAGTGATGGCCAAGTAAGGGATTCTAAGTTTGTAATATCGGCTATATAAAAGGAAAAGAGAGGCCATTCTCATTATTTTTTTCTGCTTTTGAAAGCCTCTGCCGAATAATACTCTTCACCAAATCTTCTTCTTCTTTTATTTTTGCCAAGCCAAAATACCTTGTGATCTAGCCGAATCCTCCATCTTTATTCTTCCTTCTCTTTTCTTTCTAATCCCTCCAAAAGCTGAAAGTTGTGAGATCATCATCTAGCCATAGCCGAATCTCTGAAGGTTGAAGTGAAGGTGCAATCGATTTCTTCATGTAAGGGTAAGATCTCATTCGGTTTCATCCTTCTTTCTTAAGATTTGCCGAAATCTAGGACTAACCCCATTAATATCTTGTTGCCGAAACTTTGAAGAGATCTTTCGGGATTTACTAAGTGTCGACTACAAGGAAGGAGAAGTTCTTTTCCTGAAGGTACACCATAGGCCACGTGTTCCCTAGTTATTCGGTGAGTTTCGGGATTTAAAATCCACAAGGTAAGTGTCTATAGCATTCGGCCAAGGCCATGTTTGGTAAATATATGTGTTCATTAATTATTCAAAAGCCGAAAACTAACCAAGTTAATTGATTCAATGCTTGGCCGAATGCAAGAAGAGTATAGCAGAGATTTCAAGACTTGATTCTTAAGTCAAACGGCAACAAGGTAAGTTTAAGTATAATAATCCTACTAGGATTTGGATTTATGGCCGAATGGCTTTTTATTAAAGTAGTAGGTGATTAATCAAATGTAGGGATTAAGGATCTAAGCATTAGATCAAGCTTTTCGGGATTTCAAGACCCTTTCGGTAAGTATGATAAGTTGTGGATATTTGGTTAAGAATTCGTATATTGATGATTAAATCGATTGTTCTGATTAAGTGTGTTGATGGAGGCGAATACCATTCAAGAAGGGAAAGGGAAGGTCCCTATCCCGAAGTTTAAGAAGAGATCTATATCGGCAGTTAGGGATTGGCCACCGGGGTGTGGACTAGCGTCAGAACAAGAAAGTAGGCAAATAGCCGTATTATCGCCTAGTGATAGCATCAGTATCGAAAGCATAGTTCTCCAAGTGATCAGGTGTGTGATTAACCCACCGCTTTCCGTATATGATATGTATGTGAAATGTGTATGTGTTATGAATGTGCTAACTCTGCAGTGGAAATTGTGATAAGGATACCCTCAAGGGGTATGTCGATAATCCGGTAAGTACCAAACCCGATGATATGTGATTATTAATATGAATATGTGATAATATGCTTGATGAACATGCTCATGCATCATTACATTGTATCATTATTTTATGTGGCATGTGCATGGGTTGGGATATGAAAGAAGGTACGGGTGTACTTCGAGTACGTGGGGTTGATGTTAGCCTTGAGCTACATCGTGGATTGACGTTGGACCGAGGTCACGTTGTGGATTAATTGCGATTTAGTTCGTGTGGCTTGATGAGTGGCTATGTGCCTCATCGTGGTTGATATCGGCTATGTGCCATATCGTGGTTGATGAGTGACTATGTGTCCCATCGTGGTTTTTGATGTTAGCCTTGAGCTACATCGTGATTGACGTTGATCGAGGTCACGTTGTGGATTAATTGCGATTTAGTTCGCGTGGCTTGATGAGTGGCTATGTGCCTCATCGTGGTTGATATCGGCTATGTGCCATATCCTCGTTGATGAGTGACTATGTGTCCCATCGTGGTTTTGGTGTTAGCTACGGCTATATCGTGGATTGGCGCCGATCGAGGTCGCGTTGTGGACTATTGTGCTTAATTGCACGTGGGCGGCAAAGTGATTGCCTTTGGAGTGAAAAGGAGAGGGTGATTTGATAATCCCCTGTGTGTGGTAGGTCGGATAAGGGGGTGTGTAGCGGATGGACCCTAGGTTTGGGTTGGGCTTCATAATTGCATGATTTTGTATGTGAACATATGTGGAAATGGGCCAAGCCCAATATGATATGTGGATTAATATAAAAATGGGCAAAGCCCAGTATATGAATATGGATTAGTGTGGAAATGGGCTAAGCCCGGTATGTGGAAATTATGTGGTTAACTACCCTATTAGATGAATGTGATATGAATATGGGCCAAGCCTGAATGTGTTAACATGTGAATTTGATATTTGTTATCTGATATATGGGTTAATATGTGGTTAACATGTGGGTGGAATTCAAAGTGGATTAATTACACACCGAGTCCAGTATGACTCACCCAATTTTTATTAAACATCGCAGATGATTCGTGGTGATTGGACCGGGTTGGAGTGGATACGAGGTGGCCCATGCGAGAAGACATCTTCTTTATTTTATTCAGTTTATTACTAAGAACTTTTGTTTAATTATTTATTGTAATAAGGCCCAGTTAAAGTATTTAAGTATTTCTATTTGAGCATTTTTATTATGTTTAAGCTAGACGACCATTAAATTATTATTTGGAAGTTCTTTTAATTTGGATATTTTTGTCAAGCTTATATTATTTAGAATTTTTAATTGGACATAGTTTTCAAATGACAAAATTTTTAATGTTTTTCCCAAAAGTGAAATCAGTCTTCAAACGTTTTTCCGCAGTGGCATCTCAAATTCGGTCGTAACGAATGGGCCAGGTTTGGGGTGTTACATTTTGAGACCACAAATCCGAAGTCAAAATATTTATTTTATTATTTTAATAAGGTCTAAAGCATGATAGATTAATTATGTGAGAGTTTCATAAAGAAATTTTATTGTTTGAATGCTTAATTAGGTAAAAAGGACTAAATCGCGTAACGCGTAAAAGTTGAGTTCTATTGTTTAAATGTATTAAATAGCTATATATTTAAAATGTATGAGTACTTGGATTGAAATTAGCCCACTAATAACATGAGTGGACAGTAATGGACTTAAATTGCATGATTTTTATGTTTAATTACAAAGGTTAAAATAGTAAAATGGCTATTAGGATTAATTTACTAAAACAAAATATTGAAATGCATGAAAATGTTCATCTTTCCACTAAAACTAAAGATTGAGAAAGCTATTAGATAAGTTTAAACATTCTGCTACTTTGGTGGCTAGATTAAGGTATGTTTTTAATGATTTTTGCGTTTTTTTAGATCGTTGCTTTGTAGTCTTGCTAGCCCGTACCTTAGACTTCGAAATTGTTATAGATTTTGAATGATGCCATTGTTGAATTCTTGGTTGTTTAGATGATTAACGATAGTTTTGGAAGGTTTGATGTTAGATTAATAGTTTTTGTAAAGTGATTTTTGACAAAAATGTCAAAAAGGGGTTAAATTGAGAAAATGTGAAATGTTGTTGTTAAAAGTGTGAATAAAGTAAAAATATGGGCTGCTAGTATTGTATAATAAATTCGGCTAGGCTTGTGTTTCATGAAAATTGAATGAATTTCATTTTTACGAGCTTAGGGACTAAATTGTGAAAAAAAAGGTAAAAATTGAAAAGTATAGGGGCAAATGTGTAAATTTGCCAAAATATGAATTATGGACTAAATTGAATAGATTGAATGCTGAATGTGCTGAATTTGATAATATATAGATCAAGATAATCTGAGATCGAGTTTAGATCGGGGAAAAGGAAAGATCGACAAATAGCCGATAGTTTTTATCCGAGCAATACGAGGTAAGTTCGTATAATTAGAATCAAACTTTTATATATTTATAAATATTTGAAATGAATGTTTGTGATTGAGTAATTGATATACTTGAAATACAAATGCCTTATTGATATAGCTTAATGGTTACCGTGCCCCGTTTGAACTGTATGAATTCATAGGATACGAGTGACATGTCACTAGGGTTACCGTTTTGGTCAAGCTCCTGCATTTGTTGTGGACTCACCACAACTCATATGAGCTTACCGATATATATATCAGCTCGTAAGAGCTTACTATTTTTAGCTCATTGGAGCTTACTGTTCCAGCTCGTATGAGCTTACTGTTAAGCTCGATTGAGCTTACCGTTTCAGTTCAATAGAGTTTACTGTTCATCAGCTCAGGAGGAGCTTACCGATCATGGCTCGAAAGAGCAGAAATAATAATGAATTGACAGATTACTGATGTTTATCACCTGAGTATCCTTTGGAGTTCTAATAGGTTCAACGGGCATAAATTCTGTTTATACGTATGAGTACTGTTATTGAATGGATTATTGGTTATATGATTGAGAATGAAATGTTGAATGCTAGTTATATTGAGTATTGAATTGTGATAATGGATGATTTCATGTATTAACATGTCTAACCTATGGATAAATGCTTGTGATAGGCATTTGGAAATTGTAAGGAGTTTACCTTAGTTATTTGTATTGGTTTGGTATAAATGGTAAGTTTAATTCTGAATTATACGGGCTTACTAAGCTATAAAGCTTACTCTGTTTCATTTCCTTGTTTTATAGAGGTTCGATAGCTCGCTCGTTTCAGACAAGTCAAAGTTACACATCACACTATCCAATTGCCGATTGGTACTTTTGAACTTGTGGATATATGTAAATATGGCATGTATAGGCTAGTTTAAAAGATATTAGTTATGTTACTTGATATCATGATTTTGGTATGTTTTTGTGTATAAGTTAAGCCATGTGATTTGGCTTATTTTGGTACTATGTTTTGGTTAAGTTTAAGTGTTCAATTATGGTATGTTTTAGTAAGGAATTGATGGAATGAAAATGTGCAAAAGATGTCTTGTTATGTAGTTGATATGTGAATGGATTATGCATGATGTTAATTAGACATTTGAGTACTAAATTGAATTGGTATAATATAGGTATTAAATGTTATGGAATGGCTGCTTAATGGGTTATGATGTAACACCCCTAACCCGTATCCGTCGCCGGAATGGGGTTACGAGGCATTATCAAACAAGTCACAACTTTTATACAATCATATAATCACTTAAGTCATATTAAAATATATTTATGTATCCACACAGCATTTATGGATTATATCTCTAAATTCAACTGAATTTAAATCGAACACATATACATATATGACATTTTGTTTCATAATAGTATACGTGCACTTACTAAACCAAAATTATATGCGGCATTATCATTATAAAACCATGACCGAACATGCTATATACATTTATTTAAGTCACAAAATAATGCACCATTTCATATGCCTAATTTACCGTATTTAAAATACAAACACATAATGAAAACACCAGTCAACTTTAGGCATAAATCATGTTCTTCATTATCTATTTACTATGTACTCAAAACAACTAAACCATTAATTCACATCCATTTTACTATTATATCAATCACCATTTTCGATTCCAATAGATAGGTTCATAATATAATTAGTTAAATAACATTTTATTTACACATACACGGCATACAAGACATATACACTTATTTCTATATAATACACATAGAGTTAAATTAAGACTAAATAAAATATACAACTTTTCTTATTACATATTTAATGTATATATATAACCATATCCATTTGAGTCATTTTCGAACATTCATATTAAACCATACATGCCAAATTCGTATAATATAATCATGTTTATACATTACTTTCATAACCTCATATAATCTATACCTAAAACCGCATATTATACCAACTATTTACGCATGTTATATGCACATACTTACCAACACCACCAAACCTCAATAACTATCTCATGAGAGAAAATATCATAAGCACATATATATATTTACTAATTTTCCCAGTTCATATCAAAGTTATCCCGTAGCTTATAGATACATGAAACATAAATCCAAGACTTGGCCATCCAATATCATATTATTCAAACCGAAACATATGTTCATCCTCACACACAAACTATACCATAAAACGCACTTCCAAATAAGTTAATTACATAGACAAATAATCTTATTACCATTCACTACTCAATGCCTACTTATAAACCAATCATTTCAAGTATATAAACCATGAAACATACCTTAAAACAATTAAAAACACAGTCAAATACACATAAATATTAACCAACACATAAAACTCATTCATTAACCATACCTAATTTACTTGAATCAAATTATATCAAATCACCATGCCAAATCATACTAAGCATATCACACATATATATCATGACCAAAATTTCATAAACTTAAACATCATATTTAGCCATTTTCGTATGGCTTAATAATTACAACTTCAAAACTAACCAAAACAAATTCTAGACTATACATGCCATAGGTTCGAAAATTCAAGCTTTAAAGGTATCGAAATAGCGATCGATAGTATGACGGATTTCTCTGATGATCCCCGAGCTCGTACCAACTTCCAAAATCTATAAAATGAAGAGTAAACAAACACATAGTAAGCTTTTGCAGCTTAGTAAGTTCTAAGCATTGAAACATTTAAATATATACTAAAATTAATCAATTCAAACCAAAATAAATCATTAACAACTTATGCACATTACCAACTTAATATCATATATCAAGACATATATGTTTTGTATTAATTTCACTTTGGTTGAATACTTAAATAAAAATTAGTATAGCTAACCATCACTTTGCTCAATACATATACATTAAAAAGGCCGAATACATATATGTTTAATTATGCAATCTCATAATTCATATTTCACATGAACTCATATCATCAATTCAAGTATGAAACTTACCTTAATTTCATAACATAGTATGAATACATATCTGAGCATTTTTAATTTGATTTACACTCGTTCTAAATTTATCATTGCCCGTTGAACCATTCGGAATTAAAAAGGATACTCGGATAGTCGGAAGGCTCGTAAACGCCAATGTCCCAGACGTGGTCTTACATGTAATCACATATCAATGCCACTATCCCAAACAGCGTCTTACACGAATCAAATACGATGCCAATGTCCCAGACATGGTCTTACATGTAAACACAAGTCGATGCCAACATCCCAGATGTGGTCTTACACGAAAACACATATCAGAAATCCTATGTCATGACATATGTATCCTAGCTATTCCTAAGGTTCGTACGGGACTTTCGAACATCAAATCTTGATCGAATTGAACTCATAACTTAGCTCCCCCAAATGATCATTTTCATATATGCACTATCTTGCCTAATACTTAGCATTCTAATACATTCTCAATTTCAACCATTTGCTACCTTAAATACCAACTCACAACAAGGCATTCACATAGCAATTATAAACCACATATCAAAGGGCCATTTACACATATTTACATATCAAGCATATACCATTGACAAGCCACATCAATGGCTAAAACATAACATATAGGCTTCCATTAACCAACTAACCTATACATGCCATATAACCAAAATACATAAAGTCCAAAAGTACCAAAATAAGGGTTCGATAGTGTGATACACACTCCAACAACTCCCAAAATGAGCGAGCTTCCGAATCACTATAAAGTACAGAAAATAAACAAAGTAAGCAATTGAGCTTAGTAAGCTCGTATGGCTAATAAGTATAACTTACCATTCATTCACAATTTAAAGAAGCATGAGTAAACATAGGTAAGTTACAATCAAATCCAAAGGTTAGCACATAATCATAACCATGTTAGTTATGTATGAGTACATCAACTATAAATTACTTGACATACTTCTCATAAATACCTGAACTGATTCGTATCATACCTTATATCCTCGTACCATCATCTTTGCCCGTTAAACCATTTGGAATACTATTAGATACTCGAGAATCTCACACACTAAGTGCCAAAACATGATTGAAACCATCTCAATCTCATATCTCATATAAATGATCACTCTCGAGCTATCACTGGGTCTGCTCACACAAGCTGACAGTCAAAACGTAGCTACACGGTGCTGCTCACACAAGTTGACGAGTAACCGCAACACATGCCAAAAAACTTGTAACGACCCGAAATTGGGCCTAGTAGGATTGGGCCCATTGGACATTGAGCTTAGAAGTGTTTTAAAATTTATGGGAATTTGAGAACGACATTATTTCAAGTTGGACATATTAGGAAGGTGATTTTGGAAAGTTACGGGGTTCTATGAAGGCTCGGGGTTGAATTGGGCCCTAGTAAAAATTTGGTGTTTAAGCCTATTTAGGAGAAATAGTAAGTGGAATCAATACTTATGAAAATAAGTATTCAATTTGCTAGCATAAGTGAGCATATGGTAAAGAGGATATGGCATTAAGTGAAGAGTATGGAGGGAAGAGGTTCGAATCCCCTTGATGCAAAATTTTGACTATTTTTTTGTACTCTTTCCTTAAGTGTCGACCAAGCATGTAAATAAGGCAACGTGGACTTTTTATTTTTGGCGAGATGGCTAAGGAAAATAGGAAAGGATGAAGGTGAGGAAAGAAATCAAGAGAAAGGGGAAAGTAAGGGGAACATGTGGCCTTTTTCAAGGGAAACCGTGTTCTTCATTTCAGTTCATCCCTATTATTAAGGTAAAGGTTCTTTCTTCTTATTCATGTTGTTTGTTCTTTCTTCTCTTGACTTGGCTAAGCCGAAACTCTCATCCCTTGACTAAGCCGAATCTAGCCACTTTTTGTTATTTTAAACTCCTCTTATTCTCTTTTGATGAAGGCCGAATCAAGCCATCCTTTACTACTACTTATCTTTCTCTTAGCCTTGGTTTCAAAAGTTGATTGGGACTCGTTGCAATAGCCAAGGTGCAAGACCGGATTTTAGAATCTAGTAGGGAAGGATCGCGATTGTGGTAAGTAACTCTTGTGAGTGAGTACTTTTTGACTTTTGGAACTTTTAAGAAATCGAGGCTAACTTTTGATCGATTTTATTTTTAGGGGGCAACGAAGAGTGGTTCTTTAGGGAATCCTTATCAGGTGTGTAATTTCGTACCCTTCCAAATATATGTTTGAAATGGTGTGTAATCTCACACTTCTCTGAAATTTTGCATGAAATATTCTATGATTTGGTCGAAATACAGAAGAAAACCGGAAACCAGCATCCGAGACCACTCGGGAGTGCATATGTTCGTAGTAGTAACCATATTTTTGCAATGAAACAGTTTGGTCAGCAGCAGTGACGTGATTTTGAAAAATCATGAAAAATAGGATAAAGGGAGTTAGAAAGTGAAAAAAGATATCGAAATAAAGCTTACTGTGTCTATTTTTATATGAAAGAAACAGAGGAGGAAGAGGAATTTTATATTCTGTGATATCTTTATTTTAGTGAGACTGGTTCTGATCGACTTCGCGGTTCTCTGTTCTGTCTTGGAAAAAAATCGTTTAAAAGAGTAAAAAGGGAATTATGAGTTATAATTTATATGTATAGATTCCTTAGTGAGCCTATTTTCAATGGAAACAAGTGGGAGCAACATATGAAAACTGCATGCATGAGATATTTGAATTTCGGTTAAGAGAGGTCAGAATCGTTGGACAGTGAAACAAGGGAAACTTTAAGGAATAAACTGTACTAAATGTTTAAGCCAAAAATTTTGGAAAACTTTTAGTAAGAAGATATATGAGTCTAGTTTCAAGGAAAATTTACGGATTTAGATTTCGAGATTCCTAACTCGAGTTATAGTCAATTTAGTCAGTATGATGCAGATGGACAGTTTCAATTTTTATGCCTCACATTAGTAGTTAAGTCTAGGTTACGGAATTACCAAAATACCCTTGGAGTGTAAATTACCGAAATACCCCTGGGTTGCGAGATTACCGAATTACCCTTAGTGGGTAAAATTACCAATTTACCGAAATGCCCCTATAGGCCGATTTGATAGATTGTTATAATGGGTCGATTTACCGAAATATCCTTATGGACCGAATTATCGAAATGCCCCTATGGGCCGAATGATCGTATTGCTTTAATGGGCTGATTCATAAAAAGTATTCAATAGGTTAATGGATGTTATTTTTATATGGATGTTTTACGATTATGTATGATGCATCTTTACATATTGCATGGGATGGGAAAATTTGAATGAAGAGAAGTATAGACCGGTGGCATTGCCACAAATTCTGATAATGGCTATGTGCCTAACATATGAATTAATGACTCGTGTGTCGATCATTTTACCAGTATATGAATCGGTGGCTCAGCCACAAATAGTATAAATGGCAGCTTGACTGCAAATTGGAGAGACTAGCGGGGTGGGTTGACTTGATCCCCACAGGAGAGACTGCCTGGTACGGGGGAGAGATTGGATGGATGGGTTGGGTTGCATACTTTGCATTCATATATATACTGTTTTGTAATTGGGCTTCAGCCTAAGATTATCTTAAATGGGCTTAGGCCCAAGATATTTCTAAGCGGGTTCGGCCCCGGATGACTGGTAAGGATTTCACACTTAGTTCTTGTAACTCACCCCCTTTTCTTAACCCTTGCGAGTAATGCTCAAAGATGACGAGGACTTAGGCCCATGGATGACTCGGTGGAGGCCATACTTCAGAAACGGTGTTTTATTTTGAACTTTAGATTTTTAATTCCGTTCACTTTACTATTTTGGGTTTTTATGTTGTAATAAGGCCTCTAGAGTGTTTTATTATTTGCTTTATGGTTGATATACTTATTATTTTGCTTAAATTGTTTAAAACGAGAATTTTCTAAAACTTAAATAAAGGTTTTCCAAAATTGATTAACATATGGATTTCATAACAAACTTTTACAAATATTTTTAACATTGGAAATTTTCTCTCAAATTATCAACGATATTTTCAAAAGTCACGGTTTTAAAAGATTACTAGTTCGATTATCGATTTATCAAACAACCTCTCAAAAGTACTTGCATTTTATCTACGTTTCCGCAACGATTTCAAAATGCTTCTGCAACTCTATTTCTAAACATCACATTTTTATTTTGTTCATTTCAAATATGCTTTCGTTACTAAAAAGGTTTTTTTTTAAAGATTATTACGTTTTCAAGTAGTTAACAATTGCTTTAGTGTTTTTGGTTTTAGCAAAGAGGCTATATTTCTCAAGCAAGTTTTTAATAATCGTAAAGATGGTTTTTACTTCCATGTGACACACCAGATTCGGGCCTAACTTCTAGGCCGGGTTTGGGGTGTTACAAAACTCAGCCACCGGTAGAACATACAGGACCAGCACCCAAAACACGATAACTCTAATGACATGTCATTTGTATCCTATCTATTCCTAAGGTTCAACCAGGATTTAAACATTACCGATAACTTGTTGAGAATTTCCATGGTATCGTATCATCACAATTATATCAATTAAGCATTCAAACACATATAATTAAATGCTTATTAAACATATGAACTTACCTCGAATTAATACGGAGAAAATCGACCAATCAATCTACTAGTTTGTTTTTCCCTTGATCTAATTCCGGACGTTGGTTTTCTTGATCTATATAATCAAATTTATCTTATTTAAATATCATTCTATTCAATTTAACCCAAAATTCATATTATGGCAAAATTACTATTTTGCCCCTAAACTTTTAACTTATTTATAATTTAGTCCCTATCTCATAAAAATGCAAATTCATGCAATTTAACTTATACCCATGCCAGCTGAATTTCACCTAAGCCCATAGCAGCTCATATTTTTCATTATTTCATACATTTCATCACATAATTTTCACATTTTACAAATAAATCCCTAGTTAACATTTTCAACCAAAATCACTTTACAAAACTTGTTTATCTAGTAACAACCATTCATTTTCTATCACAAAACATCAAAACACATACACATTCATCAATGGTAAAACCCTAATACTTTAACAGTTTCAAAAATTAATCCCTGGGCTAGCTAGTTTAAGCTACAACAACTCCAAAAACATAGAAATCATAAAAAACGGATGAAAAATGCACTTACATGCACAAGGTAAGGTTGGCCGAACCTTTAAGCTCCTTCCATGGAGTTTCTAAGTCTAATTTTTGGTAGTAGATAGGAAGAAACAAGATGATGGCTTTGTTTTACTCATTTTACTATTATGTAATTATTAAATTACTAAATTAACCTTAATTAATAGCCTTTAAAACACTTAATAATGTGTCCATATATGTCCACTCACATTATGGATGGTTTAATTACAACATAAATCCTCCAACCTTTTCTTAACAAAGCTAATTTATCCATTTAGTTTATAGAACTCAAGTTTTGCACCTTGTGCAATGTAGTCCTTTTTATCGAATTAAACATGCAAACAGTAAAATTTCTTAACGAAATTTTCATATGACTCTATTAACATGTTGTAGACATTAAAATAATAATAAAATAAATATTTCAACTTTGGATTGTGGTCCAAAAATCACTGTTCTGATTTCACTAAAAACGAGCTGTTACAACTCTCCCCTTTAGGAATTTTTGTCCCCGAAAATCTTACCAGAAAATAGGTTAGGGTACTGTTTCCTCATATCTTCTTCGGGTTCACATATAGCTTCTTCGATACCGTGACGTTGCCAAAGAACCTTCACTAGAGCTATGCTTTTGTTTCTTAACTCTTTAATCTCTTGGGCCAAAATTTTGATCAGTTCTTCGCTATACGACGTATCGGGCTGAATTTCAATCTCTACCGGAGAAATTATGTGCGACGGATCTGATCTATACCGTCTTAACATGGTATGTACCTAAACACAATTTGCACATATGACCATGGTATCATAAACATACTAAAACATGCATAAAACAACCAATTCAATAGACCATTATGATACAACCAATATGCCATACAAGTCAATCATAAACAATCAAACATTCCTAAACATATGCATATGTGGCCATATTTTAACCATCTCAAATTATACCATAACTTGACCTATTTCATGTCAATATAAACTTACCATTTGTACCATTTGTCTCATGCATCACAAGCACATAATTGACACAAATCAACCATTACTAAAATGGTACCAAACAACATCTAAGCATTCAACCAAACATTAAACATAAGTCTACCTATACATGCCATTATAACCTTGGCCAAAACATCAAAAACTATCGATATAATCACTGGATAGTGTGATAGATCTCCGATGAGCTTCCAAATCGATCGAGCTTCCGATTATCTATAAAACATGGGAAAGAAAACTACTTAAGCATATAATGCTTAGTAAGTTCGTAAAACATGAACATAACTTACCATTTCAATGCATAACTTTAATTTTAAACATGATACAATCCAACCATAAGCTTAGCATAAGCCTAAGCATCAACAGCAACACATGTTAGTGCATCAACTTATAAATCACTTGAATTAACATATGATAGGTAATTATACATGAACAACATCAATTGAAATCATCGATTTCATGTACATAAACATGCTTTCATTGGACATTTCTTTTTCATTCATTTTATTTACATGATATATAACACAATGACATATGGATCAAAATAACATTAAATCATTATTTAAACATAGAACTTACCTCGATAACAAACATGTAGAAATGAGATCAATCCGAGGCTTTAGCTTTTCCTTGATCTAGATCCGTACAAGGTTTATCTTGATCTAAATAAGCAAATTCAATCCATTTAATATTTATACTAGTCAATCCAATCCAAATTCATACTTTTGAAAATTACACTTTTGCCCCTAATATTTTTACTTCTTTACAATTTAGTCCTTAAGCTCGTAAATTGAAATTTAAGTAATTTCATCCACATTTCATGCTAGCCGAATGCACTAGGGACATCTACCAATCCATACAAATCATCATTTCAAAATTTTACCATGAAATTTTACTACTTTTATAAATAAGTCTCTAAATGACAATTTCATCAAAAATCCATTTACAAAACTTGTTTATTTAACAGCAAAGATTCATATTCTTCCATCAAACTTCAAAAAAATCATGCAAGAACATTAATGGAAAAACCCTAAACCTTTAACAATTTTGGAAATTAGTCATTGGGCTAGCTAGATTAAGCTACAACGATCCCGAAAACATAAAAATCATTAAAAACGGAATCGAAATACATGCCATGCAAGCAAAAATGGCTTTATCGAACCCTAGCTATACTCCTTTTGAAGAATCGGTTGAAGAAGAAACATATTGAAGAAGATGAAAACTTTTACTTATTTAATTTTATCTTTATTTACCTATTTACATTTTTAACCTTTAAAAATATTCATAATTTCAACAAAACTAATCCATGAATATCCACTAACTATATAAATGGCCTAGATACCATCTAAGGCCTCTTACATTAAAGTTTCATAGCTATTTGATACCTTTAGCTACTAGAACTCTACTTTTTCACCTTTTACAATTTAGTCCTTTTCATTTAATTAAGCATGCAAACGTCAAAATTTCTTAACGAAATTTTTATACAACTCTACTAACATACCATAGTCATTAAAATAATAATAAAATAAAAATTTACTCATTGGATTTATGGTCCCAAAACCACTGTTTTGATTTAACTAAAAACGGGATGTTACATACTCACTCAATCTTCAAATGCTTCTACAACTGCTACAAGAAAAGGCAATACCACACCAAATGCTCAGTTATCTCCTCTGCATCCTTACACAGTGGGTAAGCTCCTTCAACTGGTAGCTTTCTTTTAACTAGGTTCCCAAAAGTAGGAATATAGTTGCTGTATAATTTCCACATGTAAATTTTTACCTTTGCTGGAAGCTGTAGTGCCCACATTTTGTTGTAAAATTCTGTAATTATAGCTATATCATATGGGCACTCATCCATACTATGTTATTCATCCTTAACGAGGACTATGTACCAAGTCTTTATTGAGTATTCACCAGACCTTTCATACATTCACACCACTATATCCGGTGGCCTTGATTAGCAAGAGGAATTTTAAGAACCATCTTAGCTTGATCCAGTCCAAGCAACATTCGCACTATGTCTTCCTTCCAGGAAGCAGTATCATCATTAATTAATTGATTTACCATAGTCCATCTAATATTAATATTCTAACACAAGACCCTCCCCTCCCCAGGTTTAGGCAGCCATGAGTCATTCCATATGTTCACACGCTCCCCTTTTCCGATACGCTAGGCCAGATCTATTTCAATCAACCCTCGAGCACTCCAAATGCTCCTCCAGGTAAAAGATGGGTAAGCACTTAGTTTCGAAGACATAACACCTGCTTGTGGAAAGTATATGGCATTAAGAACCTTCGCAAATAACAAGTGGGCTGCGTTAAAATACTCCAACACTACTTTGCAAATAATGCAATATTAAATTTGGATAAGTCACGAAACCCGAGCCCACCATCATATTTTGGCTTGCATAATGATAACCAATTGCTCCAATATATACTTTTAAATGATTTGTTATTAAACCACCCAATTGACAGAAATCGAATGCTCTAACCTTCAACCCTCTTGTGAAATCAGTCCACATAATTAGAAAAAGCTCTTTGCTTTTTCCTTCCTACCAACATAGGAAAACCTAAATATTTTTACGGGTTTTGAGAAATCCTAACACTCCAAACCTTTCCCATCGCATCTCTTTCATGTGCTCCCACATTTGAGCCAAAGTAGATAAGAGACATGTCAAAATTAACCTTTTGACCTGAAACAGATTCAGATTCCATGATTAAATTATGAATAGCTTGAAACACTCCTAACCCGTATCCGTTGTTGGAATAGGGTTACGGAGCATTACCGAAGTTTATGTTTCAAAACTATAAAAAATTTAAAACATTTATTTCACAACATCAATCAATGCAAAAACCAATCAATGGCATACATATTGTCCCTTATACGAGCCCTTGAGGCCTTAAAAACACATTAGAAACAAGTCTGGCCTAAATAAAAAACATATAGAAATTTTAAGGAAAAGATGAAAATTTTTAAACTGCAGGGGTCACACGCCTGTGTCTCAGGCCGTGTGGGAATTCAAAGAAAGGACACATGGCTATGTTTGTGCCCGTGTATCTCTCTGAATTAGGTCACATGGCCAAGCCACACACCCGTGTGCCTGGCCGTGTACCCTTTAAAATAGCCTCACACGCCCGTGTGCCAAGCTGTGCGCTAGGCCGTGTAACTACCTGACATGCAACCCTTTGAAAGCTACAAGGGACACACGGCTGTGTCGCATGGTTGTGTGTCACAAATGGCTAAGAAACACGTCCGTGTGTCACACACGGCTTAGACACACGCCCGTGTGTCATACATGGCTCAGACACACACCCGTGTGTCACACACGACTGAGACACAAGCTCGTGTCCCTGGCCGTGTGGACGAAAAATAGGCTGTTTCCAAGCCATTTTTCTCACCCAATCATGCACACACCTACAACAAATTTTCCACATGTAAACAAGCATTCAAAATGCACCAAATAATGCATCCACAAGCTAAACCAATAAGGTATATGTGCTTACAACCAATATGCCCAAAAGGCATCTCAATCACAACAATTGAACATGTATAGCCATATGCATAGTTTAGCCAAAAGTTCAATCAACTTATAACTAAGTTTATGCCAAAACTTACCTCTTTACGTACCTATCAAATTCACACCAAAAATACCAAATTGGCGATTTGAAATTTAGCACCATTAGCCATATATGCCCACTACATTCCAAATGCCAAAATAACCATATTCAACTATGTCAAAGAACATTCCATTACACACATTTTAAATACCATTTTAACTTCCATCATTGAAGCACCATAAAGACTATAAAATCAACCTTTATAAGGTCACATTTGTATACCATAATTACAAGCCAAAACATAATGGCTATAACATCAACCAAAACGCCTATACATGTGTATATTTAACCAAAACATAACATAATTGATACATAACAACCATACCAAGTTTAGTCAATTTAAAACATACACCAGTTTGACCATATTAACCACAACCAACAAGCTATCAGTAGTACCTGAAGTACCTCAAATCCAAGGTAACATTTCATGCCATAATCATAAACCAAAATGACATATATATACCAAACTCAGCAATTAAACATTAGATATAGTCCACATATAGATGCCATTATAACCACGACTAAAGCATAGAAATCTCCCGATAAAATTGATAGATAGTGTGATGGATCTCCGACTAGCTTCCAACCTGATCGAGCTTCCAGTAATCTAAAAAGTAAAGGAAAACAACTATGTAAGTAATGAATGCTTAGTAAGCTCATATAAACTTTAGTCATATCAATCCATTTCATTCATTTATACATATCAAGAATAATCCTATACCAATACCACAAAATTCATGAAACCATATTCAACAACTCACAAAGTGAATAAATCCACAGCATCACATCTACATATCATCCCTAGCATAGTAGGATTTTGTAAAACTCAAACCCTTTCAAATTTTCTTATTTTCATTTGCATTTCATTACTTTCGATTGCATTTACTTTCTTTAGCTTAAATAACAACATCAATTCAACTCATATTTCCCTTTTTCATCATTTTACACTTCAAGTATGAGCTTACTATTTCATTACCTTTCCACACCCGTTTCATATGCGTAACACCCAAGACATAAGCATATCATCAACCATAGCCACAATCTAGTGCATTTAAAAATAGCTTTTTTAGAATTAACCACATGATAAACCATTTCATAAGAAATTACATAATTTAAACCTTAGCATTCTTTCATGAACACAAGCATATTTCTATTTGGGCACTTACCATTTCAATGCATAACTTATAAGTAAATATAATACAATCCAACCAATAGCTTGGCACATGCCTAAGCATCAAACTACAACACATGTTAGCATACTTGAACATATTTCACATGAATTCAACAAGGATAAACATTATACTTGAATATGATTCAATTGGTTATAACATTATAACATAACATGCTTACCATGTATCTCATCATTTCAATATATTTCATGTATACATGTATTTGCTCATATTGAACATTTATCGTTTCCTTTCCAATTCATGCCCGTTGAATCGAATAGAATGTTGTTGGATACCCGGGATAGCTCAAAAAAAGTGTGCTAACTCATATAACCGTAATCCATCAATTCATGTGCATATATGCTCACACGAGCTGTGAAAATTAGCCTACTCACATAAGCTATGGGTCGAAATGTAGCTACATGATACTGCTCACATGAGCTGTGGAGTATTCGCAACACATGTCAGACCTCAGCCATCTGTAGGACATTCAAGACCAACACCCGAATCATGTAAAACCTAATGCCATGTCATTCGTATCCTACGAATTCCTAAGGTTCAAACGGGGCTCGATAGTCATCGTACGTCGTTGAATTTCTATCGTTTCATGACATATTAAATTTAATAATAACATCTATATATTAATTCATATATAATAGAATAGCACATCAAACCGTCAATTTAACTCACATCTAAGTGTTTATAGTTCATACGAACTTACCTAGCTAAATTGCAAAAATGTCAAAGTACAGGGGCATTTTGGCAATTTTTTATTCTCCTCGATTTTCTACCCGGTCTTGATCAAAATTAATAATTTCATTCAATCCATTAATTTAGACAGTAAACCAATATATTTTATACAATTTAGTCATTTTTTACATTTTTACAAAATTGCCCCTAAAGTTTTACTTTTATTCAATTTAGTGTTTGAGCCTAAAACATGCAAATTAACCATTGTTTTCCAAAATTTAAGCTTAGCCGAATGCTCATGGCACCCAAAATAGCCCACATATGTATTAATTTCACATCAAATCCTTGTATTTTTAGTATTTTAACAATTTAGTCCCAAATCGATAAATTCATCAAAAATCACTTAAGAAAATACTTTTAATTATCAATCAACATTTCAAATTCATCATTTACCATAAAAAAATCACAAGATTCATCAATGACAACATTCAAAATTTTTAACAATTTCAAAATCGAAGATATGGGCTAGCTGGACCTAGTTGTAACGATCTCAAAAATATCAAAATTATTAGAAACGAGAAGCTTAGAGACTTACAAGCAAGGAAACATGGTTGGCTAAACTTCAAACTCTCCCATGGTGGTTCGGTGATAAACAAAACCAAATGAGGAAGAAAACTATTATGTTTTCTTATTTTATTAACCTATATTTTATTTTTATCATTTAATAATAATATAATAACATATAAAACACATAAAATTAAAAGAAAATGAAGCTTTAACCGTCCACCAACTAAAGAATGGGTAATTTACCCATTAAGCCCATCCAATTATAATTCTTTAATCAATTTAACACCTTTAAACTAATAGTTTAGTCCTTTTTAATTAATTAACTATCGAAATGTTAAAAAAATTTAATGAAACTTTAATACCACCTTAATGACACCCCGTAAATATTTATAAAAATATTTACGGCTTAGATTATAGAAAACGAGGTCCCAATACCTCATTTTCTAAAACCAATTGACCTTAGGGTCATACCACTTGAACTTAATAACTCGCTTATATAACAAAAATTATCAAATCAAAAACCTTTTTAAAACCATATTTTACTCGTAAATATTAAATAATAATATTTACGAACTTACTTATCGGATTTGGTGGCCCCAAAACCACTTGTTTCCTACACCACTGAAAAACGGGATGTTTCATAGCCTGCGCTCTTGCCCTAGAAGCGTCGCCAAATAGAACCCAATCATCTGCAAAGAAAAGATGGTTAAGAGAAAGCTTTTCCCTACCAATTTGTGCCCCATCACTTCCCTATTTAGCTTTGCTGTCCAACAGTGTCGACAAACCAGTAGCACACAATAAAATAAGATATGGAATAAATGGATCACCTTGCCATAGTCCTCTCGAAGGCCAAAACAGATAACTAACTTCGTCATTTACCCCAACTATATATGATATAGAGCAAACATACCTCATAGCTAAAGTTACCCAATTGACATGAAAGCCCAATTTAGTCATCATGCCAGCCAAAAAATCCCACTCCACTGTGCCATATGTTTTACTCAGATAAAGTTTAAGCGCAAAGTTCCCCTTTTACTCTATTCCTCATCTTTAACAAGTGTAAGATCTCGTAAGCAACTAAGACATTATCTAAAATTTGCTTGCTCTGTGTAAAGGACCCTCGGGCCTCATCTATACAATGATTCAGTAATCCACTCATTTGCCCAACTATTGCTTTAGCAACTATTTTGTAAATAACATTGCACAAACTAATGGGTCTAAACTGCATCATATTTTTTGGCTTGCTAACTTTTGGAATAAATATAATATGGGCTTTATTGATCTCACTCATATGAACCTCTCCCTTTAAGACTGCTAAACAATATTGGGTAACATGATGGCCTATTATGTGCCAGTACCTTTGATAAGTAGCGTCGGAAATCTGTCAATGCATAAGGCTCAAACACGGGACATCGTTTTAACTACAACCTAGATTTATTCCTCTGTAAAACGACTACAAAAGCTCATTATTCATACTATTCGTAATCTTTCGCTGTACCAGACCGAAATTTCTCATGTCATCCCCTACATATGATGCTGTGAACAGCTCTACAAAATAATCTAACACAATATGCAACATCTCATCTTCCTTAGTAGCCCACCTGCCATCACCCATCTCCAATCCCCCAAATTTATTTCTTTGCCTTCAACCCACTCCAGCCTTATGGAAAAAACTGGTATTGTGATACCCATTCTTTAGCCAGTTAACACAGTTCCTTTGCTCCCAAAATAACTCATCTTTTTAAATGATGTTGTTTGAAGCCCTATCAAGTCTTTTACTGATGTTGTTTGAAGCCTGCCTACCTCTTTCCCGTGTGAACAACTGACCAGTGAATCCAAAGTCACTCCACTCGTAATCTTCCTACACTGTATGAAATTCATTCATTTTTCGTTCCGATCGGAGACACCCACCTCTCTTTTCCAATGAAAAATCAATTTTATTGAAAACTCCTACAACCAACCAGTAAATCATTTGATCTTGTCCAAATTGTCTGAGCAAATCCTATGACAAATTCTTGTATCATTCATCTAGATTACCATAAAAACCCGTAAACCTCTACTGAGACCCCTCTTCATCATCTTGAATAGTGACATCAATATGGTGTTGCGAGAAACTCGTTAAAGTAACTAGTTAATTGCCTTTCTAACCCAAAGATAAGCCTCCCTTGAACCGTATTTCCCCTATATCGATACCATTGCTGAAACCACATTTCTTTCGAACTCTTTCAATCCATTTGGTAGTTATTTTTGTTTCTATGAGAAACAAAAGTCAGGGAGAAACATCTCTCAGTTTATTCTTGAGACGATTAACAGCCCATGGCTTCCCTAACCGATGGACATTCTAGCTTAGCATTTTCATTGCATTTGGCTACTCTATATGACAGAGCTAGCCAATTTTTCATTTAGATCCCTTCCTTTTTCTTCATTCAAAATAAGAGATGGTTCCCCCACTAAATGTTGCCTTTTCTTCCCTTCCATTGTCATAAGAGGATCATCCTTTCCATCCGAAGTTAGGTCCATAGGCCCAACAACATTCACGCCTCTAGTTTCTGTAACAGCCCAGTTTAGACCCTAATCGGAGCAGTGGTTTTGGGACCACAAATCTGAGTCATAAAAATATTTTAATATTATTTTTGACGTTTATGGAATATGATAAAGTATGTGTGAAAGTTCTGTGTGAAAATTTTATCGTTTGTGTGCTGATTTGTGAAAAAGGACCTAAATTGCGTAAATGCAAAAGTTGTGTGCTAGTAATTAAAAGTGCTTAATTGCCATGGCTTATTAAATGAAAGGTCCTTATGTTGATATTAGACCATTGATAGTGGAATTTGACATAAATGGCCATTAAATGAATGATTTTATAATGTTTTATTTAATGGATAAAATAGTAATTTGGTTATTAAGTTAATATTATTAAAACAAAAATGATTTGATGGTCATTATCATCTTCTTTCACCGATTTTAGAAGAAAAAGAAAGGGTTTTAAGCTTTGTTTCATCCGGCCATCAACAAGGCTTAATTGAGGTATGATTTTGATCCGTTTTTGATAGTTTCTACGTTTTTATGATCGTTGCTTTGTGTTCTCTTAAGCCCATGCCTTAATTCATGAAATTGATGTTGATTTTGAGTTATGCCATTGTTGATTTTGTGAGCTTTATGATGATTGATGATGAAAACTAAGTGTTTGATGATTAATAAACATATTTTCCAAAGTGGTTTTGAGAAAAAAATGCATTTTTGGGATTTAATTGAGAAATGTGAAAACTTTGTGTTGAAATGTGAAATAAATGAAAGATATGGGCTGCTAGGGACTATTATGAAATTTAGCCAAGCTTGGTTGTGAGTAAATTATGTGTATTTTGTGTAATTGTGAAATAGGGATTAAAGTGTCAAAATGTGAAATTATAAGGGTTAAAGTGCAAAATGCCCTAATTGTGTGTTTGTGAATTTAATTGAGTAAAGATGAGATTGAATGAGTTGAATTTGATATTATATAGATCAAGAAAAGAGAAATTCGGTCCTAGATTGAGGCAAGAATAAAGTGCTCGATTGATCGACTAGTATCGTTGTTCCTACGTCCGAGGTAAGTTTGTGTATAATACGTATTGTTTAAATAATGTTCCTATGTGATGAAATGAATGGAAATGTGATTGTGGAGTTTGGTAATGCGAAATGTGAGTTCGAAGATATGTGGCACTAAGTGTGCGTAAATAGAATCGTTACAGTGATGAATGGCACTAAGTGTGCGAGATAAAGAAAGCATCTGTTGCATTATTTGGCACTGCGTGTGCGATACCGAGACAAATTCAGTTTAATGTGATGGCACTAAGTGTGCGATATTACTATAGCTTTGGTTAATTATTTGGCACTAAGTGTGCGAGTTCATCGAACGTTTAAAGAGTAGCGAATGAATTATGTCATCAAGCATTGAGGTGATAAATGTGATAGAAAATTACGTAATGGTACAGGTATGTACAAAACCTATGTGGTTGACGATATTGTGTATGAGATAATGGATGATTATGTGAATGAATGATGTAAATAGTTGGATTGAGTATCATGATAAATTCTTGTATATGAAATTATAGATATAGTGTGAAAATGAGTAATAGCCTTGGATGAGATTGAGTAGTGATGTGAATTAAACTAAGTGTTAGTTAATTTTGCATATTGAATTTGAATTGTTGAGCTAATTGTGTTATATTACGAACTTACTAAGCTTTAAAGCTTACTGTGTGAAGTATTTTCTCTGTTTTACAATGGTATTTAAAGCTAGCTTGGATCCAGGGATCGTCAGCGACTCAATCACACTATCGGACATCTATTTCTGTACCTTTTGGAAGTTGTATTTATGGTATATGGCATGCATAGGCTAGTGAGGTTGTGGAATGTTTTGAGATGTATAAATCTTGCCATGTGATATGGCTTGATAATGGATGAGACTTTGGATTGATTTTGGTATATGTTCTGCTATGAGAAAATGGTGTATGTAATGTGTATATATGGTCTTGTGTGAATGGCCATTATGGTATGTTCAGTGAAATAGAATTAGTATGTTTCATACTTGATTTGGTAGTTGAGATGGTAAATGAATTGTAGGTTATTTGATGTTGGAATTGATGCTTGTAGGAATGACCCAAAATGGGTGGCAATTTGGCCTTGTAAATGACCTATAGTTGCTCACATGGGTGAGCACACGGGCGTGTGTCTCGACCGTGTCCTTCTATGTCCCAATTCGAAGCTAGTCAGACTTGCACACGGACCAGACACACGGGCGTGTGATAGGCCGTGTGATTCAAGTCAGTGTTGCACACGGGCCAGACACACTGGCGTGTGACAGGCCGTGTGACCCAAGTCAGTGCTGCACATGGAGTAAGACATGGTCTAAGGCATGGCCGTGTGAGACACACGGCCTAGCCACACGGGCGTGTGCCCTGTTTTGAAGAAAATTTTCTAAGTTCCGCAAAGTTTTTGTATGAAATGGGTTTGGTCCTGAACCACTTCTAAAGCATGTGTAAGGTCTCGTAGACTTTCTAAAGGGACTTTGTGTTATTGATTAACTATAAAATGCTAATGTGTGAGAAATGGTTGTTTAAATGTTATGATTCGACTGGTAATACCTCGTAACCTTAGTTCGGTGATGGATACGAGTTAGGGGTGTTACGGTTTCTAGACCAAAATCCACCATATGTTTCTTATTAGGGTCCCAATTGATGACATAATTATGGGTCCTAATGGGATGTGATTAGGATTGGGTTATAATTTGCCAATGTTATCCTGCCAATTACTCTACATGCCCCCTCTATCCCAAATGTTGCACCCATGATCCCTACCTTCCTTATCCAAATTTTTACAAATCGAGCCATCAGATTCAAGTAACCATTGGCTTACTACTGCAGTTCTCCTATTCGCCACCGCACGCAGTGATATGTCCCAACCAAAAACAATTTTTGACGGATCAATCCACACCCTTATCGAAAAAAATCTTTCACCATGGCCAAGTTTACCACACATAAAACAAAATAGACTAAGTTTTTCATATTGAAAGCGTGCATAAAACACACAATCTTTTCCCACCATAATCTTCTTCCTCCTCTTCAGTGGTAAACTCACGTCAAGCCGGACTTTGATTCTCATGAATCTTTGGACTCCCTTAGTTGGGATTATTGTATCATACTCAATAAAGGTACCCAAAAATTTGCCAATTTGCTGGGCCATAGTCACTGACATTAGTCCCGGCCGCAAGTCATACACTTGGACCCAAAACTCATCCGAAAGCAGTGGTACTAACAATGGATTCTCCCAGGTTGAATCTTATGCATCAACAATAAGTGGTTATTAAAGAACGATGGAATGCCCTCTAACACTCTGTTCTTGTCCACTTCATAGAAAAATTGGAATAAATACCTTTTCTCACCAAGATCTAAAATGAATTTCCCTCCAATTGGGTGCCATGAATCAGCCATAGTATTCTATAGAGAAGGGAAATTGACAACACTATCAGTCAGGCGTCGTCCCACCAGGCACCATTTGTAATCATCTTCTACCACTAGTGTCTCCTCTTGAAAAGCCACTTCCTCCTCATCAATGACATTCAAGTTTGCTAGTTCTTCCTCCATTTTTTGTGAGACCAGAACGCCAAAAAAATGAAACCCTAAAACCCTAAAATCATGTCAACAGATAGACAGAAAAGTGCCAAAGCGGCAGACTATTATTATTTTAATTTGAATAATAATCTTTTTAAATAAGATAATTGTATTAATTATAATAATTTTATTATCAATAAAATATCATATATTTTATATTATAAAAATATAAATATGTATATTTGATAATATTGAAATTATAATGTTAAGATAATTTAGTACTAAATTTTAATTTCTTAAATTTATTTTTAACATGAAAATATAATTTAATACATTTTAATTATCTATTTTGCATTATATTCTAGTTTAAAACAATGTTGCTTTCATAGATATTGTGTTTATATATATACACATCGGAAGAACATCTATGTGTATATGAACAACTCAACAAATGTTGATTATAATTTTGGTACATAAAACCACTGTAAATGTCAAATTAGGTTGAGAATTGTTGGTCTTCCATTGATCTACATTTTCTTTATACGATCATTGATCTACATTTAAAGGCTACGGCTCATGTTAAATTTCGTGAATTGGCCAGCTTGCTTTATTTTTTGGTTATGCTACAAAAATGGGAACTAAGAAACTCTTTTAATTGTCACTCCCATATTAAAAACAAAGGCTTTTAACGAGATGACTGAAGTTAATTAAATTTGGACACTTTTTTCTTTTCATGAATATAAAATATCAAGAAAGATTCCAGCTTCTCACTTTTTCTTTGCTTTAATTTAGTCATGAGCCCTTACGACCCTTGCTTTTAAAAAATATCATGAATTGTTAAAAGAAAGATAAAGTCATAGTTGTTAGATAACCAATCTGACCTAAAAGACAATCGTTTACAATAAGCTTTTCGAATAGCCTACTCTATACCCTTTTGTTATATTGGGTAAGACAGCATAAAAATTAATTAAAATACGGTACAAAACACAATACCATAAAAAAATTATATAAAAAATAGTTCACCTGTATAAAACGATGATCAAAGTTTTTGTTAAAAACCTCTTTAGTATTGATTCAAATTGTATTATCCGTATCTCTCAATTTTAATATTGTATCAAAAAATAAATAAATATACAAACATTTCAAATATTTTATAAATTTATAAATTTAAACCTTATTTCAACATGAAAAATAATAAAACAATTGTAATAATATAAACTAGTATAATTCTCGGCCCACGCTTCACATCGGATTCATTATTTGTTTGTGTTAAATTATAGAGTAAAAATTTGAAGGTTAAGATATTTTCAAGTCTCTATACATTTCATACATTTGAAATTTAGTCCCCTACTTTTATTTTCGGAAAGTTTAGTCCCTCTACTTTTTTATTTAAAAAATACATGTCCAATTGTTACCACTTGTAAAATTCTTTTATTAAATTCACTAATCTGACATTTTGTAATGTTAAAAAATAATTCATTTGGTAGTCATGTAACAATAAAAAATAACATTAAAAATAATAATGTGCATTTTTTTCTTAAAAACACTCATTCAAACTTGTAATGATAAAATAATTTCTTTGTTGGAATAATGTCCATAAGAAAAATTGACGTCAACATTTTGATTGAAGTAGCTAACAACATTAACTATGTAGTCTAACCAATGACATTATAAAAGTAGAGGGGCCAATTTTTGTCAAAAATTATAAATCTCAAGTTTTATCATAGTATAAGGACCAAAATTAAAATTTGACTGTTATCTTATCATGGGAACCTGTGACAATCTCCAAGACCGTTATGGACATTTTAATTGAAAATATAGCAATATTAACTCATTTGACTAATTATTAATTATAAAAATATAGGGACCAAATTATGTTAAAAATTAAAATGTAGAGATTAACAACAGAAAACCAATGGTACCCAAGTGTTAACAAAGGAAGGCTTCATTTTATATTCAAGTATATAAAATTTTTTTGTTAGGATAGTACTTTTTTTTAAAAAAAAATGCACGTAAAAAATTTAAATAGAGTAGTCAACAATAATAATTATTTAAATTAACTAATAACATTATAAAATATAGTGAATAAATTATGTTAAAAATTAAAGTATAAATCTTAAAACTTAAAATTATATATAATAGAAGACCAAAAATGAGATTTAACCATTTTATAAAAAATAAAAAGAAATGGTGAGATGGTGGGACACGTGTCAGAGTAGGAAAGCAGGGGCGAAGCCAGAACAATTTTTTAGGGGGGGCGGATGAAATTTTAATTTTTTATAGTTTATATCTTTATAATTTGTAAAGGATTAAATCGAATTTTTATAATTTTAGGGGGGCCAAAGTGTAATTTTACCTTTACTAATTTAAAATTTTTAAAAAAATTTAAGGGCCTAAATAGCAATTTTACATTTTAGGGGGGCCGGGGCCCATGCCAGCCCCCCTAGCTTCGCCCCTATAGGAAAGCCTTAAGGTCTTCCTTTATTAAATAGGTATTAGTATGGTTTCCGCCCATGCATGGCATTAGGTTTTTCAGGCTAAATTATACAGTGAATTTTTAAAGGTTACGATACACTCCAAGTTTCTATATTCTTCATATATTTGAAATTTAAGCCCCATACTTTTATTTTCAAGAATTTATTTCGTTTATTATTTGAGTTTAAAACTTTAGATATAATTGTTAACATTGTTAAAATTTTTCTATTGAATTGGTTGGTGTGACATTTTGAAATTTTAAAAAAAAAATTATTTAACTATAGTATAAGAACCAAAAGTTAAATTTAATCATTGTTACATAATCTTACAAAAAGTAGAGTGATCAAAATTGTAATTTAATCATTATCTTATAGTGTCTTAAAAAAATATATATTTAGATGTGTCTCATGTAAAAATGTAAGGAAAGCCTTGCTATAAAAGTTGAGGTACCCAATCATTTAAAAAATCAATGTATATAAGTTAAATTTTGTGCATAGTATATGGGTGAAAACTAAAATATGACCATTGTTATTGTTGATATAGTCTAAATCAAGAGAGGAGTATAGAGGAGAGTAGAGTGGTTACTATTAAGGTTGGTTCATCTAGTGGGGGCAAAGAGCTGAAGGCTATAAAGAGCGAAGGTAAAGAGAATGTAGAGTTTGAGGGTTGTTGATAGAGTGCATGCCTAGTATTCTTAAAGAGCATATCCCCTCTTCATAGTTCCTGGAGGTATGTATATGCAGGGGTCCCATGTAATGGCATTAACATACTGGACTTGCCATCTTGCCATCATTACGAAGCATGTAGTGGGGGATGTCTTCAATGGGATGAGGATGTCTGGGTCATAATAGATCTTGTCATTCATTCTAACTTGATGGAATGAAGCAGTTGAGTCCACGTGATGTTTGGTGACTAACAACTTCATGTTCCCAATGAAGATTAGGGCATCCGATGACCAAATGGTTATTCCAGAATGGTGAGCTCATAGCTAACCTTCCAACTTGGTCGTAGGCTTACTATTTGGGTAATTTCTAACATGACACGTGTCTTGACATAGATGGGGTATAACAATATCCCCCCATTGAGTAGAGAGATGGGTTATAAAATAGCCCTCCTTGACACACTTTGACCTACTAACTTTCTTTTACATGTTGCTATTGATGGTGGCTTTATTTTATGGTCAAACGTTATATTAAAACCCTTGAAATTCTACCATAAATGTACTTTGAGGACTGTGTTTCTAGAGAATTGTGATAATGATGAACAAATTTTTAGAGTAAGTGATAAGATGCCAATAGATGTTGGTTGTCCTTTGAAACGATGTGTTTTGGGAAATAGGCCTATCTATTATGGGTTTTCTTTGAATTTGTTTTGCCTCTTCTTTTTTTTTGGAAATTTCTACAACCGCTCATAGTCATTTTCTTACTTTTGTTGATTTTCTGCAATGATTTCTGTATTTTAACGGCTTGTTTGCTTCATTTCACCTTCTATTGCTTCTTTTATTTTCATTATTAGAGTTATTTCTTGCATTTTTCTTAAAAAAGTGGCTAAGGGAGATGAATGATATTGAAAAACTCAAGGTAGAAGTGGTGGCTATACTATTTGTGTTCTGTCAAGGTTGGCGGTGACGACTTAGAAAACAATGTCGACAAAGTCTGATCGATCTGCTGCAAAAAGGTCTAAAAGGGAGAATGATGAGCCTATTTTCATCCTTAGTTACCAATGTTCTACAATCTATTAGGAGATGAAAAATCTACTATTATGTCGTGGTTTACTCACGAATCATCACAAGTACGAATTTAGTATCTCAGAAGCGTCACATCATGTTAGCGAAATGTTCGGCCTAGACTCTACTAGTGGGAAGCCAAGATTTTACCTTTCGCTATTTCATCTGGAGGTAGGTTTTACTCTTCCCCTCCCAGATTTCATCCAGGATGTCGTGTATGACTTCAACGTAGCACCGGGGCAACTGACAGGCCTTTCTTGATAACTACTTTTGGGTTTTGCATCATGTTTTGTAAGAGGGACATATATGCTTTTGATTGGATGTTCTTGTATATGTACTTTCTATAGGAATTAAATAAAGATAGATGTAACACCCCTCACCCATATTCAACGTCGAAATAGGGTTACGGAGCATTACCAGACTTATGAAACAATTAAACAACTATTTAACATGCATTTTCTCAATTTAATCATTCAATATTCATCTATTATTCAAATACAATCACTTTATCCCTTAAAAGGGCCTACAAGGCCTTAAACATGCTTTATAAATAGTTCGAGACTAAACTGATAATTCAGAACAAATTTGGGAAACTTAGAAAATTTCATTTCAAACAGGGGACACACGCGTGTGTGGGCAGGCCGTGTGTCTCACATGGCCACTAGACACGCCTGTGTCACCGACCGTGTAAAAACAGGGGGTACATACTGACTTGGGTCACACGGCCGACCACACGCCCGTGTGTCTAGCCCATGTGCCCTTCGAAGTGGCCATACACGCCCGTGTGCCAAGCCGTGTGCTAAGCATTGTCAAACCTGTAGGGTATACTAACTTATGCAACACGGCCAAGTCATACGCCCTTGTGCTAGGTCGTGTGCCAAATAGTGGGTATACTGACTTGTGCCACACGGCCAATCACACGCTCGTGTGTGAGACCGTGTGGAACATACTGACTTCATTTTAATTTCAACACCAGGGGACACATGGCCGTGTAACATAACAGTGTGTCACACACGGCTGAGGCACACGCCCGTTTCTCTGCCCGTGTGGACAAAAATAGGCTATTTGCATAGCCATTTTGCCATCCTATTTTTACATACCTGCACAAGCATAATTTGCAACATTTTGTAACTCAATAGGCATCCAATCCATAATATTTCATACACATATTTGAATACTTATATGCAACCAAAGCATTATACCAAGTTAAGCCAAATCAAATGGCTTTACCTTATACCACAACATGTACCCAAAATCACTAGTTCAAGTAACCATAACTATCATCTTTATACTAGCCTATACATGCCATATTTACATATATCCACGAGTTCAAAAGTACCAATCGGCAACTGGATAGTGTGATGCGTATCTCTGACTTTATCCGAATCGAGCGAGCTATCGAACCTCTATAAAAACACAGAAAAGAAACAGAGTAAGCTTTATAGCTTAGTAAGCATGTATAATTTAAAATTAAACTTACCATTTATACATGATCAAGTCAATAATTAAGGTATACTCAATTCAATTACCAAATGCCTAAACATAAGCATTCATCAACAAGTTAGTCACATAAGTGCATATAATCATCCATTATCACAATTTAATACTCAATACATTTTATAGTATCAAATTCATATATCACATACATCATTTGTAACGATTCACTTTCAATCATATAAACAATAATTCTTTCGATAACAGTAACTCATCCGTATAAACAGTACCTTGTCCATATAAACAGTAATTCATCCATATAAACACATAGCTTTATCACATAACCAATAACATATTTTTTGCCCGTTGAACCTATTAGAATATCGAGGAATACTCGGGTGATATACTTTACGTATATAAATCAGTAATCCGTCAATTCATTATCATTTCCGCTCTTTCGAGCTATGATCAGTAAGCTCCTCCTGAGCTGATGGACAGTAAGCTCTATTGAGCTGAATCGGTAAGCTCTGACGAGCTGAAAATAGTAAGCTCTTACGAGCTGATATATCGATAGCTCACACGAGCTGTGGTGAGTCCGCAACATATGCAGGATCTCAACCAAAACGGTAACCCTAGTGACATGTCACTCGTATCTTATGACTTTCTACGGTTCAAACGGGACTCGGTATTCAATAATTCTCATCAATTAGGCATTCAAACTCAGTAATACCATTTACTTAATTATACTTTCATTTCAAATAACTTACAAGTATTTAAAGATTCAATTCTAATTATATGAACTTACCTCGAGTTGTTCGGATGGAAATTATCGACTATTCGTCCACTTTTCTTTTTCCCCGATCTAATCTCGATCTTAACTTATCTTGATCTAAATATTATCAAATTTAGCACATTCAACATTCGTTCTATTCAATTTAGTCCAAATTTCACTTTAAGGCATTTTTACACATTTTCCCCTAATATTTCACATCTTTTACAATTTAGTCCTTATTACAAAAAATCATAAATTCATAAAATTCAAGATTAGCCCATGCTAGCCAAATTACCATTATACCCCTAGCAGCCCATATTTTCAATTTATTCACACTTTTAACCACTACATTTCACATTTTCTCAATTTAATCCCTTTTTGACATTTTTGTCAAAAATCACTTTACAAAAGCTATTAATCTAACATTAAACCTTCCAAATATATCATAATTCATCAAATTACTCAAGCATTAAACAATGGCAACATGATAAATCTTTAAAATTTTCAAAATCTAAGGTAAGGGCTAGCTAGAATACGAAGCAACGATCACAAAAACATAGAAATCATTAAAAACTGAGCAAAAATGGACTTATAATTGAGCATCAAAATGGCCGAACCCTAGCAAGCTCTCTTGGTTCTTTATTTTCTTGAATTTTCAGTGGAATGAGGGAATGATGATGATGATTTATGATTTCTATTATTTTAACTTAAGTTATTTTACAAATTACCATATTAACCTTGTTTAAAAACATTAGAAATCACTTAATATATACCATAATTGTCCACTCATAATTAAAATGGTATATTTACCATAAAAGGACTTCCACTATTTAATTTCATAGGCATTTGATACCTTTAACTAAAAGAACATCACTTTCGCACTTTACGCGATTTAGTCCTTTTTATCAAATTGACCAATCAAACGGTAAAATTTCTTCACAAAATTTTCACACATACATGCTATCATGCTTTAAACATTAAAATAATAATAAAATAAATATTTTGACTTTGGATTTGTAGTTCCAAAACCACTATTTTGATTTAACTAAAAACGGGCTGTTACAACTCTCCCCCCTTAGGGATCCGAAAATCTTACCAGTGAAAAGGTCAGGGTACTATTTTCTCATAGCTTCCTCGGGTTCCCACATAGATTCCTTGATCTCGTGTTTATGCCAAAGAACCTTCACTAGGGCTATGCGTTTATTTCTCAATTCTTTGATTTCACGAGCTAAAATCATGATCGGTTCTTCGCTATACGTCAAATCAGTCTGTATCTCAACATCTATCGGAGAAATCACATGTGACGGATCGGATCTGTATCGACGTAGCATAGAAATGTTAAAGACATTATGAATCTTTTCAAGTTCTAACGGTAAAGCTAGTCGATACGCTACAGGCCCTATTCTTTCGACGATCTCATACAGTCCGATAAATCGCGGACTCAACTTTCCTTTACAGGCGAATCAAAAAACCTTTTTCCATGGGGACACCTTTAGAAACACTCGATCCCAGACTTGAAACTCAATTTCTTTACATTTCAAATCCGCGTATGATTTCTGTCGATATGAAGCTGCTTTTAAACTATCGCGAATCGTTTTCACTTTTTCTTCAGTTTCTCTGATCAGTTCAACCCCGTGAATCTTTTTCTCACTTGGTTCAGTTCAGTATAACAGAGTTCGACATTTGCGACCGTATAAAGCTTCATACAGTGCCATCTTTATACTTGTCTAAAAACTGTTGTTATACGCGAACTCGATCAACGATAAGTATTTTTCCCAACTGCCCTCAAGCTCTAAAATACAACATCTCAACATGTCTTCCAGAATCTAAATAACTCTCTTAGTCTGATCATCAGTCTGAGGATGAAAAGCAGTACTGAAATTCAACTTTGTTCCCAGAGCTTCTTGCAGTTTCTTCCAGAATCCCGATGTAAATCTCAGATTTCTATTAGAAATAATAAATAGTGGCACCCCGTGCAATCGAACAATCTCAGAAATGTACAATTTAGCTAGTCTATCAAGTGAATAATCTATATGTACCTGTATGAAATGAGTAGATTTCGTTAGTCGATCAACGACAACCCAGATAGCATCTTTCTTTTTCAGAGTTAGGTGCAATCCCGATACAAAATCCATTGTAACTCTATCCCATTTCCACTCGGAAATCATCACAGGCTGCAGTAAACCTGATGGTACTTGATGTTCAGCTTTGACTTGCTGACAAATCAAACATTTAGAATCAAACTCTGAGATATCTCGTTTCATGCCTTGCAACCAATAAAACTGTTTCAAATCATTGTACATTTTGGTACTCCCTGGATGAACAGATAAACAGCTATTGTGCGCTTCATGCAAAATCTTCTGAATGAGTTCTAAATTTCTCGGTATGCAAATTCTATTCCGGAACCTTAAACAATCATCGACTCCAATCTGAAACTCTGAATTAGGAATAGTCTCACATTGAATTCGTTTAACTTGCAATTCAAGGTCATCTTTTTGCGCTTCATAGATTTGTTGAAGAAATACCGGTTTAGCTTTTAATTCAACTAAAATAGACCCATCATCACAGATCATCAACTGGGTATTCATTGCTTGTAATGCAAACAAAGATTTTCGGCTCAGGGCATCAGCAACAACATTAGCTTTTCCCAGGTGATAATCAATCAAAAATTCATAATCTTTCAATAACTTGAGCCATCTTTGTTGTCGTAGATTCAAATCTTTCTATGACATCAGATATCTTAAGCTTTTGTGATCCGTATAAATGTGGCATTTTTCACCGTATAAGTAGTGTCGCCAAATTTTCAATGCGAACACAATTGCAGCCAACTTTAAGTCGTGCATCAGATAGTTCTTTTCATGCAGTTTCAATTATCGGGAAGCATAAGCTATAACTTTTCCTTCTTGCATTAGAACACATCCTAGACCGTTTAATGACGCATCACTATAAATCACAAACTCTTTCCCCGATTTAGGTTGAACTGAGCCGGTGCTTGATTAGCGATATTTTCAACCGCTTTGAAACTCTGCTAACATTTTTCTGACCATTCGAATTTCACCTCTTTCTGAAGCAGTCGTGTCATTGGTGTCACAATCATCGAAAATCCTTTCACGAATCTTCGGTAATATCCCACTAAACCCAGAAAACTACGGACTTTAGACACATTTCTGGGAGGATTCCAGTAAACAATAGCAGAAATCTTACTCGGGTCAACTATAATACCTTCGACTGAAACGATATGCCCCAAAAATCCAACCTCTCAGAGCCAAAACTCACATTTACTGACATTTGCAAACAATTGCTTATCATGTAGAGTTTGTAACACAATTCTCAAGTGCTCGGTATGTTCAGATTCATCTCGCGAATAGATCAAAATGTTGTCAATGAATACAACAATAAATCTGTCTAAATACGGTCTGAATATGCAACGACCCAAAATTGGGCCTAGTAGGATTGGGCCCATTGTACCTTGAGTGTAGAAGTGTTTTAAAATTTATGGGAATTTGAGAACGACATTATTTCAAGTTGGACTTATTAGGAGGGTGATTTTGGAAAGTTACGGGGTTCTAGGAAGTTCCGGGTTCAAATTGGGCCTTAGCAAAATTTTTGTGTTTAAGCACTTTAAGGTGAGAAGGTAAGTGGCATCAAGGCTTATGGAAATAAGTGTGCATTTTGCTAGCACAAGTGAAGCTAGTGGAGGAGTGGTGTGGCGTTGCATGTATGGGCTTGAGGGGTGGAGTTCGAATCCCACCTAGTGCAAATTTTGGGATTTTATTTTTTTATTCCTTCCCTAAGTGTCAGCCAAGGTGGTATTTAAGGCAAGGAAGACTTTTTGGTTTTGGAAAGGTGGCTAAAGAAATATGGTATGGAGGAAGATAAGGGTTGATGATGGAAATAATCAAAAGAAAAAAGGCATGTGAAGGGAACATGTTGGCTTATAGTGTGGAAGGTGTTTTGGAAAGATTTTTATTTGGTCAATGCTCATCTTTTGGAAAAGATGATACATGGTTTTGGTTAAGGGAAAGAGGGGGAGCCGAATTTCTATAGCTCTCCCTTGCATTTTCACATCTTTGGGGGTCATTTCTTTTTCCTTTCTAAATATTTTGGTTCTTTTGATTGCATTTCCTCTTGACCGAAAAAATTCAATTTGCCTATTGAATTCAACTCTTTTTTTTCAAACATTCTCTTTTATACACCATAACCAAACATCAACTTCATCTCATAGCCAAACTTGGTTCTTGTGGTTACCGGCTTCTTTGTGTTCTCGGGTTTCGGTGGTTGTAAGGCCGAATCTATTCTTTGCTACTTCCATCTTCTTGGTTCTCTCGGTGTGGGCCGAATTGGTAGAGTGTTAGCTTACACTCTCATCATCCTTCTAGCCTTAAGGAAATCGATAGAATGGGATCTATTATTATCAAGGTAAGGGATTCGTCATGGTTTTTTTTGATCTTTTTCGTTGATCGGTTAGTTTGCTAAACAGTATAGAGGTGATGACTAATCGTTTATTTTTAGGGACCAAATCGCTCGATCACCTATCCCTCGTAATAAGAGACTCAGATTTTTGGTAAGTGATATAGATTTTTAATCAACCGCAATACTTGGTTGAAGTTAAAAATTGGGCTTTGGACTAATTGCTAACCGATTGTACCTTTAGGTGCCGCGAAGAGTATCATGTTACGGATTCCGAATAAGGTGTGTAATTCCGTACCCTTCCGAATACCTATTTTAAATGGTGTGTAATCTCATACCACTCTGAAAGTTTGCATGAAATGTTCTGTGATTCGGTCGAAATATCGAACGAAAATCAGAAACTGGCATCCGTGACCACTCGGGCGTGCGTATGTTCGTAGTAGTAACCCTATTTTGCAATGAAATAGTTTGGTCAGCAGCAGTGACGTGATTTTGAAAAATCTTGAAAAATAGGAGAAATGGAATTAGAAAGTGAAAAAGATATCGAATTAAAGCTTACTGTGTCTATTTTCATATGAAAGAAACGGAGTAGAAAGAGGAATTTTATATTCTGTGATATTTTAAATTTAGTGGGACTGGCTCTGATTGACTTTGTGGTTCCCTGATCTGTTTTAGAAAAATCATCTAAAATTTTAAAAAGTGAATTATGAGTTATAAGTTATATTTATAGATTTCTTAGTGAGCCTATTTTAAATAGAAACAAGTGGGAGCAACATATGAAAACTGTACAGTGAGATATTTGAATTTCGGGTAAGAGAGGTCAGAACCTTTGGTTAGTGAAACAAGGGAAACTTTAATGAATAAAATGTACTAAATGGTTAAGTAAAAAATTCTGGAAAAATTTTAGTAAGAAGATATAGGAGTCTAGTTTCAAGGAAAATTTACGGATCTAAATTTCTAGTTTCCTAACTCGAGTTATAGTCAATTTAGTCAGTATGACGCAGATGGACAGTTTTAATTTTTATGCCCCAAATTAGTAGTTAAGTCTGGGTTGCGAAATTACCATAATACCCTTAGAGGGTAAATTACCGAATTACCCCTGGGTTGCGTGATTACCAAATTACCCTTAGTGGGTAAGATTACTGAATTACAAAAATGCCCTTATGGGCCGAATTACGAAAATGCCCCTACGGGCCAATTTACTAAAATGCCCCTATGGGCCAAATTGCTAGAATACTTTAGTGGACCGATTTACAAAGTTCTATAATTGGTCGATTTACCGTAATAAATTACTGGATTAATGATTGCTGTTTATATATATGGATATTATGCTTTATTATGTATGTTGCATTTACATATTTTGCATGGGATGGGAAAAATGTTGAAGAGAAGTGTAGCCTGGTGGCTTTGCCACAAATATTATGAAAAGCGCTTGGCTCATGACGTATATTCTCGATTACGTGGCTTTGCCACAAATTCTGATAATGGCTATGTGCCAACCTAAATATGGCTTTGTGCCATTGTGATTATGGCTTTATGCTAAACGTATTTACCCGGGCTATGTGCTAACATATGAATTAACGACTGCGTGTCGATCATTATTACCAAGGTCATGTACCGATTATATTACCAGATACGATATTCGGTGGCTCGCCACAATCAGATAGTGGCTATGCCACGCATAATTATGACTCGGTGGCTCACCCACAAATATTATGAAATGGCATCTTGCTGCGAATTAAATGACATCTTGCCTGCGAATTATTATAAATGGTAACTTGCCTGCGATTGGTGTGTTTGGCGGGGTGGGTTGACTTGATCCCCACAGGTGTGATGGGATGGTACGGGTGGTGTGCAGCGGATGGATATCTAGGATGTGTTGGGATGCATTCATTCATATCATTTTAAATATTGTTATGTAAATGGGCTTAGGCCCAAGATGATGCCATATGGGTTCGTGCCCAAATGGATGACTGGTAAGGGGATTATACACTGAGTTCTTGTAACTCACCCCCCTTTTCTTAACCCTTGTAGGTAATGCTCAGTGATGTGAACTTGGGCCATGGATGACTCGGTGGAAGCCATACTTCAGAAATGGTGTTTTATTTTGAACTTTAATTTCCGTTCACTTTACTATTTTGGTTTTTTTTTATGTTGTAAAAAGGCCTCTGGAGTATTTTATTATTTGCTTTATGGTTGTTATACTTATTATTTTGCTTAAATTGTTTAAAATGAGAATTTTCTAAAAACTTAAATAAAGGTTTTCCAAAATCGATTAACAAATGGATTTCAAAATAAACTTTTATAAATATTTTAACACGGAAGTTTTCACTCGAACTTTCAAACGATATTTTTAAAAGACACGATTGTATAAGATCATTCGTTCAAATTTTCGATTTCTCAATTAACTTTCGAGGATTAGTAGTATTTTATCAAATATTTCTAACTAAACATGTTTTCTTGATTATAACAAAATAATATCTATTTTAGTACAAATCAAAAGGGATTTAACACGTTTTTCTCATGTGACATGTCAGATCCGGTCATAACGCATGGGCCGGGTTTGGGGTGTTACATTTTATGGTATCAGAGCCCGGTTGCAAAGCTCAGCTGTGGTTTGGGTTCAAACACGTTTTCAAAGCCGTTAAAAATTTTAAATTATACATGTATGTTCTAAAGGAAGTATGGCATCACGGGTATCCGGCACCAAGTCAAGTAAGTTTATGTTTTCAATTTATGATTATTGTGGTATGACTGTAGAAATACTCTAGAACTCTTAGCTTTAGGAGCTGAAACTATAGAAATTGAGACCTTAGATACGTGCATTTCAAAACAACTTTACTTCTGTATCCATAAAACATTGTTTAATAAACACTGAAATAGTATATTGATTCATAAAACTCGTAATAAGATTAAGTCAACATTAGTGAACATGAACGCTAGAAGACGTGGACGTGGTAGAGGCCGAGGTGCTAGGGCTAGATCTTCAGCATCGGGGCATGTTTCCGAAAGGGAGGTGTTGGCATTTCCAGTGGCTGAGACGGAGTCTTATACCGAGCTGGAATTGATGAGCTGACTCAACTAGTTAGGGAGCTTGTGGAGGAGGTTAGAGAAATTGGTCGAACACTTCGAGTTGGGCGCGTGGACTGTAAGAAGAAATTAGATCGCCGTTCTCTAGGGTCGTAGTCTCATTTTGTGAAGCGTGTTAAGGCACGTCCAAACTTTCTGGCTTGCGATTATTACAGAAGGCGTCATCCGGGAGAATGCTGGAGGAGGTCAGGAGCATGCTTGAGATGCGGGTCTAAGAAGCATAAGGCTCGGGATTGTTTCATCACCAACAAGTCAGGTATGCTATGGTTGGACGTGATGATTGAATGTAGAAAAATTTAGGTATAAGTGGTAGATAACTGCTTGCTTCTGTGGTTAGATGTTTAGTTGAGTGAACGAGGATTCAAGATTTTGTTAAAAGTATATTAGTGTTATTAAGATCAGAGTGCGCAGCGAAAGCATAGTGGTGTGATTTGAGCGGTGCGTTTAGTAGTTGGTTGGAAATTTCGAGGACGAAATTTCTTTAAGGAGGGTAGAATTGTAACGACCCGAAATTGGGCCTAGTAGGATTGGGCCCGTTGGACCTTGAGCGTAGAAGCGTTTTAAAATTTATGGGAATTTGAGAACGGCATTATTTAAAGTTAGACTTATTAGGAGGGTGATTTTGGAAAGTTACGGGGTTCTAGGAAGTTTCGGGTTCAAATTGGGCCTTAGCAAAATTTTTGTGTTTAAGCACTTTAAGGTGAGAAGGTAAGTGGCATCAAGGCTTATGGAAATAAGTGTAACACCCCAAACCCGGCCCATTCACTACGACTGAATTTGAAATGCCACTGCGGAACACGTTCGAAAATATTCTTACTTAAGAGTAAAAACCGTTAAAAATTTGTTGCCTTTAATAAAACATTTTTTTTTGTGACTTAAAATATTCTAAGTAAAAATTTAATTGTTATAAAATACCGAATTCAAAACTTTATTACGTATAGATTTAAGAAAATAAAACCATTGGCGATAGATATCTCAATTGTCAATCCATAATAAAACATAATAATAAAGATACTTAATAAAAATACTTAAATACTTTAATGGGCCTTATTACAATAAATACTTAATCAAAATACTGAAAATATAAATACTTAATTAATTAAAATATCTTTCTCGCTTTCCTAGGCCACCTTGTATCCACTCCAAACCCGGTCCAAGCATCACCTGAAATGTTGGTAAAAATTGGGTGAGTCATACTGCACTCAAAGTGTGTAACCAAACCACTGAATTCCACCCACATGTTAACCACATATTATCCCATATATCGAGATAACAAATATCATATTCACATATTACCACATTCTGGCTTGGCCCATATTCATATCACATTCATATAATAGGGTAGTTAACCACAAAATTTCCACATACTGGGCTTAGCCCATTTCCACACTGATCCACATTCATATACTGGCTTGGCCCTTTTCTTAATAATCCACATATCAACTGGGCCTAGCCCATTTTCACATTAATCCACAAATCAAAATAATATGCAAAGTTATGCAATTATGAAGCCCAACCCAACCTAGGGTCCATCCGCTACTCCTACCTTAGCGCACTCCGCCCAAGGCCGTGGCTAATCCACCGCTCACATAGTGAACCACATATCTTACCTTGGCGCACTTGCTGCTCAAGGCCGTGGCTAATCCACCGATCACATAGTGATCCACATATCTTACCTTGCGCACTTGTCGCTCAAGGCCGTGGCTGAGCCACCGATCACCTAAGTGATCCCACATATCATTCAGTCCACGGTGATGCACACAGCTATCAACCGCCGAGGTGGGCACCTAGCCAACACCTCCCTTGATGAAGCACACAGCTAACATCAAGCGCCAATGTAGCACAAGGCTAACATCAGACCACGTACATAATGTACACCCTTTCCTTCCTTCATATCCATATCCCACCCATACACATGCAGCATGTAATAGTGGCATAATAATAATAAATGCATGCACATGTTATTAAGGCAGACAATCACATTTTTATAGGCATTATCACATTCACATCGGCACTTTCACATTCCTATCAACAGATAATAATAACCTGATTATCGTTATACCCCTTTTCAGGGTAATCACCACATAACTGCCATTGCACTGGTTAGCACATAAATCACACATGCAAATATAGCAAAACCCGGAAAACGGTGGGTTAATCACACACCTGATTATTTAGCGAAATTCTGAACTACTCGAATCTAACACGATCTAGAATCTCGATACTCTGCTTACTTGTCGATTAGCCCCTAAAAATCATAATACACAATCGGTCATACCTAAACTTATAAAATGGCCTATGGCCGAATACCACATTAACTCACCTTGAGTAGTCGAATCCAAGAGGCTCTTCTAAGACTCCTTAACGCTGGCACTATTGTTGCTTGTGAAGACTAAATGAGAATAGGTCGGCTCTTTTATGGTGAAGAAGAAAACACAAGAGTAGAGGGAGTTTACTGCCTAGAGGATTCGGCTATGGTTCACCAAAGTATTTCGGCTTTTAAAAGAATTCTTAAAGAAAGGAAGAGAAGAAGGAGTTGAGCAATACGGCAACGGTGGCAAAGGGAAGATTCGGCTAACAAAAATAAAAGAAAGGAATTGGGAAAGGGATATAGATTCGGCCAAGAACAAATAGAAAAGAGGAATGAAACATAAGCGGCTTTGCACAAGGGAAAAAGGGCACTGATGGGGAAAAGAAACTAAATTCAGTACCCCTATTTATACTACTCAATTTCGGCACTCCTACCTCCTCTCAAATTCCACTTCCTTCTCCTATAATAACTCCTGAACACATATTCAAAATATATAAAATAAATCTATACTAATCTTCTATTATCACTTCATTTAACAACAATTATCCTTCACCAAGTTCCTATTTTATCTCCTAATCACTTATTAAAAATAAAATAAAACACTAATTTATCACCTCATTTATCTCTTATCTACCTATCTAAAATAAATAAATAACACAGCCATTATCTCTTATCTATCATTCAAAAATCAATAAACTAACAACCCCCCCTTTATCCATTATCACCCCTTCAATTTAAAATACAAAATATAAATAAACTAATATTAATCTACCCTCCAAATTAATTCTAAAAGGATTAGACCAAATCAGCTTAATCTTTATCTATTGAAGCTCCCATGTGCCGCCCATCGCCTTCCAATTTGCTTGCAAAATCAAAATAAAAGTAAAACACCCAAATCAAGCCGCCCATAGGTCTCGAACATGAGACCATAGAACCCATGCCGCAGTAGCGCTGAGCCATTCGGCCAAAGCGCTTTTTGTGATATAATCCACCCAAAACATCTTTTAACACCTCACTCCCCAGCTCCCTTGTCTCACGCCAAAACCAAAAATAAAACCCATGAGCTTCCCATGCTATTCGAACTTGAGTCCCTGCCAAGACCCTCAAGTGGCGCCCCAAGCCACTCCACCAAGCTGACTTTCTTGTCCACCATTGCCCACAACATCCTTTTAACCCTCCTTAACTCAGCCCCTTCCTTCTTAACGCCAACACCCAAAAATAAAACACCACTTGCTGCTGCCATGCTTCGAACCTAGGCCCTTGTTGACGTTATATCCAGCCCCTTAAGTGGCGCATGGAAGCCACTTTACCAAGGCATTTCTTATGCCATAAACCCCCAACAACTTTTCTTAAAGCCCCCTTAGCCTAGCTCCCCTTTTAACTTAAAACCAATAATTGTCCAAAGCTCTCTCTTCCATCCTAGAATTTTAAAACCCTTAATTCACTTCCAAGCACTGCCAAAACCTACTACTCATGAATTATGCACGAACGCATAACCCCTAATCTAGGATGTTACAGTTCTACCCTCCTTAAAAATAATTTCGTCCTCGAAATTACTTACTAACGAATAATCGTACATCCTAACTCATCGCACTACGCTTATGCTCACGCACTCGATCTTAACAAATCTAACACATCCCCTAGAACTCCTTTCTAACGTCGTGATTTAATCTGATTAAAAAGTTTTATGCATTAGTATTTGTTCCACTGTTTAACCGCGAACAATTTTATGAAAAGAATTTCTAGAAGTGGTTCTTTCGATCGAACAAAGTTTCAGTTCAAGTTTACTATTCTAATTCAGAGAATCACATTCACATTCATCCACAACATTCACTTCACCACTTTGGGCATTTCTGATCATTCCCTACCCCAGGGGTAATTTCGTCATTTTTCCTATAGGGGTATTTTGGTAATAAATCGAGGTCACCAAAAATAATCTTTACAAATCAAGGCATTTTGAAATCTCCAAGTTTCGAGGGTACTTTTGAAAATATTTTTCAAATCAAGGTATTGCCGAAATTTCAGAAATCGGGTTTATTTTGGTAATTTTGGAAGTCAGGGGCATTTTAGTAATTTTCCCAAATCAGAGTATCTTGGTATTTTGTAAAATATGGTTTTTGAATACTTTTACAAAGTAGGAAAATTTTATTAAAGATGAGGGTAATATGGTAATTTTAGAAACCAAGGGCATTTTTGTAATTTTGTAAATCGGAGATATTTTGGAAAAAATTTTACAATAATCTTTTACTACAATTAAAAGGGTAATTTAGGGATTTTAAAACTAGGAATTTTATAAAACAGCATGGCTAGTCCCTTTCGGGTTTTAATGATTGGTTTAGCCCGTGAATAAGTCCTCTTGGTTAGGGTGAACTACTACTACGCACTGCAGGATTCGAGTAAAGAGGAGGTGAGTCACTAGGACCGCTTAAATACCAAGCTCTTCATCGAATCCACTCCTGAGACATGCGCACAAACAGCTTGCCACACCCTAGCTCGGCGACTTACTTCACAGGTTTGTTTAATAGTCCTTAAGTCTTATGCATGTGTTTGAGTGCACTAGTCCTAGGGTTCAACAGATCCTAGTTCACTAATCTACGTTCCCTTCATACTTATAACATTCACATACACATTTCACTTCAGTAGTCAAGGGTACTTACCTGGTGGATTGCGGGTAGGAGATACAGGTGCCATGCCAGAATATCCTGAAATAAAAGCCCATATTTTGAAAAGCCCATTTTTGAAAACATTTTGGGACCCAAAACCCTCAAAGCCGAGTTTTGAACCGGGCTCTGATACCAATTTGTAACACCCCAAACCCGGCCCATTCACTACGACCGAATTTGAAATGCCACTGCGGAACACGTTCGAAAATATTCTTACTTAAGAGTAAAAATCGTTAAAAATTTGTTGCCTTTAATAAAACATTTTTTTTTATGACTTAAAATATTCTAAGTAAAAATTTAATTGTTATAAAATACCGGATTCAAAACTTTATTACGTATAGATTTAAGAAAATAAAACCATTGGCGATAGATATCTCAATTGTCAATCCATAATAAAACATAATAATAAAGATACTTAATAAAAAATACTTAAATACTTTAATGGGCCTTATTACAATAAATACTTAATCAAAATACTGAAAATATAAATACTTAATTAATTAAAATATCTTTCTGCCTAGGCCACCTTGTATCCACTCCAAACCCGGTCCAAGCATCACCTGAAATGTTGGTAAAAATTGGGTGAGTCATACAGACTCAGTGTGTAACCAAACCACTGAATTCCACCCACATGTTAACCACATATTATCCCATATATCAGATAACAAATATCATATTCACATATTACCACATTCTGGGCTTGGCCCATATTCATATCACATTCATATAATAGGGTAGTTAACCATAAAATTTCCACATACTGGGCTTAGCCCATTTCCACATTGATCCACATTCATAAACTGGGCTTGGCCCTTTTCTTAATAATCCACATATCAACTGGGCCTAGCCCATTTTCACATTAATCCACAAATCAAAATAATATGCAAAGTTATGCAATTATGAAGCCCAACCCAACCTAGGGTCCATCCGCTTACTCCTACCTTAGCGCACTCCGCCCAAGGCCGTGGCTAATCCACCGCTCACATAGTGAACCACATATCTTACCTTGGCGGACTTGCCGCTCAAGGTCGTGGTTAATCCACCGATCACATAGTGATCCACATATCTTACCTTGGCGGACTTGTCGCTCAAGGCCGTGGTGAGCCACCGATCACCTAAGTGATCCCACATATCATTCACCCACGGTGATGCACACAAACTATCAACCGCCGAGGTGGGCACCTAGCCAACACCTCCCTTGATGAAGCACACAACTAACATCAAGCGCCAATGTAGCACAAGGCTAACATCGCACCACGCACATAATGTACACCCTTTCCTTCCTTCATATCCATATCCCACCCATGCACATGCAAAGATGTAATAGTGGCATAATAATAATAAATGCATGCACATGTTATTAAAGCGCACAATCACATTTTTATAGGCATTATCACATTCACATCGGCACTTTCACATTCCTATCAACAGATAATACTAACCTGATTATCGTTATACCCCTTTTCAGGGTAATCACCACATAACTGCCATTGCACTGGTTAGCACATAAATCACACATGCAAATATAGCAAAACCCGGAAAACGGTGGGTTAATCACACACCTGATTATTTAGCGAAATTCTGAACTACTCGAATCTAACACGATCTAGAATCTCGATACTCTGCTTACTTGTCGATTAGCCCCTAAAAATCATAATACACAATCGGTCATACCTAAACTTATAAAATGGCCTATGGTCGAATACCACATTTACTCACCTTGAGTAGTCGAATCCAAGAGGCTCTTCTAAGACTCCTTAACGCTGGCACTATTGTTGCTTGTGAAGACTAAATGAGAATAGGTCGGATCTTTTATGGTGAAGAAGAAAACACAAGAGTAGAGGGAGTTTACTGCCTAGAGGATTCGGCTATGGTTCACCAAAGTATTTCGGCTTTTAAAAGAATTCTTAAAGAAAGGAAGAGAAGAAGGAGTTGAGCAATACGGCAACGGTGGCAAAGGGAAGATTCGGCTAACAAAAATAAAAGAAAGGAATTGGGAAAGGGATATAGATTCGGCCAAGAACAAATAGAAAAGAGGAATGAAACATAAGCGGCTTTGCACAAGGGAAAAAGGGCACTAATGGGGAAAAGAAACTAAATTCAGCACCCTATTTATACTACTCAATTTCTGCACTCCTACCTCCTCTCAAATTCCACTTCCTTCTCCTATAATAACTCTTGAACACATATTCAAAATATATAAAATAAATCTATACTAATCTTCTATTATCACTTCATTTAACAACAATTATCCTTCACCAAGTTCCTATTTTATCTCCTAATCACTTATTAAAAATAAAATAAAACACTAATTTATCACCTCATTTATCTCTTATCTACCTATCTAAAATAAATAAATAACACAAACATTATCTCTTATCTATCATTCAAAAATCAATAAACTAACAACCCCTTTATCCATTATCACCCCTTCAATTTAAAATACAAAATATAAATAAACTAATATTAATCTACCCTCCAAATTAAATTCTAAAAGGATTAGACCAAATCAGCTTAATCTTTATCTATTGAAGCTCCCATGTGCCGCCCATCGCCTTCCAATTTGCTGCAAAATCAAAATAAAAGTAAAACACCCAAATCACTGCCCATAGGTCTCGAACATGAGACCCAGGTAGAACCCATGCTTTGCAGTATACGCCTGTGCCATTCGGCCAAAGCGCTTTTTGTGATATAATCCACCCAAAACATCTTTTAACACCTCACTCCCAGCTCCCTTGTCTCACGCCAAAACCAAAAATAAAACCCATGAGCTTCCCATGCTATTCGAACTTGAGTCCCTTGCCAAGACCCTCAAGTGGCGCCCCAAGCCACTCCACCAAGCTGACTTTCTTGTCCACCATTGCCCACAACATCCTTTTAACCCTCCTTAACTCAGCCCCTTCCTTCTTAACGCCAACACCCAAAAATAAAACACCACTTGTCGCTGCTGCAGCCAAAAACCAGGCCCTTGTTGACGTTATATCCAGCCCCCTTAAGTGGCGCATGGAAGCCACTTTACCAAGGCATTTCTTATGCCATAAACCCCCAACAACTTTTCTTAAATCCCCCTTAGCCTAGCTCCCCCTTTTTAACTTAAAAACCAATAATTGTCCAAAGCTCTATCTTCCATCCTAGAATTTTAAAAACCCTTTATTCACTTCCAAGCACTGCCAAAACCTACTACTCATGAATTATGCACGAACGCATAACCCCTCATCTAGGATGTTACAATAAGTGTGCATTTTGCTAGCACAAGTGAAGCTAGTGGAGGAGTGGTGTGGCGTTGCATGTATGGGCTTGAGGGGTGGAGTTCGAATCCCACCTAGTGCAAATTTTGGGATTTTATTTTTGTATTCCTTCCCTAAGTGTCAGCCAAGGTGGTATTTAAGGCAAGGAAGACTTTTTGGTTTTGGAAAGGTGGCTAAAGAAATATGGTATGAAGGAAGATAAGGGTTGATGATGGAAAGAATCAAAAGAAAAAGGCATGTGAAGGGAACATGTTGGCTTATAGTGTGGAAGGTGTTTTGGAAAGATTTTTATTTGGTCAATGCTCATCTTTTGGAAAAGATGATACATGGTTTTGGTTAAGGGAAAAAGGGGGAGCCGAATTTCTCTAGCTCTCCCTTGCATTTTCACATCTTTGGGGGTCATTTCTTTTTCCTTTCTAAATATTTTGGTTCTTTTGATTGCATTTCCTCTTGAACGAAACTTCAATTTGCCTATTGACTTCAACTCTTTTCTTTTCAAACATTCTCTTTTATACACCATAACCGAAACATCAACTTCATCTTATTGCCAAAACTTGGCTCTTGTGGTTGCCGAAGCTTCTTTGTTTTCTCGGGTTTTCGGTGGTTGTAAGGCCGAATCTATTCTTTTCTACTTCCATCTTCTTGGTTCTCTTGGTGTGGGCCGAATCGGTAGAGTGTTAGCTTACACTCTCATCATCTTTCTAGCCTTAAGGAAATCGATAGAAGGAGATCTATTATTGTCAAGGTAAGGGATTCGTCATGGTTCTTTTTGATCTTTTTCGTTGATCAGTTAGTTTGCTAAACGGTATAGAGGTGATGACTAATCGTTTATTTTTAGGGACCAAATCGCCGATAACCTATCCCTCGTAATAAGAGACTCGGATTGTTGGTAAGTGATATAGATTGTTAATCAATCGCAATGCTTGGTTGAAGTTGAAAATTGGGCTTTGGACTAATTGCTAACCGATTATACCTTTAGGTGCCGCGGAGAGTATCGTGTTACGGATTCCGAATAAGGTGTGTAATTCAGTACCCTTCTGAATACCTGTTTGAAATGATGTGTAATCTCATACCTCTCTAAAAGTTTGCATGAAATGTTCTGTGATTCGGTCGAAATACCGAAGGAAAATTGGAAATCGGCATCCGTGACCACTCGGGCGTGCGGATGTTCGTAGTAGTAACCATATTTTGCAATGAAACAGTTTGGTCAGCAGCATTGACGTGATTTTGAAAAATCACGAAAAATAGGAGAAAGGGAATTAGAAGGTGAAAAAGATATCGAATTAAATCTTACTGTGTATATTTTCATATGAAAGAAACGGAGTAGAAAGAAGAATTTTTGTAACATCCTGAATTTTTGGGCCTATACGTTTAATGGGTGGATATGTTTAATGTGTTAATTTAAGTGTTAGGGGTCCAAATTGGGCTCAGGCTTAGGTAGAGGCCTTGATTAAAATTATCTGTTTGGGCATTATAGGGTTTAAAAGGTAGTATCTATGTTTAAAATACCAAAGTGGGCTTGTGGCCCAATCTTAGGAGGTGACGCCACACAAGGGAGTAAGGGGCCCAAATTTAAGTTTCATGGAGCCCAATTCATTTAATTTAAGTTAGCTAAATTTTGGGCATTAGGATTAGGTGGAGTGGATGGCAACAAGGCTAAAATTTAGGGGTTTTAATGTTTAAAATATGTGGATAATAAGGAGATAAAGGCTATTATTTAAGAATTTATTTTATATGGATAATAAGCAGATAAAGGCTAAAATTTAGGGATTTTAATGATTAAAATATGTGGATAATATGTTGATAAAGGAGGGAGGAGTTAGAGATAATTAAGTCTCTTTTAGATGAGCTAGTAGATTAAGATAAAGGAGAAAAGATAGGATTTATCTACAAGGTTAGGTAAGTGCCGAAATTTCTATAAATAGGGGGAATATCTCTTCAATTTCAGCATTTGGGTCTTTCTCTCATTCTTTTCTCTTCTTCTCTGAGTAAAAGCCGAAAACTCCTAAAGTTCCATCTTCTTCTTCATTCTCTACAAAAGCCGAAATCTCTAAGCCTATTCCCTCATCTTCTCTTTGATTCAAAAGCCGAAACTCTTTCCATTCTTTTTCTTCCTAGCTGAAATCTTCATGTCTCTTCCTTGTTTTCTTTTCTTCTTCTCTTTTCTCACGTAAATCGAAACTCTTCACTCAAGTATTTTAAAAGCCAAAGACACATCAGCCTTCTCTTGTTCATACTTTTTCTGTGATTTTCCTAAAAGCCAAGTCCCTAGATCTCATCTCCCGTGATTGCCGAATTACTCTGTGGTGCCTACTTGTGCCGAAATCAAGGGAACTTTAGTGGAGTCAATCGCATAGATCTCTAAGTTATAGAATCGTGTTACTTTCGGGATTTCAAGGTAAGGGATCTATTAGTTTTAACGTGTAATTTGGGATTTATTAACCTTGGCCAATTGTTGAAGGGGCTAAATCTTTGTGTGTTTTTCACTTTTGAGCAAGGCTTTACATTGAGGATAATAGATCCGGATAGCAAGGACATCGACTAAGAATATTGGATTTCGCGATATCGTGTGTAATACTTCCCCACCATCTAGATCTGATTATTAATGTATGCTCATAAGTTTATATGTTGTGATAAATACCGATATCTCGGTTTAATGTTGAAACCCGAAAAAGGGTGAAGCAAATCACCAGTCGTTGAATGTTTGACTTTATATGATAAAAGCATATTGATTTTATGACCGCATGGGTTGGGTTGATGAAAGGAGGAAGTTATACGTTATATGTGTAGCGGGTTATACCGTGATCTCATTATATGTTGTAGCGGCTAATGCCGTGATTCATTATAAGGGCTTCACCATAATATGTTGATGAGCAACATGACCGCCATCTTGGTTTGTAGCGGTGTGGGTCGATTGTAGAAATCCCCAATGGTGTGAATGGTGGTACGGGGCGGCGTGTAGCGGATGGAAACCTAGGCAAATGGGTTGGGCCTTGCATATTATTTGTTATTTTTTTAAATGGAATTATTAATCTGCTTTTATGGGCCTAAGGCCAAAATCTAGTGGTGCATGAGGGTTGCACACTTCGAGTCTCGCGACTCACCCTATTAATTAACCTTTCAGTGTGATACCTAGTGCTTCTGACCGGAGAGAGGAACGCAAGGTGGCCATGCAAAAGACCAACTGAATCCAAAGCAAAAAGTCTCAAGTTAATACTTTATATTTTTAATTAATGGATTTTAAATCTCGTTGTAATAAGGCTATGGGCCACTAGTTTATGTTTTGTTTTATTTTGGGCTTTAATTACTTTTAGTTATTTAATTATTATTGAACTAATGTATCTATTTAAATTTGGGTTTTTAATTTATAAAGGCATATTTTATTTAAACTATCAACTATTAAATTTCACTCGAATAAGAAGATAGACTTTAGAAAAATATTTTTCTGAAAATACGACATGTTCTTCCAAAATTTTCTTTGTGACATACCAGATCCGGTCGTGGTGTTTTGGCCGGGTTTGGGGTGTTACAAATTGGTATCAGAGCCCGGTTCAAAACTCGGCTTTGGGGTTTTTGGGCTCAAAACGTTTTCTAAAATGGGCTTTTGAAATATGGATGTCTTTAAGTAATAACAGATCTGTTAGCTTGGCATGGCACCTGCATCTCCTACCAAGTCCGCTGTAAGTACTCTGAACCATTGTATGATCTTTGTATATGTGGGCTTAATGGGCCTAGTGGGACGTAGATTAGTTAGAATTAAAACTTGATGGACTCTAGGCTTAGTTCAAACCACTTCTTAAAATGTCATAAAACTTAATTTCACTAAACAAACCCGTTAACGAGCCGCAAGACTAGGGTGTGGTAACAGGCATACGCATGTCTAGGATTGGATCCGGAAGAGCCTGGTATTTAAGCAGTCCTAGTGACTCACCTCCTCTTTGCTGGAATCCTACCTGGTGCGTGTGTGACTGCTCACCCTAGCCACGAGGACTTGTTGACGGGCCAAAATCTATAATTAAAACCCGAAAGGGACCAACTACCTTATCTTTACAAAATTGCTAGAAACCCTTGTTTTGGAAAAAAATAAAAAAAAACCCAAGATACCCATGATTTACAAATATACCCTGATTTACATAGTCAACGAAATTTTTCGTAAAAAAAAAACACAACACATGACAACACAACAAGCAAATCCACAACCACCTAACACTACTATTTTCTTTTGAAATCAAATCCTTCAAGATACCCCTGTTTGTTTTAAAAATAAAAAAATTATTTTGAAAATATTCATGATTTGTAAAAATTACTAAATTGCCTCTAATGTGTAAAATGACCAAAGTACCCTTGATTGCAAAATTACCAAAATACCCTTATTTCACGAAATCAATAAGGAACTCTATTTTGAAAATTACAAAAATACCCTCAGTAGGATAAAATTACTAAAAATACTCATGGGTAGTGGAATAACGAAAATACCCTATGTGTTGAATATGGGTGCATGGATGTTGTCCGTATGTTGATGGTTGAATGTATGTAGTTCTTAGAACTAGGAAAGGTGAACTTGAGACCGAATTGCGAATTCGAAAGAACTACTCTTAAAACTACTAATCATAAGACTGCTCATGGATAATCGGTGGAAGAAAACCAATAATTCATAAAAATTTTAATCGATAAACGCGAACCGATAGCATGAGTACAAGGGGACGAGGACGCTTTAGATGCGAATACCGGTGCGTACCCTACCATAGTATACTAAGTGTTTATTTTGACTTTAGAATTAGAGTGCGCAGCGAAAGCATAGTGGTGAGACTTGGGTAGTACGATTAATAGTTAGTTGGAAATTTCGAGGACGAAATTTCTTTAAGGGGGTAGAACTGTAACATCCTGAATTTTTGGGCCTATGCGTTTAATGGGTGGATATGTTTAATGTGTTAATTTAAGTGTTAGGGGTCCAAGTTTGGCTCAGGATTAGGTAGAGGCCTTGATTAAAATTATCTGTTTGGGCATTATAGGGTTTAAAAGGTAGTATCTATGTTTAAAATACCAAAGTGGGCTTGTGGCCCAATCTTAGGAGGTAACGCCGCACAAGGGAGTAAGGGGCCCAAATTTAAGTTTCATGGAGCCCAATTCATTTAATTTAAGTTAGCTAAATTTTGGGCATTAGGATTAGGTGGAGTGGATGGCAACAAGGCTAAAATTTTGGGGTTTTAATGTTTAAAATATGTGGATAATAAGTAGATAAAGGCTATTATTTAAGAATTTATTTTATGTGGATAACAAGCAGATAAAGGCTAAAATTTAGGGATTTTAATGATTAAAATATGTGGATAATATGCTGATAAAGGAGGGAGGAGTTAGAGATAATTAAGTCTCTTTTAGATGAGCTAGTAGATTAAGATAAAGGAGAAAAGATAGGATTTATCTGCAAGGTTAGGTAAGTGCCGAAATTTCTATAAATAGGGGGAATATCTCTTCAATTTCAGCATTTGGGTCTTTCTCTCATTCTTTTCTCTTCTTCTCTGAGTAAAAGCCGAAAACTCCTAAAGTTTCATCTTCTTCTTCATTCTCTGCAAAAGCCGAAATCTCTAAGCCTATTCCCTCATCTTCACTTTGATTCAAAAGCCGAAACTCTTTCCATTCTTTTTCTTCCTAGTCGAAATCTTCATGTCTCTTCCTTGTTTTCTTTTCTTCTTCTCTTTTCCTGTCAGAAACCAAAACTCTTCACTCAAGTATTTTAAAAGCCAAAGACACATCAGCCTTCTCTTGTTCATACTTTTTCCGGGATTTTCCTAAAAGCCAAATCCTTAGATCTCATCTCCTGTGATTGCCGAATTACTCTGTGGTGCCTACTTGTGCCGAAATCAAGGGAACTTTAGTGGAGTCAATCGCATAGATCTCTAAGTTATAGAATCGTGTTACTTTCGGGATTTCAAGGTAAGGGATCTATTAGTTTTAACGTGTAATTTGGGATTTATTAACCTTGGCCGATTGTTGAAGGGGCTAAATCTTTGTGTGTTTTTCCGGCTTTTGAGCAAGGCTTTACATTGAGGATAATAGATCCGGATAGCAAGGACATCGACTAAGAATATTGGATTTCGCGATATCATGTGTGTAATACTTCCCCACCATCTAGATCTGATTATTAATGTATGCTCATAAGTTTATATGTTGTGATAAATACCGATATCTCGGTTTAATGTTGAAACCCGAAAGGGTGAAGCAAATCACCAGTGTCGTTGAATGTTTGACTTTATATGATAAAAGCATATTGATTTTATGACCGCATGGGTTGGTTTGATGAAAGGAGGAAGTTATACGTTATATGTGTAGCGCTTATACCGTGATCTCGTTATATGTTGTAGCGGCTAATGCCGTGATCTGTTATAAGGGCTTCGGCCATAATATATTGATGAACAGCATGACTGCCATCTTGGCGTGTAGCGGTGTGGGTCGAGTGTAGAATTGCCAATGGTGTGAATGGCTGGTACGGGGGCGTGTAGCGGATGGAAACCTAGGCAAATGGGTTGGGCCTTGCATATTATTTGTTATTTTTTTTAAATGGAATTATTAATCTGTTTTATGGGCCTAAGGCCAAAATATAGTGGTGCATGAGGGTTGCACACTGAGTCTCGCGACTCACCCTATTAATTAACCTTTCAGGTGATACCTAGTGCTTCGGACCGGGCTGGAGAGGAACGCAAGGTGGCCATGCAAAAGACCAACTGGATCCAGAAAAAGTCTCAAGTTAATACTTTATATTTTTAATTAATGGATTTTAAATCTCGTTGTAATAAGGCTATGGGCCACTAGTTTATGTTTTGTTTTATTTTGGGCTTTAATTACTTTTAGTTATTTAAATTCTTATTGAACTAATGTATCTATTTAAATTTGGGTTTTTAATTTATAAAGGCATATTTTATTTAAACTATCAACTATTAAATTTCTCTCGAATAAGAAGATAAACTTTAGAAAAATATTTTTCTGAAAATACGACATGTTCTTCCAAAATTTTCTTAGTGACATACCAGACCCAGTCGTGGTGTTTGGGCCGGGTTTGGGGTGTTACAATTTTATATTCTGTGATATTTTAAATTTAGTGGGACTGGCTCTGATTGACTTCGTGGTTCCCTGATCTATCTTAGAAAAATCATTTAAAATTGTACAAAGTGAATTATGAGTTATGAGTTATATTTATAGATTCCTTAGTGAGCCTATTTTCAATAGAAACAAGTGGGAGAAACATATGAAAACTGTACAGTGAGATATTTGAATTTCGGGTAAGAGAGGTCAGAACCGTTGGTCAGTGAAAGAAGGGAAACTTTAATGAATAAACTGTACTAAATGGTTAAGCCAAAAATTCTGGAAAAAATTGTAGTAATAATATTAATGAGTCTAGTTTCAAGGAAAATTTACGGATCTAAATTTCGAGTTTCCTAACTCGAGTTATAGTCAATTTAGTCAGTATGAGGTAGATGGACAGTTTTAATTTTTATGCCCCAAATTTGTAGTTAAGTCTGGGTTGCGAAATTACCATATAACCCTTAGAGGGTAAATTACCGAAATACCCCTAGGTTGCGAGATTACCAAATTACCCTTAGTGGGTAAGATTATCGAATTATGAAAATGCCCTTATGGGCCGAATTACGAAAATGCCCCTACGGGCCGATTTACTAAAATGCCCCTATGGGCCGAATTGCTATAATGCTTTAGTGGACCGATTTACAAAGTTCTATAATTGGTCAATTTACCGTAATAAATTACTGGATTAATGATTGTTGTTTATATATGTGGATATTATGCTTTATTGTGATTGTTGCATTTACATATTTTGCATGGGATGGGAAAAATGTTGAAGAGAAGTGTAGCCTGGTGGCTTTGCCACAAATATTATGAAAAGCGCTTTGATCACAGCGATATATTCGATTACGGGGCTTTGCCACAAATTCTGATGATGGCTATGTTCCAACCTAAATATGGCTTTGTGTCATCGTGATTATGGCTTTATGCTAAACATATTTACCCGGGGCTATGTGCCTAACATATGAATTAACGGCTCTGTGTCGATCATTTTTACCAAGGCTCAGTGCCGATTATATTACCGTATATGATATTCCGGTGGCTCTGCCACAATCTGTATAGTGGCTATGCCACGCATAATTATGACTCTGGTGGCTCAGCCACAAATATTATGAAATGGCATCTTGCCTGCGAATTAAATGGAATCTTGCCTATGAATTATTATAAATGGCAACTTGCCTGCGATTGGTGTGTTTGGCGGGGTGGGTTGACTTGATCCCCACAGGTGTGATAGGATGGTACGGGTGGTGTGTAGCGGATGGATATCTAGGATGGGTTGGGATGCATTCATTCATATCATTTGAAATATTGTTATGTAAATGGGCTTAGGCCCAAGATGATGCCATATGGGTTCAGGCCCAGTGGATGACGGTAAGGGGATTATACACTGAGTTCTTGTAACTCACCCCCCTTTTCTTAACCCTTGTAGGTAATGCTCAGTGATGTGGACTTGGGCCATGGATGACTCGGTGGAAGCCATACTTTAGAAATGGTGTTTTATTTTGAACTTTAATTTCTGTTCACTTTACTATTTTGGTTTTTTTTTATGTTGTAATAAGGCCTCTGGAGTATTTTATTATTTGCTTTATGGTTGTTATACTTATTATTTTGCTTAAATTGTTTAAAATGAGAATTTTCTAAAAACTTAAATAAAGGTTTTCCAAAATCGATCAACAAATGGATTTCAAAATAAACTTTTATAAATATTTTAACACGGAAGTTTTCACTCGAACTTTCAAACGATATTTTTAAAAGACACAGTTTTATAAGATGATTAGTTCAAATTTTCGATTTCTCAATTAACTTTCGAGGATTAGTAGTATTTTATCAAATATTTCTAATTAAACATGTTTTCTTGATTATAACAAAATAATATCTATTTTAGTACAAATCAAAAGGGATTTAACACGTTTTTCTCATGTGACATGTCAGATCTGGTCATAACGCATGGGCCGGGTTTGGGGTGTTACAGAATGTCCGGTTTATCAAGTCAATAAAAATTGCAGGAGCATTCGTTAATCCAAAAGGCATAACAAGGAATTCATAATGTTCGTACCTCGTTTTGAATGCGGTTTTCGGCACATCCGACTCTTTAACTTGCAATTGATAATAACCCGATCTCAAATCAATCTTTGAAAATATTGTAGCCCCTTTCAACTGATCAAATAAATCATCAATCCATGGTAGAGGGTATTTGTTCTTTATAGTCACTTTATTCAGTTGTTTGTAATTGATACACATTCTCATCGTGAAAGGAACGGTAAGTATTAAAATGACTTATATCATGAAAACTATGTAAAGGAATGAAAAGGGTATGTTAAATTAAAGTATGTCTATGTTCATGAAATTGATGATTTCAAGTGAGGTTATTCATGTTTAATGACTTATCTTATGTTAATTCAAGTGAATTATGAGTTGATGCATTAACATGTGTTGTTGATGATGCTTAGGCTTGTGCCAAGCTATTGGTTGGATTGTATTATGTTAGTTTTAAAGTTAAGCATTGAAAAGGTAAGTGTTCAAATCGGAATGTGCTTATGTTCATGAAAGGGTGGTAAGGATCAAAGTATGTAATTTCTTATGAAGTAGTTTATCATGTAGTTGATTCCAAAAAGAGTTATGTTTAAATGCACTAGTTTGTGGCCATGGTTGATGTTATGCTTATGTATTGTGTATTATGCATATGAAACGGGTGACGAAAGGAAATGAAATGGTAAGTTCATAGTTGAAATGTAATATGATAAAAAGGGAATGCTGAGTTGAATAATGTACTTATATGTGAGAAATTTACGTATGCTATGGATGAATATACCTAGTTCAAGAAAAAAAAACTAATTAGTGAATTGGTGTTGTTATTTAAGATAAAGTAAGTAAATGCAATGGAAAGTAAGTAAATGGAAGGGTTCAAAGTTTTATAAAATCCTATTATGTTAAGAATGAAAAATATTTGTGATATTGATGAACTTACTCATTTATGAGTTGATGGTTATAAAGTTTGATAAACTTTGTGAAGTTGGTATAGGTTTATAATTACCCAATAAAGTTCATTATTAAAATGAAATTATATGTTTAAATATTATACGAGCTTACTAAGCATTCATTGCTTATGTAGTTATTCTTCCTTTACTTTACATATTATCAGAAGCTCGATCGGTTTGGAAGCTCGTCGGATATCTATCACACTATCCAGTGATTATATTGGTAGATTATGATGTCTTGATCAATGTTATAATGGCAAGTATAGGTGGATTTGTGTATAAATGATCTAGTTGCTGTTTTGGTATGTATAAGTGTCATTATGGTTAATGTACTTATGGTATCTTGATGGTTGGTGTTAATATGGTTAAGTTGATGCATGGTTTTATGACCAAAGAAGTAAGTTTGGCATGTTTGCAATATGATTATTTAAGGTATGCTTGAATATGGAATTTACTTAAATGTGTTTGTATGAAAAATGACCAGTTGGGTATATGTTGGTGTAATTCAATGTGGTTAATTATGGTATAACTTGGTATGGAATTAAGATAAATTTATATGGATGAGTTATGGTCTAATATGTGTAAGTTTAGGTATATGTGTGCTTGAGATGCATGAGAACAATTGTTCAAATGGTAAGTTATATTGACATGGTGTAATTCAAGTATGGTATGTTTTAAAATGGTAGCAAGGTGACCTATTATGCATTTGTGTAGTTAAGTTGAATGCTTGCTTTTGAGGTGCCTTATATGACATATTGGTTGAATGAAATTTGGTAATTCGAATTGGTCATATTATGTATGTATTGGTATGTTTATGATGCCTCGGTCATAAGTGCAAAATGTGTTTAAGTACAAGCTTGAAAGGGGTGATGGAAATGGCTTGATTTTAGCCAATATCATGTCCACACGGCATAAGACACGGGCATGTATCTCAGCCGTGTGTGACACAGGCCATGTGACACGGCCATGTGTCTCTTGGAGGTTTTAAAGAATGCATTTCGAAAGTTACACTGCCTGGCACACGAGCGTATGGCTTAGCCGTGATACCCAAGTCAGTGAGTTACACGGGCACGGACACGGGCTAGGACACGACCGTGTGTCTCTATTTCGAATGTTACACGCCCTGAGACACGAGCGTGTGTCTCAGCCGTGTGACCCCTATAGTGTGAAATTTTCTATCATTTAAAATAAAGTTCTAAATGTTTTTGATTTAGTCCCGAATCATTTTTAAAGTGTTTGTAAGGCCTCGAGGGCTCAAATAAGGGACGATATGCATGTGTTTGAATGAACTATGATATGATAAATGAAATGTTTTGAAATTAATGTTTTTATGTTACGATTTTTGGGTAATGCTCCGTAAACTTATTTTGGTGATGGATACGGGATAGGGATAGGGGGGTTACAGTCCCATTGGACTAACTACAATAAGTTTACAAATAGTTTCCTTTATCCTGAATTATAAATTTTCAACAGAAATACTATCTTTTTTTTTTCAAGTCTAAGTTTATCTACAGTTTCATTCAAAACTTCAAACATTAGCTAAAGGACATCCACATTTCAAGAATTTCAATTCATTTATATATCAGAAATAAGAAAACTACAGCAGAATTGACACCGGAGTCTTGGGCTTATTTTCCTGCAAAAAGTCAACTTCTTTTAATAGATTTTTTTTGCATGGTTTTTTCTAGAATACCCCTCTTAAAAGCCTGAATGCAAACTCTTTTAAATTTCAAAAGTTTGAGTTTTGTGAACCTGGCTCTGATACAACTAAATATAACCTTCCCAACCTAGCCTGGACGATAGACCCAAGGAAGATTACATTAACCACCGAAGTGGCTCGGTCTTTACCAAAATTAATTTTCATTTAAAACAAAAGTTTATTCAGGTGATTTTCAATTTATATCCTAGTTTAACTTTTTAAAGATAGCAGCGAATTTAAAACGTAAATCTTTTTGTAATAAAATAATTTAGTTTAATAAAATATTAAAAAATAATAATCTAAATTTTATAAACTATACTTAATGAGATTCATTAAACAATTAAATTAAAACTAAATCCCAAACCACGGTTTTTAATAGAATAAAACAATAATCGTAATAATAAATAATAAATCATTAGCGAGAACAAGTCGAGACCCTCCGCATGTGGAGTCTACGTCCTAGTCTGTTGGGTTATCTCAAAGGATAGAAAATAAGGGGAGTGAGTTATGAAAACTCAGTGTGAGTTCCTTTACAATAAACCAATTTAATATTTGATTATAAACATTATGAATAGCAGTCAATTTCACATATCAGTCAATTCAATATGGTAATTTGGGAAGCAAGCGAACATTAACATACAATCATAATTAATCGAACGAATTCAGTAATCAAATCATTATACTTTTCATAATAACCATATGCACATTTAATAATTCAACCGTTTCAATATGTACTTTTTATGACTATGCACAATGTGTCAAGCAATGATCGTTTAACAATTCATTTAACAATCAATAATCCTTCCTTCAAGCACTAAATCACACAAAAATTGGGACTTCCCTAGAACCCCTCCTACAAACACATCAGATTGTGGACTTAATACCACAAACATTCATTGGGTGCAATAAAAGTTGTCGTTTTGCTGAGAATCAAAAACCGATCTGTAATAGCCCGTTTTTAGTGAAATCAGAACAGTAGTTTCGGGACAACAAATCCAATGTAAAAATAATTATTTTATTATTATTTTAATGTTTATAGGAATATATTAAGGTTGTAACGCCCCAAAATCCTGAAACTCTAAATTCTATGCACTGAAGATGGTATGTTTAAGTAGCACTAAGAATATTAATTTTAAGGTATTACCAGGGTTATTTGAAGTTTTAGGAGTAGGGGAGACATAGGGAAATATTTAATTTTTGCCTTAGTGGGACCCTAGTATCAGGTATTAGGCCTCTTAAGCAGATTAAGGGGAAAATAGGACACAATTGGGCTTGTGGTCTAGTGGCAAGGTGGCGTCACTTGGGGAGCTATAAGGTGGCGTGATTGTCAGGTGAAGAGGTCCAAGGTTCGAGGCTTAAGAGTGGTGAATTGAGGGGTTTTATTTTTTGCACATGAAAGGAAAGTAGTGGCGCTGGAGTGGACTCTGGAAGGGAGTGTTCAGGAGAGAAATTTAAGGTAAAGATAAGAGAGAAAAGATAGGGGATTGAGGTGTGGATGTGTTGGTGCCGAATGGGACTCTAGGAAAAGCTAGTTTCGGCTTTGGCTATAAAAGGAGAGTGCCGAATTCTTTTGAAGGGTTCTTTGGGTTTCCATTACTTTTCTCTTTTCCCCCAATTCTGGTCTCCCATAGCCGAATTCTTCAATTGTCGAATTACCATCATCCTTTCTTGCCGAAATCCCTATTTGTGCCGATTCCTTTTGTTTTCCTCCATCAAAAATCTGTGTTGTTATTTACTCTTAGTCAAGTTTAAAAGCCGGATCTCGTTCAATAGCTATCTAGGCCGCAGGATCAAAGGTTGGATTCGGTAAGTACTTAGTCAATCTCCTTTAGTGTGCTTTGGTAAAAGCCAAAGGGCTATCTAACTCTTTCTTGTCGTTAACCCTGTATTAACAAGGGTAAGGTTCAAAGATCGCAAGCGTAGTAAGGATCCCTAGCAAGTGGTAAGTGTACTCGTCTCAATTGTGAATTAGTAGGTGGCAGAAGGTAAGTGTGGCTTATAGAGGTGACTTGTGTGGAATATGAGTCACTTATTTTTTGATAGTATATGTGTGGGTGCAAATCTAGGGGATATTCGTGAATAGTAGCTAAGGAAGAGCTACTAGAACTGGTGGCACACGGTGAGATTACGGTGAGGTTTCAGTTTTTGATAAAGTATGTATTAAGCCCATGATTAATCGTTAAGTGATATCGATTGTAGCTTCGTGATTAATGGGATTGTAGCAAGCATTATTACCAGGTGTGTACAAACACTACACACACACGATGTCGGCAACGCCAAAAAGCCGAAAAGCCGAAAATGGCTAAATGGGCCTGCCGAGCTCGTGGGCCCAAATCGGCAAGAGTTGATATGTGAAATTGAATAATGAATTGACCTGGATGGTTTTATGATTTGATTTTGATCGGGCCTAATAAGCTATATAAACATGATTGGGCTTAATGGGCTATATGGACATGATTGGGCTTAGTGGGCCTTATGGGATTTTAGAAATGTATGCTAGGGTTTAATGGACTCTAGGCCTAGTTCTGATAAATTCTTAATGGCATAAAACTTAATTTATTAATCAAAAATGTCTTTGGACAAGTCGCTAGGTTTGAGTGTGGCAATGGACATATGCATGTCTAGGATTGGATCTAGGGAGAGCTTGGTACTTAAGCGGTCCTAGTGACCCACCTCCTCTTTTCTAGGATCCTACCTGGTGCATAGTGTCTGTTCACTTTAGCCGCGAGGACTTGTTGATGGGCCAAAGTTCATAACTAAAACCCGAGGTGAAAGAAATTACGAAAATACCCATGTAGGGTAGAATTACGAAAATACTCCTATAGGGTAGATTTACGAAAATACCCCTGGGTAGTGAAATAACTTAAATACCCCTAAGTGCTTAATGTGTGAAAATATGTATGTTGCATTCATGAGATATATGTTGCACTTGGGTGGGTTTGATGATACGGAGGAAGATATGTGAGGATCGCATAGTCGCTTGACGACCGTGGATCCACCGGTGGCTTAAGCCCATTATATGCTTAGCAGCTTTGCTGCAATGTTTGAGTAGTGCCGCTGTTGGTGCTACCTTTGGAGTGTAGGTATGGGTGGGTTGATATTTATATCCCCACAGGAGTGTAGGGTTGGAAGGGAAATGGAATGCAATGTTGGATTTAGGATGGGAGCATTGCATTCATGTGATACTGATGTGATATGAGGTCATTGTGGGCTAAGGCCCAAGAACACCGATTTTGATAGGGCTTAGGCCCAATGTGATAATTGCATGATTGGATTACCAAGGATTATACACACTGAGTTTCGAAACTCACTCCCTTTTATTAAATGTTTCAGGTGACCCTCAGTAGACGGCTCGACGTGGAAAAGGACTCGGGGATGGCCACACTGCAAGTTACTTAGAAGTTTTTGTTTATTGTTTCGAATGACTTATTTTTAATTACTTTATTTTCATTGGGATGTAATAAGGCCTTGTATCTCCAACTTGACTTTACATTTGGGTTTCCTTATTTGTTTCAACTGTCTAATTATTAAACTTAAATAAATTTCAAAGGTTTAAACATGGTTTTTGAAATAACTATACCATATGGTTGTTTTTCTTAAAACATGGGCTTTTATCATAATTTAACAAGTTGCAAGGATTTTGGGTTTCTAAATTTTAAACTTAAGTTTTTAACTAAGCAAAGTCATTTTGGAATTATCCTTGATGTGACATCACCAGATTCAGCCATAACATCTAGGCCGGGTCCACGGGTGTTACAAAGGTCGTGTTAAAAATTTGTTAAGAAATTTTCACGTTTTCATGCTTAATTAATTAAAAAGGACTAAATCGTAAAAGGTGCAAAAGTAGAGTTCTAGTAGCTAAAGGTATCTAATGGCTTTAGAAAATTAATGTAAGAGGACTTAAATGGTACTTAGACCATGTATGTTATTAGTGGATGATTATGACAAGGTTTTATTGAAACTATGGATGTTTTAAAAGGTTAAATGAGTAAATAGGAAAATAAAGATAACAATTAAGTAAAATAAATACATCATCTTCTTCCATTTAGTTTTCTTCAACCGAATGCTCAAAAAAAATCATATAGGGTTCGTCCATCTCAAATTGCTTGTATGGTATGTATTTGCATCCTATTTTTAATAATTTTTATGTTTTCGGGATCGTTGTAGTTTAATCTAGCTAGCCTAGGGACTAATTTGAAAAATTGTTAAAGGAATAGGGTTTTACCATTAACATTTTTGTATGATTCTTGAAGTTTAATGAAGCATTATGAGTCCTTGTTGATAAATAAATATGTTTTGTAAAGTGAATTTTGATGAAAATGTCAATTAGGGACTTATTTGTGAAATATGTAAAAGTACACGGTGAAATTGTGAAATAATGATTTTTATGAGTTGATATGTGTACATACTAAATTCGGCTAGCATGAGTTAGGGATGAAATTGAGTAAATTTCCATTTACGAGCTTAAGGATTAAATTGTAAAGAAGTAAAAATATTAGGGGCAAAATTTGAAAAAGTATGAATTTTGGATTAAATTCGATAGTATGTGTATTAAATAAATTGGAAAGGAAATGGTTAGTGTTCGATATGAACCATATTATGTATTTATGAAAAGGATTGAAATGGTGAGATACATTGAAAGCTAGTTATGATATGGAAGATGATGAATCCGATTGAATTATGTTCATGTGTAATGGTTTACCTATGTCAAACTCATATGGATTATGTTTAAGTATGCTAAAATGTGTTGTGGATGGTGCTTAGGCTTGTGCCATTCTTATGGTTGGATGGTATTATGCATAGATTTAATGTTATGTAATGAAATGGTAAATTATGTTTTATGTTTTACAAACTTTCTAAGCATTATATGCTTACATAGTTTTCTTTCATATGTTTTATAGTTAATCGGAAGCTCGTTCGGTTTGGAAGCTCATCAAAGACCTATCACACTATCCCATGATATATCGGTAGATTTAAATATTTTGGCCATGGTTATAATGTCGTGTATAGGAAACTTATCTTTAAAGTTCGAGTTGAATGCTAAGTATTGAATTTGGTATGTATATATATATGATAGTTGTTTTGGTACCATTTGGAAAGGGTAAGTTTTGTGTCACTTAGATGGTTTTGATGAATGTATGAAATGGTCCAAATGGTAAGTTTGTTTTGATATGACATGAATCTAGTATGGTACGGTTGAATTGTGTTAATTGTGATATGTTTTGCTATGGAAATAGGTTAGATGATGATTGGTTAAGTATGCACATGTATAGGTATGTTTGAAGTATGTGTTTGAGGTGCCTATATGGCATATTGGTTGTATGGATTATTAGCCTATTGTATGCGTCTTTTTATGCAGGTTTTGAGCATGTTTTGAAGCTTTGGTCATGTATGCAAGTGTACTTAGGCATATGCTTGAGAAGGGTGAAAGCAATGGCTTGATTTCGGCCATTTTCTTGTCCACACGGCCTAAGACACGGGCGTGTGTCTCAGCCGTGTGTGACACACGGCCTGGGACACGTCCGTGTGTTCCTATTTCAAATGTTACACAGCCTGAGACACGAGCATGTGTCTCAGCCCTGTGACCCCTGCAGTATGAAATTTTCTAAATTTTTCCTTAATGTTTCAAATGTTTCCGGTTTAGTCTTGAATCATTTCTAAAGTGTTTCTAAGGCCTTGAGGGCTCAAATAAGGGACAATATGCTTATGTTTGAATGAATTATGCTATGATTTATGAAATGTTTGAATGTGAATGGTTTAAGTTATGCTTTTATGGTAATGCTCTGTAAGCCTATTTTAGTGATGAATACGGGTTAAGGGTATTACATTTAGTGGTATCAGAGCTACGATTTAGGCAATTCTCAAACTGAATGTAGCATGTATGAGTTTAGAAATACATGCCATTATACAACCTTTGATAGTGTGATAACTTTTGACCTGTTTTGAACTATGGCTTCATATAAAAAATGCCATCCAACCAAGCTGACTCCGATGAAGTTTAGAGTAACGCGCAAGCCTCTGTCCACGAGGTAGCATCGAGTGGCACTAGGTCTATATCTGAGGCTCAGGGGAGAGGCTAAGGAAGCTTTATTCCATTTGATGAATAAATTATTTACCGAGTTCGTATGAATGAACCTGATGGCTCAACGACCTCTACCCCCACCTGTTCCCCAACCGATACCCGTACTTCTTCATGGTTTGGAACCAACAAAAGTAAGTAAGCCTTTGGTTGATAAGATTCATAAAGATGGGGCTGAAGAGTTCAGAGGTATAGATGAAAATGATCCAGAGAGAGCCGAGTTCTGGTTAGAAATTACTATCAGGGTTTTTGATGAATTATCTTGTACACTGACAAAATGTTTGAAATGCGCTATTTCTTTGTTTAAAGATTCAGCCTATCTATGGTGGAATACTTTAGTTTCTGTTGTGCCAAGAGATTGGGTTGATTGGGAGTTTTTCCAGACAAAGTTTTAAAAGAAATACGTGAGTCAGAGGTTTCTTGATAAGAAACATAAAGAATTTCTTAAAGTAAAATAGGGCAGGATGTCTGTATCTGAGTATGAGAGGAAACTTGTACAACTTAGCAAATAGGCCCAAGAATGTGTATCAACAGAAGCCGCAATGTGTACTAGATTTGAAGACGGGCAAAATAGAGATATAAAGCTGCTTGTCGGGATTCTTGAGCTAAAATAATTTGTGGTGTTAGTTGACAGAGCACACAAAGCTGAAGAGCTTAGTAAAGAAAAGAGAAAGGCAGAATTTAAGGCTCGTGATTCAGGAAAATGACATTTGGGAAAGTCATACTCATCACCATCGAAGAGAACAAAAGAATATCTTAACCGTTCATCAACTTCAGTGGGATATTCTAGGAAAGACCAAGGTAAACAGCATGCAAGTTCAAAACCTTAGGCTACGTCTGTAGCGAATGTGGGTAGTGTCAGGAACAACAAGCCCAAATGTCAACAATATAATAGACGACACTTTGGTTAGTGCAAATTGAAAGACGGGTCATGTTTCAGATGTGGTTCGTATGAACATTTTCTCAATGATTGCCTGGAAAGGTCCGAGAAAGAAAATGCTCAAACTGTTTGACTGAGCAACACTGCTGCGAGAGGTAGACCACCTCGAAACCCTGGAAATGCAGGCAATAGTCGTAGTGGAACAAAAGACTCAGCTATGAGATCTAAGGCATGAGCACCGACTAGAGCTTACGCGATCTGTGCATGAGAGAAAGCTTCAATGCCAGATGTTATCACCGGTACATTTTCTATCATTAATACTGATGTTACTGCTTTGATTGATCCGGGATCAACACATTCGTATGTAGGCACGAATCTATTGTAAAGTAAGAAATTCCCTGTTGAGTCCACTAAATTTTTGGTTAAAGTAATGAACCCCCTAGGTCAGTATGTGTTAGTTGATAAGGTTTGTAAAAACTGTCCTTTGATGATTCGGGGTTGTAACTTTCTGACTGATTTGATGCTACTATCATTTGATGAATTTGATGTGAATTTGGGTATGGATTGGTTGACTCTGCATGATGATGTCGTGAACTGTAGAATAAAGCTTATTGTATTAAAGTGTTAGAATGGTGAAAAGCTTTAGATTGAATCAAATAGACTGGATTGTATGTCTAATGTTATTACAGCTACGTCAACACAGAGATATGTTAGAAATGGTTGTGATGTGTATCTTGCTTACATATTTTATTCTAGAGTTTCTAACTTGAAGCTAGAATCGGTTCAGTGGTATGTGAGTATCCAGATGTATTTCAAGAGGAATTACCCTGGTTACCGCCGATCCGAGAGGTCGAGTTTGCTTTTGAGTTAGTGCCGAGAAACATCTCCGATAATGATAGCTCCTTACAGAATGGCAGCTATAGAGTTGAAAGAGTTGAAAGCACAGTTGCAAGAGTTAACAAATAGGGGTTTTGCTCGACCTAGTTTTCTCCTTGGGGTGCACCTTTTCTATTTGTTATGAAAAAGGACGGATCAATGCGACTATGTATTGACTATCGACAGCTCAACAAAGTTACGATCAAGAACAAGTATCCATTGTCGCGTATTGATGATCTGATTAATCAGTTGAAAGGTGCAACAGTGTTCTCGAAGATTGATCTTCGTTCTGGTTACTATCAGTTGCGAGTTAAACACTCAGATGTGTCAAAAACCGCATTCAGGACCAGGTACAGACATTATGAATTTCTTGTGATGCCATTTGGTTTAACTAATGCACCTGCAGTATTTATGGATTTGATGAACAGAATTTTCAGACCGTATTTAGATAGATTTGTGCTGGTATTCGTCGATGATATTTTAATTTATACATGGGATGAGACAGAGCATGCCGAACATTTCAGAATTTTTTTGCAAAGTTTGTGCAAAAAGAAATTATTCACTAAGTTTAGCAAATCTGAATTCTTGCTCCGGGAAGTTAAGTTTCTGGGACATGTTGTATAGAAAGATGGCATCAGAGTTGATCCGAGAAAATTTTTAGCTATTATTGATTGGAAGCCTCCGAGAAATGTATTTGAGGTTAGAAGTTTTCTAGGTTTAGGTAGATATTACAGAAGATTCGTTAAAGGATTCTCGATGATTGCTACACCGTTGATGAGACTGTTGCAAAAAGATGTTAAGTTTGAATGATCTAAGAAATGTTAGCAAAGCTTCAATCAGTTGAAAGCATTATTAACCGAGGCATCAATGTTAGTTCAGCTAGAGTCGGGTAAAGAATTTGTGATTTATAGTGATGCATCGTTAAATGGTTTGGGTTGTGTTTTAATGTAGGAAGGTGTAACATCCTGAATTAGGGGTTGTCTAAAATTTAATTAATTTCCCATGTGTGTGCTTGAAGAATTAAATACTAGGATCATTTGGCATGTTTTAGGGTCTAGAAATAACCCCGAGCTAGGCCTGACTTGGAACTAAAAATTTCTTTCTAAGTGTTTTAAAGAAGGGAGCTAGGTGAGTTAGGGGTTAAGAAAAATTTAGGGAGAAGCATGGCACAAAGAATTAATTGGCTAAGTGGCTACCGTGCGCCACTTAGGAGTTGGAGGTGAAGATGGGCGCAAGTTCGAATGGCTGGAGCAGCGTTTTGCATTTTATTTTTATATATGCGGTGATAGGCTTAAGTAGGAAGGCTTTAAAATTAAATGATGGGGTTTTATGACATGAAAGTCAATTGGGAAGAGTGGCAGGGGGCGTTTAAGAGGGCTGCGGCAGTTTGCCTCCACCATGTTCTGTGTTCGAACCAAATATACAGCAGTAGTTGGTTTTATTTTTTATGCAAGCTGGCGTTAGGGGAGGGGAGTAATGGCGTGATTTTAGACTCTCAAGGTGATAAGGATAAACATTGTTTTTCCCTTTAATTTTCTACTGGAAGTGTTGTGATGTGGTCATATTATATTTTGTATTTGAAGAGGTGATAAAGGTAAGGATAGGAGATAAATGTTATTTTTGAGTGATAATTAAAAGTGGAAATTATCACAAAAAGAGGGTGAGAGTTGGCCGAATGAAGGATTCATTGGGGCCATTCACATTCGGTTTTATCACCTAGAGAGAGGGGAAATTCATAAAAAAATTATGTTCTTTTCTCTTCTTGTTGTTTGGCGAATTCTTCCCAACCACAATTGCTAAAGTTCTTCAAAAATTCTCTTCTTCTTTTCTTCTACTTAGCCGAACCTACCCCTCTCTTTTGCTAAAAAAATTGCACCTTCCATTTGTGTTGCTAGCCAAAATCTCTTCCATAAAGGGCTTAGGCCGAATCCTCCTAGTAAGGTGCTATCGATTTCCAAAGGGGGGTAAGTGTGTCACTTTAACATTCGGCTTCTTTTCTTTTCCTTTTGTGTGCTTAAAAGCTTGAGAAACAAGCCTTGGTAAGTTGGCCGAATGAGGTTATGGTTCTAATGGTGTACGCTTTTGTGTGTAGATAACGTTAAGGTATATTGAGGGAAGCTTTCAGGATTTGTTTTCCTAAGGTAAGGTGGTAAGTAACATTTGGCCATAGGCCTTGATTATGTAATAGTGTGCAAGCCAATTTTAACAAGTGTTTTTGGTAGGGATCTCAACAGGACAAGTGACAAATTCGGGATTTCGGTGAGTTTGGTAAGTGGTTAAGCACATTCGGCCAAAGGCCATATTTTTGGTACATCGTATCCTTTGGGATTATTTGGATTGGCTGAATAGGCCAAAATCCCTAACCCCGTTGTTGGCCGATTATAGGGTCAAGGATCTAGCGTCGTGAGATCGATCTTCGTGATCTAGGAATTTCGGTAGAAACAGGTGTGTACATACACACTTTATAACTAATTAATGTGCTAAGTATTTTGTGTATGCTAAATCTGATTTGTGTAGATATGGGATTTAATATCATAAAAGGTATGAGTAAGGATCCAGGTAAGTCCTTGTTGTTATGATGCTTTTGGGAGGCATGACATATTTGGTATATGTGGTTATAGCTAATGGTAAACTCTATGTATGTTGCTAAATGAACATGTTGGCATGATTTCTCGCATATCATTGATTGATGTGGGTTAAACGAGTGGAGGGGGAACGATATTCGTGTCGACGGACACCGATGGTTTGGTACCACATTTCGTGACTACAATCACCGAGAGGTTTGGCACCTCCGCAGGTTTGGCACCTCATAGCGTCTCGTCCCAGTGGCTTAGCACCACGATGGGGTTGGCCCCACGGTTTATATTATGGGATTGACACCAGTGATTTGGTATCACACGATGGGTTGGCCCCATCATTTGATTTGTGACTTCGAGTCACCAGTGGTTTGGCACCACCAAAGTGGTTTGGCACCACAAGTATTGACGGATATCGTGACTTTAAGTCACCGGTGGTTTGGCACCACCAAAGGTTTTGGTACCACACGGGGGTAGAGAAAGGTGTTTGGATGGCTAGGTTGGGTGCATGGTTTAGTGCATGTTAATTTGTTATAAATTGTGTATGTTGTTGCATTAAATCGGGAAGGGTTACACATTGAGTCTTGGTGACTCACCTTCTCCTTTAACATTTTTCAGTGACTCGCAGATCGCGGATGAGGAGCCGGATGGACTCGAGGAGGCCATGCGAAGGGAAATATTGGTTTAAATGGACTTGAATTATTTTTACTTATTCCTGGTTTCATTTGTTCAAGTTGTAATAAGGCCTCCTAAGATTATTTTTATTACTTTGCATGTTTTGGATAATTTGTTTAAATTACTTAGTGACTTTAAAATGGTTATACATGTTTTCTTAAATTCAAACGTAAATGGTTTTTTTTTCTATGCCATCGGGTATGTCTGAAATCGGTAACAACCTGATTTAATATAATTTTTAAACAACTAAGTTAAGTTTTGTTTCTTCATACACACAAGTGTTTTATTTAACGAGATAATTGAAAATAAGATGTTTTAATCAAAACTCAAATCGGCTAAAGGGATTTTCAAAATGGTTTTCTCTGTGACATACCAAATTCGGTCGTAATGTTTGGGCCGGGTTTGGGGTGTTACAGAAGGCAAAGTGATAGCGTACGCTTCTAGGCAGTTAAAACTGCACAAAAAGAATTATCCAGTGCATGATTTAGAGCTTGCAGCGACTGTATTTGCTTTAAAGATTTGGCGAAACCATTTATATAGAGAAAAATGTCATATCTTCACAGATCACAAAAGTCTGAAGTACTAAATGTCTCAGAAAGATTTAAATTTAAGACAGTGCAGGTGGCTCGAGTTATTAAAAGACTATTACTTGATCATTAACTATCATTTGGAAAAAGCTAATGTTTTTGCTAATGCTTTAAGTATAAAATCTTTATTTGCTTTGAGAGCGTTGAACACGCACTTGACGTTGACTGATGATAGTTCGATTTTAGCTAAGTTTAAAGCTAGACCGATGTTTTTACAACAGATTTGTGAAGCTCAGAAATGCAATGATATGTTGATTGCTAAACAGAAACGGCTTGAGACGACACCTAATTCAAATTTTTAGATTAGCTCCGATGATAGTTTGTATTTTAAAGGCAGAATTTGCGTTCTGAAAAATGTAGATCTCATTCAGAAAATTTTGTAAGAGGCTCATAATAGTATTTTGTCTGTTCATCTTGGTAGTAATAAAATCTACAGTGATTCGAAACAAATGTACTGGTGGCCAGAAATGAAACGAGAGATTTCTAGGTTTGTATCGAGATGTTTTGTGTGTCAGCAAGTTAAAGCTGAACATCAGGTACCTTCTGGTTTGTTACAGCCAATGATGATTCCAGAATGGAAATGGAACTGTGTTACGATGGATTTTTTATCGAGATTGCCTTTGTCTCCAGGAAAGAAAGATGCAGTTTGGGTCATTGTTGATCGTCTGACGAAGTCCGCGCATTGTATTCTAGTGCGTACAGATTATTCACTCGAGAGATTGGCAGAGCTATATGTTGCTGAGATTGTTAGATTACACGAGGTGCCAATTTCTATCATTTCCAATAGAGATCCGCAGTTTACGTCTCGATTCTAGAACAAATTGCATAAGGCTCTAGGTACTCGTTTGCATTTTAGCACCGCGTTTCATCCCCAGACCGATGGTAAATCCAAGTTAGTGATTCAAATACTCGAGGATATACTTCGATGTTGTGTTTTAGAGTTCGAAGGTAATTGGGAGAGATTTCTACCGTTGGTCGAATTTGCGTACAACAACAGTTATCAGTCAAGCATAAAGATGGCACCATACAAAGCATTGTATGGTCGAAACTATCAAACTGCATTGTATTGGACTGAGCTTAGTGCGAAAAAGCTTCACGGAGTTGATTTGATATGAGAAATCAAATAAAAGGTTAAAGTGATTCAAGACAGTTTGAAAGCAGCTTCAGATCGACAGAAATCCTATGCAGACTTAAAAAGAAAAGACAATGAATTTCAAGTCGGCGATAAAGTATCGCCCTGGAAGAAAGTTCATTGATTCGGTCGTAAAGGAAAGCTTAGTCCACGATTCATTGGGTCGTATGAGATTACTAAAAGAATCGAGCTAGTAGCTTGCAAATTAGCTTTGTCGTTAGAGCTAGAAATGATCCATAGTGTATTTCATGTATCTATGTTATGACGGTACCGATCAGACCCTTCACATGTAATCTCACATGTTGATGTCAAGATTCAACCTGATATGACGTACAACAAAGAACCGATCAGAAGTTTAACTAGAGAGGTTATGGAATTAAGAAATAAAAGTATAACTTTAATGAAAGTTCTTTGGCAATGACACGATTTAGAAAAAGCCACCTGGGAATTGGAAGAAGCTATGAAAGTGCAATATCTGAACCTCTTTTTTGGTAATATTTTCGGGGACGAAAATTCCTTTAGGGGGAGAGTTGTAACAACCCATTTTCAGTGAAATCAGAACAGTGGTTTTGGGACCACAAATTCGATGTAAAAATATGTATTTTATTATTATTTTAATGTTTACGAGACTAATTAAGGTCGTGTTAAAATTTCATTAAGAAAATTTGATGTTTGCATGCTTATTTAAGTAAAAAGGACTAAATAGTAAAAGGTGCAAAAATAGAGTTCTAGTAGCTAAAGGTATCTAATGTCTATAGAACTTTAATATAAGAGGACTTAAATGGTAATTAGACCAAATATGTTATTAGTGGATGATAATGGCAAGGTTTTATTGAAATTATGGATGTTTTAAAAGGTTAAAAGAGCAAATAGGTAAATAAAGTTAAAAATTAAGTAAAATAATGACATCTTCTTTTTCCATTTAGTTTTCTTCAACCGAATGCTCAAAGGAAATTTAACTAGGGTTCATTCATCTCAAATTGCTTGCATGGTATGTATTTTCATCCCCTTTTTAATGATTTTTATGTTTTTGAGATCGTTAATCTAGCTAGCTCAGGGACTAATTTGCAAAACTATTAAAGGAATAGGGTTTTACCCTTAACATGTTTATATGATTCTTGAATTCTAATTAAAGATAACGAGTCCTTGTTGATAAATAAACATGTTTTGTAAAGTGAATTTTGATAAAAATGTCAATTAGGGACTTATTTGTAAAATATGTAAAAGTACATGGTGAAATTGTGAAATAATGATTTGTATGAGTTGGTATGTGTACATAATAAATTCGGCTAGCAGGGGTTAGGGATGAAATTGCATAAATTTACTTTTACGAGCTTAAGGATTAAATTGTAAAGAAGTTAAAATGTTAGAAGCAAAATTGTAAATTTGCAAAAGTATGAATTTTGGATTAAATTGGATAGTATGTGTATTAACTAGATTGAATTTACTTATTTAGATCAAGATAGACCTCGTATGAATTTAGAACGGGGTAAAGCTAAAGCTTCGGATTAGTCGACTTTGTTACTACGCCTTAATTATCGAGGTAAGTTCATAAGATTGTATAACGTTTTAATGTTATTTTTTGAGCTATATGAAATATATTGATTGTTATGTAACTAAATAATGTAATCCAACGATGTTACGAAGATTACCGAGCCCCGTTTGAACCATAATAATCTTTAGGATACAGATGACATGTCATTAGGGTTTTCATGTTTCGGGTGTTGGTCTTGAATTCCTACCAATGGCTAAGGTCCTGCATTTGTTGCAGATACTCCACAACTCGTGTGACCAGCATTGTGTAGCTTACATTCTGACCCACAGCTTGTCTGAGCAAGCCCATTTGACAACTCGTGTGAGCAATGATGTAAAGGAAAGGAAAGGTTACGGTTATATGTTTAGCACACTTCGTGTGAGCTATCCCGCGTATATGATAATATTCTAAATGGTTCAACGGGTATGAATTGGAAAGGAAATGGTAAGTTTTAAATATGAACCATGTTATGTATTTATGACAAGGATTGAAATGGTAAGATACATTGAAAGCATGTTATGTTATGGAAGATGATGAATCCAATTGAATTATGTTCATGTGTAATGGTTTATCTATGTTAAACTCATATGGATTATGTTTAAGTATGCTAACATGTTTTCTGGTTGGTGCTTAGGCTTGTGCCAAGCTTATGGTTGGATTGTATTATGCATAGATTTAATGTTATGTAATGAAATGGTAAGTTATGTTTTATGCTTTACGAACTTACTAAGCATTATATGCTTACGTAGTTTTCTTTCCTATGTTTTATAGTTAATTGGAAGCTTGTTCGGTTTGGAAGTTCGTCGGAGACCTATCACACTATCCCACGGATATATTGGTAGATTTAAATGTTTTCGCCACTGTTATTATGGTAGGTATAGGAAACTTATGTTTAAAGTTTGAGTTGAATGTTAAGTATTGAATTTGGTATGTATATATATATGATAGTTGTTTTGGTAACGTTTGGAAAGGGTTAGTTTTGTGTCATTTAGATGGTTTTGATGCATGTATGAAATGGTCCAAATGGTAAGGTGATCGCTGTAAATCAGATTTTTAAAATTTATAAAAGAATGATCGAACCTAGAAACTAACTCTGACAACGATTGAGGCAAGTGCACCTATCGAACAGTAGTATAGCTTAGGCAAGACCGGATTATCAAACCCAAAGGAACTAAAAGTACTAATACTCACCGTATTTTTATTATTTAGCCTTAATATAAAGTGATGGTTGTTTAGACTAAAACTAATCTACTTACTAAGCTAAGATGAAAGACAAAAAGAATGAATTCGGGAAATAACTTTTGGGAAAACTCAGTTGACTCAAGCGATACCCTTAGGAAAAATCCACCTAGACTTCACTTGTTATTTAACCTTGAACCATATGATTTATTTACTTAGTTTGATTCGTGAGACTCCCTAACGTATATTAAACCCTCTCCTAGGCGAATAACGTCTAACCCTAGGTTAATTAGTGGAACTCTCGTTCGCTTATAATAACCCACTAGAATAGCAATAAATCGATCTGTGGACTCCCATATTAGGTTTCACCCTAATCCGGCAAAATCTCGTCACCCTATCTCTAGGCGTGCGATCAACTCCGCTTAATCATGTTGGATCTACTCTTAGGCAGGGTCTATTCCTCCTCCACCTAAGCACATTAGATTTGGATTAAGTTCACACAATTAAGAACAAACTAAGTTATTATCATATAATTCAAGAATCAAATAGCAAGATTCATCATAGGTTTCATCCCCTTCGGGTATCCGAAGGTTTAGTTCATGAAAAAAAAAGGAAACAATCTCAAGAGAAAAGATAAAACAAAACATAAGAAATCCCTAAAACCCCCTGAAGGAATTGAAGAGGAGATCCTCCGTCTTGAGTAGAATTCCGGCTTCTTGAGATGGATCAACTGGCTATCTTCAAGTGATTCTCATAAATATGACCTTTTCGGCTTGGCTTCTTGGCCTAGCTCACCGCCCCCTTTCAGCTGGTACCTAGGGTGTATTTATAGGGTTTTGAAACACGTTTCTTTCTCCCTAAGTATCCTTTCCCGAATGAAATTACTCTTCTCCACGGCAGAGGCATGGCCATGGCACACGCCCGTGTAAATCATGGTCAGGCCGTGTTTGACACTGTTGAATGAGGCACGGCCGTGTAAGTCGTGGTAAGGCCGTGTTCTAGTAGGAATGGTGGCACAACCGTGTGGCTTGAAGTCCAGGCCGTGTTGATTTTGTGGCTTGGCCCAACTTGGTCCGTTTTAAGCCCATTTCTCGTTCTTTTCGTCATTGGGTGCTTTCCTGAGTATAAGACATGGAAAGAAAGGATTAAGAGCACCTTTTTACATAAATTGGGGCTTAAATCATCCAAAAGCATACTAAATGTGGGCTTAGAATATGTTACTTTTACGGTTTATCAAATACCCCCACACTTAAGCTTTTGCTTGTCCTCAAGCAAAATTCTCAACTTACAATTAAAACGAACTTTCTGTAATTCCTAATTCTATTGATAGTGTCTTATCATAATTCAGGGATAATTTATACATGGATAATTCAATTCAAAGTGTCCTAAAAATTCAAACAGTATAAGTCATAGATTCTCTAGCACAAAACATAGGTGTTTCCCTTCATCTAAATAATTACCTTTGATTCGAAATCGACAAGGATTGACATCCTCACAAAAGATTCGCTCAAATCACTCAAAGTGTTTAAGGTTCAAAATTTAGGCATTCAAAAGTCAAAATGAATAGTTAATCCCATAGGCTTGCATTAAAATCAAATCTCCACCACTGAAATATGAGATGAAACACAAATCAAAAGGTCTTTAACAGGGTTGTAATGGGGCTAGGGTTAAGGTGTGGAGTAAGGCTGAAATAGAGGGTTAGAATCGAGATTGAATCGACAAATTACCTAACTAAGAACTAATGAACTAATAATAATTACATCAATTGAAAACTAATAACACTACAAGCTTCTTCTTCGATATCTGGGATTCAAGCGTATAAGCCCATTTAATCACAACTAATAATGAATACTGAATATACTTTTTGAATTTTTTTTTAAGAACAAACTATAAATACATAACTGAAATAAAAGCTAGTGAGGCTATTAATCAAATCAAATCTCGATATAAGGGTAGTAAAAAGGGATGGTGATAACAAAAACAAAGGGGTTCTGGGTTAATATTAGTGGGTGAGTCAATAAATAGGGTTGTTAGGATTAAAAGGGGGTCACTAGGGGTTAATTGTGAAGGTAGGCTTTTTATGGAGTAAGTGGGTTAGATCCTAGGTGCCTTTATCATCTCTGTGTTTCAAATAAAAAAAATGTGGTCTCGACATGTATAATCGATGCAAGTTCTAGAATAACAAATCAGTGTTGACATACTCATAATCAATAAAGTGAGCAAGAAAAGAATATATGCTCTATAAGGCTCAAAATCTCACAAAAATTATGGGTATTTTGATGTCAACCTCGTAAATTTCAAACTTCAAGGTAATATTTAAACTCAGTTTGACAACCTAGCAAATTTTTAATTTCTGAAAAATAGACTTATCATGCTTGATTCTCTAGTATTCTTAGAATTTAATTATCAATGCACAATTATCAATGACTTAATCTCAAACATATCAATAAAAATCATAAATCATCAGAAATTTCATCCTAATTAGTAATATGAGTAAATTACTTAAAAACAAGACTAAATTCAGGGATTTTGTTAGGTATCTTCTTAGGTTGTTCACCCCCCACACTTAAGATGTACATTGCCCTCAATGTACAAATATATATAATAACCTTGTAATAAAATCATTAGATATGGGGGTAAGTGAAAACTTCCTGAATTTTCGGATGATTCCTTGAAAGGAGATTGTGCCTTTGGTGGTGGTGATGGGCCGTCTGGATGACGAACCTGCGCTAGATGAAGCAATTGGGACGCTCATAGAGAATTAGCCAGGGATCCTTAATACATAATTAAAGTAAACTAAATATGAAATTAAGGACAAGGAAGATAAAGAGAAGGAGACTAAAAAGAAAACTAAAATTAAAAGAAAAGATGGATGGACCGTAGAGTCCTTATTTTTGGGTGTGATTTCTAAGGCTGAGGTTATGGTGGTGGTGGTGGCGTGATTCCCAAGCAGCCTTAAGAACCTAAAAACAAGAAACTAAAACAAAATAAACTAAATTAAGTAGTAGAGAAGTAAAGATAAAGAAAATAAATGAGAAGATAAAAATAAAAGAATAGATAATTGGTCTCAAAGACCCTTGGCTTGTTGTTTGGATGAAGCTGCCGGCATGAATTCAGGTGAATCGGTCTCCTTTGAGGAGATTGGCCTCTTACGCTTCTTTGCCATGGATATGATTTTAATGTAGCTCAAGAGTCTAAGGATTTATTAGGAAAAAGAAAAAGGAAAGAGAAAGGAAAGGAAGGAAGAAGGAAATAAGAAAGAATTGGGTTAATAAGATGAAGGAGCAGAGTATGGTGTTTAAATAAACTTTCAGGTCTGGCAGTTTTCCCACGCCCGTGGGTTGAGGGTGTGTCAATTCACACGGCCGCCTCGCACGGCCGTGCTCTAGGGCGTGTTGGTTCCCCACGCTCGTGTCTAGCCTGTGTTCGACAAGTCAGTATATTAGCACGGTTAGCTGGCACGGGCGTGTTGAGCCCGTGGTTTGCAAGTCAGTAGCTTCGCATGGCCGTCAAGCACGGCCGTGTCACTTTGTCGGTGCCCATGAGAGAGTGGTTGAGTCCGTGATTGCTAGAAATTAGTTTATTCTGACTTGTACCATCCTGCCATGTTAGTACCAAGATTCTTGAGGTACACACGGCTACAGCCACGGTCGTGTGCAAGGCCGTGTGTCTTGGAATTCTGCGCCCCTTGTTAGTTTATAACTACGTGTTCAGAACGAAGAGAAGAAAATAAAAATAAATTTAAAGCAAAATATGAGAATAAATTATGTCAGTGCTCGGGTTGCCTCGCGAGAAGCGCTTGTTTATAGTCTTAAGCTAGACTCTCTTCTCGTTTGCATCTTCATGGTGGTTTGAGGAGTTGGAAGTCCTTCCTCATGTTATTATCTGTATCCTCGTGAAAAAAATTAAGTCGAGATGCGTTTATAGTAAAAGTACAAAAAATAGGATTACTTACCTCGACTGCTCCGTGTGGAAAAACACTGGTTACCCTAAAAGATATTTCTTTGTTTGTGCTAGGGTCCGGAGGAGATATTCAAGGATTTACCTTATCTAACAGTACTTGGTCCCCTATTTTGAAGTGATTTGTTGTTCCTATTAGTTCTTTTGGGGGCTTCTTCGGTTTTACCTTGTGTGGTTCTGATTCTTCGTCGTGTATCCCTAATTTCTCCTTGAAGTGTGTCTTCCACTCGTCCAGATCATCGAACTGAATCCCTCGATCGTCATGAGTTATTTCTTTATTGACATGGGGTTTAGGATCGAGTTCAGTTGTATTCTTTGGTGGTGCTTCCTGAAAATAAGGGTTAATCAATGGTTATCGATAGAATTTACGTTCTCACCTTGATTACTCGACGTTCTAGCCGAATCGAGAGCCTTGATGGTGACTGTCTCATTACCTACGCAAAGTATGAGTTCTCCTGCATCAACATCAATTTTAGTCCCGGCAGTTGCTAAAAAGGGTCTTCCTAAAATTAGGGGGATCGAATTATCCTCATCCATGTCTAAGACAACAAAATCTACTAGGAACACGAATTTTTCAATTTTTACAAGAACATCTTCGATAATACCCTTAGGAATCCTAACAGTTTTATCAGCTAATTGAATGCTCATCCTAGTTTGTTTGGGTTTCCCTAGACCTAATTGTTTAAACAATTTATAAGGCATGACATTTATGCTCGCCCCTAAATTAGCTAACGCATTATCAACAGTTAGTCTACCAATTAAACATGGAATTGTAAAACTCCCTGGATCTTTTAGCTTTTTTGGTAGCCTATTTTAGAGAATTGCTGAGCACTTTGCGTTAAGTTCCACATGTGACGATTCGTCTAACTTCCGTTTGTTTGTAAGAAGCTCTTTTAAAAATTTCCTAGAATCTGGCATCTGCGACAGAGCTTCAAGTAATGGTAAGTTAATATGTAATTTCTTTAAGAGTGTAAGGAACTTACCAAACTGCTCTTCTGTGTCGTCTCTTCTTAATGCCTCAGGGTAAGGTACGCGAGGTTAGTACTCCTTGATTACCGGTTTTGGCTTGTCTTGTGTTACCTCAACTTTACCTTTTTCTTCCTCATTTCCTTGTGTTGAGATGGATTCATCTACCCTTGTATTCTCCTGAGCTGTTATGGCTTGGATCTGCTCTTTAGGATTAATTTCAATGTTACTTGGTAGACGCCCTTGCAGTCGTTCGGATAATATCTTTGCAATTTCTCCGACTGACTGGGTAATTTCCCTGATTGCCTTTGTAAGTCCTCCAACTTGATTCTCGATCGTTTTGATCGATGTTTGTTGGGTGTTGAGCGTTACCTCATTTTTTTAGAGACGGGCTTCTGTGGATGCTATGAATTTGTTCAACGTCTCTTCAAGACTCAGCTTCTTTTCCTGTGGATAGGGCTGATTGTGGAAATTTTGAGGAGGTTGTTGTCTTTGATTTCCTTGTCCTCCCCACGAAAATTTTGGGTGGTTCCTCCAACCTGGATTATAATTATTACTATATGGGTTATTATTGGATCTGAAATTGTTACCGATATAGTTCATCTGTTCGCTCTCTGTGCCTGGTTGGTAGGGTGGGTGCTCAGGATTCGCCACGATTCCACTTGCGTCGCACTGCATGACTGGATGTACCTCTAAAGAACACAAACTATCAATCTTCTTATTCATCAATTCTACCTAATTTGATAGCATGGTTACTGCATCGAGGTTGTAAACTCTGGCTGTTTTTGTTGGCCTTGTTCTTGTAACTTGCCACTGATAGTTATTTAGCAACATCTCTTCAATAAACTCGTAGGCTGCCTCAGGAGTTCTATTATTCAGGGTTCCACCGGCGGCTGAATCAATTAATTGCCTCGTTGAAGGATTCACATCGTTGTAAAAAGTTTGGACTTGGAGCCACAATGGTAATCCGTGGTGTGGGCATCTCCTCAAGAGATCTTTGTATCTCTCCCATGTGTCGTATAATGTCTCTAAATCCATTTGCACAAAAGAAGAAATATCATTACGTAATTTGGCCGTTTTGGCCAGTGGAAAATATTTTAATAAAATTTTTCGGTCATTTGTTCCCATGTAGTGATTGACCCTCGTAACGAAGTTTAACCAACTATTTAGCTTTATTCTTTAATGAAAAGGGAAATAACCGAAGACGTATGGCATCATCAGGAACGCCATTTATTTTAAAGGTATCAGAGAACTCTAAAAAATTAGCTATATGAGTGTTTGGATCTTCATCCTGCAAACCATCAAATTGAACAAATTGTTGAATCATTTGAATAGTGTTAGGCTTTAATTCAAAATTATTAGTAGCTATAGCAGCCTAACAATACTCGATTCTCGCTTACTGTTAAATGAGGTTTAGCATAATCATACATAGTACGAGGAGCATTCTCCGATCCACCACATCGCTTTTGTGGTGGTGGATTATTCTCGTCCATCCCTTCAAGATAGGATTTGATCTGTCTTCTCGCTCTCCTTGGTAATTTAGGGCTCGCCTAATTTCTCTGTGATTTCTTGAGCGGTAGCTTCAATATCACCGTATCGTATTCTAAAGGTCCTCTCGGGTTCCTTCTAGTCATAAACTAGAGGTACCTGCTAGGAAAAGAAAGAAAGAAAATTTAGCAAATTTAAAATTAAACTAAAAATAAAAAATAAATTGCGAAAAATAAAAAAAATGGCTAAAGTAATAAAAATAGAGTTTTGTTAATATTTTAGTTCCCCCGCAACGGCGCCAAAAACTTGATCGCTGTAAATCAGAGTTTTAAAATTTATAAAAGAATGATCGAACCTGGAAACTAACTCTGACAACGATTGAGGCAAGTGCACCTATCGAACAGTAGTATAGCTTAGGCAAGACCGGATTATCGAACCCAAAGGAACTAAAAGTACTAATACTCACCGTATTTTTATTATTTAGCCTTAATATAAAGTGATGGTTGTTTAAACTAAAACTAATCTACTTACTAAGCTAAGATGCAAAGACAAAAAGAATGAATTCGGGAAATAACTTTTGGGAAAACTCAGTTGACTCAAGCGATACCCTTAGGAAAAATCCACCTAGACTTCACTTGTTATTTAACCTTGAACCATATGATTTATTTTCTTAGTTTGATCCGTGAGACTCCCTAACGTATATTAAACCCTCTCTCGAGGCGAATAACGTCTAACCCTAGGTTAATTAGTGGAACTCTCGTTAAACTTATAATAACCCCTAGAATAGCGATGAAATCGATCTGTGGACTCCCATATTAGGTTTCACCCTAATCCGCAAAATCTCGTCACCCTATCTTTAGGCATGCGATCAACTCCGCTTAATCATGTTGGATCTACTCCTAGGCAGGGTCTATTCCTCCTCCACCTAAGCACATTAGATTTGGATTAAGTTCACACAATTAAGAACAAACTAAGTTATTATCATATAATTCAAAAATCAAATAACAAGATTCATCATAGGTTTCATCCCCTTCGGGTATCTGAAGGTTTAGTTCATGAAAATAAAGGAAAACATCTCAAGAGAAAAGATAAAACAAAACATAACAAATCCCTAAAACCCCCTGAAGGAATTGAATAGGAGATCCTCCGTCTTGAGTAGAATTCCGGCTTCTTGAGATGGATCAACTGGCTATCTTCGAGTGATTCCCACAAATCTGACCTTTTCGTCTTAGCTTCTTGGCCTAGCTCGCCGCCCCCTTTCAGCTGGTACCTAGGGTGTATTTATAGGCTTTTGAAACACGTTTCTTTCTCCCTAAGTATCCTTTCCCGAATGAAATTACTCTTTTCCACGGCAGAGGCACGGCCATGGCACACGCCTTGCAGTGTAAATCGTGGTCGGCCGTGTTCGACATCATTGTTGAATGAGGCACGGCCGTGTAAGTCGTGGTAAGGCCGTGTTCTAGTAGGAATGGTGCACGCGTGTGTGGCTTGAAGTCCAGTGCCGTGTTGATTTCGTGGCTTGGCCCAACTTGGTCCGTTTTAAGCCCGTTTCTCGTTCTTTTCGTCATTAGGTGCTTTCCTGAGTATAAGACATGAAAAGAAAGGATTAAGAGCACCTTTTTACATAAATTGGGGCTTAAATTGAAACACCCCAAACCCGGCCCACGAGCTTTGACCAGATTTGGTATGTTCCTCAAGTAAACCGGTTCAAAGTTCTTTTCTTACTTAGTGAAAATTTGTGCGATTTTAAAAATTGTTTTGGGTTGGGCTTGTGTTGAAAACCAATTTATCTTATATTGAAATCCATTTATTTAAGGTGACAAAACATGTAGGGTTTATTTTAAATTTAATTAACCTAATCTTTAATAAATAAAATTTAATAACATAATAATTAAAAACAGAAATAAAAGAGTTCACTATGGCCTTATTACATCAATTAAAATCCCTAATAATTTAAAGTGCTTAAAAGTTAATAGTCCATAAAACAAAATATAAACTTCAAGTGAGCATGGCCACCACAAGTTCTGCCGTCCCGGTCCATCACCGATCATCACACAAAAAATATTCCCAACGGGGTGAGTCAAACAGACTCAATGTGTACACAAACACTAAATCAAAATAGAATCAGGCATACAAATGTTACGCATTCATATCATAGCATACAAATTACGATGCATTCCCAAACCCAAACCTAATAAGCCATCCGCTACACTCCCGTACCAACCTTGTACACCGTGGGGACTACTAAGTCGACCCTCCTTCCGCTACACTCCATATCGCGGTCTTAGGTCACCGTATTTGTGGTCTTAGGTCACCACATTCGAGATATCGCTGTCTTAGGTCACCGCATTCGATTCGTGGTCTTAGGTCACCACATTCGGATACCACTGGTCTTAGGTCACCGTGTTCGTGGTCTTAGGTCACCACATTCACTTCCCCTTTCAATAACCCGTATGCCCCATTTTGTAATATGCATTAATATGCCAAAGATCACATTCTTAATCTCATGTTACAAATAACATATTTCATATTCCTAGTAGGAGTAGGAAACGTACCTGAGTACTTAGTACCATAACATGGTACCCTAGCCACTTTCATATTCTTAATATCACATATTTTAATAAAACAGGCCATGAAACATTTTAAGAAGTAGTGTGGGGTACACACCTGATACACTTAGCGGTTCACTTAAATCCCGAAAAGCTTGATCTAATGCCTTAGATCTTATATCCCTACATTCGGCCAACCTTAATATGTTAGCAAAGAGCCTATTCGGCTATAAGACCAAATCCTAATAGGATTAGTACTTTCAAAACCTACCTTGTTGCCGATTTGGTCACCAACAAATCCCGAAAACTTTGCTTTATTCCTTCTTGTATTCGCCAAACATTAAATTAACAAATGGGTTAGTTTTCGGCTTTTATACGAAGTAAGAAATAGATCTGGGTTCCAAAATAGGCCTTGGCCGAATGCTATAGACACTTACCTTGTGGATTTTAAATCCAAAACTCACCGAATAACTAGGGAACACGCGGCCTATTGTGTACCTTCGGGAAAAGAACTTCTCCTTCCTTGTAGCTGACACTTAGTAAATCCCGAAAGATCTCTTGAAAGTTTCGGCAACAAGATATTAATGGGGTTAGTCCTAGTTTTGGCAAATCTTAAAAGAAAAAGGATGAAACCGAATGAGATCTTACCTCACTATTGAAAACGATTGCACCTTCACTGGAATCCACGGAGAAATCGGCTATGGCTAATGGAACTTGGTTTCGACTTTTGATGATCCCTTGAAAGATTCGGCCAAAGCATTTAAAAGAAAAAGAAAAGAGAGTGGTGGAGAAATTTCGGCAAGACTAGGGATCTTACTCTCGACTTTTGGAGAATTGAAAAGAAAAGAAAAGGGTTGCGAGAGAATTCGCAGAGGCTCTCAAGAAAAGAAAATAATGCAGAATGGTCTCTCTTTTCCTCCTATTGCCGAAATTACTAGGCCAAGACTCCCTTACTTGGCCATCACTCTCCTTATTTTCCTCCTTATCTCTTTATTTTAAAAATTAAAGAATAATCCTCATTTATCATCTTTTATCCTCAATAAAATAAAAGGGATAAAACTCCTAGAATTTAGCCATGTGCCGTCCAACTCATCGCTTCGAAGCAAAATAAAACTTCTTTTATTTGCTTCCCTTGTGACTCGAACTCAGGCCCAACACCTTGCATGTGGCGCCATTTCCAGAGGCCCTAAGTGGCATCTTCAGGCCACTTTTCCAAGCCTGTTTGTGTGTCAAATTTCACAAACTTTTCTTTTAAGGCCACCTTGCCTTAATTTCCTCTTTTAAACTTTAAAACTCGACATTTCTAAGTCATTTCTAAGTTTCCAAAAATTTTCGTTCGGTTCGTAAACTTGACATTTTCTTACAATTCCAAGTTTCCAGAAATGTGCACTTTCCTATTTTGAATCATTTCCAAATCATTTCCATCTATTTCCAAGTTTCCAAAAATGTTCACTTTCCATTTTTTTAACTTAACATTTCCATACATTTTCAGTTTCCAAAATTGTTCAAAATTTATTCTTAGTACATAAAACATGTTACTTCGCACCATTAAACCGAAAATGCATAGGCCCTTTCCAGATGTTACAGCTTCTACCCCTTAAAATAATTTCGTCCTCGAAATTTTCTAACTAAAATAATTAAGGGTATTGTTGTCGCATTGCCTCTTCCTCGTTCCCCACGAAGCTTCTTCCGATCCATGATTGCGCCATAACACCTTGACTAGAGGAACCGACTTCCTCCGTAGCACTTTCACATCACGTTCCAATATCCGAATCGGCTCTTCCTCGTAGGATAAGTCCGGCCTTAGCTCTACTTCTTACACGTAGTACCACATGAGATGGATCGATCGGTAACGACGTAGCATGGATACATGGAATACGTCGTGCATCTGCCGCAACTCGTGGCAACTCCAATTGGTATGCCACTCGCTCCAACTCGCTTCATGCTCGATAGGGCCCTATAAACCTTGGGCTTAACTTCCCTCGCGACCAAACCTCATTACCTTTTTCAAAGGCGAGACTTTCGAAACACTTGGTCTCCCACTTCAAACTCTATTTTCTTCCGCTTAAGGTCCGCATGACGACTTCGCGCCTATCGAGGCTTCCTTTAACCGTGCTTGAATCATCTCAACCTTCTCTTGGTTTGCCACTAACTCGACCTAAAACTCGACGTTCTCCTAACTCACCAACAAGTAGGAGTTCTACACTTCCGACCATACAATGCTTCATATGGTGCCATCCGAATGCTAGCCTGATAATCGTTGTTGTAGGCGAACTCAGCTAAAGGCAAATAGTCTTCCCAACTTCCTCGAAATCCATCACACACCCTCTCAACATATCCTCCAACACTTGTATAACTCGTTCGCATCGCCTGTCTGATTGTGGATGAAAAGTCAGAGTGAAGTCCAACTTAGTGCCTAAAGCTTGATAAAGTGCCCTCCGGAATCGAGACGTAAACCTTGGGTCTCTGCGCGGAGATGATCGATACTAGTACACCATGTAACCTCACAATTTCCGCCACATATAACTTAGCCACTTTTCAAAAGAATAGTCAACTCTTCATCGGATGAAGTGCGTGGACTTAGTCAAACGGTCCACTATCACCCATACCGAGTCCTTCTTAGTAGTAGGCGTAAGGGAAGCCCACTAACGAAATCCATGGTAATTCTCTCCCACTTCCATTGCGGAATCTCGATTGGTTGAAGCAATCCCGATGGAACTTGGTGTTCACCTTAACTTGTCGACACGTCAAACATTTCCCCACAAACTCGGTCACTTCTTGCTTAAGATCGGACCACCAAAATTGTTCCCTTAGATCTCTCAGACAGCCTTAATGCCTCCGGGATGCATAGCATAAGGGCTACTATGCGCCTCCCGAAGAATCCTTTGTCTTAACTCCTTGTCCTTCTAAGCATACGGACTTTTCCTTTGTAACACAATACTCCTTCATCATTAACGACATAATCCTTTAATTCCCGCTTACGCACTTGCCAGTAACTTAGTACTTAGATCCTTATCAACCAATCGTCCCTCTTTCACCTCCTTCACCATGTGGGCTTGACTTGCAACTCGCCAACAGGCTTCCATCATCGTACAAACTTAAGTGAGCGAACATAGCCCTTAGATCCGACACAACCTTTCGACTTAGGGCATCAGCTACCACATTCGCCTTGCCCGGATGATATTCTATCGAACAGTCGTAGTCCTTCAACAACTCCACCCACCTTCGTTGCCTCAAGTTCAACTCCTTCTGAGTCAACAGATACTTAAGGCTCTTGTGGTCTGTGTAGATCACTGGCCTTTCTCCATAGAGGTAGTGCCTCCAAACCTTAAGGGCGAAAACCACTGCTGCCAGTTCCAAGTCATGAGTTGGGTAGTTAACCTCATGAGGCCTTAGTTGCTGAGACGCATAAGCGACTACGTTTCCTTCTCGCCTTAGCACACATCCTAATACCGTATGCGAAGCGTCACAGTACACCACAAAATCCTTCCCAGCCTCTCCCTGAATTAACACTGAGCCTCCGTCAACACCTTTTAAGGTTGTCAAAGCTCTTCTGTTGCTTATCGCACCATTCAAAGGGTACTTCCTTCCTTAGTAACTTTGTCAAAGCGCGACTATTGACGAGAATCCTTCTACGAACCTTCCGTAATAGCCTCCAAACCTAAGAAACTTCGAATCTCACCACGGACCTAGGTGGTTTCCAATCCAACACTGCTTGATCTTCCTAGGATCCACTCTTATTCCTTCTGCGGATACCACATGCCCTAAGAATGCCACCTCCTTAAGCCAAAATCCACACTTGCCGAATTTGGCATAGAGCTTCTTCTCCCTTAACACTTGTAGCACCACTCGGAGATGTTCATCATGCTCCTCTTCGCACTTAGAATACACCAAAATATCGCCGATGAACACAACGACGAACCTATCCAAGTAGGGTTGAAAAACTCGGTTCATCATATCCATGAACGCGGGCCGGAGCATTTGTCAATCCAAACGGCATCACCACAAACTCAAAATGGCCGTATCTTGTCCTAAAAGCGGTCTTATGGATATCCGCCTCCTTCACCTTCAATCGGTGATATCCCGACCTTAAGTCTATCTTTAAGAATACTGCGCCCTCTTCACCGATCGAACAAGTCATCGATCCTTGGCAAAGGATACTTGTTTTTGATGGTCGACTTATTCAATCGACGGTAATCTATGCACATACGCATAGTTCGTCCTTCTTCTTTACAAATGTAACTGGTGCTCCCCATGGAGACACACTGGGTCGTATGAACCCACGATCCAACAACTCTTGGATTTGAGCCTTGAGCTCAACTAACTCCTTTGGCGCCATTCAATATGCAAATGATTGACACAGAGTCGCTCCCTGTGAGTAAGTCTATTCCAAACTCCACCTCCCTATCCGGGGTATTCACAGTAATTCCTTCAAAATACATCTTCAAAGTCTTTCACCGTTCTAACTCCATTGACACCTTCTTCCTTTCCACCTAACGCACTTACGAAGGCTAAGAACGCCTTGCACCCTTTCTTAACCATTTTCTCACCTTCAACGCCGAAACTACGTTGGACAGTAGTTTCTTCTCTCTCCGATCATTACTACTACTTCATCCTCCGGGTCCTTAGTTCCATTCGTTTAGCCGCACAATCCAACATGGCTCGGTGCTCTACTAGCCACCCATTCCAAGTATAAGTTCAAACTCCCGAAAGGTAGTTCCATTAAGTCACCAGAAAGTTCACTCCCGAATCTCTAGGGGTACATTCCGAAAGATCTTATCCACCACTACGATTAGGCCTAATGGGCTTACTACGACTCATCCGCCTATCGTAAGGTTCGAGTCTAGGCCTAGTGTTTCCACTACAAGACATGCAACATAGGAATGGGTCGAGCCCACATCAATTAGAGAAAATAGGGCTTGTCAAAAATAAAGAACGCGTCTGCGTTATAACGTCCGTGGCGTCTCCATCTTCCCTCCGGCGAACCGCATAAACCAAACCTCGGTTACCTTGCCTCAAAGATTAGCAAAGACACCTCGCCTTGTGTTCCACGGCCTCTGCCCGGCACCATTACCTCATTTACTCGAACCACGACCTCGTTGAGGCTGCGGTCCTCCTCTACCCACCGACCAACATTCCGAGCCGTTGGTCGGCTTTCATCCGATTGCTTAGGACAATCCTTGATCACATGGTCCTTGGACCCACATCTAAAACATCCTCCTGCTTTCTTCCCAAAGACTCTCCTAAGTGCTTCTTTCCACACACATCACAAGGTCGATACCGCCTCTTCCGAACCAACTTGTCGACCTCGTGGCCCATCAACTCTAGGCCTCTTATGAACCTTTCCAAACGTTCCAAAACCTCTTTTGGGCCTATTCCTATCCATAGCCTCGCTTTGTAGAATCCTTGATTCCTCAAATTACCTTGGCCTTTTCTACCAAAGCAGAAAACTCCCGAACCTGATGCGGTGCTATCAAAAGTCTCAGATCATCCCTTAGCCCGTCCTCAAAATGGACACAGCGCTCATGCTCAGTTGCCACTACTCCTCGAGCATATCGGCTCAACCTCGAGAATTCACCTCATACTCCACCACGGACTTGTTCCTTGAACCAGCCCCTAAATGCCTTCCTTTGCTCATTAGTATACCTGGTTCCCACATACTTCTTCTGAAATGCTTCCTTAACATATTCCCAAGTCAGATCCTCAGCCGTGGCACCATCCCGAACAGTCAACCACCACTGGTACGCTTCATCGCATAACAGTGCCACCATTCCTTTTAACTTCTCCTCAGGGGTCAAGTCAAGCTCATCCATGATGCGCTCTGTTGCTTCCAACCAAGATTTCACCGAACCGGGTGCCACACCGATACTCCACGAAACATTTCGGCTCCATTAGCTCGGAGCCGCTCGTACGAACTTACGGGTTCCCGAATTTCCTCCCGCACCACCCACCAACTCCAAAACTCGCAAAGACAACTGCGACACAAAGATCATCCCCATCCGAGCTTGCCGCTCACACACCAACAAATGGGGTGGTGGTGGCGGTGGTATCTCATTGTCAGACCCTTAACCCGATCTAACGGGTTCTGACACCGTCATCCTTCTTCTACCTCATCCACGACGACCACGTCCTCTAGAGCTCATTTCTAACGTCGTGATCCGATTAAGAAGTTTTATGAATTAGTCTTTGTTTCACTTGATTACCCGCGAAGAAATTTTATGAAAAGAGTTTTAGGAGTGGTTCTTTCAGTATGCACACAGTCTTTCCATTCATTCATTCATCCATACATCCATCAAACAATCATGAACTCTCGCTCACCAGAGAAAGGTTGTAGTTTTCATTGTTATTGTTTTTTTTCTTCCACTACCTGGGTATTTTAAAGTAATGGCCCCACAGGGTATTCTCGTAATTTTTCAAAAGGAAAAAGTTCCTTGGTGATTTTGTCATAAAGTATTTTGGTATTTTTAAATTTTCTGGGTATTCTAAAAATTTTGAAATCCAGGGGGTATTTCTGGTGATTTTGGACCTCTGGGTATTTTGGTGATTTTTTTCCAAGCCGGTAAATTTGTAAAATCTTATAAATCAGGGATATTTCAAAGGTTGCAAAAATTTGAGGGTTCTTTTTGAGAATTGTACTTTTCAAAACGGTGATGTTGCAAAAATTTTGGAAATCATGGTCATTTTGGTAATTTTATAAGTTAGGGGCAATTTTGAAATTTCCAAAATTCAAGGTATTTTTGATAATTTGCAAATTAGGGTTTTTGAACATTGATAAAATAATGAAATTTTGGCAAAATCTGTTGGGTAGTTGGTCATTTTATAAACCAAGGGTATTTTGGTAATTTTACCACTAGGGGCATTTTTGTATAAATCTGAAATCTTTCGGAAAATTTTGTAAAGATGGATTTCATGAATTTAGAAGAAAGTTTTAAGAGTTCTAAAACTAGGGTTTTGTTGTTTTTATAAAAACACGGCTAATTCCCTTTCGGGTTTTAGTTATTGTGTTTAGCCTATGACCGAGTCCTCTTGGTCGGGTGAACCAAAGCTACGCACTGTGCAGATTCGAGTGGAGAGGAGGTGAGTCACGCGGATCGCTTAAATACCAAGCTCCCACCAAAACCATTCCTAGACATGCGCACAGCAGGTTGCCACACCCACCGAGCCTTCTCAGGTTAGGGTGAACCGGCTACGCACTGTGTAGATTCTCTGCGAAGAGGAGGTGAGTCACTAGGACTGCTTAAATACCAAGCTCTTCCGGATCCAATCCTAGACATGCGCATAGGGGTTACCACACCCTAACTGGGTGACTTAGCCATAGGTTTGTTTAATGGAATTAAGTCTTATGTGTTTGTGTTTGAGTAAACTAGTCCTAGGGTTCAAGTTCCTATCATGCTATTCTACGTTCCATTCCTCTTCTACCCTTCCATAATTCATAACATAAACCACATAATCACACAAATGGTTAGGGGTACTTACCTGGTGGACTGCGGGTCGGAGACTTAGGTGCTATGCCAGAAAACCTGCTTATTTCTTAAGATACTTTCAAAAAGCTTACTTAGCTCGATTTGAAAACGTTTTGGGCCTTAGCCCACAGGCCGAGAGTTTTAAAACTGGGCTCTGATACCAAACTGAAACACCCCAAACCTAGCCCACGAGCTTTGACCAGATTTGGTATGTTCCTCAAGTAAACCGGTTCAAAGTTCTTTTGTTACTTAGGGAAAATTTGTGCGATTTTAAAAATTGTTTTGGGTTGGGCTTGTGTTGAAAACCAATTTATCTTATATTGAAATCCATTTATTTAAGGTGACAAAACATGTAGGGTTTATTTTAAATTTAATTAACCTAATCTTTAATAAATAAAATTTAATAACATAATAATTAAAAATAGAAATAAAAGAGTTCACTATGGCCTTATTACATCAATTAAAATCCCTAATAATTTAAAGTGCTTAAAAGTTAATAGTCTATAAAACAAAATATAAACTTCAAGTCGAGCATGGCCACCACAAGTTCTGCTCGTCCCGGTCCATCACCGATCATCACCAAAAATATTCCCAACGGGTGAGTCAAACAGACTCAATGTGTACACAAACACTAAATCAAAATAGAATCAGGCATACAAATGTTACGCATTCATATCATAGCATACAAATTATGATGCATTCCCAAACCCAAACCTAATAAACCATCCGCTACACTCCCGCACTCAACCTTGTACACCGTGGGGACTACTAAGTCGACCCTCCTTCCGCTACACTCCATATCGCGGTCTTAGGTCACCGCATTTCTGGTCTTAGGTCACCACATTCGATATCGCGGTCTTAGGTCATCGCATTCGATTCATCGTGGTCTTAGGTCACCACATTCGAGATACCACGGTCTTAGGTCACCGTGTTCATGGTCTTAGGTCACCACATTCACTTCCCCTTTCAATAACCCGTATGCCCCATTTTGTAATATGCATTAATATGCCAAAGATCACATTCTTATTCTCATGTTACAAATAACATATTTCATATTCCTAGTAGGAGTAGGAAACGCGTGCTGAGTACTTAGTACCATAACATGGTACCTTAGCCACTTTCATATTCTTAATATCACATATTTTAATAAAACAGGCCATGAAACATATTAAGAAGTAGTGTGGGGTACACACCTGATACACTTAGCGGTTCACTTAAATCCCGAAAAGCTTGATCTAATGCCTTAGATCTTAAATCCCTACATTTGGCCAACCTTAATATGTTAGCAAAGAGCCTATTCGGCTATAAGACCAAATCCTAATAGAATTAGTACTTTCAAAACCTACCTTGTTGCCGATTTGGTCACCAACAAATCCCGAAAACTTTGCTTTATTCCTTCTTGTATTCACCAAGCATTAAATTAACAAATGGGTTAGTTTTCGGCTTTTATACGAAGTAAGAAATAGATCTGGGTTCCAAAATAGGCCTTGGCCGAATGCTATAGACACTTACCTTGTGGATTTTAAATCCCGAAACTCACCGAATAACTAGGGAACACGCGACCTAGGGTGTACCTTCGGGAAAAGAACTTCTCCTTCCTTGTAGCCGACACTTAATAAATCCCGAAAGATCTCTTGAAAGTTCTGGCAACAAGATATTAATGGGGTTAGTCCTAGTTTTCGGCAAATCTTAAAAGAAAAAGGATGAAACCGAATGAGATCTTACCTCACTATTGAAAACGATCGCACCTTCACCGAATCCACGGAGAAATCGGCTATGGCTAATGGAACTTGGTTTCGCTTTTTGATCCCTTGAAAGATTCGGCCAAAGCACAGAAAAGAAAAAGAGAAGAGAGTGATGGAGAAATTTCTAAAGACTAGGGATCTTACTCTCGAGTGTTTTTGGAGAATTGAAAAAAAAAAGAAAAGGGTTGCAGAGAGAATTCGGCAGAGGCTCTCAAGAAAAAGAAAATAATGCAGAATGGTCTCTCTTTTCCTCCTATTGCCAAAATTACTAGGCCAAGACTCCCTTACTTGGCCATCACTCTCCCTTATTTTCCTCCTTATCTCTTTATTTTAAAAATTAAAGAATAATCCCTCATTTATCATCCTTTATCCTCAATAAAATAAAAGGGATAAAACTCCTAGAATTTAGCCATGTGCCGTCCAACTCACTGCTTCTGGAAGCAAAATAAAACTTCTTTTATTTGCTTCCCTTGTGACTCGAACTCAGGCCTAACACCTTGCATGTTGCGCCATTTCCAGAGGCCCTAAGTGGCATCTTCAGGCCACTTTTCCAAGCCTGTTTGTGTGTCAAATTTCACAAACTTTTCTTTTAAGGCCACCTTGCCTTAATTTCCTCTTTTAAACTTTAAAACTCGACATTTCTAAGTCATTTCTAAGTTTCCAAAAATTTTCGTTCGGCTCTGTAAACTTGACATTTTCTTACATTTCCAAATTTTCAGAAATGTGCACTTTCCTATTTTGAATCATTTCCAAATCATTTCCATCCATTTCCAAGTTTCCAAAAATGTTCACTTTCCATTTTTTTTTAACTTAACATTTCCATACATTTTCAGGTTTCCAAAATTGTTCAAAATTTATTCTTAGTACATAAAACATGTTACTTCGTACCATTAAACCGAAAATGCATAGGCCCTTTCCAGGATGTTACATAAATCATCCAAAAGCATACTAAATGTGGGCTTAGAATATGTTACTTTTACGGTTTATCATAAGGTTATTTTGATATGCCATGAATCTAGTATGGTATGGTTGAATTGTGTTAATTGTGATAGGTTTTGATATGGAAATAGGTTAGATGATGATTGGTTAAGTATGCACATATATAGGTATGTTTGAAGTATGTGTTTGAGGTGCCTATATGGCATGTTGGTTGTATGGAATATTAGCCTATTGTATGGGTCTTTTTATGTAGGTTTTGACCATGTTTTGAAGCTTTGGTAATGTATGCAAGTGTACTTAGGCATATGCTTGAGAAGGGTGAAAGCAATGGCTTTATTTTTACCATTTTCCTATCCACACGGCCTAAGACACGGTTGTGTGTCCCCTGTAGGTTTAAAAGGGTTGCAAGTTAGGCAATTACACAGCCTATCACACAGCCTGGCACATGGATGTTTGAGGCCATTTCGAAAGTTACACTGCCTGGAACAAAGGTGTATGGCCCAAGTCAAAGAGTTACATGGGCACAGACATGGGCTGGGACATAGTCGTGTGTTCCTATTTCGAATGTTACACAGCTTGAGACACGGGCGTGTGTCTCAGCCTGTTGACCCCTGTAGTATGAAATTTTTCTAACTTTTTCCTTAATGTTTCAAATGTTTCCAATTTAGTCTCGTTTTGTTTCTAAAGTGTTTGTAAGGCCTCGATGGCTCAAATAAGGGACAATATACTTATGTTTGAATGAATTATGCTATGATTTATGAATTGTTTGAATCTAAATGTTTTAAGTTATGCTTTTACGGCAATGCTCCGTAATCCTATTCTACGACAGATACAGGTTAGAGGTGTTACACGATCACAGTTAAAAGTTTCCAAAGGGATCACGGATGCCCAGTAAAAATAATATTGAACTTGGAACTTGCTGTTCTGTGGGTACAAAGAAAGACCATCGTAGTTGGAATCTACTGAAGTCGTGACTACACAGAGAACATTAGTTTAACTACGGAGTCACGACCACTCACAGATAATCGCTGTTAGCAAAATTATGCAGCATAATGAGATTGCTGTTGGAATCTGTCATTTTGTGGGTACACTATCAATACGAGCTCCCATTCTTCTTCCTTTCATATCGTCCCCCTATGCATATGTAATGCAAATCATTCTTTAATGCATACAATCACTCAATCATTAATACTTTCAAAATGATATTCACGATTATATCCATCAATCACTCGTTCAATCATTTATGCATAAGAGACGTTCATTTGGCATCTATAACATTGATATATATAAAATCATTCATGAATCATACAATCAATCAAAAGGAATTAATATCCTAAATTCATTCATTCAAATATTGTATCATTCTAATCCTAGTTAAGGACCATGTTGCATAATCTAGTTCTCTAGATGCCATTAAAAACCTACTCAGGTACTGATTTGCCTAAAATAATAAAAGATAAGGAAAAATTGTAATTTTTGAGATTTAGGGGCCACACAGTCGTGTAATCCGACTGTGTGTGAAGCCCAAGGTCATGTGCAAGACGAATGGGTGAAGTGTAGGAGCCACACAGCTGTGTGACTGGACCGTGTGCGAAGCTCTAGGCCATGTGCAAAATGAAGATTCATGGGAAGACATGGCAACATTACCATGTGTGAGGACATGTGATCCACACAGGCAGGCCACACGCCGGTGTGGCAGGCCGTGTGTGACTAGGCAATTTCAAATTTTGACTTGACTTTGTGTAAAAGAGCACAACCTGACTTTTCTGAGGTCTCAGACGATTAACTTTCGTTCAAGCTCGGTCCAATCTCCTAAAGGGGTGAAAATTTTGATGAAAATACTGGAAATAATTCACGAAAAATCAATCGATAGATAAACGAGTTGAAATTAGGAATATATTTTGATTCATTGAACAAAAATAATTATCAATAATGGAAAGAAAATATTTTCCAAAGGAAAAGATGAAGAAGAAAAGCGGAATAAATTGCAATAATGAGGATAAATTCTATTAGGATTTTAAAAGGAGTAATTTGAATTCTAGTTAGGATAAGAAAAGAGAAAGATATGGATTTCTATTTCTATTTGAATTTTTAAAGAAGGATAAGAGATGAATTATTGTTGGGATTAAGTAAAGGTGAATTTCTAAGTTTTACAAACCTTTGTGGCATCATTGTAAATTTTCCAAAGCTGAGGGTGTTACGTAATTTTACCAAAGTTGGGGCGCCACTTGCAATATCCGCACTTTGGCCAAATTTAAAAGGAAATAGAAGGGAAGAGGTGTGAATCGTTATAGGGCAAGGAGGGTGGAATAGTTGATGCTTGTCCATCCGACTAATGCCCATTTTATGGTCATATTTTACAACAAATAGTACATAAGCTACTTTAACATTGGTTCCTTAAGTGTAGAAAAATTAAAAGGAAAAGTGAAAAAGGTGGGTTTTGAACCTTGGTTCTCTAGAACTTTTTTTCGAAGCTTTTAACCACTAATGCTAGCATAATTAATGCAACTTCTAAAATTCTAACCTCCTATTTTTCAGGGTGTTTAATACGATCTCGCCTCGGTTTAGTGAGTTGAGTCTCTTTCGTTGCCCGATCGTCTAACGATGAAAGTTTCGTTCGCTTGGTGAAAGGTTGGGGATATTTGGCTATGATGGGAATTGATATTCAATTGGGTTCAAAAAGGCTTTGGTTTAATGTATTAGGTTCGACTATTAAGAAAGAAGCAATATAGGTTGATAATAAAATGGTCTGGATGGAAAATGGAATAAAGGGCTTAAGAAACAAGAATGAACCAACACTATGCTTAAGTGCTGACCCGAAACTTATATATTCTTAAGATGGTATGGTGAATGAAGATAAGGACCTCGACCCACTATCTATGGAAGATAGGAACCTCGGTATAATGGTTTGAACGCCACACTACATAAGTGATGAGTTCGGTTTCAAAAGAACTAGGTTGACGCCTAGCTAGAGTAAGCTGCAACGATCTCAAAAACATAGAAATCATTAAAAATGGAATAAAAACGAACTTACAATTGAGCTTGCAAGTGACCGAATGTTTCAACCCTAAAATATGGCTTTTCTCCTCTTGAAAATTGGTGGAGAAGATGATACAAAACAATTATTTTGTTTTGTTTTATTTATTTTATCTTTAATTATCAATTTCCAAAATTAACCTTTAAAAACATTTGTAATTACACCAAATACCACTCCACTATCATCCACTATCTCATAAATGGTTTAATTACCACATAAGAACTTCCACTTTAAGATTCCATAGCTTTTAGACACCTTTAGCTATTAGAATATAACTTTTACACTTTACGCAATTTAGTCCTTTTTGTCAAATTAAGTACTCAAATGATAAAATTTCTTAACGAAAATTTCACACAATCATATATTCATGATGTAAACATTAAAATAATAATAAAATAATTATTTTGACCTCAGATTTGTGGTCTCAAAACCACTGTTCCGATTTGAACAAAAACGGGCTGTTACAACTCTCCCCCCTTAGGGATTTTCGTCCCCAAAAATCTTACCAGCAAAAAGGTTAGGGTACTGTTTTCTCATAGCTTCCTCGGGATCCAACATGGCTTCTTTGACACCGTGTCGTTGCCAAAGTACTTTCACTAAATCTATGCTTTTATTTCTCAACTATTTAACCTCTCGAGCTAAAATTCTGATCGGTTCTTTGTTGTATGTCATGTCGGGTTGAATTTCCATCTCTGCCGGAAAAATTACATGTGATGGATCTGATTTATATCGTCGCAACATCGACACATGAAATACATTGTGGATCTTTTCTAATTCTGACGGTAAAGCTAGCTGATATGCTACTGGCCCTATTTTTTCTATAATCTCATACGGTCCGATGAAACGCTGACTCAATTTTCCTTTATGCCCACATCGAAGAATTTTCTTCCACGGAGATACTTTCAAAAATACTTTGTCGCTGATCTGAAATTCAATGTCTTTTCATTTTAAATCTATGCACGACTTCTGTCGATCTGAAGCTGCTTTCAAACTATCGCAAATTACTTTCACTTTATCTTCAGTCTCTCGGATCAAATCAAGCCCGTGAATCTTGTTCTCACTCAACTCAGACCAATATAACGGAGTTCGGCATTTGCAACCATACAAAGCTTCATACGGTGCCATTTTTATGCTCGATTGAAAACTGTTGTTATACGTAAATTCAACCAACGATAAATATTTCTCCCAGTTGCCTTCAAATTCTAAAACACAACAACGAAGCATATCTTCTAGAATTTGAATTACTCTCTCAGATTGACCGTCAGTTTGCGAATGAAATGTTGTACTAAAATTCAACCTCGTACCTAGAGCTTCTTGCAATTTCTTCCAAAATCGCGATGTAAAGCTCGGATCTCTATCCAAAATAATCAAAACTGGCACCCCGTGCAATCTAACGATCTCAGAGATGTACAATTCAGCCAATTTATCAAGTGAATAATATGTACGTATCGGAATGAAGTGTGTTGATTTCGTCAGTCGATCAACTACAACCCAAATAGCATCTTTCTTCTTCGGAGACAGGGGCAAACCTGATACGAAATCCATCGTAACTCTATCGCATTTCCATTCTGGTATCATCACAGGCTGTAGTAATCCCGAAGGCCCTTGTTGTTCAGCTTTAATTTGCTGACAAACCAAACATCTCAATACAAATTTTGAAATGTCTCGTTTCATGCCCGACCACCAATATAACTGTTTCAAGTCATTGTACATTTCAGTACTCCCAGGGTGAATAGATAGACGACCACTATGTGCTTCGTGTAAAATTTTCTAAATGAGCTCAAAATTCTTTGGCACGCAAATTCTATCTCGGAACAATAAACAATCATCAGATCCGATCTGATAGTCTGAATCACTAATCGACTCACATTGCACTCTTTTAGCTTGCAACTCGTTGTCACACTTCTGAGTTTCATTAATTTGCTGGAGAAATATCGGTTTAACTTTCAACTATGCTAGAATTGAACCATCATCAGAAAAGGTTAGTTGAGTATTCATTGCCCGCAATGCAAATAATGATTTTCTACGCCGAGCATCGGCGACTACGTTCGCTTTCCCTAGAAGATAATCAATCACTAACTCATAGTCTTTCAGCAACTCTAGCCATCTTCGTTGGCGCGAATTCAAATATTTCTGAGTCATTATATACTTTAAAATTTTGTGATCGGTAAAGATGTGACACTTTTCACCGTCCAAATGAGGTCGCTAAATTTTCAATGCGAAAACAATAGCGACCAACTCTAAATCATGCATCGGATAATTCTTTTCATGCGGCTTTAACTGTCTAGAGGCATAAGCTATCACTTTTCTTTCTTGCATCAAACCGAAACCCAAACCATTCAATGACGCGTCACTAAAAATCACAAATTCTTTACCCGATTTAGGTTTAACCAACATTGGTGCCTCAGTTAACAATGCTTTCAATTGTTCTAAACTCTATTGACATTTCTCTGACCACTCAAATTTCACATCTTTCTATAACAATCTAGTCATCGGTGTAGCAATCGTCAAAAATCCTTTGACAAAACATCGATAATTGCCAGCTAATCCCAGAAAGCTTCTAACTTCGGATACATTTCTCGGTGGTTTCAAATCAACAACTGTAGAAATCTTACTCGGATCAACTCGTATGCCTTCAGCTGAAAAAATATGTCCCTAGAATCTGACTCCTCAGAGCCAGAACTCACATTTGCTGAATTTAGCAAACAGTTGCTTATCTCTCAAGGTTTGTAACACAATCCTCAAGTGCTCGGCATGCTCTGACTCATCTCGTGAATAAATCAGAATGTTGTCAATGAAAACTACAACAAATCTGTCTCAATACGGTCTAAAAATCAGATTCATCAAATCCTTAAAAAAGGCAGGAGCGTTAGTTAATCCGAAAGGCATAACAAGAAATTCATAATGTTCGTACCTTGTTCTGAATGCAGTTTTTGGCACATCTAATCTTTAACTCGTAACTAATAATAGCCCGATCTCAAATAAATCTTCAAAAACACTGTTGCCTTTTCAACTAGTCAAACAAATTATCTATTCTAGGCAAAGGATATTTTTTCTTTATCGTAAATTTATTGAGTTGAAGATAGTCAATACACATTATCATTGATCCGTTTTCTTTTTTACGAACAATACTGGCGCACCCCAAGGCGAAAAACTAGGTCGTGCAAAACCTCTATCTGTTAACTCTTGCAACTGAGCTTTCAACTCTTTCAATTCTATCAGAGCCATTATTTACGGAGCTATCGATATCAATGATGTTCCCAGTACTAACTCAAAAGCAAATTCGACCTTTCTGATCGGTGGTAACCCCGGTAACTCTTCTAGAAACACATCCAGAAACTCGCAGACCACAGGCACTGATTCAACCTTAGATTCAAACACTTTTATATCCAAAACATAAGCTAGGTAAGCATCACAACCTTTTCACACATATCTCTGAGCTGACATCGATGAAATCACAACAGGCAACCCACTCGACTCATCTGATTCAATTCAAAGAATTTCACTATTCTGACATTTCAATTCAATAGTCTGTCGTCTACAATTCACAACAGCATCATGCAACGTCAACCAATCCATACCCAGGATTACATCAAACTCATCAAATGGTTAAAGCATCAGATTTGCCGAAAAATAGTAACCCCGAATCATCAAAGGAAAATTCTTACAAACTTTATCAACTAAAACATATTTGCCTAAAGGGTTCGATACTTCAGTCACAAACTCAGTAGACTCAACAGGCAAACTCATACTAGACACCAAATTCATACAAATATACAAATGATTCGATCCAAGATCAATCAAAGCAATCACATTAGTGTCACAAAGAGAAAATGTACCCGTGATAACATCGGGTGATGACGCGTCTTCACGAGCGTGAATAGCGTAAGCTCTAGCAGGTGTTCTCGCTTCAGATCACATAGCCGAATCTTTTGTCGTGCCTCTACTACTGGTCACATTTCCCACATTTCTCGATGGCCTTCCTTTAGTGGTTGTGTTACTCGCTCTTGCATTCTGAAATTTGTCTTTCTCATCTAATTTGGGACAATCTCGAATGAAATGATCTTGCGAGCCATATCTGAAACAAGCCCGGTCATCCATTCTACATTCAGCAGGATGTCATCTTCCGTATCATTTGTAACACCCCAAATCAGGCCTAAACGTTACGTCTGAATATGGTACGTCACATGGAAAGATTGTTAGAAATTTTAAAGAAAACTTCACAATTTTAAAAACTTTTCTTTATGGTTTTAATCTTGAAAATTAACTTCTGTTTCAAGGGTTTCTTACCAACTTTTATTAAAAGAAAATCAAAATAGTGGAAAACAGATTTTGTGATACGAAAGCTGACATTTAAAAACATTATGTATAGTTTTAGGAAAATTCTGAGTTTATTTATTTGTTTGCTTATTAACCGTGTGTCATTGTTGGAAGAACCGTTTGTTTGCATTTTGTTTAGTAAACTCCCAATTTAACGTTTCACATAATATAAATTACCAAAATAAGTTGAAAACCAAATTATAAAATACCAGAGGCCTTATTACATAACAAATTACCAAATTAAAAGTATGTTTAAAATAAAGGAAAACGGAGTTTACGAAAGAAGTATTGCATGGCCACCACAGAGTCCTCCTCGGCTCTAAATCCTCGAACTAGGGATTACCTGCAAAAATTAAGCAGAGGGGTGAGTCACCAAGACTCAGTGTGTAAATCCCCTTACGAACGCAATCTGGGCCTAAGCCCACAGATGCACATTCACAACATGGCATAGTAAAAGATGTATGCAATGTAGCCCAGCCCAACCTAGTATTCCATCCTCTACATCACCTGAACCAGCCAAAACACCTGTGGCACCAAGCCACTGTGGTACCAAACCACTGTGGTACAAAACTGACAGAGTCACTGATAAAAATATGTGGGACAAACCCACTGTGGTACCAAACCACTGTGACAGTCACTGATGAATATATGTGGTGCCAAACCACTGTGGTACCAAATCACTGTGACAGTCACTGATAAATATATGTGGTGCCAAACCACTGTGACAGAGTCATTGAATTACACTTCCCCTTTCAATATCATATCCCAAAGTCCAAGCAACACATTATCATAATATGATGAATGCAATCATACTCCCAATGTACAAAAAATAATCAAATCATGCACATACTTAGTCCATGTTATTCAAAAGATAGAATCATAAAGGTACTTACCCGGTGTCTTCAACCTTATCCACAAGGGTATCTCAACTGTCGATACAGTCGTTTCGGCTTTCAGCCAACACAGTTATTAACGCACAATAATAAAAGAAGGTGTAAGCATTACACACCTGATTACGTAAAGAACTAAACACTCTAGATCATCGACACTCTCACTAGCGGGAATAACAGCAATTTGCCTATCCCAAACAGATGTCGGCTCTCTACCAGAACCCGATGAAAAGTCTCAAACCGCCAACACAGCACGTCGTTTGAACTTAGGAGCAGAGACTACGAGTCCACTCCCCTCCTTAGATTGGCTAGCACTCGCATCCATGAAGAGAATTGATCAGTACTCAGAGAGAAATGTTGGTTGTCTAATAAGGGAATTTGGTTAAGGCAGATCACAACGAAAAGGAAGAATAGCCAAGAATCTGAAAAGATGACTCCTTACCTTAAAGATCAATGCAGATTAGTTCTATCCTCTTGACTGGATTCCCCTGATTCGGCATTAGCAGGTTCTTGATCAATCGAGAATCGAACCCTTACACAAAGATAAACAACACCACGCAAGATCGAGGTAATGAGTGCCCGGCTAATACAACACTATTCGGCCACAACTAAAAGAAGAGCAAAGAAAGTGTTACCTACTCTTTGAAAGACCCAAGTAGGAGATTCGACCCTTACTGCTTAAGAACCCGAATGAATGGTAAGATTCAGCAATCAACGGACCTTCAACCTTCAGACTTCAACACGTTCGGCTAATGGGGTTCACCCGGTAAACGTTCCATAATGAGAGAAGAAAAGGAGGGATTAGCTAAAATCTAACATTAAAAGAGATAGCCACTTCGGCTAAGAGCAACCCAAGACCGAAAAGAGAAATAAAAAGATGAATAAAATTGCCCTTACCTTGCGTTAACTGATGAGTTGAAGGAGAAAAGAGATTCGGCCACCCCACTTCACAACTACGGGAGGAGAACGAAATGAGAAGGAGTGAAAAGTGATGGAGTTTCAGTTATCAACCAATGGAGAAGAAACAAATTCCAACAAGAATAAGAGAAGGTTCCTTCAATGGGAGAAGGGTAGAATGATAATGAGGGAGAAAAGAGGTTTCGGTTATGGTGAGAAAACCGAGAGGGAAGATAAGTGAAATTCGGCTATGGTAAAGAGTGTAGAAGAGAAAGAGAGATGAAATGAAAAGAGAAATGATATGAGTGAGGAGAGGTTCGATTATGGTGAAGTAAACAAGTTGTGGAAGATGAACAAGGGAGATTCGGATTTTGGTGTTTGTCCACAACCAAGAAGAGAAAAGAAAAACGTTTACGGTGAAAAGAAGAAATGAAGAATAAGCCACCCAAATGACTACGGTTTCAACAATTAGTGAGACAACTAAAAGTGAAACACGATTGATCAAAAAAAAAAAGAATGCTCTTCAAACGCACAAAAGCTAAGAAAATACTTCCACAATTTCGGGACACACTCACACAAAAGACCCCCTTTCATGACCGAAATTCTCCCCTCAAAGACCCCCACATTCGGCCAACACCTCCACCACACACCAAATCCCTTGTTTTGCTCCTCCAAATTCTCCCCATCACTCTTTCGAATTGGTTTGACCAATTCAATGCCTCAATCACCTCTCATCCATCCATTTCAAATGATTTGACTCATTCAAACTCCTCCTAGAAGAGTCCCAGCCGAATGCCACCTCATCCTCCCCTTGAGCACAAAAAAATAAGGCTCCACAATGCAACAGATGGGATTCTAACTCCTCCCCCTCTGCTCTAACAAGTGACGCCACACCACCTTGCCACTAACTCCCTTGTGACATCAAATTACAACAAATCATACCTAAGGCCTGCATCCACTAGCTCTCCCTCTAAAGTGCCCTAAAGAGAAAATTTTACCAAAGTTACGGCTCGAACTCGAGCCTTCCCAAGACCCCCAAACACACCAAATCAGCAAGCATAACTAGCCAAACGCATGAAATAGCATGTAACATCCTGAAATTTAGGATTTTATAATTTACTTTACATCATGCGCTAGACTAGTTAAGAATGTTAATTGTGTATGTTTAGGGGTTCTAAGAAGGCTCGGGGTTGAGTTGGGCCTTAGCAAAATTTTTGTGTTTAAGCACTTTAAGGAGAGAAGGAAAGTGGCATCAAGACTTAAGGAAATAAGTGTGCATTTTGCTAGCACAAGGAGTCTATTGGTAAAAGTGGAAAGTGGCGTGTGGAGTGTACTAATGGTCTGAGGTTCGAACCCCATCTATTGCAAAATTTTGGATTTATTTTTTTTGTGTTCCTATTCCAAGTGTCGGCCATGGCTCTAATTATGGTATGGGAGACTTTTTATTTATGGAAAGATGGCTAAGAAATAAGGGAAGGAGGAAAACAAGGGAAAAGGAAGGAAAGAATTAAAGGAAAGGAGCAAGAAGGGGGATATGTTGGCCGATTTTGTGGAAGGTGTTTAGGAAAGAATATTTTTCGTCAACCATCATCTTTTGAGTGTTATGGGCACACGGTTTTGGGAGGGGGACTTGGTAGCCGAATTTCCTATAGGCATTTGGCAAATTTTGGTGCATGAAAGGCTTGTTTCTTTTTAGAAATTTTTGGTGTTTCTTTTCCAATTCTTTCCCTTTGCTTGTCAAAATTCTAAAGCCATTTGTTCACCTCATTTTCTCTTGTTTTTGGCTGAAACACTCTAGCCATTGTTCATCTTGTTCCCTTGTTGTGCCGTAATCCTCAATCCATCTTTGTTCAATCTTTTTCCTTTGTTGCCGAAACACATAATGACCAAAACACTCAATCCATTTTGGTTCATTTTCTTTTGGTGATAGTCGAACCTCTCTAATACTCCTTTGTCCATCATTTCTTTTCTTTATTTTTATCATTTCCTCAACCATTCTCCTTTTCTCTTAAAACCGACACTACTTTGTGGCTAAACCTTCTTTGTTTCTTTCTCTTCAATAGCTGAATCTTTATCATCATCTCTCTTCTCCATTTTGCTTGTTGGGCATTTCTTCTTTGGTTGAATCGGGTAAGTGGCTTCATTCTTTTTCTTTCATTTTCTTTTCTTCCTAGCCGAATGTGTGTCCATCACTATTCGGTTGTTTCACTTTCTTCTGAACCAAAATATTATTCCCTTCCAAACTCTCAAATCTTGATCATTTTCTTCTTATAGTATTCTAGTGGGTTTGCCAAATATCACATCCTTGCCGATCCATCTCTAGTCTTAAGTCAATCGGTGGAAGTCGGATCTACTATCGTTATGGTAAGGAGTTTCATTATGGATTATTTTGATCTCTGAATACTTGGTTATTCCGTTAAAACGGAATGATAGATTTGACTAAACGATTGTTATAGGGGTTAAATCACTCGTTTTCTCTACACGTTGGTTCTTCGGAAGTAGAGGTAAGCCGAATCCATCCCTAAACAACTACTTTCTCTCATAATATCTTACTAACCAGGACTTTTCAATGGAGGCAAGTGGTAGCGATTTGAAAGGAAAAGCGATAGGAGAACACAAAAGGAGTGGATTTGCAATTCCTACTCCTAAGTTCAAATGTAGGGCGGTATCGGCAGTTCGGGATTTTCCACCGGGTTGTGGACCATCACTCGGTGAAAATAGACAAATCGCGGTTGTTCACGATACTAAGAGTAAGCATTTCATTAGATCGTCTGATTTAGATATTAGATTAATAAAATCTCGTTTATTGGTTAATCGAGTGTAATGGTGATTTAGGTGCCGACGATCAAGAACGTTTAGTCCTTACCGTAATTAGGTGTGTAATCTCACACCGAAATCCCGTAGATTTGTGATTCGATGTCATATTGGAAAATAGATCGTTATTATTTACAAGGCTAGAAATCGTAATATGGCGTAGATCGAGTAACTTGCTTAAATTACATTACTTCTAAAATCTGTTAAAATCGGTATAAAATTTGTAAAATTACCAAAATGCCCCTATGGGCCGATTTACCAAAATGTCCCTATGGGCCGATTTACCAAAATGCCCCTATGGGTCGATTTGCTAGAATTCCTTAGCGGGCCAAATTATTAAAATGCTTTATTGGGCTGGATCTCCAAAATTGTTCATTAGAATAATGGTTGTTATTTATATGTGAATACTTTATCTTATTATGTATGTTGCATTTTTTTTTTACATTTTGCATGGGATGGGAAAATTGTATGAAGAGGTGTGTAGCCTGGTGGCATTGCCACAAATTGTGTATTATTGAGCCTAAATTATGTTTTCAGTGGTTTGACCACAAAAATAAAATGCTATAACAGTTTGATCGCAAATTTGGTGAGGCGGGGGGTGGGTTGACTTGATCCCACAGTGTGATTGGTCGGTCGGGGGTGTGATGGATGGATGGGTTGGGTTGCATATATTTACTTCATACAAATATTGTTATGTAAATGGGCTTCGGCCCAAGAACATGCTATATGGGCTTAGGCCCAAATTATTGCTATATGGATTCAGGCCCAGTGGATGACGGTAAAGGGGTTATGCACTGAGTTCTAGTAACTCACCCCCTTTTTCTTAATCCTTGCAGGTAATGCTCAGTGATGTGGACTTGGGCCATGCATGACTTGGTGGAGGCCATACTTTAGAAATGGTGTTTTCGAACTTTAGCAAATTTTCATTTTCCGCTTTATTTCATTACTTTTATTATTTTGGGTTTAAAGTTGTAATAAGGCCTTTGGGATTTTTATTTCAATTTTATGTTTGACGTATTTAATTTTCCATGAATTGTTTTAAACGAGGATTTTCTAAAATCATAAACAACGGTTTTTTTCAAATTTATCAACAAACGGATTTCATAATAAATATGTACAAATAATTTAACTTAGATTTTTCCTGAAAATTATCAATAATATTTTTAGAAGTCACGGTTTTAAAAGATCACTAGTTCGATTATTGATTCTTCAATTAACCTCTCGAGATTAGTAGTATTTTTATCGAATATTTATTTTAATCAAACTGGTTTTCTTAATTATAACCAAATAATATCTACTTAGGTACGAGTTTCAAAGTTCTTAATACGTTATATTCATGTGACATGTCAGATCCGGTCGTAACGCGTGGGCCGGGTTTGGGGTGTTACATTTTATGGTATCAGAGTCTAGTTGCAAAACTCGACTGTGGTTTGGGTTCAAAAGCGTTTTCCAAAGCTATTTAAAATTTTAAATTATAAATGCATGATCTAAAGGAATTATGGCACCACGGGTATCCTAGCACCAAGTCAAGTAAGTTTATGTTTTCATTTTTTTTTATTATTGTGGTATGATCAGAGAAATACTCTAGAACTTTTAGCTTTAGGAGCTGAAACTATAGAGATTGAGACCTTAGAATACGTTTTGCGAAAACGACTTTACTTCATATACTTCATAAAACATTTGTTTAAAAAAAACTGAATAGTATAATGATTCATAAGACTTTTAATCAGATTAAATCGACTTAGCAAACATGAGCGCTAGAGGACGTGGCCGCGATAGACGTGGCCGTGGTAGAGGCCGAGGTGCTAGAGTTGTATCTGAGGCATCGGGACATATGCCGGAGATGGACGCACCTGCATCACCTGTGACTGAAGCTGGGTCACATGATCGAATGAGAGAGGACGACGCTCTATCCCAAGCGATGTTGTGAGTTCTGGAAAGGGTTGCTGGGGCAAGAACTGGGTCGATAGCTCGTGGGTCGATATCAGAGTGACTCAGATCAAATGGGGCTGAAGTCTTTAGGGGTATTTTGGGTGTAGCCCCTAATGTAGCGGAGTACTGGCTTGAAGCGGTGGAGCGGATTATGGACGACCTGGATTGCACTGCTGAGTAGAAACTGAAAGGGGTTGTGTCATTGCTGAGAGACGAGGCGTATCAGTGGTGGCTCACTGTTCGGGAAGGCACTTAGGCTGATCGTATTACATGGGAATTCTTTAAGACAGCATTCCAAGGAAAGTATGTCGGGGCTAGCTATGTGGATGCCCGAAGGAAGGAATTTCTGAATCTGGTCCAAGGAGGTAAATCTGTGGCAGCTTATAAGGCGGAATTTCTACGTCTCAGTCGGTATGCCCGGGGAGTAGTGTCGACTGATTATGAATGCTGTGTGCATTTTGAGGATGGGTTGCGTGATGAGTTGCGGGTACTGATAGCCCCACAGAAGGAGAGGAATTTTGATACACTTGTGGAAAAAGCTAAAATAGCTGAGGAGGTTAAACACTCCGAACGGTAAAACCGAGACAAGGATAGGGGCAGGAACAAGAGAGACTCGGGTACTCGAGGTTCGCTAGAGGGTTTCGAAAAGGCCCAGAATGAGGCCAGCTCTCGAGTAAGAGTTCAAGCTAATACCAATCGATTCATGACCTTGCGTGGATTGTGGGAAACTTCACTCGAGTGAATGCTGGAAGAGAACTGGTGGTTGTTTTAGATGTGGATCCAAGGACCATCAATTTAGGGATTGCCCTCAAAAGCCTGATCAAACTCAGGCAGTTCATAACAGATTTGCACAGCCAGCAGGAGGTGCTCAGCACCCGCAGAGAGGCCGTGGGCCAGGTTGAGGTGGTAATGGTATTGGACGAGGTCAGGGTGCACCGGGTAAAGGTACCCAGGGGTAATACAGAGGTGAGACAGCCAGGGTTAGTCTATGCGGTCAGGCGTCGAGAGGATGGCGATGCACCGGATGTCATAACCGGTGTGTTCTTCATATCTGATGTACCTGTTATTGCTTTGATAGATATTGGATCCACCCATTCGTATGTTGCTTGTGCTGTGTCTGGAACTTTGAATCTTAGATCTGAGATTACTGCTAGAGAAACAACTGTAATTATTCCTTTAGGACAGTCGGTGATAGTAAATAAGTTGTTTAGAGATGTGCCCTTAGAAGTTCAGGGGGAAGTATTTCTGGTGGATTTGATGGAACTGCTGTTCGGTGAGTTCGATCTTATTTTGGGCATGGACTGGTTGGTTAAGCATCGTGCGAATTTGGACCGTGGCTTTGCAGCGCGGATGGTATTAAGAACTTCAGAGGATAAGGAAGTGATGATGATAGGTGAAAGAAGAAACTATCTGTCTAATGTGGTATCTGCTTTAAAAGAAGAGAAGTTGGTGCAGAAGGGGTGTGGAGCGTTCTTAGCCTTTATCAGTGCTTTGGATGCCAAAGAGTTGTCGGTTGAGAGTGTTAGAATGGTGAAAGAGTTTTCAGACGTCTTTTCCAATGAGCTTCCAGGATTGCCTCCGGATCGGGAAGTGGAATTTGGCATTGAGCTGTTGCCAGGAACGGCTCCGGTGTCCATTGCCCCTTACAGAATGGCACCGAAGGAGCTTGTGGAACTTAAGGCTCAAATTCAGGAGTTGATGGAATGTGGATTTATTCGACCAAGTGTGTCACCGTGGGGAGCGCCGGTTTTATTCGTTAAGAAAAAGGATGGGTCGATGCGTATGTGCATCGATTATAGGCAATTGAATAAGTTGACGATCAAGAACAAGTATCCGTTACCGAGGATCAATGATCTGTTCGATCAGCTGCGAGGAGCTTCGGTTTTCTCAAAAATAGACTTGAGATCGGGATATCACCAGCTCAAGGTCAAGGAGGCAGATATTCACAAGACTGCGTTTCGAACCCGATATGGGCATTACGAGTTCTTGGTAATGCTGTTCGGGTTGACAAATGCACCAGCTGCATTTATGGACATGATGAATCGAGTCTTCCAACCCTATCTAGACCAGTTTGTGGTGGTATTCATAGATGACATCCTGGTGTACTCTAAGACTGAAGAAGAGCATGATTCGCATCTACGGATAGTATTGCAGATTTTAAGGGAGAAGTAGCTGTATGCCAAATTCAGTAAGTGTGAATTTTGGTTGAAGGAGGTGACCTTTTTGGGGCATGTTGTGTCTGCCGAAGGAATTAGAGTTGATCCCCGGAAGGTCGAGGCTGTATTGGATTGGAAGCCACCGAAGTCAGTGGCAGAAATTTGAAGTTTTCTAGGTTTGGCTGGGTATTACAGGCATTTGGTTGAGGGGTTTTCGTTGATTGTTGCACCCCTAACTAAGCTATTGCGTAAGGGAGTATCATTTGTGTGGTCAGATAAGTAGCAAGAGAGTTTTGAGAAATTGAAGAAGATTCTGACAGAAACGCCAGTATTGATTCAACCTGAGGCTGGTAAGGAGTTTATCGTTTATTGTGATGCGTCACACACGGGATTAGGTTATGTGCTGATGCAAGGGGGAAAAGTGGTGGCTTATGCATCTCGTCAATTAAGGCCGCATGAGATAAATTATCCCACTCATGATTTGGAGTTAGCTGCAGTGGTGTTTGCTCTGAAGATTTGGAGACACTATTTGTACGGGGAGAAGTCGATTATCTATATGGATCATAAGAGTCTGAAGTACCTCCTTACCTAGAAGGAGTTGAACTTAAGACAACGGAGGTGGATAGAACTGTTGAAAGATTATGACTTCTCAATCGAGTATCATCCAGGAAAAGCTAACGTAGTGGCAGATGCATTGAGTCGTAAGGTGATATCGGATTTGAGAGCAATGTTTGCTCATCTTAGCCTTTATGAAGATGGTAGTCTGTTAGCCGAACTTCAAGTGAAGCCAGCATGGGTAAGCCAGATTAAGGAAAAGCAGTTGTTAGATGAAAGGTTGGGTTTTCGACTTCAACAAGTGGAAGGTGGTGAGATAGGGGATTTTGGGTTGAATAGTGATGGAGTATTGTGTTTTCGCGGAAGAGTTTGTATGCCCAGGGATTCGGAATTGACACAAATGATTCTACGTGAGGCGCATAGTAGCCCATATGCTATGCACCCCGGGGGCAATAAAATGTACCGAGACCTCCGGGAGCAGTATTGGTGGCCAGGGTTGAAACGGGTGGTTACTGACTTCGTGAGTAAGTTCTTGACATGTCAACAGGTGAAGGCGAAACATCAACTGCCGTCAGGGTTGCTACAACCGGTGAAAATTCCACTATGGAAATGGGAAAGGATAACGATGGACATTGTTGGTGGGTTACCCTTAACGCCTACTAAAAAGATTCACCAGGTCATAGTGGATCGATTAGACGAAGACCGCTCATTTCCTACCGTAGTATGGATTATTCGTTGCAGAAGTTAGCCAAGTTGTATGTAGCAGAAGTCGAGAGGTTACATGGGGTACCAGTGTCTATCATATCAGACAGGGATCCTAGGTTTACATCACGATTTTGGAAGGCTCGGCATGAAGCTTTGGGAACAAGACTAAATTTCAAATATGACATTTCATCCATGATCGATGGCGATCGGAAAGAGTAATCCAGATTTTAGAAGACATGCTAAGAGGCTGTGTGATCGATTTCAGGGGTAGTTGGGAAGATTTCCTACCGTTGGCAGAGTTTGCATACAACAATAGCTATCAATCCAGTATCCAGATGGCACCCTACGAGGCGTTGCATGGTCGTAGGTGTCGTACTCTTACTTGCTGGACTGAATTGGGGGAGCGACAGTTATTGGGTCCAGAGTTGATCTCGGAGACGGAGGAAAAAGTTAAGGTAATTCGGGCACGGTTAAAAGAAGCTTCGGACAGACAAAAATCGTACGCGGATCTGAAGCGGAAGGAGATAGAGTTCTCTGTGGGTGATCAGGTCTTTTTGAAGGTCTCACCTTGGAAAAAGATCTTAAGATTTGGACGGAAGGACAAGTTGAGCCCTAGGTTCATCGGACCATACCGTGTATTGAAGCGTGTTGGGCCAGTGGCTTATCAGCTTGAGTTACCTCCGGAGTTAAGTCAGATACATATCGTATTCCATGTCTCGATGTTAAGGCGTTATCGCTTGGATCCATCTCATACCGTACCAGTGGAGGTAGTTGAGATAAGACCTGACTTGTCTTTTGAAGAGGAGCCAGTACAGATTTTAGATTGGGATGTTATGGTGCTAAGAAAGAAGTCGGTTCCATTAGTCAAAGTTTTATGGCATAATCACGGGTCAAAAGAAGCTACATGGGAGCCAGAGGACACGATTCGGCAGCAATATCCTCATCTCTTTTAATCAGGTAAATTTTGAGGCTAAAATTTCTTTAAGGGGATAGAATTGTAACATCCTGAAATTCGGGATTTTATAATTTACTTTACATCATGCGTTAGACTAGTTAAGAATGTTAATTGTGTATGTTTAGGGGTTCTAAGAAGGCTCAGGGTTGAGGTTGGCCTTAGCAAATTTTTTGTGTTTAAGCACTTTAAGGAGAGAAGGTAAGTGGCATCAAGACTTAAGGAAATATGTGTGCATTTTGCTAGCACAAGGAGTCTATTGGTAAAAGTGGAAAGTGGCGTGTGGAATGTACTAATGGTCTGAGGTTCAAATCCCATCTATTGCAAAATTTTGGATTTATTTTTTTTGTGTTCCTATTCCAAGTGTCGGCCATGGCTCTAATTATGGTATGGGAGACTTTTTATTTATGGAAAGATGGCTAAGAAATAAGGGAAGGAGGAAAACAAGGGAAAAGGAAGGAAAGAATTAAAGGAAAGGAGCAAGAAGGGGGATATGTTGGCCGATTTTGTGGAAGGTGTTTAGGAAAGAATATTTTTGGTCAACCATCATTTTTTGAGTGTTATGGGCACACGGTTTTGGGAGAGGGACTTGGTAGCCGAATTTACTATAGGCATTTGGCAAATTTTGGTGCATGAAAGGCTTGTTTCTTTTTAGAAATTTTTGATGTTTCTTTTCCAATTCTTTCCCTTTGCTTGCCGAAATTCTAAAGCCATTTGTTCACCTCATTTTCTCTTGTTTTTGGCCGAAACACTCTAGCCATTGTTCATCTTGTTCCCTTGTTGTGCCGTAATTCTCAATCCATCTTTGTTCAATCTTTTTCCTTTGTTGCCGAAACACATAATGACCAAAACACTCAATCAATTTTGGTTCATTTCCTTTTGGTGATAGCCGAACCTCTCTAATACTCCTTTGTCCATCATTTCTTTTCTTTATTTTTATTATTTCCTCAACCATTCTCCTTTTCTCTTTGAACCGACACTACTTTGTGGCAGAACCTTCTTTATTTCTTTCTTTTCAATAGCCGAATCTTTATCATCAACTCTCTTCTCCATTTTTCGTGTTGGGCATTTCTTCTTCGGTTGAATTGGGTAAGTGGTTTCATTCTTTTTCTTTCATTTTCTTTTCTTTCTAGCCGAATGTGTGTCCATCACTATTCGGTTGTTTCACTTTGTTCTAAACCGAAATATTATTCCCTTCCAAATTCTCAAATCTTGATCATTTTCTTCTTATAGTATTCTAGTGGGTTGGCCGAATATCACATTACAAAAGGAGTGGATTTGCAATTCCTACTCCTAAGTTCAAACGTAGGGCGGTATCGGCAGTTCGGGATTTTCCACCGAGTTGTGGACCATCATCCGGTGAAAATAGACAAATCGCGGTTGTTCACGATACTAAGAGTAAGCGTTTCATTAGATCGTCTGATTTAGATATTAGATTAATAAAATCTCGTTTATTGGTTAATCGAGTGTAATGGTGATTTAGGTGCCGACGATCAAGAAGGTTTAGTCCTTACCGTAATCAGGTGTGTAATCTCACACCGAAATCTCGTAGATTTATGATTCGATGTCATATTGGAAAACAGATCGTTATTATTTACAAGGCTAGAAATCATAATATGGCATAGATCGAGTAACTTTCTTAAATTACATTATTTCTAAAATCTGTTAAAATCGGTATAAAATTTGTAAAATTACCAAAATGCCCCTATGGGCTGATTAACCAAAATGCCCCTATGGGCCGATTTGCTAGAATGCCTTAGCGGGCCGAATTATTAAAATGCTTTATTGGGCTGGATCTCCAAAATTGTTCATTAGAATAATGGTTGTTTTTTATATGTGAATACTTTATGTTATTATGTATGTTGCATTTTCTTTTACATTTTGCATGGGATGGGAAAATTGTATGAAGAGCAGTGTAGCCTGGTGGCAGTGCCACAAATTGTGTATTATTGAGCCTAAATCATGTTTTCAGTGGTTTGACCACAAAAATAAAATGCTATAACAGTTTGACTGCAAATTTGGTGTGAGCGGCGGGGTGGGTTGACTTGATCCCCACGGGTGTGATTGGCTGGTCGGGGCTGTGATGGATGGATGGGTTGGGTTACATATATTTACTTCATACAAATATTGTTATGTAAATGGGTTTCGGCCCAAGAACATGCTATATGGGCTTAGGCCCAAATTATTGCTATATGGATTCAGGCCTAGTGGATGACGGTAAAGGGATTATGCACTGAGTTCTAGTAACTCACCCCCTTTTTCTTAATCCTTGCAGGTAATGCTCAGTGATGTGGACTTGGGCCATGCATGACTCGGTGGAGGCCATACTTTATAAATGGTGTTTTCGAACTTTATCAAATTTTCATTTTCCGCTTTATTTCATTACTTTTATTATTTTGGGTTTAAAGTTGTAATAAGGCCTCTGGGATTTTTATTTCGGTTTTATGTTTGAGGTATTTAATTTTCCATGAATTGTTTTAAACGGGGATTTTCTAAAATCATAAACAACGGTTTTTTTCAAATTTATCAACAAACGGATTTCATAATAAATATGTACAAATAATTTAACTTAGATTTTTCCTACAAATTATCAATAATATTTTCAGAAGTCACGGTTTTAAAAGATCACTAGTTCGATTATTGATTCTTAAATTAACCTCTCGAGATTAGTAGTATTTTTATCGAATATTTCTTTTATTCAAACTGGTTTTCTTAATTATAACCAAATAATATCTACTTAGGTACGAGTTTCAAAGTTCTTAATACGTTATATTCATGTGACATGTTAGATCCGGTCGTAATGCATGGGCCGGGTTTGCGGTGTTACATAGCACAAAATGCAGAACCCCTAATTCTAGGATGTTACAGTTCTACCCCCTTTAAAGAAATTTCGGCCTCAAAATTTACCTGATCAAAAGAGGTGATGGTATTGTTGTCGCATCACATCCTCTGGCTCCCATGTGGCTTCCTCTGCACCGTGATTCCGCCATAAAACTTTGACCAACGGAACTGACTTTCTTCTCAACACCATAACATCTCGATCTAAGATCTGCACTGGTTCTTCTTCAAAAGACAGATCAGGTCTTACTTCAATTTCCTCCACTGGCACTATGTGAGATGGATCCGAACGATAGTGCCTTAACATAGAAACATGGAATACATCATGTATCCGATTCAACTCTGGAGGTAACACAAGCTGGTAAGCTACTGGTCCCACACGTTTCAACACTCGATAACGCCCGATAAATCTGGGGCTCAACTTGCCTTTCCGTCCAAATCTTAGAACCTTCTTCCAAGGTGAAACTTTTAGAAAAACCTGATCACCCACCGAAAATTCTATTTCTTTACGCTTCAGATCTGCATACGATTTTTGCCTGTCGGAAGCTTCCTTCAACTGAGCCCGAATCAACTTAACCTTTTATTCCATCTCTGAAACCAATTCCGGACCCAACAACTATCGCTCACCCAACTCTGTCCAGTAGGCAGGAGTACGACACTTACGACCATACAACGCCTCGTAGGGTGCCATCTGAATGCTGGATTGGTAGCTATTGTTGTACGCAAACTCTGCCAACGGTAGAAAATCTTCCCAACTACCCCTGAAGTCGATTAAACAGCCTCTCAACATGTCTTCCAGAATAAGTGTTATCATCCCACGAGAAATTGGGATGGTACCTCCAACCTGCATTATAAGTGTTATCATAAAAATTATTTTGAGGTCTAGCATAGTTACCCATATAGTTGACTTGTTCGCTTTCCATGCCATGTCCGTAGGGTGGGTACTAAGGATTCGCCACTCCTCCGCTTGTTTCACACTGCATAACTAGATGTGCCTGCGAGGAACCTTATAAACCATCAAATTTTTTATGTAACATCTCTAAGCGGGTTGATAGCACAGTTCTTGGGTCGAGGTTGTAGATATCGGCACGCTTTTGTTGGCTTTGTCCTCATAACTTGCCACTGGTAGTTATTCAGTGCCATCTCCTCTATAAACTAAAATTTTCCTGACAAAAGCAAATAATAGAAAAATTAGCAAAATAAAAATAAAATTTAATTGAAAAAATAAAATATGGCTAACGTAATAAAAATTGAGCGTTCTTAATATTTTAGTTCCCCGGAAACGGTGCCAAAAACTTGATCGTTGTATTTCAGAGTTTTAAATTTATAATGATCGATCCTGGAACTAACTATAACAACGATTGAGGCAAGTGCACCTATCGAACAGTAGTATAGCTTAGGCAAGACCGGATTGTCGAACCCAAAGGAACTAAAAGTACTAATACTAACTTTCTTTCTATTATCTAGCCTAAAATAAATAAAGTTGTTTATTAATCTAAATTAACTAATTACTAAGCTAAAGACGCAAAGACAAAAAGAATGAATTGGGGAAATACTTGGGAAAAACTCAGTTGATTAAGACGATACCCTTAGGAAGAATCCACCTAGACTTAACTTGTTATCTAACACTGAACCAGACGATTTATTCACTTGACTTGATCCGTAGGACTCCCTAATTTATATTAAACCCTCTTTCGAGGCGAATAACGTCTAACCCTAGGTTGATTAATTGAAATCTCTTTCTAATTAAAACCCTTAGAATAGCAGTAAATCGATCTATGGACTCCCATATTAGGTTTCACCCTAATCCGGCAAAATCTCATCACCCTATCTCTAAGCACGCGATCAACTCCGCTTAATTATGCTAGATCTACTCTTAAGCAGGGACTTTTGCTCCACCACCTAAGCACATTCGACTTGAATTAATATCCGCAAAATATCAACTCAAGAATTAAGCACACATAATCAAGAACAAATCAAGTATTTATCATATAGTTCAGAAAACAATAACAAGATTCATCTAGGTTTCATCCCCTTCGTGTCTCAAGGGTTTAGTTCATAATAATAAAGAAAAACATCTCGAAGAAAAGATAAAACAAAACATAAGAAATCCCTAAAACTCCCTGAAGGAATTGAAGGAGAGATCCTCCGTCTTGAGTAGAATTCTGGCTTCTGGAGATGGATAAACTGGCTATCCCTTGAGAGTTTCCCACAAATCTGACCTTTTCGGCTCGGCTCCTTGGCCTAGCTAACTGCCCTCTTTTAGGTTATACCTAGGGTCTTTATATAGGCTTCTGAAATAGGTTTCTTTGCCCCTAAGTATCCTTTTCTGAGTGAAATTACTCTCCTCCACGGCAGGGGCACGGCCATGGCGCACGCCCGTGTGAATCGTGGCCAGGCCGTGTTGGACTCCGTTAATGAGGTACGTCCGTGTAGATCGACATCAGGCCGTGTTCTAGTATATTTGAGGTGGCACGGTCGTGTGGGCTTTAGTCCAGGCCGTGTCGATTTCTTTTTTGGCCCATTTTGGTCTGTTTTGAGCCCGTTTCTCATTCTTTTTATTCTTGGGTGCTTTCCTGAGTATAAGACATGAAAAGAAAGGATTAAGAGCACCTTTTTACATAAATCAAGGGATAAATCATCCAAAAGTATGCTAAATGTGGGATTAAAATATGTTACTATTTCGGTTTATCAGTATGTCACATGGAAAGATTGTTAGAAATTTTAAAGAAAACTTCGCAATTTTAAAAACTTTTCGTTTTGGTTTTAATCTTGAAAATTAACTTCAGTTTCAAAGGTCTTTCGTCTACAATTCAATAGTCTTTCGTCTACAATTCACAACAGCATCATGCAACGTCAACCAATCCATACCCAGGATTACATCAAACTCATCAAATGGTTAAAGCATCAGATATGCCGGAAAATAGTAACCCCGAATCATCAAAGGACAATTCTTACAAACTTTATCAACTAAAACATATTTGCCTAAAGGGTTCGATACTTCAGTCACAAACTCAGTAGACTCAACAGGCAAACTCATACTAGACACCAAATTCATACAAATATACAAATGAGTCGATCTAAGATCAATCAAAGCAATCACATTAGTGTCATAAAGAGAAAATGTACCCGTGATAACATCGGGTGATGATGCGTCTTCACGAGCGTGAATAGTGTAAGCTCTAGCAGGTGCTCTTGCCTCAGATCTCATAGCCGAATCTTTTGTCGTGCCTCTACTACTGGTCACATTTCCCACATTTCTCGATGGCCTTCCTTTAGTGGTTGTGTTACTCGGTCTTGCATTCTGAAATTTGTCTTTCTCATCTAATTCGGGACAATCTCGAATGAAATGATCTTGCGAGCCACATCTGAAACAAGCCCGGTCATCCATTCTACATTCACCAGGATGTCGTCTTTCGCATCATTTGTAACACCCCAAATCTGGCCTAAATGTTACGTCCGAATCTGGTATGTCACATGGAAATATTGTTAGAAATTTTAAAGAAAACTTCACAATTTTAAAAACTTTTCATTTTGGTTTTAATCTTGAAAATTAACTTCAGTTTCAAGGGTTTCTTACCAACTTTTATTAAAATAAAATCAAAATAGTGGAAAACAGATTTTGTGATACGAAAGCTGACATTTAAAAAAATTGTGTATAGTTTTAAGGAAATTCTGAGTTTATTTATTTGTTTGCTTATTACCCGTGTGTCATTATTGGAAGAACTGTTTGTTTGCATTTTGTTTTGTAAACTCCAAATTTATCGTTTCACATAATATAAATTACCGAAATAAGTTGAAAACCAAATTATAAAATACCGGAGGCCTTATTACATAACAAATTCCAAAATTAAAAGTATGTTTAAAATAAAGGAAAATGGAGTTTACGAAAGAAGTATTGCATGGCCACCACAGAGTCCTCCTCGGCTCGAAATCCTCGAACTAGGAATTACCTGCAAAATTAAGCGGAGGGGTGAGTCACCAAGACTCGGTGTGTAAATCCCTCACGAACATAATGGGGGCCTAAGCCGGTGGATGCACATTCACAACATGGCATAGTAAAAGATGTATACAATGCAGCCCAGCCCAACCTAGTATTCCATCCTCTACATCACCTGAACTAGCCAAAACACCTATGGCACCAAGCCACTGTGGTACCAAACCACTGTGGTACCAAACCACTGTGACAGAGTCACTGATAAAGATATGTGGGGCCAACCCACTATGGTACCAAACCACTGTGACAGTCACTGATGAATATATGTGGTGCCAAACCACTGTGGTACCAAACCACTGTGACAGTCACTGATAAATATATGTGATGCCAAACCACTGTGACAGAGTCACTAAATTACACTTCCCCTTTCAATATCATATCCCAAAGCCCATGCAACATATTATCATAATATGATGAATGCAATCATACTCCCAATGTACAACAGATAATCAAATCATGCACATATTTAGGCCATGTTATTCAAAAGATAGAATCATAAAGGTACTTACCCGATGTCTTCAACCTTACCCACAAGGGTATCTCAACTGTCGATACAGTCGTTTCGACTTTCAGCCAACACAATTATTAATGCACAATAATAAAAGAAGGTGTAAGCATTACACACCTAATTACGCGAAGAACTAAACACACTAGATCGTCGACACTCTTACTAACGGGAATAACAGCGATTTGCCTATCCGAAAAAGATGTCGGCTCTCTACCACAACCCGGCGAAAAGTCTCAAACCACTGACACAACATGTCGTTTGAACTTAGGAGCAGAGACTACGAGTCCACTCCCCTCCTTAGATTGGCTAGGACTTGCATCCATGAAGAGACTTGATCAGTACTCAGAGAGAAACGTTGGTTGTCTAATAAGGGAATTTGGTTAAGGCAGATCACAACGAAAAGGAAGAATAGCCAAGAATCCGAAAAGATGACTCCTTACCTTAAAGATCAATGCAGATTAGTTCTATCCTCTTGACTGGATTCCCCTGATTCGGCACTAGCAGGTTCTTGATCAATCGAGAATCGAACCCTTACACAAAGATAAACAACACCACGCAAGATCGAGGTAATGAGTGCCCGGCTAATACAACACTATTCAGCCACAACTAAAAGAAGAGCAAAGAAAGTGTTACCTACTCTTTGAAAGACCCAAGTAGGAGATTTGGGCCTTACTGCTTAAGAACCCGAATGAATGGTAAGATTCGGCAATCAACAGAACTTAAACCTTCAGACTTCAACACCTTCAGCTAATAGGGTTCACCGGGTAAACGTTCCATAATGAGAGAAGAAAAGGAGGGATTAGCCGAAATCTAACATTAAAAGAGATAGCCACTTCGGCTAAGAGCAACCCAAGACCAAAAAGAGAAATAAAAAGATGAACAGAATTGCCCTTACCTTGCGTTAACTAATGAGTTGAAGGAGAAAAGAGATTCGGCCACCCCACTTCACAACTACGGGAGGAGAACAAAATGAGAAGGAGTGAAAAGTGATGGAGTTTCGGTTATCAACCAATGGAGAAGAAACAAATTCCAACAAGAATAAGAGAAGGTTCCGTCAATGGGAGAAGGGTAGAATGATAATGAGGGAGAAAAGAGGTTTCAGTTATGGTGAGAAAACCGAGAGGGAAGATACGAGAAATTCGACTATGGTAAAGAGTGTAGAAGAGAAAGAGAGATGAAATGAAAAGAGAAATGATATGAGTGAGGAGAGGTTCGGTTATGGTGAAGTAAACAAGTTGTGGAAAATGAACAAGGGAGATTCGGCTTTTGGTGTTTGTCCACAACCAAGAAGAGAAAAGAAAAACGTTTACGGTGAGAAGAAGAAATGAAGAATAAGCCACCCAAATGACTACGATTTCGGCAATTAGTGAGACAACTAAAAGTGAAAAACGATTGATCAAAAAAAAAGAATGCTCTTCAAACGCACAAAAGCTAAGAAAATACTTCCACAATTTCGGCACACACTCACACAAAAGACCCCCTTTCATGACCGAAATTCTCCCCTCAAAGACCCCCATATTCGACCAACACCTCCACCACACACCAAATCCCTTGTTTTGCTCCTCCAAATACCCCCCATCACTCTTTCAAATTGGTTTGACCAATTCAATTCCTCAATCACCTCTCATCCATCCATTTCAAATGATTTGACTCATTCAAACTCCTCCTAGAAGAGTCCCAGCCGAATGCCACCTCCTCTTCTCATTGAGCACAAAAAAATAAGGCTCCACAATGCAACAAATGGGATTCGAACTCCTCCTCCTCTGCTCCAACAAGTGACACCACACCACCTTGCCACTAACTCCCTTGTGACATCAAATTACAACCAATCATACCTAAGGCCTGCATCCACTAGCTCTCCCCCTAAAGTGCCCTAAAGAGAAAATTTTACCAAAGCTCCGGCTCAAACCCGAGCCTTCCCAAGACCCCCAAACACACCAAATTAGCAAGCATAACTAGCCAAACGCATGAAATAGCACAAAATGCAGAACCCCTAATTCTAGGATGTTACATCATTGACATTCAGGTCTATAGTTTCTCACCCTTCCAACACTCGATACTGATGTAACTTGAGCTTTAGGACTTGAGTATTATTTTCCATGATCTGTAACAGCCCGATTTAGGGCCTAGTCAGAATAGTGGTTGCAAGACCACAAATCCGAAGTAGAGACATGTGTTTTATGACTTTTGTGTGGTCTATGACATGTTTGCATGCTTATGTGAAAATTTCATGAAGAAATTTTATTATTTAGTGATTAATTTATTCATTAGGACTACATTGCAAAGATTGAATAATATGAGATTCCAGAAGATTCAAGTATGAGATAGCATTAGAAAATTTATTAGAGGTCCTTATTTAGTAATTAGACCATTATATCTTATGATGGACAAAAATAGACATGGGAAGGAAAAATCTCAAGAAAGGGGCCTTAAGGGCATTTTGGTCATATGGTTAATAAGTTAATAAAAAGGGAAAAAGAAGTCAAAAATGGTGTCCATCTTCTCCATGCTTGGCCGAAATTCTCAAGGACACCATAGCTAGGGTTTCTTCAACTTTCAAGCTTGATTGTAAGTACCTCCTAGCACTATTTTTTATGTTCTTCGTATTTTTGAGATCCTTGTAACCCGATTTAGCTATTTCTAGCTATATTTTAAGCTAGGGTTTATGTTCAAAAATTTACCCATGTATGATATGCATGTATTTTGGTGTTTAATGGAGGAATATGAAAGTTTGATGTATGATAAACATCTTTTTCTAAGTGATTTTCATGGAAAATTCATAAAAAGGACCTAGTTGTACAAAGTGATAAAATATGTAGTAAAAATCAGTTTTGAAGGAAAGTGTGAGCTGTTATAAGCTCAATAAATGCTCAGCTAGGCTTGGGCAACAAAGGAAATGAGTACATTTCATGATACGAGCCTAGGGACCATTTTGTAAATATGTAAAAGTTGAGGGGCAAAATAGTAATTTTGCCAAAGTATGATTCATGGGTTATTTTAGTCAAAGTGATCATTAAATATGTGAAATTGTTATTATAGATCAAGAAACACGAAGTTCGGACCGAAATTGAGGAAAGAATAAGGTGGTGGACTAAATTGAACAATTATACCTATTTTGGCACCGAGGTAAGTTTGTGTGTAATAAACCGACATAATGTTATTAAGCTTTTAAATGCTTGATATCATGAGAAATGTATAATATTTTTATGAAATTAGTTAATGAAGTCCCAATAAAAGTATGATGAAATTTTATTAAGTTGAAGTCCCTCTTGAACCTTAAGAATGGAAAGGATACCACTGTCACGACATGAGATTAAGGAGGTCCCGTATAAGACCATGTCTGGGACATGGCATCGGCACCGAAAGGAGATCTCGTATAAGACCATATCTTGGATATGGCATCGACATCGAGTAGTAATCCTGTGTAAGACCACGTCTGGGACCTGGCTTTGGTATGAAATCGTGTAAGACCATGTCTGGGACATGGCATCGATATGCGATCTCGTATAAGAATATATCTGGGATATGGCATCGACATCGATAAGAGATCACGTATAAGACCATATATGGGATATGGCACCGGCATCAATGTGTGATCCCATGATCTGGGGTATGGCATTGGCATCTTATTATGTGTATGACGAGTTCGAGTATCCTTCAATATTCCAAATGGTTCAACAGGGTAAAGAGCTAAGTTTATGTTCAAGATGGTAAGAGTACTAAAGTTATGTGATGAGGTGACACGGGTACATATGAGTAATGTACGAGAAATGAGTCTGATATGTGATATGAGATTGGTAAGAGTAAGCAGAAGTAAGTTATGTCAATGTGCTTGAGAATTAGTGTTATTACTCAATGTAATGTATGGATGTTATCATAAGCCTTTATGTTGCTATTTATTTCATGCAAACTTACTAAGCTTTATGCTTACCCCTCTCTTTTCCCTTTTCCTTGTAGAATCGCCAAGCTAGCTCGGGGATTGTATGTCGTCAGAGTTCGTGTAACACCCCAAACCCGGCCCACAAGCCCTGACCGGATCTGGTATGTCACTGCGGAAAAACGTTTGAAAATATTTTTGGCTTAAAGTTGAAATAGTAAATTTATTGTTTTTAGAAATAAACTTAAGTTGTTACCAAATTCCCGGATTAAAACTTTAGCATATTTATAAATATTTTAGGAAATAAAGTCATTTGTAACTAATAATTAAATTGTCAATCCATAATAAACATAATAATAAAATTACTTGGTAAAGATACTTAAAACTTTTAGGGCCTTATTACAACTCAATTAAATAAAATAAGAATAAAATATAAAAAAAATAATCCAAGGTTTATGTAAACTAAGTTTTTCATTGCATGGCCACCTCGAGTCCATCCGGCTCCTCATCCGCGATCTACGAGTCACCTGAAAAGATAAGGGAGAAGGTGAGTCACCAAGACTCAATGTGTAACCCTTCCCCCGGTTAATGCAACAGCTTACACAAATCATAACTAAGTATGGCATGCACCCAACCTAGCCATCCATCACTCCTTTTTGTCTACCCCGTGTGGTACCAAACCACTGGTGGTGCCAAACCACTGGTGACCCAAAGTCACGATATCCATCAATATTGTGGTGCCAAACCACTGGTGACCCGAAGTCACGAATAATAGTTTGTGGGGCCAACCCACGTGTGATACCAAATCACTGGCGACAATCCCGTAATATCAACCGTGGGGCCAACCCACTGTGGTGCTAAGCCACTGGGACGAGTCGCTATGAGGTGCCAAACCTCTGGTGACTTAAAGTCACGAAATGTGGTACCAAACCACTGGTGTCCATAGACACGGATATTACTTCCCCCTCCACTCATATCACCCACAATAATACAATGTTCATATAAAAGAAATCATTCCAATCATACTTAAATAACAATGTAACAGACCAATTTTGACCCAAATCGGAACGGTGGTTTCGGGACCACGAATCCGAGCCTGAGAAATATTTTAATATTATATTTTGTGTTTATTATATGTGATTTAGTGAGTGTGAAAGTTTCGTTAGAAAAAATTTAGTCGTTTAAGTGCTCAATTTGATAAAAAGGATTTAATCGAGAAAAGTGCAAAAGTTGCATGCTAAAGTGAGGAGTACTAAATTGATTGTGGCTTTTAAGTGGGTGTACCAAAGGGCAATTAGCCCATTAACCATATTAAGGGACGGCAATGGGCCTTTATAAGTCCAAATTATATGTTAATTTAGTTTATTATATAGTTATATTAATGTGTTAAAATAATGTTAATAATATGTGTTTGTTTTATCATTAAATAATAAAAACAAGTGGGGAGAAAGAGAACATACCTTGTTCTCTTCTTCTTGGCCGAATGTAGAAAGTAGAAACTCCATTGTTGAAGCTTGATTTTCGGCAAGATAAGGAGCTTGATTGAGGTATGGTCGGTTTTTGGTTTTGATAATTTTTACGTTTTTGAGATCGTTGCTTAGTATATTATCCGACCCATGTCTAAATTTTTGAAAATACCATGTATATAAGATTCGGCCATTAACATGTTTAGATAGTTTTGATGTTTAATGGTTCTAGATTAAAGGTATGTTAAGGATTTACAAGTTTTGTATTGAAGTTTTTGGTGATTTTGAGTATATAGGGCTAAATTGAAAAGAATAAATTTGTGAAAAATTAAAATGTTAAATAGATGAAATGCATGGACACCCATGGTTATGGGAAGATTCGGCCTAGCCATGGTGTTAGAAAATTTTGCATATTTTGAGTTTTGTGTAAATTGGACCAATTTGTAAAAATGGGAAACATTAGGGGCAAAATAGTAAATTGCCCATTTGTGTGTTTTGGGACTAAATTGAGATGAAATGCGATTAAATGAGCTAAATTCTAATGTGTTTTAGATCAAGAGCAAAGAAAAAGCGGAATTAGACAGGGGAAGACGAAGGTTCTCGAATAGCCGATTCGCACGGACTATCGACAACCGAGGTAAGTCCTTTAGCTAAAATATGTCAATAAATTAATTATGAACTTAGTGAATGATGAATTGTGGAAATTTAGAGTATAAATTCATGATATAGCCGAATGTGAATGTATAGTATTGAAGTGAATTTATTTTGGTTAATGCAAGGTGTATAAGTAAGTTCTTGAGCTACCTTATGTTTAAAGGTTAATTACAAATCTAATGAATGATAGAATTTGTATAAGTTTGGTGTAAAACCATGAGTTGGCCGAATGTGATGATGATGGATTGGATTGATTTCAAATATATTTTATGCAATGTGAATAAATGCATATGGTTCGATATGTGATAGTGAAATGTGAAAAGCATGTAAAATTATTCTGACATTCGGGCTTCGAGCCTAGCAGGCCTCGTGCCGGTGACAAAATCGGGCTTCGAGCCTAGCAGGCCTTGTGCCGGTGACAAAATCGGGCTTTATGCCTAGCAGGCCTTGTGCCGGTGTTACTTTTCAGGCTTTTATGCCTAGCAGGCCTTGTGCCGGTGTTATTTATCGGGCTTTACGCCTAGCGGGCTTGTGCGTGTGTTACTTTTCAGGATTTTACGCCTAGCGGGCTTGATGCCGTGATGTAATTTATAAAGAGAAATTGAATCTTTGGTCAAGACAACTTAAAGCTAATTTATTGAGTATACGGTTCAGGTAAGCATGTAAGGTATGCTATGCTTAATATTACTTGGGTCAAATTAATATTATGAGAATTGTGTTATATGTGTTCGAAGTTAATATTGATGGATGTAATATAATGGAATTCGAGCTTAGAATGTGCTATTATGGAACAATTGGTTTTCAAGTTTAAATGTTAAGAAAGGAGATTTTCATGTGATATGCTTATATGAACTACAAAGAAATGTAGGTTGAAGGAAATGATTCCTAATTTACTTGGGTTAATGAATTACTAGTATCTGGTTTTGTATAAATAATTTACTTAATTGCCTATGTGAAATGCCATAAGTTGAATGCTTTCATTTCAGTAAATAATTAAATGTTTTATTATCATGAGTTAGGACTTACTAAGCTAGTAAGCTTAATTATGTGAAATGTTCTCCTTTGTTTTATAGATTTTGGTCACGTCGCGGGCTCGTAAAGGATCTTCAAGAAGTCAACCACACTATCGCCTTCCTTTGGTATTTTGAATTTTGGTTCACGAATTAGAAGGCATGTATAGGCTAGATGAAGTTTTAGAAACATATGATGTTTGACCTTGTATATAATAGCCATGCGAATATGGCTAAATTTTTAGTTAAATGCGCTGTTGTTGTGTCTTGATGTGTACGTTGGTTCATGATGGCAATGTTTATGCATTCTTAATCAAAGTTTAATCGTTTTTGTTAAGGAAATGTTTGTATACGAAATGAATCCTTGAATTAGGGATGTAGGTAGGTTTGGTTAGAAGCTAGTCTTTCATAAAATGCAACAAAACAGCTTGTAGTAGCAGCAGTGATGTGAGTTAGAAAAATCACCAAAAATAGGGTATATTGAATTAGAAGGTGAATGAGATATGAAATTAAACCTCATTGTGTCTATTTTTACATGAAAGAAACAGGGTAGGCAAAAGATTTATGTATTATGAGATATTTAAGTTCCAGTGAGACCTGCCCTGAACGAATTCGGGAGTCACTGTTCTGTTTTATAAAAATTGTCAAAAATTGTACAAAAATAATTAAGAAGCATGGTATATATGTGTAGAACCCTTAATGAGTCTATTTTTCATTGGTATAAACAAGAACATTATAGTAAATTTTTGTAATTAGATAACTGTATTTTTGTAGAGACAGGTCAGAATTGTCAAGCAGTGTATAAGGGTAATTTTGATGAATAAACTGTACTAATTGGCCACATGAAAAATTCTGGAAAAATTATGGTGAAAATTTATGTGAGTCTAGTTTCAAGGAAAATTTACGGATCTAAATTTCAAGTTTTGAAACTCGATTTATGGTCGATTTAGTCAGCATGACGCAGTTGGACAGCTTTAAAATCTTACACCCCGAGTTAATAGTCAAGTCTAGTAATGCCACGTACTCGATTCCGGCAAGGGTTTCGGGTAAGGGGTGTTACATTTGATTGGTATCAGAGCTTACGGTTTAGCCGATTCTAGGACTACCGTATGCGCGTGTGAGTCTAGCTATACATGCCTTTAATATATATATTGATAGTGTGGTGACTTACGACGGCTGAACTTTGTTTTATATAGTAAATGGACACCGATCCCGAAAGAGCCGTGGCGATGAAGTAGAGAGTGTAGCGCCTGACCGTGCACACGGATCAGCGCCGGTCGACTCTCGACCTGTTTCGGGTAGCCACGAAGGAGAAACTAAACAAGCCTTTTATCGGATGATGAATGAGTGGTTTGCCCAATTTATTCAGAATAACCCGAATGTACATCAACCTCCACCACCGAATAATTCAACTCCGATTCCTTCAGCACCCCCGATGATAGATCCGATGAGATCTAGTAGGCCCCCAGTTGATAAAATTCGAAAATTTGGGGCCGAAGAATTTAAAGCCAATGATGATGACGACGCAGAGAGAGCCGAAATGTGGCTTGATAACACTATTCGGGTACTTGATGAGCTATCTTGTACTCCGGATGAATGCCTGAAGTGCGCTATATCTTTACTGCGGGACACTGCATATCACTGGTGGAACACACTAGTATCAGTGGTTCTGAAAGAAAAAGTGACATGGGATTTCTTCCAAACTGAATTTCGCAAGAAGTATATTAGCCAAAGATTCATTGATCAAAAACGAAAGGAGTTCCTCGAGATGAAACAGGGCGAATGACCGTAATATCGGAATATGAAAGAAAATTTGTCGGGCTCACCGATATGCTAGAGAGTGTGTTTCTCTTTGAAGCAATTATGTGTAAAAGATTTGAAGACGGCCTAAATGAAGATATAAAGATGTTTGTTGGCATTCTTGAAATTCAAGAGTTTGTAACTTTAGTTGAGAGAGCTTGCAAAGTCAAGAGCTCGGGAAAGAGAAAAGAAAGGTGAGACGAAGCTAGAGACATCCAAAAGGTCTTGGGTAAAGTCTTTCATTCCACGACCAAGAAGCCCGAGAGATGACTACAAATAAATGAGAAAAGCTACTACAGATCCACCTAGGCGGGATCGACCCCTATGAGCTCCCCCGAGCTACCTCGATAGCTTGATGTTGGTAACGTTCCACAAAATAGAGTTGAATGCAAGCACTTGTGGGAAATGGCACTCGAGGAGTTGTAGATTTCATGATCGGTCTTGCTATAAATGTGGATCATCGGATCATTTTATTAGAGAGTGTCCGGTTAGGCGAAAGGAATATAGTTCGAACACTAAGCCGAGCAACGTGTCAATGCGAGGTAGACCACCCGGACATTCAGAAATGTAGGTGGTAGTCGAAAGGAACGAAGAACACTACGGATCGATCGAGAGGCTAGAGCTCCGGCTAGAGCATATCTTTGCCACGAGCTAGAGAGGATGCTTCCTCCCGACGTCATTACCGGTATTTTCACTCTTTATGATACTACTGTAATTGCACTAATCGATCCCGGTTCGACTCATTCTTATATGTGTGAAACTTTAAAATTTAGCAAGACTACGCTAGTTGAGTCTCACCGAGTTTGTGATTCGTGTGTCCAACCCTTTGGGTAGATGTGTGCTTGTTAATAAAGTGTGTAGAGGTTGCCCGTTGACGATTCGAGATTATTGCTTCCCGGTGATTTAATGTTGTTGCCCTTTGATGAATTTGATATAATCTTGGGTATGGATTGGTTAACCGCACGAGGCGATGAATGGATTGTAAAAGAAAGCTTATCGATTTGAAATGTCGAAACGGTGAGACCATCAAATTAAATCTGTGACATAAATGGGTTGCCTACAACAATATCTTCAATGTTAGCCCAAAAGTATGTGAGAAAAGGGTGTGAAGCTTATTTGGCCTATGTCTTGGATAATAAAATGTCCGAGAAACAAATTGAATCAGTATCGGTTGTATGTGAATACCCGATGTGTTTCTGAAGAACTACCGGTTTACCCCGGTCACGAGATTGAGTTCGGCATTGAGTTAGTGTCGGAGTGCGACTCCGATTTCGATAACCGTGCAGAATGGCGCCTCTTTTGAATTAAAAGAGTTGAAAGCACGACGTTGCAAGAGTTGTGAGATAGAGGCTTCGCACGCATCGAGTTTCTCTCCTTGGGGTGCACCGGTTTTATTTGTGAAAAAGAAAGATGGAACTATGCGAATGTGCATCGACTACCGACAACTAAATAAGGTAACCATAAAGAATAAGTACCCGTTACCTCGGATTGATGATTTATTTGATCAATTGAAGGGGGCTTCAGTGTTTTCGAAAATAGATTTGAGATCGGGCTATTATCGATTCTGAGTCGAGATTCGGATGTTCCAAAGATCGCATTCGAGCGAGTACGGACACTATGAGTTTTTGGTTATGCCTTTTGGACTTACTAATGCACCTGCTGTTTTTATGGATCTAATGAACCGGGTCTTCCGACAGTTTTTGGATCGGTTTGTAGTAGTGTTTATTGATGATATACTGATCTACTCCAAAAATGAAACGGAACATGCTGAGCATTTGAGATTAGTACTACAAACTTTGAGGGATCAACGATTGTATGCAAAGTTTAGTAAGTGCGAGTTCGGATGAATGAAGTTAATTTCTTGGGTCATGTTGTTTGATTATGCAGTATTCGGGTGGATCCAAACAAGATAGCAGCTATACTCGATTGGAAACCACCAAAGAATGTTTCGAGATCCGAAGTTTCCTAGGCCTTGCGGGATATTATAGACGATTTGTAAAAGGTTTTTCCGTAATAGCTACACCTTTGTGAGACTACTACGAAAGATGTCAAATTTGAGTGGTCGAGAAAAGTGTCGAGAAAAGTTTGAACAGGTTGAAAGCCCTTTTGACCAAGCCCCAGTGTTAACTCATTTAAATCGGGTAAAAATTCACTATTTTTAGTGATGCTTCCTTGAATGGGTTGGGTTGTGTTTTAATGCAAGAAGGCAAGGTGATAGCCGACGCTTGAGACAATTGAAGCCGCATGAGAAAAATTATCCAACTCACGATCCGGGTTAGCGACCATTGTGTTCGCATTAAAAATTTGGCGTCACTACTTATTTGGTGAAAAATGTCATATTTATTCGGATCACAAAAGTTTGAAGTATTTGATGACTCGAAAAGACTTAAACTTGAGACAACGCAGATGGTTAGAATCTAATTTGAAAGACTATGAATTAGTGATTGACTACCATCCGGGAAAGCTAATGTAGTTGCGGATGCATTAAGTCGAAAATCATTATTTGCTCTTCGTGCATTGAGCATACGGGGGCTATGTCGATGATGGTTCAATCATAGCCGAGTTACAAGCAAGACCGATGTTTATTCAACGATTTGTGATGCACGAGAAAGTTGACAAAAATTTGATTGCTATCCGGATTCGATGTGAAAGCGATGCGGAATCGATTTTCGATTGATGCAAATGATTGTTTAAATTATAAAAGTCGATTGTGTGTTCCTAAGAACTCAGTTTATCTGAGATGATTACGAGTGAGGCCCATAATGGTCGAATGTCGATACACCCGGTAGCACAAAAATGTATAACGATTTGAAGCGGTTTTATTGGTGGCACGGCATGAAACGGGACATATCTGAGTTTGTTTCCAAGTGCTTAATCATCAACAAGTGAAAGTGAGCATCGTGTGCCGTCCGGATTACTTCAACCAATCATGATACCCGAATGGAAATGGGATAGAATTAAAATGGATTTTGTATCCGGTCTCCCTATGACACCGAGTAAGAAAGATGCCGTATGGGTTATTGTTGATAGACCGACTAAATCAGCCCATTTTGTGTGCGATGCGTCCGACTATTCACTTGATAAGCTTGCCGAATTGTATGTGTCACGATTGTAAGGTTGCACGGTGTCACGAGTTCCATTGTTTCGGATAGGGACCCAAGATTCACATCGCGGTTCGGAAGAAATTGCAAGATGCTCTAGGTACTAAACTTCATTTTAGTACTGACCTTCCATCCGCAAAAAGCGGATGGTCGATCGAGCGAACTATTTTGATACTTGAGGACATGTTGAGGTGTTGCGTTCTCGAGTTTGAAGGTGCGTGGGAACGATACCTACCTTTGATTGAATTTGCTTACAATAACAGCTTTCAATCTAGCATTAAAATGGCGCCTTATGAAGCCTTATATGGTCGAAAATGTCGCACACCGTTGTATTGGACTGAGCTCAGCGAGAATAAGATACACGGGGTTGATTGGATTAAAGAAACAGAACAGAAAGTGGTTGTAACAACCCAAACCCGGCCCAAACACTACGACCGAATCTGATTTGTTACCGAGTAAAACCTTGTGAACACCCTTTCAAAAAAACATTTAACTTCCATTGAAAACTCTTTTTTCCGGTTGTCTTGTTAAGCTACCCTTAGGTCTAATTTGGAATTTTAATTAAGTCCAATTGTTATACCAGTTTCAAGTGTACCCGATGGCACGTTTAAACTTCCTCGTGTTTACCAAAAAAAAAACATGTGATTTAATTTAATTCAATGATATAGTTTAAGTAAATATCCAACATAAAAAAAATAAAACGCAACTATAGTTTATGGAGGCCTTATTACAACCCAAAATAAAATTAATCAAATTTAAAGTTCTGTAAAGTAAAGTCCTTTGCATGGCCGCCTCGAGTCCCACCGGCTCCTCAACCGCCATCTACGAGTCACCTGAAAAATGTTAAAGGAGAAGGTAAGTCACCAAGACTCAGTATGTAACCCTTCCCCGGTTAATACAACATTTCATACACAACATATAACAGGTTAATTAAGCAAAGTATCATGTACCCAACCTAGCCAACCAAACACCTTTGTCTACCCCGTGGTACCAAACCACTTTGGTGACCGTAGTCACGATGTGTTACCAAAACACTGGTGGTGCCAAACCACTGGTGACATATAGTCACAATGTGCTACCAAAGCACCGGTGTCCGTGAGACACAAATCGGGTGATGGGGCCAACCCATCGTGTGATACCAAATCAGCGCGACGATCCCATATCTCAAGTGGGGCCAACCCACGGTGGTGTTAACCACGGGGACAAGTCGCTATGAGGTACCAAACCTCTGGAGGTACCAAACCTCTGGTGACGTATAGTCACGGTGTGCTACCAAAGCACTGGTGCTCGTCAGCACGATATCACTGCTCCCTCCTCTCATCAACCCATGTCAAGCAATCAACAGAACATACATATATCACATGTATCAAATAATCCATGCTTCCCAAAAGCATTATCATCAATCTCATACAAATAGAGACTTACACGGTATCCTCGCTTGTACCATTAAGGCACTAAAGCCGTATCTACATAAAGCAGATTTACACATAACATACACTTAATACACTTATTAGCTATTATACGTGTGTATGTACACACCTGATATCGATGGTAGTCCTAAATCCCGAAAGAAAGCGTTGGTCACCACAGATCCACTTGCCCTATATTCGGCCAAATCTGTGGATTAGTCTTATGGCCTATTCGGCCTAATTAACTTATTGGGGAGGGGTTCCTTGTGAACCCGAGATCTTACCTTAAAACCCTTTATTACTATTCACCGTACTTTGATACTCGAATCTGCTGTACCCAAAACAATCGGTCACAAGCAATGTTAGTAGCCTTCGGCTTTAATCACTTAAAGAATAAACCATTACCATAGATTCCTTACCCTTACTTACCCAAGCCGAATGCTAGAGGTTGGAACTCGGGTTGACCGCTTCACCAACCCGGAGTACCTAAGAGAGACCGTTTACAAAACGCGTTTTAGAAGCCTTACTTACCATTGCCGAAATCGGCACTTATCCTCCCTTAATAGGAATCGGCAAGAATAGGAAGGAGGATCTATGGGGTTTCGGCACACTTACCTTTACAACCGATTTGAATAACAGAGAAATCCCGAAGTATCTATGTCAACAGATCTTGTTCGGCCAAAGTGTGTTAAAAAGAGGAAAGGAGATCGACACCTTCAAGGGAGTGTATTCGGCCAAAGGGAGAAAGAAAGTAATAGGAAAGAAAAGTGCTAGGGGTTTCGGCTTGAAGGGGTTTGAAGGAATGAAGAAAATACGAGAAGAATCGAGGAGGGTTTAGGGATTTCGGCACTTCAAAGAAGAATGACAAAAGAGAAGCAAGGGAGGTTAACTGATGCTTTTATAGGCATTCGGCCCCCCCCTTTCAAGCTTGCCGTCCAACCTTGGCAACAAGGAGTCCAACTCCTAGCCAACTCCTCTTTACCAAGGAGCCCCACTTTCGGCCATCACCTATTTTTGCTCCAAGCCACCCATTTAATTTAATTCAAATAATTTTGAATTAATCACCTAGTAATCCCCTTTAAAATAAAAAAATCCTTGATGCAATTATCATATCTCTTATATTATCAAAAAGGTTTAAGCAAATTAAAACTAATTAAAATGCTTAAATTATCCCTTGATAATTACACCTAAAAAAAAGAGTTTGAAGGGAGAAAAACTCTCCTTGTGCCGTCCAAATAAGAACAAAAACAAAAGGGGATTTCCGTGACTCGAACACAAGCTCTCCCTTGCTCCTTGGTGGCGTCACATGTAGCTCTTAAGTGGGCTTCTTTTTGCCACTTTACCAAGGGCTTTTTAGTGTTAAATTACCCACACTTATTCTTATAACACCACTTACCAAGGCTCCTTCTTTTTAAAAGTTAAAAACTCAAATTTCCTACCAAATCGAACCAACACAAAGCCTTAAATTGACCATTATTATTCCATAAATAATGACTCAGCAGTTCATACATAAGAAAAATTATCAAATTCCAAATAACCCCACTTTTGGGATGTTACGCATTCTACCCCTTAAAATAAATTTCGTCCTCGAAATTCCTTGATCAAAAGAGATGGGGTATTGCTGCCGATCACCTCCTCGGGCTCCCACGTAGCTTCTTCCACTCGTGGTTCCGCCATAACACTTTTACTAAAGGCACGCCTTCCTTCGTAGAACTTTCACATCTCGATCTATAATCTGAACCGGTTCTTCCTCAAAAGATAAATCCGAGCTCACCTCGATTTACGCTCATCGGCACAACGTCACGAAGGATCTGACCGATACTGCCTCAAAGATTGATACATGGAATACGTCATGAATCGACTCGATTACATCGGCAACTCTAGCCGATAAGCCACCGGTCCTATTCGCTTCACAACGATATATGGCCCAATGAACCTTGGGCTTAACTTCCCTTTCCGTCCAAATCTCAACACCTTTTTCCAAGGCGACACTTTCGGAAAGACTTTGTCTCCCACAAAGATACTCCACTTCCTTGCGTTTGAGATCGGCATAAGACTTACGCCTATCCGATGCTTCCTTGAGTCGAGACCGAATCACCTTGACTTTGTCTTCCGTCTCGGTTACCAACTCTGGACCCGAACTTGTCTTTCTCCCACTCAGTCCAACACGTAGGAGTACGACACTTTCGTCCATATAGGGCCTCGTATGGAGCCATTTGAATACTCGCTTGATAACTATTGTTATAAGCGAATTCCGCTAGTGGTAGGTACTCCTCCCAACTACCACTAAAATCCAAGACACAGCCTCTTAACATGTCTTCTAAAATCTGTATCACCCTTTCCGACTGTCCGTCAGACTGTGGATGGAAAGCCGTACTGAAATCTAACCGTGTACCCAAAGCTTGATGCAACGCTTTCCAAAACCTCGACGTGAACCTCGGATCCCTATCCGAGATAATCGACATTGGCACACCATGCAATCTTACTATTTCACCCACATACAGCTTTGCTAGCTTCTGGAGAGAGTAATCCATTCTCACCGGCATGAAGTGAGCTGATTTGGTTAGGCGATCCACAACTACCCAGACTGCATCCTTCTTGGTGGGCGTAAGGGGTAGCCCACTAACAAAATCCATGGTGATCCTCTCCCATTTCCATTGAGGGATCTTTATCGGTTGAAGTAGTCCCGATGGTGACTGATGTTCACCTTAACTCACGACACGTCGGACACTTCCTACGAACTCCGTTATCTCACGCTTCAACCTGTGCCACCAAAATCAAGCTTCCGCAAATCTCCATACATCTTGCTTCCCCCAGGATGCATAGCGTATGGGCTGCTATGTGCATCTTGGAGAATTCTCTGCCTTAATTCTGGATCTTTTGGCATACATACTCGTCCTTGGAAACAAAGCACTCCATCACTAGACAGACTGTACCCTTCCAACCCACCGTTTTGAACTTGTACCCTCTTAGAGCTCAAGCCTTCATCCACTAACTGCTTTTCTTTAATCTCCTCAATCCAAGTTGGCTTTACTTGAAGTTCTGCCAAAAGACTTCCATCATCATACAGACTTAACCGAGCGAACATTGCTCTTAAGTCCGTTACCGCCTTCCGGCTCAATGCGTCCGCTACCACATTAGCCTTTCCCGGATGGTACTCGATTGAACAATCATAGTCCTTTAGTAGTTCAATCCACCGACGCCGTCTCTCGATTCGGATCCTTCGAGTCGAGAGATACCTCAAGCTTTTGTGATCTGTGTGTAGACCATCGACTTCTCTCCATACAAGTAATGTCTCCATATCTTGATTGCAAAGACAACCGCCGCTAACTCCAAGTCGTGTGCGTAGGTAGTTAACCTCATGCGATCTTAATCGACGGGATGCATAGGCTACTACCTTCCCATCCTGCATCAACACACATCCCAAACCGGTGTGAGATGCATCACAATAAACTGTGAATAACTTTCCTGCTTCAGGCTGTACCAAAACCGGAGCTTCCGTCAAAATCTTCCTTAGCTTATCAAAGCTTTCTTGCTGCTTTTCCGTCCATACAAACGGGACACCTTTCCTTAGCGACTTAGTCGTGTGTTGCTATTAGAGAGAATCCTTCCACGAATCTCCGATAGTATCCTCGCCAAACCCGAGAAACTTCGTATTTCAGCCACCGTCCTAGGTGGTTTCCACTCCAATACTGCCTCAATCTTACGAGGGTCTACTCTAATTCCTTCAGCTGATACTACATGCCCTAAGAAAGCCACCTCCTTCAGCCAAAATTCGCACTTACTGAATTTGGCATATAACTGCTTCTCCCTCAATATTTGCAGAACTATCCGTAAATGCTTGTCATGCTCCTCTTACGTCCTTGAATAAACCAATATGTCGTCTATGAACACCACGACAAAATCGGTCCAAATCTTCTTTGGAATACTCTGTTCATCAAGTCCATGAATGCCGCCGGCGCATTAGTCAACCCGAATGGCATCACCAAGAACTCAAATGCCCATACCGAGTTCGAATGCCGTTTTGTGAACATCAACCTCTTTTACCTTAAGTTGATGATATCCTCGACCTAAGGTCTATCTTGAAAACACCGAGGCACCCTTGAGCTTGATCGAACAAGTCGTCAATCCGAGGCAAATCGGATACTTGTTCTTGATCGTTAACTTATTTAATCGGCGGTGAGTCGATGCACATCCGCATAGAACCGCCCTTCTTCTTGACAAAACAACACAGCGCTCCCCACGGAGATATACTTGGTCGTATAAACCCTCTATCCAAGAGCTCCCGAATTTGAGCCTTTAGCTCCACCAATTCCTTTGGTGCCATTCGGTATGGTGCTATGGACACAGTGCCGTTCGGTAGCAAGTCTATACCGAATTCGACTTCTCGATCTGAGGCAAACCCGGAAGTTCTTCTGGGAACACATCAGCAAATTCCCCAACCGTTCGGACCTTTTCAAATTCTAACTCCTTAGTTTCCAGAGCACAGATCTGAACCAAAAACGCCTCACAACCCTTCTTGACCATCTTTTCAGCCTTCAAGGCAGACACTACGTTGGATAGGTAATTCCTCCTATCTCCTATCATAACCACTTCATCACCTTCCGCCGTCTTAAGAACCATGCGCTTGGCCGCGCAGTCCAACCTTGCTTGGTACTTAACCAACCAATCCATACCAAGGATCAAATCGAACTCTCCAAATGGTAGTTCCATTAGATCGGCTACAAATACTACCCCTTGAAGTTCTAGGGGTACGCCTCTATAGAGTTTATCTACGACTACGGAGTGACCTAAGGGGCTAACTACAGTCATCTCCCTAGAAGCAGTTTCAGAGTCTAGGTCCATAGTTCCTACCACACTACTAGCAATGTACGAGTGCGTCGAGCCCACATCAATCAATGCAACATAAGAAAAACCAAAAATTAGAAACGTACCGGTTATGACATCCGGTGCGTCACCTTCTTCGCGACACCTCGGCTGCGTAAACTAAGCCAGTGCCGCCTAGCCTCTGTGTTGCTGAACCTCCGCCTTGAGTTCCACGACCTCGGTTAGGACCGTTGTTTCCTCTACCATTACCACGACCCTCTGTGGTCCTACATTTCTATCCCGAGCACGGTTACGTCCTTACGGCTGCTTCTTAGCTAGTTTCTGGGGACAATCTCGTGCGCGATGCTCCAAAGACCCACACTCAAAACATCCCTTATCACCGGTCCAACATCCTCCCCAATGGGTCTTTCCACAGCGATTGCACTGAGTCGGCCTTTGATTAGCAGTCGTGGGCCTTGCTGCCTGATTGGGCCCACTTGGCCTAGCCTTTTTTTCACGAGTACTACCGCTTGATCCAAATGACCCAAAACTTCTCTTACGATTGTTCTTACTATAATTCGCCTCACAGCCTCCTTGATTCCCTCGGCTACCTTAGCCTTCTCCACTAGAGATGAGAACTCACGAACCTGCTGTGGGGCAATCAGTAACCTTAAATCATCTCGGAGCCCATCCTCAAAGCGGACACAGCGCTCATGTTCGATGAGACACGATGCCTCTCGCATATCTACTCACCTTAGAAATTCCGCCTCATATTCCGACACGGACTTAGTTCCTTGAACTAATCCCGAAAAAGCCTTTCTCTGCAGCGTCGGTGTAGCTAATGCCCACATACTTTTTCTCGATGGCGGTTCGAAATACTCCCAAGTCAAATCATCTGCTGTAGCCCCATCTCGAACCGTAAGCCACCACCGATCGCTTCATCCTTTAGAAGCGACACGCCCCTTTCGACTTCTCTTCCTCGGTCGGTCAAGGTCATCCATGATCCTTTCGATTGACTCTAGCCAGATTTCACGCCTTTGGGTGCCACTCCCGACACACCTCGGAATACCTCCGCTCCGTTAGATCGAGTCGCTCGGGGGACAATTTCCGAGCTCCAACATTTCCACCAGCCCGACCACCATCTCCAAGACTCGCCAACACGACTTGCGATACCGATTCGCCACCGGTGCCCGCTCCGCTCCTCGGCTCTAAAAGTAGGAGGTGGTGGTGGCGGTGGTACCTCATTTTCCGAACCTTGTCACGACTGGCGGGTTCGGACACCGTCATCCTACCCCTACCACGTCCACGGCGTCCACGTCCTCTAGAACTCATTCTATCTACCGCGCTTTTAATCTGATTAAGAAAAATTTTATGCGTTAGCATTTGTTTCACTTTATTACTCGCGAAGAAGTTTTATGGATAAGGTTTAATCAGGGATTCTTTCGAGCAAACCATGTTTCAGTTTCCTATCCTAGTTCACACAAAGAAGTCCATGCATCCATTCCTTAATACTTTCCATACCTATTCACTCATCGGACATTTTTGCCCATTTCTAACCCAGGGGTATTTTCGTCTTTTTCCTACAGGGGTATTTTCGTAATTTTCCAGAACCAAAATATTTGCTGATGATTTCCAAAGCTAAGTTGTTGGATATTTAATAAAATAGTTGAAACTTTTGGGCAAAAACCGTCGAATCAATATCTTATGGGTCAGGGGCATTTTGGTAATTTTACTCCTAAGGGTATTTTTGTAATTTTCCCCAAATCAAGTTTTCCGAGAAAAACATTGTATACTAAGTGCTCTAGAGTTTGAGAGGGTTATTGGACAAGTTTTGAAAACATTAGGGTCAAGTTATTCATTCTATTTTGAAAAACAAGGCTAATTCCTTCTCGGGTTTTACTCATTGTGTTTAGCCTATGACCGAGCCTTCTGGGTCGTGGTGAACCAAAGCTACGCACCAGCAGAGTTCAAGTGAAGAGGAGGTGGGTCACGCGGACCGCTTAAATACCAAGCTCTCACCGAACCTTTCTAGACATGCGCACAGAGAGGTTACCACACCACCGAGCCTTACGAGTTAGGGTGAACCAGAAGCTACGCACTGGTGGGATACTGCGAAGAGGAGGTGAGTCACGAGGACCGCTTAAATACCAAGCTCTTCCGGATCCAATCCTAGACATGCGTCACAGGGGTTACCACACCTAGCTCATTGACTAAGTCATAGGTGGGTTTAGTTCTTTAAGTCTTATGCTTCGTTGTGTTTGAGTAATCTAACCCTAGGGTCCAAGTCCTATAAGTCTATCTACGTTCCATGCTTCCTACCCTTCTACGAATATATTTCACAAAAAGGTTTAGATGTACTTACAGGCGGATCGGTCTGGGAGACTCGGGCCATGCTTTGCTTAAAAACCCAGAAATCACACCATAAGGCCTACCAAAAACATTTTTGGGCCTTGGGCCCCCACAGCCGAGCTTTGAACTGGGCTCTGATACCAATTCTGTAACAACCCAAACCCGGCCCAAACACTACGACCGAATCTGATTCGTTCTGAGTAAAACCTTGTGAACACCCTTTCAAAAAAACATTTAACTTCCATTGAAAACTCTTTTTTCCGGTTGTCTTGTTAAGCTACCCTTAGGTCTAATTTGGAATTTTAATTAAGTCCAATTGTTATACCAGTTTCAAGTGTACCCGATGGCACGTTTAAACTTCCTCGTGTTTACCAAAAAAAACATGTGATTTAATTTAATTCAATGATATAGTTTAAGTAAATATCCAACATAAAAAAAAAATAAAACGCAACTATAGTTTATGGAGGCCTTATTACAACCCAAAATAAAATTAATCAAATTTAAAGTTCTGTAAAGTAAAGTCCTTTGCATGGCCGCCTCGAGTCCCACCGGCTCCTCAACCGCCATCTACGAGTCACCTGAAAAATGTTAAAGGAGAAGGTGAGTCACCAAGACTCAGTATGTAACCCTTCCCAGGTTAATACAACATTTCATACACAACATATAACGATTAATTAAGCAAAGTATCATGTACCCAACCTAGCCAACCAAACACCTTTGTCTACCCCACGTGGTACCAAACCACTTTGGTGACCGTAGTCACGATGTGTTACCAAAACACCGGTGGTGCCAAACCACTTTGGTGACATATAGTCACAATGTGCTACCAAAGCACCGGTGTCCGTGAGACACAAATCGGTTGATGGGGCCAACCCATCGTGTGATACCAAATCACTGGCAGACGATCCCATATCTCAAGTGGGGCCAACCCACGGTGGTGTTAACCACAGGGACAAGTCGCTATGAGGTACCAAACCTCTGGAGGTACCAAACCTCTGGTGACGTATAGTCACGGTGTGCTACCAAAGCACTGGTGCTCGTCAGCACGATATCACTGCTCCCTCCTCTCATCAACCCATGTCAAGCAATCAACAGAACATACATATATCACATGTATCAAATAATCCATGCTTCCCAAAAGCATTATCATCAATCTCATACAAATAGAGACTTACCGGTATCCTCGCTTGTACCATTAAGGCACTAAAGCCGTATCTACATAAAGCAGATTTACACATAACATACACTTAATACACTTATTAGCTATTATACGTGTGTATGTACACACCTGATATTGATGGTAGTCCTAAATCCCGAAAGAAAGCGTTGGTCACCACAGATCCACTTGCCCTATATTCGGCCAAATCAGGATTAGTCTTATGGCCTATTCGGCCTAATTAACTTATTGGGGAGGGGTTCCTTGTGAACCCGAGATCTTACCTTAAAACCCTTTATTACTATTCACCGTACTTTGATACTCGAATCTGCTTGTACCCAAAACAATCGGTCACAAGCAATGTTAGTAGCCTTCGGCTTTAATCACTTAAAGAATAAACCATTACCATAGATTCCTTACCCTTACTTACCCAAGCCGAATGCTAGAGGTTGGAACTCGGGTTGACCGCTTCACCAACCTGGAGTACCTAAGAGAGACCGTTTACAAAACGTTTTAGAAGCCTTACTTACCATTGCCGAAATCGGCACTTATCCTCCCTTAATAGGAATCGGCAAGAATAGGAAGGAGGATCTATGGGGTTTCGGCACACTTACCTTTACAACCGATTTGAATAACAGAGAAAATCAAGTATCTATGTCACTGTACTGTTCGGCCAAAGTGTGTTAAAAAGAGGAAAGGAGATCGACACCTTCAAGGGAGTGTATTCGGCCAAAGGGAGAAAGAAAGTAATAGGAAAGAAAAGTGCTAGGGGTTTCGGCTTGAAGGGGTTTGAAGGAATGAAGAAAATACGAGAAGAATCGAGGAGGGTTTAGGGATTTCGGCACTTCAAAGAAGAATGACAAAAGAGAAGCAAGGAGGTTAATCGATGCTTTTATAGGCATTCCCCTTCCCTTTCAAGCTTGCCGTCCAACCTTGGCAACAAGGAGTCCAACTCTAGCCAACTCCTCTTTACCAAGGAGCCCCACTTTCGGCCATCACCTATTTTTGCTCCAAGCCACCCATTTAATTTAATTCAAATAATTTTGAATTAATCACCTAGTAATCCCCTTTAAAATAAAAAAATCCTTGATGCAATTATCATATCTCTTATATTATCAAAAAGGTTTAAGCAAATTAAAACTAATTAAAATGCTTAAATTATCCCTTGATAATTACACCTAAAAAAAGAGTTTGAAGGAGAAAACTCTCCTTGTGCCAGTCCAAATAAGAACAAAAACAAAAGGGGATTTCCGTGACTCGAACACAAGCTCTCCCTTGCTCCTTGGTGGCGCTCACATGTAGCTCTTAAGTGGGCTTCTTTTGCCACTTTACCAAGGGCTTTTAGTGTTAAATTACCCACACTTATTCTTATAACACCACTTACCAAGGCTCCTTCTTTTTAAAAGTTAAAAACTCAAATTTCCTACCAAATCGAACCAACACAAAGCCTTAAATTGACCATTATTATTCCATAAATAATGACTCAAAGTGAGCTCATACATAAGAAAAATTATCAAATTCCAAATAACCCCACTTTTGGGATGTTACAGTGGTTGTTATTAGGAGTAATTTGAAAGCTGCTTCGGATCGTCAAAAGTCCTATGCCGATTTAAAACGTAAGGACATTGAATTTCAGGTTGGAGATCGGGTGTTCTTAAAAGTTTCTCCGTGGAAGAAAATACTCCGATTCGGTCAGAAAGGCAAGTTGAGTCCTAGATTTATCGGACCGTATGAAATCATAGAGCGTATAGGGCCTGTTGCTTATAGATTGAAATTGCCCCTTGACTTAGAAAAGATACACAATGTATTTCATGTTTCGATGCTTTGCAAATATAGATCGGATCCGTCCCATGTGATTGCACCGTCAGGGATTGAAATTAGATCTGATTTGACATATGATGAGGAACCGATCCGTATCTTAGCTCGGGAAATAAAAGAGTTGAGAAATAAAAGAATTCCATTAATAAAGGTTTTATGGAATCGTCACGGAGTTGAAGAGGCTACGTGGGAGCCTGAGGAGTCAATGAGGCAACAATATCCGAACTTATTTAATTGGTAAGATTTTCTGGGACGAAAATCCTTAAGAGGAGAGTTGTAATAGACCAATTTTGACCCAAATCGGAACGGTGGTTTCGGGACCACGAATTCGAGCCTGAGAAATATTTTAATATTATATTTTGTGTTTATTATATGTGATTTAGTGAGTGTGAAAGTTTCAGTAGAAAAAATTTAGTCGTTTAAGTGCTCAATTTGATAAAAGGATTTAATCGAGAAAAGTGCAAAAGTTGCATGCTAAAGTGAGGAGTACTAAATTGATTGTGGCTTTTAAGTGGGTGTACCAAAAGGGTAATTAGCCCATTAACCATATTAAGGGACGGCAATGGGCCTTTATAAGTCCAAATTATATGTTAATTTAGTTTATTATATAGTTATATTAATGTGTTAAAATAATGTTAATAATATGTGTTTGTTTTATCATTAAATAATAAAAACAAGTGGGAGAAAGAGAACATACCTTGTTCTCTTCTTCTTGGCCGAATGTAGAAAGTAGAAACTCCATTGTTGAAGCTTGATTTTCGGCAAGATAAGGAGCTTGATTGAGGTATGGTCGGTTTTGGTTTTGATAATTTTTACGTTTTTGAGATCGTTGCTTCAGTATATTATCCGACCCATGTCTAAATTTTTGAAAATACCATGTATATAAGATTCGACCATTAACATGTTTAGATAGTTTTGATGTTTAATGGTTCTAGATTAAAGGTATGTTAAGGATTTACAAGTTTTGTATTGGAGTTTTTGGTGATTTTGAGTATATAGGGCTAAATTGAAAAGAATAAATTTGTGAAAAATTAAAATGTTAAATAGATGAAATGCATGGACACCCATGGTTATGGGGAAGATTCGGCCTAGCCATGGTGTTAGAAAATTTTGCATATTTTGAGTTTTGTGTAAATTGGACCAATTTGTAAAAATGGGAAACATTAGGGGCAAAATAGTAAATTGCCCATTTGTGTGTTTTGGGACTAAATTGAGATGAAATGCGATTAAATGAGCTAAATTCTAATGTGTTTTAGATCAAGAGCAAAGAAAAGCGGAATTAGACAGGGGAAGACGAAGGTTCTCGAATAGCCAGATTCACACGGACTATCGACAACCGAGGTAAGTCCTTTAGCTAAAATATGTCAATAAATTAATTATGAACTTAGTGAATGATGAATTGTGGAAATTTAGAGTATAAATTCATGATATAGCCGAATGTGAATGTATAGTATTGAAGTGAATTTATTTTGGTTAATGCAAGGTGTATAAGTAAGTTCTTGAGCTACCTTATGTTTAAAGGTTAATTACAAATCTAATGAATGATAGAATTTGTATAAGTTTGGTGTAAAACCATGAGTTGGCGAATGTGATGATGATGGATTGGATTGATTTCAAATATATTTTATGCAATGTGAATAAATGCATATGGTTCGATATGTGATAGTGAAATGTGAAAAGCATGTAAAATTATTCGACATTCGGGCTTGAGCCTAGCGAGCCTCGTGCCGGTGACACAAAATCGGGCTTCGAGCCTAGCGGCCTTGTGCCGGTGACAAAATCGGGCTTTATGCCTAGCCGGCCTTGTGCCGGTGTTACTTTTCAGGGCTTTTATGCCTAGCAGGCCTTGTGCCGGTGTTATTTATCGGGCTTTACGCCTAGCGGGCCTTGTGCCTGTTACTTTTCAGCTTTTACGCCTAGCAGGCTTGATGTTTGGTGATGTAATTTATAAAAGAGAAATTGAATCTTTGGTCAAGACAACTTAAAGCTAATTTATTGAGTATACGGTTCAGTAAGCATGTAAGGTATGCTATGCTTAATATTACTTAGGTCAAATTAATATTATGAGAATTGTGTTATATGTGTTGAAGTTAATATTGATGGATGTAATATAATGGAATTCGAGCTTAGAATGTGCTATTATGGAACAATTGGTTTTCAAGTTTAAATGTTAAGAAAGGAGATTTTCATGTGATATGCTTATATGAACTACAAAGAAATGTAGGTTGAAGGAAATGATTCCTAATTTACTTGGGTTAATGAATTACTAGTATCTGGTTTTGTATAAATAATTTACTTAATTGCCTATGTGAAATGCCATAAGTTGATTGCTTTCATTTCGTAAATAATTAAATGTTTTATTATCATGAGTTAGGACTTACTAAGCTAGTAAGCTTAATTATGTGAAATGTTCTCCTTTGTTTTATAGATTTTGGTCACGTCGCGGGCTCGTAAAGGATCTTCAAGAAGTCAACCACACTATCGCCTTCCTTTGGTATTTTGAATTTTGGTTACGAATTAGAAGGCATGTATAGGCTAGATGAAGTTTTAGAAACATATGATGTTTGACCTTGTATATAATAGCCATGCGAATATGGCTAAATTTTTTTAGTTAAATGCGCTGTTGTGTCTTGATGTGTACGTTGGTTCATGATGGAAATGTTTATGCATTCTTAATCAAAGTTTAATCGTTTTTGTTAAGGAAATGTTTGTATACGAAATGAATCCTTGAATTAGGGATGTAGGTAGGTTCGGTTAGAAGCTAGTCTTTCATAAAATGCAACAAAACAGCTTGTAGTAGCAGCAGTGATGTGAGTTAGAAAAATCACTAAAAATAGGGTATATTGAATTAGAAGGTGAATGAGATATGAAATTAAACCTCATTGTGTCTAGTTTTACATGAAATAAACAGGGTAGGCAAAAGATTTATGTATTATGAGATAATTAAGTTCCAGTGAGACCTGCCCTGAACGAATTCGGGAGTCACTGTTCTGTTGTATAAAAATTGTCAAAAATTGTACAAAAATAATTAAGAAGCATGGTCTATATTTGTAGAACCCTTAATGAGTCTATTTTTCATTGGTATAAACCAGAAAATTATAAGAAATTTTTGTAATGAGATAACTGTATTTTTGTAGAGACAGGTCAGAATTGTCAAGCAGTGTATAAGGGTAATTTTGATGAATAAACTGTACTAATTGGCCACATGAAAAATTCTGGAAAAATTATGGTGAAAAGTTATGTTAGTCTAGTTTCAAGGAAAATTTACGGATCTAAATTTCAAGTTTTGAAACTCGAGTTATGGTCGATTTAGTCAGCATGACGCAGTTGGACAGCTTTAAAATCTTACACCCCGAGTTAATAGTCAAGTCTAGTAATGCCACGTACTCGATTCCGGCAAGGGTTTCGGGAAAGGGGTGTTACAAACAACACACACCGAATTATCAAAGGCCATATTTTCATATATCACATATACCAAATATGTCATGCATTAACGTGCATCATATAACAAGCTCGTATCGAAACGAACTTACCCGAATCCTTGCTCATACCCTTACGGTATCAATCCAGATCTACACATATCCGGTTTAATACATACAATTTATTAATAATTTATTAGCTATGAAGTGTGTAAGTACACACCTGTTACTACCGCGAATCCTAGATCCTGAAGATCCGATCTACTGTGCTAAACCCTTTGACCCTATATTCGGCCAACACCAGGGTTAGTCATAGGCCATATTCGGTTTACCAACATTAATCCCGAAGGATCTGTAAACACTAATAGTACTCACCTTAACCGATTTGGTCTCCAACCGAATCCTGAACCCACACACTCCACTTGTAATCGGCTACACCTTGAAATCACGTAAATAATTAGCCTTCGGCTTTTAAACTAATTAGTAACAGATTTAAATATCGAAACCTTACCTAGATCGATCACCAAATCCCGAATTTCCACAGCGTTAGACTATCCTCCTTCCCCTTTTTGAGACCGATTGGAGAAGAAATCCTGAAAAGAACCTATGCCCTCCTGATATTCGGCCAAAACAGATCTAATAGCAGAGGGAAGATTTCGGCAAAAGAATGGAGTAGATTCGGCTAGAGGACAAGAAGAAAATAATGAAAAGGGAGATAAGAGATTCGGCAAAGAAAAGGGTAGAGAGGTTTCGGTTTAAGCAAGAATAAATTAACTTAAAAAAAATTGTGAAAAGAAGTAAGAAAATAAATGCACCAATGGTTCTACTTTCGGCTTTTGTCAAAGGAAAATAGGATGCAAAAATTCGGCAAAAGAATATTCGAAAGAGAGACTTTTCTTCCTTAAAAATTCAGCAAGGGAGACTAGGGAGCAAACAAAATAATTTCGGCACTTTAACACCTCTTCATGGCCGAATATGCAAGCCCCCAAAATCTTCTAATCGGCCACCAAAACTCCACTTATCCAATCCCAATTAAAACTCCTATTTTATCTCTTGACACCTATTCAAAAATAAATAGAATACAACAGCCATTATCCCTTATCTTACTAATTTAAACTAAATAAAATAACCCAATCCTTTATCCCTTTCTATAGCCGAAATTAAAAAGAAATAAAACAAAGCTTTATGCTCATCCAATTGAGAGTCCATGTGCAGACCACTAGCTCTCTCTCCCTTCACGCCAGCATGCAAAAATAAAACACCAAACTGCTGCCCCCATGGTTCGAACATGGGACCTGATGGAGCAGCTGCACTAACGCCCGTAGCCACTCTGCCAAGGCGTTCCTTTGTGACACAACTCGCCACAATTTCTTTTAAGCGCTCCCTTGTTAGCTCCCCCTTGTCTTAACGCCAAAAGCCAAAAATAAAACGCCCAACTGCTGCTCCCACTCTTCGAACTCAAGACCTGCGCCAGGCGTCACCTCCAGGCCCTTAAAAGGCGCCCTTAAGCCACTTTACCAAGGCCATCTTTGTGTCCAAAAGCGCCTATAACCTCTCTTAAGACCTCCCTGGCCCAATTCCCTTCCTGACGCAAAATACAAAAATAAAACACTCCCATGCTACCCTCACGACTCGACCCTCGTCCCTCCTGAAGCCCCCTTACACCTTAGCGCCCCAAGCCACTTTGCCAAATACTTTCTTGCGTCCTAACCTTCTCAAAATTTCTTTTAAGGCCTCCCTGCCTAGTTTCCCCTTTTTACCTAAAAATCCAATATTTTCCAAAGTTTTTCCCCTTCACCCAAAGTTCTCAAAAACTCCTAAAATATATCCCAACACACTTAAAGCCTACTAATACTTGAGTTATGCTCCAAACGCATAACCCCTAATCTAGGATGTTACAGTTCTACCCTCCTTAAAAATAATTTCGTCCTCGAAATTACTTACTAACGAATAATCGTACATCTTAACTCACCGCACTACGCTTATGCTGCGCACTCTGATCTTAATAAAACCATCATACTTCCTAGGCACAATCTCTAAGTTCACATCCAAGGTTTCAGGCACTTCACTAGCAATACAAGAAAACTCTACAATAATCAAAACAATTAAGGGTATTCCGAATTAAGGAACGTACTGCCGTTGTCACATCCGGCACATCTTCCTCCTCGCGACGGCCAACCGCATAAACCAACATTGGTTGCCTCGCCTCGCACCTTCGATTACCTCGGCCACGCCCGTTACCATTACCATTACCCCTAGCTGCACCTCGGCCCCTCTGTGGTTGCTGGCCATCCCTCCTGAATTGACCACGTCCTTCATCCTCCGCTTGGGTCCTAGCCAACTTCCGCGGACAATCCCTTACTCGGTGCTCCATTGATCCACACTCAAAGCACCCTCTACTTCCACCAAACATTCTCCCGAGTGGGATTTCCCGGCATCTAGCACACTGAGGTGGCCATCGAGCGGTGCTTTGCGGCTCTTCACGAATCCCCAAATCTAGCCCTCTTACGCACATCACCGCCTGATCCGCACGATCCAAAGCCTCTCTTCTCGCTTGTTCCTTTCGTGGTTCCGTCTTACGGACTCCTTGATCCCTTCGGCTACCTTAGCCTTTTCCACTAGGACTGAAAACTCACGCTCCTGTTGTGGAGCAATCAGCAACCTTAGATCATCCCTAAGTCTGTCCTCAAAGCGAACACAGTGTTCGTGCTCCGTTGACACAATTCCCCGAGCATAGCGGCTCAGCCTTAAAAATTCTGCTTCATACTCAGACACAGACTTATTCCCTTGAACCAACCTCAAAAATGCTTTCCTCTGCGCATCAATGTAGCTGGTCCCCACATACTTCTTCTGGTATGCTGCTTTGAAATACTCCCAAGTAAGGTCATCTGCCGCAGCACCATCCCGAACCGTGAGCCACCACTGGTATGACTCATCCCTGAGGAGCGACACCACTCCTTTCAGCTTCTCCTCAGCCGTCAGATCTAGATCATCCATGATCCTCTCAGTTGATTCCAACCAATACTCCACCGTCTTCGGGTGCCACACGATACACCGGAACACCTCGGCTCCATTGGCTCGAGTCGTTCGGGCATGATTTCCGAGGTCCCATACCTCCACCTATTCCACCACCATCTCAAGGACTCGCGGCCGCGACTGCGTCTTCCCTCACCCCGTCTGATTCGGCTACTCAACACCAAAAGTTGGGGGTAGTGGTGGCGGTGGTATCGCATTATCAGACCCTTGACCCGACCCTAACGGGTTCGACACGGTCATTCTTCCTCTACGCGTCTCGACGACGCCACGTCCTCTAGAACTCATTTCTAACGATTGCGTTTTAATCTGATTAAGAAATTTTATGGATTAGTACTTGTTTCACTTGGTTATCCGTGAGAATTTTATGAAGAGAGCTTAATAGGGATTCTTTCGATCATTCAAAGTTTCAAGTTTTCTATCCTAATTCACAGAAAAGTACATCCATTCCATAGTATCTCCCATACACACTCACTCTTCGGCATTTCTATCCGTTCCTATCCTAGGGGTTTTTCGTCATTTATCCTACAGGGGTATTTTTGTAATTTGCCAAAATATGGTTTTTCGGTGATTTTGTCAACAAGGGTATTTTGGTAATTCTGAAATCCCGAGGGTATTTCGGTAATTTTGAAATTCTGGGGTTTTTCGATAAATTTGAATTTCCAGGGGCATTTCGGTAATTAACCAGGGTAAATTTATAAATCGTAAAAAATCATGGGTATTTCCAAATTTGTAAAACTTGGGGGTTCTTTTTGAGAATTTGTTTTCCAACTTGGTAGTGTTGCCAAAAAATTTTGAACATCAAGGTCATTTTGGTAATTTTGTAAGTTAGGGGCAATTTCGTAATTTTTCGAAATCATGGCATTTTTGATATTTTTCAAATTAGGGTTTTTGGGTACTTTTGTAAAATAAGAAAAATTTTATTGAATTCAGGGGTAGTTTAGTAATTTTAGAAACCAGGGGCATTTTTGTAATTTTACCACTAGGGGTATTTTTGTAATTTTCATAAATAAAAAATTTTCTGAAAGGTTGTAAAAATAGTTCCCACAAGTAAAAAGGATAATTTTAAGAGTTTTAAAACTAGGGTTTTATATAAAAAAATACGGCTAGTTCCCTTTCGGGTTTTAGTTATTGGGTTTAGCCTATGAATAAGTCCTCATGGTTAGGGTGAACCTGAGCTACGCACTGTAGGATTCTGCGAAGAGGAGGTGAGTCACTAGGACTGCTTAAGTACCAGGCTCTTCCGGATCCAATCCTAGACATGCGCACAAGGGTTACCACACCCTAACTCGGCGACTTAGTCATAGGTTTGTTTAATTAGACATTAAGTCTTATGAAATTCTTATATTGGAGTATACTATTCCTAGGGTTCGATAGTTCCTATTCCTTTAGTCTACGTTCCCAAGTTACCCATTTACCCTTATCAAGTATTCATAGAACAGTCAGAGATACTTACCTGGGCGGATTGGTGCCGAAAACTCGATGCCATGCTGTTCAAACCAAAAACCATTTTCATAATATTTCACAGAGGCCTACCAAAAACATTATGGGCCTTGGGCCCCCACAGCCGAGTTTTGAACCTGGCTCTGATACCAATTTGTAACACCCCAAACCTGGCCCACAAGCCCTGACCGGATCTGGTATGTCACTGCGGAAAAACGTTTGAAAATATTTTTGGCTTAAAGTTGAAATAATAAATTTATTGTTTTTAGAAATAAACTTAAGTTGTTACCAAATTCCCGGATTAAAACTTTAGCATATTTATAAATATTTTAGGAAATAAAGTCATTTGTAACTAATAATTAAATTGTCAATCCATAATAAACATAATAATAAAATTACTTGGTAAAGATACTTAAAACTTTTAGGGCCTTATTACAACTCAATTAAATAAAATAAGAATAAAATAAAAATAAATAATCCAAGGTTTATGTAAACTAAGTTTTTCATTGCATGGCCACCTCGAGTCCATCCGGCTCCTCATCCGCGATCTACGAGTCACCTGAAAAGATAAGGGAGAAGGTGAGTCACCAAGACTCAATGTGTAACCCTTCCCCCGATTAATGCAACAGCTTACACAAATCATAACTAAGTATGGCATGCACCCAACCTAGCCATCCATCACTCCTTTTTGTCTACCCCGTGTGGTACCAAACCACTGGTGGTGCCAAACCACTAGTGACCCAAAGTCACGATATCCATCAATATTGTGGTGCCAAACCACTGGTAACCCGAAGTCACGAATAATAGTTTGTAGGGCCAACCCTCGTGTGATACCAAATCACTGGCGACAATCCCGTAATATCAACCGTGGGGCCAACCCACTGTGGTGCTAAGCCACTGGGACGAGTCGCTATGAGGTGCCAAACCTCTGGTGACTTAAAGTCACGAAATGTGGTACCAAACCACTGGTGTCCATAGACACGGATATCACTTCCCCCTCCACTCATATCACCCACAATAATACAGTGTTCATATAAAAGAAATCATGGCAATCATACTTAAATAACAACACACACCGAATTATCAAAGGCCATATTTTCATATATCACATATACCAAATATGTCATGCATTAACGCATCATATAACAAGCTCGTGACGAAACGAACTTACCCGAATCCTTGCTCATACCACTACGGTATCAATCCGCATCTACACATATCCGGTTTAATACATACAATTTATTAATAATTTATTAGCTATGAAGTGTGTAAGTACACACACATTACTACTGCTGAATCCTAGATCCTCAAGATCCAATCATCATGCTAAACCCTTTGACCTTATATTCGGCCAACACCAGGGTTAGTCATAGGCCATATTCGGTTTACCAACATTAATCCCGAAGGATCTGTCACTTACTAATAGTACTCACCTTAACCGATTTGGTCTCCAACCGAATCCCGAACCCACACACTCCACTTGTAATCGGCTACACCTTGAAATCACGTAAATAATTAGCCTTCAGCTTTTAAACTAATTAGTAACAGATTTAAATATCGAAACCTTACCTAGATCGATCACCAAATCCCAAATTTTCACAGCGTTAGACTATCCTCCTTCCCCTTTTTGAGACCGATTGGAGAAGAAATCCTGAAAAGAACCTATGCCCTCTTGATATTCGGCCAAAATAGATCTAATAGCAGAGGGAAGATTTCGGCAAAAGAATGGAGTAGATTCGGCTAGAGGACAAGAAGAAAATAATGAAAAGGGAGATAAGAGATTCGGCAAAGAAAAGGGTAGAGAGGTTTCGGTTTAAGCAAGAATAAATTAACTTAAAAAAAATTGTGAAAAGAAGTAAGAAAATAAATGCACCAATGGTTCTACTTTCGGCTTTTGTCAAAGGAAAATAGGATGCAAAAATTCGGCAAAAGAATATTCGAAAGAGAGACTTTTCTTCCTTAAAAATTCGGCAAGGGAGACTAGGGAGCAAACAAAATAATTTTGGCACTTTAACACCTCTTCATGGCCGAATATGTAAGCCCCCAAAATCTTCTAATCGGCCACCAAAACTCCACTTATCCAATCCCAATTAAAACTCCTATTTTATCTCTTGACACCTATTCAAAAATAAATAGAATACAACAGCCATTATCCCTTATCATACTAATTTAAACTAAATAAAACAACCCAATCCTTTATCCCTTTCTATAGCCGAAATTAAAAAGAAATAAAACAAAGCTTTATGCTCATCCAATTGAGAGTCCATGTGCAGACCACTAGCTCTCTCTCCCTTCACGCCAGCATGCAAAAATAAAACACCAAACTGCTGCCCCCATGGTTCGAACATGGGACTGATGGAGCAATTGCACACTAACGCCAGTAGCCACTCTGCCAAGGCGTTCCTTTGTGACACAACTCGCCACAATTTCTTTTAAGTGCTCCCTTGTTAGCTCCTCCTTGTCTTAACGCCAAAAGCCAAAAATAAAACGCCCAACTGCTGCTCCCACTCTTCGAACTCAAGACCTACGCCAGGCGTCACCTCCAGGCCCTTAAAAGGCACCCTTAAGCCACTTTACCAAGGCCATCTTTGTGTCCAAAAGCGCCTATAACCTCTCTTAAGACCTCCCTGGCCCAATTCCCTTCCTGACGCAAAATACAAAAATAAAACACTCCCATGCTGCCCTCACGACTCGACCCTCGTCCCTCCTGAAGCCCCCTTACACCTTAGCGCCCCAAGCCACTTTGCCAAATACTTTCTTGCGTCCTAACCTTCTCAAAATTTCTTTTAAGGCCTCCCTGCCTAGTTTCCCCTTTTTACCTAAAAATCCAATATTTTCCAAAGTTTTTCCCCTTCACCCAAAGTTCTCAAAAACTCCTAAAATATATCCCAACACACTTAAAGCCTACTAATACTTGAGTTATGCTCCAAACGCATAACCCCTAATCTAGGATGTTACAGTTTGGTTCACACTATCAAGCTATTCTTTTTGTATAGTAAAGTTGATTATTTTGGGTATGGCATGTATAGGAACTTGGTCATTTTGTTATATGTCATATTGGTTAGCCAAGGTGTTGGCTATTAATGTTACTCAATTCATTTTGTAAATGGCCATTGGAATTGGCCAAAACTAGTTAAGTTATTTCTATTCAATGAGGATGAAATTCATGAAGTGCAAGTTTATGCAATTGAGTGATTAACATATGAAGTATGTGCATGATGAATGTAGTGGAATACAAGGTGTGGATGTCTTGATTGTTAACATTTGGGGTGCATTATTGTTATGTCATGTGTTGCTAGAAATAGTATAAGTGTGGTTACTTTTTAAGGTGGCAAAAGGCTTGGTATATAGCCTTATATATGTCAACACGGGTTGAAACACGGGCGTGTGTCTAGGCCGTGTATGACACACGGTCTGCCGCATTGGTGCGTAGCCTGGCCGTGTGTCCCCTGCATCTAATTTGCAAAAAATTTAGTTCGTCACACGGGCCAACACAAGGGCGTGTGGCTTGGCCGTGTCCCCCTAAGGGTCTGTTGACGTCATAAATAGAATGTCCCTTATTTTGGACACGGCCTAAAACACGGGCGTGTGATACGCCACACGGGCGTGTCACTTCTCTCACACGGGCGTGTGGCCTTATTTTGAGTAAAAAGTTTCTAAGTGTTCGTAAGTTTCCAGTTCAGTCCCGAACCAATCTATATGTATGTTTCGGGTCTAGTAGACTTATAATAGGGACATTATGAGTACAAATGAAGAGTTCTTAAGTAGGTTAAAGTCCGTTAAGTTCGGTAATGCCTCTTACCCAGTTCTGGTGTCAGGTACGGGTAAGGGGTGTTACATTTAGTGGTATCAGAGCTACAGTTTAGTCGATTCTCAGACTAACGTAGCATATGCACGAGTCTAGCTATACATGCCATACATTTGAGTATTTACATAATGATAGTGTGACTACTCCTGATGATTTAAATTATGTTTTCATATAGTAAATGGATCCCGACAGAGCGAAGCAAGCGGATGATGTAGAAAATGTAACGCCGCTCCCGCCTGGGGACATGCCAAATGAAAATGAGAATAGACCAATGACTATGAGTCAGAGAGGATGAGAAGAGGCTAGGGAAGCCTTTCTCCACATGATGAACGTTTGGTATACAGAGTTCGTCCGAACGAACCCAAACGTGTAACCCCTTCCACCCCCACCTATCCCTCAGCCTACCCCTGTAGCTCCCCAAGTCGTAGAAGTGGTAAGAAGGGAAAAGCCCCCAGTTGATAGAATCTGAAAACAAAGAGCTGAGGAATTTCAAGCTAATAAGGATGACGATCCGGAAAGAGCAGAATTTTGGCTTGAAAATACTAACAGAGTATTTGATGAACTATCTTGTACACCCGAAGAGTGTATGAAGTGTGTGGTGCCTCTCTTAAGAGATTTGGCTTACCAGTGGTGGAATACCCTTGTGTCGGTCGTACCAAGGGAAAAAGTTAATTGGAAATTTTTCCATGAAGAGTTCTGAAAGAAGTATATTAGTCAAAGGTTTATTGACCAGAAAAGAAAAGAATTCCTTAAGCTAACTGAAAATGAACGTGAGTTTGTAAGGCTTAGTAAATACGCTCGGGAGTGTGTATCCACTGAATCCATTATGTGTAAAAGGTTTGAGGATGGATTAAATGAAGATATCCAAATGTTTGTTGGTGTTCTAGAACTAAAGGAATTTGTTGTGCTAGTAGAGAGAGCGTGCAAGGCCGAGGAATTGGCCACAGAGAAGAGAAAGGCTGAAATTGAGTCTCGTGACTCGAGATAGAGACAATTGGGTAATTCATTTCAATCCTCATCCAAGAAATCAAGAGAGTTCATTACTCGATCAGCTACTTCATGTAACACCCTGATTTAGAGGCTATGCAATTTGGGTAAAATTCCAGTGTTGGAAGGTTTTTGGGTGTTTTTGGATGTGTTTTAAAGTTTTAAGAATGCTCGGATGAAAGGGAAAGGCTTTGGAAAATTTTAGATTTTTAGGGTAAAAAGGGGAAATAGGGCAGGAAGGCCTTAAAATAAATTGGGGGAGTTTAGGACGCAAGAAATGGCTTGGCAGAGTGGCAAGGGAGGCGCCACTTTAGAGCTTGGAAGGTAACGCCTCAAGGTGCAAGGGGGGCCAGAGTTCGAGCTGCTGGGGCAGCATTTTTGTTTTTGCGTCAAGGGACTGGGCTAAGTAGGCCTTAAAAATAAATGTCCAAGTTGATGGACATGAAAGTCCAATTGGCAAAGTGGCTCTCATGCGCCACTTAGGCGCTGGAGGAGAGCAAGGGCGCAGGTTCGAGCGCCTGGAGCTGCAGGTTGGCGTTAAGAAGGAAGGGGCTGAGTTAAGGAGGTTAAAAGGATGTTGTGGGCAATGGTGGACAAGAAAGTCAGCTTGGTGGAGTGGCTTGGGGCGCCACTTGTGGGTCTTGGCAAGGGACTCAAGTTCGAATAGCATGGAAAGCACCTGGGGTTTTATTTTTGGTTTTGGCGTTTAAAAGGAAGGAACTAAGGAAGGAGGGCTTAAAAGAATATGTGGCGGATTTATATCATAAAAATGCATTTGCGTAATGGCGTGGGGTGTTAAAACTTAAAGGGGCTTGGTGCGGGACGGGGTTCAAGACGCAGGAGAAGCAATATTTTGAGCCTTTTAATTTTTGCTTGTGACGTCAACAATAGGGGAGAGTTGGGCGGCATGTGGACTTCAATAGGATAAGCATAATATTTTGATTTAGAATTAATTTGGAGGGGTGGATTTATATTAGTTTTTTTGTTTTTTTCAATTGATAAGATAATAATGGATAAAGGTGGGTTTTATTTTAGTTTAATTTGAATTGGTTTTAAATGGTTGGTGGGAGTAAATTAAAGGATTTGATTAATTCAAATGTGTTTGAATTAGTGGCTAGGAGAGATTCTAGGAAATGGCCGAATGTTGGAGTCTTCAAGGGGGAGAGTGGCGAATGCTATTTAAAGGGTGGTGAGGTTCCCTTTGCCGAATTTTAATTCTTTGAAAGCCTTACTCCTTTTGTTTCCTTCTTTTCCTTTTTGTCATTTGGCCGAACCTTCAAGTAAAGCTTACCCTATTTTTCTTCTTTGAAATCAAAAGCCATTAACATCATAGACCTTGCCGATTTCTCCCTTGGACTTGTTGGCCGAATCTTCATTTGTGAACCTCATTCATCTTTTATTTCCTCTCTTTTCTCAAAACCTTGTTGCCAAAATCTACCCTCCCCTATTAGTATCTCTTTGGCCAATATTAAGTGTGGTGTAGAGCACGTTGGGTTTAGTTTTCAATCATTGGAGAAGGGCCTCCGGGATTTGGAAACAATCAAGCGTAGCCTCTTTCTCTCGATAATCGGGTGGGATTTCGACAAACCTTTAGGGGCAACGTGTGACTTGAGGTTTAGTTGATTGTATCAAACAAAGCGTAATTATCGCACTATTTCCCCTGTTTTGTGTATTGTTATATATATATATTTGTGTATGATGTGTGATAGCCGATAATAAAGGCTAAAGTGGTGGATACCCATGTTTGGGGTAACCGGTTAACAGGTTAGTGTTTTATGATATTAAATTATTTATGGTGCCTGTTTGATATGGTAATGAGCATGCTATTATACTCACTCTATATGTTGATTTGACACAATATATTGACATATGTGCGTGGGGATTTGATTTGAGCAAAGAAGGACGGGAGTACATATTATGTACGTGGTCTAATGTCACCTCGTGCTACATTAGCGCTTGATGGTTAGTCGTGTGCTTCATCAAGGGGATGTTGGCTAGGTGCCCATCTCGGCGGTTGATAGCCGAGAGTGCATCACCGTAGATAGATTATTGTGAGGATCACGATGTGATCGGTGGCTCGACCACGGCCTTGTGCAAAGCAGTGCGCCAAGGTAGGATTTGTGGGATCACTCGGTTGTGATCGGTGGATTAGCCACGGCCTTGAGCAGGGAGTCTGCTAAGGTTGGTGTAACGGATGGACCTAGGTTGGGTTGGGTTTCGTAATTGCATATTTACCTGTATGATCTGTGTGGATATGGGCCAAGCCCATACGTGTGGGAAGCATGTGTAATGATTATGCACTGAGTCAGTGGACTCACCCTATTTTTCTCAACCATTTCAGGTGATTCGTGATTAATGGACCGGGTTGGAGGGGATACAAAGGTGGCCATGCAGAAGGAGATTATTTTGATTATTTTATGTTTTTAATATTAAGTATTGGGTTTAAATATTGGGTTGTAATAAGGGCCTTATTTTTATTATTTTGGTATTATTTTATTATTATTTATGGCTTGTTCAAATTAAATTACTAAGTGAAGATAACTTTATTTTAGCAACTTATTTATTCAAATTATATATATATATATCTCATTTTAATAAAGTTTTAATATGGGCATTGTATAATAACAAAGTTTTATTTATAATTTTAAATGGACATGGTTTTCAAAAGTTAACAATTTTCATGTTTTATCCAAAAGTCAAAAAGATTTTCAACCGTCTTTCCATAGTTGACATAACTGAGATCCTGGTCCAAGGCTCGTGGGCGGGTTTGGGGTGTTACGATTTGGTATCGAGCCCGGTTCAAAACTCGGCTTTGAGGGTTTTGGGCCCAAAACATTTTTAAAATGGGCTTTTCAAGAATATGGGCTTTTAAGAAATTTTTTCAGTTTTTCTGGCATGGCACTGTACCTCCTACCGAGTCCACTGTAAGTACTTGGACTTGTGAAGTAATTTGTTATATGAACTGTTATGGGCTTAGTTGGGCTCGTAGATTAGTGAACTAGGATCTATTGAACCCTAGGACTAGTCTACTCAAACATATGCATAAGGCTTAAGGCTACTAAACAAACTCGTGATTAAGTCGCGAGTTAAGGTGTGGCAACCATTGTGCGCATGTCTAGGAGTGGATCCTAAGAGCTCGGTACTTAAGCATCCTCGTGACTCACCTCCTCTTCACTGGAATCCTACCTGTGCGTAGCTACGGTTCACCTTAACCAAGAGGACTTGTTCATAGGCTAAACCAATTATTAAAAACCCGAAAGGGATTTGCCTCACTGTTTTAAAACCCTTAGTTTTAAAATTTCCAAAATTTACCCCTTTGGTTTGTAAACACTAAATCTAATTCTGAAAAACATTTTCTCAATTTACCAAAATTATCAAAATGCCTAGCGGAAAAAAATTACAAAATATACCCTATGTTGAAAATTACTAAAATGCCCCGACTTTTAAAATTTCCGGTTTAACCCCAAACTTAATAAAATTCTCTTACATTGCAAAAGTATCCAATTTTCTCAGATTTCAAAATAATAACCCCGACTTTGGAAATTCACAAAATTACCCCGATTGACAAAATTACCAAAATACCCACAGGGTAGAAACGGCGAAAAGGTCCGAATAGTGAATGTGGGTGGTAGATACCATTGAATGTGCCTCTATTGAGGGAGAAATGTGTTCTTGTGGACGAATGAATGTGTGAGTGTGTAAATGTGATTCTTTGAATTAGGGTAACAAAGCTGAATCGAGACTTTGTGTGATCGAAAGAACTACTTTAAAATACCCTTCTTTCATAAAAATTTGCTCGCGATTAAATAGTGGAACAAAATTTCTAATGCATAAAATTTCTTAAATCGTTAAATCACGACGATAGAGATGAGTTCTAGGGGCGCGGTAGAGGTAGAATGGCGGCTTCTTGAACCGGTAGGGTCCGCCATGGGTCGAAAAGTGAAGTGCCACCGCCAAAGCAGTGGTCGCGGAGGAGCAAGAGCAGACGGAGGAAGATGACGCAGTTGTGTCATAAGCCATGCTACGAGTGCTACAAAGCAAGTGGCAAGAGCTAGTAGGAAATGGAACTCGGAAGTCGGTGTCCGAGAGGCTCAGTCGAATGGGGCTCAAGTTTTTAGGGAGTATCCGGAGGGCCCCAATGTAGCGGAATATTGGTTAGAAGGAGTCGAAAGAATTATGGACGACTTAGATTGTACCCCAGAGGAAAAGCTAAAGGTCTTTGTTTAGCTTCTTTCTGGATGAAGCTTATCGTTGGTGGCTCATCACAAACAAGGTGTACCGGCAGATCGATTGGATTGGAAGTACTTTAAGGAAAAGTTTGAAGGAAAGTACGTTGGAGCAAGTTACTTAGACGCGCAAAGAAAGCGTTTCTAAACCTAGTACAAGGGAATAAGTCGATAGCAGAGTATGAAGTCGAGTTTGTGCGACTAAGTCGATGCGCCAAAGGAATCGTGGCTACCGATTATGAAAGGAGTGTTCGATTCGAAGATGGGGCTGCGAGATGAGTTGCGGGAGTTGATCGCGCCACAAAGAGAAAGGGATTTTGCCATTCGGTAGTAGAAAGCTCGGATTGCCAAGAGGTTAAAAAGACTATAAGAGAAAACCGAGAAAAGAATAGGAGCGAGAATAAGAGAGATGTTGGACCATCGAGATCGTTGGGTAATGTCCGTAAAAGACCAAGGATCGAGAATCCTGTGCATGCACTTGCCCCAATGGATCGGAATCGTTCTTGTGTTCAATGTGGAAGACCACACGGGGAGAGTGTTGGGGAAATAGTAAAGAATGTTTTCGGTGCGGATCTAAGGCACATTTAGTTAAGAATTGTCCTCGAGCGACGAGGGGTCGTGGTTCAAGTCATGGAAGGAATGGTTCTAGTCAGAGTCAACCAAGGATGTGATAGCGGGTAAGCTCCTTTGCTTTGGTACATGCTTTAATTACTTTGCTTGCTTATGAGTTAGCCTTTTCTGTGTTGCTAAGAGAGGTGTTTCGAATTTTGAGCATGAACTTAGAGATTGTGTAGGTCGATAGCCTTAGTAAGATCAGAGTGCAAACATAAGCGTAAAGTGGTAAGATAGCTTGTATGGACGTTTGTTAGTAAAGTAATTTCGAGGACAAAATTATTTTTAAGGAGGGTAGAATTGTAACACCCTGATTTAGAGGCTATGCAATTTGGGTAAAATTCCAGTGTTGGAAGGTTTTTGGGTGTTTTTGGATGTGTTTTAAAGTTTTAAGAATGCTCGGATGAAAGGGGAAGGCTTTGGAAAATTTTAGATTTTTAGGGTAAAAGGGGAAATAGGGCGGAAGGCCTTAAAATAAATTGGGGAGTTTAGGACGCAAGAAATGGCTTGGCAGAGTGGCAAGGAGGCGCCACTTTAGAGCTTGGAAGGTAACGCCTCAAGGTGCAAGGGGGCGAGTTCGAGTCTTTGGGCAACATTTTTGTTTTTGCGTCAAGGGACTGGGCTAAGTAGGCCTTAAAATAAATGTCCAAGTTGATGGACATGAAAGTCCAATTGGCAAAGTGGCTCTCATGCGCCACTTAGGCGCTGGAGGAGAGCAAGGGCGCGAGTTCGGCGCTGGAGCCTGCAGTTGGCGTTAAGAAGGAAGGGGCCGAGTTAAGGAGGTTAAAAGGATGTTGTGGGCAATGGTGGACAAGAAAGTCACTTGGTGGAGTGGCTTGGGCGCCACTTGTGGGTCTTGGCAAGGGACTCAAGTTCGAATAGCATGGAAAGCACACAGGGTTTTATTTTTGGTTTTAGGCGTTTAAAAGGAAGGAACTAAGGAAGGAGGGCTTAAAAGAATATGTGGCGGATTTATATCATAAAAATGCATTTGCGAAATGGCGTGGGGTGTTAAAACTTAAAGGGGCTTGGTGCGGGACGGGGTTCAAGACGCAGAGAAGCAATATTTTGAGCCTTTTAATTTTTGCTTGTGGCGTCAACAAATGGGGGAGAGTTGGGCGAAGATGTGGACTTCAATAGGATAAGCATAATATTTTGATTTAGAATTAATTTGGAGGGTGGATTTATATTAGTTTATTTTGTTTTTTTTTCAATTGATAAGATAATAATGGATAAAGGTGGGTTTTATTTTAGTTTAATTTGAATTGGTTTTAAATGGTTGGTGGGAGTAAATTAAAGGATTTGATTAATTCAAATGTGTTTGAATTAGTGGCTAGGAGAGATTCTAGGAAATGGCCGAATGTTGGAGTCTTCAAGGGAGAGTGGCGAATGCTATTTAAAGGGTGGTGAGGTTCCCTTTGCCGAATTTTAATTCTTGAAAGCCTTACTCTTTTTGTTTCCTTCTTTTCCCTTTTGTCATTTGGTCGAACCTTCAAGTAAAGCTTACCTATTTTTCTTCTTTGAAATCAAAAGCCATTAACATCATAGACCTTGCCGATTTCTCCCTTGGACTTGTTGGCCGAATCTTCATTTGTGAACCTCATTCATCTTTTATTTCCTCTCTTTTCTCAAAACCTTGTTGCCAAAATCTACCCTCCCCTATTAGTATCTCTTTGGCCGAATATTAAGTGTGGTGTAGAGCACGTTGGGTTTCGTTTTCAATCATTGGAGAAGGGCCTCCGGGATTTAGAAACAATCAAGCGTAGCCTCTTTTCTCTGATAATCGGGTGGGATTTCGACAAGCCTTTAGGGGCAACGTGTGACTTCGAGGTTTAGTTGATTGTATCAAACAGGTGCGTAATTATCGCACTATTTCCCCTGTTTTGTGTATTGTTATATATATATATTTGTGTATGATGTGTGATAGCCGATAATAAAGGCTAAAGTGGTGGATACCCATGTTTGGGGTAACCTAGGTTATGAGGTTAGTGTTTTATGATATTAAATTATTTATGGTGCCTGTTTGATATGGTAATGAGCATGCTATTATACTCACTCTATATGTTGATTTGACACAATATATTGACATATGTGCGTGGGGATTTGATTTGAGCAAAGAAGGACGGGGAGTACATATTATGTACGTGGTCTAATGTCAGCCTCGTGCTACATTAGCGCTTGATGGTTAGCTGTGTGCTTCATCAAGGAGATGTTGGCTAGGTGCCCATCTCGGCGGTTGATAGCCGAGAGTGCATCACCGTAGATAGATTATTGTGAGGATCACGATGTGATCGGTGGCTCAATACGGCCTTGTGCAAAGCAGTGCGCCAAGGTAGGATTTGTGGGATCACTCGGTTGTGATCGGTGGATTAGCCACGGCCTTGAGCGAGGAGTCCGCTAAGGTTGGTGTAACGGATGGACCTAGGTTAGGTTGGGTTTCGTAATTGCATATTTACCTGTATGACTTGTGTGGATATGGGCCAAGCCCATACGTGTGGGAAGCATGTGTAATGATTATGCACTGAGTCAGTGGACTCACCCTATTTTTCTCAACCATTTCAGGTGATTCGTGATTAATGGACCGGGTTGGAGGGGATACAAAGGTGGCCATGCAGAAGGAGATTATTTTGATTATTTTATGTTTTTAATATTAAGTATTGGGTTTAAATATTGGGTTGTAATAAGGGCCTTATTTTTATTATTTTGGTATTATTTTATTATTATTTATGGCTTGTTCAAATTAAATTACTAAGTGAAGATAACTTTATTTTAGCAACTTATTTATTCAAATTATATATATATATATATCTGTTTAATAAAGTTTTAATATGGGCATTGTATAATAACAAAGTTTTATTTATAATTTTAAATGGACATGGTTTTCAAAAGTTAACAATTTTCATGTTTTATCCAAAAGTCAAAAAGATTTTCAACCGTCTTTCCGCAGTGACATAACCAGATCCGGTCAAGGCTCGTGGGCCGGGTTTGGGGGTGTTACACTTCAGTTGGGTTCTCAAACAGAAGTAAAGGTAAACAGTACTCGGGTTCTAAAGCTCAGACCACTTCAATTGCTAGTGTTGGTAATGCTCGACCAAGTAGACCCGAATGTTCAAAGTGTGGCAGACGTTACCCCAGTGAGTGCCGAGCACACGAGAGAACTTGTTTCAAGTGTAGATCCCAAGATAATTTTATTAGAGAATGCCTTATGATGGTTGAAAAAGAGAAATTTCAGAGTGCAAGATCGGGAAGTACTACTAGAGGGAGACCACAGAGAAATTCGGGAAATGGAACGAGTAGTAAGAGTACGCCTAAAGAGCAGACTGCAAGATCTGAGGGTAGAGCGCCTGCGAGGACTTATGCCATTCGCGCCACAAGAGGCGCCATCCTCGATGTGATTTCGGTACATTTTCTCTCTATGATACTCATGTTGTTGCTTTAATTGATCCGGGGTCTACCCACTCGTATATTTGTATGAAATTACTATCTAGTATGAACATGCCTGTAGAGTTACAAAATTTGTGATAAAAGTGTCAAATCCCCTAGGCAAATGTGTATTAGTTGACAAGGTATGCAAAGATTGCCCTTTCATAATCAGAGGTCATTATTTTCTGGCAAATCTCATGCTATTGCCATTTGATAAATTCGATTTGATTATTGGTATGGATTGGTTAATTGCTCATGATGTGATAGTAAATTGTGGAAGGAAGTTTATTGAATTAAAATGTGAAAATGGGGATATTCTCCGTGTTGAATCAGATGAACAGGACATATTGCCTGTAGTGATTTCTTATATGTCTGCTCAGAAATACGTAAGAAAGGGATATGAAGCTTAACTTGCTTTTGTGATGAATGCTAAAGAGACTGAGTTAAGAATTGAATCAGTGCCGATAGTATGTGAGTATCCAGATGTATTTCCGGAAGAATTGCCAGGATTACCTCCGGTTAGAGAGGTTGAATTTGGAATTGAGTTAGCCCCTTGTACTGCGCCAATTTCGATTGCTCCGTACAGGATGGCTCCAACCGAGTTGAAAGAATTGAAGGCTCAGTTACAGGAGTTGACGTGTAAAGGTTTTGCAAGACCAAGTTATTCTCCGTGGGGTGCTCCCGTATTATTTGTGAAAAAGAAAGATGGTTCAATGAGGTTATGCATAGATTATAAGCAACTTAATAAGGTAACCGTAAAGAACAAGTATCCACTACCAAGGATCAATGATTTGTTTGACCAATTGAAGAGAGCCACTATGTTTCCCAAGATAGACTTGAGGTCCGGTTATTACCAGTTGAGAGTCAAAGACTCAGATGTGCCGAAAACCGCATTTCGGACAAGGTATGGTCACTATGAATTTCTAGTTATGCCTTTTGGTTTAACCAACGCCCCTGCCGTGTTTATGGACTTAATGAATCACATCTTTCGGCCATATTTGGACAAATTTGTTGTAGTCTTTATCGATGATATATTGATTTACTCTCATGATGAGAACGAGCATGCTAAACACTTGAGGACGGTCTTACAAAATTTATTAGATAACTAGTTATATGCCAAGTTTAGTAAAAGTGAATTTTGGCTTAAAGAAGTCAAATTTTTGGGGCACATTGTTTCGGGTGATGGAATTTGAGTTGACCCGAGTAAGATTTCAGCTATTGTTGATTGGAAACCGCTGAGGAATGTATCAGAGGTTAGAAGTTTTTTTGTCCTGGCTGGCTATTATAGGCAGTTTGTCAAGGGATCTCTGATGACGAGGCTATTACAAAAAGATGTAAAGTTTGAATGGACAGAAAAGTTGCAACAGAGTTTTGAGAAACTAAAGGCAATGCTGATTGAAGCTCTTGTTTTAGTACAACCTGAACTGGGAAAAGAATTTTTGGTTTATAGTGATGCATCTTTGAATGGATTGGGTTGTGTACTCATGCAAGAAGGCAAGGTGATAGCTTATGCCTCTAGACAGTTAAAGCCGCACGACAAGAATTACTCGACACATGATTTGGAGTTAGCTGCTGATCGTTGTGAAGTCAGAGTTTTAAAATTTATAATGAGAATGATCGAACCTGGAAACTAACTATGACAACGATTGGGGCAAGTGCACCTATCGAACAGTAGTATAGCTTAGGCAAGACCGGATTGTCGAACCCAAAGGAACTAAAAGTACTAATACTAACTTTCTTTCTATTATTTAGCCTAAAATAAGTGAAGTTGTTTATTAATCTAAATTAACTAATTACTAAGCTAAAGACGCAAAGACAAAAAGAATGAATTGGGGAAATACTTGGGAAAAACTCAGTTGATTAAGACGATACCCTTAGGAAGAATCCACCTAGACTCCACTTGTTATCTAACACTGAACCAGACGATTTATTCACTTGACTTGATCCGTAAGACTCCCTAATGTATATTAAACCCTCTCTCGAGGCGAATAACGTCTAACCCTAGGTTAATTAATTGAAATCTCTTTCCCATTAATAACCCCCTAGAATAGCAGTAAACCGATCTGTGGACTCCCATATTAGGTTTCACCCTAATCCGGCAAAATCTCGTAACCCTATCTCTAGGCGCGCGATCAACTCCGCTTAATTATGCTAGATCTACTCTTAAGCATGGAATTTTGCTCCACCACCTAAGCACATTTAACTTGAATTAATATCCGCGAAATATCCACACAAGAATTAAGCACACATAATTAAGAACAAATCAAGTATTTATCATATAGTTCAGAAAACAATAACAAGATTCATCTAGGTTTCATCCCCCTTCAGGTATCTGAAGGGTTTAGTTCATAATAATAAAAGGAAACATCTCAGAAGAAAAGATAAAAAAAACATCAGAAATCCCTAAAACCCCCTGAATGAATTGAAGAGGAGATCCTCCGTCTTGAGTAGAATTCCAGCTTCTTGAGATGGATCAACTGGCTATCCCTTGAGAGTTTCCCACAAATCTAAACTTTTCGGCTCGGCTCCTTGGCCTTACTGACCGCCCGTCGACTCCCCCTTTTAAGTTATACTTAGGGTGTATTTATAGGCTTTTGGAATGTGTTTCTTTGCCCCTAATTCTCCTTTTCCGAGTGAAATTACTCTCCTCCACGGCAGGGGCACGACCATGGCACACGCCCGTATGAATCGTGGCCAGGCCATGTTGGACTCTATTAGTGAGGCACGGCTGTGTAGATCGACATCAGGCCGTGTTCTAGTATATTTGAGGAGGCACGGCCGTGTGGGCTTTAGTCCAGCCTGTGTCGACTTCTTCTTTGGCCCATTTTGGTATGTTTTGAGCTCGTTTCTCGTTCTTTTTATTCTTAGGTGCTTTCCTGAGTATAAGACATGAAAAGAAAGGATTAAGAGCACCTTTTTACATAAATCAAGGGATAAATCATCCAAAAGTATGCTAAATGTGGGATTAAAATATGTTACTATTTCGGTTTATCAAATACCCCCACACTTAAGCTTTTGCTTGTCCTCAAGCAAAATTTTCAACTTACAATTAAAACGAACTTTCAATAATTCACAATTCCTATCAACAATGTCTTATCATAATTCATAGATAATTTATACATGGATAATTCAATTCAAAGAGTCCTAAGGATTCAAACAATCTAAGTCATTGATTTGTAGCTCGAAAATATAGGCGTCTCCTTTTATCTAAATAATTACCTTTAATTTAAAACCGATAAGGATTGACATCCTCACTAGAGATTCACTCAAATCACTCAAAGTGTTTAAGGTTCAGGAAAAAGCGCTCAAAAGTCGAACATGAAAAGTTAATCCCATAGGCTTGCCTAAAAATCAAATCTCCACCACTATAATATGAGATGATGCACAAATCAAAAGGTCTTTGTCAGGGTTGCAACGGGGCTAGGGTTAAGGTGTGGATAGAGGCTGAATTAGAAGGTTAGAATCGAGATTGAATTAATAAAATACCTAACTAGAAATAATAAACTGAATGATTACATAATGAATTGAAACTTTAAACTAATAATACGAGCTTCTTCTTCAATATTTGGAATTCAAACATATAAGCTCACTTAATCACAAAACTAATAATGAATAATGAATATACTTTGATTGATTTTTTTTAAACACAAATCATAAATACATAACAAAGGATAAATTACTGAAATAAAAACATAGTTAGACTATTAATCAAATCAAATCTCGATATAAGGGATGTCGAAAACGAATGGTGATAACAAAAACAAAGGGTTTCTGGGTTAATATTAGCAGTTATGTCAATAAAAAGGGTTGTTAGGATTAAAAGGGGTTCACTAGGGGTTAATTGTGAATGTAGGTTTTTAATGGAGTTAGTGGGTTAAAACCTAAGTGCCTTAATCAACTCCGTATACCAAATCATAGGTGTGGTCTCGATATGTATAAACGAGCCAAGTTCTAGAATAACAAATCAATGTTGACATACTCATAATCAATAAAGTGAGCATGAAAATAATATATGCTCTATAAGGCTCAAAAACTCACAAAAATTATGGGTATTTTGATATCAACCTCGTAAATTTCAAACTTCAAAGTAATATTTAAACTCATTTCGACAACCTAGAAAATTTTTAATTTCTGAAAAATAGACTTATCATGCTTAATTCTCTAGTATTCTTAGAATTTAATTATCAATGCACAATTATCAATGACTTAATCTAAAACATATCAATAAAAATCATAAATCATTAGAAATTTCATCCTAATTATAATATGAGAAAAAAACAAGACTAAATTCAGGATTTTGAGAACAATGCAAAAAGTTTGGCACCTAATTTCAGAAATTTGAGAATAATGAAAAAAGTTAGGCGCCTTTTTAGGTTGTTCACCCCCCCACACTTAAGATGTACATTGCCCTCAATGTACAAAGTTAGATATATAGACAATAATACTAAAATCATTAGATATGGAGAGAAGTGAAACTCCCTGAATTTTGGATTGATTCCTTGAGTCGGAGGTGAAAGATAAGTTGGAGGGGTCGATCTGGATGACGATCCTGCGCTAGATGAAGAAATTGAGTAGCTCGTGGAGGATTAGCCAGGATATAATCATAATAATTAAAACTATACTAATTAAATAATTAAAGAAAAGCAAGCTAAAGTGAAGAAAAATAAAGATGAAACTAAAATTAAAAGAAAAGATGGATGGACCGTAGAGTCCTTATTGTTGGGTGTGATTTCTAAGGCTGAGGATATGGTGGTGGTCGTGGTGTGATTCCCTAGCAGCCTTTAGAACCTAAAATCAAGAAACTAAGACAAAATAAACTAAATTAAGCAGAAGAGAAGTAAAGATAAGGAAATTGAAGCAAAAGAGAAAAATGAAATAAAAACTAAATGGTCTCAAATATCCTTGGCTCGTCGAATGATTGAAGCGGCCGGCATGAACTTATATGTATCCGTCTCCATGAGGGAGACTGTGCTTGGCTTCTTTCGCTTCTTTGGCATTGTTTTGGTGTAGCTCAAGGGTATAGAGAAAAGGGGTAGGAAAGAAAATGAAAAGTTGATGGTTGAAAGTTAGTAGGAGAAGAGGGAAGGGAGGGGGGGTTAAATAGATTTTCAAACTTGGTACCATCCCATGCCCGTGCTCCTTAGGCGTGTCGATTCACACGGCCACCTCGCACGGCCATGTGTCTAGGTGTGTTGGTTCACCCACGCCCGTTTTATAGATTGTCACGCCCATTGGTGATAAGTCAGTGTCGTCCACGGCCGCGTCGCACGGTCGTGGCATTCTGTCGGTGCTCGTGGGGCGGTGGTTGGAGCCCGTGACTTCGAAGATTTGATTCTCTCTGACTCGTACCACCTCTGCCATGTCAGTACGGTGATCCGGGGCATCCACACGGCCACGGCCGTGTGCAAGGCCGTGTGGCCTGGAAATCTGCACTTTTGGTTAATTTAAAGCTAGATACTATAAAGAAAGGATAAAATAGAATATATAAGAAAAAAATAAAAATGTAAAAGTTAATGGGGTTAGTGCTCGGGTTGCCTCCTGAGAAGGGCTCGTTTATAGTCTTAAGCTAGACTTTCCTCTCGTTTGCATCATCAGGGTGGTTTGAGGAGTTGGAAGTCCTTTCGCATGCGATCAATTCGGTTTTTGATATAAAGTTTAAGTCGAGTAATGTTTTCCTCAAAAGTACTGAAATTAGAATGTGTTACCTCGACCATTCCATCTGGGAAGATTTTGAGTACCTGATCTCCTATTTTAAGCTGGGTTGTCCCATCGTTAAGTTTTTCGTGGAGTTGCCTCATTTTTGCTTCGTGTATTTCTTTGAAGTGTATCTTCCACTCATCTAGTTCATTGATCCGAAGCTTTCGTTCCTCTTGAATTTCTTCTTTATTGACACGAGGTCTAGGATCTGGCATATCAACCTTACCTTCCTCTACCATATTCTCTTGCGTCAATGTTGGTTCATCTAACCCTTCATTATCGTGAGAAATTATTGCTTGAGGTTGCTCTCTTGGGTTAGTTTCGGTGTTACTTGGCAGGATACCTTGTGGTATTTTTGAGATTAGCTTAGCAAGTTGCTCAACTGACTTAGTAAGTTGCCCTAACTGGTTCTTGATCCCTTGAATTGATGCTTCTTGATTTTTGAGTTCTGTTTCGGTGTTTTGGAAACGTGTTTCTGTCACCGCTATAAATTTTTTCAGCATCTCTTCAATGTTCGACTCCTCTTCCTGTTGGTGAGGTGGTTGTTGAAAATCTGGAGAAAGTTCCGGTCTTTGGCTATTTTGATCATCCCACGAGAAATTGGGATGGTATCTCCAACCTGCATTATAAATGTCATTATAAAAATTTTTTTTTGGTCTAGAATAGTTACCCATATAGTGAGCTTGCTCATTTTCCATGCCATATCCGTAGAGTGGGTACTCAAGATTCGCCACGCCTCCTAAATTCGAATCATATTGTATTTCTGGGTGTACCTGCGAGAGACTATTCAAACCATCAATTTTTTTATTCATCATCTCTAACTGATTACATAACCTGGTGACCACGTCGAGTTTGAAGACACTGGCTGCTTTAGTAGGAATTGTCCTCATCGCTTGCCACTGATAATTATTCAGTGCCATCTTCTCTATAGACTAAAATTATCTGCCAAAAGAAAAATAGAGGAAAAATTAGCAAAGTAAAAAATAAATAAATAAAAATAAGATAAATTGCAAAAAATAAAAAAATGGCTAAAGTAATAAAAATAGAGCTTTCTTAATATTTTAGTTCCCCGGCAACGGCGCCAAAAACTTGATCGCTGTGAAGTCAGAGTTTTAAAATTTATAATGAGAATGATCGAACCTGGAAACTAACTATGACAACGGTTGAGGCGAGTGCACCTATCGAACAGTAGTATAGCTTAGGCAAGACTAGATTGTCGAACCCAAAGGAACTAAAAGTACTAATACTAACTTTCTTTCTATTATTTAGCCTAAAATAAGTGAAGTTTTTTATTAATCTAAATTAACTAATTACTAAGCTAAAGACGCAAAGACAAAAAGAATGAATTGGAGAAATACTTGGGAAAAACTCAGTTGATTAAGACGATACCCTTAGGAATAATCCACCTAGACTCCATGTAACGACCCGAAATTGGGCCTAGTAGGATTGGGCCCATTGGGCCTTGAGCGTAGAAGCGTTTTAAAAATTTTAGAAAATAAGAGAACGGCATTATTTCAAGTTGGACTTATTAGAAAGGTGATTTTAGACAGTTACGGGGTTCTATGAAGTTCCGGGTTCAAGTTGGGCTTTCGTAAAATTTTGTGTTTTAGCACTTTAAGGAGAGATAGTAAGCGGCACCAAGGCTTATGGAAATAAGTGAGCAATTTGCTTGCATAATTGAGCATATGGTAAAGAGGTTATGGCGCGACATGAAGGACTTTGAGGGAGGAGGTTCAAATCCCATCAAGTGCAAAATTTTGACTATTTTTTTTGTATTCTTTCCCTAAGTGTCGGCCAAGCATGTAAATAAGGCAAGGTGGACTTTTTATTTTTGGCAAGATGGCTAAGGAAAATAGGAAAGGATGAAGGTGAGGAAAGAAATCAAGAGAAAGGGGAAAGTAAGGGGAACATGTGGCCTTTTTCAAGGGAAGTGTTATTGAAAGTATGGTTGGCAAATTCTTGACCATTATGGTCATGTATGTGGACGGTTTTGTGTGTTAGGGGGGATAGCCGAACTTTCCTTGGTGTTTTGGTAAAGTTTTAGTGCTTGTTTTAGTCAAATTCTTTTAGCATCAAGTGTGCCATTTTCTCCAAACTACCATTCTCTTAGCCGAATTTTGTCTTTGGCAATTGGCAAAAGTTTTGGTATTGTTTTTGGCCAAAATTCCTATATCCAACTTTGGTGTCATTTTTCTTTTCTCTCCAAATTTCCTTCTTGCCGAATCTTTAAGCCATTGGTGAGCTTATTCTCTTCTTTTCTTTCTTCTTGTTGCCGAATGTACCCAAACCATTGAGACCAAAAATTTGTTCACTTATCTTTCTTGAAAATCGAAGCTAGTCAAACATCTTTCTTCTTCTTTCTTTTCTTTTTCACAAAATCCTTCAAGCATCTCTTCTTTTCTAATCCTTTTCACCATAGCCGAATTTTCTTGTCCATTTTTCCCTCCATAACCGAACCTTTGAATTCTTCATCTCTTTTACGTTATTTCTTTCTCGTTCGTGTTAGCACTCACTTCTTGAATCGAATCGGTAAGTAGTAGTTCTCTCTTTGTCAATAACTTTGTTTCATCCGAGTTTTTCCTTAATAATCGAGTGTTCTTCTTTCTCTCTCGTTGGGTCTGAGCTACATTCTTTTCTGTGATATGGCCATCGTTGGATTTAGGGCTTTCAACAAGGTGAAGGAGCACAAGTGATTTGTATTAACCAAATCGTTATCGTCGACTTGTCAAGCAAGTGGGGTAAGAACGTTGTTATAAGATTTGTTTTGATCAAAGGTGGGATAATTGCTAACGACTCTTTCGCTCATCAAATATTGTTAGGATGGGATTTCAGTAGCCGAAGGGTAGGATTGATTTTTGGTGAACTGAGGGAGATCACATTCGTGGTGTTGAAATGGTAGAAAGCACAACTTGTAATCAAGGTGTGTAATCCCGTACCCTTCCGAATATATGTTTGAAATGGTGTGTAATCTCGTACCCTTCCGAATATATGTTTGAAATGGTGTGTAATCCCGTACCCTTCCGTATACATATTTGAAATGGTGTGTAATCTCACACTTCTCTGAAAGTTTGCATGAAATATTCTGTGATTCGGTCAAAATACCGAAGAAAACTGAAAATCGGCATCCGTGATCACTTGGGCGTGCGTATGTCCGTAGTGGTAACCATAGTTTGCAAGGAAACAGCTTTTGGTCAAGAAGACGATGGCGTGATTTTGAAAAATCACGGAAAATAGGAGAAAAGGGATTAATAAGTGAATAAGATAACGAATTAAAGCTTACTGTCTCTATTTTTATATGAAAGAGACAGAGGAGGAAGAGGAAGTTTATATTCTGGGATATCTTAATTTTAGTGGTTCCCTGTTCTGTCTTGGAAAAAATGGTTAAAATTGTACAAAGTGAATTATGAGTTATAAGTTGTATGTATGGATTCCTTAGAGAACCTATTTTCAATAGAAACAAATGGGAGAAATATATGAAAACCGTACAGTGAGATATTTGAATTTTGGGTAAGAGAGGTCAGAACCATTGGTCAGTGAAACAAGGGAAACTTTAAGGAATAAAATGTACTAAATGGTTAAGACAAAAATTTTGGAAAAATAGTAGTAATAAGATATATGAGTCTAGTTTCAAGGAAAATTTACGGATTTAGATTTCGAGATTCCTAACTCAAGTTATAGTCAATTTAGTCAGTACGACGCAGATGGACAGTTTCGATTTTTATGCCCCACATTAGTAGTTAAGTCTAGGTTGCAGAATTACCAAAATACCCTTAGAGGGTAAATTACCGAAATACCCCTGGGTTGTGAGATTACCGAATTATCCTTAGTGGGTAAAATTATCGATTTACCGAAATGCCCCTATGGGACGATTTGATAGATTGTTATAATGGGCCGATTTACCGAAATGTCCTTATGGACCAAATTACTGAAATGCCCCGATGGGCCGAATGATCGTATTGCTTTAATGGGCTGATTCATAAAAAGTATTCAATAGGTTAATGGATGTTATTTTTATATGGATGTTTTACGATTATGTATGATGCATCTTTACATATTGCATGGGATGGGAAAATTTGAATGAAGAGAAGTATAGACCGTGGGCATTGCCACAAATTCGATAATGGCTATGTGCCTAACATATGAATTAACGACTGCGTGTCGATCATTTTACCGTATATGAATCGGTGGCTCACCCACAAATATTATAAATGGCGACTTGACTGCAAAATTGGAGAGAGGCGGCGGGGTGGGTTGACTTGATCCCCACAGGAGAGACGGGCCGTACAGGGAGAGATTGGATGGATGGGTTGGGTTGCATACTTTGCATTCATATATATATATACTATTTTGTAATCGGGCTTCGGCCCAAGATTATCTTAAATGGGCTTAGGCCCAAGATATATCTAAGCGGGTTCGGGCCCAGTGGATGACTGTAAGGATTTTCACACTCGAGTTCTTGTAACTCACCCCTTTTTCTTAACCCTTGCGGGTAATGCTCAAAGATGTGAGGACTTGGGCCCATGGATGACTCGGTGGAGGCCATACTTGAAACTTGATGTTTTATTTTGAACTTTAGATTTTTAATTCCGTTCACTTTACTATTTTGGGTTTTTATGTTGTAATAAGGCCTGCAGAGTGTTTTATTATTTGCTTTATGGTTGATATACTTATTATTTTGCTTAAATTGTTTAAAACGAGAATTTTCTAAAACTTAAATAAAGGTTTTCCAAAATTGATTAACATATGGATTTCATAACAAACTTTTACAAATATTTTTAACATTGGAAATTTTCTCTCAAATTATCAATGATATTTTCAAAAGTCGCGGTTTTAAAAGATTACTAGTTCGATTATCGATTTATCAAACAACCTCTCAAAAATACTTGCATTTTATCTACGTTTCATAGCGTTTTCAAAATGCTTCGCAACTCTATTTCTAAACGTCACATTTTCGTAAATTGTTTATTTCAAATATGCTTCCGCAAACGAAAAGGTTTTTAAAGATAATTACGTTTTCAATTAGACATAAATTGCTTAAGTGTTTTGGGTTTTTAACAAAGAGGCTGTATTTCTCAAGCAAGTTTTTACTTCCATGTGACACACCAGATTCGGGCCTAACTTCTAGGCCGGGTTCGGGGTGTTACACTCCACATGTTATCTAACACTGAACCAGACGATTTATTCACTTGACTTGATCCGTAGGACTCCCTAACGTATATTAAACCCTCTCTTGAGGCGAATAACGCCTAACCCTAGGTTAATTAATTGAAATCTCTTTCCCATTAATAACCCCCTAGAATAGCAGTAAATTGATCTATGGACTCCCATATTAGGTTTCACCCTAATCCGGCAAAATCTCGTCACCCTATCTCTAGGCGCGCGATCAACTCCTCTTAATTATGCTAGATCTACTCTTAAGCAGGGAATTTTGCTCCACCACCTAAGCACATTCAACTTGAATTAATATCCACAAAATATCAACACAAGAATTAAGCACACATAATTATGAACAAATCAAGTATTTATCATATAGTTCAGAAAACAATAACAAGATTCATCTAGGTTTCATCCCCCTTCAGGTATCTGAAGGGTTTAGTTCATAATAATAAAAGGAAAAATCTCAGAAGAAAAGATAAAACAAAACATAAGAAATCCCTAAAACCCCCTGAAGGAATTGAAGAGGAGGTTCTCCGTCTTGAGTAGAATTCCGGCTTCTTGAGATGGATCAACTGGCTATCCCTTGAGAGTTTCCCCTAAATCTGACCTTTTCAGCTCGGCTTTTTGGCCTAGCTGACCGCCCGTCGACTCCCCCTTTGAGGTTATACTGAGGGTGTATTTATAGGCTTTTAGAATGTGTTTCTTTGCCCCTAAGTATCCTTTTCCGAGTGAAATTACTCTCCTCCACGGTAGGGGCACGGCCATGGCACACGCCCGTGTGAATCGTGGCCAGGCCGTGTTGGACTCCGTTAGTGAGGCACGGCCGTGTAGATTGAAATCAGGCCGTGTTCTAGAATATTTGAGGAGGCACGGCCGTGTGGGCTTTAGTCCAGGCCGTGTCGACTTCTTCTTTGGCCCATTTTGGTCCGTTTTGAGCCCGTTTCTCGTTCTTTTTATTCTTGGGTGCTTTCCTGAGTATAAGACATGAAAAGAAAGGATTAAGAGCACCTTTTTACATAAATCAAGGGATAAATCATCCAAAAGTATGCTAAATGTGGGATTAAAATATGTTACTATTTCGGTTTATCAGCTTCTATTGTGTTTGCATTGAAAATTTGGAGACACCATTTATATGGTGAGAAATGTCGGGTATTCACCGATCACAAAAGTCTAAAGTACTTGATGACTAAAAAAGAATTGAATCTAAGGCAACGAAGATGGTTAGAGTTAATAAAGGATTATGAGTTAGTGATTGACTACCACCTGGGAAAGGCGAATATGGTCACCGATGCCTTGAGTAGGAAATCTTTGTTCGCATTGAGAGCTATGAATACACAGTTGGCTTTATCAGATGATGGCTCTATTCTAGCTGAGTTGAGAGCTAGACCGATATTTTTACAAGAGATTTGTGAAGCTTTGAAAAACGACAGTGAGTTGCAAGCCAAAAGAGTTCAGTATGAGTCGAGTGTTGAGTCAGACTTTCGTATTAGCTCTGATGGATGTTTGATGTTCCGAGATAGGTTCTGTATACCAAGAGATGATGAACTTATTCAGAAAATTTTATATGAAGCACATAATGGATGTTTATTTGTACATCTAGGCAGTACAAAGATGTATAATGACTTGAAGAAATGGTATTGGTGGCCAAAAATGAAGAAAGATACCTCCGAATTTGTAACAAGATGCTTGATCTGTCAGCAAGTGAAGGCTGAACACCAAGTACCTTCAGGTTTACTTCAGCCTATTATGGTTCCTGAGTGGAAATGAGACCGTACTGCTATGGACTTTGTGATAGGTTTGCCCTTGACACCGAAAAAGAAAGATGCTGTATGGGTTGTGGTTGATAGGCTTAAAAAATTGACTCATTTTAGACCAATACACATTGACTATTCACTGGATAAGTTGGTGGATTTATATGTGTCAGAAATTGTGAGATTACACGGAGTACCATTGTCGATTATTTCGGATAGAGATCCGAGATTTACAGCACGATTTTGGAAAAATTTGAAAGAAGCCTTGGGAACAAAGTTAAATTTTAGTATAGCTTTCCACCCGCAAACCGATGAACAGTCAGAGAGGGTAATACAGATACTTGAGAACATGCTCCGATGCTGTGTTTTGGAATTTCAAGGTAATTGGGAAAAGTATTTACCGTTAGTAGAACTTGCCTACAATAAAAGTTTTCAGTCGAGTTTGAGAATGGCACCTTATGAGGCATTGTATGCGTGTAAGTGCCAAACGATTTTGTATTGGACCGAACTCAAAGAGAATCAGATCCATGGGGTCGATCTGGTCAGAGAAACTGAAGAGAAAGTAAAAGTGATACGCGATTGTTTGAAAGCTGCTTCGGACAGACAAAAGCCCTACGCGGATTTGAAATGGAAAGAGATTGAGTTTCAAGTTGGCGATAAGGTATTTTTAAAAGTATCACCGTGGAAGAAGGTTCTCAGATTTGGCCGGAAAGGCAAATTGAGTCTGCGCTTTATCAGACCGTATGAGATTACCGAGAGGATAGGGCCAGTAGCCTATCGTTTGGCTTTGCTGCCTGAGTTGGAAAAGATTCATGATGTACTCCACATATCTATGTTGCGACGTTACCGATCAGACCCTTCGCATGTGATTATACCGACAGAGGTTGAAATTCAACCCGATATGACTTACGGTGAAGAACCGATTAAGATTTTGGCACGGGAAGTAAAACAGTTAAGAAATAAAAGTATAGCTCTTATGAAAGTATTGTGGCAAAGACATGGCGTAGTAGAGGCTACATGGGAGCCCGAGGAGGCGATGATAAACAAATCTCCAAACCTTTTTACAGGTAAGATTTTCGGGGATGAAAATCTCTAAGGGGGAGAATTGTAACAGCTCGATTTAGGGCCTAGTCAGAATAATGGTTGCAAGACCACAAATCTAAAGTAGAGACATGTGTTTTATGACTTTTGTGTGGTCTATGACATGTTTGCATGCTTATGTGAAAATTTCATGAAGAAATTTTATTATTTAGTGATTAATTTATTCATTAGGACAAAATTGCAAAGATTGAAAAATATGAGATTCCAGAAGATTCAAGTATGAGATAGCATTAGAAAATTTATAAGAGGTCCTTATTTAGTAATTAGACCATTATATCTTATGATGGACAAAAATAGACATGGGAAGGAAAAATCTCAAGAAAGGGGCCTGAAGGGCATTTTGGTCATATGGTTAATAAGTTAATAAAAAGGGAAAAAGAAGTAAAAAATGGTGTCCATCTTCTCCATGTTTGGCCAAAATTCTCAAGGACACCATAGCTAGGGTTTCTTCAACTTTCAAGCTTGATTGTAAGTACCTCCTAGCCCCGTTTTTTATGTTCTTCGTATTTTTGAGATCCTCGTAACCCTATTTAGCTATTTCTAGCTATATTTTAAGCTAGGGTTCATGTTCAAAAATTTACCCATGCATGATATGCATGTATTTTGATGTTTAATGGAGGAATATGAATGTTTGATGTATGCTAAACATCTTTTTCTAAGTGATTTTCATGGAAAATTCATAAAAAGGACCTAGTTGTACAAAGTGATATAATATGTAGTAAAAATCAGTTTTGAAGGAAAGTGTGAGCTGTTATAAGCTCAATAAATGTTCGGCTAGGCTTGGGTAACCAAGGAAATGAGTACATTTCATTATACGAGCTTAGGGACCATTTTGTAAATATGTGAAAGTTCAGGGGCAAAATAGTAATTTTGCCAAAGTATGATTCATGGGTTATTTTAGTCAAAGTGATCATTAAGTAAGTGAAATTGTTATTATAGATCAAGAAACACGAAGTCTGGACCGAAACCGAGGAAAGAACAAGGTGGTGGACTAAATTGAACAATTATACCTATTTTGGTACCGATGTAAGTTTGTATGTAATAAATCGACATAATGTTATTATGCTTTTAAATGCTTGATGTCATGGGAAATGTATAATATTTTTATGAAATTAGTTAATAAAGTCCCGATGAAAGTATGATGAAATTTTATTAAGTTGAAGTCCTGGTTGAACCTTAAGAACGGAAAGGATATCATTGTCATGACATGAGATTAAGGAGGTCCCGTATAAGACCATGTCTGGGACATGGCCTTGGCACCGAAAGTAGATCCGGTATAAGACGATATCTGGGATATGGCATCAGCATCGAATAGTAATTCCGTGTAAGACCACGTCTAGGACCTGGCTTCGGTATGAAATCGTGTAAGACCATGTCTGGGACATGACATCGATATGCGATCTCGTGTAAGACCATATCTGGGATATGGCGTCGACATCGATAAGAGATCCCGTAGAAGACCATATCTGGGACATGGCATCGGCATCAATGTGTGATCCCACGTAAGACCATATCTGGGATATGGCATTGGCATCTTATTATGTGTATGACGAGTTCGAGTATCCTTCAATATTACAAATGGTTCAATAGGGTAAAGAGCTAAGTTTGTAACAACCCGATTTAGACCCTAGTCGAAACAGTGGTTTCAGGACAACAAGTCTGAGTCAGAAAAATATTTTTAATATTATTTTTGGCGCTTACAATATGTGAATTAATAAGTGTGAAAGTTTCGTGTGAAAATTTTTTTGTTTGCGTGCTTGATTTTATAAAAGGATCTAATCATGTAAAATGCAAAAATTATGTACTAATTGTTAAAGTGCTTATTTGTTTGATTAATTGAATATGAGGTCCTTATTATGTGATTAGACCATAGTTAGTGGATAATGACATAAATGGTCATCCATTATATGATTTTGTAATGTTCTCATTAATGGCAGTAAAGTAAATTTGAAAATAAGTTATTAATAAATAAAACAAAGCAAAATATTATCATCTTTTATTCATTTTACAACCGAAAATGGGGTTTAAAGCAACCATGGAAGAGCTTGACATTCGGTTATGGTGTTTTTGCTCAAATAGGTACGGTTTTAACTCCGTTTTTAATAATTTCGACGTTTTTGAGCTCATTGCAGCTTAACCTAGCTAGCCCGTATCTCTGTTTTTGAAACTGTTATAGATTTTGAAAGATTTCATTGTTGAATGCTTTGTTGTTTAGATGTTTTGTGATAGATTATTAAAGTTTGAAGCTAGATTAACAAGTTTTATAAAATGATTTTTGACAAAAATTTCAATTGATGATTAAATTGAGAAAAGTGTAAAATTCATGGTTAAATGTGTGAATAAACTAAAAATATGGGCTGCTAGTAGTTTGGGAAAAATTCAGCTAGTATGGGCTTATCCTTAATTGCATGAATTTGCAATTTTATGCGATAAGGACTAAATTGTGAAAAAGTAAAATTTTAGGGGCTAAAGTGCAAAATGCCTATTTATGTGATTTGGATGAAATTGAATGAATTGTTGAATAAATTAGTTAAACTTTGATATTAATTAGATTGGCAAAAGTGGAAATCGAATTTGGATCGGGAAAATCGGAAGTTATCGATTAGACGTTCCGGTCTGTTCGCGTCCGTACGAGGTAAGTTCATAAGTAAATAAATGATGTTAAATTTGAATGTATATATGTTATATGTTCTGAATTGATCTCTAATAAATATATGTGTATATGCCGAATTGAATTTAGAGTTGGAGAACTAGTTACGAGTTTGAATCGATAGAATTACGACGTCCGAAAAGCCCCATACAAACCATAGGAATAGTTAGGATACATATGTCATGACATAGGATTCCGATATGTGTTATCGTGTAAGACCACGTCTAGGATGTTGGCATCTATTTGAGATTTACGTGTAAGACCATGTCTGGGACATCGGCATCGTATTTTATTTCGTGTAAGACCCTGTCTGGGAAAGTGGCATCGATATTGATTACATGTAAGACCACGTCTGAGACATTGGCATTGTACGAGTTTTCTAAGCTATCCAAGTATCCTATTTGATTTCAAACGGTTCAACGGGCATTCCGAGAAATATATGAGTATATGAATGTGCATCCGAATCAGGTATGTTGCGATGAATATGAATTTAAGCAATGAAAGTGAGTGTGATTATGATTAGTTGTTATATGATCTATGTGAAAATGTGATGTGGATATTAGCAAGTGAGCTATGAAGAAATGAATCATATAATAAATGTAGAATTGTAATTGTGTTTTTGCCATATATGATTAAGGTACATATGATTTGTATATGAAATTCTGATATGAAATGTGAGTATGATTCAAATGATGATATATGTGAAATATATGATAATGAATGATGTGTTATATATACTCGTTAAATGAAATTATGGTCCTATGTTTCAGACATGAGAATTATGAAACATGGAACATGGTTTTGATGTGTGATTTGTTATGGTTATTCGTGTTTGGAAGTGTATAAAAAGAAATTGATATATTTTTATGAAAAATCTGTATTAAATAATCATGATTCGGTTGGTAGGTAATGAAATTGTGAAAGCTTAATTCTATGAATGAGCTAATGGATGATATATGAATTTGAAAACATGGATTATATATTCATCCATCATTAAGCCTAGTGAAGTTACCTAATATGGTCTTAGAAAATTTCGATTATGATGAATGTATATGTGGTTGAGATTTGTTAAATTCGGCCTAGTTAAATTGAATTATAAACATTATTGAAATGATTTATTTGCTTATGGCTTACGAAGCTTTCAAAGCTTATTTTGTGTGGTTTTCCTATGTTTATAGATTTTCGGAGATTTTCTCAGGTTGGATGTTCAAGGAGATTGCATCACACTATCTGGCTAATGATTTCAGTATTCATACCCTTTATGACTTGGTTATATGGCATGTATATGCTATGGTAGTTGAAATTATGGTTGGAATGTATTTGGTCATTTGAGATGGTTTATTATGAATATGGTTGTGGAATTTAGTATATTTTGATAAACTTGATATTGGCTAAATAGTTTAGAATTGTTATGAGATTGGCTTTAAATGATCTAAATGTATATGGCCATTTTAATAATGGTTTAAGTTATTCATATGATCATTTGATAGATGATGAGTATTTGCTTAAGAAATGCATGAAATTGAGTTGATGAATTGGTTCATTTTTTAGGTATGGATTGAAGTTTGAATTGGGAAATATTGTAGAATTGAAATCGGTTATATTGATGATTATAGCTTATGTATTTGGGATGTTATTGGTTAATCAAATGGTATTGAAATGGTATAAAATGATATGGTTTAGGTATGCATGAGGGAGATGAGAAATATGACTTAAACCAAACCTAATTTCGTGCCACACGGTTGAGCACACGAGCGTGTCACCTGACCGTGTCTCTTAAGATTGTAGTTTGAAACAAGTCAGATTCGTACACGGGCCAAGCACACGGGCCTGTCTTGTGGTCGTGTGGACAAGTCAGTATGCATGCCCTGTTTTGCCACGGCCTAGACACACGGGTGTGTCTAATGCCATGTGAGGCACACGGCCTACCCACACGGGCGTGTGACCTCTGTAACTTTGAAAAAAATATGTTAAGCTTTTGGAAAAAAAAATTGTATGTGCTTGGTTTAGTCCCGACTCTTTTCCAGTGCATGTTTAATTTCTCGTAGACCTTTTAAAGGGACACTATGTATATGATTTGCTATGATATGATGATGTTATAACTTATGTTTGTGAAATGATCGTAAAAGTTCTGAAATGTCTGGTAACGCTTCTTAACCCTATTCTGGCGATGGTTACAAGTTAGAGGTGTTACATTTTATTGGTATCAGAGCTATGGTTTAGTCAGTTCTGGGACTACCATAGTGTATGTGAGTCTAGCTATACATGCCATATTTAACCTGCGATAGTGTGATATCTCCAGACTTTGATGAAAATTGTTTTGATGAGACAGATAAGTTTTCCAACAGAGCTAATTCTAATAGTATAGAAGTAAATACTCAAATATTTGAGTGAAAATGTGTTGATTATGAGTTGAAACTCATAAAGGTAAGGATCAAATTGTATGACATGTTGTTATTGATAAATGTTGTAATTATATGAGCATATGGGATATGATATTTGAGTTATGATTGCTATCTGAAATGCTTTGATTGTGAATTAGTGATTTGAGTTGGCATATGAACAATGTGTTAAGAACAAAAGTGATTAAAAAAAATTTATTAAATGATTTGAGAATGTGAAATTAGTAATGAACTGGCTATTTGTGATAGTATGTGTTATGTGCATTTATGTGTAAGTTAAATTTTAGGCTTTACTACCCTCACCCCTCTTATCAATAAAATGTTATAATGAAATCTGTAAGATTTGGGCTGAATCAGCTCACGAGTGCGGAGTTACAGAAGTCCGTGTTCGGAAGATTGATAACACGGTCAGAAAAGAGATTGAATCAGCAAATGAAGAAAGTATTAAAAGAGATATTGGAAAGTCCTGAAAACTATTCAGATTATGTAAAGTCACTGTTACAGAAGAAGTTAACTCCGATTAAATGACCTATTCAGGTATGTTATCAAAAGAAAGTATTAACTGGAAGCTATTCTGGATTGATTTCTGTTATTGATGGAATAATATGAACTTATTGATGACAGTTGAATAATGTTTGAATTGTATTGATGGTTGAATGCAATGGTTATAGTCGGGCAGTTACTATAATTCCTCTGGGCATTCTGTGCGCACATTTATCCTCAGAAGTATATATATGACTATTTAATTTCAGAAAGAAAGTCTTATCGTATGAAACATTAGCTAAACATATTAATAGACGAAAGCATCGTTGATCTGTTTGGGTTACGTTCGATATTGTTATGTCTTTCTTTGATAATTTATTCCATTGTGTGGATATGAAAGTCAACGGTAAAATCTGTATGAGGCTAATATTCTATTTCTACTAGTTATTATTCTGTTAAATATACGTGAAGATTATATTGCTTCTGTTACTGTGGATTTAAGTATTTAAGAGTGACATTGTTCTTTCTGGACATTTTATTGGATATCATCAGAATTTTATATCATTCTATATGGGTTGTAATTTTCAGATATCCTGTGTAATTCCATATGTTGAAATTTTGTTATTCCGGTTTTCCTATGATTCCATGTGATTATCTGTAAGAGATCTCTATTTGACAGAGATGACTATTTCTATTATGATTATAATCTATGGCTTGAGATTTGAGAGTATAGTGGTACCTTTCTCAGAGTTATAGAAGTTGTGTCTCTGCAATGGTTATTATTAAAATCATATTTGATTCTTTTCTGTGTTCAAATGCTTCATTAACAGCCAGAATAATATTTATTATAGGGTTGAGACATCGTTCTTGTTAAGGCCCAATGATTTCTATTTGGTTAAGGTGATTTTAGTATAATTCAGAGTTTCGATGATTAATATATGAGACAACTTCATTATAAACTCTTTTCTAGTTCTCGTGATGGTTCGACATTGATAAAAGTGAAAATGATAGAAGATCAAGATCAATCTGTATAATGATATGTCTGGGGTTATTCCTTCTAATGAGAAGAAAGATTTCTTCGAAAAGACCGATCTAGTAGTTAGTATGATCTGAATTATTTGATTGAAAAGTTAATTGGGTTATATGTGTTTGAATCTATCTACGAATTGGAAATAAACTTTGAACTTATATGTATGAATTGAAGGATAGTCTGGAAGAAGAAATTGAATTCTTGAAGACTTGATACAGAATTATATCTATCGGAACGATTCTATCTGAGAAATGTTACAGTAAATTAAAGTTAGTTTGATTGTTGAAGCTTTCTTTTGCACGAAGATAATTTCGACCGAAACATCAGTTCTGGTTCAGTCTGAATTCAATAAAGAGATTATGATTTTTGGCTTTATGTTATTAAATAGTTTGAAATGTGTTCTAATACAGGAATGTGTAGAGATATTTTTGTGATTCTATACAGTTAAAGGTGCATAAAAAGAGTTATGTGACATATTTGATGACTATAAGAGTTTAAAATGTTTTATGTCAGAGAAAAATCCGAACTTGGCATAGCAAGGTTAGCTTGAATTGTCGAAAAACTTTTGAGTCTGTAAGTAATGATTATTCGAGGGAAAACAATTATAGTTTCAGATGTATCGAATGGGAAACACTTGTATGCTTTATGAGTGATGAAAATGTGATTGATCTTATTAGGCAATGAACAGTTGTTAGCTGAATTAAAGGCAAAATAAATGTTTATTTAGTGAAGTTGTGAAATTCAGGAGTGTGTCAGCGAATTATAAGTTAAAAAGGGGTTCAGTAAAAATTGATTTCTGATTCAAAACCTCAGATATGGTATCGATAATTAATTGTTATTTCGAGATAGAGTGTGCATACTGAAAAGCCCTATGAATATACAATAACTGCTACAAGAAACTCCCAGTGGTAATTCATTTGTTCATATGGGAATAACAAGATGCACAACAGTTCTGATGAGTGTGAAATGTGATATTTCTGACTTTATTGATTATAGAAATGGAGGGTGATGAATTCTGTATCGGGATTATCTTTATCATTGAAAAAGATAGAGTTATCTGAAATATGATTAACTGCCTGAAGAAATCTCTCTGTATGTATAGATTTTCTCTTTTGATAAAATAGTTGAGTTATACGTTTCTGTGTTGGTAAGTCTGTCTATGGTGTCAGTTATCATTGTTTTGGATTAAGATCTGAAACTTATATTGTAATTCTGAAAGAGACTACAGTAATCTGTGAGTATGAAATTGCATTAAAATCGGGTAACGGAAGTCAAATTCTTGAAATATTTATTTTTTATTGTGTTTTAGAGTTTCAAAGAAAATAAGAATGACTGTTGTTGTTATAAGCAGTTACCGAACTCCATTATTTTAAGATCGAGCTCTGTGAAAATATAATCCACGGGATTAATATCGTCAGAGAAATTGAACAGAAAATGAAAACAATCTAATAGAGTTATAAACAGTCTCAGCTAGAGATGATGTACAGCGAAAGTCAGATCAAAATTTCAGTTGTGAAATTAAAGAGATTTGAAATCCAAAGTTATGTGTGAATTTGAAATATATGTTGTGGAAGCAAATCCTTAATCTATTTTTTGGTAAGATTTTCGGGGACAAAAATCCCTAAGGGGGGAGATTTGTAACAGCCCGGTTTAGACCCTAGTCAGAACTGTGGTTTCAGGACCACAAATCTGAGTCAGAAAAATATTTTTAATATTAATTTTTGGTGCTTACAATATGTGAATTAATATGTGTGAAAGTTTCGTGTGAAAATTTTATCGTTTGCGTGCTTGATTTTATAAAAGGATCTAATTGCATAAAATGCAAAAATTATGTACTAATTGTTAAAGTGCTTATTTGTTTGATTAATTTAATATGAGGTCCTTATTATGTTATTAGACCATAGTTAGTGGATTATGAAATAAATGGTCATCCTTTATATGATTTTGTAATGTTTTTATTGATGGCATTAAAGTAATTTTGAAAATAAGTTATTAATAAATAAAACAAAGCCAAATATTATCATCTTCCATTCATTTTACAACTGAAAATGGGGTTTAAAACAACCATGGAAGAGCTTGACATTTGGCTATGGTGTTTTTGCTCAAATAGGTACAGTTTTAACTCCGTTTTTAATAATTTTTACGTTTTTGAGCTCGTTGCAGCTTAACCTAGCTAGCCCGTATCTCTATTTTTGAAACTGTTATAGATTCTGAAAGATGCCATTGTTGAATGCTTGGTTGTTTAGATGTTTTATGATAGATTATTAAAGTTTGAAGCTAGATTAACAAGTTTTATAAAGTGATTTCTGACAAAAAAATGTCAATTGATGATTAAATTGAGAAAAGTGTAAAATTCATGGGTAAATGTGTGAATAAACTAAAAATATGGGCTCTAGTAGTTTGGGTAAAATTCGGCTAGTATGGGCTTGTCCTTAATTGCATGAATTTGCAATTTTATTTGATAATGACTAAATTGTGAAAAAGTGAAATTTTAGGGGCTAAAGTGCAAAATGCCCATTTATGTGATTTGGATGAAATTGAATGAATTGTTGAATAAATTTGTTAAATTTTGATATTAATTAGATTGGCAAAAGTGGAAATTTGATTTGGATCGGGAAAATTGGAAGTTATCGATTAGTCGTTTAGGGTCCGCTTCGCGTCCGTCTTTATAAGTTCATAAGTAAATAAATGCTGTTAAATTTGAATGTATATATGTTATATGTGCTGAATTGATCTTTAATAAATATATGTGTATATGCCGAATTGAATTTAGAGTTGGAGAACTAGTTACGAGTTTGAATCGATAGAATTATGACGTCCGAAAAGCCCCATACGAACCATAGGAATAGTTAGGATACATATGTCATGACATAGGATTTCGATATGTGTTATCGTGTAAGACCACGTCTGAGGCGTTGGCATCGATTTAAGATTTACGTGTAAGACCATGTCTGGGACATCGGCATCGTATTTGATTTCGTGTAAGACCCTGTCTGGGACAGTGGCATCAATATTACATGTAAGACCACGTCTGGGACGTTGGCATTGTACGAGTTTTCTGAGCTATCCAAGTATCCTATTTGATTCCGAACGGTTCAACGGGCATTCCGAGAAATAAATGAGTTTATGAATGTGAATTCGAATAAGGTATGTTGCGATGAATATAAATTTGAGCAATGAAAGTGAGTATGATTATGATTAGTTGTTATATGATCTATGTGAAAATGTGATGTGGATATTAGCAAGTGAACTATGAACAAATGAATCATATAAGAAATGTAGAATTGTAATTGTGTTTTTGCCATATATGATTCAGGTACATATGATTTGTATATGAAATTCTGATATGAAATGTGAGTATGATTCAAATGATAATATATGTGAAATACATGATAATGAATGATGTGTTATATATACTCGTTAAATGAAATTATGGTCCTTGTTTCAGACATGAGAATTATGAAACACGGAACATGGTTTTGATGTGTGATTTGTTATGGTTATTCGGGTTCGGAAGTGTATAAAAAGAAATTGATATATTTTTATGAAAAATCTGTAATAAATGATCATGATTCGGTTGGTAGGTAATGAAATTGTGAAAGCTTAATTTTATGAATAAGCTAATGGTTGATATATGAATTTGAAAACATGGTTTATATGTTCATCCATCATTAACCCTAGTGAAGTTACCTAATATGGTCGTAGGAAATTACGATTCTGATGAATGTTTATGTGGTTGAGATTTGTTAAATTCAGCCTAGTTAAATTGAATTATAAACATTATTGAAATGATTTATTTGCTTATGGCTTACTAAGCTTTCAAAGCTTATTGTGTGTGTTTTTCCTATGTTTATAGATTTTCGGAGATTTGCTCGAGTTGGAAGTCAAAAGAGGTCGCATCACACTATCTGGCTAATGATTTCGGTATTTATACCCTTTATGACTTTATTTATATGGCATGTATATGCTATGGTATTTGAAATTATTGTTGGAATGTATTTGGTCATTTGAAATGGTTGATTATGAATATGGTTGTGGAATTTAGTATATTTTGATAAACTTGATATTGGATAAATAGTTTAGAATTGTTATGAGATTGGCTTTATATGATCTAAGTGTATATGGCCATTTTAATAATGGTTTAAGTTATTCATATGATCATTTGATAGATGATGAGTATTTGCTTAAGAAATGCATGAAATTGAGTTGATGAATTGGTTTATTTTTTAGGTATGGATTGATGTTTGAATTGGGAAATATTGTACAATTGAAATAGGTTATATTGATGATTATAGCTTGTGTATTTGGGATGTTATTGGTTAATCAAATGGTATTGAAATGGTATAAAATGATATGGTTTAGGTATGCATGAGGAAGATGAGAAATATGACTTAAACCAAGCCTAATTTCGTGCCACACAGTTGAGCACACGGGCATGTGTCCCGATCGTGTCTCTTAAGATTGTAGCTCGAAACAAGTCATATTCGCACATGGGCCAAGCACACGGACGTGTGACTGGCCATGTGAATTATGTTAGTGTTGCCCACGGGTCAAGCACACGAGCCTGCCTTGTGGCCGTGTGGACAAGTCAGTATGCATGCCCTATTTTGCCACGTCCTAGACACATGGGTGTGTCTAATGTCGTGTGAGGCACACGGCCTACCCACACGGGCGTGTGACCTCTGTAACTTTGAAAAAAAATATGTTAAGTTTTTGGAAAAAAATTGTACGTTCTTGGTTTAGTCCCGACCCTTTTTCAATGCATGTTTAAGGTCTCATAGACCTTTTAAAGGGACACTATGTATATGATTTGCTATGATATGATGATGTTATAACTTATGTTTTTGAAATGATCGTAAAAGTTCTTAAATGTCTGGTAACGCTTCTTAACCCTATTCCGGCGAGGGTTACGGGTAAGGGGTGTTACAAAGTTTATGTTCAAGATGGTAAGAGTACTAAAGTTATGTGATGAGGTGACACAGGTACATATGAGTAATGTAAGAGAAATGAGTCTGATATGTGATATGAGATTGGTAAGAGTAAGTAGAAGTAAGTTATGTCAATGTGCTTGAGAAATTGTGTTATTACTCAATGTAATGTATGGACGTTATCATAAGCCTTTATATTTCTATTTATTTCATGCAAACGTACTAAGCTTTATGCTTACCCCTCTCTTTTCCCTTTTCCTTGTAGTATCGCCAAGCTAACCCGAGGATTGTAAGACATCGGAGTTCGGTTCACACTATCAAGCTATTCTTTTGGTATAGTAAAGTTGATTATTTTGGGTATGGCATGTATAGGAACTTAGTCATTTTGTTATATGTCATATTGGCTAGCCAAGGTGTTGGCTATTAATGTTACTCAATTCATTTTGTAAATGGCCATTGGAATTGGCCAAAACTAGTTAAGTTATATCTATTCAATGAGGATGAAATTCATGAAGTGTAAGTTTATGCAATTGAGTGATTAAAGTATGAAGTATGTGCATGATGAATGTAGTGGAATACAATGTGTGGATGTCTTGATTGTTAATATTTGGGATGCATTATTGTTATGTCATGTGTTGCTAGAAATAGTATAAGTGTGGTTACTTTTCAGGGTGGCAAAGGGCTTGGTATATAGCCTTATATATATCCACATCGGTAGACACACGGGCGTGCGTCTAGGCCGTGTGTGACACACGGTCTGCCACATGGGTGTGTACCCTGGCCGTGTGTCCCCTGCATCTAATTTGCGAAAAATTCAGTTTGTAACACGGGCCAGCACACGGGCGTGTGGCTTGGCTGTATGCCCCTAAGGGTCTGCTGACGTCATAAACAGAATGTTCTTTATTTTAGACACGGCCTGAAGCACGAGCGTGTGATATGCCACATGGGCGTGTCACTTCTCTCACACGGGCGTGTGGCTCTGTTTTGAGTAAAAATTTTCTAAGTGTTCGTAAGTTTCCGGTTCAGTCCCGAACCAACCTATATGTATGTTTCGGGTCTAGTAGACCTATAATAGGTACATTATGAGTACAAATGAAGAGTTCTTAAGTATAAATGAAAAGTTATGGCTCGATAATGTAGGTTAAAGTCCGTTAAGTTCGGTAATGCCTATGTAACTGCCTAGTTTAGACCCTAGTCGAAACAGTGGTTTCGAGACAACAAATTCGAGATCAAAATAATATTTTAATATTATTTTCTGTGTGTACAGTATGTGAATTAGCCTGTGTGAAATTTCTGTGTGAAAAATTTCTGATCTGTGTGTTTAATTTGCAAACAGGACTTAATCGCATAAAGTGTAAAATGTTGTGTGCTGATTTATAAGTACTTAAAAGTTGTTGTCTTTATAATAAGGAGGCCTTATGTGGCAATTAAGCCATTTATCAGTAAGTGGATGGATATGGTAAAAAATGACCTTATATGATATTTTTTATGTATTTAGTATTAAAGGTTAATTTTGTACTTTGATAATTATGTTTAATTAATATACTAAAAACATGAAATGGCCATCATCTTCTTCCTTGTTTCACCGAAAATTTAGAAAGAACGAATAGGGTTAGAAACTTTGAAGTATTCGACTAGCTTGAAGCATAGATTAAGGTATGATTTTGACTCGGTTTTTAATAATTTTTACGTTTTAGTAATCGTTGCTTCGTGCTCTATCTAATCCATGCTTAAATTTTGTGAATTGGTGATGAATGTGAGATATGCAATTGATGAATATGTGAACATTGTGTTGTTAGTTGGTGGAATATGAAAGCTTAGTGTTGGGTTAACATAGTTTGTATTGGGATTTTTAGTGAAATTGAGTATTTTGGGCTTAATTGAGGAAAGTGTAAATTGAAGGACTAAAATGTGAAATAAATGAAATGTGTGGGCTTGTATTAGCATGGGAAGAATTCGGCTAAGCTTATGTGGATAGAAATTTGGTGTATTTTGTGATTTGATGAATTAGGGACTAAAGTGTCAAAATGTTAAAATGTGAGGGCTATTTTCCAAATTGCCCTAAGTAAGTGTGTGTGGACTAAATTGAATGAATTGCTGATTGAATGGATTGAATTTGAATATGTATAGACCAAGAAAGGAGAGGTTCGGATCGAGATCGAGGCAAAGACAAAGTGCTCGATTAATCGATCATTTCGGTATTTCGACGTCCGAGGTAAGTTTGGACATAATACGTGTATTTAGCTATGTTTAATGTTATGAAATGAATGGTATGATAATATTGAAATGTGAAAGCTATGTGAGGGCTCGAGTTATGTGGCACTAAGTGTGCGTATTCGAAAATGTGACTGAGATTATTAGCATTGTGTGCGCGAAATAATATAAGCTTCGGCTTTGTGGTTGGCACTGTGTGTGCGATATGATTTAAGATCGGTTTGGATATGGATGCACTACGTGTGTGATGCTAATTAAGCTTCGGCTAACTATTTGGGCACTAAGTGTGCGATTGAATCGAAGAAGAGACGAAGATTGATCGAAATGAAATAATGAGTATTGAGTAGCAAATGTAATTGACAACTAAGTGTTGGATAAGGTACGTTCGGAACCTATGTGGTGAATGAGACTATGAATGAATTATGGAAGGTTGATTGAACATATTAGTTTTAGATAGTATGATATATATGATTGTGTAATAATCTATGTGATGGTTGGATTTTGTATAATGTATTATGTTATGAACTTACTAAGCTTTTGAAAGCTTACTGTGTGATTGTTTCTCTATTTTAAAGTGTCAGTAAAGCTAGCTCGGATCCGGGGATCGTCAGCATCTCTATCAGACTATCAGCAATCTATTTTGGTATTTTTGAAGATGTGTATATTTGAATATGGCATGTATAGGCTAGTTTTTTTGAAATGCATTTGAGATGTGTAAATAGCCATGTTATATGGCTAGATAAATGTTGGAATGATGCATATGTGGATGTGGTATGTGAAGTATGCTTTGGTATGTTTTAATGGCAATGAAAGTGTCTTATAAATTGTATGCTTATTGATGGATTGATGCTCTTGTAACCTAGTGGTGTTGTTGATGATTCATGCTTGGTAATGCATGTGTTTAGTTGTGAAATTGGTTTATAAGTAGACATGATTAAAAGTGAGATTGAATAGTATGATATGTTGATCATTTGACATGTATTTGGTTGCCAAATTGTGTGAGAAAATATGCTTAATTGAAGCTAGTTGGTTGACCTTTGTGTGGGTGGCAAATTGGCCTTGCAAATGGCCTATTTTGCATACATGGCCAAGATACACGGGCGTGTGTCTCTGCCATGTGGTTTAAGGATCACTTTTAGTTGTGTCTAGACAGGGTACACGGCTGAGGCCCACGGGCGTGCATGGTGGCCGTGTGATCAAGTCAGTAGCGAGCCTAGTAACACACGGCCATGGCACACGGGCGTGTCTAGTGGCCGTGGGGTTAAGTCGATGCATGCCTGCTTTGACACGGCCTGGACACATGGGTGTTTCTGGTAGTCATGTGAGGCACACGGCCTGTTTACACGGGCGTGTGACCTCAACAGTATTGAAGAATGTTTGAAATTCTGAAGATTTTCGTAAGTGTTCGGTTTAGTCCCTATCTCTCTATAACATGTGTTTAGGGTCTCGTAGACCTCAATAAGGGACTATATGGTTGTATATGAATGTGTTTGATTGATGATTGACTTTGTGTCATGAAATGGATGTGAAATGTTTCGATCATTCGGTAATGCCTCCTAACCCTATTCTGGCGACAGTTTTGAGTTAGGGGTGTTACATTTTATTAGTATCAGAGCTACGGCTTAGTCGATTCTCGGACTAACATAGCGTATGTGAATCTAGCTATACATGCCATATATGAAATTGCGATAGTGTGATGAATTTTGACAGTTATAAATGTGTTTTCGTATAGCAAATGGATCCCGATCGAGTAGTTGCTGACGATGTAGAGAGTAACGCGCCTGCTCCCGCTCAAGGGACAGCGCCGGCCAGATCTAGGCCGAATGATAGTAATAAGGGAGGAGAGGCTAAGCAAGCCTTCTTCCGAATGATGAGTGAGTGGTTTTCGGAGTTCGTTCAAACGAATCCGACTGCTCCACAACCTCCACCCCCATAAGTACCTGTTGTGCCACAAGTTGTAGATCCGATCAGATTGAATAAACCTCTCGTGGATAAGATTTGTAAGTACGGGGCTGAAAAATTTAGGGGCACAACTGATGACGATGCTGAGCGAGCCAAGTTTTGGCTCGAGAATACAATTCGGGTATTCGATGAGATGTCGTTGACCCCTCACCGAGTGTTATTATGTGCGCTTTGTTGAGAGATACGTCTTATAACTGGTGGAAGACGTTGACATCCGTGGTTCCGAGAGAGAGAATCACCTGGGATTTCTTTCAAGTTGAGTTCAGAAAGAAGTATATCAGTCAATGATTCATTGATCAGAAACGTAAAGTGTTTCTAGAGCTGAAACAGGGCCATTTTTCAGTTACTGAGTACGAGCGGGAACTTGTGAGACTGAGCCAGTATGCACGAGAATGTGTTTCGACCGAAACTACTATGTGTAAACGCTTCATAGAAGGATTGAATGAGGACATTAAGTTATTGGTTGGGATACTTGATATAAACGAATTTGTTGTGTTAGTGGAAAGATCCTGCAAAGCCGAAGAGCTCAGCAAAGAAAAGAAGAAAGCTAATTCTGAAGCTCGTGATGAAAAAAAAAGATCAATGAGTAAGTTTTCTCAATCTTCGACGAAGAGATTTAAAGATACAAGTAACCGATCAAATACTTCATTTGGACATCCAAATAGAGACCGCGCAAGACTAAGTGTTGGTCTGAGAACTCAAGCTCGAATAGAATCAAGTGTTGATAGTGCTGAAAGCAACAAACCTGAGTGTAGACAGTGCGGAAGATGACATGTGGGAGAATGCTGGGGCAAGTACAATAATAGAGTTTGCTATAAATGTGGATCACGAGATCACTTCATTCGAGACTGCCCAAAGATGACTGAGGAAGAAAATGTTCAGAATGTGAGATCGAGTAATGTGACGACTAGAGGTAGATCACCCAGAAACACCAGAAATCTGAGTGGAAGTCAGAGAGGGATTGCCGATACAGCTGTGAGATCGGAGGCGAGAGCACCTGCCCGAGCTTATGCTATACAAGTACGAGAGGAAGCGTCATCTCCAGACGTCATCACTGGTACTTTTACTCTATTTGATACTGATGTGATTGCATTGATAGATCCAGGTTCTACTCATTCCTATGTGTGTGTGAATCTAGTATCGAGTAAGACTCTATTTGTTAAGTCTACTAAATTTTTGGTTAGAGTATCAAACCCCTTAGGCAAGTGTGTCTTAGTGGATAAAGTGTGCAAGAACTGTCCGTTGATTTTTCGGGATGTTTGTTTTCCGACTAATTTGATGTTTCTACCATTCGATGAGTTCGATATAATTCTAGGTATGGATTGGCTCACTCTGCATAATGCCATCGTGAATTGTAAAAGAAAGAGTATTGACTTGAGAAGTCAGAATGGTGAGATAGTCCGAGTTGAATCCAGTGATTTGAAAGGGGTACTAGCTGTTGTATCTGCGATGAAATCTTTGAACTATGTGAGAAAGGGTTGCGAAGCTTATTTGGCATATGTGATTGATACAAAGGTGTCAAAAAAGAAAGTAGAATCTGTGCTGTGGTTAGTGAGTTTCCAGATGTGTTTCCTGAAGAATTATCGGGATTACCTCCAATCAGAAAAGTTGAATTCGATATTGAATTAGTTTCGGGAACGACTCCTATCTCGATAGCTCCATATAGAATGGCACCAACAGAATTAAAAGAGTTGAAGTCTCAGTTGCAAGAGTTGACTGATAGAGGATTTGCACGATCGAGTTTCTCACCCTGGAGTGCTCCTGTGTTATTTGTGAAAAAGAAAGACGGTACTCTGAGAATGTGTATTGATTACCGACAATTGAACAAAGTGACGATAAAGAATAAATATCTGTTGCCTCGTATCGATGATTTGTTTGATCAGCTGAGAGGAGCTACAATGTTTTCTAAGATAGATTTGAGATCGGGCTACTATCAGTTGAGAGTTAAAGAATCCGATGTGGCGAAAACTGCTTTCAGAATGAGGTACGGACGTTACGAATTCTTAGTGATGCCTTTTGGATTAACAAATGCTCCTGCAGTGTTTATGGACCTGATGAATCGAATATTCAGACCATATTTGGATCGCTTTGTGGTGGGGTTTGTTGATGATATTTTGATTTATTCATGTGATGAGACACAACATGCCGAGCATTTGAGAATTGTGCTACAGACTCTACGTGAGAAACAATTGTATTAAAAATTCAGTAAATGTGAGTTTTGGCTACGTGAGGTTGGTTTTCTGGGTCATATTGTATCAGATGCGGGAATACGAGTTGATCCGAGTAAGATTTCAGTTATTTTGGAATGAATGTAATATCCCGGGTTAGGGGCTATTTTGTTGTTGCATGATATTGCATGTGTTGGTGTGCTGTGTTGCTGTTTGTGTAGTGTCGGGGCTTAATTGTAGGCTAGGAGTGTGCCTCGAGTAGGTAGGAAAATTTTAGTTTTTAGGCTTTATAGGAGGAGAGCTGATGGAGCCGAGGGATATGTATTTTAGTTGGAGTTTTATTGCACAAAAGAGAAGCCGGCAAGGTGGCAAGGCATGCGCTACTTGGGAGCTAGGTGTGGCGCCAATCGCATGAGGTGGAGATCTTGAGTTCAAGTCGCAGAGTTCCCCATTTTGGCTTTATTTTGGACGGCATGGAGGAAGAGGTAGAAGACAAGTAGAATTCTTCCTTGGACTTGGTCTCCACATTCAAATGGAAGGTGGAGAGCAAATAGTGGAGGGAGACTTGGTAAACTCTTTTGAAATGGGTGACTTGGAGTGATTGTGGGGATGTGGCCGAATATTGAGGAGTGTTGGGGGGTGTTGGCCGAAACTTGGATGCTTGTGGGAGAGGTTGGCCGGTTTTGGTAAGGGGTAGGAGGGTGTGCCGAATGCATTTTGGCATTTTGTTTCTTTTTGGTTGTTTCGGTCACACTTGGTAAAAGAGAAAGTCTCTTTTTGGTCTTGGGTTAGCCGATTGTCAAGAGAGCTTCATCACATTTTCTTTTCTCAAACCGAAAGCTTCAAACAAAAATTTACTTTGCCTCTTCTTAATTTTGTGCTTGTGGCCGAATATTCTCCTCCATTCTTCTTCTTTTGTCTTTTGGGGTAAAACCGAAAGTGGTATTCTCTCTTTCCACATTTTCCTTCTTTTGTTGAATAATTGGTAGCCGAAATTGCTTTGCTTTCTTTTACTTTGTGTTTCGAATACTCTCTTCTCTCCCTCTCATAATTTCTTTATTTTCATAAGAGCCTAAACTTACCATTTTCTTCCCAACCGATTTCTCCATTCATCTTTTCATCTCTTGTCGAAACCCTACTCACATTTCGCAATCTTTTCTTTCTCTCATTGCTATCCAAGTTGAATTCTTTTTCTTGTGAAGAGTAGGCCAAATCTCTTCCCTCTCCCTTGTAGCTCTCTTGGCCGAATATCGTTGAAGGGTGGATCTTGGTTGGTTGTTCAACCCTTGAACAAGGTAAAGGGGGTGGCCGAATGGCCATTTGTCCCTCTCTTGTCTTTTCTTTGGTTATGGTTTGCTTAAGGGCCGAATATGGTTATTTTGGAAGGGTATTAATCTCTTCGTTATAGGGTCATTGGAGTGTGGAAGCAAGCAAGAGGAGCCGTTTTCTATTAACCGATTGTTAAGTGGTGGTAAGAGGATTATTTGTTAGACTATTCTTTTGGATTTCAATAAGATAAGGCTTCAAGTGTTTTAACTGTTTCTTTTAGGGGTGGCCGATTGTTAAAGGAGAACCACCGCTTGGTTCAGTTTGGTAGGAAACCAAATCATCTTCAAGGTAAGGGATTGATTTTAACCCCTTTGGGTTTGATAGTAACCTCTTTGGTTAATTGATGTTGGCCGAATGGTATAGATGCCTAACTCCTATTTGACCGATTGTAGGAGCAAGTAATCAAGGAGCCTAGACCGCTTTCTTTTGGTATTGAGATTGTGCTTTAACAGTGTGTAAACTAACACACTTCGCTTTTGTAATATGATTGATAACCTTGTGTTGTAATTAGTGAAACAGTTGATGATTGATATGATACCCTATTGGGTATGATCTTGGACTCTGTAAGTCAAGATATTATGAGCTTACTCGATGATCTATATAGTATCATGATTATGGATGTATGTGATATGGGATATGATGTTAAACATATTAGCATGATATGCATGACTTGTATGATATACATGATCACATGAGTGTGGCATGATGATGGGAGATATGAGTGGAGGGAGAATGATGATATCCGTGTCTTTGGGACACCGTGTCTTTGGGACACCGAGGTTTGGCACCTCCAAAGGGTTTGGTACCACAGCTTGATTTTGTGACTTCTACCACCAAAGTGATTTGGTATCACATTTGTGTCTTTGGGACAACAGAGGTTTGGCACCTCATTGCGACTCGTCCCCTGTGGTTAACACCACCGTGGGTTGGCCCCACTTTGAGATATGGGATCGTCTCGCTAGTGATTTGGTATCACGCGATGGGTTGGCCCTATCATCGGATTTGTGGATCATGGTCACCAAAGATTTGGTATCACACCGTGTCTTTGGGACACCGCAGGTTTGGCACCTCATTGCGACTGTCCCCTGTGGTTAACACCTCCGTGGGTTGGCCCCACTTTGAGATATGGGATCGTCGCTAGTGATTTGGTATCAAACGATGGGTTGGCCCCATCATTGGATTATTCGTGACTTTGGGTCACCAAAGGTGGTTTGGCACCACACTTATGGATATCGTGACTTTGGGTCACCAGTGGTTTGGCACCACCAGTGGTTTGGTACCACACGGGGTAGAAAGGTGATATGGATGGTTAGGATCGGGGTGCATTGATTATGTTGCTATGATATGATGTGTGTTAGCATGTTGTATTATCTGAGCGGGATTTATGCAATCGAGTCTTGCGACTCACCCTCTCCTTTGACTTTTCAGTAACACTTAGACGCGGACATGGAGCCGGATGGACTCGAGGTGCTCATGCCATGCTTTAATAAAGATTTACTCAGACTTTACAAAATTTGGTACTTGGGTTTATTTATTACTATTTGGTTTTATTTTGGGTTGTAAATGGCCTTTAAATTTGGTTTTACTATGTTTATGCTTAAAGTAGCTTTCTAATATGCCTTAACAAATTAATTGAGTTAAAATTGCTAAAAACTTGGAAGGTCAACAATTTCAAAACTATAACGCAATGTGTTTTAAACTTTACCATCGGGTATCACTCTAAAACATTAAAATACGACAAAGCGATAATGCCAAGATTTCGAAAAGTATAAAATATGACAAGGAGTTTCTCATCGAATCTTTAACCGTAAACCTAACCCTTCAAATGCGATTTTCCCCGTAATATGCCGATTCGGTCGTGGTGTATTGACCGGGTTTGGGGTGTTACAATTGTGGTATCGTGAGCCAAGTTCAAAGGTTTCTACTGTGGGCCCGAGGCCCAAAATGCTTTCAAAAGTCCTGCTTTAAGTGTTTTGTTTGAAATAAATGGTTTGAAGGGCATGACACCGAGTCTCCTAGCACTGGGCCGCCTGTAAGTACCCCTTACTATTGCTTGTGATTTATTGATGTGATTGGATGATTGCAATAGTGGATTACTTTAGAAATCAAACCGATAGGATTCTCAGGAACTCACGAAACAAAGCTTCTTTACTATTCATAAGACTTTGCTTTAAAACAAAGGAATAGATACTAATGCATAAAACTCCTAAATCGGATACGTGAGAACTTAGTCATGAGCGCTAGAGGTGGACGTGGTCGTGGACAAGGTCGTGGTAGGATGACAGCTTCAACCCGTAGGGTCCGGTCGTGGGTCGAAAATGAGATACGGCATCGCCACCACCGGAGGTGGTGAGTTTCAAGATCGACCGATGACGCAGCGTCACAGCGATGCCGCGAGTGTTGGAAAGGGTAGCCGTGTAGGTGTTGGTGCGGGAGTTAGGAAATCTGCTCTGAGCGACTCCGCAAATGGGGCCAAATTCTTTCGAGTGTGTTTCGTGTTGCTCCCAAAGATCGCCGAGTATTGGTGGAGGCAACGGAGCGGATCATGGATGATCTAGACTTGATCACCGAGGAGAAGTCAAGGGCATAGTATCGCTTCTTCTGGATGAGTCATACCAGTGGTGGCTCACGCTCGTTCGACAGGTGGCAAAGCAGAGGATCCGACATGGGATTATTTCGTGGTCGCGTATCAAAAGAAGTACATTGGGGCTAGTTATATTGACTCCCAAATGAAAGGCATTTCGAGGCTTGTCCGAGGGAGTAAGTCTGCTTTCCGAGTATGAGGTCGAGTTCTTGAAGCCGAGCCGGTATGCTAAGGGTATTGTGGCTACCGAACACGAGAGTGTGTTCGCTTTTGAGGATGGTCCGAGAGACGAGTTGAGGTCGCTGATTGCTCCTCGCAGTAGGAGCGTGAGTTTGCCGTCCCGTTGAGAAGGCTAAGGTAGCCGAGGGTGTTAAGGAGTCCGTGAGGCGGTGGTATGGACAGAGAACAGCATAAGAGGAGCTTTGGGTCTTCTCGGATCGCCGGGTAATCCACGAGAAAGGGGCTAGACCGGTGGACCGAATCGGGCCGTAGGGTTGTTCCTCGCTAGTCGTGGACCGCCGCGGTAACCATTGTGGGAGATATCATTGGGGAGGCCTTTGGACCGGTGGAAAAGGTTGTTTTGAGTGTGGTTCTCTGGATCACCGTGTGAGGGATTGTCCGCGTAAGTTGGCCAGATTCACCGAGAGTCGTACGCCGTACTCGGTTTTAGAATAATGTACCGCCACCGCAGAGGGGCCGTGGTAATGGCAGAGGTAGTAATGGATCTGGTCGGGGCCGTGGAGCACCGAGCGAGGTGCGGTAGTTCGACGCCGCATACCGGGTTAGTGTATGCGCAAGAAGGCGCCGAGAGGAGGGCGACGCACCGGACGCCATAACCGTGACGTTCTTGATCTTTGGTTCTCCTTTATCGCTTTGATTGATGTGGGTTCGACGCATTCTTACATGGCCAGTGAGCATAGTAGAGACCATGGACTTAGACTCGAGATATCTTCTAGGCGTATGACTATAATTAGCCCTTTAGGTCACTCGTGGTAGTAGATAAGTCGTTAGAGATGTACCCCTAGAACTCCAAGGGGTAGTGTTTGTCACGATCCGATGGAACCGCCATTTGGGGAGTTCGATTTGATTCTTGGGATGGACCGGTTGGTTAAGTACCGTGCGGTTGGATTGCGCGCTAAGCGCATGGTTCTAAGGACGATCGAGGGTGATGAAGTGGCTATGATAGGTAATAGGAGAAATTACTTATCAAATGTGGTATCCGCTCTCAAGGCGCAGAAGATGGTCGTGGAAGGGTCGTGAAGCGTATGTGGTTCATGTGTATGCCTTGGAGGCTAAAGAGTCTCTCTGTAGAAAAAGTCCTGAACAGCTTAAGGAATTTGGCGATGTGTTTCCCGGAGCTTCCGGTTTGCCGCCGCATCGTGAGGTAGAGTTCGGGATGTGAAGGTTCTCGCGTAGGGAAGTCCAGGCCTTTGGTTAAGGTACTTTGGCGGAATCATGGCGTAGAAGAAGCTACGTGGGAACCCGAGGATATGATGAGACAAAGAATACCCGCAACTCTTCGATCGTGTAATTTCGAGGTCGAAATTATTTTTAAGGGGGGTAGAACTGTAATATCCCGGGTTAGGGGCTATTTTGTTGTTGCATGATATTGCATGTGTTGGTGTGCTGTGTTGCTATTTGTGTAGTGTCGGGGCTTAATTGTAGGCTAGGAGTGTGCCTGAGTAGGTAGGAAAATTTTAGTTTTTAGGCTTTATAGGAGGGGAGCTGATGGAGCTGAGGGATATGTATTTTAGTTGGAGTTTTATTGCACAAAAGAGAAGCTGGCAAGGTGGCAAGGCATGCGCTACTTGGGAGCTAGGTGTGGCATCAACTGCATGAGGTGGAGATCTTGAGTTCAAGTCGCAGAGTTCCCCATTTTGGCTTCATTTTGGACGGCATGGAGGAAGAGGTAGAAGACAAGTAGAATTCTTCCTTGACTTGGTCTCCACATTCAAATGGAAGGTGGAGAGCAAATAGTGGAGGGAGACTTGGTAAACTCTTTTGAAATGGGTGGCTTGGAGTGATTGTGGGGATGTTGCCGAATATTGAGGAGTGTTGGGGGGTGTTGGCCGAAACTTGGATGCTTGTGGGAGAGGTTGGCCGGTTTGGTAAGGGGTAGGAGGGTGTGCCAATGCATTTTGGCATTTTGTTTCTTTTGGTTTGTTTCTGGTCACACTTGGTAAAAGAGAAAGTCTCTTTTTGGTCTTGGGTTAGCCGATTGTCAAGAGAGCTTCATCACATTTTCTTTTCTCAAACCGAAAGCTTCAAACAAAAATTTACTTTGCCTCTTCTTAATTTTGTGCTTGTGGCCGAATATTCTCCTCCATTCTTCTTCTTTTGTCTTTTGGGGTAAAACCGAAAGTGGTATTCTCTCTTTCCATATTTTCCTTCTTTTGTTGAATAATTGGTAGCCGAAATTGCTTTGCTTTCTTTTACTTTGTGTTTCGAATACTCTCTTCTCTCCCTCTCATAATTTCTTTATTTTCATAAGAGCCGAAACTTACCATTTTCTTCCCAACCGATTTCTCCATTCATCTTTTTCATCTCTTGTCGAAACCCTACTCACATTTCGCAATCTTTTCTTTCTCTCATTGCTATCCAAGTTGAATTCTTTTTCTTGTGAAGAGTAGGCCAAATCTCTTCCCTCTCCCTTGTAGCTCTCTTGGCCGAATATCAGTGAAGGGTGGATCTTGGTTGGTTTTTCAACCCTTGAACAAGGTAAGTGGGGTGGCCGAATGGCCATTTGTCCCTCTCTTGTCTTTTCTTTGGTTATGGTTTGGTTAAGGGCCGAATATGGTTATTTTGGGAGGGTATTAATCTCTTCGTTATAGGGTCATTGGAGTGTGGAAGCAAGCAGGAGCCGTTTTCTATTAACCGATTGTTAAGTGGTGGTAAGAGGATTATTTGTTAGACTATTCTTTTGGATTTCAATAAGATAAGGCTTCAAGTGTTTTAAATCGTTTCTTTTTTAGGGGTGGCCGATTGTTAAAGGAGAACCACCGCTTGGTTCAGTTTGGTAGGAAACCAAATCATCTTCAAGGTAAGGGATTGATATTAACCCCTTTGGGTTTGATAGTAACCTCTTTGGTTAATTGATGTTGGCCGAATGGTATAGATGCCTAACTCCTATTTGACCGATCGTAGGAGCAAGTAATCAATGAGCCTAGACGCTTTCTTTTGGTATTGAGATTGTGCTTTAACAGTGTGTAAACTAACACACTTCGCTTAGTAATATGATTGATAACCCGTGTTGTAATTAGTGAAACAGTTGATGATTGATATGATACCCTATTGGGTATGATCTTGGACTCGGGTAAGTCAAGATTATTATGAGCTTATCGATGATCTATATAGTATCATGATTATGGATGTATGTGATATGGGATATGATGTTAAACATATTAGCATGATATGCATGACTTGTATGATATACATGATCACATGAGTATGGCATGATGATGGGAGATATGAGTGGAGGGAGAATGATGATATCCGTGTCTTTGGGACACCGTGTCTTTGGGACACCGCAGAGGTTTGGCACCTCCAAAGGGTTTGGTACCACAGCTGATTTTGTGACTTCTGGCCACCGCTGATTTGGTATCACATTTGTGTCTTTGGGACACCGTGAGGTTTGGCACCTCATTGCGACTCGTCCCCCGTGGTTAACACCACCGTGGGTTGGCCCCACTTTGAGATATGGGATCGTCTCACTAGTGATTTGGTATCACGCGATGGGTTGGCCCCATCATCGGATTTGTGATCGCGGTCACCAAAGTGGTTTGGTATCACACCGTGTCTTTGGGACACTAGAGGTTTGGCACCTCATTGCGACTCGCCCCCGTGGTTAACACCACCGTGGGTTGGCCCCACTTTGAGATATGGGATCGTCGCTAGTGATTTGGTATCACACGATGGGTTGGCCCCATCATTGGATTATTCGTGACTTTGGGTCACCAAAGGGTTTGGCACCACACTTATGGATATCGTGACTTTGGGTCACCAAGGTGGTTTGGCACCACCAAAGGGTTTGGTACCACACGGGGTAGAAAGGTGATATGGATGGTTAGGATCGGGTGCATTGATTATGTTGCTATGATATGATGTGTGTTAGCATGTTGTATTATCGGAGCGGGATTTATGCACCGAGTCTTGCGACTCACCCTCTCCTTTGACTTTTCAGTGACACTTAGACGCGACATGGAGCCGGATGGACTCGAGGTGCTCATGCCATGCTTTAATAAAGATTTGCTCGTGACTTTACAAAATTTGGTACTTGGGTTTATTTATTACTATTTGGTTTTATTTTGGGTTGTAAATGGCCTTTAAATTTGGTTTTACTATGTTTATGCTTAAAGTAGCTTTCTAATATGCCTTAACAAATTAATTGAGTTAAAATTGCTAAAAACTTGGAAGGTCAACGATTTCAAAACTATAACGCAATGTGTTTTAAACTTTACCATCGGGTATCACTCTAAAACATTAAAATACGACAAAGCGATCATGCCCAGATTTCGAAAAGTATAAAATATGACAAGGAGTTTCTCATCGAATCTTTAACCAGAAACCTAACCCTTCAAATGCGATTTTCCCCGTAACATGCCAGATTCGGTCGTGGTGTATTGACCGAGTTTGGGGTGTTACAATGAAAGCCTCCGAGAAATGTATCTGGAGTCCGTAGTTTTTTGGGACTAGCGGGATATTATAGAAGGTTCGTGAAAGGCTTCTCGATGATAGCGACTCCGTTGAAGAAGTTGCTACAGAAAGATGTTAAATTTGAATGGTCAGAAAAGTGTCATCAGAGTTTTAAGCGGTTGAAAGTATTGTTGACAGAGGCACCAGTGTTAGTTCAACTTGAACCGGGCAAAGAATTCATAGTTTATAGTGATGCATCGTTGAATCGTTTGGGCTGTGTACTGATGCAAGAAGGCAAAGTTATTGCTTATGCTTTGAGGCAGTTGAAGCTGCATGAAAAGAACTATCCGATGTACGACCTTGAGTTAGCCACGATTGTGTTTGCATTGAAGATTTGGCGTCACTATCTATTTGGTGAGAAATTTCATGTTTATACCGATCATAAGAGTCTGAAGTACCTGACGACTCAGAAAGAATTAAATTTGTGACAGAGAAGATGGTTAGAATTATTGAAAGACTATGAACTTGTGATTAATTATCATCCGGGTAAAGCTAATGTTGTAGCTGATGCTTTGAGCCGAAAGTCTATATGTGCTTTACGAGCAATGAATGCTCAAAAAGATATGTGTGATGATAGTGCGATTTTGGTCGAGTTGAAAGTAAAGCCGAAGTTTGTACGTCAGATTTGTGATGCCCAGAAAAGTGATGTTGAAATGAATGCTAAACGCACTCTGTGTGAATTGAATGTTGATTCAGAATTTCGAGTTGATAGTGATGATTATTTGAGATTTAGAGATCGGATTTACGTTACGAGAAATTCAGAGTTGATTCAGATGATTTTGAACGAAGCTCACAATAGTCGTTTGACTGTTCACCCGGGGAGTACGAAAATGTATAATGATTTGAAATAGTTTTATTGGTGGTATGGTATGAAACGAGACATATCTGACTTTGTGTCGAAATGTTTAGTATGCCAGCAAGTTAAAGCTGAACATCAAGTTCCATCCGATTTGTTACAGCCAATCATGATTCCTGAGTGGAAATGGGAAAGAATTACGATGGACTTTGCGTTGGGATTGCCTTTGTCTCCGGGAAAGAAAGATGCAATTTGGGTGATAGTTGACAGATTGACGAAATTAGCTCATTTCGTTCCGGTGAGAATAGATTATTCACTCGATAGATTGGCTGAATTGTATATTGCTGAGATTGTGAGATTGCATGGGGTGCCACTATCTATTGTGTCCGATGAGATCCCGTGATTTACTCTCGCGATTTTGGAAGAAATTGCAAGAGGCTTTAGGCACAAAATTGCATTTCAGTACTGCATTTCATCCGCAAATGGATGGTCAATTCGAGCGGATCATTCAAGTTCTCGAAGATATGTTGAGATGTTGTATTTTTGAATTTGAAAGTACATGGGAAAAAACATCTGTCGTTGATTGAATTCGCGTATAATAACAGTTTTCTATCAAGCATTAAAATGGCACCATATGAGGCTCTTTATGGTCGAAAATGTCGAACTCATTGTATTGGACTGAGGTGAGTGAAAAGAAGATTCACGGGGTTGATCTTATTAAAGAAACTGAACAGAAAGTGAAAGTGATTCGTGACAGTTTGAAAGCGACCTCAGATTGTCAAAAGTCTTATGCAGACTTGAAACGGAAGGATATCGAATTTGACATTGGTGACAAAGTATTTTTGAAAGTGTCTCCATGGAAGAAAATACTTCGATTTGGCCGAAAAGGCAAGTTGATTCCGAAGTTTATTGGGCCGTATGAGATCTTTGAACGAGATGGGTCGGTTGCTTATAGATTGATGTTACCACCCGAGTTAGAAAAGATTCATAATGTGTTTCATGTGTTGATGCTTCGACGGTATAGATCTGATCCGTCTCATGTGATTGCTCCTACTGAAGTTGAAATTCAGTCAGATTTGACGTATAATGAAGAACCGATTCGAATCTTGGCACGAGAGACCAAAGATTTGAGAAACAAAAGAATTTCCTTAGTGAAAGTGTTGTGGCACAAAAACGGAGTAGAAGAGGCTACGTGGGAGCCTGAGAACATTATGAGAGAGCAATATCCACACTTATTCATTGGTAAGATTTTATGGGACGAAAATCCATAAGGGGGAGAGTTGTAACAGCCCGGTTTAGACCCTAGTCGAAATAGTGGTTTCGAGACCACAAATCCGAGATCAAAATAATATTTTAATATTATTTTCTGTGTGTACAGTATGTGAATTAGCCTGTGTGAAATTTCTGTGTGAAAATTTTGTGATCTGTGTGTTTAATTTTCGAAAAGGACTTAATCGCATAAAGTGTAAAATGTTGTGTGCTGATTGATAAGTACTTAAAAGTTGTTGTCTTTATAATAGGGAGGCCCTATGTGGCAATTAAGCCATTTATGAGTAAGTGGATGGATATGGTCAAAAATGACCTTATATGATATGTTTTATGTATTTAGTATTAAAGGTTAATTTTGAACTTTGATAATTATGTTTAATTAATATACTAAAAACATGAAATGGCCATCATCTTCTTCCTTGTTTCACCAAAAAATTAGAAAGAACGAATAGGGTTAGAAACTTTGAAGTATTTGGCTAGCTTGAAGCATAGATTAAGGTATGATTTTGACTCGGTTTTTAATAATTTTTACGTTTTCGTAATCGTTGCTTCGTGCTCTAGCTAACCCATGCTTAAATTTTGTGAATTGGTGATGAATGTGAGATATGCCACTGATGAATATGTGAACTTTGTGTTGTTAGTTGGTGGAATATGAAAGCTTAGTGTTGGGTTAACATAGTTTGTATTGGGATTTTTAGTGAAATTGAGTTTTTTGGGCTTAATTGAGAAAAGTGTAAATTGAAGGACTAAAATGTGAAATAAATGAAATGTGTGGGCTTGTATTAGCATGGGAAGAATTTGGCTAAGCTTATGTGGATAGAAATTTGGTGTATTTTGTGATTTGATGAATTATGGACTAAAGTGTCAAAATGTGAAAATGTGAGGGCTATTTTCCAAATTGCCCTAAATAAGTGTGTATGGACTAAATTGAATGAATTGTTGATTGAATGGATTGAATTTGAATGTGTATAGACCAAGAAAAGAGAGGTTCGGATCGAGATCGAGGCAAAGACAAAGTGCTCGATTAATCGACCGTTTCGGTATTTCGACGTCCGAGGTATGTTCAGACGTAATACGTGTATTTAGCTATGTTTAATGTTATGAAATGAATGGTATGATAATATTGAAATGTGAATGCTATGTGAGGGCTTGAGTTATGTGGCACTAAGTGTGCGTATTCAGAAATGTGACCGAGATGATTAGCACTGTGTGTGCGAAATAATATAAGCTTCGGCTTTGTGGTTGGCACTGTGTGTGCGATACTGATTTAAGATCGATTTGGATATGGATGCACTACGTGTGTGATGCTAATAAAGCTTTGGCTAACTATTTGGGCACTAAGTGTGCGATTGAATAAAAGAAGAGACGAAGATTGATCGAAATGAAATAATGAGTATTGAGTAGCAAATGTAATCGACAACTAAGTGTTGGATAAGGTACGTTCGGAACCTATGTGGTGAATGAGACTATGAATGAATTATGGAAGATTGATTGAACATATTAGTTTTGGATAGTATGATATATGTGATTGTGTAATAATCTATGTGATGGTTAGATTTAGTATAATGTATTATGTTACGAACTTACTAAGCTTTTGAAAGTTTACTGTGTGATTATTTCTCTGTTTTAAAGTGTCGTAAAGCTAGCTCGGATCCGGGGATCGCCAGCATCTCTATCACACTATCAGCAATCTATTTCGGTATTTTTGAAGATGTGTATATTTGAATATGGCATGTATAGGCTAGTTGTTTTGAATACATTTGAGATGTGTAAATAGCCATGTGATGTGGCTAGATAAATGTTGGAATTATGCATATGTGGATGTGCTATGTGAAGTATGCTTTGGTATGTTTTAATGGCAATGAAAGTGTCTTACAAATGGTATGCTTATTGATGGATTGATGCTCATGTAACCTAGTGGTGTTGTTGATGATTCATGCTTGGTAATGCATATGTTTAGTTGTGAAATTGGTTTATAAGTAGACATGATTAAAAGTGAGATTGAATAGTATGATATGTTGATAATTTGACATGTATTTGGTTGCCAAATTGTGTGAGAAAATATGCTTAATTGAAGCTTGTTGGTTGACCTTTGTGTGGGTGGCAAATTGGCCTTGCAAATGGCCTATTTTGCATACATGGCCAAGAGACACGAGCGCGTGTCTCTGCCGTGTGGTTTAAGGATCACTTTTAGTTGTGTCTGGACAGGGTACATGGTTGAGGCCCATGTGCGTGCATGGTGGTCGTGTGACAAAGTCAGTAGCTAGCCTAGTAACACACGACCATGGCACACGGGCGTGTCTAGTGGTCGTGGAGTTAAGTCAGTATGCATGCTCTATTTTGACACGGCCTGGACACATGGGTATGTCTGGTAGTCGTGTGAGGCACACGGCCAGTTTGCACGGGCGTGTGACCTCAACAGTAATGAAGAATGTTTGAAATTCTGAAGATTTTCGTAAGTGTTCGGTTTAGTCCCGATCTCTCTATAACATGTGTTTAGGGTCTCGTCGACCTCAATAAGGGACTATATGGTTGTATATGAATGTGTTTGATTGATGATTGACTTTGTGTCGTGAAATGGATGTGAAATGTTCCGATCGTTCGGTAATGCCTCCTAACCCTATTCCGGCGATGGTTTCGAGTTAGGGGTGTTACAGCCTCGTACCCTGTTCCGGTGTCGGATACGGGTAAGGGGTGTTACATGATCTCTGTTTGAATATTCCACTGAAGCATTTGAGTGACTATACAAATCTCGTGATTTCTTTGATGAATATTGATACGGTTTATTCATCGATCTTTTTCTTGAATCTCTAGCTTCGAAATCCGCCTTTGTCTTTTCTTTGCCAAGTTCTTCGGCTTTACAGGCTCTGTCAACCAACACAACGAATTCTTTCAACTATAGAATCCCGACCAGTAATCTGATATCCTAATTCAACCCATCTTTGAATCTTTTACACATAATTGCTTCGGTTGAAACACATTCCCGAGCATATTTACTGAGTCTCACGAACTCTCGCTCGTACTCGGTTATAGACATACGGCCCTGTTTCAACTCTAGAAACTCTTTGCGTTTCTAATCGATAAACCGTTGATTGATGTATTTCTTTCTAAACTCAGCTTGAAAAAATTCCCAGGTAACTCTTTCTCTCGATACCACAGACACCAAAGTATTCCACCATTGATACGCAGTGTCCCTCAGAAGTGATACAGCACATTTTAAACACTCTACCGGCGTGCACGAAAGTTCATCAAACACTCGAATTGTATTTTCAAGCAAAAACTCAACTCTCTCAGGATCGTCATCAACATTCGCTCTAAACTCTTCGGTTCCGTGCTTTCGAATCTTATCAACTGGTGGCTTATTTAATCTTAGAAATTACACACCTTGAGGAGCTACGGGAATCGGTTGAGGATTAGGTGGGGGTGGAGGTTGTTGAGCAGCGGAATTTGTTCGAACAAATCCCATAAACCACTCGTTCATCATCTACAAGAAAGCTTCTTAAGCCTCTCCTCCTGGCTACCTGTTACGGGTCTCGATTCAGATTGCGCTACTCCGTGAACGGAGGCAGGTGCATTACTTTCTACATCATCAGCTACAGCTCGATTGGGGTCCATTTACTATACGAAAACACATTTTAAATTGTCAGGAGTCATCACACTATCACAGGTTATACATGGAATGTATAGCTAGACTCTCACATACGCTACGTTAGTCCTAGAATCGACTAAACTGTAGCTCTGGTACCAATAAATGTAACACCCCTAACCCATATTCAACACCGAAATAGGGTTACGGAGCATTGCTGAACATATCACACATTTAAACATACATTTCTCATACAATTAGTCAATTCAAATACAATTAATTCACAACCAATCATATTGTCCCTAATACGAGCCTACGAGGCCCAAAACATGCATTCGGGGTGGTTTAGGACTAAACTGATAACTTTAGAAAATTTTAGATCACTTAGAAAATTTTCCCAAAAACAAGGGACACACGTCCGTATGGCCCAGCCGTTTGTCTCACATAGCCAAAGACACGCCCATGTCGCAGACCGTGTAGACATTCGAAATGGGAGAACATGGCTGTGTCCCAGCCCGTGTCTGACCCCATGTAACTCTCTGACTTGGGTCACACGGCCAACACACACGCCCGTGTGGAAAAAAATAGGCTATTTACCAAGCCATTTTTCCACCAAACTTGTGCACACCTACATCAACCCAATTCGCTCCAAAAGATAGCATAATTTGGCATTTAAACCAACCAATTCAAGCCTAATTCATGCATATTCTATACGACCTTTCTCAATACACACAAGTCACAAAATAGACCATACCATTTATACCAAAATCACATATACAATTCAACTAATTATACACTTCCAAATATGCATCAATGTGCTCAATTTCACAAACATATATGTTCTCTAATTTCAACCATTTAGCATCCACCATATCTATATCCACAAGCTTCATAATATAAGCCATGCACACATATATATATACATGATTCAAACATACCAAATAAGCCAACTCCTATGGCAATATACAAAACTATACATTTAACATTTACAAGCCATTTCAAATGACCAAAATCATTATCAACTCATAACCAAAATAACCTTAATCCTATACATGCCATATAACCCAAAACATAAACTCAAAAGTACCAAAGTGATTGTAGGATAGTGTGACGAAGTCTCCGACGATCCCCGAATCCAAGCTAGCTTTGAAATCACTATAAAACACGGTAAAATAAACAAAGTAAGCATTAGAGCTTAATAAGCTCGTATGAAGTAAACTCAATGAAATCATAAATACACAATTCAACAAATTGAATATATCAATATGTAGCTCATATTATCTAACAAACCTTTAACATCTTTAATCATAAGATTATATGCAAACTTCACAATTTCTTCGATTTAAAGCTTATACGGTTCATGTACATACCTGTACCATCTCGTTTTGATCTCATACTCAACCACGTTTTTCATTTACCCGTTGAAAAATTTGGAATACTACCGGATACTCAGGAAACTTGCATCGAAGTTCCATATACATAGCCAATGCTATCTTAATCTCATATCACATATGTGCTCACTCTCGAGCTATCAACGGGCCGTCTTACACAAGCTGTCAGTTAAGACGTAGGTACACAGTGCTGCTTACACAATCTGTAAAGTAACCACAACACATGCCGGTATACTCAGCCACCAGTAGGACGTACAGAACCAGCACCCGGATCACATAATCACAATAACCCCTAATGAAATGTCATTAGTATCCTAATCTATTCTTAAGGTTCAACTGGGATTTTCACGTTTTTCGAATCATCATCGAACATGTCCGTAGTCTCATATTCACAGTTTATGCAATATCAAAGCATTTAAAATACATTTACAATGAAACTTATTACATACGAACTTACCTCGGACGCAAAAACGGCGAAATAGGTCGATTAGTCGAGTACTTTGTTTTTCCACCGATCTAGATCCGAATTTCTCTTTTCTTGATCTATATGTAATCAAATTTAGCTCATTTAATTATTTCTCTATTCAATTTAGTCCAAAATTAACATTAAGGAACTTTTACACATTTGCCCCTAATGTTTCACATTTTTACAATTTAGTCCTTATTTCATAAAATCACAATTTCATGCAATTTAATACCAACCCATGCTGGCCGAATTTTCCTAGTACTCATATCAGCCCATAATTTTCATTTATTTCACATTTTGACCACAATTTTCAACATTTCTCAATTTAATCCCTAATTGAGCATTTTACTAAAAATCACTTAACAAAACTTGTATAATTCACATCAACCATTCATAATCTATCAAGAAACCTCAAAACACATATAGATTCAATAATGGCAAAACCCTAAACCTTTAACAGTTTTGCAAAATAGTCCCTGGGATAGCTAGAGTAAGTTGTAACGATATCAAAAACATAGAAATCATTAAAAAAGGAACAAAAATGAACCTACACTTGAGCTTGCGAGTGGCCGAATGTTTCAACCCTAAAATATGGCTTTTATTCTCTTGAAAATTTGTGGAGAAGATGATACAAAAAAATTATTTTGTTTTGTTTTATTTATTTTATCTTTAAATTATTAATTTCCAAAATTAACCTTTAAAAACATTTGTAATGACACCAAATACCACTCCGCTATCATCCACTATCTCATAAATGGGTTAATTACCACATAAGGACTTCCACATTAAGATTCCATAGCTTTTAGACACCTTTAGCTATTAGAATATAACTTTTACACTTTATGCAATTTAGTCCTTTTTGTCAAATTAAGCACTCAAATGAAAAAATTTCTTAACGAAAATTTCACACAATCATATATTCATGATGTAAACATTATAATAATAAAATAATCATTTCAACCTCGATTTGTGGTCCCAAAACCACTGTTCTAATTTGACTAAAAACGAGCCGTTACAGGTCTCCTGCATAATCACAAAACATATTAGCTCACCCTTAGGCCTCATTTGGCACCTAAGGTAAATAAAGACTCAAATAACACAATTTATTGAATTTAAGCAATGTTGTGAAAACTTAACTAAAACCTAACTAAAATGCTTGTATTCAAGCTCCTCAAATGCAAAAAATAGATTAAGATCAACATCTTTTTTGAACAAGCAACAATAACGTCTTAGAAACATAAATTTCCTATTACAACACTTTTACATTCAATTTAATTATCATCTCAATCGCTGACAACCTCATGACAAATTTTTACTTAAAGCTTTACTGTTCATACAACTCTTATAGTCTTAGGCTTTCATAACTTAACCTGTTCAAAGCTAAAACACTTACTTGAAGATGGAATAACCACTGATTAGACCCAGAATCGAAGCTTCCAACTAAATGAGAAAGAGATAAATTTATACTTTTTAAAGAAAGAATAAGAGAGTAGTATTTTAAAGAAATAAGAAGAAGAAGAAGAAGAAACCTCCCTCAAAACCCTTCTCACACATATAAATATGACCCACTTACTTAATAGAACATAACAAGTGTCACACGTTCAGAATTTACTTTATTAATGGTCTACAATTCCTAAGAAAAAAGCTTAAATAAGTACCTTACATTCACAATTATCAGGCTAGGCTATCCAGTTGATTTCTAAATAGACTACTTATGATCTAACTAGTACAGTACTCTAGGAAGACAAGGCATATTACACCTTTGGCACCAACTCATATAGTACTTAACCTTTAATGCTTAACCCAGACTTCTCCTTAATATAGTAGACCAGCATGAAACCAAAATCCTTTCCTAAATATGTGGCAGTTACTAAATGCCCACACATATACGCCACAATAAGAAATTGGGTAGGTTACACTTTGCCAAACAGACTATATTACTACTATACACCAAAACCATAGACCCACCAAACTTGGGGTGTTATAGACATAGTTTAGTTGATCGCACTGCCAATTGTGGCATATTGGTTAGACATTTAGGAATGCTTTATAACTTATAGTTTGGGCATGAAATGTGCATATTTGAGTAGGCGTTTATTTTAGTAATGGAATGCATTATAGGTCTTTGTGTAAGGTTGAGCCACATTTGTAAATTAGTTCCATTTTCCTGCACACACAGTTCACTGCACAACCATACGCCTCACACGGTTCGTTGACACGGTCATGTGCAATTGGAAATTTAGATGTATGAATGTTAACAAGGTCTCAATCTCCCACACAGCCATATGAATGTTTGCAAAGTTTTACAATTAGGTTCACATGACCAGAGTTTGTTACATGACCTTGTGACATGGTCGTGTGACCATGCATTACACGACCTCAGCCTACCACACGGTCGTGTGACCCCTATTTACTAAAGTTTTATATTTTTTGTTAAGTTTATAATTAAGTCCCTATTTATTTCTGGGATGTTTGGAGAACTTTCAAAAGCTCGTTTGGGGCTATGATTGATGTGTATATGATTCCATACTTGAGTTATGAACATTTTAATGATTTTTTTTTTATTCCTAAATGTCGAATTTACATGCATATGTTCCATTATCTTTTGTAGCATCCTGTAGATCGAATCTAGTGATTGGACCGTGTATAGTGTTACATTTAGTGTTATCATAGCTACAATTTAGTCGATTCTAGGATTAGACATAGTGTATTTGGAGTCTAAAAATTACATGCCACATGTAACCTTCGATAGCGTGATGCTTTTGATCCAATCTATCCATGTTTTCTTATGGATCTAAAAGATGTCGACCAGTTCTGACTGTGTTGTTATCAATGAAATTGAAAGTAATGTCCCAGCTCCCAAGCAATGAGCGAGTTTATAGCATGCCAATTCCACAGATGTCCAAAAATGAGGTAAGAATGCCATTTTTCAACTTAATAGGTCATTAGTATAATGAAATTCTTGCGAGTCAATCCTGTGGCTCCACAACCTCCACCCCTACTATGTCTACTTTGGCACCCCTAGGTCCTCAAGTTCCACTCTCGTAAGTGTACATAGACCTCCCATAGATAAGATTCATAAATGTGGGGCCAATGAGTTTAGAGGCAAGACAAATAATGGTCCAGCTAGAGCTAAATTTTGGTTAGAAAATATTCAAAGAATATTTGATGAATTGGCATGTTCACCCGATGACTAATTACGATGTACAATATTACTGTTGAAAGACAAAGTGTATCAGTGGTGGCACTAACCACCTATAACATGTTATTGTTTATATTTAAATATCACACCAAACGTATCAAATTAAATCAGCGATGTCCACAAGCATACGGGTCAAATTGAAATATAATTTAGTTACAACAAAACCCTTGGAAGTATTTCGAGGATCATACCCAAGTGACTGCAAACTGGAAAAATTAATATTAAATCGATTACAAAAAATAATTATTAATCTAACTGAGTCATGAATTAGTAGTGTTAATCCAAATAAAAATATTAATTAAACTAACTAGCCTAAAATTAACCTAATGGACTTTCGTATTCCTAGTTGACAATGCGAGCCTCTAGCCTATGGTATATTAAATCACTAATTATGTAACGAAATTAATTATCCTAGATTGATTTATTTATCACCCTTAGCTAAGACTACCCTCTCGGTTCTTCTTCACTAAGGATTACCACCAAAGTCACTCTTCTGATCTCTTTCTAGGCATATGGATACCCTTTCAGTCTCACCTGTCTCGATATTCTATCAAGGGCATCACTTCCTGATATACTAAGTACCCTTGAATAAACAACCAACTTCATATGAATAATTACTTAAGAAATAAATTATTTCAATAATAAAAACATGCAAGATATGAAATAAACATAAGAAATTATTCTAATATTCATACGACAATTAAGTGATCAAGTTAACAAAGTATAAATTAAAGAATAAAGATAGAGACAGGAGAATGATCGTTGATAATTATTTTAAAGTGTGGATATAAATATATTAAAGTGTGGATACGGAGCAATCTTCGCTCACGATTATCTTCACATCAGAATCAAAAAGTTCTGACTACATGAAAATGAAAGGAAAAAAAACTAAAACTGAATACAAAAGCTATCTAGGTCTAAAACTGCTTAGAATTCTGGTGTCCCTAAGGTTGCTTATGTAGGCAACGGCCTACTTGGTGACCACTCAACCCGAGATACACTTAGATACCAATGAATAAAAATTCTAGTAGAAGGTAGAGTCCAATTATGGAAATTTCCCAATTGTGCCATCGAAGGAGATCATGTAACACCCCTTACCCGGGGTCGAAGCTAGGACCGGATACGAGGCATTACCTAACTTTACTTGCTTAAACATGACATTTTGTCTAAAAAACTTTCCATTTAAACACATAACATTCTCATTCTGGGCTTGCGAGGCCCAAAACATACTTTCGGAAGGTTTCAAAATTAAACCGAGAACTAATACGCGCTTAGAAAATTTTTAACCAAACAGGGGCCACACGCTCGTGTTGTTCTAGGGACACGCCCGTGTGTCCCTAAGACATGCCCGTGTTCATCACCCATGGTCGACACTAACTTATTTCACACGGCCGGGCACACGCCCATGTCCTTGGCCCGTGTCCCTCCCACGGCCTTCACACGCCGTGCCCTAGCCCATGTGCCAAAACCTTGGTATTCTATTTATGACATCATCATCTCACTATGGTCACACGGTCAAGGCACACGCCCGTGTCCTTAGACTGTGTGTCGAATTAAATTCCACATTTTAAGTGCAGACTTCACACGGCCTGAGCACACGCCCATGTGTCTGCCCGTGTGGACAATTATATGGCTATCTACCAAGCCTTTTTGCCACCTTAACAAGCATTCACACTCCTACCAAACAATTCAATACATAAGCTGATCATATGGTACCTCTAAGAACTCAATTCAAAGCGTTCACACAAGCATATACTTCATAATTGTATCACATTGAATATATATATATAAACTTATCAAGTGTTGGCCCATTTCCAATGACCATTTACAAAATGACTTTGTTTACAAACATAGCCAACACTTTGGCTAAGAATTACGACCTAGCAAAATACCCAAGTCCTATACATGCCATACTCAAAATAAGTCTAAATTGTTATATCAAAGTGATGTTGATAGTGTGATTTCCGAACTCCTGCGTCCCACGATTCTCGAGTTATCAAGGCAATACTACAAGGAAAAAAGGCGATAAAAAGGGGTAAGCATAAGGCTTAGTAAGTTTGCATGGAAATAAATAGCAATAATAAGCTCATGATAAAATTCATCCAAGGCATTAATTAACCATACACAAAGTATTAGGCTTCTTGGCATACTTACTCATACTTGCCCTTATTTAGCACATACCATGCCACATATCGTAAGTGTTTCGTTGTGAATTACTCACGAGTACCTGTGTTAACTCAATCACATAACATTTAGTAAAATACTCGTTTCTATCTCAAAGCTGATTTATTCATCCCGATAAATCACTAGGGATGCTCAAAGATGCATATTTATAACCATTAGCATAAAAATGAAACCAATGCCATATCCCGTATGTGGTCTTACATGGGGTCACCTCTGAGTGTCGATGCCATATCCCGAATATGTTCTTATACGATTCTCATACTCAATACCGAAGCCATATCTCAGATATAGTCCTATATAGGATTTCAATTCGGTACCGAGGCCATGTCCCGGACATGGTCTTATACGGGACCTTATTCATCTCATGTCTTGATGACAGCATTTTCACTCTTATTTTAGTCCCACCGGGACTTCAACATCTCAATTCTTATCATCTTTCTCATTCAACACCAATATTCAATTTCATAGAATTTCATTATAAGACCAAACATTCTCAAACATGCTAGCATAAATGTTAAATTATCACATACAAACTTACCTCGATTTCAAAATAAGCTAGATCGTCGATCTAGTCCGAGACTTTATTCTTTCCCCGATCGAGGTAGATTCTTGGTTCTTCTTGCTCTGTAAAAGAAAATTAGCTCATTTTAATCGTCACATTAATAATTGCATTTCAAAAATCATGCTTTGGCGAAATTACCATTTTGCCCTTAGACTTTGGCAAAATGACCATTTTACCCCTAGGCTCGGAAATTAATTCTAATAAAATTTCTACTTTTAATGAGCCTAGGTGAACATTTATTTCTCTGGCTATCTTCAAAACCCAACATTTCACACGTTTACTACAAACTTTATAACCTTTACAACAAGGTCCATTTAGGTGTTTTCATGACAACACATTTCACAAAAGTTGTTCATCTAACAACCAAGACTCATTTTCTTCCATAAAAATGCAGCAAATAACAATGAAAGCTCTCATGATCTCTAAACCCTTCACCATATTACAAACTAGTCCCCTCATTTGAAAGCTTAAGCTCTAGGGGTTCTAAAAGTACAACTATCTTCAAGAAAAATCATTAAAATCACTTACTTGAATGGAGATGAGTTTGCTGAAATTTTGAGCTTTCAAAACCCCTATTTTGCTTGCTATTTTCGGTGGAGAAAGATGGAGAGAAAAGATGGATATCTCCCTTTCTTTATTTTATTCTATTTATCAATTTAGTCAACAACTATTACCAACTTTGACCAATTTGTCAATTCTTGTCTCCTATGATCTCCTATGGCCTACAAACCATTTACAAATGGGCTAATTGCCCTTTAAAGTCCCCAAATTAATATTCTATGGCTATTAGGTACCTTTAGCTTATAAAATAGAATTTTCGCACTTTATGCGATTTAGTCTTTTTTCGCGATTAAGCAAGAAATCACTAAAATATAAGGCACCAAAATTTTCATGTACACATATAATCATGCTCTAGCTCATAAAATAATCATAAAAGTAATTTTCTATAACCTCGGATTAATGGTTCTGAACCACTATTCCGATTAGCCCTTAAATAGGGCTGTTACAATTCTCCCCCTTAAGGATTTTTGTCCCCGAAAATCTTACCGGTGAAAAGGTTGGGGTATTGGTTTCTCATAGATTCTTTGGGCTCCCATGTAGGCTCTTCTATTCCATGTCTCTGCTATAGCACTTTAACAAGGGCTATACTTTTGTTTTTTAGCTGTTTAACCTGCCTTGCCAAAATTCTAACCGGCTCTTCACCATAAGTCAAATCCGATTGGATCTCTACCTCTGTTTGTACTATGACATGTGATGGGTCTGAACGGTATCAGCGTAACATGGACACGTGAAAAACATCATGAATCTTTTCCAGCTCAGGTGGCAAGGCCAACCGATAAGCTACCAGTCCTATTCTCTCGGTAATTTCATAAGGTCTGATAAAACGAGGACTTAATTTGCCTTTCCGTCCAAATCTGAGGACCTTCCTCCATGGTGATACTTTTAAAAACACTTTTTCACCGACTTGGAATTTGATCTCTTTCCTTTTTAAATTTGAGTAGGACTTTTTTCTATCTGAGGCCGCTTTCAGACACTCGCGTATCACCTTTACGTTTTCTTCAGTTTCCCTAATCAAATTGACCCCGTGAATCTGTTTCTCTCTGAGTTCTGACCAATACAAAGGCGTTCGACACTTACGCCCATACAATGCCTCATAAGGCGCCATTTTCAAACTTGACTGAAAACTGTTGTTGTAGGCGAATTCCACCAACGGTAAGTATTTCTCCCAAATACCTTGGAATTCCAAAACACAACATCGAAGCATGTCTTCGAGTATCTGAATTACTCTTTCCGACTGCCCGTCAGTTTGTGGATTGAAGGCCGTACTAAAACTCAATTTTGTGCCCAAGGCCTCTTGTAACTTTTTCCAAAACTGTGGTGTGAATCTCAGATCTCTATCTGAAATGATCGACAACGGTACACCATGAAGTCTTACTATCTCTGACACGTACAAGTCCACCAATTTATCAAGCGAATAATCGACTCACACTGGTATAAAATAAGCCGACTTCGTGAGCCTATCGACTATGACCCACACAACATCTTTCTTTTTGGGCATCAACGGTAAACCCGTCACGAAGTCCATGGTAATACGGTCCCACTTCCACTCAGGAACCATAATTGGCTAAAGTAGACCCGAAGGCACTTGGTGTTCAACCTTCACTTGTTGACAAATCAGACATCTCAATACAAACTCGGAAATGTCCTTCTTCATACTAGGCCACCAATACCACTTCCTCAAGTCATTGTACATTTTTGTGCTACCAGGGTGCACAGTTAAACATCCTATATGCGTTTCATGCAAAATATTACGAATAAGTTCATCATTTCCGGGTACACAGACCCTATTTCAAAACGTCAAACATCCATCAGGATTTACCCGAAAGTCTGACTCAACATTTGACTCACAAAGAACTCTTTTAGCTTGTATGCTGCCGTCTTCTTTCTGAGCCTCACAAATCTCTTGAAGAAATAATGGTCTAGCCCTTAGCTCGACTAGAATAGAACCATCATACAACAAAGCTATCTGAGTATTCATGGCCCTCAGTACGAACAATAATTTTCTGCTCAAAGCATCGTCGACTACGTTCGCCTTTCCTGGATGGTAGTAAATCACTAACTCATAATCCTTAATCAGCTCCAACCACCTTCTTTGCCTCAAATTCAATTCTTTTTGAGTCATCAAATATCTTAGGCTTTTATGATCGGTAAATATTCGACACCTTTCCCCATACAAATGGTGTCTCCATATCTTTAATTCAAACACAATGGCTGCCAACTCTAGATCATGGGTCGGGTAATTCTTCTCGTGCGACTTTAATTGTCTAGAGGTGTATGCAATCACCTTACCCTCTTGCATACGTACACAACCCAATCCATTTAGGGATGCATCACTATAAACCACAAATTCTCTTCCCGGTTCAGGTTGCACCAAAACAGGAGCCTCAGTCAACAACGCCTTTAGTTTTTCAAAACTCTGTTGACACCTCTCTGTCCATTCAAACTTCATGTCTTTTTTCAATAGTCTCGTCATCGGGGTAGCTATCATGGAGAACCCCCTGACAAAATTCCTATAATAGACGGCTAGGCCTAGGAAACTCCTTACTTCAGTTACGCTCCTCGGCGGTTTCCAATAAACAATTATTGAAATTTTACTCGGGTCGACTCTAATTCCATCTCCCAAGACAATGTTCCCTAAAAATTCTACTTCCTTAAGCCAAAATTCACTCTTGCTGAACTTGGCATACAATTGTTTTTCTCTCAAAATTTTTAGAACCATACTCAAATGCTCGGCATGTTCATTCTCATCTCGAGAGTAGATCAGGATGTCATCGATGAAGACCACTACAAATTTATCCAAGTATGGCCGAAAAATGCGGTTCATCAGGTCAATGAAAATGGCAGGGGCATTCCTTAGACCAAAAGGCATGACCAAAAATTCATAGTGGCCATACCTAGTCCTAAATGCGGTTTTTGGTACATCCGAGTCCTTGACTCTTAGCTGATAGTACCCTGACCTCAAATCTATTTTGGAAAATACTGTGGCTCCCTTCAATTGATCAAATAAATCATCGATTCTCGGCAACGGGTACTTGTTCTTCACAGTTACCTTGTTAAGTTGCCGATAATCTATGCATAATCTCATAGAACCATCTTTCTTCTTCACGAATAAAACGGGAGCACCCCACCGAGAAAAACTCGGTCTTGCGAAACCTTTATCCGTTAGTTCTTGCAATTGTGCTTTCAACTCTTTTAGCTCGGTTGGAGCCATTCTATATGGAGCAATAGAAATGGGGGCAGTACCCGGAGCTAGCTCAATCCCAAATTCTATTTCTCTAACAAGAGGTAGCCCTGGAAATTCTTTCGGGAAAACATCTAGATACTTGCATACTATAGGCACTGATTCAATTCTCAACTCAGTCTCTTTAACATTCATCACCAAGTCAAGGTAAGCTTCAGCACTCTTTCTTAAATATTTCTCGAGTCAACAAGGATGATATCACTCATCGGTGATCTCATTCCGCTTATCTGATTCAACACGAATAAGATCTCCACTTTCACATTTTAACTCGAAAGACCTTTTTCCACAATTCACAATCACGTCATGAGTAACTAACCAATCCATCCCAAGGATGACACCGAACTCATCAAACGGTAATAACATAAGATCAACTGGAAAGAAATGACCCCTAATCATTAATGGGCAACTTTTACATACTCTATCAACCAACACATATTTTCCTAGGGGATTAGATACTCTTATTACGAATTCAGTAGACTCTCTAGGCATGCTAATGCTAGAGACTAATTTCATGCATATGTATGAGTGGGTAGATCCCAGATCAATTAAAGATATAACACGAGTATCATAGAGAGAAAAGGTACCCGTGATTACGTTAGGGGAAGATGCCTCTTCACGAGCACGAATGGCATATGTTCTCGCCGGTGCTCTACCCTTGACTCTTGCAGTCTTCTCTCTAGATGGATTCTTGTTACTCATTTCATTTCCCGGGTTTCTCTGCGGTCTTCCTCTAGCAGCACTTCCCGGTCTTACATTCTGAGACTTCTCTTTCTCGCCCACCTCGGGGCAATCTCTGATAAAATGGTCTAAGGATCTACATCTGAATCAAGCCTTCTCATTTGCTCGACACTCACCAGAATGGCGCCTGCCACATTGCGGGCATTCCGATCTACTTGGTCGAACGTTGCCCACACTAGCAACTGATGTGGTCTGCACTTTAGACCCCGAAAACTGTTTGCCCTTACTTCAGTTTGAAAACCCGACTGAAGTGGCTGGTCGAGTGGCAAAATCCCTCGATTTCTTAGATGAGGATTTGTAGGACTTACTCAATTACCTTTTTCTTGAGTCACGGGACTCAATCTCAGCTCTTCTCTTCTCTTTAGCCAACTCTTCGGCTTTACAAGCCCTATCCACCAACATTACAAATTCTTTTAATTCAAGGACTCAAACATATAAATGGGTATCTTTATTTAACCCATCCTCAAATATCTTGCACATGGTAGCCTCGGTCGACACGCACTCCCGGGCATACTTGCTAAGCCTTACGAACTCCCATTCCTATTCGGTCACCGTCATTCGACCTTGCTTTAATTCCAAGAACTCTTTTCACTTATGGTCAATGAATCTTTGGCTGATATACTTCTTCCGAAATTCCTCTTGGAAGAATTCCCAGCTAACTTTCTCCTTCGGTACCACCGACACAAGGGTGTTCCACCACTGATAGGCCGAATCTCTCAAGAGAGATACCGCACATTTTAAACACTCCTCAGGCGTGCATGACAACTCATCGAATACCCTGATGGTATTCTCGAGCCAAAATTCTACTCTCTCCGGATAATCATCCTTACTAGCCCAAAATTCTTCAGCTCCTTGCTTACGGATCTTATCGACCAGAGGCCTTTCTCTTCTCACTACCTCAACCACTTGAGGAGCTACGGGAGCGGGTTGAGGATTATGTGGGGTGGAGGGGGTTGAGCATTAGGATTTGCTCGGGTATACTCAGTATACCAGTTGCTCATCATACGAAGAAAGGCTTCTCGGGCCTCTTCTCCCTAACCCAAGGTCTCGGGTCTACTATCCGCTGGCACAGTCCCCTAAACGGGAGCCGGTGTATTACTCGCAGCATCATCAGCTGCAGTTCCGACTGGATCAGAATCCATTTACTACATAAAAAATGATTTTAAACGTCAGTAGCCATCACACTATCATTACACAGGTACTCTTACATATGGCATGTACAGCTAGACTCACACTTACGCTACGTTTGTAACACCCTAAAAATCCTAAAACCCTAATTTTTGTGCCTATGTTTGTATAGCACTTTGAATAATATTATTAAGATAGTATCGGGATTATTTGAAGCCTTAGAGTTAGGGGTGACCATGGGGATAATTTTACTTTTCTTACTTAGTGGACCCTAGTCTCAAGCAGGAGGCCTCATAAGCAGATTAAGAGAAGAAAAGGGACACAGATGGGCTTGTAGTCTAGTGGAAAGTGGCGTCATATAGGGGTTGTGAGGTGGCGTGTCTGGCAGTTAAGGAGGTCCAAGGTTCGAGGCCTAGGAGGGGGAATTGAGGAGTTTTATTTTTGTTGTAACACCCTGATTTAGGGGCTACGCAATTTGAGTATAATTCAGGTGTTGGAAGATTTTTGGGGTGTTTTTGGATGTGTTTTAGAGTTTTAAGAATGCTCGGATGAAAGGGGAAGGCTTTGGAAATTTTGGATTTTTAGTGTAAAAAGGGGAATAGGGCAAGAAGGCCTTAAAATAAATCGGTGGAATTTAGGACACAAGAAACAAATAGGTGGAGTGGCATGGAGGCGCCGCTTGGAGCTTTGAAAGGGAACACCTAAGGGAGCAGGGTTGAGTCTAAGGCAGCATTTTTGTTTTATTTTTGCGTCGACCAAAGGATCTGGGCTAAGTAGGCATTAAAATAAACGGCCAAGCGGGTGGACATGAAAGTCCAATCATGGCGAAGTGGCTCTCATGCGCCACTTAGGCGCTCAAGGAGAGCAAGGGCGCTGGTTCGAGTGGGGCAACAGCATTTTGGCGTTTTATTTTTCATATGCGGTTATGGGCCGAGAGATAAGAAGGGTTTAAAGATAATTGTTGGGGCCTTATGTTATGAAATACAATATGGCCGAGTGGCCCAGGGCTTTGGAGGAGAGGTGTGCGGTGGGTTCCGTTCGAACCAAGAGAGTTGCGCTTTGGAGTTTAATTTTATTCTATTCTTTTTGGCAAAGAAATTTGAAGGTGGGACGGCACATGGAGCTTCATTGGATAAGGATTAAACCAAGGTTGTTTAATCATTTTCTTTTATTTCGGCTGGTGGATAGCTTTGTTAGTTTATTATTTGAGATAAATATAGGATTATTTTAGTTGGTTTTAAATTAGAAGTAAGAGATAATGGTCGCTATTGGATTGGTTTTTTTTTTATTAAAGTGGTGATATTGGATGAAGTTTTATTATTAGTTTATTTATTTATCTATTTAGTTATTTAGAAGTGTAGGATAATTATTGTAGTATTTCATTTTGAATAAGCTAGGTGATAAATAGAAGAGGGATAAGTGTGGACTTATTCAACTTATTTTGAATAAGTGTTGGAGAGAAAATTTAGGTAGTAGACTAATTCAAATCGGTTTGAATTAGTGGTCATGGGTGTTTGTAGGTGGTGGCCGAATGTTGGAGTCTTCAAGGGGGGGAGGTGGCAATTCTATAAATAGGGGGTAGAGTGCCGAAATTATTCTTCAAGTCTTTTCTTTGAATCTCTCCCTCTCCCTCTTGGTGTGCCAAATTCCCTTCCCCTATTTAGTTGTCACCTTGGCCGAATAGTAGGTGTGGTGTGGATCACTTTGGGTTCCTTTTTCAATCGTTGGAAAAGGTAAGTAGGCTTAGCCGAATGCCTATTTCTTTCCCTCTCTGTTCTCTCATCGACTTCTACAAAGGTAAGAGCTGATTTTGGGATTTGTTTGGAAGTATGTTAATCTCTTGTGGTAACCAAATTGTTGTAGGGCCTCCGGGATTTGGATGCAATCAAGCGTAGCCTCTTTTCTCTGTTAATTAGGTGGTAAGTGGTGGTAAGAAGTTATTCTGATATTCTTGTCTTGGCCGAATGGCCCTAAGATTTCTCTTAAGTGCTAAGGCCGATTGTAGGGGAAAAGAGCCTAACGCAGGAGACCTTCTTGGGAGGCGTATAGTCAGCAATTGCAGAAGCCTATAGTAGCATCTGGGATTCAAGTGGTTTTGGTAAGAAATATTTAGTAAGATTAAATACTTGGATTTATGATTTGGAGGTTTAACCAGGTTATCTGATTAAGCGTTCTGATGGAGACCAATACCAGTCAAGGAGGACAAGGGAAAGTCCCTATCCCAAAGTTTAAGAAAAGAGCCGTCTCGGCAGTTCGGGATTGGCCACCAGGGTGTGGGCCAGCAACAGAAAGCTATAGGCAGATAGCCATAGTCTCGCTTAGCGATAGCGTCGAGGATCGAGAGTCTAGAACTCCAAGTAATAAGGTGTGTAGTTAGCCATTATTTCCGGGTTTTGTGTGATATCTGCTTATGTTATATGCTTACTAATAAGTGCGATGGTAAGAGTGTAATAGATACCTAAACAGGTATGACGCTCGATCGTAAATAGCAAATTGTTACTATTGTTGTCATTTATTTAAATATGAGTGTATGCCTATGTTTAGAATGACATGCACATGCATCATATTGTCATTACATCATGTTACATGTGCATGGGTGGGTTATGAAAGAAGGACCGGTGTACTTGAGTGCGTGGTTGATGTCGACTTTGTGCTACATCGTGGATTGGCGCCGATCGAGGTCGCGTTGTGGATCTTTGCGATTTAGTTTGCGTGGTTACCTTGATTGATATGGGCTTTATGCCATATCGTGGCTTGATGGATTGTTGTGTGCTCCATCGTGGGTTTGATGTTAGCTATACGCTACATCGTGGATGGCATTGGTTGCCTTTTTGAGGAAAAGGAGAGGGTGACTCGATAGTCCCCCGTGTGGTAGGTCGGATAAGGGGGGTGTGTAGCGGATGGACCTTAGGATTGGGTTGGGTTTCATGTTGCATTGTTCCGTTGTGAAATGATATGGAAATGGGCCATGCCCAATATGACATGTGGAAAGGTACGTTTGGAGAACATACGTGGAAATGGGCCAAGTCCAGCGATCAGTGGATTGATGGAAAAAGGGCCTAGCCCAGTGCTTGAATTGTGGGCCAAGCCCAGATTGTGGTAATGTTTAAATGATTATATTTACATGCTGCATTTTATAATTGGGTTGATTTGTGGCTAACATGTGGGTGGATATCAGTGGTTTAATTACACACTGAGTTTGTATGACTCACCCAATTATTTATCCAACATCGCAGGTGAGTCGTGAGTAATGGACCGGGTTGGAGTAGATACAAAGGTGGCCATGCAGAAGCAGATTTTCATGCAGAAGTAGATGTTTTACTTGTTTAGTTAATTAATAATGATTTTTATATTATCCGTATTTTGGGAATTTATTTGATGTAATAAGGGCCACTTTTGATTAAAGTACTCTATTTATAGTTGATAAAGGTTATATCGTATTTAGTAATATTTTTACAAAGGATTTATATTATAATAAATTATAATAAAGTTTTAATTCAAACCAAGCTTATATTATTTAATAATTTTAATGGACTTACTTCCTGAAAGTTAACAAAATTTTCAAGTTTTACTCTAAAGACAAAGATTTTTAACCGTCATTCCGCAGTGACATAACCAGATCCGGACGAGACTTGTGGGCCGGGTTTGGGGATGTTACATTTGTGCCTGGATAGAAGGAGTTGGCGTTGGAGGGGACTCTAAAAGGGAGTGTTCAGGAGAGAAATTTAAGGTGAAGATAAGGGAGAAAAGATAGGGATTGGGAGGTGGATATAGTGGTGCCGAATTAGACTCTGAGGGAAGGGAAGTTTCGGCTAGGGATATATATATATGAGTGTCGAATTAAGTTCCTAGGTTAATGCCGAATTTTTGCTTTCCTTCTGGCCGAATTTCTTCACTTGTGAGAGGTTCAGACATTTTTTTTCTCTAAGTGTGCCAAAGCTGAATCCTTCATACTCTCCCTTCTCAAATTCCCTTTTTGGTTCACCTCTTGGTTCTAGTCGAATCACCTCTTTTCTTATTCTCCCTAGTGTTGCCAAATTACCTCTGTGACCTTACGAATCTCAAAAGCCGAACTTAGGCCGCAAGATCAAATGAAGATTTCGGTAAAAGCTTAGTTGAATTTTTAAAGTGTTTTATTAAAAGTCGAAGGGCTATCTAACCCCTCTTTGTCGTTACCATGTATTAACAAGGGTGAGGCTCAGCAATCGCAAGCGCGATAGGTAAGGATTGCTATCAAGGCAGTAAGTATTCTCGACTCAGTTAGAGTTTTAGTAAATGGCCGAATCTAATGTGGCTCATAGGGGTGACTTATGATCAATATGGGTCACTTGGTTTTGACGATATAGGTGTTTGGGTGCAGATCTAGAGGATAGTCTCCAATAGTAGCAAAGGAAGGGCTACTAGAACGTGAGGCACACAGTAAGGGTAAGGTGAGGTTTCGGTTTGTGGTCAATATGTGTTAACGCTTTGGTTAATCGCTAGTAATGTCAATTGTAGGTTCGTAAATAAAGGGTTTGTAGCACGCAAGGTTACCAGGTGTGTACAAACACTACACACACGATATCGACAATGCCGAAAACCTGAAAAGCCGAAAGTGGCTAAATGGGCCCGGTGGGCCCTGAGGCTAAGTTTGATGAAATGGGTCGGTTTGGTCATACGTATTAAGTTAGTCACGCATGTTACATGATTTGGAATTGTTTTGGGCCTAGTAGGTCATATGAATGAGATTTAGGCCTAATGGGCTGTAAGGATGTAATATGGGCTTTATGAGGAACATAGACAAGTATGCTAGGGTTTAATGGACTTTAGGCCTAGTTCTGAACAACTCTTAAATCACATAAGACTTAATCTAATAATCAAACATTTCTGTGGACAAGTCGATTAGTTAGAGTGTGGTAACCGACATATGCATGTCTAGAATTGGATCTAGTGAGAGCTTGGTACTTAAGCGGTCCTAGTGACCCACCTCCTCTTTTTTGAGATCCTACCTGGTGCATAGTGTTTGTTCACTTTAACCGCGAGGACTTGTTTATGGGCCAAAGTTCATAACTAAAACCCGAGAGGGACCAAAATACCCATGTTTTGTAAAATTACCAAAATGCCCCTATTTTGCCAAATTACCAAAATACCCCGTAGGGTATAATTACGAAAATACCCCTTGGTAGTGAAATGACAAAAATACCACTATGTGACGAATATGAGTTTATGGATGTTACTCGTGTGTTTGATGCATTCATATGATATTCTGCTTAGGATGCATAAGGGTGGGAATTATGGTACGGGGGAAGATTTGAGGATCGCATAGTCGTATGGCATGGATCCACCGGAGGCTTTAAGCCCAATATATGATTAGTAGCTTTGCTGCAACGTTCGGTAGTACCGCAACCGGGCTACCCTTGGTGTGTAGCGGAGGGGTGGGTCGAGCTACAATTCCATACAGGTGTATAAGGTTGGAAGGGAAATGGTGTGTAGCGGATGGATTTTTGGGGTGGGTTTTGCATTATCTTGTTTGTTTATGATGCGATATGATGTGATATGAGGTCTTGGTGGGCTACGGCCCAAGACCACCAATTTTGATAGGGCTTAAGCCCAATGTGAATATTTGTACGTGATTTGATTGCCAAGGGTTGTACACACTGAGTTTCGAAACTCACACCCTTAACTTTAATGTTGCGGGTAATCCTAAATAGACGGCTCGACGTGGGAAAGGACTCGGAGTTGGCCATACTACAAGTTGTTTAAATGTTTTAATTTGATCAAATGAAATTGCTTTAAATATTTTGGTTTTTTTTGGATTGTAATAAGGCCATGTAACTCCTAATTGACTTTAGATTTTGGGTTTATTATTATTGATTCAACTATTTGCTTAATAAATTTCATCAAATTTCCAAAGATGACATGGTTTTCGAAATAACTTAATACATGAACGTTTTCCTAAAATGTGGGCTTTTCCTCTTAACTTAACAAGATATATTGGATTTTGGGCTTTTGGGCCTTAAAATGTTAAATTGTAAAATCGTTTCGGAGTGTGCCTTTAATGTGACATTCCAGACTCGGGCTTAACTTCTAGGCTGGGTTTGGGGTGTTACATTCAGTGGTATCAGAGCCCAATCGGAAAGCTCGGGCTGTGAAATGGGCCTTAGATTTTTGTTTTTAAAACAAGGAGATTAAAAAAAAAATTGGCAAGATTCTTGAAGTGTGGTTTACCGAGCCCTCGACGTCGAGCCAAGTAAGTTCTCTGTACTACAATTGCTTAAATTACTGAACTGTGTAGATAATGGGCTACTTAAAATAGGCTTTTAGAGACTAAAGCCCGTAGGGAACTTAAGCCTTTAGTGGATTCTCGATCACAGAATAACTTTAAGAAAAAAAAGTGTTATTACTTACATAAGACATGTGTTCTAAACAAGTGGAACTAAGTACTAATTACATAAAATTCTTAATTCAGAACTACGCAACGATGAGCGCTAGGCAAGGTGGAAGAGGCCGCGGTAGAGGCCGTGGAGGTGTTAGGGTAGGATCGTCCGAGTCTAGCCATATACCCAACGTGGGAGTAGGGGAGGCTCCAGCCTCACCAGTAGCTGAAAGAGGAGCAAATGAACAGGTTGCCGCTACAGAAGATGCCGTATCGTAGGCCATGTTGAGGATATTGGAAAGGGTCGTTGGGCCCAATAATGGTACAGGGAGTCGTGGGTCGATCGTAGAGCGACTCCGAACTAATGGGGCTAAGATTTTCAAAGGAGTAGCGGGGGTGGCCCCGAATGTGGCGGAGTATTGGTTGGAAGGCACTGAAAGAATAATGGATGACCTGAATTGCACGGGTGAACAAAAGTTGAAAGGAGCAATATCCCTACTCAGGGAGGAAGCCGATCAGTGGTGGTTGACCGTTAAGGAGGGCAACCAACCGGAGTAGATCACTTGGGAATTCTTCAAATCGGCATTTTAGGGGAAATACGTTGGAACGGCCTATGTGGATGCCCGAAGGAAGGAGTTTTTGAGTCTGACTCAGGGAGATAAGTCAGTAGCAGAGTATGAGGCTGAGTTTTTGTGGCTCAGTCGATACGCCAAAGGAATAATAGCAATCGAGTATGAAAGGTGCGTGTGGTTCGAGGATGGATTAAGGGATAGCCTTAGGGTACTGATAGCTCCACAAAGGGAGCGAGATTTTGCGGTCTTGGTAGAGAAAGCAAAAATAGCAGAGGAGGTAAATAGCATGGATCGCCGCAACCGAGAGAAAGAGAAGGGCAAGAACAAGCGGAATATGGAACCTATGGGAGCCGAACAAAGGCCCATAAGGAGGGCCAGAGTGAATGGGTCGGTTAGAGATCTGGCCCTTGTTGCTACTGCTAATAACGGAATACCATGTTGTGTTGAGTGTGGGAAAAGGCATCCAGGCAAATGCTGGAAGAGGATGGGAGCATTTTTGGGCTGTGGATCGATGGAGCATAGGGTTAGGCAGTACCCGAGAAGGCTAGATCAGGAACAAGCCGATGGTAGAGGTAATTTTTAACCTCAGAGGGGTGGACCACAACCACCAAGGGGCTGTGGTCAAGCCAGAGGTGGTAATGGCACAAGACGAGGACGTGGAGCACCGGGCAGGGGTGCAGGTTAGGCAGAGGGAAGACAGCCAGCGTTGGTCTATGCTGCTCGTCGCAGAGAGGAAGGTGATGCACGAGATGTGGTACGGGTACATTCCTTATTTGTGAGCTACCTTATATTGCGCTTATTGATGTGGGGTCGACACACTCGTACATTGCTTGTAATAGGACTGAAACTGTAGGGGTGGAGTTTGAAATAATTGAGAATGAAATGATTGTGTTAAGTCCTTTAGGGCAGTCGGTGAAAGTTAGTAAACTGTTTAGGAATGTGCCATTGATAGTTGAAGGAGTTATTTTCCCAGCGGATTTGATGGAGTTACCGTTTGGTGAGTTCGAGCTCATCTTAGGCATGGATTGGTTAACGAGGCACCAAGTAACTCTAGATTGTGTTATGAAGCGAATGGTATTAAGAAGTGTGGAAGGTGATGAAGTGGTAGTGATCGGGGAATGACGTGATTATTTGTCGAATCTGATTTCAGCTTTAAGGGCAGAGAAGTTGATAAGGAAGGGCTGTGCAGCTTACTTAGGTTATATCAGTGATTCGAAATCGAAGAGTTTTACTGTCAAGGATTTGGAAATAGTAAAAGAATTCCCTGATGTTTTCCCAGAGGAATTACCGGGATTACCCCAATTAGAGAGGTGGAATTTGGAATAGAGTTGTTACCGGGTATGGCGCCAGTGTCTATCGCACCTTATAGGATGGCACCGAAGGAACTATTGGAGTTGAAGGCCCAGATTCAGGAGTTGTTGGACCGCGGGTTTATTAGACCAAGTGTGTCTCCATGGGGAGCACCGGTATTATTCGTAAAGAAGAAGGATGGGTCCATGAGGAAGTGTGTTGATTACAGGCAGTTGAACAAGTTAACCATTAAGAATAAATACCCTCTGCCTCGGATAGATGACCTTTTCGATCAACTTAGGGGAGCCTCGATTTTCTCGAAGATTGATTTGCATTCGGGTACCATCAACTGAGGGTTAGGGAAGTCGATGTGTATAAGACAGCCTTTAGAACTCGTTATGGACATTACGAGTTTTTGGTCATGCCGTTTGGGTTAACAAACACACCTGCTACTTTTATGGATATCATGAACCTGTTTTTCAACCGTATCTAGACCGGTTTGTAGTAGTCTTCATAGATGACATCCTGGTATACTCGAGAACGGAGGTGGATCACGATGCACACTTACGGATTGTGTTGCAAGTTCCAAGGGGGAAGCAACTATATGCTAAGTTTAGCAAGTGCGAATTCTGGCTAAGGGAAGTCAGTTTCTTAGGACATGTGGTCTCCGCTGAGGGAATTAGAGTTGACCCTCGGAAGGTAGAAGCGGTGTCGGATTGGAAACGACCTAAGACGGTGTCAGTGATTCGGAGTTTTCTAGGCTTGGCAGGGTACTATAGGCGATTTGTCAAAGGGTTTTCCCTAATCGCGGCACCTTTGACCAAGCTGATACGGAAGGGGGTGATGTTTGTATGGACGGATAAACAATAGGAAAGTTTTGAGAAGCTTAAGAAGGTTTTAACGAAGGCTCTTATTCTAATTCAGTCGGAGCACGGGAAGGAGTTTACGGTTTATAGCGATGCGTCGCACGTGGGCTTGGGCTGTGTTTTGATGCAAGAAGGGAAGGTGGTTGTTTATGCATCGCGCCAGCTTAAGACTCATGAAAGAAACTACCCAACCCACGATTTGGAATTGGCTGCAATGGTGTTCGCACTTAAGATTTGGAGGCACTATTTGTATGGAGAGAAGTGCACCATCTATACGGATCACAAGAGTATGAAGTACCTCTTGACTCAGAAGGAGTTAAACTTGAGGCAGTACAGATGGATTGAACTGTTAAAAGACTACGATTGCACAATCGAATATCACCTGGGCAAAGCAAATGTGGTGGATGATGCGCTAAGCCGTAGGACTATGTTAGATTTGAGGGCAATGTTTGTTCGGTTGAGTCTGTATGACGACGGGAGTTTGTTAGCTGAATTGCAAGTGAAGCCACTATGGGTTGAGCAAATTAAAGCTAAACAGTCATTGGCTGAAACTTTGAGTTCTCAATTCAAGCAAGTTGAGAATGGGGAAACGGCGGATTTTGGGATGAATGGTGATGGGTTATTGTGTTTCCGTGGTAGAATTTGTGTGCCAAGGGACGAAGAGCTAAGGAAGTCTATACTTCGGGAAGCGCATAGTAGTTCCTATGCTATGCACCCCGGAGGTAACAAGATGTACTGAGATTTGCGAGAGCTGTATTGGTGGCCAGGATTGAAACGCGAGGTTACAGAGTTTGTGGGCAAATGTTTAGTATGTCAGCAAGTGAAGGCGGAACATCAGTTGCCATCGGGATTACTTCAGCCGATTAAGATCCCACAATGGAAGTGGGAGCGGGTTACTATGGATTTCGTTAGTGGGCTACCCTTGACGTCTGCTAAGAAGGACTCTGTGTGGATTATTGTGGATCGGTTAACCAAGTCTACCCATTTTATACCGGTCTGCACTGACTACTCACTACAGAAATTGGCAAGGTTGTACGTGGCGGAGATTGTGAGGTTGCATGGAGTTCCAGTCTTGATCATATCTGATAGAGATCCTCAGTTTACATCTCACTTTTGGAAGAAGCTGCATGAAGTGCTAGGTACGAGGTTGGATTTCAGTATGGCATTTCACCCTCAGACTGATGGTCAGTCGGAAAGGGTAATTCAAGTATTAGAGGATATGCTGAGAGGGTGTGTGATTGAGTTTCGGGGAAGTTGGGAGGACTACTTGTCGTTAGCTGAATTTGCGTATAACAATAGTTATCAGGCAAGTATTGGAATGGCGCCATATGAAGCACTGTATGGACGAAGATGCCGTACTCTGACTTGTTGGACTGAGTTGGGCGAGCGACGAGTTTTGGGTCCGAAATTGGTAGCAGACACCAAAGATAAGGTGAAATTGATTCGGGATCGGTTGAAGGAGGCGGCGGATAGGAAGAAGTCATATGCTGACCTTAAACGAAGAGAGATCGAATATACTGTGGGGGACATGGTCTTTCTCAAGGTTTCCCCTTGGAAGAAGGTGTTAAGGTTTGGTCGGAAGGGCAAGTTAAGCCCAAGGTTCATTGGGCCTTATCGAGTATTGAAGCGAATTGGGCCGGTTGCCTATCAGCTGGAATTGCCTTTGGAATTGAGCCAAATACACGATGTGTTCCATGTGTCAATGCTGAGCGTTATCGCTCAGACCCTTCTCACATCGTGACTGTCGAGGAGATTGAGGTTACACCAGATTTAACTTTTGAAAAGGAGCCGGTTCAGATAATTGATCAAGATGTCAAGGTATTAATAAGGAAGTTCGTTCCTTTAGTCAAGGTGCTTTGGCATAATCATAATGCTGAGGAGGCTACTTGGGAACCCGAGGAGGCAATGCGTCGACAATACCCTAACTTGTTTCAAACAGGTAAATTTCGAGGCCAAAATTTTTTTTAGAGGGGTAGAATTGTAACGCCCTAAAAATCCTGAAACCCTAATTTCTGTGCCTATGTTTGTATAGCACTTTGAATAATTTCATTAAGATAGTATCGGTATTATTTGAAGCCTTAGAGTTAGAGGTGACCATGGGGAAAAATTTATTTTTCTTACTTAGTGGGCCCTAGTCTCAGGCGGGAGGCCTCATAAGCAGATTAAGAGAATAAAAGGGACACAGATGGGCTTGTAGTCAAGTGGAAAGTGGCGTAATATAGGGGCTGTGAGGTGGTGTGTCTGGCAGTTAAAGAGGTCCAAGGTTCGAGGCTTAGGAGGGGGAATTAAGGAGTTTTATTTTTGTGCCTGGACAGAAGGAGTTGGCGTTGGGGGGGACTCTAAAAGGGAGTGTTCAGGAGAGAAATTTAACGTGAAGATAAGGGAGAAAAGATAGGGATTGGAGGTGGATATAGTGGTGTCGAATTAGACTCTGAGGGAAGGGAAGTTTCGGCTAGGGATATATATATGAGTGCCGAATTAAGTTCCTAGGTTAATGCTGAATTTTTGCTTTCCTTCTGGCCAAATTTCTTCACTTGTGAGAGGTTTAGACGTTTTTTTTTCTCTAAGTGTGCCAAAGCCGAATCCTTCATACTCTCCCTTCTAAAATTCCTTTTTTGGTTCACCTCTTGGTTCTAGCCGAATCACCTCTTTTCTTATTCTCCCTAGTGTTGCCAAATTGCCTCTGTCACCTTACGAGTCTCAAAAGCCGGACTTAGGCCGCAAGATCAAAGGAAGATTTCGGTAAGAGCTTAGTTGAATTTTTAAAGTGTTTTATTAAAAGCCGAAGGGCTATCTAACCCCTCTTTGCCGTTACCATGTATTAACAAGGGTGAGGCTCAGCAATCGCAAGCGCGGTAGGTAAGGATTGCTATCAAGGCAGTAAGTATTCTCAACTCAGTTAGAGTTTTAGTAAATGGCCGAATCTATTGTGGCTCATAGGGGTGACTTATGATCAATATGGCTAACTTGGTTTTGACGATATAGGTGTTTGGGTGCAGATCTAGAGGATAGTCGCCAGTAGTAGCAAAGGAAGGGCTACTAGAACGTGAGGCACACTGTAATGGTAAGGTGAGGTTTCGGTTTTTGGTCAGTATGTGTTAACGCTTTGGTTAATTGCTAGTAATGTCAATTGTAGGTTCGTGACTAAGGGGTTTGCAGCACGCAAGGTTACCAGGTGTGTACAAACACTACACACACGATATCGGCAATGCCGAAAACCCGAAAAGTCGAAAGTGGTTAAATGGGCCCGGTGGGCCTTGAGGCTAAGTTTGATGAAATTGGTTGGTTTGGTCATACGTATTAAGTTAGTCACGCATGTTACATGATTTGGAATTGTTTTGGGCCTTGTAGGTCATATGAATGAGATTTGGGCCTAATGGGCCGTAAGGATGTAATATGGGCTTTATGGGGGACGTAGACAAGTATGCTAGGGTTTAATGGACTTTAGGCCTAGTTCTGAACAACTCTTAAATCACATAAGACTTAAACTAATAATCAAACATGTCTGTGGACAAGTCGATTAGTTAGAGTGTGGTAACCGACATATGCATGTCTAGGATTGGATCTAGTGAGAGCTTGGTACTTAGCGATCCTAGTGACCCACCTCCTCTTTTACGAGATCCTACACGGTGCATAGTGTTTGTTCACTTTAACCGCGAGGACTTGTTTATGGGCCAAAGTTCATAACTAAAACCCGAGAGGGACCAAATACCCTTATATTCATAAAATTACCAAAATACCCCTATTTGCAAAAGTACCAAAATACCCCTGTTTTGTAAAATTACCAAAATACCCCTATTTTGCCAAATTACCAAAATACCCCTGTAGGGTAGAATTACGAAAATACCCCTGGGTAGTGAAATGACGAAAATACCCCTATGTGACGAATATGAGTTTATAGATATTACTCGTGTGTTTGATGCATTCATATGATATTCTGCTTAGGATGCATATGGGTGGGAATTATGGTACGAAGGAAGATTTGAGGATCGCATAGTCATATGGCATGGATCCACCGGAGGCTTTAAGCCCAATATATGATTAGCAGCTTTGCTGCAATGTTCGGTAGTACCGCAACTGGGCTACCCTTGGTATGTAGCGGAGGGGTGGGTCGAGCTAGAATTCCATACAGGTGTATAAGGTTGGAAGGGAAATGGTGTGTAGAGGATGGAGTTTTGGTGTGGGTTTTGCATTATCTTGTTTGTTTATGATGCGATATGACGTGATATGTGGTCATGGTGGGCTACAGCCCAAGACCACCGATTTTGATAGGGCTTAGGCCCAATGTGAATATTTGTACGTAATTTGATTGCCAATGGTTGTACACACTGAGTTTCGAAACTCACACCCTTAATTTTAATGTTGTAGGTAATCCTGAATAGACGGGTCGACGTGGGAAAGGACTCGGAGTTGGCCACACTACAAGTTGTTTAAATGTTTTAATTTGATCAAATGAAATTGCTTTAAATATTTTGGTTTTTTTTTTTGGATTGTAATAAGGCCATGTAACTCCTAATTGACTTTAGACTTTAGGTTTATTATTATTGATTCAACTATTTGCTTAATAAATTTCATCAAATTTCCAAAGATGACATGGTTTTTGAAATAACTTAATACATGAACGTTTTCCTAAAATGCGGGCTTTTCCTCTTAACTTAACAAGATATATTGGATTTTGGGCTTTTTGGCCTTAAAATGTTAAATTGTAAAATCGTTTTGGAGTGTGCCTTTAATGTGACATTCTAGACTCGGGCCTAACTTCTAGGCTGGGTTTGGGGCGTTACAATGTTAGTCCTAGAATCGACTAAACCGTAGCTCTGATACTAATAAATGTAACAGCCCTTACTCGGGGTCGAAGCCAGGACCGGATACGAGGCATTACCTAACTTTACTTGCTTAAACATGGCATTTCGTCTCAAAAACTTTCCATTTAAACCCATAACATTCTCATTCTGGGCTTACGAGGCCCTAAACATACTTCCAGAAGGTTTCGAAATTAAACCGAGAACTAATACGCGCTTAGGAAATTTTGAACCAAATAGGGGTCACATGCCCGTGTTGTTCTAGAGACACGCCCGTGTGTCCCTAAGATATGCCCGTGTTCATCACCCGTGGTTGACAGTGACTTATTTTACATGGCCGGGCACACGCCCGTGTCCCTGGCCCGTGTCCCTCCCATGGCCTTGACACGCTCGTGCCCTAGCCCATGTGCCAAAACCTTGGTATTCTGTTTATGACGTCATCATCTCACTATGGTCACACGGTCAAGGCACACGCCCATGTCCTTAGACCGTGTGTCGAATTAAATTCCATATTTTAAGTGCAGACTTCACACGGCCTGAGCACACGCCCGTGTGTATGCCCGTGTAGACAATTATATGGCTATCTACCAAGCCTTTTTGCCACCCTAACAAGCATTAACACTCCTACCAAACAATTCAATACATAAGCTGATCATATGGTACCTCTAAGAACTCAATTCAAAGCGTTCACACAAGCATAAACTTCATAATTGTATCACATTGAATATATATATAAACTTATCAAGTGTTCCCCCATTTCCAATGACCATTTACAAAATGACTTTGTTTACAGACATAGCCAACACTTTGGCTAACAATTACGACCTAGCAAAATACCAAAGTCCTATACATGCCATACTCAAAATAAGTCTAAATTGTTATACCAAAGTGATGTTGATAGTGTGATTTCCGAACTCCTGCGTCCCATGATTCACGAGTTATCAAGGCAATACTACAAGGAAAAAGGGCGATAAAAAGGGGAAAGCATAAGGCTTAGTAAGTTTGCATGGAAATAAATAGAAATAATAAGCTCATGATAAAATTCATCCATGGCATTAATTAACCATACACAAAGTATTAGGCTTCTTGCCATACTTACTCATACTTGCCCTTATTTAGCACATACCATGCCACATATCGTAAGTGTTTCATCGTGAATTACTCACGAGTACCTGTGTTAACTCAATAACATAACATTTAGTAAAATTCTCGTTTCTATCTCTAAGCTGATTTATTCATCCCGATAAATCACTAGGGATGCTCAAAGATGAATATTTATAACCATTAGCATAAAAAAGAAACCAATGCCACATCCCAGATGTGGTCTTTCGTGGAGTCACCTCTGAGTGCTGATGCCATATCCCGGTTATGGTCTTATACAGAATCTCACATTAAGTATCGATGCCATATCCCGGATATGGTCTTATACGATTCTCATACACAATACCAAAGCCATATCCCGGATATGGTCCTATACAGGATTTCAATTCGGTGCCGAGGCCATGTCCCGGACATGGTCTTACACGGGACCTTATTCATCTCATGTCTTGATGATAGCATTTTCACTCTTATTTTAGTCCCACAGGGACTTCAACATCTCAATTCTTGTCATCTTTCTCATTCAACACCAATATTCAATTTCATATGATTTCATTATAAGATCAACCATTCTCAAACATGCTAGCATAAATGTTAAATTATCACATACAAACTTACCTCGATTTCAAAATAAGCTAGATCGTCGATCTAGTTCGAGACTTTATTCTTTCCCCGATCGAGGTGGATTCTTGGTTCTTCTTGCTCTATAATAGCAAATTAGCTCATTTTAATCATCACATTAATAAATTCGTTTCAAAAATCATGCTTTGGCAAAATTACTATTTTGCCCTTAGACTTTGGCAAAATGACCATTTTACCCCTAGGCTCGGAAATTAATTCTAATCAAATTTCTACCTTTAAAGAACCTAGGTGAACATTTATTTCTCTTATGGCTATCATCAAAACCCAACATTTCACACATTTACTACAAACTTTATAACCTTTACAACAAGGTCCATTTAGGTGTTTTCATGGCAACACCTTTCACAAAAGTTGTTCATCTAACAACCAAGACTCATTTTCTTCCATAAAAATGCAGTAAATAACAATGAAAGCTCTCATGGCAAATCTCTAAACCCTTCACCATATTACAAACTAGTCCCCTCATTTGAAAGCTTAAGTTCTAGGGGTTCTAAAAGTACAACTATCTTCAAGAAAAATCATTAAAATCACTTACTTGAATGGAGATGAGTTTTCTAAAATTTTGAGCTTTCAGAACCCCTATTTTGCTTGCTATTTTCGGTGGAGAAAGATGGAGAGAAAAGATGGATATCATCTTTTCTTTATTTTATTCTATTTATCATTTTAGTCAACAACTATTACCAACTTTGACCAATTTGTCAATTCTTGTCTCCTATGATCCCTTATGGCCGGCAAACCATTTACAAAGGGGCTAAATGCCCTTTAAAGTCCCCAAATTAATATTCTATGGCTATTAGGTACCTTTATCTTATAAAATAGAACTTTCGCACTTTATGCGATTTAGTCTTTTTTCGCGATTAAGCAAGAAATCGCTAAAATTAAGGCACCAAAGTTTTCATGTACACATATAATCATGCTCTAGCTCATAAAATACGGATTAATGGTTCCGAACCACTATTTCGACTAGCCCCTAAATCGGGCTGCTACAGATCAGCTCTTTTCTTCCATGCCAAGTCTCTTCATCGGGACGTTGGAATGCTTCTTGTCCCGACATTAACACCATGCAAAGTCTTCCCATTTACGTCGCGTCATCGTGATGATAGGGAGCTCCTTGTCATGACGTCAAGTGTGGTTTAATATTTAATTATAAAAGTGCTAGAAAACAAACTCGTTAAGTGAGAAAATGACCTAAAATAACTACTACAAGTGATGTCAGGTCAATTATGTTATTAGCCATTGTACCAAAAGAGAAAGTTAGTTTGCACTTTTTTCGAGTCAAATTCAAAAAGAAATATGTCAGTAAACGATAGCTAGACAAGAAAAAGAGAATTTTTCTTGAGCTGAAATAGGGAAATAAGTCTGCATCAATTTATGGACGATAGTTCTACAACTTAGTAAGTATGCTCACGAGATTGTATCGATTGAAGAACAGATGCGTGTTCATTTTGAAAATGGACTAAAATTTTAAATTGAAATGTTGGTAGGAGCAATGAAAATACGGGAATTAATTATTCTGTCTGATCATGCATAGAAAACGGAAGAGGTCTGTAATAGTAAGAAAAAGGCTGAAATGAAATTTCATGGCTCTAGTAAATGAAATTTATCTAAATCATTTTCAGCTCAACTCTTAAAGAAACCGAGAGAAACTTTTAGTCGCAATGTCACATCATCTGAATCCAAATGAAGAAATAAATTAAGGCAAAATTATTCAAGAATATAGTTGACGCTGGTAGTCAGTGGTGGCAGTGTCCGTAATGATGATAAATTCATTTGTGATCATTGTGTAAATTTCAACAGTGGACTTGTCGAGTTATGCCAGAGGCCTTTTTTGATGCAGATCTACTGAACAATTTATGATAGACTGCGCAAAGAAGTTAGGCATTAATGAAAATAAAGTTGTTAGAAAGATGTTTGTTTCTCAGAGGTAGATGACCAGCACAGAGCAATATTGCTTGAACTACTCATGGTGGAATTAAGGATAAGGCAAAAAAATCTGAGACTAGAGCGTATTCTAAAACATATGCTATTAGAGCTAGAGAAGAAGCTTCTGTCCCAGAGGTTATAAATGGTACTCTTTCTCTTTGATATTAATGTATATGCATTGGTAGACCCTAAGTCCACTCATTCTCACATTTGTACTAATTGTGTATCTAAAAAGAACGTACCAGTAAAACAAAATTAATTTGATGTTAAACTAACTAACTCGTTGGATTAGAATCTCATAGTCAGTTTTATTTGTAAAAAGTGTCCACTGAGAATTCAGGGTTGTGATTTTTCTTGCTAACTTGATGTTATTATCATTCCACGAGCTTGATGCAGTACTGAGTCAATGAAATTTCGTTTATGGTAACATCGTTTGAATTGTCGGTCAATAAGATAGATGTGTCAAAGAATACTTTCAAGACTTGATATAAACAATGTGAGTTTATGGTAACGCCATTTGAATTATCGATCGCTTAGTCACTTTATAGATCTAACAGATAGAATTTGCTAGCTATATTCAAAAAAAAAATATTACTATGCTATCGATGATATTCAATCTATGGGAGGAATGAAATTTAACATGATCAGTATTAGAAAATAGTGTTACAGATTTTACGAGACAAACAAGTATTTGTGAAGATTAGTAAATATGAATTATGATTTTGAGAGGTAAGTTTTTCTAGATCTTTTAATAACCACTAAAAATATCTCATTTACTTTGAATCAACTCTTGATAATTGTGAACTAAAGAGGTGTGTAGTTATCTAGGATTCACTGTATATTACAAATGACTTGTTCGGACTTTTTTATGATAGCTCTACTATTATTGATGTTATTGCAGATAAATGCTAGTTTTGTTCGATTGATTAAATGCCAACAAAGTTTTGAACATGTGAAAGCTATGTTAATAGAACTTTCAGAATTGAATCTGAGATAGCGCAAATGTTTAGAGATATGGAAAGATTGTTATTTGATCATCGATTATCATAAAGGTAAAAACTAATGTAACGATTGATCTGCTAAGCTAAAAATTTCTAAAAATTTTGAATAGTCACCTGAATTGAGAATGAGATGGTCCTATTTTAGTCAAGCTGAGAACTAAACTGGTATTTTACAGGGAATTCCAGAATTGTGGAAATATGATCCAGAACAGTTAGCTAAATAGAAACTTGTTGAAAATGATCAAAATTCAGTGTTTAGTGAGGATAATTACAAGAATCTATGTTTTCAAAACTGTTGATGTGTGTCAAGAAATTTTAGAGTTTACAATGAAGTGGTGTAACACCCCAAACCCGGCCTAGACGTTACGATCGAATCTGACGTGTCACATCGAAGAGATTTTCGAAATTTGGAATTGTTAATAACAAAATCCGTATTTAAGTTAAAACCCATTTAGTTTTTAATGCTTGAGAAAAAATTCGGCATATTAAGTTATTACAATCTGAAAACAGCTTATCAAATCGATTGCCATATTTGTTACCGTTGATTTATTAAACTGAATAAAACCGCAAAAGCTTCTTTAATTAAAACCTTGAAGTTTAAAATGCGAGTTTTTCTTGAAAACAATTATTATTTTGAAAACTCATTTATATCAGTTTGGCAGTTCAAAATAAGAAATCAAAGCCCAATTAAAAATAAAATCCACAATGGCCTTATTACATAATCAGTAGCCCAATACGAAATTTAAATAAATAAGTCTAAAGCAGAACATCAGCGATCGTGTGGCCACCTCCGATCCCTCGCGGCTCCAAATCGTCTAAGGTTGGGGATTACCTGTACCGTTAAAAGAAAGGGTGAGTTTACGAAAACTCAATGTGTAATCCCTATCACCAATCAAGAACAATATATGCGATAATATGCGGGCACAGCCCTATTCAATAATAGTGCAGTGTGCGCCTTAGCCCATTACAGTAACAGTGTGGGCTTAAGCCCAATACAGTATTAGTACGGTGCAAATATGTAACCCACCCCAATCCAGCCAACACACCATGTTGGGATAAAATCGACCCACCCACGGCCCGGCACACCAATATCGCGAAGATAGCCGCGAAGAATAATAACACAACAGAGCCGCGATGACAAAGATATGCGGCAACGCCACCACGATTCTGATGAATGTGGCAGAGCCACCAGTGCAGTACTTCCTCCATATCAAAATCCCAACCCCATGAAGTATGTCATGTCATAAATAGTTCATGTATGCAAAGTGTCCTACTTAGTACAGTCTTACAAATAACATACAATCATCAGTCAACCTACCTCTAGGGGTAAAATGGTCATTTCCATCTATTAGGGGTATAATAGTAATTTTACCCTTTAGGGGTATTTTGGTCACTTTACTTATTTTGGGGTCTTGGTGCAGATAATGACCTCTCCGAAGGTCTACAGTCGCCTGGAGCGACACAGATAACCTAAATGGTCATAACAGTGTAAATGGGCCCAAGGCCCATTATTCGGCCCAAGTGGGCCCACACGCTCGTGTGGCCCATTTAGCCCAAATTCAGTCATGGCTATACGAGCAACATAGCCCAGTCCAGCATTTTCCACTTATCGTGGATTTTATCTGTGTGGGGCCCACGAGCCCATTTGGCCCCTTTCGGCCCAACGTGGCCCATTACAGCCTAAGCCCATGAAAATGCTCTTGGGGGCCTCTACAATCTATCGCCCATGATTCGTGGGTTTAGCTTACCACACGAGCGATCGCATGCTCGTGTGGTCTCAAACGCCATATTTTCGACTTTTCGGCTTTTGTCGTTCTACAGTTACAGTGGGGTGTTTACACACCTAATTGCGGAATGTGCTTTGATCCACGAGCACACCAACCCTTGGTAGATCTACAGCAACTCTTACACCTACTCCTTTACAAGAGATGGTCTACGACCCCCTTTTAGAGGTATCCTGAAATACAACTGAATCTATAACAATTGTATCCATTAACCGATCAACCAAGGATAAACATCATCAGACGCACTTACCAAACGTAGATCGAAGTGAAGAGAACCCATAATCGGTCACCCAGAGTATGCCCCAAATCCAAGGCACAAAAAGAACACCCACCCCTGAGATGGAAGATTCGGTCACTCCCAAGAGTGAGAAGGAAAAAGAAACGAATAAGAGAGACTTTAGGAAAACAATATTAACAAAATAACCTACTTGAAAAAAGTTGAAGGAACTTACCAAAATCGACGACAGTAAAGAGAGTTGTGCAAAAGAATCCAACCGGTTGTCAGAGAATAGTTAAGAGACACAGTATTCGGCTTAATACCAAAAAAAAAGAGTGATGATAGAATCGGTTAGAAAAGAGTAGGTGTATTCGGCCAAGCACAATAGAGAGAGGAGATGATAAAATGAAAGTACTTGAAAGGCCTAAGATGTGCTCGGCTAAGCAGAGAAGAAAATGAAGAAAGGTGGAGAGAAGATTCGGCTAATATTGAAAAGTGAATTCGGAAATACTAACCAGTTTTCCCCAAATGGTCAATTCGGCACAACTTCAACAACCAAAACGGAGAACAGAAAACTATTTTCGGCACTTCAGAATTTAGAGCAACCGACCTAAACAAAAGTATCCAAAAATCGAACCCAAAATGAGAGGAGAAAGTGTCATAGCTGAATTTCCCATACACCAACATACCAATCGGCACATCCTTCTATAACTCAAACTCCTCCTTTCTCTCCACAATCCACTCTTAAAAATCCTCCCTGATATCCTCCACAAATCACTCCACATATCACTCCAATCTCTCATCTATTAGAATTTTACTGCAACTCAACTTCTAGCCTAACCCTCAGCAAAATAAATACCCCCTCATGGTATGCCAACACTCGAACCTCAGACCCCTTTTCCACACTTGTAATGTCACAACCACTGCACTAATAGGCTTTATATGACTTAAAACAAGCAGAATAATTAATAAGACCTATGTGCCAATGTCCAGATACTTTTAAGAGCAAATTTTAAAAAATTCCTCAAAAGCCAAGACTTGAACCCAGGCTTCTCAAACACTTCCATACACACCCAAATCACTTAGCCATTAAAGCAAACATGTAACACCCCCTTACCCGGGTTCTATGCCGGGAAACGGGCCCGAGGGGTTACCGAACTCAAACTGCTTAATCGCCACTTAGGCTCAACGTCATTACTCGATATAACCTCATTCTCGACTTACGAGGCCTCACTCATACACACGAGGGCTCTCGAACTAATCCGAAACTTTTACGATCCTTAAATTTTTTCTCTTTTATACAGGTCTCACACGCCCGTGCAAGATTAGACACGCCCGTGCATGAGTACACACGCCCATGTCCCCAGATCGTGCCTAAAAACCCAAGCATTCTGCCCAATTGCCCCCCGGCCTTGGCACGCCGGTGCTCCCAACCGTGGTGAACACTGACTTCCCTCGCACGACCTAGAGTCTAGACACACGCCCGTGTGGCTAGCCCGTGGCAAACACTGATGAATCCCACACGCTCTAGGCACACACCCGTGTGACTAGTCCGTGGTCTATTCTATTTTCAAATATTAACATGCAGGAGGACGCTTGCGGCCACAAAGACACGCCCGTGGGCTGACCGTGTGTCACACATGGTCTAGACACACGTCCGTGTGTCTACCCACATGGTCAAGAACAAGACTAAGTGTCAAGTTTTTTTCACCCTTCAAACATACACAACATATACTCATCTAACACCATCATAATCAACTCAAATTGAAGTGCATTCTCACATAGAAAACTACATCTTTCTTTCATATAATGTAATAGCCAACAACCATGGCATTATACAAAATAAGCTATCCATCTATAGGCCAACACATCTTAGCCATTTACAACAAAATTTACTAACTTATCTAGCCCCTATACATGCTATATACAAAACATTAAGTTTCATGTACCAAAGTGTGCTGATATGTGGGCTATCTTCTGATGATCCTCGTATCTCGATTCAACGCTTTAATCTATAAGACAAGGGAAAAGAAAGAGAGTAAGCTTTGAGCTTAGTAAGTTTACACATAAGTAACATAGTATAAGCTAAGCAACTATTAGCATTATACCAACAAGTAATTCACAACTATGCTTACTCTTTCTATCCCTTACCATATTTCCAACACATCATGAGTCACGTACTCACAACCATTGAAATGCACCCCTGCATTCAATATCACATTTACATAATATACAACACACCAATCCACATAACTTATCCACACAAATCATCCACACGGCTAGTTCACATAACTAATCCACACTACTCATCCACACGGTTAATACACACACCAATCCACACAGTCAATATCTCTGGTGGTTTCGCACTTAGCACACCACATTTGATTAATAAGGTGGTATCGCACTTAGCCTACCACAATGGTATTCGTAGAGTGATTCAGCACATAGCTCACTAGATGATATACCTCACGATAGCATCGCACATAGCTAGCTCATCGTCAATAAACATTAGGATGGTATCGCACTTAGCCTACCATCTAGCATTATCACAACACATGCACAAGTCTATTTACCCAATTATTCATCCATTCACATCTATATTACATTCATTCTACTCGAACCACATAGGTTCCCAATCATTCTCATTCGTTCTCATTCATGCTACACCCCTAGCTAGCATTTACTTAATTGTAAGTATGAAGGCATTGTTTATGCATAGACTTACCTCGATACTCAAAAGTATTGAAATGTGCAATTTAGTCCACCACCTTACTTTTGCCTCGGTTTCGATCCGACTTCGTCTTTCTTGATCTATAATGAATAAATCAGCTTATTCAATACACACATTGACTAAATTGACCCACATCTCATACTTTAGCAAAATTACTATTTTGCCCCTAAACTTTTTCATATTTACACTTTAGTCCCAAAGGCTCGTAAAGTGATTTTTATTCAACTTTCTACTCTTTCATGCTTAGCCGAACCACTTACTCAACTAAAGCATTCATCAAATCTCACTAAATCACCCATGTATGACCAAACTTGATATTTTCACAACTAAGTCCCTACATGCATTTTCATGGAAAACCACTTAGCAAAAGATGTTTCAACTACATCAAGCCTTCATATTCTTCCATAAAACATCAAAATACATGCATGTCATACATATGTACATTTTTGAACATCCATGATAGCTCACCAAATAGCTATAAATAGCTTACTCATGCTACCGGGACTTCAAAAATACGAAGAATATTAAAAATCGGGCTTAAGAGCACTTACTAGCAAGCTTGAAAAATCGAAAGAGCCCTAACAATGGCTTCTCTAATTTTCGACAGCTTGGGGGAGAAGATGAGTGAATTTTTTATCATCTTTTCACCTATTTAATCACTTATTTGATAAATGACCAAAATGCCCTTTTTGATAAACTTCAAATTTTGACTCATCCATGCCCATTTTTGTCCAAAAATTAGAATTTGGATAAATTGCTATTTAAGGACCTCTAATTAATAATCTAAAGCTATTTCACACATATAGCTTCTAGAAACACACATTTTGCAACTTTTGCAATTTAGTCCTTTTGGACAATTCAACCACAATTTCACAAAATTGCTTCATGAAACTTTCACACTAGCATGCATACATATTATAAGCCTCAAAAACTCATTCATGACCCTCGGATTTGTGGTCTCGAACCACTATTTTGACTAGGCCCTAAACTGGGATGTTACAAAACAAGTAATTTGTGTCAGAACATACAAAATTAAAGACCCTATATTTTTGGGGTGTTACAACTCTACCCCCTAAAAGAAATTTCGGCCTCAAAATTTACCTGGTCAGAATAGGTGAGGGTATTTTTGTCGCATCGCCTCCTCAGGTTCCCACGTGGCTTCCTCTGTACCGTGATTATGCCAAAGCACTTTAACTAGTGGAATAGATTTCTTCCTTAGTACCTTAACCTCACGGTCTAATATATGTATTGGTTCTTCCTCGAAGGTCAGATCTGGCCTAACCTCGATCTCCTCAATAGGCACTACATGTGTAGGACAAGAGCGGTAACATCTCATCATGGAGACGTGGAACACATCATGAATCCTGTCTAATTCTAGAGGCAACTCAAGCTGATAGGCAACTAGCCCCACACGCTTCAGTATTCGGTAAGGCCCAATAAATCTAGGGCTTAGCTTGCCCTTCCGTCCAAGTCTCAGAATTTTCTTCTACGGTGAGACCTTAAGGAAAACATAATCCCCCACAAAGTACTCAATCTCCTTCCGCTTCAAGTCTGCATATGACTTCTGCCTATCAGACGCTTCATTTAACCAATCTCGAATCAACTTTACCTTTTCCTCGGTATCAGAAACTAACTCTGGCCCGAGAACTCGCCACTCACCCAGCTCAATCCAACATGTAGGAGTACGACACCTACGACCATACATTGCCTCGTACGGTACCATCTGAATACTGGACTGAGAACTTGTAACACCCCTTGCCCATATTCTACATCGGAACCAGGTACGAGGCATTACCGTACTTAACTCACACAATCATACAACTTTGGGCTATCAGACTCATTTCAAATTAAAACTTTTCCATTCATATGTCTATCATACTCATAATGGACCTACGAGGCCCTAAACATACTTCCAAAAGGTTTCGGAGATAATTCGAAAACTTTTACGCACTTAAGAAAATTTGACCTAAACAGGGGCTACACGCCCGTGGGGGAGATGACATGCCCGTGTATCATCTCACACGACCGTGTTCGACGCCTGTGGTTGACACTGACTTGAATCACACGGCCTAGACACACGCCCATATGGCTGGCCCGTGGTCTCTTCTGATTAATCCACACGGTCTAGGAAGCTCGTGTGCATTAACCGTGTGGCGATTCAAATTCCAAATTCAAGGTGCAGACTTCACACGGCCTGGACACACGTCCATGGACTGACCGTGTGTCCCACACGGCCTAGACACACGCCCGTGTGCCTACCCATGTGAACAATAACAAGGCTATTTTCCAAGCTCTTTTCACCCCTCTAGCTCACACAACAAGGACACATTCGACATATCATCAAACATACTCATATTTTGCAATCTAACTTCCATGAATGATTATACATTTCATAAATGACAAAGTGAGCCATCAACCATGGCAAAATACAAAATAGTTTGTCTTATAAAGGGGCCAACACACTTTTGGCCAAAAGAACAAAATACTATAACTAGTCTAGCCCCTATACATGCCATATACAAAATCACTAAGTATACATATACCAAGGTGAGTCGATAGTGTGGGGGATCTTCTGGTTATCGACGTATCCCGGCTCGACTCTTAAACTCTATAAAATAAGGGAAAAGAAAAAGGAGTAAGCTTTAAGCTTAGTAAGTTTACATGTAAACAAATAACATCATAGTATGAGCTAAACAACAATTAGCATTATACTAAACAAAGGTAATCCACATTCACATTCTGGCTTACTCATTCTGTCCCTTACCATACGCCAATCACATCACAAGCTTAATGCATACATTTATTCACTTGCATCCCTGCACTTAATATCGCAATTTCTCATAATACAACTCATAGTAATCTCTAACTAATCCAACCACAAAACTAAATCACTCGGTGGTTTCGAACTTAGCCCACCATTGATTGTTAATAAGGTGGTACCGCACAAAGCCCACCAAAAAGAATAATCACAGTGGTATCGCACATAGCCCACTAAACAATGATATAAACGATGGTATCACACACAGCCCATCGTATTTAAGTAATAAGGTGGTATCGCACTTAGCCCACCGACAAGTGTCGTCATTACACAATTACATATCCATTTCGTAATTCATGTGATAATTATTCAATAACTACTAAATTCATTACATATTAACCACACTATTTCTCAATCATACCATGCAGTAATTAGCAACAACAGTGTATATAAAATGTATTGTTTACATATAAACTTACCTTGGTGCAAAACGTTTCAATTTGCGGTTTAATCCGTAACCTTGCCTTTTCCCCGGTCAAGGTTAATCCCGCATTCTTCTTGATCTATAACCATCAAATTCACTCATTTAGATCATTATATGGTCATGATGCATCAAAATCTACACTTAGGCAAAAATGACCATTCTGTCCTTGTACTATGGCAAAATTACAATTTTGCCCCTAGGCTCGTAAATTATTTTTCAACTCACTTTCTCATTAATCAAGCCTAGCTGAACATTTATTTCTCTTACAACTACTCACAATCCCAACTATTTCATGCATTTATGACACAAAATCAATCTTTGCATTTAAATCCTAATTAGGTATTTTCATGTTAGCACCTTTCACAAAAGTTGTTTCTCACCTCCCTAACATTAATTTTCTTCCATAAAGACTCAGCTAACAACATGAATACTCTCATGGAAAGTCCATAGAATTTCAACCATATCACAAATTAGTCCCCTCATTAGCTAGCTTAAGCTTTGGGGACTCCAAAAGTACAAAAATCATTAAGAAAAACATCAAAAATTACTTACTTACTAGGGAATACGTTGGCTAAAAGTTTAAGCTTCAAAACCCTTGTTTTCTCTTCAAATTTTTGGTGGAAAGAAGGAGAGTGAATAGTGAAAAGATGATAACATCTTTATTCATCTTATTTTATTCATTTTTATACCTAATATCCACTAAATTTTGACTAACATTAAAATCTTGTCTCCCTAGCTCCTATATGGCCGGCCATCACTAGATAAATGGCCTAATTGCACTTTAAGGACCTCCAAATTATATTCTATAGCTATTAGGTACCTCTATCTTGAAGAATATAACTTTCACAGTTTATGCGATTTAGTCATTTCTCACAATTATGCATGCTATTACTCAAATTAAGACTCCAAAATTTTCATGCATCCTTATAATTATGCTACAATACATAAAATAACATCAAAATAATTTTCTTAAACCTCAGATTAGTGATCCCGAGATTACTGTTCTGACTTGCCCCCAAATTCGGGCTGTTACATAACTGTTGTTATACGCGAATTCTGCTAGCGGCAAGTAGTCTTCCCAGCTGCCTCGAAAATCAATTACACAGCTTCTTAACATGTCCTCCAGTATCTGAATCACCCTCTCTGACTGACCATCTGTCTGAGGATGAAACGCAATACTGAAGTCCAACCTTGTACCCAAAGCCTCATGTAACTTCTTCCAGAACCGAGATGTGAATCTAGGATCTCTATCAGATATGATAGAAACCGGTACCCCATGTAGTCTCACAATCTCAGCTACATATAATTTAGCCAACTTCTGCATCGAATAATCAATGTGAACCGGTATAAAGTGGGTAGATTTAGTTAATTGGTCTACAATAACCCATATCGAATCCTTCTTAGTAGGCGTCAAGGGTAGCCCACTCACAAAATCCATGGTTACCCTTTCCCACTTCCAGAGTGGAATCTTAACTGGTTGCAGTAACCTAGAACGCAGCTGATGCTCAGCCTTAACTTGCTGACATGTCAGACACTTACCCACTAACTCAGTAACTTTGCGCTTTAGTCCTGGCCACTAGTAAAACTCACGAAGATCTCAATATAACTTGTTTCCGCCAGGATGCATAGCATATAGACTAATATGTGCCTCTCGCAGTATAGACAGCCTCAGCTCAAAATCCCTCGGTACACAGACTCTCCCACGAAAACACAGTACTCCCTCACCATTCAACCCAAAATCTGCAGTCTCTCTATTCTTAACTTGTCGGAAACAAGGAACCAGTGACTCATCCAACAACTGTTTCCCCTTAATTTGCTCAGTCCACGTCGGTCTCACTTGAAGCTCAGCAAACAAGCTACCATCATCATACAAGCTGAGACGAGCAAACATTGCTCTCAAATCGAATCTGACCCTCTCTACAACTCGGTCGTCGGCTACCACGTTAGCCTTACCAGGGTGATACTCAATCGAGTAGTCATAATCCTTAAGTAGCTCTATCCATCTTCGCTGCCTAAGATTCAGCTCCTTCTGAGTAAGGAGGTATTTGAGACTCTTGTGATCTGTGTAAATAATACGCTTCTCATCGTATAAGTGGTGCCTCCAAATTTTTAGTAAAAAAACCACTGCGGCTAACTCCAAGTCATGAGTTGCGTAATTCGCCTCGTGAGGCTTAAGCTGGTGAGATGCATATGCAACCACCTTACCCTCCTGCATCAGCACACAACCCAATCCAATGTGTGATGCATCACTGTAGACCATAAATTCCTTCCCAGACTCTAGCTGTATTAAAACAAGGGCCTCAGTCAGACCTTTCTTCAGTTTCTCAAAACTCTCTTGCTGCTTATCATTCCAATTGAACGGTACCCCTTTACGCAGTAACTTAGTCAGAGGTGCAGCAATTACAGAAAACCCCTTGACAAAACGTCTATAATATCCAGCCAGATCCAGAAAGCTTCGAATCTCAGATACAACCTTCAATTGTTTCCAATCCAATATGGCTTCAATTTTCTGAGGATCAACCCTAATCCCCTCGGCAGACACCACGTGACCCAGAAATGTCACCTCTCGCAGCCAGAACTCACACTTGCTGAACTTCGCGTATAGCTGCTTCTCCCTCAGAGCCTACAGAATAGTTCGAAGATGTGCATCATGATCCTCCTCGGTTCTCGAATACACCAGGATATCATTTATAAACATTACTACGAACCGATCAAGATAGGGCTGGAACACTCGGTTCATCAGATCCATGAAAGTAGCTGGTGCATTCGTCAGCCCAAACGGCATCACTAGGAACTCGTAATGACCATAACGAGTCCTAAACGCAGTCTTATACACATCCGCCTCTTTAACCCTCAGCTGATGTTACCCAGAACGGAGATCTATTTTGGAGAAAATCGAAGCTCCTCACAGCTGATCAAACAGATTGTCAATCCTCAGCAAGGGATACTTATTTTTTATAGTCAGTTTATTCAACTGTCGATAATCGATGCACATGCACATGGATCCATCCTTCTTCTTCACAAACAACATTGGTGTTCCCAATGGAGACACACTCGGTCAAATGAATCCGCAGTCTAGTAGCTCTTGAATTTGAGCCTTTAACTCCACCAGCTCCTTCGGTGCCATTCTATAAGGGGCGACGGACACCAGAGCTATTCCAAGTAGGAGCTCAATACCAAATTCGACCTCACGGTTCGGAGGCAACCCAGGGAGCTCATCAGGAAATACGTCAGAAAAATCTTGAACTATTCTGATATCTCCCACGGAAGGACCCTCAGATTCAGATACACCAATATAGGCTAGAAACGCCTCACAACCTTTGCGAACTAGTTTTCCGGCCCTGAATGTAGAGATCACATTAGATAAAAAGTCTCTTCGCTCCCCAATCACAGCCACCTCCTCCTCCTCTGAAGTCTTCAACACCATACGCTTAGCAGCATAATCCAACCTTGCACAGTGTTTTACCAGCCAATCCATCCTCAAGATTAGGTCGAACTCACCAAACGGTAGCTCTATCAAATCCGCTGGAAATATAACTCCTTGAACCTCTAGGGGCACATCTCTGAACAACTTGTCTACTCTTACTGACTGCCCTAATGGACTTAACACAGTCATCTCATTAGCAATACTCTCACACATGATCCCCAAGGTGCCAGACACAGTACATGCGATGTATGAATGCGTAGACCCTATATCAATCAGAGCAGTGTAAGGTACATTATGAATTAGGAACGTACCGGTTATAACATCTGGAGCGTCACCATCCTCTCGGTGATGAGCAGCATAGACCAGAGCTGGCTGGCTCGCCTCAGTGTTACCAGCACCTCTACCTGGTGCTCCACAACCTCATCCCATACCGTTTCCACCTCTGGCCTGCCCACGGCCTCTCGGTGGCTGCTGACCACCTCTTACTGGCAGAACATGACCATGTCTTGCAGCTTGCATCTGAACAGGCCTCTGAGGAAAATTCTTAACCTGATGCTCCATGGACCCGCATCTGAAGCACGCCCCAATCCTTTTCCAGCACTCACCCTGGTGAGATCTCCCACAATAAGCGTAAGGCTGCGATTTAGAAACAACAACAGGAACTCCAGCCCGAACTAGCCCATCAAACTTGGCCTTCTTTATAGGCCTTCCAGAAGAACCTAAGGGCCCAGAATTCCTCTTAATTTTGCCCCTATCTTTCTCGCGGTTCTGGCGCTCAGAGTGCTTCACATCCTCAGTAATTTTTTTCCATTTCTACAAGGGCAACAAAGTCTCGCTCCCTCTGTGGACATACCAATACTCGTAACTCATCTGAAAGGCCGTCCTCAAAATGCACACAGCGTTCATTCTCAGTTGCTACTATCCCACGAGCATATCGACTCAACCACAAGAACTCTGCCTCATATTCCGCCACTATTTTATTCCCTTAGGTCAGGCTCAGAAATTCCCTTCTTTGGGCGTCCACATAACTTGCGCCTACATACTTCCCTTGAAAGGCTGACTTAAAGAAATCCCATGTCAACCGGTCGTCCTGCGTACCCTCTCTTACGGTGAGCCACCACAGGTAGGCCTCGTCTCGTAGTAAGGATACTGCTCCTTTTAACTTTTGTTCCGCAGTACAGTCGAGGTCGTCCATTATTCTTTCAGTGGCCTCCAGCCAGTATTCTGTCACATTTGGGGCTACTCAAGAAATACCCCTAAAAATTTCTGCTCCATTAGACCAGAGTCGCTCTGAAATTGACCTTCGACCCACTGCACCAGTACTAGATCCAGCAACCCTCTCTAAAATGCGGAGCATAGCTTGGGACAGGGCATCATCCCCAGCCGCTCGATCGTAAGACCCCGTCTTGATCACCGGTGAAGCTGGTGCCTCCCTAGCAGGCATATGGTCCGATGCCGAAAACCCAGCCCGAGCACTTTCTCGGCCTCTATCGCGGCCCCATGTACCTCTTCCACGAGTACCTCTTATGCTCATTTCCATATACGCTTTATCTGTTTTAAAAAATCTTATGCATCAGATTATAATTTCAGTAATCATTAACAAATGAGTTATGAAAGATAGTCATCAGGGGTTTGTTTTCACAGATCGAGATCTCACTACAATTTTTAGTCTTCTACGGTCTTAGTTTCCTCTGTCTAGAGTTTCACAGTACAGTCCTACTATCCATAGTAGTTTCTCAGTATAACGTCTCAGTCTATAATAGTAAACAATTTTAGAGAACTTACAGATTTGGCGCCGGAGACTCGGTGTGCCACACTTGTGAATCTTCCAAAATGTTTCCAATCTTTAAAATCTACTTTCAGAAAAACTTTTCAAAAACTCATTCCACAGACGAGTTTTGCAACCTGGCTCTGATACCACTAAATGTAACACCCCAAACCCTGCCTAGACGTTACGACCAAATTTGACGTGTCACATCGAAGAGATTATCAAAATTTGGACTTGTTGATAAAAAAATCCGTATTTAAGTTAAAACTCATTTAGTTTTTATTGCTTGAGAATAAATTCGGCAGATTAAGTTATTACAATCAGAAAATAGCTTATCAAATCGATTGCCATATTTGTACCGTTGATTTCTTAAACTGAATAAAACCGCGGAAGCTTCTTTAATTAAAACCTTGAAGTTTAAAATGCGAGTTTCTCTTGAAAATAGTTATTATTTTGAAAACTCATTTATATTAGTTTGGCAGTTCAAAATAAGAAATCAAAGCCCAATTAAAAATTAAATCCACCAATGGCCTTATTACATAATCAGTAGCCCAATACAAAATTTAAATAAATAAGTTTAAAGTAGAACATCAGCGATTGTGTGGCCACCTCCGAGTACCTCGCGGCTCCAAATCGTCTAAGGCTGGGGATTACATGTACCGTTAAAAGAAAGGGTGAGTTTACGAAAACTCAGTGTGTAATCCCCTATCGATCGATCGGAACAATATATGCGATGAATGATGCAGGCACGAGCCCTATTCAGTAATAGTGTAGTGTGAGCCTTAGCCCATTACAGTAACAGTGTCGGCCTAAGCCCAATACAATATTAGTACGGTGCAAATATGCAACCCACCCCAATCCAGCCAACACACTACCCGTACCAACCAACACACCATGTGGGGATAAAATTGACCCACCCAGCCAGCACACCAATATCGCAGCATAGCCGCCAAGATGTCTTAACGCAGCCAGAGCGCCGATAACGATATATGTGGCAACGCCACCGATGTGATGAATGTGGTAGAGCCACCAGTACAATACTTCCTCCATATTAGAATCCCAACCCCTTGCAGTATGTCATGTCATAAATAGTTCATGCATGCAAAGTGTTCTACTCAGTACAGTCTTACAAATAACATACAATCATCAGTCAACCTACCTTATTTTACCCTTTAGGGGTATTTTGGTCACCTTACTTATTTTTGGGTCTCGGTGCAGATAACAACCTCTCCAAAGGTCTAGTCGCCTCGAGCGAAACAGATAACCTAAATGGTCATAACGATGTAAATGGGCCCAAGGCCCATTATTTGGCCCAAGTGGGCCCACACGCTCGTGTGGCCCATTTAGCCCAAATTTAGTTATGGCTATACGAGCTACATAACCCAGTCCAGCATTTTCCACTTATCGTGGATTTTATCTGTGTGGGGCCCACGAGCCCATTTGGCTAACACGACCCCTTTCGGTCCAACGTGGCCCATTACGGCCTAAGCCCATGAAAATACTCATGGGGGCCTCTACAGTCTATCTCCCATGATTCGTGGGTTTAGCTTACCACACGAGCGATCGCACGCTCGTGTGGTCTCAAACACCGTATATTCGGCTTTTCCTCTTTTGCCGTTCTACAGTTACAGTGGGGTGTTTACACACCTAATTGCGGAACGTGCTTTGATCCACGAGCACACCAACCCTTGGTAGATCTACTGCAACTCTTACACCTACTCCTTTACAAGAGATGGTCTACGACCCCCCTTTAGAGGTATCCTGAAATACAACTGAATCTTTAACAATCGTATCCATTAACCGATCAACCAAGGATAAACATCACTGTATCGCACTTACCAAAACGTAGATCAAAAGTGAATAGACCCGTAATCGGTCACCCAGAGTATGCCCCAAATCCAAGGCACAAAAAGAACACCCACCCCTGAGATGGAAGATTCGGTCACTCCCAAGAGTGAGAAGGGAAAAGAAATGAATAAGAGAGACTTTAGGAAAACAGTATTAACAAAATAACCTACTTGGAAAAATTTGAAGGAACTTACCAAAATCGACGAAAGAAAAGAGAGTTGTGCAAAAGAATCCAACCGATTGCCAGAGAATAGTTAAGAGACACAGTATTCGGCTTAATACCAAAAGAAAGAGTGATGATAGAATCGGTTAAAAAAGAGTAGGTGTATTCGGTCAAGCACAATAGAGAGAGGAGATGATAAAATGAAAGTACTTGAAAGGCCTAAGATGTGCTCGGATAGGATTATGAAGGAATGGTAAGCAGAGAAGAAAATGAAGAAAGGTGGAGAGAAGATTCAGCTAATATTTAAAAGTGAATTCGGTAATACTAACCAGTTTTCCCCAAACGGTCAATTCAGCACAACTTCAACAACAAAAACGGAGAACAGAAAACTATTTTTGGCACTTCAAAATTTAGAGCAACCAACCTAAACAAAAATATCCAAAAATCGAACCCAAAATGAGAGGAGAAAGTCTCATAGCCGAATTTCCCATACACCAACATACCAATCGGCACATCCTTCTACAATTCAAACTCCTCCTTTCTCTCCACAATCCACTCCTAAAAATCCTCCCTGATATCCTCCACATATCACTCCACATATCACTCCAATCTCTCATCTATTAGAATTTTACTGCAATTCAACTACTAGCTGAAGCCTCAGCAAAATAAATACGCCCTCATGCTATGCCAACACTCGAACCTTAGACCCCTTTGCCGCACTTGTAACGCCACAACCACTGCACCAATAGGATTTTTATGACTTAAAACAAGGACAGTAAATAATAAGACCTATGTGCCAATGTCCAGATTCTTTTAAGAGCAAATTTTTAAAAATTCCGCAAAAGCCAAGACTTGAACCCAGGCTTCTCAAACACTCCCATACATACCCAAATCACTTAGCCATTAAAGCAAACATGTAATTTGTGTCAGAACATACAAAATTAAAGACCCTATATTTTTGGGGCGTTACAAGTGGTTAGTTCTATTAGACTTAATACTACTTATGATAATTATTCTCAATAAAGTAATAGAATAGCACTACAAGACTTGTAACACCCCAAACCCGGCCCATGCGTTATGAGCGGATTTGGTATGTCACACAAGCAAAACATGTTAAACCCTTTTTGTTCGAACTAAAATATTACTTTGTTAAAAATCAAGAAAACAAGTTTGATTTGATGAAATACTACTAACCTCAAAGATTTGATTGATAAATCGATAAATTTGAACTAATGATCTTACAAAACCGTGACTTTTGAAAACGACGTTGAAAATTCAAAAGAGAATCCAAGTCTTTCGAAAATATCATTAATAGTTCGAGAGAAAATATCCGTGTTAAAAATATTTGTAAAAGTTTATTTTGAAATCCATTTGTTAATCTATTTTGGAAACCATTGTTTAAGTTTTTAGAAAATTCCCCTTTTTAAACAATTTAAGAAAAATAATAAAAACATCCCAACCAAAAAGCAAAAATAAAAAAATAGTCCAGAGGCCTTATTACAACATTTAACCCAAAATAGTAAAGTAATAAAATAAACGAGAAAGAAGTCTAAAGTCCAAATAAACCATTTCCGAAGTATGGCCTCCCTCGAGTCGTCCATAGCCCAGGTCCATATCATCAAGCATTACCTACAAGGGTTAAGAAAAAGGGGGGGGGTGAGTTACAAGAACTCAGTGTTAAATCCCCTTACCGTTATCCACTGGGCCTGAACCCATATAACAATCATCTTGGACCAAAGCCCATAAACAAATAATAAATAAATAAAATGAATGCAACCCATCCCATCCTACCAGCCGTCTAACTCTCCACCCGTACCAACCAATCTCTCCTGTGGGGATCAAGTCAACCCACCCTGCCGGTCTCTCCAATTTGCAATCAAGCTGCCATTTATACTATTTGTGGCTGAGCCACCAGAATCATAAACGGTAATATAATCGGCACACAGCCTCGGTAAAAAAAATGATTGACACAGAGTCGTTAATTCATATGTTAGGCACATAGCCCCGGTAAATACATTTAGCACAAAGCCATAATCACGATGGCACAAAGCCATATTTAGGTTGGCACATAGCCGTTATCAGAATTTGTGGCAATGCCACCGGTCTATACTTCTCTTCATTCAAGTTTCCCATCCCATGCAAAATTATGTAAATGCAACATTCATAGTAAGGCATCATATTTACAAATATAAACAACAATTATTACTCCAGAGATTTGTTACGATAAATCGACCCATTATAGCACTTTGCAATTCGGCCCATTAAAGGCATTCTATCAAATCAGCCCATAGGGGCATTTTCCGTAAATCGGTCCATAAGGACATTTCAGTAAATCGATCCATAAGGATATTTCGGTAAATCGGTAATTTTACCCACTAAGGGTAATTCGTTAATCTCGTAACCCAGGGGTATTTCGGTAATTTACCCTCCAAGGGTTATTTGGTAATTCGGCAACCCCGGACTTAACTACTAATTTGAGCATAGAGAATAAAACTGTCCATCTGCGTCATATTGACTAAATTGACCATAACTCGGATTAGAAAACTCTAAATTTAGATCCGTAAATTTTCCTTGAAACTAGACTCATATATATTCTTACGATAATTTTTCCAGAATTTTTTGACTTAACCATTTAGTACAGTTTATTTCTTCAATTTTCCCTTGTTTCACTGTCCAACAATTCTGACCTCTCTTACCTTAATTTCAAATATCTCACTATACGGTTTTCATATACTGCTCCCACTTGTTTCTAATGAAAATAGGCTCACTAATGAATCCATACATATGAATTATAACCCTTAATTCACTTTGTACAATTTTATATGATTTTTCCAAAACAGATCAGGGAACCACGAATTTAATCAGAACCAGTCTCACTAAAATTAAGATACCTCAGAATATAGAATTCTTTTTCCTTCTCCGTTTCTTATTTATCAAAATAGACACAGTAAGCTTAATTCTGATATCTTATTCCTTTTGTAATTATTTTTCTCCTATTTTTCGTGATTTTTCAAATACACGTCACTGTTTCTGTCTGAAACTGTTTTATTACGAAATACGATTACCATTACGATCATACGCACGCCCGAGTGATCGGATGCCAGTTTTCAGTTTTCTTCGGTATTTTGACCAAATCACAGAACATATCATACAAAATTTTAGAGAGATGTGAGATTACACACCATATCAAACATGTATTCGGAAGGTACGAGATTACACACCTGATTTTGATTTCCTAAAGAACCACTCGTCGATGACCTAGAACAATACCAACCAAAAGTTAGCCTCGGATTTCTAAAAGATTTCATATCACTTACACTTGAATCACTTACCACTATATCCGACGGTAGAAATATATCGAGTTATTTGTCCCTAAAACATATAGTCGATTAGTCGAAACTTCAATCCGATTTGCAACATAGCCAAATAGAGATATAACGAAAAATCCAAAAATGAACCCCCTCACCTTATCGATATTGGATCCAATTTCCACCGTTTGACTTCGGCTAGAACAATACACGGTCTCCCACTTAAACCACTATGATAAGAGAGTGATTAAGACATGAAGAAGTGGAGGATAACACCATTTTCAGTTACGATCACGATTTACAACCGAATAGTGATAAATACTTATTCGGCTAATGAGAAAAGAATATGATCATAGAAAAGAATTCACTTACCGATTTAATCGAAGAAAGAATGTCACCTCTAACGAGAAAGAAATTATGAAGGACTGATTGTGGATTGTGAGTTTCGGCTATGGAAGAAAATGAACAAGAATAGTTTCGGTTATGAGGGTATGGATTAGAGGAAAAAGATAATAGAGTTGGAGAATTTCGTGAAAAAGAAAAGAAAGGTTGAGAAGGGGTGCTTATCAAATTTCGGTTTTCAAGAGAAGATGAATGAAAATAGTTTGGTCTCAATGGTTTGGTACCTTTGACAACAAGAAAGAATTGAAGAAAAGAAATGCTCACTAATGGCTTGAAGTTTCGGCAAAGATGAGAAGAAATTTGAGAGAAATGGCATAAAAATGCAAGAAGGAATTTTGACCAACCAAGCACCAAAGTTTCTACCAAAACACTAAAAAAAATTTGGCTACCCCTCTTACATCCAAAACCGTCCACATTCATGATCAAAATGGTCAAAATTAGCCAACCATACTTTCCATAACATTTCCCTTGAAAAAGGCCACTTGTTCCCCCTACTTTCCTATTTCTCTTGATTCCTTTCCCCAACTTCAACCTTGCCTTTTTCTTTTAGCCACCTTACCAAAATAATGAAGTCAACCATGCCATGAATGCCTCTTGGCCGACACTTAAGGAAAGGGTGCAAAAATATAAGTCAAAATTTGCACAAAAAGTGATTCGAACCTCTTCCCTCAAGGTACTACATGTGGCGCCAAAACCCTTTTACCAATTGCTCATTTATGCTAGCAATTTACTCTTTTATTTCCATAAGCCTTGATGCCACTTACTATCTCTCCTTAATAGGCTTAAACACAAAATTTTACTAAGGCCCAACTTGAACCCGGAACTTCATAGAAACCTCGTAACTTTCTAAAATTACCTTCTTAATAAGTCCAACTTGAAATAATGCCGTTCTCTTGTTCTCAAAATTTTAAAACGCTTCTACGCTCAAGGCCCATTGGGCCCAATCCTACTAGGCCCAATTTCAGGATGTTACAATTCTAACCTCCTTAAAGAAATTTCGTCCTCGAAATTTCCATCCAACTACTAAACGCACCGCTCAAATCACACCACTATGCTTTCGCTGCGCACTCTGATCTTAATAACCACAATGTACCTTTAACAAAATCTTGAATCCTTTTTCACACAACCAAACATCTAGTCAAAGAAGCAAGCAGTTATCTACCACTTATACTGAAAATTTTCTACATTCAATCATCATCTCTAACCAAAACATACCTGACTTGATGGTGATGAAACAATCCCGAGCCTTATGCTCCTTAGACCCGCATCTCAAGCATGCTCCTGACCTCCTCCAGCATTCTCCCGGATGACGCCATTACTGCCTCGACCTAGCCCACGGCCTCTCGGCGGCTATTAAGCGCCTCTATTTTGCTGCGCAACATCATTACGAACACCTTGAGTATGAGCAGGTTGTCGAGGGCAATCTCTAAACCAATGGTCCTTAGAACCACATCTGAAACAACCACCAGTTCTCTTCCAACATTCTCCCGAGTGAAGTCTCCCATAATCAGCACAAGGCTGTATCTGATTAGTAGCAACTGGAGCGCCCACTCTAACTGGTCCCTCATTTTTGGCCCTTTTTTGAAAATCTCTAGCAGGACCTGAGTACCCAGAGTCTCTCTTGTTCCTGCCCCTATCCTTGTCTCAGTTTTGCATCTCCGAGTGTTTAACCTCCTCAGCTATTTTGGCTTTCTCCACCAATGTGGCAAAATTCCTCTCCTTCTGTGGGGCTATCAGTACCCGCAACTCATCACGCAACCCGTCCTCGAAACGCACACAGCATTCATAATCGGTCGGTACTATTCCTCGAGCATACCGACTCAGACGCAGAAATTCCGCCTCATATGTTGCCACAGATTTACCTCCTTGGACCAGATTCAGAAACTCCTTCCTTCGGGCATCTACATAGCTAGCCTCGACATACTTTCCTTGGAATGCGGTCTTGAAGAATTCCCAGGTAATGTGATCGGCCTGAGTGCCTTCCCGAACAGTGGGCCACCACTGATACGCCTCGTCTCTGAGCAAAGACACCACTCCTTTCATTTTCTGCTTGGTGGTGCAATCCAAATCGTCCATGATTCGCTCCACCGCCTCAAGCCAATACTCCTGTAACACCCCAAACCCAGTCAACACACCACGACCGAATCTGGTATGTTACGGAGCGAAAACATTTTTGAAATCATAAGTTTGTCAGAAATTTTTAAAGAAGACTCTTTTATTGCTTTAGGGTTTAGAGAACTCAGTAATGAGGTTGTGGTTGTTTTAGTAGATGTTGAAATATTTGGAAAACTCGCGAGTGAAAACCCATTTGTTACTGCCGATTTTAGGAAACATTGGTTACTTATTAAAACTGGATGCGATGAGTACAATCAAGTTTAAAACCATTTGCCTTTAAGGTTATTTGAAAATTTGAGTTAAAAAAAATCATCCAAGTTAACATATTATTGTGTGAACTTTATTACCCGATGGTAACGTTTGAAAACCCGAAGAGATATAGTTTTGAAGACATTGCTTTTTACCGGTTAATTTAACAAGTCCATAAACCCAGCATATGTATGATGTAACCAAAATAAAAGCAAATAATAAAAACCCAAAATAATACTTAGCTGCCTTATTACAAAACTCAAAACCAAATTTAAAGAAATTTAATTAAACGAAATAGCAGTTAAAGTCAAAACCAAACTAAGATGCATGGCCACCTCGAGTCCTCCCCGGCTCCATATCCGCGATTTATGCCTCATCTGCAAAATGTAAGGGAAGGGGTGAGTCACAAAGACTCAGTGTATAAATCCCCAACCCGATAATTCAAGCACTTACACAGATCATCAGTAAAACATGCAGATTATGCAACCCATAACCTAGCCATCAAATCTCCTTTAACTACCCCGTGTGGTCAAAACCACTGGTGGTCAAAACCACTGGTGACCGAAGTCACAAATATATATATATCAATGATGGGGCCAACCCATCATGTGGTCAAAACCACTGATGACAATCCCGTAATATCATGTGGGCCCAACCCACAGTGGTACCAAACCACTGGGACGAGTCACAATAATCCATATGTGGTCAAAACCACTGGTGACCGTAGTCACAAATATCAATCGTGTGGTCAAAACAACTGGTGGTCAAAACCACTGGGACTTAGTCACAAATCATATCAATAGTGTGGTCAAAACCACTGGTGACCGTAGTCACAAATCAACTGATGGGGACAACCCATCTTGTGGTCAAAACCACTGGTGACAATCCAGATAAATCATCCCCCTCCTCTCATCAATCCCATCATCATCATGCTCATATCATATGTGTCATAATATCATGTATCATGCAATTAAGGCATAGCATAGCATTTAACAAGCCATGATGATGTATATCAAAATCACATAGCGGGGACTTACGGAAATCAAAGCTCATGCCCACAGGGCAAAGTCCCTAATATCAATGGTTACACAGTAACATAATAAGCATCATAATACTAATAAAGTGTGTAAGCGTTTACACACCTGACTAATCGCAGATCTAAGTAAGAATCCCGAACGTTGCTCCCTCCTACATCCGACCAACATTAGTTAGTAATCCAAAAGCCCATTCGGCTCTATTAGAAACCCAAAGGATATGTCGCCTAATATTGTACTCACCTTAAAGCCGATTTGGTTTCCAACCAAATCTCGAAGCTACATGCTGATCTCCTACACAATTGGCCAATCACTAACACATAGAAACAATTAGCCTTCGGCTTTTGATCAATCAAGAAATAGATCTTGAGATGTTAAAACCCTTACCTAGATCGACCACCAATCCCGGAGATTCACTGCGTTTGTCTTTACTCCTCCCTACAATCGGTTTTACACAACGCTTAGAATCTATAGGCCACTCGGCCATGATTAACAAATCCCGAAACCACATGAGTTGACGCCCCTTACCTTAATGACAAGTTCGGCCACCAAGCACCAACATTCGGCACCCCTAAGTGATGTTAGGGGTTTCGGCTACTCCACAAAACAAAGAGATCTCAATCTACAACGAATGGAAAATAAAAGAAGCATGATAAAAGAGATTTCGGCTTAACCCAAAGATACCGAGAAAGAGAAAATAAAGAATCTATACTCACCAGGAGGATTCGGCTATGAGTCCAAAAGAGAAGAAAAGAAAAATGAAACGTAAAAGAAGAAGAGTGATGATGCCGAATGGTAGAAGAGAAGAAGGTTGAGTATTTCGGCACAAGGGGACTAAAAGAAGAAGTCGAATGGAGTAGAGAGTATTGGCTTCGGGTTTCCAAAACAAGAAAAAGATGGAAGAAGATGGAATGGGATCGATTTCAGCAAGGAAGAGTGGATAAAATTTTGGCTATGATCAAAAATAGGAGGAAGAGAAGATGAGCAATGGTGGTTTCGGTTTTGAACACAATAGGAAGAAGAAGGAGAAAGGTGAATTCGGCAATATGGCTAACAATGAATGACCACAAAGGTAAAGAAAGGAAGTGTGAGCATTGAGTTTCGGCACTTTGGCAAAACTTGCAAAAGGGGTAGTTCGGCCAGCAGTTAGAGTTGCCGAAAAAGAAGAAAAGAAAAAGTATTTTGGTGTGCTAGCCGAAACACTCCCTAAAACCCCTATTAACATTCCGCCACCAAAAGCTCCCCAAAATCGATAGCCTCCTTGCCCACAGTCCACCATTCAGCCAACTCTTCCCAAGTGAGTTTGAAATAATTCAAACTCCTAAATTTCCTCCCCTCCACCAATTCAAATTTGTTTGACCCCTTCCATCCTCATCTTCAAGAGTCCCTCCTCAACACTCCACTTCCTGCTTGTGGCGTCAAAAATAAAGACACAAAGGGGGATTTCTGCAGCTCGAACCAAGGCCCCCTTGCTCCCTGTGGCGTCACCTACTCCAAGCTTTAAGTGGCGCCTGCTTGCCACTTAGCCACAAGCTCCTCTTGTGTCTAAAACCTCCAATAAATTCATTTAACCCCTATTTCCCTTAGCTCCATTTCCTTAAGTGCTAAAACAAAATTCTTAGCCATAACTCAGGCCTAACCTAAGGTTATAACTAGACCCCAAAACATGTTAAATCAACATTATAAACAATTCATCACATGCAACACAAGCAAAAATGCAGAGACCCCAATTTAAGGATGTTACAGCTCTACCCCCCTTAAAAATAATTTCGGCCTCGAAATTACCTGGTCAGAAGAGTTGAGGGTATTGCTGCCGCATCACATCCTCTGGTTCCCACGTGGCCTCCTCCGTACCATGGTTTCGCCATAATACATTCACCGAGGGAACTGACTTCCGTCGCAGAACCTTGACATCCCGATCCAAAATCCGTACTGGTTCCTCCTCGAAAGACAAATCAGGGCTCACCTCTATCTCCTCAACTGGTACCACATGTGACGGATCTGACCGATAGTGCCTAAGCATTGAAACGTGAAAGACGTCATGCATCTGACTCAATTCTGCTGGCAACTCAAGCTGATAAGCTACCGGTCCCACTCGCTTCAACACGGTATATGGCCCGATGAACCTAGGGCATAGCTTGCCCTTCCGACCAATTCTCAATACTTTCTTCCAAGGCGATACCTTCAGAAAGACCTTATCACCCACTGTATACTCAATATCTCTGCGCTTAAGATCGGCGTAAGACTTCTGCCTGTCTGACGCTTCCTTAAGACGAGCCCGAATCACCTTAACCTTATCCTCTGTTTCTATCACCAACTCCGGACCCAACATCTGCCGTTCACCCAGTTCTGTCCAACACGTAGGAGTACGACATTTTCGTCCATATAGTGCCTCATACGGTGCCATCTGAATACTCGCTTGATAACTATTGTTATAAGCGAACTATGCCAATGGTAGATACTCCTCCCAACTACCGCTGAAATCCAGAACACAGCCCCTTAACATATCTTCTAAAATCTGAATTACCCTTTCAGACTGTCCATTAGACTGCGGATGAAAAGCCGTGCTGAAATCCAATCTGGTACCCAAAGCCTGATGCAACACTTTCCAAAACCTCGACGTGAACCTGGGATCCCTGTCCGAGATAATGGACACTGGCACCCCATGCAACCGCACTATCTCTGCCACATACAACTTGGCTAATTTCTGAAGTGAATAATCAACCCTCACCGGTATGAAATGAGCCGACTTAGTCAAACAATCCACTATAACCCAGACTGAGTCCTTCTTGCTAGGCGTAAGGGGAAGCCCACTGACGAAATCCATCGTAATCCTCTCCCACTTCCACTGTGGGATCTTTATCGGTTGCAACAGCCCTGATGGCAACTGATGCTCAGCTTTAACTTGCTGGCATGTCAAACACTTGCCCACAAACTCAGTTACCTCCCGTTTAAGACCTGGCCACCAGAACTGTTCCCTCAAATCATGATACATCTTACTGCCTCCAGGATGCATAGCGTATGGGCTGCTATGAGCTTCCTGAAGAATCCGCTGTCTCAACTCGGCGGCCTTAGGCATACATACCTTCCCTTGAAAACACAGTACTCCACCACTATCAAAGTTGTAACCCTCAGATTCACCATTTTGCACTTGCAACCTTCGAGCACTCAACACCTCATCTGTCAGCTGCCCCTCCTTAACCTGATCAATCGAAGATGGCTTAGCCTGCAATTCCGCCAAAAGACTCCCATCATCATAAAGGCTAAGGTGAGCAAACATCGCTCGCAAGTCTGCTACCACCTTACGGCTCAACGCATCAGCTACTACGTTAGCCTTACCCGATGGTACTCAATCGAGCGATCGTAATCTTTCAACAATTCAATCCACCTTGGCTGCCTCAAATTTAAATCCTTCTGAGTCAAGAGATACTTCAGACTCTTATGATCCATATACACTATCGACTTCTCCCCATACAAGTAATGCCTCTAAATCTTCAAGGCAAAAACCACTGCAGCTAATTCTAAGTCATGCGTCGGATAGTTACCTTCATGAGGCCTCAACTGCCTAGATGCATACGCTACCACTTTTCCATCTTGCATCAGCACACACCCTAAACCAGTATGTGATGCATCACAATAAACCGTAAATTCCTTTCTTGCCTCAGGCTGGATCAGAACCGGAGCTTCAGTCAGGATCTTCTTCAACTTGTCGAAACTCTCTTACTGTTTCTCAGTCCACACGAACGGAACCCCTACACGAATGGAACCCCTTTTCTCAACAGCTTAGTCAACGGTGCTGCAATCAAGGAAAGCCCTTCTACAAACCTTCTGTAGTATCCTGCCAAACCCAAAAAACTTTGAATCTCTGCAACCGACTTAGGTGGTTTCCAATCCAATACTGCCTCGATCTTACTAGGATCCACCCTAATTCCCTCAGCTGATACCACATGACCCAAGAAAGTTACCTCCTTAAGCTAAAACTCGCACTTACTAAACTTGGCGTATAACTGCTTTTCCCTCAGAACCTGTAGAACTACCCGAAGATGCGAGTCATGATCCTCCTCAGATTTTGAGTACACCAAAATGTCGTCTATGAACACTACGACGAACCGATCCAAATACGGCTGAAACACTCGATTCATCATGTCCATGAATACTGCCGACACATTGGTCAAACCAAAAGGCATTACCAGAAACTCGTAGTGCCCATACCGAGTATGAAATGCTGTTTTATGGATATCAGTCTCCTTCACTTTGAGCTGATGATACCCAGACCTAAGGTCAATCTTAGAGAAAATCGATGCACCCTTGAGTTGATCAAACAAGTCGTGAATCCTGGGCAACGGATACTTGTTTTTTATAGTTAACTTGTTCAGCTGGCGGTAGTCTATACACATCCGCATCGTACCATCCTTTTTCTTGACAAAAAGCACTGGAGCTCCCCAAGGCGATACACTCGGTCGGATAAAACCTCTGTCCAACAACTCCTGAATCTGAGCCTTTAATTCCACTAATTCTTTCGACGCCATCCTATATGGAGCAATAGACACTGGCCCAGTTCCGGGTAGCAAGTCTATACCAAACTCAACCTCGCGATCAGGAGGTATACCCGGGAGTTCCTCTGGAAAAACATCGGCAAATTCCCCCACAGTTCGGACATTCTTCGCAGCTGCATCCTTAGCTTTCAAAGCACAAACGTGCACCAAAAATGATTCACACCCCTTTCTAACCATTTTCTCAGCCTTCAATGCAGAGACAACATTAAATAAGTAATCTCTCCTATTACCTATCATCACCACCTCAACACCTTCCATGGTCTTCAACACCATGCGCTTAGCTGCGCAATCCAAACTAGCCTGATACTTTACTAACCAATCCATCCCGAGAATCAGATCGAACTCCCCAAGTGGCAGTTCCATCAAATCAGCCAAAAACACGACCCCTTGAAGTTCTAGGGGTACATCCCTATACAGTTTACTTACTTCTACAGAGTGACCTAGAGGGCTTATCACCGTCATGCTCCTAAAAGTAATCTCAGAGTCTAAGTTCATGGTTTCCACTATGCTACTAGCAACATACGAGTGCGTCGAACCAACATCAATTAAAGCATTATAAGGTACTCCAAAAATTAAGAACGTACCAGTTATGACGTCCGGTGCGTCGCCCACCTCTCGACGCCTCGCTGCATAGACCAACCCAGGCTGTCTCGCCTCTGTACCACCTGCACCTCTGCCCGATGCTCCACGACCCCTACCAGAGCCATTACCTCCCCTGACTGAACCACGACCTCTCTGTGGCTACTTATTATCCCTCCTAAACTGTGCATGGTTCTGATCCTCAGACTGTAGCCTAGCTGATCTTTGTGGACAATCCCTAACTCGATGCCCCATCGATCCACACTCAAAGCACCCCCTGTTACCAGACCAACATTCTTCCGTGTGAGACTTCCCGCATCGAGCACACCGCGGCGGCCACTGAGTGTTGGCAGCAACAGGCCTAGCAGCTTGATTCGACCCACTATATCTAACCCTTTTCTGCTGGTTCCCAGGAAACCCAGATGATCCAGAACTCCTCTTATTCCAACCCCTATCCTGATTCTGCCTTACAGACTGTTTTACCCCTTCAGCAACCTTAGCTTTCTCCACTAGAACGGTAAATTCTCGGTCCTGCTGTGGGGTAATTATCATCCACAGCTCGTCTCTCAGCCCATCCTCAAATCTGACACAGCGCTCATGCTCGGTACCCACAATACCCCGAGCATACCGACTCAACCGAAGGAATTTCGCCTCATATTCTGCTACAGTCTTATTACCCTAGACCAAGTTCAAGAAAGCTCTTCGTTGCGCATCAACATAATTAGCCCCTATGTACTTCCTCTGATAGGCTGCCCTGAAGAACTCCCAAGTGAGGTCATCTGCTATCGCTCCATCCCTAACTGTGAGCCACCACTGATACGACTCATCTCGCAGCGAGAGATACTATGCCCTTCGACTTTTAGTCCTTTGAAAATCCAGATCATCCATGATGCGTTCCGTCGCCTCCAACCAATATTCCGCTGTACTAGGTGCCACACCAGATACACCTCTAAATACTTTTGCACCATTAGCCTTGAGTCGCTCGGTCACAGATTTTCAAGCTCCGGTTCCTACTCCTGCACTCGCAACCCTCTCCAGCACTCGCAGCACAGCCTGCGACACTGCATCATTACCACCCATCTGATCCTGATATTCCGCGCCCACAGCTGGCGGCGGTGGTACCTCGTTTTCTGACCCATGTCCAGACCCTACCGGTTTCGAGACTGTCATCCTACCCCTACCTCGTCCATGAGTGTTACGCCCACGTCTACGTGCACTCATACCTACCGATATATTTAAGCTGTTTAAAAGTTTTGTGCGTTAGACTTTTGTTCCACTGTCTTTTAGAGCACAATTTTCTGAGAAGTTTTAATAAGGGGTTGTTTCGGGAGTACACATCATCCTATAGTTTATGTCTCTAAAGTAGCTCCTATTACTACTCAATCATGTCATCATCATAACCATACAATCATATCATCACAAGCAATAGTTCGGGGTACTTACCTGGGCGGATTGATGCCGGAGACTCGGTGCCATGCTTTCACCACTGTACTTTTTCTATAAAAGCCTTCCATAATCCTTTTTAAAACATTTTTGGGCCTCGGGCCCACAGCCGAGCTGTTGAACTTGGCTCTGATACCAAAATTGTAACACCCCAAACCCGGTCAACACACCACGATCGAATCTGGTATGTTACGAAGCGAAAACATTTTTGAAATCATAAGTTTGTCGGAAAATTTTAAAGAAGACTCTTTTATTGCTTTAGGGTTTAGAGAACTCAGTAATGAGGTTGTGGTTGTTTTAGTAGATGTTGAAATATTTGGAAAACTCATGAGTGAAAACCCATTTGTTCTTTAGATTTTAGGAAACATTGGTTACTTATTAAAACTGGATGCGATGAGTACAATCAAGTTTAAAACCATTTGCCTTTAAGGTGATTTGAAAATTTGAGTTAAAAAAATCATCCAAGTTACCATATTATTGTGTGAACTTTGTTACCCGATGGTAACGTTTGAAAACCCGAAGAGATATAATTTTGAAGATATTACTTTTTACCAGTTAATTTAACGAGTCCATAAACCCAGCATATGTATGATGTAACCAAAATAAAAGCAAATAATAAAAACCCAAAATAATACTTAGCGGCCTTATTACAAAACTCAAAACCAAATTTAAAGAAATTTAATTAAACGAAATAGCAGTTAAAGTCAAAACCAAACTAAGATGCATGGCCACCTCGAGTCCTCCCCGGCTCCATATCCGCGATTTATGCCTCATCTGCAAAATGTAAGAGAAGGGGTGAGTCACCAAGACTCAGTGTATAAATCCCCAACCCGATAATTCAAGCACTTACACAGATCATCAGTAAAACATGCAGATTATGCAACCCATAACCTAGCCATCCAATCTCCTTTAACTACCCCGTGTGGTCAAAACCACTGGTGGTCAAAACCACTGGTGACCGAAGTCACAAATATATATATATCAATGATGGGGCCAACCTATCGTGTGGTCAAAACCACTGATGACAATCCCGTAATATCATGTGGGCCCAACCCACTATGGTACCAAACCACTGGGACGAGTCATAATAATCCATGTGTGGTCAAAACCACTGGTGACCGTAGTCACAAATATCAATCGTGTGGTCAAAACCACTGGTGGTCAAAACCACTGGGACTTAGTCACAAATCATATCAATAGTGTGGTCAAAACCACTAGTGACCGTAGTCACAAATCAACTGATGGGGCCAACCCATCTTGTGGTCAAAACCACTGGTGACAGTCCAGATAAATCGTCCCCCTCCTCTCATCAGTCCCATCATCATCATGCTCGTATCATATGTGTCATAATATCATGTATCACGCAATTAAGGCATAGCATAGCATTTAACAAGCCATGATGATGTATATCAAAAATCACATAGCAGGGGACTTACCTGGAATCCAAGCTCATGCCCACAGGGCAAAGTCCCTAATATCAATGGTTACACAGTAACATAATAAGCATCATAATACTAATAAAGTGTGTAAGCGTTTACACACCTGACTAATCACAAATCTAAGTAAGAATCCCGAACATTGCTCCCTCCTACATTCGGCCAACATTAGTTAGTAATCCAAAAGCCCATTCGGCTCTATTAGAAACCCAAGGGATATGTCGCCCAATATTGTACTCACCTTAAAGCCAATTTGGTTTCCAACCAAATCCCGAAGCTACGTGCTGATCTCCTTCACAATCGGCCAATCACTAACACATAGAAACAATTAGCCTTCGGCTTTTGATCAATCAAGAAATAGATCTTGAGATGTTAAAACGCTTACCTAGATCGACCACCAATCCCGGAGATTCACTGCGTTTGGCTTTACTCCTCCCTACAATCGGTTTTACACAACGCTTAGAATCCATAGGCCATTCGGCCATGATTAACAAATCTCGAAACCACATGAGTTAACGCCCCTTACCTTAATGACAAGTTCGGCTACCAAGCACCAACATTCAGCACCCCTAAGTGATGTTAGGGGTTTCGGCTACTCCACAAAACAAAGAGATCTCAATCTACAACGAATGGAAAATAAAAGAAGCATGATAAAAGAGATTTCAGCTTAATCCAAAGCAACTGAGAAAGAGAAAATAAAGAATCTGTACTCACCAGGAGGATTCAGCTATGTGTCCAAAAGAGAAGAAAAGAAAAATGAAACGTAAAAGAAGAAGAGTGATGATGCCGAATGGTAGAAGAGAAGAAGGTTGAGTATTTCGGCACAAGGGGACTAAAAGAAGAAGTCGAATGGAGAAGAGAGTATTGGCTTCGGGTTTCCAAAACAAGGAAAAGATGGAAGAAGATGGAATGGGATCGATTTCGGCAAGGAAGAGTGGATAAAGTTTCGGCTATGATCAAAAATAGGAGGAAGAGAAGATGAGCAATGGTGGTTTCAGTTTTGAACACAATAGGAAGAAGAAGGAGAAAGGTGAATTCAGCAATATGGCTAACAATGAATGACGAAAAAGGTAAAGAAAGGAAGTGTGAGCATTGAGTTTCGGCACTTTGGCAAAACTTGCAAAAGGGGTAGTTCGGCCAGCAGTTAGAGTTGCCGAAAAAGAAGAAAAGAAAAAGTACTTTGGTGTGCTAGCCGAAACACTCCTTAAAACCCCTATTGACATTCGGCCACCAAAAGCTCCCCAAAACCGATAGCCTCCTTGCCCACAGTCCACCATTCGGCCAACTCTTCCCAAGTGAGTTTGAAATAATTCAAACTCCTAAATTTCCTCCCCTCCACCAATTCAAATTTGTTTGACCCCTTCCATCCTCATCTTCAAGAGTCCCTCCTGAACACTCCACTTCCTGCTTGTGGCGTCAAAAATAAAGACACAAAGGGGGATTTCTACAGCTCGAACCAAGGCCCCCTTGCTCCCTGTGGCGTCACCTACTCCAAGCTTTAAGTGGCGCCTGCTTGCCACTTAGCCACAAGCTCCTCTTGTGTCTAAAACCTCCAATAAATTCTTTTAACCCCTATTTCCCTTAGCTCCATTTCCTTAAGTGCTAAAACAAAATTCTTAGCCCTAACTCAGGCCTAACCTAAGGTTATAACTAGACCCCAAAACATGTTAAATCAACATTATAAACAATTCATCACATGCAACACAAGCAATAATGCAGAGACCCCGATTTAAGGATGTTACATCTCGGCTACATTTGGGGCTACACCCGAGATACCCCTAAAAACCTCAGCTCCATTCAATCTGTGTCATTCCGATATCGACCCACGAGCTGCTGACCCAGTCCTGGCCCCAGCAACCCTTTCCAAAACTTGCAACATTGCTTGGGACAGTGCATCGTCCTCTCTCGTACGATCGTGTGACCCAGCTTCAGTCACGGGTGACACAGGTGCGTCCATTTCCGGCATATGTCCCGATGCTTTAGACGCAACTCTAGCGCCTCGGCCTCTACCACGGCCACGTCTACCGCGTCTACGTCCTCTATCGCTCATGTTGGGTAATTCGATTTCATCTGATTAAAAGTCTTATGAATCAGTATACTATTTCGGTGTTTATTAAACAATGTTTTATGAAACATAAGAAGCAAAGTCATTTTTGTAATCGCATCCTATAGTCTCAATCTCTATAGTTTCAACACCTAAAACTAAAAGTTCTAGAGTGTTCCTATAGTCATATCACAATCATTATAATCATACAATAATAACATACACTTACTTGACTTGGTGCCGGATACCCGCGGTGCCATACTTCTTTTGGAACATATATTTATAAATCAAAATTTTAAACAGCTTTGGAAAACGCTTTTGAACCCAAACCACGGCTGAGTTTTGCAACTGGGCTCTGATACCATAAAATGTAACATCCCAAACCCGGCCCATGCGTTATGAGCGGATTTGGTATGTCACACGAGCAAAACATGTTAAACCCTTTTTGTTCGAACTAAAATATTGCTTTGTTAAAAATTAAGAAAACAAGTTTGATTTGATGAAATACTACTAACCTCAAAGATTTGATTGATAAATCGATAAATTTGAACTAATGATCTTAAAAAACCGTGACATTTGAAAACGACGTTGAAAATTTAGAAGAGAATCCAAGTCTTTTGAAAATATCATTAATAGTTCGAGAGAAAATATCCGTGTTAAAAATATTTGTAAAAGTTTATTTTGAAATCCATTTGTTAACCGATTTTGGAAACCATTGTTTAAGTTTTTAGAAAATTCCCCTTTTTAAACAATTTAAGAGGAATAATAAAAACATCCCAACCAAAAAGCAAAAATAAAAAAATAGTTCAGAGGCCTTATTACAACATTTAACCCAAAATAGTAAAGTAATAAAATAAACGAGAAAGAATTCTAAAGTCCAAATAAACCATTTCCGAAGTATGGCCTCCCTCGAGTCATCCATAGCCCAAGTCCATATCATCAAGCATTACCTACAAAGGTTAAGAAAAGGGGGGGTGAGTTACAAGAACTCAGTGTGAAATCCCCTTACCGTTATCCACTAGGCCTGAACCCATATAACAATCATCTTGGACCAAAGCCCATAAACAAATAATAAATAAATGAAATGAATGCAACCCATCCCATCCTACTAGCCGTCTAACTCTCCACCCGTACCAACCAATCTCTCCTGTAGGGATCAAGTCAACCCAACCCGCCAGTCTCTCCAATTTGCAGTCAAGCTGCCATTTATACTATTTGTGGCTGAGCCATCAGAATCATATACGGTAATATAATCGGCACACAGCCTCAGTAAAAAAAATGATCGACACAGAGTCGTTAATTCATATGTTAGGCACATAGCCCTGGTAAATACTTTTAGCACAAAGCCATAATCACGATGGCACAAAGCCATATTTAGGTTGGCACATAGCTGTTATCAGAATTTGTGGCAATGCCACCGGTCTATACTTCTCTTCATTCAAGTTTCCCATCCCATGCAAAAGTATGTAAATGCAACATTCATAGTAAGGCATCATATTTACAAATATAAACAACAATTATTACTCCAGAGATTTGTTACGATAAATCGACCCATTATAACAATTTGCAATTCGGCCCATTAAAGGCATTCTATCAAATCAGCCCATAGGGGCATTTTTCGTAAATCGGTCCATAAGGACAATTCGGTAAATCGATCCATAAGGACATTTTGGTAAATCGGTCCATAAGGACATTTCGGTAAATTGGTAATTTTACCCACTAAGGGTAATTCGGTAATCTCGTAACCCAGGGGTATTTCGGTAATTTACCCTCCAAGGGTTATTTGGTAATTCGGCAACCCCGGACTTAACTACTAATCTGAGCATAGAAAATTGAAATTGTCCACCTGCGTCATATTGACTAAACTGACCATAACTCGGATTAGGAAACTTGAAATTTAGATCTGTAAATTTTCCCTGAAACTAGACTCATATATCTTCTTATGATAATTTTTCCAGAATTTTTTGACTTATTCATTTAGTACAGTTTATTCCTTAAAGTTTCCCTTGTTTTACTGTCCAACAATTCTGACCTCTCTTACCTTAATTTCAAATATATCACTATACGGTTTTCATATACTGCTCCCACTTGTTTCTAATGAAAATAGGCTCACTAATGAATCCATACATATGAATTATAACCCTTAATTCACTTTGTACAATTTTATATGATTTTCCCAAAACAGATCAGGGAACCACAAAGTTAATCAGAACTAGTCTCACTAAAATTAAGATATCTCAGAATATAGAATTCCTTTTCCTTCTCCGTTTCTTCCTTATCAAAATAGACACAGTAAGCATTAATCTAATATCTTATTCCTTTTGTAATTCCTTTTCTCCTATGTTTCGTAATTTTTCAAATACACGTCACTGTTTCTGTCCGAAACTGTTTTATTACGAAATACGATTACCATTACGATCATACGCACGCCCCAGGGATCACGGATGCCGGTTTTCAGTTTTCTTCGGTATTTTGACCAAATCACAGAACATATCATACAAACTTTCAGAGAGATGTGAGATTACACACCATATCAAATATGTATTCGGAAGGTACGGGATTACACACCTGATTTTGATTTCCTAAAGAACCACCCGTCGATGACCTAGAACAATACCAACCAAAAGTTAGCCTCGGATTTCCAAAAGATTTTGTATCACTTTCTCTTGAATCACTTACCACTATATCCGAAGGTAGAAATATATCGAGTGATTTGTCCCTAAAACATATAGTCGATTAGTCGAAACTTCAATCCGATTTGCAACATAGCCAAATAGAGATATAACGAAAAATCCAAAAATGAACCCCCTTACCTTATCGATATTGGATCCAATTTCCACTGTTTGACTTCGGCTAGAACAATACACGGTATCCCACTTAAAGCACTACGAAAAAAGAGTGATTAAGACATGAATAAGTGGAGGATAACACCATTTTCGGTTACGATCACGATTTACAACCGAATAGTGATAAATACTTATTCGGCTAAAGAGAAAAGAATATGATCATAGAAAAGAATACACTTACCGATTTAATCGAAGAAAGAATGTCACCTCTAACGAGAAAGAAATTATGAAGGAGTGATTGTGGGTTGTGAGTTTCGGCTATGGAAGAAAATGAATAAGAATAGTTTCGGTTATGAGGGTATGGATTAGAGGAAAAAGATAGTAGAGTTGGAGAATTTCGTGAAAAGAAAAGAAAGGTTGAGAAGGGGTGCTTATCAAATTTCGGTTTTCAAGAAAAGATGAATGAAAATAGTTTGGTCTCAATGGTTTGGTACCTACGGAAACAAGAAAGAATTGAAGAAAAGAAATGCTCACTAATGGCTTGAAGTTTCGGCAAAGATGAGAAGAAATTTGAGAGAAATGGCATAAAAATGCAAGAAGGAATTTTGACCAACCAAGCACCAAAGTTTCTACCAAAACACTAACAAAAATTTGGCTACCCCTGTTACACCCAAAACCGTCCACATTCATGATCAAAATGGTCAAAATTAGCCAACCATACTTTCCATAACATTTCCCTTGAAAAAGGCCACTTGTTCCCCCTACTTTCCTATTTCTCTTGATTCCTTTCCCCAACTTCAACCTTGCCTTTTTCTTTTAGCCACCTTACCAAAATAATGAAGTTAACCTTGCCATGAATGCCTCTTGGACGACACTTAAGGAAAGGGTGCAAAAATATAAGTTAAAATTTGCACACAAAGTGATTCGAACCTCTTCCCTCAAGGTACTACATGTGGCGCCATAACCCTTTTACCAATTGCTCATTTATGCTAGCAATTTACTCTTTTATTTCCATAAGCCTTGATGCCACTTACTATCTCTCCTTAATAGGCTTAAACACAAAATTTTACTAAGGCCCAACTTGAACCCGGAACTTCATAGAAACCTCGTAAATTTCCAAAATTACCTTCTAAATAAATCCAACTTGAAATAATGCCGTTCTCTTGTTCTCAAAATTTTAAAACGCTTCTACGCTCAAGGCCCATTGGGCCCAATCCTACTAGTTCCAATTTTGGGATGTTACAATTCTACCCTCCTTAAAGAAATTTCGTCCTCGAAATTTCCATCCAACTACTAAATGCACCGCTCAAATCACACCACTATGCTTTCGCTGTGCACTTTGATCTTAATAACCACAATGTACCTTTAACAAAATCTTGAATCCTTTTTCACACAACCAGACATCTAGTCACGGAATCAAGCAGTTATCTACCACTTATACTGAAAATTTTCTACATTCAATCATCACGTCCAACCAAAACATACATGACTTGATGGTGATGAAACAATCCCGAGCCTTATGCTCCTTAGACCCGCATCACAAGCATGCTCCTGACCTCCTCTAGATTTCTCCCGGATGACGCCATTACCACCTCGACCTGGCCCACGGCCTCTCGACGGCTGTTGAGCACCTCTATTTTGCTGCGCAATATCATTACGAACACCTTGAGTATGAGCAGGTTGTCGAGGGCAATCTCTAAACCGATGGTCCTTAGAACCACATCTGAAACAACCACCGGTTCTCTTCAAAAATTCTCCGAGTGAAGTCTCCCACAATCAGCACAAGGCTGTATCTGATTAGTAGCAACTAGTGCGCCCGCTCGAATTGGTCCCTCATTTCTGGCCTTTTTTTCTAAAAATCTCTAGCAGTTCCTGAGTACCCAGAGTCTCTCTTATTCCTGCCCCTATCCTTGCCTCGGTTTTGCCTCTCCGAGTGTTTAACCTCCTCAGCTATTTTGGCTTTCTCCACCAATGTGGCAAAATTCCTCTCCTTCTGTGGGGCTATCAGTACCCGCAACTCATCATGCAACCCATCCTAAAAACGCACACAGCGTTCATAATCAGTAGGCATTATTCTCTGAGCATACCGACTCAGATGTAGAAATTCCGCCTCATATGTTGCCACAGATTTACCTTTTTGGACCAGATTCAGAAACTCCTTCTTTCGGGCATCCACATAGCTAGCCCCGACATACTTTCCTTGGAATGCGGTCTTGAAGAATTCCCAGGTAATGCGATTGGCCTGAGTGCCTTCCCGAACAGTGAGCCACCACTGATACGCCTCGTCTCTGAGCAAAGACACCACTCCTTTCATTTTCTGCTCGGTGGTGCAATCCAAATCGTCCATGATTTGCTCCACCACCTCAAGCCAATACTACGCTACATTTGGGGCTACACCCGAGATACCCCTAAAAACCTCAGCTCCATTCGATCTGAGTCATTCTGATATCGACCCACGAGCTGCTGACCAAGTTCTGGCTCCCGCAACCCTTTCCAAAACTCGTAACATTGCTTGGGATAGTGCATCATCCTCTCTCGTACGATCGTGTGACCCAGCTTCAGTCACGGGTGACGCAGGTGCGTCCATTTCCGGCATATATCTCGACGCTTCAGACGTAACTCTAGCACCTCAGCCTCTACCACGGCCATGTCTACCGCGTCCACGTCGTCTAGCTCTCATATTGGGTAATTCGATTTAATCTGATTAAAATTCTTATGAATCAGTATACTATTTCGGTGTTTATTAAACAATGTTTTATGAAACATAAGAAGTAAAGTCATTTTCGTAATCGCATCCTATAGTCTCAATCTCTATAGTTTCAACACCTAAAATTAAAAGTTCTAGAGTGTTCCTATAGTCATATCACAATCATTATAATCATACAATAATAACATACACTTACTTGACTTGGTGTCGGATACCCGTGGTGCCATACTTCCTTTGGAACATATATTTATAAATCAAAATTCTAAACAGCTTTGGAAAACGATTATGAACCCAAACCACGGCTGAGTTTTGCAACTGGGCTCTGATACCATAAAATGTAACACCCCAAACCCGACCCATGCCTTATGAGCAGATTTGGTATGTCACACGAGCAAAACATGTTAAACCCTTTTTGTTTGAACTAAAATATTGCTTTGTTAAAAATCAAGAAAATAAGTTTGATTTGATGAAATACTACTAACCTCAAAGATTTGATTGATAAATCGATAAATTTGAACTAATGATCTTACAAAACCGTGACTTTTGAAAACGACGTTGAAAATTTGAAAGAGAATCAAGTCTTTTGAAAATATCGTTAATAGTTCGAGAGAAAATATCCGTGTTAAAAATATTTGTAAAAGTTTATTTTGAAATCCATTTGTTAATCAATTTTGGAAACCATTGTTTAAGTTTGTAGAAAATTCTCCTTTTTAAACAATTTAAGAAAAATAATAAAAACATCCCAACCAAAAAGCAAAAATAAAAAAAATAGTCCAGAGGCCTTATTACAACATTTAACCCAAAATAGTAAAGTAATAAAATAAACGAGAAAGAATTCTAAAGTCCAACTAAACCATTTCTGAAGTATGACCTCCCTCGAGTCATCCATAGCCCAAGTCCATATCATCAAGCAATACCTACAAGGGTTAAGAAAAAGGGGGGTGAGTTACAAGAACTCAGTGTGAAATCCCCTTACCGTTATCCACTGGGCCTGAACCCATATAATAATCATCTTGGACCAAAGCCCATAAACAAATAATAAATAAATGAAATGAATGCAACCCATCCCATCCTACCAACCGTCTAACTCTCCACCCGTTCCAACCAATCTCTCCTATGGGGATCAAGTCAACCCACCCCGCCAGTCTCTCTAATTTGCAGTCAAGCTGTCATTTATACTTTTTGTGGCTGAGCCACCAGAATAATATACGATAATATAATCGGTACACAGCCTCGGTAAAAAAAATGATCGACACAGAGTCGTTAATTCATATGTTAGGCACATAGCCCCGGTAAATACGTTTAGCACAAAGCCATAATCACGATGGCACGAAGCCATATTTAGGTTGGCACATAGGTAATATAATCGGCACAAAGCCTCGGTAAAAAAAAATGATCGACACAGAGTCGTTCATTCATATGTTAGGCACATAGCCCCGGTAAATACATTTAGCACAAAGCCATAATCACGATGGCACGAAGCCATATTTAGGTTGGCACATAGCCGTTATCAGAATTTGTGGCAATGCCACCGGTCTATACTTCTCTTCCTTCAAGTTTCCCATCCCATGCAAAATTATGTAAATGCAACATTCATAGTAAGGCATCATATTTACAAATATAAACAACAATTATTACTCCAGAGATTTGTTACGATAAATCGGCCCATTATAACACTTTGCAATTCGGCCCATTAAAGGCATTCTATCAAATCAGCCCATAGGGGCATTTTTCGTAAATCGGTCCATAAGGACATTTCAGTAAATCGGTCCATAAGGACATTTAGGTAAATCGGTAATTTTACCCACTAAGGGTAATTCAGTAATCTCGTAACCAATGGGTATTTCGGTAATTTACCCTCCAAGGGTTATTTGGTAATTCGGCAACCCCGGACTTAACTACTAATTTGAGCATAGAAAATTGAAACTGTCCATCTGCGTCATATTGACTAAACTGACCATAGCTCGGATTAGAAAACTTGAAATTTAGATCCGTAAATTTTCCTTGAATCTAGACTCCTATATATTCTTACGATAATTTTTCCAGAATTTTTTGACTTAACCATTTAGTACAGTTTATTCCTTAAAGTTTCCCTTGTTTCACTATCCAACAATTCTGACCTCTCTTACCTTAATTTAAAATATCTCACTATACAATTTTCATATACTTCTCCCACTTGTTTCTAATGAAAATAGGCTCACTAATGAATCCATACATATGAATTATAACCCTTAATTCACTTTGTACAATTTTATATGATTTTTCCAAAACAGATCAGGGAACCACAAAGTTAATCAGAACCAGTCTCACTAAAATTAAGATATCTCAGAATATAGAATTCCTTTTCCTTCTCCATTTCTTCCTTATCAAAATAGACACAGTAAGATTTAATCTGATATCTTATTCCCTTTTTAATTCCTTTTCTCCTATTTTTCGTGATTTTTCAAATACATGTCACTGTTTCTGACCGAAACTATTTATTATGAAATACGATTACCATTACGATCATACGCACGCCCGAGTGATCACGGATGCCGGTTTTCGATTTTCTTCGGTATTTTGACCAAATCACAGAACATATCATACAAACTTTCAGAGAGATGTGAGATTAAACACCGTATCAAACATGTATTCGGAAGGTACGGGATTAGACACCTGATTTTGATTTCCTAAAGAACTACTCATCGATGACCTAGAACAATACCAACCAAAAGTTAGCCTCGGATTTCCAAAAGATTTCGTATCACTTACACTTGAATCACTTACCACTATATCCGAAGATAGAAATATATTGAGTGATTTGCCCCTAAAAAATATAGTCGATTAGTCGAAACTTCAATCCGATTTGCAACATAGCCAAATAGAGATATAACGAAAAATCCAAAAATGAACCCCCTTACCTTATCGATATTGGATCCAATTTCCACCGTTTGAGTTCGGCTAGAACAATACACGGTCTCCCACTTAAAGCACTATGAAAAGAGAGTGATTAAGACATGAAGAAGTGGAGGATAACACCATTTTCGATTACGATCATGATTTACAACCGAATAGTGATAAATACTTATTCGGCTAAAGAGAAAAGAATATGATCATAGAAAAGAATTCACTTACCGATTTAATCGAAGAAAGAATGTCACCTCTAACGAGAAAGAAATTATGAAGGAGTGATTGTGGATTGTGAGTTTCAACTGTGGAAGAAAATGAACAAGAATAGTTTCGGTTATGAGGGTATGGATTAGAGGAAAAAGATAGTAGAGTTGGAGAATTTTGTAAAAGGAAAAGAAAGGTTGAGAAGGGGTGCTTATCAAATTTCGGTTTTCAAGAGAAGATGAATGAAAGTAGTTTGGTCTCAATGGTTTGGTACCTACGGCAACAAGAAAGAATTGAAGAAAACAAATGCTCACTAATGGCTTGAAGTTCCGGCAAAGATGAGAAGAAATTTGAGAGAAATGGCATAAAAATGCAAGAAGGAATTTTGACCAACCAAGCACCAAAGTTTCTACCAAAACACTAAAAAAAATTCGGCTACCCCTCTTACACCCAAAACCGTCCACATTCATGATCAAAATGGTCAAAATTAGCCAACCATACTTTCCATAACATTTCCCTTGAAAAAGGCCACTTGTTCCCCCTACTTTCCTATTTCTCTTGATTCCTTTCCCCAACTTCAACCTTGCCTTTTTCTTTTAGCCACCTTACCAAAATAATGAAGTCAACCTTGCCATGAATGCCTCTTGGTCGACACTTAAGGAAAGGGTGCAAAAATATAAGTCAAAATTTGCACACAAAGTGATTCGAACCTCTTCTCTCCAGGTACTACATGTGGCGCCATAACCCTTTTACCAATTGCTCATTTATGCTAGCAATTTACTCTTTTATTTCCATAAGCCTTGATGCCACTTACTATCTCTCCTTAATAGGCTTAAACACAAAATTTTACTAAGGCCCAACTTGAACCCGGAACTTCATAGAAACAACGTAACTTTCAAAAATTACCTTCTTAATAAGTCCAACTTGAAATAATGCCATTCTCTTGTTCTCAAAATTTTAAAACCCTTCTACGCTCAAGGCCCATTGGGCCAAATCCTACTAGGCCCAATTTCGGGATGTTACAATTCTACCCTCCTTAAAGAAATTTTGTCCTCGAAATTTCCATCCAACTACTAAACGCACCGCTCAAATCACACCACTATGCTTTCGCTGCGCACTCTAATCTTAATAACCACAATGTACCTTTAACAAAATCTTGAATCCTTTTTCACACAACCAAACATCTAGTCACAGAAGGAAGCAGTTATCTACCACTTATACAGAAAATTTTCTACATTCAATCATCACGTCCAACCAAAACATACCTGACTTGATGGTGATGAAATAATCCCGAGCCTTATGCTCCTTAGACCCGCATCTCAAGCATGCTCCTGACCTCCTCCAGCATTCTCCCGGATGACGCCATTACCACCTCGACCTGGCCCACGGCCTCTCGGCAGCTGTTGAGCGCCTCTATTTTGCTGCGCAACATCGTTACGAACACCTTGAGTATAAGCAGGTTGTCGAGGGCAATCTCTAAACCGATAGTCCTTAGAACCAAATCTGAAACAACAACCGGTTCTCTTCTAACATTCTCCCGAGTGAAGTCTCCCACAATCAGCACAAGGCTGTATCTGATTAGTAGCAACTAGAGCACCCGCTCGAACTGGTCCCTCATTTCTGGCCCTTTTCTGAAAATCTCTAGCGGGACCTGAGTACCCAGAGTCTCTCTTGTGCCTGCCCCTATCCTTGTCTTGGTTTTGCCTCTCCAAGTGTTTAACCTCCTCAGCTATTTTGGCTTTCTCCACCAATATGGCAAAATTCATCTCCTTCTGTGGGGCTATCAATACCCGCAACTCATCACGCAACCCGTCCTCGAAGCGCACACAGTGTTCATAATCGGTTGGCACTATTCCCCGAGCATACCGACTCAGACGCAGAAATTTTGCCTCATATGTTGCCACAGATTTACCTCATTGGACCAGATTCAGAAACTCCTTCCTTCGGGCATCCACATAGCTAGCCTCGACATACTTTCCTTAGAATGCGGTCTTGAAGAATTCCCAGGTAATGCGATCGGCCTGAGTGCCTTCCCGAATAGTGAGCCACCACTGATACGCCTCGTCTCTGAGCAAAGACACCACTCATTTCATTTTCTGCTCAGCGGTGCAATCCAAATCGTCCATGATTCGCTCCACCACCTCAAGTCAATACTCTGCTACATTTGGGGCTACACCCGAGATACCCCTAAAAACCTCAGCTCCATTCGATCTGAGTCATTCCGATATTGACCCACGAGCTGTTGACCCAGTTCTTGCTCCAACAAACCTTTCCAAAACTCGTAACATTGCTTCGGAGAGTGCATCATCCTCTCTCGTACGATCGTGTGACCCAGCTTCAGTCACGGGTGACGCAGGTGCATCTATTTCCGGTATATGTCTCGACGCTTCAGATGCAATTCTAGCACCTCGGCCTCTACCACAGCCATGTCTATCGCGTCCACGTCTTCTAGCACTCATATTGGGTAATTCGATTTAATCTGATTAAAAGTCTTATGAATCAGTATACTATTTCGGTGTTTATTAAACAATGTTTTATGAAACATAAGAAGCAAAGTCATTCTCTTAATCGCATCCTATAGTCTCAATCTCTATAGTTTCAACACCTAAAACTAAAAGTTCTAGAGTGTTCCTATAGTCATATCACAATCATTATAATCATACAATAATAACATACACTTACTTGACTTGGTGCCAGATACCCATGGTGCCATACTTCCTTTGGAACATATATTTATAAATCAAAATTCTAAACAGCTTTGGAAAACGCTTTTGAACCCAAACCACGGCCGAGTTTTGCAACTGGGCTCTGATACCATAAAATGTAACACTCCAAACCCGGCCCATGCGTTATGATCAGATTTGGTATGTCACACGAGCAAAACATGTTAAACCTTTTTTGTTCGAACTAAAATATTGCTTTGTTAAAAATCAAGAAAACAAGTTTGATTTGATGAAATACTACTAACCTCAAAGATTTGATTGATAAATCGATAAAATTGAACTAATGATCTTACAAAACCGTGACTTTTGAAAACGACGTTGAAAATTCGAAAGAGAATCCAAGTCTTTTAAAAATATCGTTAATAGTTCGAGAGAAAATATCCGTGTTAAAAGTATTTGTAAAAGTTTATTTTGAAATCCATTTGTTAATCGATTTTGGAAACCATTGTTTAAGTTTTTAGAAAATTCCCCTTTTTAAACAATTTAAGAAAAATAATAAAAACATCCCAACAAAAAAGCAAAAATAAAAAAATAGTCCAGAGGCCTTATTACAACATTTAACCCAAAATAGTAAAGTAATAAAATAAACGAGAAAGAATTCTAAAGTCCAAATAAACCATTTCCGAAGTATGGCCTCCCTCGAGTCATCCATAGCCCAAGTCCATATCATCAAGCATTACCTACAAGGGTTAAGAAAAAGGGGGGGTGAGCTACAAGAACTCAGTGTGAAATCCCCTTATTGTTATTATAACATCCTGAATTTATGGGCTTGTGCATTTTGTGTGCTTAAAATATTAATTTGAGAGTTTGAGATACAAATGGGGCTCAAATTGGGCTGAGGCCTTTTTTAAAATATTTTGTCCAGACACTCTAGGGGTTTAAATTGAAGTTTTAGTAGTTTAATAAGCATTTTGGGCTTGTGGCCCAGAGGAAATGGTGCTACTAGGAGGAAGAGAAGTTGGCGTCACTTGTGCATGAGGAAGGCCCAAATTATGGTTGCTTGAAGCCCAAGTTTTAGGGCTAAAATTCGGCATTTAAATGAGTAAGGGGGCGGCACAAGGCTAAATTTTAGGGATTTTATTGTGTGGATAATAAGCAGATAAAGGCTATTTTTGAGGAGATAATAGATCAACGATAGGAGCCATCTTTAAGTGTTTAATGCTAGCCGAAACTTTGAAGAATTTGAAAAAAAAGGGGCATTCAGTTTTTGGATTAAGGTGTATGTGCCGAAATTGCTAGCAAGTTCTCATTATTCTTCTCTTTTCTCTGCCGAAATTCCTACTCCATTCTTGCACTTCTCTCTTTTCTTTTTCTGACAGAAAACAAATCTCTTGAAGTCTCAATTGCCGAAACCCTGCTATTCTTTTCTTTTGGCCGAATCTCTCTACCCATTCCTTGCTTTTATTTTTCCAATTCATTGTTCTTCTAAAAGCCGAAATCACTAAGATCTCACCTCCTAAAGTTGCCGAATCTTCTTTAGTGGAGCTTGTTTGTGCTGAATTTTAAAGGAAGCAATAGGTAAGTGTTGATTTCGGGATTTCAATGTTTTTTTTGGCTTTTCAAAGTCCCTAGCCGAATGGCTATTTAGAAACTAATCTCTTATTTCTCTCTTATTTTCGGCATTCTGGGATATGAAGAGTAGTCAATCGCGTAGATCTCTAAGTCATAAGTTCGGTAATACTTGAATCGTGGTACTTTTGGGATTTCAAGGTAAGGGAATCTATTGATTTTAGTGTGTAAGATCGGGTAAAACACTATCCATGGCCGATTATAGGAGAGGCCCTATTGTCACATCTTTTCGGCTTTTCGAGCAAAGTTGTAAATGTTGTTTTGCATGGCCACCTTGCTTTCCTCTCCAGCCCGGTCCGATGCACTAAGTGCTACCTAAAATTTGTTAAAAATAATAGGGTGAGTCACGAGACTCAGTGTGTAACCCTCGTACACCATCAGACTGGGCCTTAGCCCACAGATCAGAACATAGAACATAATATAAGAGATAACATACATAAAAAACCCAACCCAATCCTAGGTTTCCATCCGCTACACACCACCCTTACCTGCCAATCACACCATTGGGGATTTGTACAATCAACCCATACCGCTACACACCATCGATGGTAGTCATGCTGCAGTTAGCTGCTCATCGTCAGAGTTGTGACAGAGTCACCAGGTTGAAATGGCAGAAGCCACCAGAAACAGAGTTGTGACAGAGTCACCAGGCTGAAATGGCATAAGCCACCAGAACAGATCACTTCCCCTTTTTATCAATCACCCAACCCCGAGCATACATAGAAATCGACATGCAAAACTTATCTTTTTAACAGAAACATTCACTGAAGAATGGCAGAAAACACTAACCTGATATTTATCCTTTACCCTTCTTGGTTTTTCAAAAGTTATGTCGGGATTTCGGCATTTAACAGAGTATAGTAGATTTATACTTATATATATACATAATAGCATTCAATCTAATAGTGTGAGAAGTTACACACCTGATTAATGTCGATACCCTTGCTAAACCGATTAATGTCGACACCTTAGCCGAGTTAGGGTGTGGCAACGGGCATACGCATGTTTAGGAGTGGATTCAGGGAGAGCTTGGTATTTAAGCAGTCCTAGTGACTCACCTCCTCTTCGCTGGAATCCTACAGTGCGTAGTACTGCTTCACCCTAATCATGAGGACTTGTTGACAGGCTAAACCTTATAATTAAAACCCTAAGGACCAGCCACCTTATTTTTACAAATTGTTTGAAACACCTTTACTTCGAAAACAAATACCAAGATACTCATGATTTGCAAATACACCCCGATTTACAAAGTCAACGAAATTTTCCTTAGCAAAGAAAAACTCACACAACACACGACAACAAACCCACAAACACCTGAACACTATTATTATTCCTCTGAAATCAAATTCTCCAAGACACCCCTGTTTTTTTTTAAAACCACGGATGTCGACTTGCAGAAATACCCCGTATGTCAAAATTACTGAAATACCCCCGGGTTGCAAAATTACCAATATACCCTTATTTCACAAAATCACCAAAGAACCCTATTTTGGAAAATTACGAAAATACTCTTATAGGATAAAATGACGAAAATACCCCTGGGTAGTGAAACAATGAAAACACCTTTATTTGATGAATGTAAGTTCATGGATGATCCTTTGTATGTTAATTGAGTGTATGTGTTTCCTAGAACTAGAGGGTACGAACATGAGACTAAATTATGAATGCGAATTCGAAAGAACTACCCTTAAAACTGCTATTCATAAGATTGTTCACGGTTAATCAGTGGAAAGAATTAATGATTCATAAAATTCTTAATCAGATAAACGTCGATCAAAAGAATGAGTACAAGGGGTAGAGGACGTCCGCCGCGTGGACGCGGTAGGGGTAGGAGGACCGTGTCAGAGCCGGTAGGGTCTGGCCACGGGTCAGGAAACGAGATGCCGGATCTGCCAGTTGTAGAAGGAGAATTTTAGGATGAGGCGCCCGGAGATGATGCTGTATCTCAGGCGATGTTGAGGGTTTTAGAGAGGGTTGCTGGAGTAGGCATGGACACAGGAGCCCGAAAATCTGTGCCGGAACGGCTTAGGGCCAATGGGGCAGAAGTGTTTAGGGGAGTTTCTGGCGTAGCCCCTAACACAGCTGAGTATTGGATGGAAGCAACTGAGCGCATAATGGACGATTTAGATTTCACGGGGGAGGAGAAGTTGAAGGGGGTCGTGTCTCTTCTTCAAGACGAGGCTTACCAGTGGTGGCTCACGGTAAAGAAGGGTACTGCTGCAGACCAGATTGATTGGGATTTCTTTAAGGAGTCATTCCAAGGAAAGTATGTTGGGGCCAGCTATGTGGATGCACGGACGAAGGCATTTCTGAATTTGGTGCAGGGAAGTAAATCTGTGGCTGAATATGAGGCGGAGTTCCTATGCTTGAGCCGATACGCTCGAGGAATGGTAGCAACCGAGTATGAATGTTGTGTTCGGTTCGAGGATGGATCGCGAAATGAGTTAAGGGTTTTGATAGCACCGCAGAGAGAGAGATTTTGCCGTTCTGGTGGAGAAGGTTAAGATAGCTGAGGAGGTAAAACAGACTGAAAGATAAGAAAGAGATAAGGAGCGGGGAAGGAATAAGAGAAATTTTGGGCCGATAGGAGCATTTGAGAATTCGCAGAAAAGGCCTAGGTCTGATGGGCCAGCTCGTGCTCTGACACCTGCTGGGGGAACCAGAATCGGTTATGTAATTAGTACGAGAAAGCACATTCTAAGGAGTGTAGAAGAAGAACGGATGGATGTTTCAGGTGTGGATCCACGGAGCATATGATTAAGGACTATCCACAGAAGGATCAGGTGCAGCCAGCCGGACTAGGTTCTAATCAGGATGGGAGAGGTGGTCAGCCAGTACAGAGGGGTCGTGGCACAGCCAGAGGTGGAAATGGATTCGGTCAGGGTCGTTGAGCACCTGGTAGGGGTGCAGGTAATGTAGATGCGAGGCAACCGGGTCTAGTTTATGCAGCTCACCGACGGGAGGATGGTGATGCACCGGATGTTATAACCGGTATGTTTCTGATTTTTGATAAACCATTTCTTGCCTTGATTGATATTGGGTCAACCCACTCCTATGTTGCATGTTCAGTTTCTGAGACCCTAAGTATAGACTCTGAAACAACCACTAGGAAGATGACTGTGGTTAGTCCCCTAGGACAATCTAGGGTAGTGGACAAGCTATTTAAGGATGTACCGTTAGAAACTCAAGGGGTAGTGTTTCCGGCAGATTTAATGGAATTGCCATTTGGAGAGTTTGATCTTATTTTAGGAATAGATTGGTTGATTAAGCATCGTGCCAAGTTGGATTGTGAGACAAAGCGTGTGGTGTTGAATACCCCGGAAGGCGGGGAGGTGGTTGTGTTAGGAGAAAGAAGGAACTATTTGTCCAACGTAGTATCGGTATTGAAGGCTATTAAGATGATTCGGAAAGGATGCAGCGCATTCTTAGCTTTTATTAGTGTGTTGAATGCTAAGGAGGTGACTGTCGATGAGGTTTGAACAGTCAAGGATTTCGCGGATGTCTTTCCGGAGGAGTTGCTAGGATTACCCCCGGATCGCGAGGTGGAGTTTAGAATAGAGCTACTTTCGGGTACGGCTCCGATATCCATTGCTCCTTATCAAATGGCACTGAAGGAGTTGGTGGAACTCAAAGCTTAGATCCAAGAGCTTTTGGATCGAGGATTTATTCGACCGAGTGTGTCTCTATGGGGAGCGCCGGTCCTATTTGTGAAAAAGAGGTATGGATCCATGCGTATGTGCGTGGACTATCATCAACTGAATAAGTTGACGATTAAGAACAAGTACCCATTGCCAAGAATCAATGACCTGTTCGATCAGCTTAAAGGAGCTTCGGTCTTTTCAAAGATTGATCTAAGGTCAGGTTATCATCAGTTAAAGGTGAAGGAAGGGGACATTCATAAGACGGCATTTCGAACACGTTACGGTCATTATGAATTCTTGGTAATGCGGTTCGGTTTGATGAACGCGCCATCAACATTTATGGATATGATGAATCGGGTGTTTCAGCCATACCTTGATCGATTCGTGGTAGTGTTCATCGATGATATTTTGGTTTACTCCAAGTCCGAGGAGGAGCATGATGCACACCTTTGTGTGGTGTTGCAGATTTTGAGGGAGAAGCAGCTGTACGCAAAGTTCAGTAAGTGTGAGTTCTGGCTGAAGGAAGTGACTTTCTTAGGGCATGTAGTTTCCGCGGAGGGGATTAGGGTAGACCCTCGAAAGATAGAAGCTGTATTAGATTGGAAGCTGGCGAAGTCTGTGGCAAAAATTTGAAGTTTCTTGGGATTGGCAGGGTTTTACAGGAGGTTTGTTGAGGGGTTCTCTGCAATAGCGGCATCTTTAACTAAGTTGTTAAGGAATGGAGTATTGTTTGTGTGGACTGACAAACAACAGGAGAGCTTTGAGAAGCTGAAGAAGTTTCTGACGGAAGCACCAGTGTTAATTTAGCCAGAGGCGGGAAAGGAATTTACCGTTTATTGTGATGCGTCACACACAGGGTTAGGGTGTGTGTTGATGCAAGATGGAAAAGTTGTTGCATATGCGTCTCGACAGTTGAGACCGCATGAGTTGAACTACCCTACGCATGATTTGGAATTGGCGGCGGTAGTGTTTGCTCTAAAGATTTAGAGGCACTACCTGTATGGGGAGAAGTCGGTAATTTACACCGACCATAAAAGTCTGAAGTATCTCCTTACCCAGAATGAGTTAAATTTAAGACAACGTAGGTGGATCGAGCTCCTGAAGGACTATGATTGCTCGATCGAATACCATCCGGGTAAGGCGAATGCGGTGGTAGATGCGTTAAGTCGTAAGGTAGTATCTGAACTAAGGGCGATGTTCGCTCATCTTAGTCTGTATGAGGATGGTAGTTTGGTAACTGAACTTCAAGTAAGACCTATATGGACAAAACAGATCAAGGAGAAGCAACTTTTGGATGATTTTTTGGGTGCTCGAATCCGACAAGTGCAGAATGGTGAAGGAGAGGACTATAGTTTGAATGGTGATGGAATTCTGTGTTTTCGTAAGAAAGTTTGTATGCCAAAGGATGTGGACTTAAGGCAGATGATTCTTTAGGAGGCGCATAGTAGTCCTTACGCTATGCATCCTGGAGGGGTTAAGATGTACCGTGATTTGCGGGAACAATTCTGGTGGCCAAGTTTGAAGCGAGAGGTAACGAAATTTGTAGGGAAGTGTTTGACGTGTCAGCAAGTGAAGGCGGAACACCAGTTGCCTTCGGGGTTGTTACAACCGGTGAAGATTCCGCAGTGGAAATGGGAGAGCATCACGATGGATTTTGTTAGTGGGTTACCCCTTACGCCCACTAAGAAGGATTCAATTTAGGTGATTGTGGATCGACTCACGAAGTCTGCTCACTTCATACCGGTTCGTGTTGACTATTCTCTACAAAAGTTGGCTAAGTTGTACGTGGCTGAGGTCGTGCGACTACATGGTGTACTAGTGTCAATCATATCCAATAGGGACCCTAGGTTCACGTCACGATTCTGGAAGGCTCTTCATCAAGCATTGGGAACCAGGTTAGACTTTAGTACCACTTCTCACCCACAGTCTGATGGTCAGTCTGAGAGGGTAATTCAGATCTTGGAGGATATGCTAAGGGGTTGCATCATCGATTTTAGGGGTAGTTGGGAGGAGTATTTACCCTTGGCTGAATTCGCATACAATAATAGTTATCAAGCTAGTATTCAGATGGCACCGTACGAAGCGTTATATGGAAGGAAATGTCGTACCCCCACTTGTTGGACGGAGTTGGGTGAACGTCAGGTGTTGGGTCCAGAGCTAGTCTCGGAAACGGAGGAGAAAGTTAAGTTAATACGGGCTCGGTTGATGGAAGCGTCTAATCAGCAGAAGTCTTATGCGGATCTAAAGCGAAAGGAGATGGAATTTGCAGTAGGAGACCAAGTCTTCTTGAAGGTATCTCCGTCGAAGAAGGTAATGAGGTTTGGATGAAAGGGTAATTAAGTCCTCGGTTTATTGGGCCTTATCACGTACTGGAACGCGTGGGCCTAGTAGCTTATCGTTTGGAGTTACCTTCGGAGTTGGAGCGGATACATGACGTGTTTCATGTCTCGATGCTGAGACATTATCGTTCTGATCCATCACATGTAGTGCCAGTGGAGGAGATTGAAGTAAGGCCAAATTTATCCTTTGAGGAGGAACCAGTGCAAATCTTGGATCGAGATATAAAAGTGTTGAGAAGGAAGTCCGTCCCTTTGGTCAAGGTTTTGTGGCAAAATCACGGCGTAGAAGAGGCGATGTGGGAGCCAGAGGATGTTATGCGACAACAGTATCCCCATCTCTTTTGATCAGGTAAATTTCGAGGCCGAAATTTATTTTAAGGGGGTAGAACTGTAACATCCTGAATTTATGGGCTTGTGCATTTTGTGTGCTTAAAATATTAATTTGAGAGTTTGAAGTACAAATGGGGCTCAAATTGGGCTAAGGCCTTGTTTTAAATATTTTGTCCAGACACTCTAGGGGTTTAAATTGAAGTTTTAGTAGTTTAATAAGCATTTTGGGCTTGTGGCCCAGAGGAAATGGTGCTACTAGGAGGAAGAGGAGTTGGTGTCACTTGTGCATGAGGAAGGCCCAAATTATGCTTGCTTGAAGCCCAAGTTTTAGGGCTAAAATTCAGCATTTAAATGAGCAAGGAGGGGCAGCACAAGGCTAAATTTTAGGGATTTTATTGTGTGGATAATAAGCAGATAAAGGCTATTTTTGAGGAGGTAATAGATCAACGATAGGAGCCATCTTTAAGTGTTTAATGCTAGCCAAAACTTTGAAGAATTTGAAAAGAAAGGGGCATTCGGTTTTGGCTTAAGGTGTATGTGCCGAAATTGCTAGCAAGTTCTCATTATTCTTCTCTTTTCTCTGCCGAAATTCCTACTCCATTCTTGCTCTTCTCTCTTTTCTTTTTCTGACAGAAAACAAAGCTCTTGAAGTCTTAATTGCCGAAACCCTGCTATTCTTTTCTTTTGGCCGAATCTCTCTACCCATTCCTTGCTTTTATTTTTCCAATTCTTTGTTCTTCTAAAAGCTGAAATCACTAAGATCTCACCTCCTAAAGTTGCCGAGTCTTCTTTAGTGGAGCTTGTTTGTGCCAAATTTTGAAGGAAGCAATAGGTAAGTGTTGATTTCGGGATTTCAATGTTTTTTTTCGGCTTTTCAAAGTCCCTAGCCGAATGGCTATTTAGAAACTAATCTCTCATTTCTCTCTTATTTTCGGCATTCAGGGATCTGAAGAGGAGTCAATCGCGTAGATCTCTAAGTCATAAGTTTGGTAATACTTGAATCGTGGTACTTTCGGGATTTCAAGGTAAGGGAATCTATTGATTTTAGTGTGTAAGATCGGGTAAAACACTAACCATGGCTGATTATAGGAGAGGCCCTATTGTCACATCTTTTCGGCTTTTCGAGCAAAGTTGTAGATCGGTTTAGCAAGGGTATCGACATTAATCAGGTGTGTAACTTCTCACACCATTAGATTGAATGCTATTATGTATATATATATATAAGTATAAATCTGCTATACTCTGTTAAATGCCGATATCCCGGCATAACATTTGAAAACCCGAGAAGGGTAAAGGATAAATATCAGGTTAGTGTTTTCTGCCATTTTTCAGTGAATGTTTCTGTTAAAAGATATGTTTTGCATGTCGATTTCTATGTATGCTCGGGGTTTGGTGATTGATAAAAGGGGAGTGATCTGCTCGTGGCTTATGCCATTTCACCGGTGACTCTGTCACAACTCTGCTTCGTGGCTTCGCCATTCCAGCCTGGTGACTCTGTCACAACTCTGACGATGAGCAGCTAACTGCAGCATGACTGCCATCGATGGTGTATAGCGGTGTAGGTTGATTGTAGAAATCCCCAATGTTGTGATTGGCAGGTAAGGGTGGTATGTAGCGGATGGAAACCTAGGATTGGGTTGGGTTTTTTATGTATGTTATCTCTTATATTATGTTCTATATTCTGATCTGTGGGCTAAGGCCCAGTCTGATGGTGCACGAGGGTTGCACACTGAGTCTCACGACTCACCCTATTATTTTTAACAAATTTCAGGTAGCACTTAGTGCATCGGACCGGGCTAGAGAGGAGAGCAAGGTGGCCATGCAAAAGAACATTTGGATTCGGCAAAAAGGCTTTAATTTATTATTTTATATTTTTATTTAATGGGTTTTGAATCTCGTTGTAATAAGGCCACGGGCCACTAGACTATTATACTCTGTTTTGGGTTTTAGATTGGGCTTTTATTACTGGTAGACATTTAAATTTTAATTCAACTAAGGCATGTATTAAGGTTTTGGTTTTTAATTCACGAAAACAACAAATGAACTTTAAATCTTACTTAAACTTATCAAGTTATTAAGTTTTGCCCAAATTTTGACATCTTTTACAAAAATCTCTTGAGTGACATACCAAATCCAGTTGTAGTGTTTGGGCCGGGTTTGGGGTGTTACAGTTATCCACTGGGCCTGAACCATATAACAATCATCTTGGACCAAAGCCCATAAACAAATAATAAATAAATGAAATGAATGCAACCCATCCCATCCTACCAGCTGTAACAGATCGAATTTGACCCTAATCGAAACGGTGGTTTCGGGACCACGAATCCGAGCCTGAGAAATTTTTAAATATTATATTTTATGTTTATTATATGTGAATTAATGAGTCTTAAAGTTTCGTAGAAAAATTTAATTGTTTATGTGTTTAATTTAGAAAAAGGACTTAATCGCGTAAAAGGTAAAAGTCCCAAACTATAGTGAAAATGCACTAAATTGATTGTGGCTTTCTAATTTGGAGTATTAAAAGGGAAATTAACCCATTTTATGAGTTAGTGGGCGGCAAAGGTCAAGTATGACCTTATGTTATAAGTTGTTAATATTATTAATTAAAGGATAAATAAGTAAATTAGTAAATACCATAATATATGTTAATTAAAAACATGAATTAAAGGTTGTCTTCATCCTTTGGATACCGAAATAAGAAAAGAAAATCTTGGTTTAAAAGCTTAAGCATTTGGTGATGGTGTTGGCTTGAATTAAAGGTTGGTTTTTAATCGGTTTTCGATAATTTTTACGTTTTTGAGATCATTGCTTCGAACAGTAGCTGACCCATGTTAGAATTTTTAAATTTGAACATGTTTGATATTCGACCATGGCTAAATGTTGATGTTTTATGATGTTTGATGGAAAAATATTAAAGTTATGTCAGAAATCTACAAGTTTTGAAATGGAAATTTTAGTAAATTTGATTGTTTTGGGCTAAATTGCAAAAATGAATTTTTGAGGGGGCTAAAATGCAAAATAAATGAAAGAAATGGATTAGTATGGTCCTTGTTAACATTCGGCCCAAGGTGTTGTAGTGAAATTTTGTATATTTTGTGTTTTGTGCAAATAGGACTAAATTGTAAAAAAATGTGAAACCCTAGGGGTAAAATGGTAATTTGCCTATTTATGTGTTTTGGGACTAAATTGAGATGAAATGTACTTGAATGAGCTGAATTTTAATGTGTTTAGATCAAGAACAAAGAAAAACAGATTTGGATCGGGAACAGCGAAGGTTATCGAATAAGCCAGGTCTCACGCGTCCGTCGACGGTCGAGGTAAGTTCTTAAGCAAATGTATGTTAAAGAATTAATTATGAGTATAGAGTATGATAATTTGGAAATTTAAAGTACTAAAATATGTGTTGGCCGAATATAGGGTATAATATCGTATTGAATTTATTTTTGTTAAATATGATGTCAATGAGTATGTTAAGTTGAATATGTGAAAGTAATATGTTGTATATGTGATGGTTGTGATCTTAGTACTAATTAAATTGTGTTGAAATGTTGAAATGTTGAAATTTTTGGCTTCAAGCCTAGCAGGCCTAATGCCGGTGATTTAATTCGGGCTTCGAGCCTAGCAGGCCTTGTGCCGGTGATCTATTTCAGGCTTGATGCCTAGCAGGCCTTGTGCCGGTGAATGTATCGGGCTTAATGCCTAGTAGGCTAAATGCCGGTGATGTATTATGAGTAGAGAATTCATGAATCATTTAAGAGGTGGAATGTAATTACTTCAATAAACAAAATGCTCGGGTAAGTATAAATATTTATAGATGCAAGGAACGAGGTAAGTTATTATCTTTCCTTCCGAATTAGATAAGTTGTGAAATGGTCAAGGTTGTCAGTAATGAATTTATATGATATGAGCAATTGATCTATTCATTTATGAGTATGTTATGTATATTGAAATATAAGCTTGGTAATATCTTGAGATTCGGTCATTTGTGCAAATGTCAAAGGTGAAAATCATCAAAGATGCTTACATATTTGTATGTCTAATTGCATGTGATTGGGATATATATTTTACACTTATTAGTTAAGGAATATGCGAATGTTTAAGGCTTTTAAGTGCTTTGGAGAGTTGTATGCCTTTGATAAGAAAATAATGGATGCTAAGTTAAAGAGATGGCAATTCGGCTATAATGGAACTATGGGTTAAATTATTGTATTTAATGTCATAGACAAATTGATATATATATATATATATATGTTTATTATGTTCGAATGCTTAATTACTGAATTGTAAATGCTTAAGACTTACTAATCTAGTGAGCTTACTTGTGTGATATGTTTCCCTTTGTTTTATAGATTTCGTTCAAGCTACGGGCTCAAAGGATCATCAGAAGAATCATCCACACTATCAACTCCTTTTTGGTACTTATATATGTGGTTTTTGAATCAAAAAGGCATGTATAGGTTAGACTAAGTTGTTAAATCAATGAACTTTGGTTTTGTTTATAAGCATAACTTAGCCTTGCGAAAAAGGCTTATTCATTTTGATTAATTTTAGTTATTGTGCTCTTTGATATATTAGTTGGATATATGTATGAATGGTTGAATGCTTGATGTGTTCGGTGCTTGGAAAACTTATTCTTGGCTTGTTATATGCTGATCTAGGTCGGTGTATGATACATAGAGAGTATGTTTGTGGTTAAAATGATTTCATGTTCTTTAAGTCCTATATGTTTATAAATGGATATTAAGTTTGGTCATATGTATTATAGTCATATGAACATGGCTTTTATTTTGTGTTATAATGAAGATATATATATGATTTTCTTTTTAATGGTTAGATGATGCGTATGGTTATGTCATTGTGATGCAAAAGTAGTAAGGATTTGCTTACTTTATATTCGGCCATGGTTTAGGTGTTTGTAATAGATACAATTTGGTCTTGCGAGTAATGACACCATAGGTTGATATTAATGTCTTATTCATATGAAATTAGTCAAGAGATATAAGGATGATATGTTTGTTATGTTTATGATTGGTATTCAAGTATGTTTAATGAGGTTTTAATCTCACTTTGGTAAAAATGTGCAATAACATTTGAAATTGGTAAATGTGGAACTTTTGGTTTAGATTTATATATAGGAAATTTGTATGATTAAATTTGGTTAGAAATAATGAAGATAACCGAATAGGTAGTTATTTATTAGTTCAATGTACGAATTTTAACTATTCTATTTGGTCATTCGAATTATGTGTATTTGTATTTGTTACTTATGTTCAAAATGCTTAAAATGATTATAGACTATATGATAATCTAGTAATGAAATAAAATGGTATATGTATGATGATTTGTTTTTAAAGCAAACAAAATTAGTATGTTAAGAACTGTTCTTTTTTATCACAAATGTAATATATGATCATATAGGTATGCGATGTGTACCATATAAACATCTTAGATTCATTTATATGCATGCAAATGAATTCATGTGAACTTTGAGTTGAGTGATTATTTGATTTAATCTGAATTTTTGGTATGAATTATTAGTTGGATACTGAGAAGTTGAGTATGCGATTTTTGGATCTGATAAATGTATGAATTGCTATAAATGCCTACGATAATCTGAGTCTAGTTCGGTAATGCCTTATAACTCTAGTTTGGCGACGGATACGGGTTAGGGGTGTTACATTTTGTTGGTATCAGAGCTTACGGTTTAGTCGATTCTAGGACTACCGTAGTGCCTGAGAGTTTAGCTATACATGCCTTATTTGTATTTATGATAGTGTGGTGACTTCTGACATTTCTAACTGTGTTTTATATAGTAAATGGATTCCGATCCTGACAGAGCCGTAGCAGATGATGTAGAAAGTGTAGCGCCTGATCATGCACGCGGATCAGTGCCAGTAGACTCTCGACCAGTTACGGGTAGCCATGAGAGGGAGGCTAAACAAGCCTTCTACCAGATGATGAATGAATGGTTTACCCAGTTTGTTCAGAATAACCCGGCTGTACAACAACCTCCACCCCCGAATAACCCAACTCCAGTACCTTCAGCACCTCCGATGATAAACCCGATGAGATCTAGTAGGCCTCCCGTTGATAAAATCAAGAAATATGGGGTCGAAGAATTCAAAGCCAATGATGATGATGACGTAGAGCGAGCTGAGATGTGGCTTGATAACACTATTCGGGTATTTGATGAGCTATCCTGTACTCCAGATGAATGCCTGAAGTGTGCTATATCTCTACTTCGGGACACCGCATATCACCGTGGAATACACTAGTATCGCGGGGTTCCGGAAGAAAAAGTGACTTGGGACTTCTTTCGATCGAGTTTAAGTAAGAAATATATCGATCGAGATTCATCAACCAGAAACGAAAAGAATTTCTAAAATTAAAACAGGGTCGTATGACTGTGACGGAATATGAGTGGAAGTTTGTCAGATTGAGCCGTTATGCCCGAGAGTGTATATCAACTGAAGCCATCATGTGCAAAAGATTTGAAGACGGTCTGAATGAAGACATAAAGTTGCTTGTTGGCATTCTTGAAATCAAAGAGTTCGTGGTACTAGTCGAGCGAGCTTGCAAAGCTGAAGAGCTCGGAAAAGAGAAAAGAAAGGCTGAAATAGATGCTAGAGACACTCGTAAAAGATCATCGAGTAAGATTTTCCATTCAGTGCCTAAGAAGTTCAGAGATGACTTCAGCCGACATAAAGCTACTTCAGACCTGCCTAGACGAGATCGACCTTCAGTGAGTTCCCGAGCCACTTCGATGGCTAGTGTTGGTAATGTTCAACAGAATCAGGCTGAGTGCAAGCATTGTGGGAAATGGCATTATGGGAGTTGTATATTCCGTGATCGGTCCTGCTTTAAATGTGGATCGTCGGATCATTTCATTTGAGAGTGCCCAATGATAGCCGAGCAAAATACGGCTCAGAACATTAAACCGAGCAGCGTGCCAGCACGGGGCAGACCACCCAGACATTCAAGCAATGTAGGTGGCAGTTAGAGAGGGACGAAAGACACTGCAGTTCGATTAGAGGCTCGAGCTCCAGCTAGAGCTAATGCTATACGAGCCAGAGAGGATGCTTCTTCCCCAGATGTCATTACCGGTACTTTCACACTTTATGATACTACTGTGATTGCATTGATTGACCCTGGTTCGACTCATTCATATGTGTGTGAAACTCTAGTATCCAGTAAGACTCTGCCAGTTGAGTTTACTGAGTTTGTGATCCGTGTGTCCAACCCTTTGGGTAGATGCGTTCTCGTAGATAAAGTGTGTAAAAGTTGCCCGTTTATGATTCGGGATTCCTGCTTTCCAGCTGATTTAATGTTGTTACCTTTTGACGAGTTTGATATAATTTTTGTAATAGACTGGTTAACTTTGCATGATGCAGTGGTGAATTGTAAAAGAAAGATTATTGATTTGAGATGTCAGAACGGTGAGATCATCCGGGTTGAATCTAATGATCTGAGTGGGTTACCGGCAGTGATATCCTCGATGCTAGGTCGAAAGTATGTGAGAAAAGGATGTGAGGCTTACTTGGCCTATGTGTTGGATAATAAAGTGTCTGAAAAGCAGATTGAATCCGTACCAGTTGTATGTGAATACCCAGATGTGTTTCCTGAAGAACTACCGGGTTTACCACCAGTACGAGAGATTGAGTTTAGCATTGAATTAGTACCGGAGACGACTTCGATTTCGATGGCTCCGTATCGGATGGCACCTACTGAGTTGAAAGAGTTGAAAGCACAGTTGCAAGAGTTGAAAGATAGGGGCTTTGCACGACCAATTTTCTCTCCTTGGGGTGCACCGGTTCTATTTGTGAAAAAGAAGGATGGAACAATGCGAATGTGTATTGATTATCGGCAGCTGAATAAAGTGACAATAAAGAATAAATACCCGTTACCTTGAATCGATGATTTATTCGACCAGTTAAAAGGGGCTTCAGTGTTCTCAAAGATAGATCTGAGATCGGGTTATTATCAGTTACGAGTCAGAGATTCAGATGTGCCAAAGACTGCATTCCGAACGAGGTACGGACATTTTGAGTTCCTAGTCATGCCTTTTGGACTTACTAATGCACCTGCTATTTTTATGGATTTGATGAATCGAGTTTTCAGACAGTATTTGGATCGGTTTGTGGTAGTATTTATAGATGATATCCTGATCTACTCCAAAGATGAAACTGAGCATGCCGAGCATTTGAGATCGGTGCTACAAACTTTGCGAGATCAACAGTTGTATGCAAAGTTTAGTAAGTGTGAGTTCTGGATGAATGAAGTCAGTTTCCTGGGTCATGTTATTTCAGCATCAGTTATTCGAGTTGATCTGAACAAAATATCAGCTATACTTGATTGGAAGCCACCAAAGAATGTTTCTGAAATTCGAAGCTTTCTGGGACTTGCAGGATACTACAGACGATTTGTCAAAGGTTTTTCCATGATAGCTACACCTTTGACAAAGCTACTACAGAAAGATGTCAAGTTCGAGTGGTCGAAAAAGTGTTAGAAAAGTTTCGATCAGTTGAAAGCCCTTTTGACCGAAGCTCCATTGTTAGCTCAGCCTGAATCGGGTAAATAATTTATTGTTTATAGTGATGCTTCTTTGAATGGTTTGGACTGCGTTTTGATGCAGGAAGGCAAAGTCATAGCCTACGCTTCGAGACAATTGAAGCCTCATGAAAGAAATTATCCGACTCACGATCTGGAATTAACAGCTATCGTTTTCGCATAGAAAATTTTGCGTCATTACTTATTCGGTGAGAAATGTCATGTTTACTCGGATCACAAAAGTATGAAGTATTTGATGACTCAGAAATATCTGAACTTGAGACAACGCAGATGGTTAGAGTTGTTGAAAGACTATGAATTGGTGATTGACTACCATCCGGGGAAAGCTAACGTTGTCGCTGATGCATTAAGTCGAAAATCGTTGTTTGCTCTTCGTGCATTGAACGAACATATGGTTATGTCTGGTGATGGTTCGATCATAGCCGAGTTAAAAGGAAGACCGATGTTTATTCAACAAATTGGTGATGCACAAAGAATTGATAAAGACTTGATTGCTAAACGAGCTCAGTGTGAAAATGATGCAGAGTCAAAGTTTCAAATTGATGCAAATGATTGTTTGAACTTCAAAGGCCGAATATGTGTCCCGAAGAATGTGGATTTGATTCAGATAATTTTGAGCGAGGCTCATAATAGTCGGTTATCAATACATCCGGGTAGCACGAAAATGTATAATGATTTGAAACAGTTCTATTGGTGGCCCGGCATGAAACGGGAGATATCTGAATTTGTTTCAAAGTGTTTAATATGTCAGCAAGTAAAAGCAGAGCATCAAGTGCCTTCTGGGTTACTTCAGCCGATCATGATACCTAAATGGAAATGGGATAGAATCGCTATGGATTTTGTATCCGGTTTGCCTACGTCACCGAGCAAGAAAGACGCAGTCTGGGTTATAGTGGATAGACTGACCAAATCAGCTCACTTTGTGCCGGTTCGTACGGATTATTCGCTCGATAAACTTGCTGAGTTGAATGTATCTCAAATTGTGAGATTACATGGTGTGCCGAGTTCCATTGTTTCAGAAAAAGACCCGAGATTCACATCGCGGTTTTGGAATAAGCTACAAGATGCTTTAGGTACTAAACTCCACTTTAGCACAGCCTTTCATCCGCAGACAGACGGTCAGTCTGAGCGAACCATTCAGATACTTGAGGACATGTTGAGATGTTGCGTCCTTGAGTTTGAAGGTACGTGGGAAAGATACTTACCTTTGATTGAATTTGCTTATAATAACAGTTTTCAATCGAGTATCAAAATGGCACCTTACGAAGCTCTTTATGGCCGCAAATGTCGTACACCGTTGTATTAGACTGAGCTTAGTGAAAGCAAGATACACGGGGTTAATTTGAATAAAGAGACTGAACAGAAAGTGGCTATAATCAGAGATAGTTTGAAAGCTGCCTCGGATCGTCAAAAGTCCTATCCTGATTTGAAACGCAAAGACATTGAGTTTTAGGTCGGAGATCGGGTATTCTTGAAAGTTTCTCCGTGGAAGAAAGTACTCCGATTTGGTCGGAAAGGCAAACTAAGTCCGAGGTTCATCGGACCGTACGAGATCATCGAACGTATTGGGCCTGTTGCTTATAGATTGAAGTTGCCCTCTGAATTGGAAAAGATACACAACGTATTTCACGTTTCGATGCTTCGTAGATATAGATCAGATCCGTCACATGTGATCACTCCGTCTGAGATTGAAATCCGATCCGATATGACATATGAGGAAGAACCGATCCCCATTCTAGCTTGGGAAATGAAAAAGTTGAGAAACAAGAGTATTCCATTAGTGAAAGTACTATAGAATAGGCACGGAGTTGAAGAGGCTACGTGGGAGCCTGAGGATTCAATGAGGCAACAATATTCAACTTTATTCAATGGTAAGATTTTCGGGGACGAAAATCCCTAAAAGGGGGGAGAGTTGTAACAAACCGAATTTGACCCTAATCGGAACGGTGGTTTTGGGAGCACTAATCTGAGCCCGAAAAATTTTTAAATATTATATTTTATGTTTATTATATGTGAATTAATGTGTGTGAAAGTTTCGTAGAAAAATTTAATTGTTTATGTGTTTAATTTAGAAAAAGGACTTAATCGCGTAAAAGGTAAAAGTCCCAAACTATAGTGAAAATGCACTAAATTGATTGTGGCTTTCTAATTTGGGGTATTAAAAGGGAATTTAACCCATTTTATGAGTTAGTGGGTGGCAAAGGTCAAGTATGACCTTATGTTATAAGTTGTTAATATTATTAATTAAAGGATAAATAAGTAAATTAGTAAATACCATAATATATGTTAATTAAAAACAAGAATTAAAGGTTGTCTTCATCCTTTGGCTACTGAAATAAGAAAAGAAAAGCTTGGTTTAAAAGCTTAAGCATTCGGTCATGGTGTTGGCTTGAATTAAAGGTTAGTTTTTAATCGGTTTTCGATAATTATTACGTTTTTCAGATCGTTGCTTCGAACAGTAGCTGACCCATGTTAGAATTTTTAAATTTGAACATGTTTTATATTCGGCCATGGCTAAATGTTGATGTTTTATGATGTTTTATGGAAAAATATTAAAGTTATGTTAGAAATCTACAAGTTTTGAAATGGAAATTTTAGTAAATTTGAGTGTTTTGGGCTAAATTGCAAAAATGAATTTTTGAGGGGGCTAAAATGAAAAATAAATGAAAGAAATGGATTAGTATGGTCCTTGTGAACATTCGGCCCTATGGTGTTGTAGTGAAATTTTGTATATTTTGTGTTTTGTGCAAATAGGACTAAATTGTAAAAAAATGTGAAACCCTAAGGGTAAAATGGTAATTTTCCTATTTATGTGTTATGGGACTAAATTGAGATGAAATGTACTTGAATGAGCTGAATTTTAATGTGTTTAGATCAAGAACAAAGAAAAACGGATTTGGATCGGGGAAAGACGAAGGTTATCGAATAGCCGGTCTACGCGGTCCGTCGACGGTCGAGGTAAGTTCTTAAGCAAATGTATGTTAAAGAATTAATTATGAGTATAGAGTATGATAATTTGGAAATTTAAAGTACTAAAATATGTGTTGGCCGAATATGGGGTATAATATCGTATTGAATTTATTTTTGTTAAATATGATGTGAATGAGTATGTTCGGTTGAATATGTGAAAGTAATATGTTGTATATGTGATGGTTGTGATATTAGTACTAAGTAAATTGTGTTGAAATGTTGAAATGTTGAAATTTCGGGCTTCAAGCCCAGCGTGCCTAATGCCTGGTGATTTAATTCGGGCTTGAGCCTAGCGGTGCCTTGTGCCTGATCTATTTCAGCTTGATGCCCAGCGTGCCTTGTGCCTGGAGTGAATGTATCGGGCTTAATGCCTTGCAGTGCTAAATGCCGCCTGATGTATTATGAGTAGAGAATTCATGAATCATTTAAGAGGTGGAATGTAATTACTTCAATAAACAAAATGCTCGGTAAGTATAAATATTTCTAGATGCAAGGAATGAGGTAAGTTATTATCTTTCCTTCCGAATTAGATAAGTTGTGAAATGGTCAAGGTTGTCAGTAATGAATTTATATGATATGAGCAATTGATCTATTCATTTATGAGTATGATATGTATATTGAAATATAAGCTTGGTAATATCTTGAGATTCGGTCATTTGTGCAAATGTCAAAGGTGAAAATCATCAAAGATGCTTACATATTTGTATGTCTAATTGCATGCGATTGGGATATATATTTTACACTTATTAGTTAAGGAATATGCGAATGTTTAAGGCTTTTAAGTGCTTTGGAGAGTTGTATGCCTTTGATAAGAAAATAATGGATGCTAAGTTAAAGAGATGGCAATTCGGCTATAATGGAACTATGGGTTAAATTATTGTATTTAATGTCATAGACAAATTGATATATTTATATATATATATATATGTTTATTATGTTCGAATGCTTAATTACTGAATTGTAAATGCTTAAGACTTACTAAGCTAGTGAGCTTACTTGTGTGATATGTTTTCCTTTGTTTTATAGATTTCGTTCAAGCTACGGGCTCAAAGGATCGTCAGAAGAATCATCCACACTATCAACTCCTTTTTGGTACTTATATATGTGATTTTTTAATTAAAAAGGCATGTATAGGTTAGACTAAGTTGTTAAATCAATGAACTTTGGTTTTGTTTATAAGCATAACTTAGCCTTGCGAAAAAGGCTCATTCCTTTTGATTAATTTTAGTTATTGTGCTCTTTGATATATTATTTGGATATATGTATGAATGGTTGAATGCTTGATGTGTTCGGTGCTTGGCAAACTTATTCTTGGCTTGTTATATGCTAATCTAGGTCGGTGTATGATACATAGAGAATATGTTTGCGGTTAAAATGATTTCATGTTCTTTAAGTCCTATATGTTTATAAATGGATATTAAGTTTGGTCATATGTATTATAGTCATATGAACATGGCTTTTATTTTGTGTTATAATGAAGATATATATATGATTTTCTTTTTAATGATTAGATGATGCGTATGGTTATGTCATTGTGATGCAAAAGTAGTAAGGATTTGCTTACTTTATATTCGGCCATGGTTTAGGTGTTTGTAATAGATACAATTTGGTCTTGCGAGTAATGACACCATAGGTTGATATTAATGTCTTATTCATATGAAATTAGTCAAGAGATATAAGGATGATATGTTTGTTATGTTTATGATTGGTATTCAAGTATGTTTAATGAGGTTTTAATCTCACTTTGGTAAAAATGTGCAATAACATTTGAAATTGGTAAATGTGGAACTTTTGGTTTAGATTTATATATAGGAAATTTGTATGATTAAATTTGGTTAGAAATAATGAAGGTAACCGAATAGGTAGTTATTTATTAGTTCAATGTACGAATTTTAACTATTCTATTTGGTCATTCGAATTATGTGTATTTGTATTTGTTACTTATGTTCAAAATGCTTAAAATGATTATAGACTATATGATAATCTGGTAATGAAATAAAATGGTATATGTATGATGATTTGTTTTTAAAGCAAATGAAATTAGTATGTTAAGAACTGTTCTTTTTTATCACAAATGTAATATATGATCATATAGGTATGCGATGTATGTACCGTATAAACATCTTAGATTCATTTATATGCATGCAAATGAATTCATGTGAACTTTGAGTTGAGTGATTATTTGATTTAATCTGAATTTTTGGTATGAATTATTAGTTGGATACTGAGAAGTTCAGTATGCGATTTTGGGATCTGATAAATGTATGAATTGCTATAAATGCCTACGATGATCTGAGTCTAGTTCGGTAATGCCTCATAACTCTAGTCCGGCGACGGATACGGGTTAGGGGTGTTACACCAGCCGTCTAACTCTCCACCCGTACCAACCAATCTCTCCTGTAGGGATCAAGTCAACCCACCCCGCCAGCCTTCTCAATTTGCGCTCAAGCTGCCATTTATACTATTTGTGGTCGAGCCACCGAATCATATACGGTAATATAATCGGCACACACCTCGGTAAAAAAATGATCGACACGTAGTCGTTAATTCATATGTTAGGCACATAGCCCCGTAAATACGTTTAGCACAAAGCCATAATCACGATGGCACGAAGCCATATTTAGGTTGGCACATAGCCGTTATCAGAATTTGTGACAATGCCACCGGTCTATACTTCTCTTCATTCAAGTTTCCCATCCCATGCAAAATTATGTAAATGCAACATTCATAGTAAGGCATCATGTTTACAAATATAAACAACAATTATTACACCATAGATTTGTTACGATAAATCGGCCCATTATAACACTTTGCAATTCGGCCCATTAAAGGCATTCTATCAAATCAGCCCATAGGGGCATTTTCCGTAAATCGGTCCATAAGGACATTTCGATAAATCGGTCCATAAGATCAAAATTTTAAAATGCTTCTACGCTCAAGGCCCATTGGGCCCAATCCTACTAGGCCCAATTTCAGGATGTTACAATTCTACCCTCCTTAAAAAAATTTCGTCCTCGAAATTTCCATCCAACTACTAAATGCACCGCTCAAATCACACCACTATGCTTTCATTTGCACTCGATCTTAATAACCACAATGTACCTTTAACAAAATCTTGAATCCTTTTTCACACAACCAAACATCTAGTCACAGAAGCAAGCAGTTATCTTCCACTTATACTGAAAATTTTCTACATTCAATCATCACGTCCAACCAAAACATACCTGACTTGATGGTGATGAAACAATCCCGAGCCTTATGCTCCTTAGACCCGCATCTCAAGCATGCTCCTGACCTCCTCCAGCATTCTCCCGGATGACGCCATTACCACCTCGACCTGGCCCACGGCCTCTCGGCGGCTGTTGAGCGCCTCTATTTTGCTGCGCAACATCATTACGAACACCTTGAGTATGAGCAGGTTGTCGAGGGCAATCTCTAAACTGATGGTCCTTAGAACCACATCTGAAACAACCACCGCTTCTCTTCCAACATTTTCTCGAGTGAAGTCTCCCACAATCAGCACAAGGCTGTATCTGATTAGTAGCAACTGGAGTGCCCGCTCGAACTGGTCCCTCATTTCTGGACCTTTTCTGAAAATCTCTAGCAGGACCTGAGTACCTAGAGTCTCTCTTGTTCCTACCCCTATCCTTGTCTCGATTTTGCCTCTCCAAGTGTTTAACCTCCTCAGCTATTTTGGCTTTCTCCACCAATGTGGCAAAATTCCTCTCCTTTTGTGGGGCTATCGGTACCCGCAACTCATCACGCAACTCATCCTCGAAATACACACAGCGTTCATAATCGATCGGCACTATTCCCCGAGCATACCAACTCAGACACAAAAATTTTGCCTCATATGTTGCCACAGATTTACCTCCTTGGACCAGATTCAGAAACTCCTTCCTTCGGGCATCCATATAGCTAGCCCCGACATACTTTCCTTGGAATGAAGTCTTGAAGAATTCTCAGGTAATGCGATCGGCCTGAGTGCCTTCCCGAATAGTGAGCCACCACTGATACGCCTCGTCTTTGAGCAAAGACACCACTCCTTTCATTTTTTGCTCGACGGTGCAATCCAAATCATCCATGATTCGCTCCATCGCCTCAAGCCAATACTCTGCTACATTTGGGGCTACACCCGAGATACCCCTCAAAACCTCAGCTCCATTCGATCTGAGTCGTTCTGATATCGACGACCCACAGCCGACCCGATTCGCTCCAAAGAACCCTTTCCAAAACTCACAACATTGCTTGGGACAGTGCATCATCCTCTCTCGTACGATCGTGTGACCCAGCTTCAGTCACGAGTGACGCAGGTGCATCCATTGCCAGTATATGTCCCGACGCTTCAGACGCAACTCTAGTGCCTCGGCCTCTACCACGGCCACGTCTACCGCGTCTACGTCCTCTAGCGCTCATATTAGGTAATTCGATTTAATCTGATTAAAAGTGTTATGAATCAGTATACTATTTCGGTGTTTATTAAACAATGTTTTATGAAACATAAGAAGCAAAGTCATTTTCGTAATCGCATCCTATAGTCTCAATCTCTATAGTTTCAACACCTAAAACTAAAAGTTCTAGAGTGTTCCTATAGTCATATCACAATCATTATAATCATACAATAATAACATACACTTACTTGACTTGGTGCCGGATACCCGTAGTGCCATACTTCCTTTGGAACATATATTTATAAATCAAAATTCTAAACAGCTTTGGAAAACGCTTTTGAACCCAAACCACGGCCGAGTTTTGCAACTGGGCTCTGATACCATAAAATGTAACACCCCAAACTGGCCCATGCATTATGAGCGGATTTGGTATGTCACACGAGCAAAACATGTTAAACCCTTTTTGTTCGAACTAAAATATTACTTTGTTAAAAATCAAGAAAACAAGTTTGATTTGATGAAATACTACTAACCTCAAAGATTTGATTGATAAATCGATAGATTTGAACAAATGATCTTACAAAATCGTGACTTTTGCAAACGGCGTTGAAAATTCGAAAGAGAATCCAAGTCTTTTGAAAATATTGTTAATAGTTCAAGAGAAAATATCCGTGTTAAAAATATTTGTAAAAGTTTATTTTGAAATCCATTTGTTAATTGATTTTGGAAACCATTGTTTAAGTTTTTAGAAAATTCCCCTTTTTAAACAATTTAAGAAAAATAATAAAAATATCCCAACCAAAAAGCAAAAAAAAAAATAGTCCAGAGGCCTTATTACAACATTTAACCCAAAATAGTAAAGTAATAAAATAAACGAGAAAGAAGTCTAAAGTCCAAATAAACCATTTCTGAAGTATGGCCTCCCTCGAGTCATCCATAGCCCAAGTCCATATCATCAAGCATTACCTACAAGGGTTAAGAAAAAGGGGGGGTGAGTTACAAGAACTTAGTGTGAAATCCCCTTACCGTTATCCACTGGGCCTGAACCCATATAACAATCATCTTGGACCAAAGCCCATGAAGAAAATAATAAATAAATGAAATGAATGCAACCCATCCCATCCTACCAGCCGTCTAACTCTCCACCCGTACCAACCAATCTCTCCTGTGGGGATCAAGTCAACCCACCCCGCCAGTCTCTTCAATTTGCGATCAAAGCCGCCATTTATACTATTAGTGGTGAGCCACCGTAATCGTGATATCTGATAATATAATCGGCACACACACCTCGGTAAAAAAATGATCGACATAGAGTCGTTAATTCATATGTTAGGCACATAGCCCCGGTAATACGTTTAGCACAAAGCCATAATCACGATGGCACAAAGCCATATTTAGGTTGGCACATAGCCGTTATCGAGAATTTGTGGCAATGCCACCGGGTCTATACTTCTCTTCATTCAAGTTTCCTATCCTGTGCAAAATTATGTAAATGCAACATTCATAGTAAGGCATCATATTTACAAATATAAACAACAATTATTACTCCAGAGATTTGTTACGATAAATCGGCCCCTTATAACACTTTGCAATTTGGCCCATTATAGGCATTCTATCAAATCAGCCCATAGGGGCATTTTTCGTAAATCGGTCTATAAGGACATTTCGATAAATCGTTAATTTTACCCACTAAGGGTAATTCGGTAATCTCGTAACCCATGGGTATTTCAGTAATTTACCCTCCAAGGGTTATTTGGTAATTCGGCAACCCCGGACTTAACTACTAATTTGAGCATAGAAAATTGAAACTGTCCATCTGCGTCATATTAACTAAACTGACCATAACTCGGATTAGGAAACTCGAAATTTAGATCCGTAAATTTTCCTTGAAACTAGACTCCTATATCTTTTTACAATAATGTTTCCAGAATTTTTTGACTTAACCATTTAGTACAGTTTATTCCTAAAATTTTCCCTTGTTTCACTGTCCAACAATTCTGACCTCTCTTACCTCAATTTCAAATATCTCACTATACGGTTTTCATATACTGCTCCCACTTATTTCTAATGAAAATAGGCTCACTAATGAATCCATACATATGAATTATAACCCTTAATTCACTTTGTACAATTTTATATGATTTTTCCAAAATAGATCAGGGAACCACGAAGTGAATCAGAATCAGTCTCACTAAAATAAAGATATCTCAGAATATAGAATTCCTTTTTCTTCTTTGTTTCTTCCTTATCAAAATAGAAAAAGTAAGATTTAATCTGATATCTTATTCCCTTTGTAATTCCTTTTCTATTATTTTTCGTGATTTTTGAAATACACATCACTTTGCTTCGATCAAATCGTTTTATTACGAAAATACGATTACCATTACGATCATACGCACGCCCGAGTGATCACGGATGCCGGTTTTCAGTTTTCTTCGATATTTTGACCAAATCACAGAACATATCATACAAACTTTCAGAGAGATGTGAGATTACACACCATATCAAACATGTATTCGGAAGGTACGAGATTACACACCTGATTTTGATTTCCTAAAGAACCACTCGTCGATGACCTAGAACAATACCAACCAAAAGTTAGCCTCGGATTTCCAAAAGATTTCGTATCACTTACACTTGTATCACTTACCACTATATCCGAAGGTAGAAATATATCGAGTGATTTGTCCCTAAAACATATAGTCGATTAGTCGAAACTTCAATCTGATTTGCAACATAGCCAAATAGAGATATAACAAAAAATCCAAAAATGAACCCCCTTACCTTATCGATATTGGATCCAATTTCCACCGTTTGACTTCGGCTAGAACAATACACGGTCTCCCACTTAAAGCACTACAAAAAAAGAGTGATTAAGGCATGAAGAAGTGGAGGATAACACCATTTTCGGTTACGATCACGATTTACAACCGAATAGTGATAAATACTTATTCGGCTAAAGAGAAAAGAATATGATCATAGAAAAGAATTCACTTATCGATTTAATCGAAGAAAGAATTCACCTCTAACGAGAAAGAAATTATGAAGGAGTGATTTTGGATTGTGAGTTTCGGCTATGGAAGAAAATGAACAAGAATAGTTTCGGTTATGAGGGTATGGATTAGACGAAAAAGATAGTAGAGTTAGAGAATTTCGTGAAAAGAAAAGAAAGGTTGAGAAGGGGTGCTTATCAAATTTCGGTTTTCAAGAGAAGATGAATGAAAATAGTTATGTCTCAATGGTTTGGTACCTACGACAACAAGAAAGAATTGAAGAAAAGAAATGCTCACTAATGGCTTGAAGTTTCAGCAAAGATGAGAAGAAATTTGAGAGAAATGGCAGAAAAATGCAAAAAGGAATTTTGACCAACCAAGCACCAAAGTTTCTACCAAAACACTAACAAAAATTCGGCTACCCCTCTTACACCCGAAACCGTCCACATTCATGATCAAAATGGTCAAAATTAGCCAACCATACTTTCCATAACATTTCCCTTGAAAAAGGCCACTTGTTCCCCCTACTTTCCTATTTCTCTTGATTCCTTTCCCCAACTTCAACCTTGCCTTTTTCTTTTAGCCACCTTACCAAAATAATGAAGTCAACCTTGCCATGAATGCCTCTTGGCCGACACTTAAGGAAAGGGTGCAAAAATATAAGTAAAAATTTGCACACAAAGTGATTCGAACCTCTTCCCTGAAGGTACTACATGTGGCACCATAACCCTTTTACCAATTACTCATTTATGCTAGCAATTTACTCTTTTATTTCCATAAGCCTTGATGCCACTTACTATCTCTCCTTAATAGGCTTAAACACAAAATTTTACTAAGGCCCAACTTGAACATGGAACTTCATAGAAACCTCGTAACTTTCCAAAATTACCTTCTTAATAAGTCCAACTTGAAATAATGTCGTTCTCTTGTTCTCAAAATTTTAAAACGCTTCTACGCTCAAGGCCCATTGGGCCCAATCCTACTAGGCCCAATTTCGGGATGTTACAAGACTATATGCATATGTAAATACATAATTTCTGGAACTCGAAAAGATGCATGATATGTTTCACGTTTCTATTCTTCACATGTGATAACTTATGATGAGTTTGAATTGCAGCCTAATTTGTCGTAAAGTGAAGAATTTGTAAAAGTATTAGTTTTGTAAGTAAAAGAACTATAGAACAACGAGTATCTCTAATGAAAATTTTGTGGAACCATCATGGTACAGTGGAAGTTGTGTGGGAAATGGAAGATTCAATGAGATCACAGTACCATAACCTTTTCACATGTAAAAATTTTAAGGACAAAAGTTCCTAAGGGTAACAACTCGTTTTTCAGTTGTGGCAGAAATAGTAGTTTTGGGACCAAAATTTTGATGAGAGAGACCGTAGATATATTTAATTAATATTTATGAGTTAAATACAATATAATAGTGAATAATGATTTATTAGATTTTATTAATTGGTCAGTTAGTCAATGTACGAGTGTTGCATACCAAAAGTTAAGTGGTTTCAGAAAATGAGGTGTTGAGACCTCATTTCTCTAAACCGAGCCCGTGAATATTTTTATTAAATATTTACTGAGCTTTTATATAGGTAAATTGAAGTCTGGTCCAAAAAATTTGATGATTTGATAGTTAATTAAGGATAAATGAATAAGGTGTAAAAATTGTAAAACTAAGTCACTGTTGATATTTATTAGTTTAAATGCTTAATTAATAAATTTTCAAGTGTTTAAATGGCATTTAGGCCACATTTGCAAATGATGGATGGTGGTGGGTGCTTGTTAATAATAATAATAATAATTTTTTAGTTAAATTAATAATATGATAAGTAAAAAGATATTGTCATATTTATTTTCTTTTAATTTCAATTCCTTCTCCACCGTTTGGGCATAACAAAACCAAGAAGCCATTGATGAGCTTCAAGAAACCTTCGACCCTCTTGCATGGTAATCAAATCAATCTCGTTGCTTGTAATTTTATGTTTTCGAGATCGTTTCAACTAGGTCCAGCTAACCTCAATCTTTGTTTTCAAGACTATTAAAGATTTCTAAAGTTTCCTTTGATTAAAATTGAAGTTTTTTATGTTTAAAAGTTTGATTATAAGGTTAGATATGTTTAGAGATTAATTTGTTAAGTAAACTTTGTTAGTTTTGTGTATAAGGACCAAATTGTAATAATATAAAATTTTTCATGAAAATTCTAAAAATTTTGTTTTAGAGGGTTGTATAGTGATGAAATTGTAATTGGATTGAAAGTCAAAGCTTGAATTTTAAAGATATAATATTTTCGGTTTTAGGGACTAAATTGAATAAAATACAAAACTTTAGAGAAATTATGCAAAATGAATAAAATATATTATATTCATGAATTTAGATGGTTTAAAGTGTTAAAAGATGATAATGTGAAATGAATTATTACATAGATTAAGGATTGAATCATACGGAAGAAAATTGGGGAAAATCGTAGAATAGTCCCTACAAATCAACTTATTATTTTAATACATTAGGTAAGTTCATAGGGTATAAAAATGTACTTATATATGTTTACTATTGAATTGTTAGTATATATATATGTTGTTAATATTGTGAGTTGGGATTTTAAATGTTACAAACTAATGCTAAGGTGAGTAAAGACCTAATTGGGAATTGTTGATTACTTGTGAAACCTGATTCATATGGATTTGGAATGAATGTGACTTGTTTACAACATGTGTACTGAGAACATGGAAGTGCGATGATTTATAAATATTACAATTCCTGATTAAATGCCCATTTGAACGTAGTAAACGATTAGGATATGATGGGCATGCCAATACGAGTTTGATATGGGATTAGATGATGACAGATGGCAGGTTAATATGGCCGCTGAATGTGCCAGTACTCAACATTTTTTGTGGATTATTGATTTGTATTTACAATGATATAGGTGTGTTTCTAGGGGAGGATGTGTAGCCTTCGAGCTTGGCACTTAGTGCCTAGACGTGTTTCTGGAGGGATGTTAGCCTTCAGGCTTGGCACTCAGTGCCAAGGCATGTTATTGGTTTGTTTAGCTCGTTTGAGCATTCTGGCGTGTTTTGGCTGGATAACTGAGTATCCAAATCATTTTGCTATAGTTCGTCGGGCTACCTATTAAAAGAAAGTATATTGATTGATTTCATGAGTTTCTTGGAAATGATATGTTTTTACGACTATTGAAATGTTAGCTGATAAAATTGAATGAATGATAAGGGTGTGTTTAAAAGTTGTTTGGAAACGATATCAAAATGATTGGGAAGTTCATAATTTACATGTATGAAATGATCGTTTTGTACTTGTGACATGTGGCGACAGTGTTATATGTTTAAGAGAAAATATATTTGATTGTGTGTTTAACGAGTTAAAAAGAATGTGTTTAATAATGAATTTTACCAAGTGATTAACTTCATTTGTAACATCCCGATTCAGGGCCTAGTCGGAATAGTGGTGCGAGACCACAAAACCGAGTCAGTAAAATTGAGTTCTTAAGGTTTATGACATGTTTGCTTGATAGTATTAAAGTTCCATGTAGAAATTTTGTGAAATTGACATGGAATGATCAAATAGGAATAAATTGCAAAAGTTGCAAAATATGAGTTTCTAGAAGCTTTTTGTATGAAATAGCTTTATAATATTAATTAGAAGTCCTTAAATAGCAATTTGCCCAAATTATAAGTTTTGGAAAAAAATGGACGTGTGTTAGTAAAAGGAAAATTTTTAAAGAGAAGGGCATTTTGGTCATTTGTCTAATAATTGATTAAAATAGGAAAAAGATGATAAAAATCTATTCATCTTCTTCCTCTTGTGCCGAAAATTTGGAGACTCCATAGCTAGGGTTCTTCATTTTTTTCAAGCTTGCTAGTAAATTCATCTTAGCCCCGTTTTTAATATTCTCCGTGTTTTTGAAGTTCTCGTATTATGAATTAGCTATTTTTAGCTATAAAATGAGCTAAGATGCATGTTCAAAAATCTACCCAAGAGTGGCATGCTTGTAAAATGGTATTTTATGGAAGTTTATGAGAGTTTGATGTTAGATAAACATCTTTTTCTAAGTGAATTTCATGAAAAATGCTAGTAAGGACTAGTTTGTAAAAGTTATGGAATTGGTCATACCTATTAGAAATAGTGGGAATTGATGATTGCTATAGTAGAGAAAATGAATCAGCTAAGCATGAAGTTTAAGAAAGTTGAGTGAGATTCATTTTACGAGCCTTGGGGCAAAAGTGCAAATATGAGAAAGTATAGAGGCAAAATAGTAATTTTGCCAAAGTTTGTGTTAAGAGTCATTTTAGTCAATGTGAGTATTAAATGATCTATTTGTGATTATAGATCCAGAAAAATGAAGCCCGGATCGAAACCGAGGCAAGAACAAAGTCGAGGACTAAATTGCATATCTACATACATTTTTGTATATCGAGGTAAGTTTGTATGATTTCTAAGCTTTATGATTAATATCATTGAATTGCTTGGTATAATGTATAATATTATCATGAAAATGTTTAATGTCATCTTAAACAAAGAAATCAATAAGATTAAGCAAGAGAAATTCCCTATTGAAGTTGAATTACCTAGGATACTCGATCTACCACATGAAATGAGAAAGCCCGTATAAGACCAAGCCAAGGCATGGCATCGGCAACCAAGCAAGTTATCATGTAAGACCAAGACAAGTCTTGGCATTGACGAGTTTTTATGAGATGAAGACCCATGTAAGTCCAAGCCAAGGAATGTCATTGGTGAGTCTCCAAGCAAAGATGTCATGTAAGTCCAAGACAAGTCTTGGCATTGAAAAGCTATCAAGAGATAGAGATCCCATGTAAGTTCAAGCCAAGGCATGGCATTGGTGAGTAACAAGAAATATTTCATGTAAGTCCAAGCCAAGGCTCGGCATTGACCAGTTCATGAGTAAAGATACCAAGTAAGACCATGTCAAGGTATGGCAATGGTAAGTTCCCAAGGGAACTCACGAGAAAGACTTCGTATAAGTCCATGTCAAGACATGGCCTTGAACCCAAGATGAGATATTCCATGTAAGACCGTATCTAGGATATGGCTTTGGCATCAAGTTATATGTGGAGTGAGATTTAGTATCCTCGTTTATTCATAGAAATTTATCGGGGAAAACGAGTAAAGCTCAAATGAGATAATAAGAAAGTTGAGTAAGCAAAGTTATTATCAAGTGGAAAATGAGTATTATTCATGTTATGAATGATAAGTTAGAGATTATGATTATTATGCTAAAGTGTGCTGATCAATGTGATCAAGTGATACAGGTACCTTGTTTACCTCACAAGTATGAGACTAGTAAGTATCATGGGATTTGTAAGAATCAAGTATGAGTAAGTAAGCTTTATAGCTGAAATTTATGGTACCATTGTTTATGTCAAATGGTTTATATTAAGCAAGTATGTTGCTATGAGCATTATACAAACTTACTAAGCTAAATGCTTACGTCTTTTATTCTTTCTTTCTATGTAGTCCCGCCAAGCTAACTTGTGGATCGTTGAAGTCGGAGCTCGAAGCACACTATCAATCCTTATTTTGGTATAGCCAAGTTGAAATTATATTAAGTATGACATGTATAGGAAACATTTCATTTTGAGTATATGTCTTAGAAAGGGCAAAAGTATGGGCTATCAAGTTTATTATTCTTTGTAAATGGCTAAGTGAATTGCCAAGATTGACTAAGTATGTATGTTATTGATATCAATGAAGCATGTTATATTGTTCATGAAAGATGTAATACTTAAGTTGTTGAATTGAGCTTGAGTTTGGTCTTGATTTCAGGGTGGCAATTGGCTTGGTAAATAGCCTCTAAGTGCCCACACGGATGGACACACGGGCGTGTGTCTAGGCCGTGTGCACCTTGCACCATTGTATCTTAAGTCAGAATAGACCACAGAAGTAACAGACCGAATTTGACCCTAATCGGAACGGTGGTTTCGGGACCACGAATCCGAGTCCGAGAAATATTTTAATATTATAATTCGAGTCTATAATATGTATATTAATGTGTGTGAAAGTTTTGTATGAAAATTTGATCGTTTGTGTGCTCAATTAAGTAAAAAGGACTAAATCGCGTAAGTGGTAAAAGTGGCCTTTTATTTGATTTATGGCTAATTGATGTGGCTTTATTTTAGTGAAGTCCTTAAAGGGAAATATGCCCATTTTAAGTTATAGTGGACGGCAATATGGTGATATAACATGTTTTTTTTATGAATTATTTTATATGTTAAAGGTTATATTATATTTATTTTATAATTTATAACTATATTATAATAAAACCAACATGATAGTGGAATTTTATTCATGCTTTCTTCCACCGAATAACACAAAGAAAAGAAAAAGTTTTGGAGCTTTGTACATTCGGCTATTTACAAGCTAAATTAAAGGTTAGTTTTTAATCGGTTTTCGATAATTTCTACGTTTTTGTAATCGTTGCTTCGAATACTTCAAGACCCATGCTTGAATTTTTGATTTTGATGAATATTTTGAAATGTACCATTGATGAGTTCATGAGTTTTATGATGATAGTTGATGAATTATGAAAAATATATGTTAGATTAATATGTTTTGTATTGAGGTTTTTGGTGATTTTGAGTAATTAGGGCTAAATTGCAAAAATAAATTTTTGAGGGGCTAAAATGCAAAATAAATGAAATAAATGGACTTGTATAGTCCCTATGAACATTCGTCCCTTAGGTGGTGTAGTGAAATTTTGTGTATTTTGTGTTTTGTGCAAATAGGACTAAATTGTAAAAATATGAAACATTAGGGGTAAAATGGTAATTTTCCCATTTAGGTATTTTGGGACTAAATTGAGATGAAATGTGCTTGAATGAGATAAATTTTAATGTGTTTTAGATCAAGAGCGAAGAAAAAAGCAGAATTAGATCGGGAAAGACGAAGGTTCTTGAATAGCCGATTCGCACTTTGGACTATCGACAACCGAGGTAAGTCCCTAAGCGTTCTAATGTCAATGAAATTATTTATGAACTTAGTGAATGATGAATTTTAGAAATTAAAGCATAAATACATAATATAGCCGAATATGAGTGTATAGTATTGAAGTGAAACTATTTTGTTTAATGCAATGTGAATAGATGAGTTCGGTTCGATAACCGAAAGTAGTATAAAGAATATGAGATGTTGGGATTTCATTATTGAGCATTGTGTATTGAATTGTTAAATGTGTGGATATTCGGGCTTGAGCCTAGCGTGCCTTGTGCCGGTGAAATGTATCGGGCTTTAAGCCTAGCGTGCCTAGTGCCTGATTTATTTTAGGCTTTAAGCCTAGCGGGCTTTGTGCCTGTTACTTATCGGGCTATAACGCCTAGCGTGCTTGATGCCTGATGTGTTTTACAAAGGAGAAACCGAATTTTGTTCAAGGCAAACCATAGCTAATGTATCTATTTAACTACTCGTAAGCATGTAAGATATGTTATGTTTAATGTTACTTGAGTCGAGTTAATACTATGAGAACAAATGTTATATACATTTGAGGTTAAGATTGTTGTGCATGAGTATTATATGAATGAATTTGAGCTTGAATGTATTATTATGGAGATTCGGTTTTCAAATAGAAATGCTAAGAGTTAAATAAATTTGGCACGATAATATGGTTGATATGAATGTCAGTACTTATACGATTTGGAGCATGTGATTTTTGTAATATACTTATTTGTGCTTCAAGAGATACAGTTTATGGAAATGAAATTCAAATACTTAGGTTAATGAACTATTAGTATCCGGCCTTGTATAAATCAATATACTTAAATGTTTATGTGCAATGTCATAAGTTGAATGATTTAAATGTTTAATTGTTTAAATGTTATATTATCATGAGCTTAGGACTTACTAAGCTAGTAAGCTTATTTGTGTGAAATGTTCTCCTCTGTTTTATAGATTAGGTTCTGGCTACAAGCTCATCGGGATTGTCAAGAAAGTCGTCTACACTATTAATCTAATTTGGTACTCTTTCATTTTGGTTTTCGGATAGAGGCATGTATAGGAAAGACTTTGACTTTGTTTAGATGAAAACTTTTTGTCATGTATATATAGTAGCCATGCGAATATGGCTAAATTTTCGGTTAAGTATGTTTTTCATGCTTTTGATATAATTGTTGGTTTATATCGTATATGCTTGTGCAAATTCAATCAAGGTTAAATCGAATATGGTAAGGAAATATATGTTTGTGAAATGAACATTTGAGTTGGGTAATGTGTTATGAATAATCATTTGTATACTCGATTATATTGAACCATAGTTGTGTTTTGTTCATAGGTTAGTGATGTTAGAATTTAATGTGAGTGTTAGAAGTATAAGTTAACTATATATATAAATTATTATGAAGCATGGATATTATGAAGCGTATGTGGGTATATTCGGTTATAATCTAGGTACATATCGTATACATATTTATGGATAGATATATATATTTAGATTAGTCATGATATATAAGCATGATGTTTTTAGTTGTGTGATATCAATTATTAAATATACATGTTTTACTTAAATGTGAATTGAAGTTATAAATCTCATAAGTTATGTATTCGCACCTTACATGGTATTAAATAGAAAGTATACTTGGTTTTGGATTTCATTTGTACATGGCTAATAAACATCATATGCTTAGTTCAAATACGTTATTATAATGTTAAACTTATGATTTATGTATGTATTTTTTTAGGCAAATTGTGTGACTTTAAGACATGTATTTTGACTTGATAAAATGATTTATAATTGAAATGAATTCGATTGAACTGTGAGACATGATTTGCATATCAAGTGTGAATAATCATTTAAGACTAATATTAAATTAGTAAAATCTTATATATATATATATGCATTTTGGGGATAAGCTCTATGTAATTATGTGAATGTATGAAAACTATATTTTCTTTGTACATGCCTCGTAACCCTAATTCGGCGACGAATATGGGTTAGGGGTGTTACATTTTATTGGTATCAGAGCTTACGGTTTAGTCGATTCTAGGACTACCGTAGCGCGTGTGAGTCTAACTATACATGCCTTTATCATATATTGATAGTGTGGTGACTTTTGACATTCTCGAATCGTGTTTTATATAGTAAATGGACACCGATCCCGAAAAGAGCCGTAGCGGATGATGTAGAGAGTGTAGTGCCCGACCGTGCACACGGATCGCTCTTGATTGAGAGACTCTCGACCGGTTCGGGTAGCCACGAGGGGAGGCTAAACAAGCCTTCTATCGATGATGAACGAGTGGTTTACCCAGTTTATTCGAGACTAACCCCGCTGTACACCAACCTCCACCCCGAATAATTCAACTCGATACCTTCAAAGACTTCAATGATAGATCCGATGAGATCTAGTAGGCCTCTAGTTGATAAAATCAGAAATTTTGGGGCCAAGAATTCAGGCCAACGATGATGATGACGCAGAGCGAAATAAATGTGGCTTGATAACACTATTCGGTACTTGATGAGCTATCTTGTACTCCGGATGAATGCTTGAAGTGTGCTATATCTTTACTTCGGACACCGCATATCACCGTGGAATACACTAGTATCGTGAGTTCCGAAGAAAAAGTGACGTGGGATTTCTTTCAAAGATGAATTCGCAAGAAATATATCACCAAAGATTCGTTGATCAAAAACGAAAAGAATTTCTTGAACTAAAACAGGGCAAATGACCGTGGATCGAATATGAGCGAAAATTTGTCGATTGAGCCGATATGCTCGGGAATGTGTATCAACCGAAGCCATTATGTGCAAAAGGTTCAAGATTTGTTTGAATGAAGATTTAAAGTTGCTTGTTGGCATTCTTGAAATCAAAGAGTTTGTGACACTAGTCGAGCGAGCTTGCAAAGTCAAGAACTCGGGAAGGAGAAAAGAAAGGTGAGACAGAAGCTAGAGACACTCGTAAGAGATTTTCGGGTAAGAATTTCCATTCCACATCTAAGAAGTTCGAGATGACTTCAAATTACATAAAGCTACTTCAGATTTACCTAGACGTGATCGACCTCCGGTGGGCTCCCGAGCTACCTCGATGGCGATGTTGGTAACGCCCCACAAAATCGAGTTGAATGCAAGCAATCGTAGGAAATGGCATTCCGGGAGTTGTAGATTCCATGATCGGTCTTGCTTTAAATGCGGATCGCCGATCATTTTATTAGAGAATGTCCGATGTTAGTTGAGCGTAATACAATTCAAAACATTAAGTCGAGCAACACATCAATATGCGAGGCGTGCCACCCGCATATCAAGCAATGTAGGTGGTAGTCGAGAGGAATGAAGAACACTTTAGTTCGATGCGAGGCTAGAGCTCCACTAGAGCTTATGCCACACGAGCCGAGAGGATGCTTCCCCGATGTCATTACTCTGTACTTTCACCCTTTATGATACTACCGTGATTGCATTGATTGATCCTGGTTCGACTCATTCATGTGTGTGTGAAACTCTAGTATTCGGTAAGACTCGCCACTTGAGTCTCACCGAGTTTGTGATTCGTGTGTCCAACCCTTTGGGTAGATGTGTGCTTGTTAATAAAGTGTGTAAAGGTTGCCCGTTGATGATTCGGGATTCTTGCTTTCCAAAGATTTAATGTTGTTGCCCTTCGATGAGTTCGATATAATTTTAGGAATGGATGGTTAACTTCATATGATGCAAAGGTGAATTGCAAAAAAAGCTAATTGATTTGAGATGTCGAACGGGAGATTATCGAATTGAATCCGGTGATTTAAGTGGGTTTCAGACGAAGAATATCTTCGATGTTAGCCCTAAATATGTGATAAAAGGGTGTGAAGCTTATTTGGCGTATGTAATCGGATAATTTAGTGTCCGAAAAGCATATTGAATCTGCACGGTTGTGTGTGAATACCCGATGTGTTTCTGAAGAACTACCGGCTTACCACCATGACGAGAGATTGAGTTTGGCATTGAATTAGTATCGGGAACGACTCCGATTTCGATAGCTCTGTATCGGATGGCAGCTACGGAGTTAAAAGAGTTGAAAGCGCAGTTGCAAGAATTGACAGATAGGGGCTTTGCACGACCGAGCTTCTCTCCTTGGGGTGCACCGGTTTTATTTGTGAAAAAGAAAGATGGGACCATGCGAATGTTTATCGACTATCGGCAACTAAATAAGGTAACTATAAAGAATAAATACACGTTACCTGGGATTGATGACTTATTTGATCAGCTAAAAGGGGCTTTAGTATTTTCGAAGATAGATTTGAGATCAGGCTATTATCAGTTGCGAGTCAGAGATACAGATGTACCAAAGACTGCATTCCGAACGAGGTACGGACATTTTGAGTTTCTGGTTATGCCTTTTGGACTCACTAATGCACCTGCTATTTTTATGGATCTAATGAATCGAGTTTTCAGACAGTTTTTGGATCGGTTTGTAGTAGTGTTTATTGATGATATACTGATCTATTCTAAAAATGAAGCCGAGCATGCCGAGCATTTGAGATTAGTGCTACGAACTTTGAGAGATCAACAGTTGTGTGCAAAGTTTAGTAAGTGTGAGTTCTGGATGAAAGAGGTCAGCTTTTTGGGACATGTTATTTCAGCATCAGGTATTCGAGTTGATCCGAACAAAATTTCGGCTATACTTGATTGGAAGCCACCGAAGAATGTTTTTGAGATTCAAAGTTTTCTGGGACTTGCGGGCTACTATAGACGATTTGTGAAAGGTTTTTCTGTAATAGCTACACCTTTGACAAAGCTACTACAGAAAGATGTAAAGTTCAAGTGGTCGGAAAATTGTCAGAAGAGTTTCGATCAGTTGAAAGCCCTTTTGACGGAAGCTCCAGTGTTAGCTCAGCCTGAGTCGGTTAAGGAATTTGTTGTGTATTCTGATGCTTCCTTAGATGGTTTGGGCTGCGTATTAATGCAGGAAGGCAGAGTAGTAGCCTACGCATCAAGACAATTGAAGCCGCATGAAAGAAATTACCCGACGCATGATTTGGATCTTGCAGCCAATGTGTTCGCACTGAAGATTTGGCGTCATTACTTATTCGGCGAGAAATGCCATGTTTACTCGGATCATAAAAGTCCAAGTATTTGATGACTCAAAAAGACTCGAATTTAAGACAACGCAGTGGTTGGAATTGTTGAAAGACTATGAATTGGTGATTGACTACCATCCGGGAAAAGCTAACGCTGTTGCAGATGCGTTAAGTCAAAAATCATTGTTTGCTCTTCGTGCAATGAACGCGCAAATAGCTATGTCTGGTGATGGTTCTATCATAGCCGAGTTACAAGCAAGACCGATGTTTATTCAAAGAAATTTGTGATGCACAAAGTTGACAAAGATTTGATTACTAGTCGAATTCGGTGTGAAAAAGGTGCGTAATCGATTTTCGATTGATGCAAATAATCGTTTGAATTTTAAAAGCCGAATGTGTGTTTCAAGAACTCGATTTGATACGAGATGATTCTCGAGTGAGGCCCATAGTGGTCGACTATCGATACATCCGGTAGCACAAAAAGTATAACGATTTGAAACAATTCTATTAGTGGCCCGGCATGAAACAGGATATATCCGAATTTGTTTCGAATGCTTAGTTTGTCGCCAAGTAAAAGCCGAGCATCAAGTGCCATCCGGACTACTTCACCAATCATGATACCTGAATGGAAATGGGATAGAATTACAATGTATTTTGTATCCGGCCTCCCTATGACACCGAGTAAGAAAGATGCCATTTGGGTTATAGTTGATAGATCGACCAAATCACTCATTTTGTACTGGGATTAAGACGGACTATTCACTCGATAAACTTGCTTTGAATTGTATGTATCACAGATTGTGAGATTGCATGGTGTACCGAGTTCCATTGTTTCGCATAGGACCCAAGATTCACATCGCGGTTTTGGAAGAAGTTGCAAGATGCTTTAGGCACTAAACTTCATTTTAGTACTGACCTTTCATCCGCAGACAGACGCATCACATCCGAGCGAACTATTCGGATACTTGAAGACATGTTGAGATGTTGCGTTCTCGAGTTTGAAGGTACGTGGGAACGATACCTACCTTTGATTGAATTTGCTTACAATAATAGCTTTCAATCTAGTATCAAAATGGCAGCTTATGAAGCCTTGTACGGGCGAAAATGTCGAACACCATTATACTGGACTGAGCTCACGAGAATAAGATACACGGGTAGATTTGATTAAAGAAACCGAACAAAAAGTGGTCATGATCGTAAATACTTAGAAAGTCGCCTCGGATCGACAAAAAGTCTTATGCTTGACTTAAAGCGTAAAGATATTGAATTTCAAATCAAAGATCGAGTATTCTTGCAAGTTTCTCCGTGGAAAAGGTATTCCGATTTGGTCTGAAGGCAAACTTAGTCCGAGATTCATCGGACCTTATGAAATTACCGAACGTATTGGGCTCGCTGCTTATAGGTTGAAGTTGCCCTCTCGAGTTAGAAAAGATACATGACGATTTCATGTTTCGATGCTTCGTAAGTCTGGATCGTATCCGTCTCATGTGATCACACCGACAGAGATTGAAATCCAACTGATTTGACATATGATGAAGAACCGATCCGTATCTTAGCTCGGGAAATAAAAGAGTTGAGAAATAAAAGAATTCCATTAGTGAAGGTACTATGGAATCGTCACGGAGTTGAAGAGGCTATGTGGGAGCCTGAGGATTCAATGAGGCAACAATATCCGACCTTGTTTAAGGGGTAAGATTTTCGGGGATGAAAATCCTAAAGGGGGGAGAGTTGTAACAGACCGAATTTGACCCTAATCGGAACGGTGGTTTTGGGACCACGAATCCGAGTCCGAGAAATATTTTAATATTATAATTCGAGTCTATAATATGTATATTAATGTGTGTGAAAGTTTTGTATGAAAATTTGATCGCTTGTGTGCTCAATTAAGTAAAAAGGACTAAATCGCGTAAGTGGTAAAAGTGGCCTTTTATTTGATTTATGGCTAATTGATGTGGCTTTATTTTAGTGAAGTCCTTAAAGGGCAATATGCCCATTTTAAGTTATAGTGGACGGCAATATGGTGATATAACATGTTTTTTTTATGTATTATTTTATATGTTAAAGGTTATATTATATTTATTTTATAATTTATAACTATATTATAATAAAACCAACATGATAGTGGAATTTTATTCATGCTTTCTTCCACCGAATAACACAAAGAAAAGAAAAAGTTTTTGGAGCTTTGTACATTCGGCTATTTACAAGCTAAATTAAAGGTTAGTTTTTAATCGATTTTCGATAATTTCTACGTTTTTGTAATCGTTGCTTCGAATACTTCAAGACCCATGCTTGAATTTTTGATTTTGATGAATATTTTGAAATGTACCATTGATGAGTTCATGAGTTTTATGATGATAGTTGATGAATTATGAAAAATATATGTTAGATTAATATGTTTTGTATTGAGGTTTTTGGTGATTTTGAGTAATTAGGGCTAAATTGCAAAAATAAATTTTTGAGGGGCTAAAATGCAAAATAAATGAAATAAATGGACTTGTATAGTCCCTATGAACATTCGGCCCTTAGGTGGTGTAGTGAAATTTTGTGTATTTTGTGTTTTGTGCAAATAGGACTAAATTGTAAAAATATGAAACATTCGGGTAAAATGGTAATTTTCCCATTTAGGTATTTTGGGACTAAATTGAGATGAAATGTGCTTGAATGAGATAAATTTTAATGTGTTTTAGATCAAGAGCAAAGAAAAACGGAATTAGATCGGGAAAGACGAAGGTTCTCGAATAGCCGATTCGCACGACTATCGACAACCGAGGTAAGTCCCTAAGCGTTCTAATGTCAATGAAATTATTTATGAACTTAGTGAATGATGAATTTTAGAAATTAAAGCATAAATACATAATATAGCCGAATATGAGTGTATAGTATTGAAGTGAAACTATTTTGTTTAATGCAATGTGAATAGATGAGTTCGGTTCGATAAGTGAAAGTAGTATAAAGAATATGAGATGTTGGGATTTCATTATTGAGCATTGTGTATTTAATTGTTAAATGTGCGGATATTCGGGCTTCGAGCCTAGCAGGCCTTGTGCCGGTGAAATGTATCGGGCTTTAAGCCTAGCAGGCCTTGTGCCGGTGAAATGTATCGGGCTTTAAGCCTAGCAGGCCTAGTGCCGGTGATTTATTTCAGGCTTTAAGCCTAGCAGGCTTTGTGCCTGGTGTGTTACTTATCGGGCTATAACGCCTAGCGTGCTTGATGCCGGTGATGTGTTTTACAAAGGAGAAACCGAATTTTGTTCAAGGCAAACCATAGCTAATGTATCTAGTTAACTACTCGTAAGCATGTAAGATATGTTATGTTTAATGTTACTTGAGTCGAGTTAATACTATGAGAACAGATGTTATATACATTTGAGGTTAAGATTGATGTGCATGAGTATTATATGAATGAATTTGAGCTTGAATGTATTATTATGGAGATTTGGTTTTCAAATAGAAATGCTAAGAGTTAAATAAATTTGGCACGATAATATGGTTGATATGAATGTTTGTACTTATACGATTTGGAGCATGTGATTTTTGTAATATACTTATTTGTGCTTGAAGAGATACAGTTTATGGAAATGAAATTCAAATACTTAGGTTAATGAACTATTAGTATTCGGCCTTGTATAAATCAATATACTTAAATGTTTATGTGCAATGTCATAAGTTGAATGATTTAAATGTTTAATTGTTTAAATGTTATATTATCATGAGCTTAGGACTTACTAAGCTAGTAAGCTTATTTGTGTGAAATGTTCTCCTCTGCTTTTATAGATTAGGTTCTGCTACAAGCTCATCGGGATCGCAAGAAAGTCGTCTACACTATCAATCTAATTTGGTACTCTTTCATTTTGGTTTTGGATAGAGGCATGTATAGGAAAGACTTTGACTTTGTTTAGATGAAAACTTTTTGTTCATGTATATATAATAGCCATGCGAATATGGCTAAATTTTCTGCTAAGTATGTTTTTCATGCTTTTGATATAATTGTTGGTTTATATCAGATATATGCTTGTGCAAATTCAATCAAGGTTAAATCGAATATGGTAAGGAAATATATGTTTGTGAAATGAACATTTGAGTTGGGTAATGTGGTATGAATAATCATTTGTATACTCGATTATATTGAACCATAGTTGTGTTTTGTTCATAGGTTAGTGATGTTAGAATTTAATGTGAGTGTTAGAAGTATAAGTTAACTATATATATAAATTATTATGAAGCATGGATATTATGAAGCGTATGTGGGTATATTCGGTTATAATCTAGGTACATATCATATACATATTTATGGATAGATATATATATTTAGATTAGTCATGATATATAAGCATGATGTGTTTAGTTGTGTGATATCAATTATTAAATATACATGTTTTACTTAAATGTGAATTGAAGTTATAAATCTCATAAGTTATGTATTCGGCAATACATGGTATTAAATAGAAAGTATACTTGGTTTTGGATTTCATTTGTACATGGCTAATAAACATCATATGCTTAGTTCAAATACGTTATTATAATGTTAAACTTATGATTTATGTATGAATTTTTTTTAGGCAAATTGTGTGACTTTAAGACATGTATTTTGACTTGATAAAATGATTTATAATTGAAATGAATTCGATTGAACTGTGAGACATGATTTGCATATCAAGTGTGAATAATCATTTAAGACTAATATTAAATTAGTAAAATCTTATATATATATATATATGCATTTTGGGGATAAGCTCTATGGAATTATGTGAATGTATGAAAACTGTATTTTCTTTGTACATGCCTCGTAACCCTAATTCGGCGACGAATATGGGTTAGGGGTGTTACAACGGACCATCCACACACAGGCGCGTGTTTTAGACTCTAGGCCGTGTTAAGGTAGTCGCAGTGCACCACGGGTGGTAAGCACGCGCGTGTGCCTTGGCCATGGGGCAATTGACGTAATCGTTGGGGTTTTAGGCACGGTTTGGGGCCACGGGCGTGTCCAGGCCGTGTGTATTTTGCCAGTATCCACCACGGGTGAAAGACACGGGCATGTTTTAGGGGTGCACGGGCGTGTCCCATACAACATGGGCGTGTGACCCCTGCTCTAAAGAAAAGTTTCTGAATACGTTCTGAAAGTTTTTAGATAAGTGTTTAAGGCCTCGTAGGCTCATCAAAGGTATGAATAGACTGAGAAAGAGAAGTTTTTAATTTGAAACAAAATTTTTTAGCCCGTAAGTACATGTTTATGTGAGTTCAAGCATGGTAATGTCTCGTATCCAGTCTTGGTGTCGGACTCGGGTATAGGGTGTTACATCATTCATAGGTTATATAGTTTGACTGAATGATACTGTTATGTATCGTATTGAATGGATTCGGGAAGATTATATGATTTGATTCGTGATATACTCACCTTCATGTTGTAAAATGTTTTGACACGAAAGTGACTTGAACTAGTTAATTATATTTACTTAAATGTGAATCTAAGGTAAGACTATTTTCTTTTTACCTATGAACTTACTATGCATGTCAATGCTTACCCCGTTTTATATTCATGTCTTTTGTAGTTGCATCTTTGCGGAACTTGGCTATCGGATCACTTATAGTGCTCACACTATCCAACATCTTTATTTGTAATATTTGGTTCATCTTGGTTCGGTCATAAGTGGCATGTAATAGGCATGATATATATGTGTGTGTGCTTCATTTTCAAAGTTATGAACTTGCCCATTTTGGTATGTTTATTTAGCTATTGTGTTAAAGCATGTTTATGGGATTGTTTCGGTAAGTTGACCTATAGTTATGCCTGTATGATATGAAGATGTGTATGGCTAGCACGAATGTTTGCTAAGTGATTTAGAATGCAATAATTGAATGAATGCATAAATTGCAGGTGAATTGATTGAAATAGATTAGTTGATTGAGATGCCAATTGTGGAATATTGGTTAGACATTTAGGAAAGCTTTATAAGTTATATTTTTGGCATGAAATGGGCATATTTGAGCAAGTGCTGATGTTAATAAAGGAATTCATTATGGGTCTTTGTGTAAGGTTGATCCAAATTTGTACATTAGGTGCCTTTTCCTACACACATAGTTTGCCACACGGCCGTGTGCCTCACACGGTTGGTTGACACGACCGTGTGCCATTGGTAATTTAGATGCATGAATGTTTACACGATCTTAATCTCTCACATGGCCCTGCTACATGGTCGTGTGAATGTTTCCAAAGTTTTACAATTAGGTCCACACAGCCATAGTTTGTTACACGGCCTGGCGATACGGTCGTGTTACCCTGCATTACACGACCTCAGCCTATCACAGGGCTTGGCCACACGGTCGTATGACCCCTGTTTACTAAAATTTTCATATATTTTGTTAAGTTTACAATTAAATCCCTATTTATTTCTTGATGTTTCAAGAGCTTTCGTAAGCTCGTTTGGGATTCAGGTTGATGTGTAAACCATTGCATACTTGAGTTATGAACATTTTAATGATTGTTTTGATTACTAAATGTCGAATTTCCATGTATTTGTTTCATTATATTTTGTAACATCATGTAGCTTGAGTCCAGCGAATGAATCGATTATAGGGTGTTTTAGCTTCACAAAATGGGCCAGTTTAGTGGAATGCCTACTAAGGATCCACAACTTTACCTTAGATAGTTCATGAAGGTGAGTGACTCCTTCAAACTGGCTGGAGTAACTGAAGACGCACTAAGGCTAAATTTGTTCCCATACTTACTGTAATAGCCCAAATTTTAGCGATGTCAGAAATAGTGGTTCGAGACCACCAAATCCGACAAATAAATTCGTAGATTATATTATTTAATATTTACGAGCCAAATGTAGCTTTTAAAAGATTTTTGAAATAGTAAATTGTGTTTTACAAAGATATATTTGGTCAAGAAATTGAGAAAAAGAGGTATCGAGATCTCAGTGTTATAAACCAAGCCATAAATATTTTTATGAATATTTACGGAGTGTCAATAAGGTAGTATTAAAATTTCGTTAAAAAAATTTGACGTTTGGGTGGTTAATTAAAGAAAAAGGACTAAATTGAAAAAGGTGTAAAAGTTGCTAGAAGGATTAAATAGCTCAATTGTCAAATGAGGAAGGACCTAAAGTGAAAATAAACCCAAAGGAGATATTTTGGGCGGCAATAGCTGAGAAAAATCAGGAAATGGGTGAAATAAGGGCAAAATTGGAAAATTACAAAAATTAGTTAAATAAAAATGGGACCAAATTGGAATATCTAGAATTCTCATCATTTTTATTCATATTCATCGGCTGAAAAATAGCCATGGAAGAGGGTTCAAGCTGGTTTTCATACTCTAGCTTCATGATCTTGCTTTCTCCTTGAAATTTCTAAGTTTTTGGACTTTTACAATTGGGCTCAACTTACAATGTCATTAGTTTTTTATTCCATTGCTAATTTTTAAAGTTGCTATGGATGAGTGCTGGAAGCATATGATGAATAAACATAGAGTTGAAGCTTTAATTTTGATATATGATGATTTTATCAAGTAAAATTGATGGAAATTGACTTTAGGACCTAATAGTGAAAGAGTTTGAAATTAAGGTCTAGTGCTAAAGTTTGGATTTCTAAGGGTTATGAAGTAGTTTAAAATGATAGAATCAAGTATTAATTGAGAAAAATTAGCTCAATTGAGGGGTTAATTGAGCAAGGACTGAATTGTATGAACTGTGAAATTTGGGGCAAAATGAAAATCAACATTTTGCACTAAAACAATTTTGGATAGTAGCAGTAGTCTAACTTTGAAAAATCACCAAAAATTGTAGAAATAAAATTAGAAGATGAATAAAATATGAAATTAAATCATATTGAGTCTAGTTTCTTATATAATAAACGGTGTACGCAATGGAGTTTTGAATCATGAGATATAATAAATTTTGTGAGACAATGTCAGAATGATTTCGGGTTCCCCTGTTCTGACTTTTGAAAATCATAAAAAATTACATAAAAATAATTAGGGGCTTAAATTTATATTTTTAAAATTCTGAATGAGTCTATTTTTAAGAAAAACAAACGGAAACATCATCTGAATTTTGTACAAGAAGATAATTAGTTTTTAGTGAAGAAGGATCGGAACTGTTAGACAGCAAAATAGGGGTGACTTTATAGAATAAACAGTACTTATTGGATAAACGAAAAATTCTGAAAATTTTATGGTAAGAAGATATGTGAATCTTGTTTCAGTTAAAATTAGCGGATCTTAATTTGGAGTTCTGTAGCTCAAGATAAAAATAAGTTAGCAACTGTGATACGGATGGACAGCTTGAATATCCTTATAAGTAAATAGTGAAAATTATAGATAATGTTACTTACAAGTGTGTTATTTATACTAAGGATGTGGATGGAGAGGAGGAGGAGGAAAAATATATGAATGACTTGTGTATAAATTGATCACATGTCCGATTATAACCGATAAATGTTAAATTAGAAATGATATAATGTTTTATTTCGAATATTTACTATGAAATTATGATTATCGTTATGATATAAAAATTGAATTTGTAAGTTTGTATGTAAATAATACATCGTTTTTTATTTATGTTTTAATATTTTGTTATATTATATGAGATATTTTTGAATATGGAGTAATTATTTGATGTAAATTATGAATTGTGATTGATTATGGATGAATTCGTAAAATGTTGAAAAGTGAGAATTCCCGGTTGAACCTTCGGAATAGAAATGATACGAATAAGGCAGCTAGGTCACATGTGTGGTACTAAGTGTAGGCCACTATATGTACAAGAGAGCTACGAGATGGTTTAAGGTCACGTGTGTAGTACTAAGTGCAGGCTACTACGTGTACCAGACGGATAGATCGCATGTGTAGTACTAAGTGCAGGCTACTATGCGTACCCGATAGCTTCGATCACATGTGTGGTACTAAGTGCAGGCCACTATGTGTAAGTGATGGTTTTGGTCACATTTGTAGTACTAAGTGCAAACTACTATGTGCACCAGATAGCTTCGGCTACCTGATCAAGTGAAAAGTGGTAGCTCCAGTTACCTGATCAAGTGAAAAGTGGTAGCTCCGGCTACCTGATCAATGAAAAGTGGTAGCTCTGGCTACAAGTGAATAGTGGTAGCTTCGGGTACAAATGATAAGTGGTAGCTTCGGCTACAAGTGATAAGTGATATCCGTATAAGTCCATAGCTGGGCTATGGCATTCTAGTGAAAAGTGATGAATTGACGGATAAGTCCATGGTTTCACCATGGCATAATGATAGTGAAGATGTAAGACCATAGTTGAGCTATGGCATTCTAGTGAAAATACCATAGCTATGCTATGACATCAGCGATTATCAGTGAAACTCAGTGCATATCGGTGCAGACCAATTCTGTAAGACGTTCACTAATTTGACAAAGTTTGGTAAGTGTTACATGGAATAATATGATATAAGGAAATACGAGTTGATGAGACATGAACATAAATCTTGGTTGATGAATGAGTTCATTTGTGATTATATATTTGTACACCTTAAGTTTATTATCCGTATGAATTGGTATTCCAAATGAGTTAATGAGAAAAGTTCTAATATGAAATAATCTGAATTCAAAATGAAATATTATGAAAATGTACTTGAAATACATTGGTATATCTTGTATATGTTATTTGAGTTCATAATGTGGAAAGTAAATGTATGTGGAAATTTGAGATGATGATATCTATACATGGAATCTATTGGTGGATATGTACATCCAAATATATATGATAAATTTTAGTGAACATTGAAATTGGACTCAATAAGTGATTTGTCAATTTAAATTGTGATTGGTAGGAAGAGTTAGTGAGTTGCATGTTTATGAATTTTTACACGTATTTGTCTGAAAGACGAGGAAATGATGGTACTTGATACATGGAAATATGAGACTGTGATATATAAAAACATGGAATATGTTTGATAAATGTGTTTATTCATAATTATAGAACTATACACCTCAAGTGTACTATTTGTGTAAAGATGATGTTCAAATGATTTGATGAGTAGAACTCAAATATGAAGTAGTTAGAAACCAAGACAAATTGTTATGAAAATGTATATGAAATACAGAGGAATGATTATTATATGTGATATGAATACATAATGTGAAAAATTATAGTATAAGAGGAATTTAATAAGAATTGAGCCTATATACATTTCTTGTTATTTATATGAAGTGTACGACTAACAAATGGTAATAAATATAAGGCTTGGTTGAATATCTTAAATTGGTTCTTGACTGTATTAAAATGTTGGTAAAGATAAAGGATCAAGTGAGTGAGAAATATGGCTTGGAAAATAGCCTACTTTTCATCCACACGGGTAGACACGGGCATGTGTCTAGGCCGTGTGTGACAAGCGGTCTACCCCATGGGCGTATGGTCCGGCTGTGTGTCCCCAGTCACATGGGCATGTGACCCTTATATGAGAGAAAAATTTTAAAAGTCGCAAAAAAAATTCCTGAGGATCCGGTTTAGTCTCGACCCGATCTTAATGCATGATTTGGACCTCGAAGGTCCGTTAAAGGAACGGTTATAATTAGTCTCAGTATTTGAACGATAATGATTTCAAATTATCTGTAAGTGTTCTGTACTCCTTGGTAATGCATCGTAACCCTGTTCCGGCGATGGATACGGGTTGGGAGTGTTACACTTACTAAGGGACAGAACAAGAGCATGGGTAAATTCATTGCCACCTGGTTCAGTGTCTACTTTTCAATAGAGAGATGATGACTTTTTGTATGAGGCGTGGGAGAGATTCAAAGAATTATTATAGAAATGCTCTCACCATGGGATTCTACATTGCATCCAGTTGTAGACGTTCTATAATGATCTCAATGCACACACGAGGATAGTGGTAGACGCTTCTACAAATGGTGCTCTCCTTTGTAAGTCTTATAACTAGCCTTATAAAATGTAACAACCCGTTTTCAAAGAAATAGAAATAGTGGTTTTGGGATCACAAATCTGAGGTCAAAAATTTTATTTTATTATTTTTTATAGTCTACAATATGATAGAAATACCGTATAAAAATTTCGTTAAGAAATTTTACCGTTTACATGCTCAATTTGATAAAAAGGACTAAATCACGTAAAGTACAAAAGTTGGGTTCTAATAGATTGTAATATCCTAAAAAAATTGAGTATCATCTTGTTACTTGTGTTAGCTCGAGTATGATTATTATTATGTGCTTAGTATAGTTTTATGAAGGCTTGGAATTATTAGCTAAGCTAGAATGATTTTTAGTATTGAAAATATAGTGAAGTGGATTAGATGAACTTGACACTTAAGTTAATTTAAGTGTTAAATTCTAACACAAGAGGAGTTAGTGGCATAGTGGATAAGGCGCATGAAAGGTTGCTTGAGGGAAGTGGTTCGAGTAGCATGGAAGGCATATTAAGGATTTTATTTTTTTATGCATCCTAGCATTAAGTGTCGGTCAACTATTCATATGGATAAGATGGAAAATTTTCTTTTTATGGCAAGAAGACTTAAGGTTATGGTAAGCATGAAATAAGGGATAGAATTGCAAGATTTTGGGGATAAAATTTCTTCAACTTTGGGAATGTAGAGGATTTCAAGGCTTGGCTTAAGGGTGTTGTTTTGGAAACTCTCCTATGGCCATTAGTGCATGAATGTGGACGGCATGTGTGGCTAGGGGGTGGTCGAATGTTAATAGGAAGTTTGGGGGGGAATAGTTGGCCAACTTTAGCATTTTGTGCATCATTTGGCATTTTTCTCTTCCTCTCCAAAAACTCCCTCTTTGGCCGAATGTATCTTAGGCATTTTGGTGCAATTTTGCTTTTAATTTAACTCTCATTTGTGTTTGAACCAAAATCTAATTTCTTCCTCTCATTTCCCTTTTGAAACCGAAACCACAATTTGCATTTTTGTGCACTTTTCTTTTTGGTAAACTAGGTGTTTGGCCGAACCTCTTTCTCCCATCTCTCTCTTTTCTTTCTTTTGATACTTGCTCAAAAACCACATTTCTTTTTTCACTTCCTCTTGGCCGAATCTTCCTCCTTCCCAAATCCCATCTCTTTCATTTTTTTTTCAAAGTTAAAAACATCCATTACCATTCTATTTTCATTTTCTATTTTCTATTTTCTTCCATTTTCGAATCATCCTTCTCCTATTTCACTTTCACTTTTATTTTTCCTTTCTTTTTACTCCACCATAGCCGAATCTTCTTTCTCTCTTTTGGTGTTATATTGGCCGAATATCATCAAGGGTAGATAATCTTTGGGTTTTCTTCAATCGGTTTTGGAAGATAGGTAAGTGTTCATGGCCGTATTTCTGTTATTTCCTTCTCCTTTCTAAGTCGTTTTCTTGAGGACAAAGGCCGAATCCTTTGGCATTTGTTTGCAAGGTTCTAACCATTATTTAGGAACCGATTTTTCCTTTAGGCTCTTTGGGACGTTGGAAGCAATCAATCTAAGCCATTCCATTAGCAATTGAAGTTGGTAAGTCAAGTGGTAAGATTCATGTCGATTCATTATTCTTTTTGAGGATAAAGACTAAGGCTATTGGGATTAAGATGTGATGTTGGCCGAATAGATTTTTGCTTATAGTTTTGTGGTATGGCCGAATGTAGGACAAGGTGATCTAGTGCGGTAGATCGGATCTTTGGAAGTTAGTATTTGCGTTAGTGAAAGGTGTGTACCTTACACACTTTATAACTCTGTATATATATATATGTGTGTGTTAATAACTATTCATGTTGTTAAAGCCGAAAACTATGAGATCTTGAAATGATACCTTGATGGGTATGAGCAAGGATACGGGTAAGTCCGTTTCAATATGATGTTGATATATGTTGTTAATATCACGATCTACGATATATATTGGTTATATGTTTATATCAAAGTATAATGACATGATTTGTTATCTATTGCATTGTTATGGGCGATATGAGAGGAGGGGGAAGATTGATATTCGTGTCTTTGGGACACCAGAGGTTTGGCACCTCCAAAGGTGGTTTGGTACCACATATTTCGTGTCTTTGGGACACCGTGAGGTTTGGCACCTCATAGCGACTCGTCCCAGTGGTTTCACACCACCGTGGGTTGGCCCCACATTTGATGTATTGGGATCGTCGCCAGTGATTTGGTATCACATGTGGGTTGGCCCCACAACTTGATTATTCGTGACTTTGGGTCCCCAAAGATTTGGCATCACATTATTGGATATCGTGACTTTGGGTCACTGGTGGTTTGGCACCACCAAAGGGTTTTGGTACCACACGGGGTAGAAAAGGAGTTTTGGATGGCTAGGTTGGGTGCATTATATATATATTGCTTGGTTATAAATTGTGTAAGTATGTGGCATTTACCCGGGAGAGGGATTATGCACTGAGTCTTGGTGACTCACCTTCTCCCTTTTTTTTCAGGTGATTCGTAAAATCGCGGATGAGGAGCCGGATGAACTCGAGGAGGCCATGCAATAAAAAAATTTGGTTCTACATGAACTTCCATTTGGGTACTTTATTTTAATTCGTTTTCATCTTTTTATGGATTTGTAATAAGGCCTCTTTAATTATATTTTTGGATTATTTATATGCTTTGGATTTGTTTTAAATATGGCTTATAAATTACATGGTTGATATAATAATTTGAGCACCAAGTTTTCTAAACTACTAAACGTGATAGTTTTTAAAACGTTACCATCGGGTAACATAAATCAATTGATAGTATTTAACAACGTAAGTATTTTTGATAACTCATACTATTTTCCAAAACTCCAGTTTCCAAATTTCTATTAGATACGGTTTTCAACTTAATCGCTTTAGTTTCTTTTCAATTTATAAAAGGTTTACAAATCTAAGCTACAACTAAGTTTTAAAGATTTATTTTCGGGATTTCAAAGTAAATTATCAGTTTTTAATTTATTATACACCTGATTTCTACGAACTTAGAACAACAAAGAGTTTTTTTTTTTACTAAAATTTAATCGGTAACTCATTTTTCCTCAAAACGTTTTCCCCTGTGACATACCAAATTCGGTCGTGGCGTATTGACCGGGTTTGGGGTGTTACAAATTGGTATCGAGCCAAGTTCAAAGCTCATTGTGTGGGCCCAGGGCCAAAATGATTTAAAGTATGATCTTAAAATGTTTTTGTTTAAATTTATATGATCTCGAAAGGCATGGCACCGAGTCTCCTGCAGACCGATCCGCCGGGTAAGTACTTTAAACTGTTGATCTTGATGATATGATGATGTTAGTATGACTGATTAGTAGTAGAAACTACTCTAGAGACCCAAACTATAGGTTGAATGTACTCGCGAAACAACTTCTTATTAAAATTATTCATAAAACTGTGTTTTAAAGAAAGTGGAATAATGACTAATGCATAACACTTTTAAATCAGATAAGTCGAGACTTTAGACATGAGTACTCGAGGTCGGGGTCGTATTACTCGTGGACGTGGTCGGGGTAGGATGGCTGTGTCTGAGCCAGTGAGGTCTGATCAAGGATCCGAAAATGAGGTACCACTACCCCCACCACTAGCAGTTGGAGTTGAGCATCAGGATCAAACGGGGGATGACGCAGTGTCTCAGGCGATGCTATGAGTCCTTGAGAGGGTAGCCGGAATAGGTGGAGGCGCGGAGCTCGTAAATCTGCACCGAGTGACTCAGAGCCAATGGAGCCGAGGTATTTCGAGGTGTTTCGGTGTGGCTCCCATGACGTGAGTATTGGTTAGAGAGGCGACGGAACGAATCATGGATGACTTGTTTGATCACCTTAAGGGGCGCGGTTTTTCCAAGATTGATTTAAGGTCCGGATATCATCACCAAGGTGAAAGAGGTCGATATCCATAAGACGGCATTTCGCACTCGGTATGGGCACTACGAGTTTACGTAATGCCGCTTTGGGTTGACTAACGCACGGCGACATTCATGGACATGATGAATCGGGTATTCCAAACAGCTTTTGGACCAGTTTGTTGTGGTATTTATAGACGATATTTTGGTATACTCCAAGTCGAGGAGGAGCATGATGCGCATTTGCGAGTAGTGTTGCGATTTTTGAGGAAAAGCACTTTATGCAAAATTTAGTAAGTGCGAGTTTTGGCTTAGGAAGTGACTTTCTTGGGTCACGTAGTATCACCGAGGGGATTAGAGTGGATCCTCGAAAGATTGAGGCGTTGTTGGATTGGAAGCCGCCTAAGTCGGTGGTCGAGATTCGAGTTTCCTAGGTCCGGCAGTATTACCAAGATTTGTGGAAGGATTTTCTTTGATAGCAGCACCTATGACTAAGTTATTGAGGAAAGGAATTCCATTTGTGTGGACCGAGAAGCGTGAAGGAAGTTTTGACAAGTTGAAGAAGATTACATCGAAGCTACGGTTTTGATTCAACTTTGAGGCGGTGCAAGGAATTCACTTTTCTTCGTGATGCATCACATACTGGTTTGGGATGTGTGCTGATGCAGGAAGGGAAGGTAGTGGCTTATCCATCTCGACATTTGAGACCACATGAAGTTAATTATCCGACGCATGACTTGGAATTAGCTGCAGTGGTTTTTGCTTTGAAGATATGGAGACACTGTTTGTATAGAGAGAAGTCGATAGTCTACACGGATCACAAGAGTCTTAAGTATATTTTGACTCATAAGGATTTAAACTTAAGGCGGCGTAGATGGATTGAGTTGTTGAAGGACTACGACTATTCGATTGAGTATCATCCGGGCAAGGCTAACGTGGTGGCAGACGCACTGAGCCGTAAGGTTGTATCAGACTTAAGATCGATGTTTGCTCGTCTTAGCTTATATGACGATGGGAGTCTTTTGGCAGAATTGCAAATCAAGCCGACTTGGTTAGAGCAGATCAAGGAGAAACAGTTAGAGGATGATGGTTTGAATGATCGAAGGTTACAGGTTCAGAATTGTGGTTTAGAGGATTATAGTTTGTCCAATGATGGAGTATTGTGTTTTAAAGGAAGAGCTTGTATGCCAAAGGATGTTAAGTTGAGGCAAAGGATTCTTCGGGACGCACATAGCAGCCCATACGCTATGCATCCTGGAGGTAGCAAGATGTATCGAGATTTAAGAGAGCAATTTTGGTGGCAGTGTCCAAGTGAGGTAACCGAAGTTTGTGGGTAAATGTCCGACGTGTCGCCAGGTCAAGGCGAGCATCGCTTTGCCGTCACAGGTTACTTCAGCCGGTGAAGATTCCACGATGGAAGTGGGAAAGGATCACTATGGACTTTGTCGGTGGATTACCCTTACGCCAAGTAAGAAGGACTCGCTTTGGGTGATTGTGGATCGTCCGACTAAGTCGACTCATTTTATTCTCGTAAGGGTGGATTACTCGCCTGAAGTTAGCTAAGTTGTATGTGGCGTAGATAGTAAGGTTGCACAGTGTACCGGTGTCGATCATCTCGCATGCAGAGATCCTAGATTTACGTCGAGGTTTTGGAGAGCGTTACATCGGGATTTGGGTGCGCGGTTGGATTTTAGTACCGCATTTCATCCACACCGATCGACGGCAATCAGTGAAAGAGTTATACTGATTTTAGAGGATATGTTGAGAGGTTGTGTATTAGACTTCGTGAGGCGCTTGGGAAGAGTTTTTACCATTAGTAGTGTTCGCATACAACAATAGTTATCGAGCAAGCATTAAGATGGCACCATATGAGGCGTTGTATGGTAGGAGGTGTCGCACACCTACATGCTTTGGACCGAGTTGAGTGAGCGTCAAATGTTAGGACCAGAGTTGGTTGCGTAAACCAAGATAAGGTGAAGTTGATTCAAGCTCGATTGAAGGAAGCTTCGATAGGCGTGTCATATGCCGATCTCAAGCGGAGGGATATAGAATTTTCCGTGGGTGACAAAGTTTTTACGAAAGTCTCGCTATGGAAGAAAGTGTTAAGATTTGGGAGAAAAGGCAAGTTAAGTCCAAGGTTTATTGGGCCATATAAGGTGTTGAGACGAGTGGGACCAGAGCCTATCATCACCGAGTTGCCATCGAGTGAGTCGATTCACGATGTGTTCCATGTCTCCATGCTTAGACGCTTATCGTTCGATCCATCGCATGTTGTGGCAATGAGGAAATAGAGGTGAGTCAAGATCGGACGTAGAAGAAGAACTCAAGCGCATTCTAGACCGAGATGTGAAAGTTTTGCGTAGGAAGTCGGTTCCTTTAGTGAAGGTTTTATGGCGGAACCATGGCGTAGAAGAAGCTACGTGGGAACCGGAGGATGTGATGAGGCACAGCTTCCTCAACTCTTTTGAGCGGTAATTTCGAGGACGAAAATTTTCTTAAGGGGGTAGAATTGTAATATCCTAAAAAAATTGAGTATCATCTTGTTACTTGTGTTAGCTCGAGTATGATTATTATTATGTGCTTAGTATAGTTTTATGAAGGCTTGGAATTATTAGCTAAGCTAGAATGATTTTTAGTATTGAAAATATAGTGAAGTGGATTAGATGAACTTGACACTTAAGTTAATTTAAGTGTTAAATTCTAACACAAGAGGAGTTAGTGGCATAGTGGATAAGGCGCATGAAAGGTTGCTTGAGGGAAGTGGTTCGAGTAGCATGGAAGGCATATTAAGGATTTTATTTTTTTATGCATCCTAGCATTAAGTGTCGGTCAACTATTCATATGGATAAGATGGACAATTTTCTTTTTATGGCAAGAAGACTTAAGGTTATGGTAAGCATGAAATAAGGGATAGAATTGCTAGATTTTGGGGATAAAATTTCTTCAACTTTGGGAATGTAGAGGATTTCAAGGCTTGGCTTAAGGGTGTTGTTTTGGAAACTCTCCTATGGCCATTAGTGCATGAATGTGGACGGCATGTGTGGCTAGGGGGTGGCCAAATGTTGATAGGAAGTTTGGGGGGGAATAGTTGGCCAACTTTAGCATTTTGTGCATCATTTGGCATTTTTCTCTTCCTCTCCAAAAACTCCCTCTTTGGCCGAATGTATCTTAGGCATTTTGGTGCAATTTTTCTTTTGATTTAGCTCTCATTTGTGTTTGAACCAAAATCTAATTTCTTCCTCTCATTTCCCTTTTGAAACCGAAACCACAATTTGCATTTTTGTGCACTTTTCTTTTCGGCAAACTAGGTGTTTGGCCTAACCTCTTTCTCCCATCTCTCTTTTTCTTTCTTTTGATACTTTCTCAAAAACCACATTTCCTTTTTCACTTCCTCTTGGCCGAATCTTCCTCCTTCCCAAATCCCATCTCTTTCATTTTTTTTTTCAAAGTTAAAAACATCCATTACCATTCTATTTTCATTTTCTATTTTCTTCTTTCTTCCATTTTCGAATCATCCTTCTCCTATTACACTTTCACTTTTATTTTTCCTTTCTTTTTACTCCACCATAGCCGAATCTTCTTTCTCTCTTTTGGTGTTATATTGGCCGAATATCATCAAGGGTAGATAATCTTTGGGTTTTCTTCAATCGGTTTTGGAAGATAGGTAAGTGTTCATGGTCAGATTTCCGTTATTTCCTTCTCCTTTCTAAGTCGTTTTCTTGTGGACAAAGGCCGAATCCTTGGGCATTTGTTTGCAAGGTTCTAACCATTATTTAGGAACCGATTTTTCCTTTAGGCTCTTTGGGACGTTGGAAGCAATCGATCTAAGCCATTCCATTAGCAATCGAAGTTGGTAAGTCAAGTGGTAAGATTCATGTCGATTCATTATTCTTTTTGAGGATAAAGACTAAGGCTATTGGGATTAAGATGTGATGTTGGCCGAATGGATTTTTGCTTATAGTTTTGTGGTATGGCCGAATGTAGGACAAGGTGATCTAGTGCGTAAATCGGATCTTCTGAAGTTAGTATTTGCGTTAGTGAAAGGTGTGTACCTTACACACTTTATAACTCGGTATATATATATATGTGTGTGTGTTAATAACTATTCATGTTGTTAAAGCCGAAAACTATGAGATCTTGAAATGATACCTTGATGGGTATGAGCAAGGATACGGGTAAGTCCGTTTCGATATGATGTTGATATATGTTGTTAATATCACGATCTACGATATATATTGGTTATATGTTGATATCAAAGTATAATGACATGATTTGTTATCTATTGCATTGGTATGGGCGATATGAGAGGAGGGAGAAGATTGATATCCGTGTCTTTGGGACACTAGAGGTTTGGCACCTCCAGTGGTTTGGTACCACATATTTCATGTCTTTGGGACACCAGAGGTTTGGCACCTCTTAGCGACTCGTCCCAGTGGTTTCACACCACCGTGGGTTGGCCCCACATTTGATGTATTGGGATCGCCGCCAGGTGATTTGGTATCACACGTGGGTTGGCCCCACAACTTGATTATTCGTGACTTTGGGTCACCAAAGATTTGGCATCACATTATTGGATATCGTGACTTTGGGTCACTAGTGGTTTGGCACCACCAGTGGTTTGGTACCACACGGGGTAGAAAAGGAGTTTTGGATGGCTAGGTTGGGTGCATTATATATATATTGCTTGGTTATAAATTGTGTAAGTATGTGGCATTTACCGGAGAGGGATTATGCACTCGAGTCTTGGTGACTCACCTTCTCCTTTTTTTTTCAGTGATTCGTAAAATCGCGGATGAGGAGCCGGATGAACTCGAGGAGGCCATGCAATAAAAAAAATTGGTTTTACATGAACTTCCATTTGGGTACTTTATTTTAATTCATTTTCATCTTTTATGGATTTGTAATAAGGCCTCTTTAATTATATTTTTGGATTATTTATATGCTTTGGATTTGTTTTAAATATGGCTTATAAATTACATGGTTGATATAATAATTTGAGCACCAAGTTTTCTAAACTACTAAACGCGATGGTTTTAAAAACGTTACCATCGGGTAACATAAATCAATTGATAGTATTTAACAACGTAAGTATTTTTGATAACTCATACTATTTTCCAAAACTCCGCCTCCAAATTTCTATTAGATACGGTTTTCAACTTAATCGCTTTAGTTTCTTTTCAATTTATAAAAGGTTTACAAATCTAAGTCAACTAAGTTTTAAAGATTTATTTTCGGATTTCAAAGTAAATTATCGCTTTTAATTTATTATACACCGATTTCTACGAACTTAGAACAACAAAGAGTTTTTTACTAAAATTTAATCGGTAACTCGTTTTTCCTCAAAACGTTTTCCCCTGTGACATACCAAATTCGGTCGTGGCGTATTGACAGGGTTTGGGGTGTTACATAGATAAAGGTATTAAATAGCTATAGAAATTTAATGTGGAAGTCCTTATATGGTAAATAGCCCATTAATGAGATAGTGGAGGATGTTGGCTTGGCATATTGAGTAAATTTTCAATTATTGAAAGGTTAATTAAGTAAATTAGTTAATAAATATAAAATAAATAAAACCAAATTAAAGCTTTCTTCTTTGTTTCTTACTTCAATCGAAAATGGAGGATTAGAATAGCCATGGAAGAAGCTTGTTTCGGCCAACCCTAATTTGTCAATAGGTAAGTGATTTTTGTCCCATTTTTTATTATTTCTATGTTTTCGGGATCGTTGTAGCTTAATCTAGCTAGCCCGGGGACTAATTTGTGAAACTGTTAAGGTATTTGAGTTTTTCCATTGATGAACATGTTAAGGTTTTTAAGTTTGATTATAGAAAATGAATGGTTGTTGTTAGATAAACAACTTTTGTAAAGGAATTCTTAGTAAAATTGCCAAATAGGGACTAATATGAAAGATAGAAAATATTATGTGGTAAATTTGTGAATTTATGAAAAACATGAGCTGCTATTAGTATGTATATAATTCGGCTAGGCTTGGGTAGGGATAAAATTAAATGAATTTCATTTTCCAAGCCTAGGGAATAAAATGAAAAGAATTAAAATTATAGGGGTAAAATGGTAATTTTTTAAAAAGTGTGTTGGACTAAATTGAATATGGATTATATTGAATTGAGTTAAATTCATTTTTATAGATCCTGTCAGACCTCGTACAGAGTTAGATCGAGGCAAAGAGAAAATCTTGGATTAGTCACCTTCGTATCTACGTACACTCGTCGAGGTAAGTTCGTGTAATTAAATTGTGTATTTATATGCTTTAATTGAATTATAGGTGTGTGAATTGCATAATTGTCATGTATCAATACCGATCGCATATATGACGATGTATGACGATTATCGAGTCCTGTTTGAACCTTAAGAATTCATAGGATACAAATGACATGTCATTAGGGTTACCAATTTTATATTGTATGAGCTTACCGATACTCAGCTCACATGAGCTTACCGTTATTTAGCTCGGAGGAGCTTACCATTTATAGCTCGTAAGAGCTTACCGATTCAGAGCTCGTATGAGCATACATGTACAGGAATTGACGCATTACAGTTCAGTACACCTCGTGTGTACTACTTGTGTATCCAACGATATTCTAAATGGTTCAACGGGCATAGTTCTGTTACGAGTTTATATGAGTTCGATATGAACTAGTACAGGTATTTACATGAATTACATGAAAATGGTTTATATATGATATATGGATACATGGTATAGATGTTACATGTATATGGAATTTAAATAGTTGTTGAACTCATACATGATTCTCGGTTTTTATATGAATTACATGGCTAACTTGGTTGATGAATATGTGTTAGGCTTTTGGCCAAATTGAGTTGAGATATGCTTTGGTTTACTTACCTAAATTATGGTTAAATGGTAAGTTAAATTCTGTGTTATACGAACTTACTAAGCTTAAATGCTTACTCTGTGTTATTTTTCGTGTTTTATATTTATTAGGAAGCTCGTTCGGGTTGGATGCTTTTTGGAGCTATATCACACTATCCATCGGCTCTTTTGGTACTTTTAGTTGGTTACATTCTGATTATAATGGCATGTATAGGTTATTTGAAACACCCCACACCCTACCCCACGAGCCCAAACCGGATCTCGTATGTTCCTTAAGTAAACCTAGTTTCAAAATTCTTTGTTTCTTTGAGAAAATTTGTGTATTTTCAGAAAAATTTCGTTTTGGGTTGGGCTTAGATTAAAAACCCATTTATTTAATTTTATAAATCCAATTTAATTAAGGTGACAAAAGAATTTTTGAGTTCATTTTTAAGAAAAATAAATTTTGTACTTACTTACATCCTAATTAGTTCGTGACATAATATCTAATAGTAAAGCAAAAAAAAAATAAAGAAATTCACTTGGGCCTTATGGCCTTATTACATCAATCAAAACCCAAAAATAATAAAATTTAAGTACTTAATATAAATAACAGTCCGAAATAGTAAAAGTCTTTCCTTGCTATGCATGGCCACCTTTAGCTCCCGCCGACCCGGTCCATTACCGATCATCTCTGAAAAATATTCCCAACGAGTGAGTCAACAGACTCTCAATGTGTACACAAACTAACATTCAACAATTCAGGCATACATGTTCATATCAAAGACATATTCATAAAAAAATGATGCAACCCAAACCCAAGCATATTTGTCCATCCGCTACACACCACCCGTACCTGCCAATCACACCGTGGGGACTACTAAGTCAACCCTCCATCCGCTACACACCATCGAAGGCAGTCGACGTGCTCATCGCCCATATAATTTGTGTCATTAGACACCATATTCAAATAATGTAACCGAAGTTACCAAATTCGGATAATGTAACCGAAGTTACCATATTCAAATTTTGTGACCGTAGTCACCATATTCCGTTGGTGAGACCGAAGTCAACACCTTCTTCCCCTTTCGCATATAGCTCGAAATGCCCCACATATTTTATCATGCACAACATACTTATTTTCTCATTCATGTTACTATTCACATGTTCAAAATATATCACATTCGTAATCCTATCAAAAATAGGAAACGTGCACAGGTATTCTTTACCACATTTGTGGTACTTAGCCACATTCTCATTCTTATGCATATTCATATATTAAAATAATTATTGCCATAATATATTGAAAATTAGTGTGAGTACACACCTGATTCGCTTAATAGATTCCTTGAAATCCCGAAGAATGATCTACCGATCTAGATCTTTAACTCCTATATACGGCCAATTATTAAAACATATTAACAAACCTATTTGGCTTAAAAACAAATCCTAGTAAGATTTGTATTACTTACCTTGTTGCCGAATTGATTAAATCCTCGAAATTGTGGTATTCCTCCCTTAAATTCGGCTAGCCACCAAAAACATGTATTTTCATCGATTTACGACTTTTGGAAAGAAAAGGAAATACCTTTAGATACCAAAGTAACCCTTGGCCGATTAGATCTATACACTTACAGGCAATTCCCAATTCTCAAAACAATCCTTGCCTTGTATGTTTGTTGAAATCCCTATAATTATATGTTAATTTTAATCTCACATATAATCCATAACTTTTGACCAAATATGTGTATATCTTACCTTAGATCCTTGAATCCCGGAAGATTCCTCCTTGTATTCGAAGTTGTAGAAACTTGATAAACCCCTTGAAGATTCGGCCATAAAACAGGAATAGGGATTAGACCCTTATCTTTCGGCAAATAGAAAAGAAAAAGAACTTGAATGATGCTTAACCTTACCTTAATGCTTTGACCAATTGCTTCCTTGCCTAGAGCCACAGAGATTCGGCTATGAGGTTTTAGTCAGGGATCAAAAGAAAAGGGCTTTGGCTTGACAGATGAAGAAAAGAGAAGAGTAAAAGATGAATAGAAAATTCGCGAGAGGGGTTTTGCTATGGAATTTTCTAGCAAAGCTTAGAAAAGATGAGAGAATAGCCTTTAACTCTCCTTCTTTAGCCGAAATTATCAATAGGAGAGTCCCTTGCTTGGCCACTACTCCTCTTATGATAATATTATCTCCTTTATTTAAAAATAAAAGTGTTAAATCCATTATTATCTCTTCTAAATAATCTAAATTAAAAAGCTTTTATTTATCACCTTATTAAGCAATATTAATGGAAATAAAACACCTCCCTTTTCTAAAACAATTGCCGTCCACCCCTTAGCACTGGAAGCAAAAATAAAACTTCATTTATTTGCTTCCCTTGTGACTCGAACCAGGCTCATGCCTCTTGCACATGGCGCCATTTCCATAAGCCATAAGTGCCATCTTCAGAGCCACTTTTCCTAGCCCGTTTGTGTGTCAAATTTTACCAACTTTTTCTTTTAAGGCCCCTTGCCTTAATTTCCTATTTTAAACTTTAAAACTTGGCATTTCTCGATTATTTCTAAGTTTCCTAAAATTTTCGATCGGCTCTGTAACTTGCCATTTTTCTTACATTTCCAGGTTTCCCGAAATGTTCACTTTCCATTTTTGAAACATTTCCAAAAATGTTTAGGTTTCAAAAATGTTCAAGTTTCCAAAAATATTCTGAGTTTCCAAAAATGTTCAAGTTTCCAAAATATTCGTGTTTCCAAAATGTTCATTTCCATTTCTATGCATTTCTAGAATTCCAAAAATACCAAAAATTTATTCATAGTGCTTAAGACTTGTCATTTCGTACAATTAAACTGAAAATGCATAGGCCCTTTCGAGGACGTTACAGTTCTACCCCCTTAAACAAAATTTCGTCCCCGAAATTTCACGACTAAAATAGTTGAGGGTATTGTTTGACGCATTGTCTCTTCAGACTCCCACGAAGCTTCTTCCGATCCATGGTTGCGCCATAATACTTTGACTAGAGGCACTGACTTCCTTCGTAGTACTTTCACATCTCGTTCCAAGATTCGAATCGGCTCTTCCTCGTAGGATAGATCCGCCTTAGCTCCACCTCTTCGATTGGTACCACATGGGACGGATCCGATCGATAAACGACGTAACATGGACACATGGAAAACATCGTGCATTTTTGCAACTCGCGGTAATTCCAATGGTATGCCACCGCCCAACTCGCTTCAATACTCTATAGGGCCCTATAAACCTTGGGCTTAGCTTCCTTTGCGCCAGAACCTCATTACCTTCTTCCAAGGTGAGACCTTCAGAACACTTGGTCTCCCACTTCGAACTCTATCTCCTTCCGCTTAAGGTCGGCGTCACGACTTTTGCCTATCGAGGGCTTCCTTCAATCGTGCCCGAATTAACTCAACTTTCTCTTCCGTTTCACCACTAACTCGGACCCAAAACTCGACGCGTTCTCCTAACTCGGTCCAACAAGTAGGTGTTCTACACTTCCTACCATACAATGCTTCATATGGTGCCATCCGTATGCTTGCACGATAGTTGTTGTTGTAGGCGAACTTCACCTAAAGGCAAGTAATCTTCCCAACTTCCTCGAAAATCCACCACACGACCTCTCAACATATCCTCCAACACTTGTATAACCTGCCTCGGGATGCCTGTCGATTGTGGATGAAAAGCCATTGAGAAGTCTAACTTAGTGCCTAAAGCTTGATGGAGTGCCTTCCAAAATCGAGACGTAAACCTTGGGTCTCGATCGGAGATGATCGATCTTGGTACTCCATGCAACCTTACGATCTCCGCCACATATAGCTTGGCTAATTTCTGGAGAGAAAAATCAACCTTCACCTAATAAAGTGCGCGGTCTTGGTCAAACGGTCCACTATCACCCATACCGAGTCCTTCTTAGTAGGCGTGAGGGAAAGCCCACTAACGAAGTCCATGGTAATCATTTCCCACTTCCATTGGGGAATCTCAATTGGTTGAAGTAATCTGATGGAACTTGGTGTTCACCTTAACTTATCGACACGTCGGACACTTTCCCACGAATTCCGTCACTTCCGCTTAAGATCGAAGCCACCAAAATTGTTCTCTTAAATCTCTATACAGACTTAATGCCTCCGGGATGCATAGCATAAGGGCTACCATGCGCTTCCCGAAGAATCCTTTGTCTCAACTCACTGTCCCTTGGCATGCGGACTTTTCCTTTGTAGCACGATGCTCCACCATCAATGACGCCATAATCCTTTACTTCTCAGATTCGTACTTGCGTAACTTAGCACTTAGATCCTTATCTCGCCAATCGGCCCTCTTTCACCTCATTCAGCCATGTGGGCTTGACTTGTAATTCTGCCAACAGGCTTCCATCTTCATATAGACTTAAGTGAGCGAACAAAGCCCTTACATCCGACACAACCTTCCTACTCAGAGCATCGGCTACCACATTCGCCTTGCCCGATGATATTCTATCGAACAATCGTAGTCTTTCGATAATTCCACCCACCTTCACCGCCTCAAGTTCAACTCCTTTTGAGTCAACAAATACTTAAGGCTCTTGTGGTCAGTGTAGATCACTGACCTTTCTCCATAAAGGTAGTGCCTCCAAACCTTAAGGGCGAAAACCACTGCTGCTAGTTCCAAGTCATGAGTTGGGTAGTTAACCTCATGAGGCCTTAATTGCCGAGACGCATACGCGACCACTTTTCCTTCCTGCATTAGTACACAACCTAACCCCGTGTGTGAAGCGTCACAATATACTATGAAATCCTTGCCTGCCTCTGGCTGAATTAACACCTGAGCTTAGTCGGCACCTTCTTGAGCTTATCAAAGCTCTCTGTTGCTTATTAGTCCATTCAAAGGGTACTTCCTTCCTTAGCAACTTTGTCAAAGGCGCGGCTATTGACGAGAACCCTTCCACAAACCTTCTGTAATAGCCTGCTAAGCCTAAGAAACTTCGTATTTCAGCCACGGACCTAGGTGGTTTCCATTCCAACACCGCCTCGATCTTCCTAGGGTCCACTCTTATTCCTTCTGCGGATACCACATGTCCTAAGAATGCCACCTCCTTTAGCCAAAATTCACACTTGCTGAATTTGGCATAAAGCTTCTTTTCCCTTAACACTTCCAACACCACTCGGAGATGCTCATCATGCTCCTCCTCCGACCTTGAATACACCAAAATATCATCGATTAACACCACGATGAACCTATCCAAATAGGGTTGGAAAACCCGATTCATCATATCCATGAACACGACTGGAGCGTTCGTCAACCCAAACGGCATCACCACAAACTCAAAATGGCCGTACCTTGTCCTAAAGGCCGTCTTGTGGATATCTGCCTCCTTCACCTTTAACTGGTGATATCCCGACCTTAGGTCTATCTTCGAGAACACAGCTGCCCCTTTCAGCTGATCGAACAAGTCGTCTATCCTTGGCAAAGGATACTTGTTCTTGATGGTCAGTTTATTCAACTGACGGTAGTCTATGCACATACGCATAGTTCCATCCTTCTTCTTCACAAACAGACCGGTGCTCCCCATGGAGACACTGCTGGGTCGAATGAACCCACGATCCAAAAATTCTTGGATCTGAGCCTTGAGCTCAACTAACTCCTTTGGTGCCATTCGGTATGGAGCAATTGACACGGGAGTCGCTCTGGTAGCAAATCTATCCCAAATTCCACCTCCCTATCTCGGGTATTCACAGTAATTCCTCCGGAAATACATCTTCAAAGTCCTTAACCGTTCTAACTCCGCTAACACCTTCTTCCTTCCCACCTATCGTGACTAATGAAGGCTAAGAATGCCTTACACCCCTTCTTAACCATCTTCTCGGCCTTGTTGCAAAAACCACGTTAGACAAGTAGTTCCTCCTTTCTCCGATCATAGCTACCACTTTATCCTCTGGGGTTCTTAGCTCCATCCGTTTAGCCACACAATCCAACACGGCTCATTGTTCTACTAACCAATCCATTCCGAGTATAAGTTCAAACTCCCGAAGGGTAGTTCCATTAAGTCGACCAGAAAGTTTACTCCCCGAATCTCTAGGGTACATTCCGAAAGATCTTGTCTACCACTACGGTTTGGCCTAATGGGCTTACTACGATCATCATCTGTCATCGAGAGTTCTCGAGTCTAGGCCTAGTGTTTCCACTACACTACATGCAACATAGGAATGGGTCGAGCCCACATCAATCGAGCAAAATAGGGTTTGTCGAAATGAAGAACGTCACGGTTATTACATCCGGTGCGTCACCATCCTCCCTTCGGCGAACCGCATAAACCAATCCCGGTGCCTTGCTTCGTTAGTAGCACCTCGGCCTGTGCTCCACGGCCTCTGCCAGCACCATTACCTCTGTTGGCCAGAACCACGACCCAGCCGAGGTCATTGTCCCGCCTCTACCATCAAGCTAGCATTTTGAATGCCGGTCGGCTCTCATCAGTTGTTTGGGACAATCCTTAAGCATATGGTCCTTGGATTCACATTTGAAACATCCACCGTCTTTCTCCAAAGCTCTCTCAAGTGCTTCTTTCCACAATGCTCACAAGGGCGTCTTTGCGCGGCCGTACCGGCTTGTTGATTTCGTGGCCCGTCAACCCCTAGGCCTCTTATGACCCTTTCCAGGATGGTCCAAAACCTCTCTTAGGCTTATTCTTGTCCACGGCCTGCTTGGTAGCATCTTTAATTCCCTCGGCCACCTTGGCCTTTTCCACCAAAGAAGATAACTCCCGCTCTCGATGCGGTGCTATCAACAGCTCGGTCGTCTCTCGGTCCGTCCTCAAATCGGACACACGCGTTCATGTTCGATCGCTACTACCCCTCGAGCATAACGGCTCAACCTCGAAATTTCGCCTCATATTACGCTACGGACTTGTTCCTTGAACTAGCCCCTAAAAGCTTTTCTTTGCTCGTCAGTATACCCGGTTCCCACATATTTCTTCTAGAATGCCTCCTTAACATATTCCCGTTCGTCGATCCTCCGCCATAGCACCATCTCGCACACGATTAACCACCACCGATCGCTTCATCGCAGAATAACGGTGCCACCATTCCTTTCAACTTCTCCTCGGGGTCGTCGAGCTCATCCATGATACGCCTCCGTCGCTTCCAACGATTCTCGGTATCTTTGGGTGCCACTCCCGACACTCCACGAAACATCTCAGCTCCATTAGCTCGGAGCCGTTCAGGCACAGATTTCCGAGTTCCCAAATTTCCACCCTCACCAGCCACCAATTCCAAAACTCGCGGCCGACGACTGCGACCGCGGCATCTTCCCGTCTCGAGCTTGCTTTGCTCCACATTAACAAATGGGGGTGGTGGTGGCGGTGGTATCTCATTGTCAGAACCCTGACCCGATCTAACGGGTTCTGACACAGTCATCCTTCCTCTACCTCGTCCACGACGACCACGTCCTCTGGAGCTCATTTCTAACGTCGAGATCTGATTAAAAAGTTTTATGGATTAGTCATTGTTCCACTTATTATCCGCGAAGGAGTTTTATGAAAAGAGTTTTAGGAGTGGTTCTTTCGTATTCACACAAGCACACGATCTTTCATTCATTCATCCATCCATCAAACAATTATGAACTTTCGTTCGTTCGAAGAAATGTTGTAGTTTTCATTGTTATTGTTTTTCCACTACCCGGGGTATTTTAAGTAATTTTGTCCTCAGGGCATTTTCGTAATTTTTTCAAAGCAGAAAAATCCTCGGTGATTTTGTCAAAAGTATTTTGGAAATTTTAAAGTTCTGGGGTAATTTTGGGAAAAAAAAATTTGGAATCCAGGGGCGTTTCGGTAATTTTTGACCTCGGGGTATTTTGGTAATTTTCCAAAAATCGGGGTAAATTGGTAAAATTTAGTAAGTTAGGGATATTCCAAAGTTGTAAAACTTTGAGGGTTCTTTTGGAGAGTTTTATTTTCCAAAATGGTGAAGTTGCAAAAATCTTGAAAACCGTGGTCATTTTGGTCATTTTGTAAGTTAGGGGCAATTTTGTAATAATTTTTTTTTTCGGGAAAATCTTGTAAAGATGATTTTCACAAACTCAAAAGAAAGTTTTAAGAGTTTTAAAACTAGGGTTTTGTTGTTTTGTTCTCTTTTTTTTTTAAAACATGGCTAGTTCCCTTTCGGGTTTTAGTCATTAGGTTTAGCATATGACCGAGCCCTATTTGATCAGGGTGAACCAAAGATACGCACCAGTTAGGATTCGAATGGAGAGGAGGTGAGTCACGCGGACTGCTTAAATACCAAGCTCCCATCGAAACCATTCCTAGACATGCGCACAGAGGTTGCCACACCGCTGAGCCCTCTGAGTTAGGGTGAACCGAAGCTACGCACCAGGTAGGATTCTTGCGAAGAGGAGATGAGTCACTAGGACTGCTTAAATACCAGTCTCTTCCGGATCCAATCCTAGACATGCGTACAGGGGTTACTACACCCTAACTCTGTGACTTAGCCATAGGTTTGTTTAGTGCATTAAGTCTTATGTGGTTCTGTGTTTGAGTAATCTAGCCCTAAGTTTCATGTTCCTATCATTCTATTCTACGTTCCATGCCTTTTCTACATAAATCACAGAATCACACATAAAGTTAGGGTACTTACCTGGTGGACTGCGGGTCGGACACTTAGGTGCCATGCCATAACACCTGCTTTATTTTAAAGAAAATCATTTGGGCTCAAATTAAAAATGTTTTGGGCCTTAGCCCACAAAGCCGAGAGTTTAAAACTGGCTCGATACAAATCGAAACACCCCACACCCGCCCACGAGCTCAGAACCGGATCTGTATGTTCCTTAAGTAAACCTGTTTCAAAATTCTTTGTTTCTTAGAAAAATTTGTGTATTTTCAGAAAAATTTCGTTTTGGGTTGGGCTTAGATTAAAAACCCATTTATTTAATTTTATAAATCCAATTTAATTAAGGTGACAAAAGAATTTTTGAGTTCATTTTTAAGAAAAATAAATTTTGTACTTACTTACATCCAAATTAGTTCGTGACATAATATCTAATAGTAAAGCAAAAAAAATAAAGAAATTCACTTGTGCCTTATGGCCTTATTACATCAATCAAAACCCAAAAATAATAAAATTTAAGTACTTAATATAAATAACAGATCCCAAATAGTAAAAGTCTTTCCTTGCTATGCATGGCCACCTTTAGCTACTTTGCCGACCCGGTCCATTCACCGATCATCTCTGAAAAAAATTCCCCAGCAGGTGAGTCAACAGACTCAATGTGTACACAAACTAACATTCAACAATTCGAGCATACATGTTCATATCAAAGACATATTCATAAAAAAATGATGCAACCCAAACCCAAGCCTATTTGTCCATCCGCTACACACCACCCGTACCTGCCAATCACACCGTGGGGACTACTAAGTCAACCCTCCATCCGCTACACACCATCGAAGGCAGTCGACGTGCTCATCGCCCATATAATTTGTGTCATTAGACACCATATTCAAATAATGTAACCGAAGTTACCAAATTCAGATAATGTAATCGAAGTTACCATATTCAAATTTTGTGACCGTAGTCACCATATTCCGTTGGTGAGACCGAAGTCAACACCTTCTTCCCCTTTCGTATATAGCCCGAAATGCCCCACATATTTTATCATGCACAACATACTTATTTTCTCATTCATGTTACTATTCACATGTTCAAAATATATCACATTCGTAATCCTATCAAAAATAGGAAATGTACCTGGGTATTCTTTACCACATTTGTGGTACTTAGCCACATTCTCATTCTTATGCATATTCATATATTAAAATAATTATTGCCATAATATATTGAAAATTAGTGTGAGTGCACACCTGATTCGCTTAATAGATTCCTTGAAATCCCGAAGAACGATCTACCGATCTAGATCTTTAACTCCTATATACGGCCAATTATTAAAACATATTAACAAACCTATTTGGCTTAAAAACCAAATCCTAGTAAGATTTGTATTACTTACCTTGTTGCCGAATTGATTAAATCCAAAATTGTGGTATTCCTCCCTTAAATTCGGCTAGCCACCAAAAACATGTATTTTCATCGATTTTACGACTTTTGGAAAGAAAAGGAAATACCTTTAGATACCAAAGTAACCCTTGGCCGATTAGATCTATACACTTACACGCAATTCCCAATTCCTCGAAAACAATCCTTGCCTTGTATGTCATGTCAAATCCCTATAATTATATGTTAATTTTAATCTCACATATAATCCATAACTTTTGACCAAATATGTGTATATCTTACCTTAGATCCTTGAATCCCGGAAGAATCCTCGTTGTATTCGAAGTTGTAGAAACTTGATAAACCCCTTGTAGATTCGGCCATAAAAGCAGAATAGGGATTAGACCCTTATCTTTCGGCAAATAGAAAAGAAAAAGAACTTGAATGATGCTTAACCTTACCTTAATGCTTTGACCGATTGCTTCCTTGCCTAGAGCCACAGAGATTCGGCTATGAGGTTTTAGTCGGGGATCAAAAGAAAAGGGCTTTGGCTTGACAGATGAAGAAAAGAGAAGAGTAAAAGATGAATAGAAAATTCGCGAGAGGGGGTTTTGCTATGGAATTTTCGGCAAAAGCTTAGAAAAGATGAGAGAATAGCCTTTAACTCTCCTTCTTTAGCCGAAATTATCAATTGGAGAGTCCTTTGCTTGGCCACTACTCCTCTTATGATAATATTATCTCCTTTATTTAAAAATAAAAGTGTTAAATCCATTATTATCTCTTCTAAATAATCTAAATTAAAAGCTTTTATTTATCACCTTATTAAGCAATATTAATGGAAATAAAACACCTCCCTTTTCTAGAAACAATTGCCGTCCACCTTTAGCACAGGAAGCAAAAATAAAACTTCATTTATTTGCTTCCCTTGTGACTCGAACCAGTGCTCATGCCTCTTGCACATGGCGCCATTTCCATAAGCCATAAGTGCCATCTTGAGCCACTTTTCCTAGCCCGTTTGTGTGTCAAATTTTAACTTTTTTCTTTTAAGGCCCCCTTGCCTTAATTTCCTATTTTAAACTTTAAAACTTGGCATTTCTCGATTATTTCTAAGTTTCCTAAAATTTTCGATCGGCTCTGTAACTTGCCATTTTTCTTACATTTCCAGGTTTCCCGAAATGTTCACTTTCCATTTTTGAAACATTTCCAAAAATGTTTAGGTTTCCAAAAATGTTCAAGTTTCCAAAAATATTCAGGTTTCCAAAAATGTTCAAGTTTCCAAAAATATTCAGGTTTCCAAAAATGTTCATTTCCATTTCTATGCATTTCTAGAATTCCAAAAATACCAAAAATTTATTCATAGTGCTTAATACTTGTCATTTCGTACAATTAAACTGAAAATGCATAGGCCCTTTCGAGGACGTTACATTATTTGGGCTAATATTAGTCATATGTTTGGTTGTTGGAAGTGGTTATTTGATGTGGTTTAGTTTTTGGTATCTTAATGATATAATGGCTTATTTTGGTATGTAGATAATTTGCCTTATATGATAGATGAATGTCTTAATTTGTGATGGAATAATGAAAGGTGAATTTGTAGTTGAATGTGTATATGTTATATGTTTTGTAGCTTAAGAAAAAAATGGTGCTTCATTATGGTAAATTGGTGTTTTAATGGAAATGATTTGTATGGTCATTTGATGCTAGTGAATAAGTAGTATAATTGGTACCAAATGGTATGTTTTGGATGGTAAGTGAATTGGCATGAAATGATGCAAAATGGTTCGTTATATTATTGGCTTATTTGATTTAATGGTGTACATGATTATACATGTTTGCATATTTTCATTTGAGGTGCCTAAGGGCATATTGGTTGTATGTGAATATACTACTTGTTTAAGGCTTGATTTTACTACTTTTGGATGCTTGATTATAGCTTGTGTTTGTGTGCATTATTGCATGTAGGTGAATGCAAATTTGGGTGAGAAAAATGGCTTGTAAAATGGCCTATTTTTGTTCACACGGGCAGAGACACAGGCGTGTGTCTCAGCCGTGTGTGACACAAGGCCAAGTGACACAGTCGTGTGTCCCCTCTATCTTTTAAAGAGCGCAAGTCAATATGCTCACACGGGCGTATGGCTTGGCTGTGTGGCACAAGTCAGTGAGTTCCACGGTTACGGGCACGGGCTGGGACACTGGCGTGTGTCCCTTTTTCGAATGCCCACACGGCCTAAGAGATGGATGTGTCTCTTGGCCATGTGAACCCTGTAGCTTTGAAAATTTTAAATGTTTCTGAAATATTTTTTGAGTTTTCGATTGGTCTCTAATGCGTATTTTGGGCCTCGAGGGCTCGTATAAGGGACAATATGTATGAATTTGATTAGTTTTTGACATGAATACTATATGATATGAAATGTTCGTACTTTTTGTCTATTTGATTTGTAATCTCTGGTAATACTCCTTAACCCTATTTTGGTGACGGATTCGGGTTAGGGGTGTTACATTTATTGGTATTAGAGCTATGGTTTAGTCGATTCTCGGACTGAACGTAGCGTATACGAGTCTAGCTATAGATGCCATTATATAACCTGTGATAGTGTGATATCTCCTGACCATTTTAAAACATGTTTTTATATAGCAATGGCATCCAACCAGGCTTATTCCGATGAAGTAGAGAGTAATGCTCAAGCCTCCATTCACGGAGTAGCTTCAAGTGGTACGAGGCCCGTATCTGAGGGCCGGGGAGGAGAGGCTAAAGAAGCCTTCTTTCGGATGATGAATGAGTGGTTCACCGAGTTTTTACGGACGAACCTGGCTGCTCGACAACCTCTACCCCCTCCTATTCCCCAACAGGTTCCCGTTATTCCTCAAGGTACGGAACCAACCCGAGTTAGTAAGCCTCTGGTTGATAAGATTCGTAAGTATGGGGCTGAAGAATTCTGAGCTACTGCTGAAGATGATCCTAATATAGCCGAACTCTGGTTAGAGAATACCATTAGGGTTTTTGACGAGTTATCCTGTTCATCGACTAAATGTGTAAAGTGTGCAGTATCTCTACTAAAAGATTTAGCCTACCAGTGGTGGAATACATTGACTTCTGTAGTGCCGAGAAAAAGGATACTTGGGAATTCTTTCAAACCGAGTTCCGTAAGAAATACATCAGTCAGAGGTTTTTGGATCAGAAACGTAAGGAATTTGTAGAGCTCAAGCAAGGCCGCATGACTGTATCAGAATACAAGCGAGAATTTGTTTGATTGAGTAAATATGCTCGAGAGTGCATTTAGATCGAGACTGCAATGTGTAAACAATTTGTAGATGGATTAAATGAATATATAAAGCTATTAGTCGGGATCCTTGATTTGAAAGAATTTGTTGTACTGGTTGATCGGGCACATAAAGCTGAAGAGCTAAGTAAAGAGAAAACACATGCTGAATTTGAAGCTAGAGATTTGAGAAAGAGATTGATGGGAAAGTCATATCAATCAGCATCGAAGAAATCTAAAGAACATCACTACCGTTCTACTGCTTCTTTGGGACATTCTAATAGAGATAGAGATACCAGTCGCTCCAGTCCTAAACCTAGGCTACATCTGTAGCAAGTGTGGGTAGTGTTAGAAACACTAGACCCGAGTGCAAGCACTATAAGAGGCCACATTATGGTGAGTGTCGAATAAAGAGTGGAGCATGTTTCAGATGTGGTTCTTTTGATCATTATCTTAGAGATTGTCCTGAAAAATCTAAGAAAGAGAAAGTTCAGACTTCGAGGCCGAGTAACACAGCTGCGAGACGTAGACCACCTTGTAATCCTAAAAATATGAGTGGTAGTCGTGGTGTGACGAAAGGCTCTACTGTGAGATCCTAGGCACGAGCACCAACTAGGGCCTATGCTATTCGCGCATGCGAGGATGCTTCTGTGCCAAATGTGTAATATCCCGGGTTAGGGGCTATTTTGTTGTTGCATGAAATTGCATGTGTTTAGTGTGCTGTGTTGCTATTTCGGTGTTTTAGGGGCTTAATTGTAGTCTAGGAGTATGCCTGAGTGAATGGGGAAATTTTGGTTTTTGGGTGTTAAGTGAAGGGAGGTGAGGAAGCTGGGGTTTTTATTTTATTTTTGGTAATTCATAGCACAAAGGAGGAGCTAGCATAGTGGCAAGCATGTGCTACTTGGGGAGCTAGGTGTGGCGTCAACTACATGGGGTGGAGGTCTTGAGTTCAAGTCGCAGAGTTCCCCATTTTGGCTCTCATTTTGGGCGGCATGGAGGGGAGAGGTAGAAGGCAATTCGAATTCTACCATGGACTTGGTCAAACCGTTCAAATGTTGGGTGGAGAGTAATTGTAGGAGGAAGACATGGTCATGCTAGTTTGAATGTGTGGTTGGGAGCTATTGGGGATTATGGCGAATTTGAAGGAGTGTGGAGTGGGGAAGTGGGCGGCTTAGTGTGGAGAGGTGCTAGCCGAAATGCATTTTTGCATTTTTGGCATTTTGGGTGCATTTTCGGTCTTTGGAATATCAAGCAAAAGTCTCTTCTTTGGTCTTTTGTTAGCCGAATGTTCTAAGGGTGTTCTTCATTTTTTTGTGTTGTTCTTCATCTTTTGAAACCGAGAGACCAAACTTGCAAAGGTCAGCGAAAGTTTCATTGTTGTCTCTTAGACTACTTGATAGCCGAATATCCCTTCCCATTTCTTTCCCTTTTCTTTCAGTTAGGTAAACCAAAACTTCTATCCTCCTTTGTCATATTCATTTTCTTCTTCCTTGCTTAAGAACATTGTAGCCGAAACCTCCTGTTCCAAATACTTTCTCCATTTCTTTCTTCTCCAAAACCGAAAAGCATCTATCTCTTTTCCATTTTCTTTTCTTCTCAAGACCTTGGCCGATTTTCTTCTTCTTCTTGAACATATCTTTCTTTTGCTTCACTTTTAAGACTCTAGCCGAACCCTCCCTTGGTGATTGCCGAAATTTCCTTCTAGTTGTGTTCTCATTTTGGCCGAATATCAATCCTTCTTTTCATCTTTTCTTGCGTTTCTTTCTTGGTCAAGGCCGAACCTCTCCTCTCCCTTGTAGTTCTCTTGGCGAATATCGTAGAGTGTTGGGGTTCTTGTATAAATCGATTGGAGTTAGGTAAGTGTTTGGCCGAATGGCCATTTCTTCTCTTTTCTGTTCTTAATCGTTGTGGGTTTGATGAAGGGCTGAATATGGCTATTATGGAAGGGTGTTAACCTTTTGTTAATCATCTCGTTTTAGGGTCTTTGGATATTGGAAGTAACCAAGAAGGGTTTTCGACTCTTTTAACCGATTGTTAAGCAGTGGTTGTGGTAAGTGATTGGTATTATCATTAATCGTTCAATCTTTTGGTTTCGATTAAGTCAAGATTATTAAAGTTTAATCGTTTCTCTTTAAGGGGTTGGCCGATTGTCAAGGGAATCATCGTGCTTGATTCGGGATTTGGTAGGAAACCAAATCGGTATAAAGGTAAGGGTTTGATATTGATTCTTTTGGGGTTAGATGGTCTTGGCCGAATGGGATAAGTTGTCTAATGCTCTTATTTGGCCGATCATAGGAGCAAGATAATCAAGGGGGCTTAGATCGATTCGAGGGGTTTAAGGCTTTTGTTTTCCAGTGTGTAAACTAACACACCGATACCTAGTAATGTTATTAATAAACCGCTTTGCACTGTTAAAAACTATACCAAAGATGACAGATAATTGGATACCCAAACGGGGTATGTGTACGTATCCCGGGTAAGTATAATTTATTATCGGTTCTATTATGGATACCTTGGGTATTATGATCTATGTTATGTATGCTATGAGATGTAATACTAGACATGTTGGCATGATATGCATGACTTGTATGATATGCATGATCTCATGAGTTGGTATGTTGATGGGTGATATGAGTGGAGGGAGCGGTGATATTTTGTGCTTTGTGAGCACCGTGTTTTAGTAACACACTTTGTGACTTTGGGTCACGGAGGTTTGGCACCTCCGGAGGTTTGGCACCTCATTGCGACTTGTCCCATGGTTTACACCACCGTGGGTTGGCCCCACATGAGATATGGGATCGTCTCGCTAGTGATTGGGTATCACCACGATGGGTTGGCCCCATCATTCGATTATTGTGACTACGGTCACCGTGGTTTGGTACCACATTTGTGTCTTTGGGACACCGAGGTTGGGCACCTCATTGCGACTCGTCCACGTGGTTTGACACCACCGTGGGTTGGCCCCACTTGAGATATGGGATCGTCTGCTAGTGATTGGGTATCACACGATGGGTTGGCCCCATCATTGGATTTGTGACTTGGTCACGGTGCTTTAGTAGCACAAGCGTGTCTTTGGGACACCAAAGGTGGTTTGGCACCACATTGATGGATATTGTGTCTTTGGGACACCGGTGTTTTAGTAACACATTGTGACTATATGTCACCGGTGGTTTAGCACCACCGGTGGTTTGGTACCACACGGGGTAGAAAAAGGAGATACGGATGGTTAGGATCGGGTTGCATTGATTATGTTGCTATGTATGATGTGTGTTAGCATGTTGTTTCATCGGGAGCGAGATTTATGCACCTTGAGTCATTCGACTCACCCTCTCCTTTGACATTTCAGGTGACCCGTAGATGCGGACATGGAGCCGGGGTGGACTCGGGGTGCACATGCCATGCTTTAATAAAAGTGTTGCTCAGACTATTCACTTTGGGTACTTTAGCTTATTTGTTTTTATTTGAGATTTAATTTGGATTTGTAAAAGGCCTTTAAATTATGTTTTATGATGGTTATGTTATAATTAGATTCTCAACTTTTTAACAAATAACTTGGTATGAAATTTTACTAAAAATTTGGTAAGATAATGTTTTCAAAACTATAACGCAATGTGTTTTAAACTATACCATCGGGTATCTCACTATGTTTTGCTATAAAGTAAACTCAAATGATTTTCAAACCAAACTCGATATTCTACTAAGTCAAAAACATTTCAAAATAGCACTAAGAAACTATTGGAAATGCTAAATGAAATCAACTCGTTTTAACTATATACTTGGATAAGTTTTCAAAATCTAATCAAACAGAGCCTACCCCAATTTCCCTCAAATTCACTATGTTTTCACCCCGCTTTTAAACGAAAAACCTGATCACTCAAAAACGTTTTCCCCGTAACATACAGTTCGGACATGGTGTCCTGTCCGGTTTGGGGTGTTACAATTAATGTATCGAGCCAAGTTCAAAGGCTCATTGTGGGCCTGAGGCCCAAAAAGTTTTTAAGAGTTTATTTTAAGTGTTTGTATGGTTTGAAAGGCATGGCACCGAGTCTCCAGCCTTAGGTTCGCCTGTAAGTACCCTTACTATTGCTTGTGAATCGATTGGATGTGATATGATTTGATGAATAGCAATAGTATACTACTTTAGAGATTGAAAGCCGATAGGATTACGTGAACTCGCGAGAACAAATCCTCCTTAATATTCATAAGACTTGCTTTTAAACAAGTGGAATAAATACTGATGCATAAAATTCTTAATCGAATCGTAGAAAGATTAGTCATGAGCTCTAGAGGTGGGCGTGGTCGTGGGCAGGTCGTGGTAGGATGACGCGGTTTACGAGCCCGTAGGATCTGTCGGGGTTGAGAAAATGAGATACTGGGTTCATACCACCGGAGGTGGTGAGTTCCAAGATCGGTGCGACGGCGGCCCAGCGATGTCACGAGCGATGCTCGCGAGTGTTAGAAAGGGTAGCGAGGAGTTGGTGGTGGCGCGGGAGTTAGGAAATCATTCTGGCGACTTCGGGCAAATGGGGCGAATTCTTCCGAGGTGTTTACGGTGTTGCTCCAGCCTTTCTTTGAATACGGCTAGAGGCAATCGAGCGGATCATGGATGATCCGGACTTGACAAACAAGAGAAGTCGAAGGGCATCGTGCTCGCTTCTCCGGGATGAGTCATATCGGTGGTGGCTCACGGTTCGAGACGATTGTGGCGGCGAGAGGATCGACATGGGATTATTTCAGGTGCATATCAAAAGAAATACATCGGAGCTAGTTATATTGACTCCCAGTGGAAGGCATTTACGAGGCTTGTTCGGAGTAAATCTGTTTCACAGTGCAGGTTGAGTTCCTGGTCCGAGTAGGTATGCCGAGGGCATTGTGGCCACCGAGCATGAGAGGTGTGTTCGTTTCGAGGATGAGGCTGCGAGGCGAGTTGAGGCTCGCGATTGCTCCTCGCAGGAGGCGCGAGTTCTTGTCTTAGTTGAGAAGGCTAAGGTAGCCGAGGGTGTTAAGGAGTCGGTGAGACAGGGCATGGGCAGAAATAGGCATAAGAGGAGCTTTGGGTCTTACGGATCGTCGGGTAATCCGCGAGAAGAGGGCTAGACCGAGTGGGCGAATCGATCTGCTAGGTTTGTTCTTTGCTAGGCGAGGACCGCCGCAGATGTGATCAATGTGGAAAATCTCATTGGGGTGGTTCTTTGGATTGGAGGAAAAGGTTGCTTCGAGTGTGGTTCCTGGAGCATCGTGTGAGGATTGTCCGCGTGGGTTGGCTAGGATTCGATCGAGAGGCGGGGCCGTGTCGATTCGAGGGTAATGGACCGCCACCGCAGAGGGGGTCGAGGTAATGGCGAGAGGTGGTAATGGTTCTGGTTGGGGCCGTGGAGCACCGGTAGAGTGCGAGTAGTCTTGATGCCGCATACTGGATTAGTGTACTGCCGCGCGAGGCGCCGAGGAGGAGCGACGCGACCGGACGTCATAACCGTGACGTTTTGATTTTGGTTCTCCTTATATCGCTTTGATTGATGTGGGTTCAACGCACTCTTATGTTGCCGTAGTATAGTAGAGACCATGGATTTAGACTCGAGATATCCTCTAGGCGGATGATCGTGATTAGCCCTCTAGGTCACTCTATAGTAGTAGATAAACTGTTTAGAGGTGTACCCCTAGAACTCCAAGGGGGTAGTGTTTCTTCTTGATCCGATGGAACTGCCGTTTGGGGGAGTTCGATCCGATTCTTAGGATGGATTGGTTGGTCAAGTACCAAAGGCGAGGTTGGATTGCGCGACCAAGCGCATGGTTCTTAAGTCGGTTGAGGGTGATGAGGTGGCTATGATAGGTAATAGGAGGGATTACTTATCAAATGTGGTATCTGCTCCGGGCGAGCGAGAAGATGGTCGAGAAGGGTTGTGAAGCATATGTGGTTCATGTGTATGCCTTGGAAGCTAAAGAGTCCTGTGAGAGAGGTCCGTCTTTGTTAAGGAATTTGCGGATGTGTTTCTGAGGAGCTTAGGGTTTGCCGCGGTCGAGAGGTGGAGTTCGGGATTGATCATTGCAGATTTGCGCGGTGTCTATTGCTCCAGTATAGGATGGCACCAAAGGAATTGGTGGAGCTCAAGGCTCGAGATCCGGGAGTTGTTGGATCGAGGTTTTATTAGGCCAAGTGTTTCACCGTGGGGTGCACCCTGTACTCTTTGTCAAGAAGAAAGATGGCACGATGCGGATGTGTATAGACTACCGCTTGATTGAATAAGTGACGATTAAAAACAAGTATCCGTTACCCACGAGATAGATGACTTGTTTGATCACCGAAGAAGCGCCGCGGTATTTTCGAAGATCGACTTGAGGTGCAGGTATCACCGATTAAGAGTTAAGGAGGCGATATCCATAAAACAGCGTTTGGACTCGGTATGGGCACTCACGAATTTACGTAATGCCGTTCGGGTTGACTAACGCACCGGCAGCGTTTATGGATATGATGAATAGGGTGTTTCGGCGATGCTGAGATCGATTCGTCGTGGTTTTCATAGACGACATCTTAGTGTACTCAGGACGGAGGAAGAGCATGATAAGCATTTGCGAGTGGTGTTGCGATTTTGAGGAAGAGCAACTCTATGCTAAGTTCGGTAAGTCACGAGTTACGGCTTAGAGAAGTGACTTTCTTGGGTCATGTAGTATCGGCGCAGAGGGGATTCGGGTAGATCCTCGTAAGATTGAGGCGATTTTGGATTGGAAGCCGCCTAAGTCGATGGGTGAGATTCGGAGTTTTACAGGTTTGGCGGATACTCACCGAAAGGTTTGTTGAGGGTTTTTCGTTGATAGCGCCGTAGATGACCAAGTTCTTTGAGGAAAGAAGTTCCGTTTGTATGGGTGAGAAACAGCAGGAAAGCTTCGATAAGTTAAAGAAGATTTTGACCGAGGCTCCGGTTTTAATTCAACTTTGAGGTTGGTAAGGAGTACAGTCTTTTGCGATGCATCACATACGGGCTTGGGTTGTGTCTTGATGCAAGAAGGTAAGGTTGTGGCTTACGCTTCTCGGCACCGAGGCCACATGAGGTCAACTATCCGACGCACGATTTGGAGCTAGCCGCTGTAGTCTTTGCTATAAAGATTTGGAGGCACTACCTGTATGGAGAAAGATCGATAGTCTACACAGATCACAAGAGTCTGAAGTATCTACCGACTCGGAAGGATTTGAATTTGAGGCGCGCAGATGGGTTGAGTTCTTTGAAAGATTACGATCGTTCGATTGAGTATCATCCGGGCAAGGCTAACGTGGTGGTGACGCGTTGAGCCGCAAGGTTGTTTCGGACTTAAGAGCATTGTTTGCCCACTTGAGTTTGTATGGCGATGGGAGTATTCAGCGAGTTGCAAGTTAAGCCTACAGGTTGAGCAGATCGAGAGAGAAACAGATTATTGGATGAGGTTACGAGTGCGCGAAGGTTGCAAGTGCGAGATGGTGGTTTGGAGGGTTCTGACTTGTCCGTGATGGGGTTCTGTGTTTTCAAGGTAAGGCTTGTATGCCTAAAGATGTTGAGCTAAGGCAAAAGATTCTTGAGGCGCACATAGCAGTCCTTATGCTATGCATCCCGGAGGTAGCAAGATGTATAGGGATCTTAGAGAGCGATTTTGGTGGCTTTGGCTTGAAGAAAGAGGTGACGAGTTTGTTGGGAAGTGTCGACTTGTCGTGAGTTAAGGCCGAACATCGGTTGCGTCGAGTTTGCTTCACTGTGAAGATTCCTCGATGGAAGTGGGAAAGGATAACCATGGATTTTGTCGGTGGGTTACCGCTTCGCCAAGCGAGAAAGATTCGATTTGGGTGGTGGTGGATCGATGACTAAATCGACTCACTTCATTTCGGTGAGGTTGATTATTCGCCTGAAGCTAGCGAAGGCTGTATGTTTCGAGATATAGTAAGGTTGCACGGGGTGCCGATTTGATAATCTCGGATAGGGATCCTAGATTTACGTCAAGGTTACGAAAGCGTTGCATCAAGCTCTGGGTACTCGTTTGGATTTCAAAGACGGCTTTTCACCCATGATCGGCGGTCAATCGAGAAAAGGGTCATTCGGATCTTAGAGGATATCTTTGAGGGTTGTGTCACGGATTTGAGAGGTAGTTGGGAGGAGTTTCTACCATTAGTGAGTTTGCCTACAACAACGATTTACCAAGCGAGCATCAAGATGGCACCGTATGAGGCGTTGTATGGTAGGAAGTGTCGCTCACCTACGTGTTGGGCGGAGTTAGGTGAACGTCGGTTGTTGGGACCCGAGTTGGTTCTTGAGACCAGAAGACAAGGTTAAGTTGATTCAGTCTCGATTGAAGGAAGCTTCCGGACCGCGCGAAGTCTTATGCCGATCTTAAGCGGAGAGATATAGAGTTATTGTGGGGATCGAGTTTTCTGAAGGTCTCACCTTGGAAAAAGGTGTTGAGATTCGGGAAGAAAGGCAAGCTAAGTCCGAGGTTTATTGGGCGTATAAGGTTACGAGGCGAGTTGGACCCGATGGCGTATCGGCTTGAGTTGCCGGTGAGCTTTGTCGATTCACGGCGTTTTCACGTTTCGATGCTTGGCGTTATCGTTCGAATCCGTCACATGTGGTAGCGATGGAAAAGATCGAGGTAAATCCGGATTTGACCATGGAGGAGGAACATGCGCATTCTTGATCGAGATGTGAAGGTTACTGCGTAAAGTCTGTGCCTTTGGTTAAGGTACTATGGCGGAATCATGGCGTAGAAGAAGCTACGTGGGAACCCGAGGATATGATGAGACAACAATACCCGCAACTCTTACGATCGGGTAATTTCGAGGCCGAAATTATTTTTAAGGGGTAGAACTGTAATATCCGGGTTAGGGGCTATTTTGTTGTTGCATGAAATTGCATGTGTTTAGTGTCTTTGTGTTGCTATTTCGGTGTTTTAGGGGCTTAATTGTAGTCTAGGAGTATGCTCCTGAGTGAATGGGGAAATTTTGGTTTTGGGTGTTAAGTGAAGGAGGCGAGGAAGTTGGGGTTTTATTTTATTTTTGGTAATTCATAGCACAAAGGAGGAGCTAGCATAGTGGCAAGCATGCGCTACTTGGGGAGCTAGGTGTGGCGTCAACTACATGGGGTGGAGGTCTTGAGTTCAAGTCATGAGAGTTCCCCATTTTGGCTCTCATTTTGGACGGCATGGAGGGAGAGGTAGAAGGCAATTTGAATTCTACCATGGACTTGGTCAAACCGTTCAAATGTTGGGTGGAGAGTAATTGTAGGAGGAAGACTTGGTCATGCTAGTTTGAATGTGTGGTTGGGAGCTATTGGGGATTATGGCCGAATTTGAAGGAGTGTGGAGTGGGGAAGTGGGCGGCTTAGTGTGGAGAGGTGCTAGCCAAAATGCATTTTTGCATTTTGGCATTTTGGGTGCATTTTCGGTCTATGGAATATCAAGCAAAAAGTCTCTTCTTTGGTCTTTTGTTAGCCAAATGTTCTAAGGGTGTTCTTCATTTTTTTTTGTGTTGTTCTTCATCTTTTGAAACCGAGAGACCAAACTTGCAAAGGCTGCTAGAAAGTTTCATTGTTGTCTCTTAGACTACTTGATAGCCGAATATCCCTTCCCATTTCTTTCCCTTTTCTTTCATTAGGTAAACCAAACTTCTATCCTCCTTTGTCATATTCATTTTCTTCTTCCTTGCTTAAGAACATTGTAGTGAAAACCTCCTGTTCCAAATACTTTCTCCATTTCTTTCTTCTCCAAAACCGAAAAGCATCTATCTCTTTTCCATTTTCTTTTCTTCTCAAGACCTTGGCCGATTTTCTTCTTCTTCTTGAACATATCTTTCTTTTGCTTCACTTTTAAGACTCTAGCCAGAACCCTCCCTTGGTGATTGCTTAAATTTCCTTCTAGTTGTGTTCTCATTTTGGCCGAATATCAATCCTTCTTTTCATCTTTTCTTGCGTTTCTTTCTTGGTCAAGGCCGAACCTCTCCTCTCCCTTGTAGTTCTCTTGGCCGAATATCAGTAGAGTTGTAACATCCCCAAACCCGGCCCATTCACCACGACCGAATCTGGTTATGTTAGTGAAATTTATTTAACTTAGAGAAAAAAAATTTAGTAAAACTTGTTAACTTCTGAAAATCCATGTTTATTTAATATTGTATGACAAAAACTTTGATATCACATAAATATTATAAAATGCCCAAAAGTGAACTCTAATGAATGTATATGACTAATTTTGAATAAATAAGTTGTCAAAATAAATTCGTTTCCACTTAGTAATTTAATATAATCCAATCATAATTTAAAATAATAATTAAATAACTCCCAAAGTAAATAAAAATCAAAGGGCCTTATAACATCAATGTTTAAAAGATCTAGTACTTAATATAGATAAATTTAAACTCTTCTTTCTGCATGGGCCACCACGTGTCCTCTCAGATCCCACCCAATCTACGCATCACACGAAATGGTTAGAAAATAAAGAGTGAGTCCACTGACTCGAGTGCATAATCAAAACACCGATTTCCACACGTATGGGCTTGGCCCATACCCACACAATATTCGTAACAAATCATGCAAGAATGCATTTCACCCAACCCTTTGTCCAACCGTACACCAACCTTAGCGGACTCCTGCCTAAGGCCGTGGGAAACTCCCACCGATCACATTGTGATCCATAACATCTTACCTTGGCAAGCTCATTGCTCAAGGCCGTGGGTGAGCCACCGATCAACCAAAGTGATCCCAATATTGTAATCGCTCTACGGTGATGCACATAGCCATCAACCGCCGAGATGGGCACCTAGCCAACACCTCCTTGGTAGCACACGGCAACCCTCAAGCGCTAATGTAGCCTTAGCTATCATTAGACCACGTACATCATCTGTACACTTCTTCCTTCTGTGATCAACCCCATGCCCACGTGTCAATTATGCCAAAATAACATATAGAGTGAGTAATTATTATTTACCAATACCACATCAAACATAAAATATATACAACACAACCAATCTTACCAATCATCGATTCACATCACTTAAGCCATTATAATCAGCCTCCACACATAATACATATGTAATCACATTAAACAAACCAACAATCGCGAGAAATAGTGCGTTGATTACGCACCTAATTGATACCAATGACCAACTCCCAAACGCTACTTAACCAAAACTCAGCCGACACACCCTTGATGATTCAAACCTACGAGTCCTCCCTACCGCTCCTCCTGGCTGATTACAAGAAAGAATTACCACACTAAGACCACAAGAATATTCGGCCAACCTCAAACGTCAAGACCACCTTTGGTTAACGAAACATCGAAAGAAATAAACTATAACGTAAAACCTCACCCTTCACAATGACTAGAGCGAGAGACCCAAACGCTCCACCCCTCTACCTTAAAGATTCGGCCAACCACCACTAGGACAAGGAGAAAGGTTTCGGCAATAGAGAAAGAAAGAAGGTATGAGGGGACAATATGAAATGGTTTCGGCTTAGGAAAAATGGAGAGAACCAAGTAGGAAAATCGGCTAGGTGACCTTGAAGATTTGGCCAAAGTGCATAGGTGAAGAGAAGGGATATTTTTAGTGTTGGTAGAGTATGGAAGACAAATGGATGAAGGCTTAAGAATGAATGAAAATGAGCACCTCCCCTATTTATACTAAAAGGCCTAGCTCCAACCTCCCACAAAATCCCACGATTTGCTCCTATAATTCCTCCCCAACACTCATTCAAAAGTTTGAATGAGTCAAACCTCTTCCTAGCAAAAATTTAAAAAAAAGACCAAGTCTTTCTCCATCTTTTAAGCATCCGAAGTGCCCAACTCCTTACCTCATTGACGCAAAAACAAAGGCCAAAGTCTTTGCCTTCGCAGCTCGAACACCGCCCCCTTCCCTTGCACACAGGCGTCACTTTGCCAAGCTCTTAGTGGCGTCTCCTTGCCACTTTACCAGCCCAATTCTTATGTCTAATTCCCCAAATAATTCTCTTAAGACACCCATCGCCAAGCTCCCTTTTTGCACTTAAAAATCCAAAATTTTCTAAAGTCTTCCCTTGAGCCCAAACATTCTTACCACCTCTCAAACACATCCAAGCATACCCAAAACCTACTAGAACATGAATTATACCCAACATGCATAGCCCCTAAACCAGGTGTTACAATTCTACCCTCCTTAAAATAATTTCGTCCTCGAAATTACTTGTATAAACTAATGATCCAATTCTTCCCACTACGCTAAAAGTCACACTCTGATCTTAAAGAGCTAACATACCTTCTAGGCACCGTTTCTAAGTTCATACTCAAGGTTCCAACTACTTTCTGAGCAACGGATCAAACAATCACCAAAGCGAACAAAACTCCAAAGAGTATTCCGGACTTAAGGAACTTACCGGTTGACCCATCAGTGCACATCATTATCCTCTCTCCGACGAGTGCATAAACTGGACTGGTCGCTTTGCCTCGGTGCCACCATTATCGCGGTCTCATCGCCACATGACCTTGGCGAAACCATTTCCTCTATGGTTCGAACCGCGACCCTTTATCGCTGCTTGCCGACCACCTCTGCTGGTTGCCCATAACCTTGGCCTTCGCTCGAGTCCCATTCGGATTACGGGACAATCCTTAATCGATGAGACTTGGACTTGCATCTGAAGCACTCTCGAACACGATTCCAGCATTCGCCAACATGGTACCTTCCACACTGCGCACACGGACGATCTGGATTCCTCTTAGTTGTCTTAATATGAACAGGAGTCTCAACCCTCGGTCTCTTCTGGACCCTCTCAACCACTTCTGGCGATCCAACACTTCTCTTATCACGGTTCCTTTCCCTATTGAGCCTCTCAGCCTTCTTGACCTCCTCAGCTATTCGAGCTTTCTCCACTAAAACGGTGAAGTCTCTTTCCTGATGCGGAGCAATCAAAACTCGTAACTCAACCCGTAGCCCATCTTCAAATCTAACGCATCTCTCATAATCAGTTGCCACGATTCCCCGAGCATACCGGCTCAAACGCGAAAAACCTTCGACCGTACTCACTATCGATTTGTTACCTTGCACCGTTTGAGGAACGCCTTCCTCTGAGCATCCACATAGCTCGCTCCGACATACTTCCTCGAACTTGATCTTAAAATAACTTGATCCACTCGATCTGCCGGTACTTTCCTTAACCGTGAGCCACCACTTTGGTAGGCCTCATCTCGCAACAACGAAACAACACCCTTAAGCTTCTCCTCGGCGATTAAGTCTAAGTCGTCCATAATCCTTTCCATCGCCTCAAGCCGCATTACTCGCCACGTTCGAGCTACCCCGGTTCACTCCTCACGAAGACCTCGGCTCCATTCGCCTAAAGCCTTTCGGTGCGACTTCCGAGTCCCATCGCCCCCATTGGCTCTCGCCACTCGCTCAAGCACCCGCGGCGCCAGCTGCGATCTTTGCGTCGTCTCCTCCAGTCTGATCCTGCTGTTCCACCTCAACAGCTGGTGGCGGCACATCGCTCTCTGACCCATGGCGAGACCCAACCGGTTCAGACACTGACATCCTGCCTCTACCACGTCCACGAGTATTGCGACCACGCCTCCTAGAACTCATATCTAGCGCCTCGATTTAGTCTGTTTAAAAAGTTTTATGCATTAGAAATTATTGTTTCACTGTTTTATCCATGAGCAATTTTATGCAGTGAAGTTTCCGAGAGTAGTTCTTTCGAGCAATCAAGTTTCCTTCCCTACCCAGGGGTAATTTCGTCATTTTCCTACAGGGGTATTTTTGGTAATTTTGTAAATCGAGAAAACATCTTTCAAAATCAGATTTAGAGTTTTACAAACCAAAGGGGTAAGTTTGAAAAATTTAAACTAAGGGTTTTAAAACAGTGAGGCAAATCCCTTTCGGGTTTTAATAATTGGTTTAGCCTATGAGCAAGTCCTCTTGGTTAAGGTGAACCGTAGCTACGCACCAGGTAGGATTCCAGCGAAGAGGAGGTGAGTCACGAGGACTGCTTAAGTACCAGACTCTTCCGGATCCACTCCTAGACATGCGCACCATGGTTGCCACACCTTAACTCGGCGACTTAATCACAGGTTTGTTTAGTAACCTTAAGTCTTATGCATGTGTTTGAGTAGACTAGTCCTAGGGTTCAATAGCCCTAATATTCTAATCTACGAGCCCAAACTAAGCCCAAATCAATTCATGTAAACAATTCACTTCAAGAAAGTCCGAAGTACTTACCTGGCGGACTCGGGCCGGAGGTACAGGTGCCATGCCAGAATAACCTGAAAAATACTTCACGAAACCCATATCTTTGAAAACCCATTTAAAAATGTTTTTGGGCCCAAAACCCTCAAAGCCGAGTTTTGAACCTGGCTCTGATACCAAACTGTAACATCCCCAAACCCGGCCCATTCACCACGACCGAATCTGGTTATGTTAGTGAAATTTATTTAACTTAGAGAAAAAAAATTTAGTAAAACTTGTTAACTTCTGAAAATCCATGTTTATTTAATATTGTATGACAAAAACTTTGATATCACATAAATATTATAAAATGCCCAAAAGTGAACTCTAATGAATGTATATGACTAATTTTGAATAAATAAGTTGTCAAAATAAATTCGTTTCCACTTAGTAATTTAATATAATCCAATCATAATTTAAAATAATAATTAAATAACTCCCAAAGTAAATAAAAATCAAAGGGCCTTATAACATCAATGTTTAAAAGATCTAGTACTTAATATAGATAAATTTAAACTCTTCTTTCTGCATGGGCCACCACGTGTCCTCTCCGATCCCTGGTCCAATCTACGCATCACACGAAATGGTTAGAAAATAAAGAGTGAGTCCACCGACTCGATGCATAATCAAAACACCGATTTCCACACGTATGGGCTTGGCCCATACCCACACAATATTCGTAACAAATCATGCAAGAATGCATTTCAGCCCAACCCTTTGTCCAACCGTACACCAACCTTAGCGGACTCCGCCTAAGGCCGTGGAAACTCCCACCCGATCACATTGTGATCCATAACATCTTACCTTGGCAAGCTCATTTTGCCAAGGCCGTGGTTGAGCCACCGATCAACCAAAGTGATCCCAATATTGTAATCTGTCTACGGTGATGCACATAGCCATCAACCGCCGAGATGGGCACCTAGCCAACACCTCCTTGAGGTAGCACACAAAGAACCTCAAGCGCTAATGTAGCCTTAGCTATCATTAGACCACGTACATCATCTGTACACTTCTTCCTTCTGTGATCAACCCCATGCCCACGTGTCAATTATGCCAAAATAACATATAGAGTGAGTAATTATTATTTACCAATACCACATCAAACATAAAATATATACAACACAACCAATCTTACCAATCATCGATTCACATCACTTAAGCCATTATAATCAGCCTCCACACATAATACATATGTAATCACATTAAACAAACCAACAATCGCAGAAATAGTGCGTTGATTACGCACCTAATTGATACCAATGACCAACTCCCGAAATGCTACTTAACCAAAACTCTGTCGACACACCCTTGATGAATCGAACCTACGAGTCCTCCCTACCGCTCCTCCTGGCTGATTACAAGAAAGAATTACCACACTAAGACCACAAGAATATTCGGCCAACCTCAAACGTCAAGACCACCTTTGGTTAACGAAACATCGAAAGAAATAAACTATAACGTAAAACCTCACCCTTCACAATGACTAGAGCGAGAGACCCAAACGCTCCACCCCTCTCGCTTAAGATTCGGCCAACCACCACTAGGACAAGGAGAAAGGTTTCGGCAATAGAGAAAGAAAGAAGGTATGAGGGGACAATATGAAATGGTTTCGACTTAGGAAAAATGGAGAGAACCAAGTAGGAAAATCGGCTAGGTGACCTTGAAGATTCGGCCAAAGTGCATAGGTGAAGAGAAGGGATATTTTTAGTGTTGGTAGAGTATGGAAGACAAATGGATGAAGGCTTAAGAATGAATGAAAATGAGCACCTCCCCTATTTATACTAAAAGGCCTAGCTCCAACCTCCCACAAAAATCCCACGATTTGCTCCTATAATTCCTCCCCAACACTCATTCAAAAGTTTGAATGAGTCAAACCTCTTCCTAGCAAAAATTTAAAAAAAAAAAGACCAAGTCTTTCTCCATCTTTTAAGCATCCAGTGCTGCCCAACTCCTTACCTCATTGACGCAAAAACAAAGGCCAAAGTGTCTTGCCTCGCACTCGAACACCGCCCCCTTCCCTTGCACTGAGGCGTCACTTTGCCAAGCTCTTAGTGGCGTCTCCTTGCCACTTTACCAGCCCAATTCTTATGTCTAATTCCCCCAAATAATTCTCTTAAGACACCCATCGCCAAGCTCCCCTTTTTGCACTTAAAAATCCAAAATTTTCTAAAGTCTTCCCCTTGAGCCCAAACATTCTTACCACCTCTCAAACACATCCAAGCATACCCAAAACCTACTAGAACATGAATTATACCCAACATGCATAGCCCCTAAACCAGGGTGTTACAAGAGTGTTGGGGTTCTTGTATAAATCGATTGGAGTTAGGTAAGTGTTTGGCCGAATGGCCATTTCTTCTCTTTTCTGTTCTTAATCGTTGTGGGTTTGATGAAGGGCTGAATATGGCTATTATGAAAGGGTGTTAACCTTTTGTTAATCATCTCATTTTAGGGTCTTTGGATATTGGAAGTAACCAAGAAGGGTTTTCGACTCTTTTAACCGATTGTTAAGCAGTGGTTGTGGTAAGTGATTGGTATTATCATTAATCATTCAATCTTTTGGTTTCGATTAAGTCAAGATTATTAAAGTTTAACTGTTCTCTTTAAGGGGTTGGCCGATTGTCAAGGGGAATCACTGCTTGATTCGGGATTGGTAGGAAACCAAATCGGTATAAAGGTAAGGGTTTGATATTGATTCTTTTGGGGTTAGATGGTCTTGGCCGAATGGGATAAGTTGTCTAATGCTCTTATTTGGCCGATCATAAGAGCAAGATAATCAAGGGGGCTTAGATCGATTCGAGGGTTTAAGGCTTTTGTTTTCCAGTGTGTAAACTAACACACCGATACCTAGTAATGTTATTAATAAACTGTTTGCTGTTAAAAACTATACCAAGATATGACGGATAATTGGATACCCAAACGGGGTATGTATGCGTATCCGGGTAAGTATAATTTATTATCGGTTTCTATTATGGATACCTTGGGTATTATGATCTATGTTATGTATGCTATGAGATGTAATACTAGACATGTTGGCATGATATGCATGACTTGTATGATATGCATGATCTCATGAGTTGGTATGTTGATGGGTGATATGAGTGGAGGGAGCGGTGATATTTTGTGCTTGTGAGCACCAAGTGTTTTAGGTAACACACTTTGTGACTTTGGGTCACCAGAGGTTTGGCACCTCGGAGGTTTGGCACCTCATTGCGACTTGTCCTGTGGTTTACACCACCGTGGGTTGGCCCCACATGAGATATGGGATCGTCTGCGCTAGTGATTGGGTATCACACGATGGGTTGGCCCCATCATTCGATTATTGTGACTACGGTCACCAAATGGTTTGGTACCACATTTGTGTCTTTGGGACACCGGAGGTTGGGCACCTCATTGCGACTGCGTCCCGTGGTTTGACACCACCGTGGGTTGGCCCCACTTGAGATATGGGATCGTCTCGCTAGTGATTGGGTATCACACGATGGGTTGGCCCCATCATTGGATTTGTGACTTCGGTCACCGGTGCTTTGGTAGCACAAACGTGTCTTTAGGACACCAAAGGTTTGGCACCACATTGATGGATATTGTGTCTTTGGGACACCAGTGTTTTGGTAACACATTGTGACTATATGTCACCAGTGGTTTGGCACCACCAGTGGTTTGGTACCACACGGGGTAGAAAAAGGAGATACGGATGGTTAGGATCGGGTTGCATTGATTATGTTGCTATGTATGATGTGTGTTAGCATGTTGTTTCATCGGGAGCGGGATTTATGCACTGAGTCATTCGACTCACCCTCTCCTTTGACATTTCAGGTGACCCGTAGATGCGGACATGGAGCCGGGGTGGACTCGGGGTGCACATGCCATGCTTTAATAAAAGTGTTGCTCAGACTATTCACTTTGGGTACTTTAGCTTATTTGTTTTTATTTGAGATTTAATTTGGATTTGTAAAAGGCCTTTAAATTATGTTTTATGATGGTTATGTTATAATTAGATTCTCAACCTGCTTAACAAATAACTTGGTATGAAATTTTACTAAAAATTTGGTAAGATAATGTTTTCAAAACTATAACGCAATGTGTTTTAAACTATACCATCGGGTATCTCACTATGTTTTGCTATAAAGTAAACTCAAATGATTTTCAAACCAAACTCGATATTCTACTAAGTCAAAAACATTTCAAAATAGCACTAAGAAACTATTGGAAATGCTAAATGAAATCAACTCGTTTTTAACTATATACTTCGGATAAGTTTTCAAAATCTAATCAAACAGGCCTACCCCAATTTCCCTCAAATTCACTATGTTTTCACCCCGCTTTTAAACGAAAAACCTGATCACTCAAAAACGTTTTCCCCCGTAACATACCAGATTCGGACATGGTGTCCTGTCCGGGTTTGGGGTGTTACAAAATGTTTTTACCGGTACTTTCTCTCTTTATGATACTGATGTAACTGCTTTGATTAATCCTCGATCGACCCATTCATATGTATGCACAAAATTAGTGTCTAGTAAAAATTAACCTGTTGAGTCCACTGAATTCGTGGTTAAAGTATCAAACCCCCTAGGTCAGTATATGTTAGTTTATAAAGTCTGCAAGAATTATTCTTTGATGACTCGGGTTTATAGTTTTTCAGCTGATTTGATGCTATTATCGTTTGATGAATTTGATGTGATTCTGGGTATGGATTGGCTAACTCCACATGACGCTATTGTAAAATGTAGACGAAAGATTATCGTATTAGAATGCCAGAATGGTGAGACATTTCGTATTGAATCAGATAATCCGAGTGGGTTGCCTATTGTGATATCAACTATGTCGGCGCAGAAATATGTGAGAAAAGGTTGCAATGCTTACCTTGCTTACGTACTAGATACTAAAGTGTCTGAATCGAAGCTTGAATCAGTGCCAGTGGTTTGCGAGTATCTCGATGTGTTTCCAGAGGAGTTATCTGGATTACCGCCGGTCAGAGAAGTCAATTTTGCTATAGAACTTGCAACGGGAGCATCACCGATATCGATAGCACCTTACAAAATGGCTCCTACAGAGTTAAAAGAGTTGAAAGCATAGTTGCAAGAGTTGACTGATAGGGGTTTTGCTCGACCAAGTTTTTCACCTTGGGGTGCACCGGTTCTGTTCGTTAAGAAAAAGTACGAATCGATGAGATTGTGTATTGATTACCGTCAGCTCAACAAGGTTATAGTTAAGAATAAATATCCACTGCCTCGAATTGATGATTTGTTCGATCAGTTGAAAGGTGCCACAGTGTTCTCGAAGATTGATTTTCTTCCTAGCTATTATCATCTACGAGTGAAAGATTCGGATATGCTGAAAACTGTATTTAGAACCAGGTTCGGACACTATGAATTTCTTGTGATGCCATTTGGTTTAACTAACGCACCTGCAATATTTATAGATTTGATGAACATAATCTTCATACCGTATTTAGATTGATTTGTTGTGGTTTTTATTGATGATATTCTGATATATTCTCGAGACGAGTCTGAGCATGCCGAGCACCTGAGAATTATCTTGCAAACTTTTTGAGATAAACAACTGTTTGCTAAATTTTAGCAAATGTGAGTTTTGGCTCCGAGAAGTTGGTTTTATGGGACACATAGTATCGGCTGAAGGCATCAGAGTTGATCCGAGTAAAATTTTAGCAGTTGTTGACTGGAAACTCCCGAGAAATGTATCCAAAGTCAAAAGTTTTCTGGATTAGCTGGTTATTATCGGATATATGTAAAAAGGTTCTCGATGATAGCTACACCGATGACGCGATTATTATAGAAAGACGTGAAGTTTGAATGGTCTGATAAATTTCAGCAAAGTTTTACCAGTTGAAAGCATTATTGACCGAAGCACCAGTTCTGGTTCAGCCTGAATCGGGTAAAGAATTTGTGATTTTCAGTGATGCATCATTGAATGGCTTAGGTTGTGTTTTAATGCAAGAAGGCAAAGTGATAGCTTATGCTTCCAAATAGTTAAATACGCACGAGAAAAACTATTCAACACATGACTTAGAGTTGGCAGCTATTATGTTTGCATTGAAAATTTGGCGACACCATTTGTTCGGTGAAAAATTTCACATATTTACCGATCACAAGAGTTTAAAGTATCTGATGTCGCAGAAATATCTAAACCTAAAACAGCGTAGATGGCTCGAACTGTGGAAAGATTATGAGTTAGTCATTGATTATCATCCGGGAAAAGTAAACGTAGTTGCGGATGCTCTGAGTAGAAAGTCTTTGTTTGCTTTGCGAGCGATGAATACCCGATTGTCATTATCTGATGATGGCTCGATCTTAGCTGAGTTAAAAGCTAAACCAATGTTTCTACAGCAGATTTGCGAAGCACAGAAATGTGATAATGAGTTGCGAGCTAAACGAGTACAATGTGAGTAGACGTCTGATTCAGATTTTCGGTTAGGGCCCGATGATTGTTTATTTTTCAGAGATAGAGTTTGTGTACAGAAGAATACAGAGATTATACAAAAAATGTTGCACGAAGCTCATAGCGATAGCTTGTCTATTCATCCGGGGAGCGATAAAATGTACAGTGATTTGAGACAAATGTATTGGTAGCCGGGAATGAAACGCGAGATTTCTGACTTTGTATCCAAATGTTTGATATGTCAGGAAGTTAAAGTTGAACATCAGGTACATTCAGGACTATTACAACCAGTGATGATACCGGAGTGGAAATGGGATAGAGTTACTATGGATTTCGTATCGAGGTTACCCCTATCTCTGAGAAAGAAAGATGTTATCTGGGTTATTGTTGATCGTTTGACGAAGTCTGCAAATTTTATTCCGGTACGTACAGATTTCTCACTTGACAAATTAGCTGAGTTATATGTTTCTGAGATTTTCAGATTACATGGAGTGCCAGTCTCCATTATTTCAGATAGAGATCCGCAGTTTACTTCGTGATTCTGGAGAAAGTTAAAGAAATCTTTGGTACGTTGTTGCATTTTAGCACTGCATTTCATCCTCAAACTAATGGTCAGTCCAAGCAAGTAATTCAGATTCTAAAAGATATGCTTCGATGTTGCGTACTAGAGTTTGAAGGCAGCTGGGAGAAATATTTTCCGTTGCTTGAATTTGCATATAATAACAGTTTTTAGTCGAGCACAAAGATGGCACCGTATGAAGCTCTATATGGTTGTAAATGCCGAACTCTGTTATACTGGACTAAGCTCTGTGAGAAAAAGATACACAGGGTTGACTTGATTCGCGAAACTGAAGAAAAAGTGAAAGTAATCTGAGATAGCTTAAAAGTAGCTTCAGATCGTCAGAAACCCTATACAGATCTTAAATGTCAAGATATAGAGTTCCAAGTCGACGACAGAGTATGTTTGAAAGTATCGCCCTAGAAAAAACTTCTTCAGTTTGTTCGCAAAGAAAAGTTGAGTCCGCGATTTATCTGGCCGTACAAGATTACTGAAAGAATCGGACCTGTTGCGTATCGATTAGCTTTAACGTTAGAACTAGAAAAGATTCACAATATTTTTCTTGTTTCTATGTTACGATGGTATTGATCTGACCCTTCACATGTTATCTCCTCGACAGATGTCTAGATTTAGCCTGATATGACATACAGTGAAGAACCGATCAGAATTCTGGCATGAGAGGTGAAAAAATTGAGAAATAAAAACATAGCTTTAGTGAAAGTTCCTGGAAATGACATAGCAAAGAGGAAGCCACTTGGTAACCCGAGGAATCTATGAGAAAGCATTATCCGAACCTCTTTTCTAGTAAGATTTTCGGGGATGAAAATCCCTTTAGGGGGAAAGTTGTAACAACCCATTTTTAGTGAAATCGAAATAGTGGTTTCGGGACCACAAATTGAGGTCAAAAAATTTATTTTATTATTCTTTTATGGTCTACTATATGATAAAAATACCTTATAAAAATTTCATTAAGAAATTTTACTATTTACAAGCTCAATTTGATAAAAAAGACTAAATCGCGTAAAGTACAAAAGTTGAGTTCTAATAGATAAAGGTATTAAAGAGCTATAGAACTTTAATGTGGAAGTCCTTATATGGTAAATAGCCCATTAATGAGATAGTAGAGGATGTTGGCTTGGCATATTGAGTAAATTTTCAATTATTGAAAGGTTAATTAAGTAAATTAATTAATAAAGATAAAATAAATAATACCAAATTAAAGATTTCTTCTTTATTTCTTACTTGAACCGAAAATGGAGGATTAGAATAGCCATGGAAGAAGCTTGTTTCGGCCAACCCTAATTTGTCAATAGGTAAGTGACTTTTGTCCTGTTTTTGATAATTTTTATGTTTTCGGGATCGTTGTAGCTTAATCTAGCTAGCCCAGGGACTAATTTGTGAAACTGTTAAGGTATTTGAGTTTTGCCATTGATGAACATGTTAAGGTTTTGAAGTTTAATGATAGAAAATGAATGCTTGTTGTTAGATAAACAACTTTTGTAAAGGAATTTTTAGTGAAATTGGCAAATAGGGACTAGGATGAAAAATAAAAAATATTATGTGGTAAATCTGTGAATTTATGAAAAATATGGGTTGTTATTAGTATGTATATAATTCGTCTAGGCTTGGGTAGGGAAGAAATTTAATGAATTTCATTGTCCAAGCCTAGGACTAAATTGTAAAGAATTAAAAGTATAGGGCAAAATGGTAATTTTGCAAAAAATGTGTGTTGGACTAAATTGAATATGAATTTTATTAAATTGAGTTAAATTCATTCGTATAGATCCCGTCAGACCTCGTATGGAGTTAGATCGAGGCAAAGAGAAAATTCGGATTAGTCGCCTCCATATCTACGTACACTCGTCGAGGTAAGTTCGTGTAATTAAATTGTGTATTTATATTCTTTAATTGAATTATAGGTGTGTGAATTGCGTAATTCTCATGTATAAATGTAGATCGCATATCCGACGATGTATGACGATTACCGAGTCCTGTTTGAACCTTAGGAATTCGTAGGATACAAAAGACATGTCATTAGGGTTACCGATTTTAGATCGTATGAGCTTACCGATACTCAGCTCGCATGAGCTTACCGTTATTCAGCTCGGAAGAGCTTACCGTTTACAGCTCATAAGAGCTTACTGATTCCGAGCTCGTATGAGAATACATGTACATGAATTGACGGATTACAGTTCAGTACACCTCGTGAGTACTACCCGCGTATCCAACGATATTCTAAATGGTTCAATGGGCACAGTTCTATTACGAGTTTATATGAGTTCGATACGAACTATTACAGGTATTTAGATGAATTACATGGAAATGGTTTATATATGAGATATGGATACATGGTATAGATGTTACGTGTATATAGAATTTGAATAGTTGTTGAACTCATACATGATTCTAGGTTTTTATATGAATTACATGGCTAACTTGGTTGATGAGTATGTGTTAGGCTTTTGGCCAAATTGAGTTGAGATATGCTTTGGTTTACTTACCTAAATTGTGGTTAAATGGTAAGTTAAATTCTGTGTTATACGAACTTACTAAGCTTAAATGCTTACTCTGTGTTATTTTTCTTGTTTTATAGTTATTAGGAAGCTCGTTCGGGTTGGAAGCTTGTCGGAGCTATATCACACTATCCATCGGCTCTTTTGGTACTTTTAGTTGGTTACATTTTGATTATAATGGCATGTATAGGTTATTTGGGCTAATATTAGTCATATGTTTGGTTGTTGGAAGTGGTTATTTGATGTGGTTGAGTTTTTGGTATCTTAATGATATAATTGATTATTTTGGTATGTATATAATTTGCCTTATATGATAGATGAATGTCTTGATTTGTGATGGAATAATGAAAGGTGAATTAGTAGTTGAATGTGTATATGTTATATGTTTTGTAGCTTAAGAAAAAAATGGTGCTTCATTATGGTAAATTGGTATTTTGATGGAAATGATTTATATGGTCATTTGATGCTAGTGAATAAGTATTATAATTGGTACCAAATGGTATGTTTTGGATTGTAAGTGAATTGGCATGAAATGATGCAAAATGGTTTGGTATATTATTGGCCTATTTGATTTAATGGTGTACATGATTATACATGTTTGCATATTGTCATTTGAGGTGCCTAAGGGCATATTGGTTGTATGTAAATATACTACATGTTTAAGGATTTATTTTACTTGTTTTGGATGCTTGATTATAGCTTTTGTTTTTGTGCATTATTGGGTGTAGGTGAATGCAAATTTAGGTGAGAAAAATGGCTTGTAAAATGGCATATTTTCATCCACATGGGTAGAGACAAGGGCATATGTCTTAGTTGTGTGTGACACACGGCCAAGTGACATGGTTGTGTGTCCCATGTATCTTTTAAAGAGCGCAAGTTAGTATGCTCACACGGCCTAGCAGACAGACGTGTGGCTTGGCTGTGTGGCACAAGTCAGTGAGTTACAGGGGTACGGATACGGGCTGGGACACGGCCGTTTGTCCCTATTTCGAATGCCCACAAATTGTAAGACACGGGTGTGTCTCTTGGCCATGTGAGTCACACGGCCTGGCCACACGGCCGTGTGACCCCCACATCTTTGAAATTTTTAATTGTTTCTAAAAAATTTTCTGAGTTTTTGATTTGGTCCCGATTTGTTTCTAATGCGTATTCTGGGCCTCGAGGGCTCGTATAAGGGACAATATGTGTGAATTTGATTGGTTTTTGACATGAATAATATATGATATGAAATTTTCGTATTTTCTGTCTGTTTGATTTGTAATCTCCAATAATGCTCCGTAACCCTATTCCGGTGACGGATTCGGGTTAGGGGTGTTACATGAAATCATTGAGAGAATTGCCAATAATAACTACCAGTGGCCAAAAAAATGAGTAGCTTCGGGAAGACAAGTAGCAGGAGTACATGAAGTTGACCCTTACTTCGGTTGCAGCTCAGGTATCTTCCATGTCATCAATGCTTAAGTATCTTATTGTTAACGATTTCAATAATAACGTTGCAGCCAAGTCACCAAGTCAATTTGAAAATGTTTCCTGTTTATATTGTGGAGACGGACACTCATTTGAAAATTGCCCATCAAACCTAGAGTCTGTTTATTACTGTTGGAAAATCTCGATTTTAAAACGATTTTCTTCCACGTCAGAAATTTAAATTTTAAAAATTGACTCGGTTTGTGATATATATAACAATAAACCTTAACCAAATTTGTACTTGTGTTTTCAACTTTGTGAACGCCCGTTGTTCATGACTTTCAAACAAACAATCTTCTCCACTATTCTCGTACCCTGAATTGCTTCGATTGTGGGCTCAAACTAATTGAATCGAAACACAAAATAAGAAAACGTTTTCTCTCCTTTTGGGGTGAAAACAAAATTCTCTCTTCTTAATAGAAACAAGTAGAATTTTTATTCTGTAAAAATATATATAGTAGTTGAGAATAAATTCTCTCTATTTTTCGACAGTGTAACAATCTCTCAAAGTTGTGTTAATAGCTCTACCGGAGCCATCTATTTATAAGAAGAGAATGTAAAACCCTTGTTGAGTTGTAGTGGTTTATTTCAAATAGAAAAACAACATTATACTTAGAATAGGACTAGGGTGGACGACACACCCTAGCATTCCTACTATGGTTGTTGCCCTCTTTATTTTAATGAGGGGTTTTTGGGCCTCTCTCACATCGGGTCCAATTACGAGTACTTCGTAGGCTTTTTTGACCTAGTACTATGTAATATGATCCAACTTGATTTAATTTTTATATTTCACAAAATAAACTTTAATATTTATATATAGAACAATTTTCTCATCCTTATTTTATCCCAAGTAAAATTTTGACAATTTTACCCATGGTAAAATTTTGATGATTTTTCCCCTGTTAAAATTTTGAGAAAAATATGTTCAATATTTCGCATCTCAACATGTTTACTATGACCGAGTGGTTTATTTTAATTTTTAGGCTTCAAAATAGTCCAAAAACATAAACTCATTCTTCTGATCATTTTTTAAAGTAATCTATATAGGATTGCAAATAGATCATTTCCATTTCCATTTTTGGAAACCTATATTCATTTCCAAATTATTTCATTTGTCTATTTCAAAAAAAACCATAATCATTCTAGAATGTTTCACATTTCTCTTTTCCTATTCATTCTGTTCATTTCTATTCAAAAACGGAATTTATTAATGTTGTCAACAAGCTAGCAGAGGGACCGATTGGACATATGGCTCAAATGATTTATAATTAAGTTCTGGATTTTTTCCTATTAATTATAAACTCATTTAGTCACAACATCATTCCACTATAGTATCATGACTGAGCTCTGCCCAACGACATGCCATTACAAAAGCAACTACTCAGTGCTCGTTCACTGATCTTGTCAGAAGTGTGTTACCCACATAGAATATCCTTGATATCTTTGGCATAATATCCATAGGATATCCGTGATCTCTTTGGAATAATATCCATTCTCCCAATATGATCCTATTTTATCTCATGGTAACCATTACATCTTCATTCATGAAAAGTCAGTCATTATCAAAGAGTGATCAAGTCATCCATCACAAAGACGGATGACCCATGGCCACATTTGCATTTTATCAACCATGTAATGCCAATGATAGGATATCATGTACCCATGTTTTGGACTATGAATTCCACTATTTTTAATGATGCTACATACTACAGAATTCGTAAACCCAAGCACTAGCTTTCGGTTCCTTATTTATTTGAACTCAGGCTTTTACTTACATCAAAGTGTACGAGTCACGCATACATAGCCGCCATCCACTCAGGATTTTGGTATGGCAAACTATGAACGTCACAAATGAATAAATTCATAAATGGATTAAGGATTTATTATGCTTGGGTCCTATTCGATGTACTGATAGTCTGGTCAATCACATCTATATCTCTATCTTCTGGGAGTCATCTACTCTGATGCCCAAGACTGTAACACCCCTCACCCGTATTCAACGCCGGAATAGGGTATTGGAGTATTTCCGGACTTACAACATATTTTAAACATAATTTCCTCATACAATTAATCAATGCAAATAATCATCATTCAATCTCAATCAATATGTCTCTATTATGAACCTACGAGGGCTTAAACATGCTTTAGGAGTGGTTTGGGACTAAACCGATAACTTAAGAAACTTTCACAAACTTTGAAAATTTTTCTCAAAACAGGGGACACACGCCCGTGTGGCCAGGCCGTGTGTCTCACACGGCCACCAGACACGCCCGTGTCACAGGCCGTGTGGACATTCAAAATGGGAGCACACGGCCGTGTCCCAGCCCGTGTCTGACCCCGTGTAACTCTCTGACTTGGGTCACACGGCCAACACACACTCCCGTGTGACTAGCCCATGTGCCCTAAAAATGGCCATACACGCCCATGTGCCCGACCGTGTACTAGGCCGTGTCAAACCTGTAGGGTATACTGACTTATACCACACGGCCAAATCACACGCCCGTGTGTGAGGCCGTGTGGAGCATACTGACTTGATTTCTAAAACCACTCCAGGGGATACACGGCCGTGTAACATAACCGTGTGTCGCACACGGCTGAGACACATGCCCGTGTGGACAAAAATAGGCTATTTACCAAGCTATTTTGCCACCCAAATTTGCATGTACCTAAACAAACCAAATGGTACCAACTCAAGATACAAATATGCAGCCAAAAACCATCAATAATTGTTCAAATCATACCATTTCTTTACCCTCAATACAAATCACAAATATACTACAATTTACATCTAATTTCATACCTAATTCACATATACAATTCAATTAACAAAACCTTTACCAACCTACATCATTTTCCACTAATTCACAAGCATGATACCATTGCTACAAACCTCATAATATAAGTCATTCACATATTCATCCATGAACTCAAAATATAAACCATATATGCACATATAAGCACATAACCAAGTTCACCAAACTAAGCCAAATCTCATGGCTATATTTACAAACCAAAATATATACATTTACAAACCATTACAAATGACCAAAATCATTATCAGCTCATAATCAAAATGACTCAAAATACCTATACATGCCATATACTTAAAATACCAAAGTTCAAAGGTACCAAGTGATAGGTGGTAGTGTGAAACGATCTCCGACGATCCCCGAATCTGAGCTAGCTTCGGTATCACTATAAAACACGGGAAAATACACAAAGTAAGCTATAAAGCTTAGTAAGCTCGTATGAAATATACTTAATGCAATCACATAAACAATATTCAATGATTTGGATACATCAACATGTAATTTACATTAGCTAACAAACCTTTCAAATACTCGTTCACAAGAATATATAATTTCATCCTCATTTCTTTGATTCAATGTTAAAATAGTTTATACACATACCTGCACCATCCCGTACAGATCTTATGCACATTCTCGTCTTACATTTACCTGTTGAACCATTCGGAATAGAATTCGGATACTCAAGGATCTCACACGATAAGTACCTATACCATGGCCCGTAGACAAATGAAAGTAACTTATCTCCAAAGTTCTGATATCATGGCCCAAAGCAAAAATTAGCCGATATGAATGGCCCGAAGCCAAATCGGTTTATCTCACACCCGAAGTGCTAAATCATGGCCCGAAGCTAACTCAAAGTATCCCTAATGACATGTCACTAGTATCCTAAACTATTCCTAAGGTTCAACCGGGATTTTGAATGTCGAATCGTCGTCAAATCACTATTGTTCATATTGGCAATCTCTTATTTGCAATTCATGCAATATCAAAGCATATAAAATACATTTGTATTGAAATTTATCACATACGAACTTACCTCAGATGTGTAAACGACAAAATGAGGCGATTAGTCGATAACTTTATCTTTTCCCCGATCCAAGTCTGTATTTCTCCAACCTTGATCTAAATATAATCAAAATTAACTTATTTAATCATCTCTCTATTCAATTTAGTCCAAAACACACTTTAAAACACATTTACACTTTTGCCCCTAATATTTCACATTTTTCACAAGTTAGTCCTTATTTCATAAAATCACAAATTAATAAAATTCCAAATATACCCATGCTAGCTGAATTACCATAATTCCCGTAGCAACCCACATTTTTCATTTATTTCGCATTTTAGCCACAAAATTTCAACATTTCTTAATTAAATCCCTATTTTACATTTTCACTAAAAATCACTTTATAAAACTTGTATAATACACAACAAACATTCATAATCTATCAAGACACTTCAAAATACATGCTTACTCATCAATGGTAACATTCAAAATCTTTAACAGTTTTGCAAATTAGTCCCTGGGCTAGCTAGTACTAACTGCAACAATCTCAAAAACATAGAAATCATTAAAAACGGGACAAAAATCGTACCTTAATAGACAATGGGAGCTTGGCCGAATGGAAGCCCTAAGTATGGCTTTTTCTTTTTCCAAATTCATCTAATGGAAGAAGATGAGCATAAATTATGAATTTTGTTTTGTTTATTTAACCTTTATTATCCAAATTACAAGTTTAACCTTAATGAACATTTATTATTTCAAATTTACCAAGCCATTATCATCCACTATCATAATAATGGTCTAATTACCACTTAAGGACCTTAACTTTAAGGTTCTATATCTATTAGACACCTTTAGCTATTAGAACTCAAGTTTTAAGCTTTACGTGATTTAGTCCTTTTTATCAAATTAACCATTCAAACGATAAATTTTTTAAAGAAATTTTCACACCAACATAATATCATACTTTAAACATTAAAATAATAATAAAATAAATATTTTGACCTCAGATTTGTGGTCCCGAAACCACTGTTCTGATTTGACTAAAAATGGGCTGTTACAAAGACAAGACATCTCTCGAATTGGACTTGATAGTCGACATATTAGTCTTTCAATTGGTTTGCTCATTTCCAATTAGACTAAGGACATGTTTAGGTTCATCTACTAATACATGTTATCTTTCCATACTACGATTCGACCACATAATACCGTTTTGTATTAATTTAAATAATAGACAACCAATCAGCAACGTTTGCTTTTACTTTCCTTTGCATGAAAAAATCATTTGAGGACAATAATATAGAGTATATTAATGAAATTTATGAATAATTTTATTAACCAATATATTCAAAAAGATTACAAGTGTACTTAGACAAAAATACTACACTTAGGACACCAGATCCAACAATTACATGGGAAATTAGAGTCAAAACAGAAGTGGGCCAAGATCACAATCCAACTTTTATAACCCTTCATGGTGGAACCGCCCAAAATTTTCATAGAGTAACCAAGGAGTCGGTCCTAACAAAACTTACATGCAAACAAGACCGGATAAACTGCCAAGGTTCACTCAACAAGTTAAAAAACCACCACAAGTAGATTCTTCCTATAGTTTGGAGAAATTTTTGAAAGCATACATGGTGAAGAATGATGCAATGATCCAAGGCCAAGCGGCACTAATCCAAGGTCAGACAGCAACGTTGAAGAACTTGGAGAATCAAATAGGTCAATTAGCCAATGAACTTTGAAATAGACCCAAGGAGTTGACCGCCTCTAAACATGTGAACGCTTAGAGTTAAAGTTGGGCAAATAAAAATATAAATAATTAAGTGCAGTATCTACAAGCATTCAGGTTAAATTATAATATAGAAGTGTTACAACAAAACATCGATAAATGTTCCGAGGATTGTAATCAAGGGATTGCAGATGGGAGAAATTATTATTAAATTAATTACATAAAATAATTACTAATCTAATTGAGTCATGAATTATTAGTGTGAATCCAAATTAAAATATTAATTAAACTAATTAAATTAATTAACCTAACTAACCTAATGGAATTCTCTATTCCTAATGTTATTGATGCGAGCCTCTAGCCTATGATCGATTAAATCCATAATTAGATAATTAGATAATTAATTGTCCTTGATTGAGTTATTTATCACCCTTAACTAAGAATACCCTTCTGGTCTCATCTTCACTAAGGATTACCACCTAAGTCACCCTTCTGATATTTTCCTATGCAACATTCCAAAAATCGGGGGTTAGTAGAATCGAATTTGTGAATAGAGAGTGGTCATGCTTTAATTGTTGAGATTATCTATGCATTTTTATGAAATAAATTAGGTATTGATGTTTTGGTTAAGTATTAGTGAAACGTTTCTTGAAACTCAAGTACAAATCCCTTCTTTTGCATAATTTTTATTATTTTGCAAATTTTGCCTTAAACCCTAGCATGTGACATGCCTTGTTTTTAAAATAAATATTGAAAATTTATTTCAAGAATGAGGAAAAATCCTAATGGTTAAAATAAATATGAGAAATCATGGAAATTAAATGAGGTCCCAAGTTCGAATTCTTTCCCTTGCGAAATAATTAAATTTTGCAAAATCCCTTGTTTTTTTTTAATTTGTGTGCCATCCATACCCTTGAACGCTAAATATAAATACAAATTTTTATTGTATTTTTCAGCCTTTAATTCAAATTTTCCCTACCCTATCCGTTCACCCTCTTGCTCTCCTCTTTTCTCTTCAATTTTCTTTCTTTCTCCCATTATTATCGTCGCCTACACCTTCTATTTTACCATCTCTTTATTCTTCTTTTTGCATCAATATTGTGCACCATATCCTTTAATCTATTTATTCCATTTATCCTCATCTAAATCAGCCCAAAATTTGAAATCTTGAACCCCAATATCAATCCCGAACATTGCCAAGAAAGTGACTTTACCATTTCTCTCAACTAGCTTGGGTAATATCTCTTTTCTCATCAATTTCTTGTTTAATCTTGTCAACTAAAAACAAAAATTTCAAGAGCTGGAATTTGGGGAATTTTAAATTATTTCAAAGGTATTTTTCAATATTTTAATGAGATCTCAAACTATTTTAAAATTCAGCCCCAATTTTGGCCACCATAGGTGGTGGTGAGTGCGCTAATGTGAAAGAAAGGGGGTTGTTTCGTTTCATGGGTCTTGCTCATATTTTTCCAACATTAATTTGTTTTCTTGAACCCTCCTAATCATAATTTAATCATATGTTAATTAGTGAGAGATGTTCTTGATCAATTAGCCAATCGAATCCCACAAATCGTGAAACGTAACTGCAATTAAGGATAACTAGTTTGTTATTTCGACATAGTTGTTGGGTATATGTTATGAATTTATTAAATGAAGGAATTTTATAATTAATTAACTAATGATTTTCCAGTTTATTATTGAATTAGATGCTGACCCAAACGCCCTAAATCATCTGTAAAGGCGAAGAACGATTGTACGTATGGTTCGCATCGATACAATGTAAGGAATCTAACTAGTTTGGATTCATAAAATAGTTATAATTTCAACGATTGGTTTGAACTCATAAGTTGGTGTTTTGGGGCTGGTTTAATGGTAAATTTATTGAATTGATACTGAATTTTTGTTTAGGTTCATTTAAGGAATTATTAAGGAAAATTGGAAGATTTGCTAGTGTGCTCCGAGGAAGTAGAAAATAAGGTGTGGGTCCTAAACTAATAAAATTGTTTGAAAATGTTAAATATGATGTTATATATGATAAATTAGCTTTCTGATTGGATTGTCTTAATATCCAAATTATTGATTTTGTGAGTGGTCGAACCAGGTATGTTTAGAGCCTTAAAAGATTGGCATGTTGGCAAAATTGCTAGTTTGATAGTATGTATGTTTGATTGAGTTTGTAATTGCATATTTGAGTTATGAGATATGAGAATTTTTAACTAAATGATATAATGTGTTGAGATATTAAGCTTATGTATGATTTAAACAGATGACATATTTGTTATATTGTGTACTGAAAAGGGTGCTATTTATGCACAATGAAAATTCGAAAGTATGTGAAATTGAACGATATTGATTAATACCAACTCAATGGTAATTTGAAAGATTGGAACATTGTTTCCATTTACTGAAAGTATGTGATTATTGAGGACATGCTAAGCATGTCAAATGAATGTGAAAAGTATTGAGATATGATTATGTATGAGATTGTGTTACATATTGCATCTGCATTGGGTTGTGATTTTGTGGTTGACGGAGGAGTTCTGTGGAGTACCGGCGGCATAGTAAGTTCGCATTATTTGTAGTCAATGCACTACACCTGGAGTACCAAGGGGAATGTCGATTTATCGCATTTTTACTGGTAGCTTGTCTGCATATTTACTAGAAATTTTTTTTGCATATTATTGTCAATGGTTTTAACCACAACAGGCTTAAGTCCATAATGTTTTGGAGTTTGGATGACGGGTTCTGAGAAACTCGTGGTGTGTAGTGGATGGTATGGGTAGGAACCTTTTTTTTATTGCATCATGCTCACGACATATTCGAATGTTATTGATTTATTATATGCGTTGTATTGAATGGTATCGAAATTAATGATTGTTACTCGAATGAATGATGTCTCATGCTCATATACCACTTGACATCAATTTGATAATGGCTATGTAATGATATGAAATTCCTATGATGGTTATGTTTTCTTATGTTAATGCTAATATGTTTTACTGTATTTGATATTTATATTCGTTTAAATAATTATTTGAATCACACTGAGCTTTTCATAAGCTCACCCTCCAATAGTGTTTAACTTTTCAGGTAAACCTTGAAATTAGGATCGGACTCGGCATTCGGAGAATCACCTTGGACTATTCTTAATAAGCATTATTAAGTCTTTATTAGTTTTGGTTTGTAATTTTTAATTATTTTTGGTTTGTGGCTTGGTAACTTTTCTTCTTGGATATTTGCATGCATGGATTACTCAAGCATAATAATTGAATAATGCATGATATCGGGCTTAAGCAAAATTTGATATTGTTCCCTAGTTTCCACTGTATTGAAAAGGAACATTTTTTGAAAAACAAATTGATAAGGCAACTAAGTTTCCAAAATGACTTGAAAAATGGTTTTTTCACTGCATTAGTTTAACATCGAGTTTTTTTTTTACAAAGTGACAAGCAAACAGTTTTTCTAAAACAACACTATCAACAATAAAATGAATCCTAAGTATACACGACCTAATGAATGAATGCTTTTAAGTTAAATCAGAGTACAACTACGATTTTCTTTAAAATGAGTTTATTTAAGGTCTTCAAAAGTAACGTAAGTTAGCTTAGCCATTTCGGTGACTGATGTAGCCTTCCGAATCTAGCCAATATGTCTAGGCCGGGTTTGGGAGGTTACATCCTAAGCATACGGATACCCTCCCAGTCTCACCACTTGACACAAGTTATACATGAGAGGATATCGTTCCGGTCTCACTTGTCTAAATATTCTAGCAGGGACATCACTCCCTAATATACTAAGTACTCTTGAATAAACAACCAATTTTAGATAAATAATCACTTATTAGATAAATCAGTTCAATAACTGAATCAGGCAATATATAAATAAAACACAATAATTTATCTTAATAGTCATAAAAACATTAATTGGTCAGATTGATGAAAGATAAATAAAAGAATAGAAGAGAAGGGATAATAGAATGCTCATGAATAAATATACTGAAGCGCGAGTTCTGACCAATCTTCGCTCACAAACGTCTTTATATCAGAATAGGATCTTCCGACTATAGAAATATAAAACTAAGCTAATGAAACTGAAAGAAAAGAAATTGTTTGAAGGTGATTGATCGGGTTGATGGTTAATTAGTCTATAGGAGCCTCATATTTATAAGGTAAAATATGTGCACTTATTCCTAATATGCCTCTGATACTAATAAATACAAGATATCAACTGATATCTTTGATTGCTTACAAAATAAAGCTACTCATGTCATCCCACACACAAGTTGTCACCGCCACGTTGGAACGCCAAGGAATCCCTCGTCGGGACGTGAGATTCATTGGGACGTTGCACGTAACTCAAACTTAGGATGTTTCATAACGTTGTGTCGCACCAATGTTCCTTGTAGTCTTTGACCTGAAATGACTTCCTGCACACTTAATTAACCTATTAAAACTTTTTGAGGCTTGAATCAGCCTAACGGGTCATCGACAAAATAAAAAATGTGTAAAAATGCTTATTTTATTAACTTTTACTACTAGCATACTAACTACTAAAAATGTAATGATTAATATAAAAAGTGCTAGAAAACAAGCTCTTTCAGTGTGGAAATATACTAAAATTACTACTACATTTGACGTCAGGTTAGGAGCATTGCCCAGTGATACCGAGAACCAGAGAGTTTCGGACAAAGGACATTGCAAAGCAATCACTTTACGAAGTGGAAAGACATTAGAGCATAAGGTGGTCGAGGTTGAAGATGGGCCTGCTGATAAGGAGGCAATTCAACCAAGTGTTGAAAGTCCTATTTTATAGAAGTCAAAATCTGCAATCCCTAAAGAGGAAATATTGCAACAAGTTAGCTCTGATAAACTAACTACTGAGATAAATGCAGAAACATTACCTCAGAAGAGTTGTCTAGTTCAAGCCAAGATTCTGCCACCTCATTATCCTTAAAGACTCCAGCAACATAAGTAGCAATAGGATACTCAATGTAACATCCCAAAAATCGGGTTAGTAGAATTGGGTTAGAAAACCGAGAGTTAGTGAACTGGAAACCATAATTAGATTAGATAATTAGAACAAATAGGAGTAAATAAAACAAAATGTTAAAATAATTAGAATAAAAAATTAAGGATTAGAAATTAAAATAACTGTTCGGGAAATAATTTGGTTAAAGCGGATTTGAAAATAATTTAGAAAGTAAGTTTTAATTAAAAATAAGGACTTAATTGAAATATGGAAGAAAGTTGAGAAGGTTAAATGGGCAATGACCCAATTTTTTAAAATCGGTTGCCTATTTAACAACCCCCATCGTCCCTTCCCTCTCATTTTCACATTCCATTCAAAATTTTACGAAACACCAAATTAGATCTTTTCTTTTTGAATTGGTTCATCCTTTTTTATTCTTAAGCTTTCTAAATAAAAATTCCTCTTTCAATTTTAAAGAATAATCAAGTTTTTATCATCAATTCCTCTATTGTTCTTCACACGTCCAAGCCTAAATTTGGTCCTAAACTTGTCATTTTCTTCAAATTAAGGTAAAAGTCCGACTTTTTATGATTTAGCTAACTATTTTGTTATTTTAATTCGAGTTTTAATTGATTTAATCAAGATCTCTAAAGATCTAATGAAATTAGATCGATTTTTAGCTTGAAAATGGTATATCTCATATTACTGTAACATCCTGAAATTGGGCCTAGTAGAATTGGGCCTATTGGGCCCGAGCGTAGAAGCCTTTTAGAATTTTTGAGAATATGAGAATAGCATAATTGTGAGTTGGACTTAATGGGTAAGTCCATTTGGAAGTTTATGGTGTAACATCCTGAAATTCAGAATTTTATGTTTTGTGTTATATCATGCGATAGGCTAGTTTAAAATGTTAATTTTGTATGTTTAGGGGGTCCTTAGAAGGCACGGGATTGAATTGGGCCTTAGCAAAATTTTTATGTTTAAGCACCTTAAGGAGAGAAGGTAAGTGGCAGCAATGCTTATGGAAATAAGTGAGTAATTTGCTAGCATAAGTGAGCATATGGCAAGGAGGTTATGGCGTCAAGTGAAGAGCATGGAGGGAATAGGTTCGAGTCCCACCTAGTGGAAATTATTTTGACTAATTTTTTTGCTTCTTCCCAAAGTCTCGGCCATGGTGGTAACTATGGTAAGGGAGACTTTTTAATTATGGAAAGATGGCTAAAGAAATATGGTATGGAGGAAAGCAAGGGAAAGTGAAGGAAAGAATCAAAAGAAAAAGGCAAGAGAAGGGAACATGTTGGCCTATTATGTGGGTGATGTTTTGGAAAGATTATTTTGGTCAACATTCATCCTCTTAGCAAAGTGATACACGGTTTTGTAGGGTAAAGAGGGGGAGCCAAAATTCTTTAGGCATTTGGTAAGTTTTTGGTGCATGAGAGGTTCTTTTCTTCTTAGCATTTTAGTGTCTTCTCTTCCAATTTTTACCTCACTTGTCGAAACCCTAAAGCCAATATTGTGCACCATTTTCCTTTGTTTTGGCCGAAACACTCAAGCAAATTGTGCATTTTCTTCTTTTTGTGTTGTTTTGTCGAATCACTAAATCCATTTGGTTCATTTTCTTTTGGTGATAGCCAAAACACCCTAATACCTCTTTGTCCATCACCTCTTTTCTTTTTTTTTTTCACCTTTTCTTCAATCTTTCTCCTTTTTTCTTATACCGACATTTCTTTGTGGCCGAAACTCTTTGGTCTCTTTCTCTCCATTAACCGAATCTTGATCATCTTCTCTTCTTCATCTTGCAGGTTGGACATTTCTTCCTTGATTAAATCGGGTAAATGACTTTATTCTAATCTTTTCATTCTCTTCTCTCTCTAGCCGAATGAGTGTTCCTCATCATTTGGTTATTTCATATTGTTTCTAAACCGAAATGGTGTTTTCCATACTCCCTCATATCTTAATCATTATCTTTTTGTAGTGTAATAGTGGGAAAGCCGAATCTATTATCTTTGACTCATCCGTAGCCATAAGTACAATCGTTGGAAATCGGTTTTACCATCGTTAAGGGACTATATCGATCGTTCCTATACACTTGTTGATCATACGGAAATAGTGGTAAGCCGAACCTTTTCCTTAGACAATCGTTTTATATCATCGTAATATCGTTTTGATTAATACTTTTTTCCAATGGACGCAAGTGGTATCGATTTGAAAGGAAAAGTGACTGGAGAACACAAAAGGAGTGGATTTGCGATTCCTACTCCTAAATTCAAGCGTAGAACGGTACCGGCGATTTGGGATTTCCCACTGGGTTGTGGTCTATCATCCGGTGAAAATAGACAAATCGTGGTCGTTCACGATACTAAGGGTAAGCGTTTCAATAGATCGTTTGATTTAAATTTAGATTAATAAAATCTCGTTTGTTGGATTAATCGAGTGTAATGGTGATTTAGGTGCCGACGATCAAGAAGGATTAATCCTTACCGTAATTAGGTGTGTAATCTCACACCGAAATCCCGTAGATTTATGATTTGATATCACGTTGGAAATAAGATCATTATTTTTTATATGGTTAAAATTGTAATATGGCATAAACCGAGAAATTTGCTTAAATTACATTATTTCTATAGATTTTTCAAAATCGGTATTAAAATTGTTAGAATTATGAAAATGCCCCCATGGGCTGATTTACGAAAATGCCCCTATGGGCCAATTTACGAAAATGCCCCTATGGGCCGACTGCTTAAATTGCCCTATGGGCCGAATTATTTAAAAAATGCCCCTATGGGCCGAATTGCTAGAATGCTTTAGTGGACCGAATTACAAAGTTCTATAATGTGCCGATTCACCGTAATAAATTATTGGATTAATGATTGTTGTACATATATGTGGATATTATGCTTTATTATGTATGTTGCATGTTACATATCGCATGGGTTGGGAAAAATGTATGAAGAGCAGTGTAGCCTGGTGGCATTGCCAGAAAATATTCATTATAATGTTTACTTATGATTTCGGTGGCTTGACCATGAAAATAATATATGAAAGCAGCTTGACTGCAGCGATACTCCGGTGGCTGTGCCACAAATATATTATAAATGGCAACTTGGCTGCGAATTGGTGTGAGCGGCAGGGTGGGTTGACTTGATCTCCACAGGTGTGATTGGCTGGTCAGGGGTGTGATGGATGGATGGGTTGGGTTGCATTCATATCATTTTAATATTGTTATGTAAATGGGCTTAAGCCCAAGTTATTGCTAAATGGATTCAGGCCCAGTGGATGACGATAAGGGAATTATACACTGAGTTCTAGTAACTCATCCCTTTTTCCTTAACCCTTGCAGGTAATACTTAGTAATGTGGACTTGGTCCATGGATGACTCGGTGGAGGCCATACTTCAGAAATGGTGTTTTTGAACTTTAGATTTCTATTTACGTTTACTTTATTATTTTTGCTATTTTGGGTTTTTAAGTTGTAATAAGGCCTCTGGAATATTTTATTTTTGCTTTATGTTTGACGTACGTATTATCTTGCTTGATTTGTTTTAATTGGGAATTTTCTAAAAAAATCATAAATAACGGTTTCCAAAATTGATTAACAAAAGGTTTTTCTTTTATAAATATGTACAAATATTTTAACTCGAATTCTCTTTCAAATTACTAACAACATTTTCAAAATTCACGGTTTTAACGTTCACTACCTCGATTTCTTATTCATCTATCAATCTCTCATAAATAGTTGCATTTTATCAAAGAATTTATATCCAAACTTGTTTTCTTAACCATAAACAAATAACACCTATTTTAGTACGAATCACAAGGTTTTTATACGTTTTCCCTTATGTGACATGTCAGATCCGGTCGTAACGCATGGGCCGGGTTTGGGGTGTTATATTTTATGGTATCAGAGCCCAGTTGCAAAACTCGGCTGTGGTTTGGGTTCAAGTGTTTTCCAAAGCTGTTTAAAATTTTAATTTATACATGCATGTTCTAAAGGAAGTATGGCACCACGAGTATCCGGCACCAAGTCAAGTAAGTTTATGTTTTCATTTTAGAAATTATTGTGGTATGACTGTAGAAATACTCTAGAACTTTTAGTTTTAGGAGCTGAGAACTATAGAGATCGAGACTTTAGGATACGTTGTGCGAAAACAACTTTACTTTCTAAACTCCATAAAACATTGTTTAATAAACACCGAAATAGCATACTGATTCATAAGACTTTTAATCAGATTAAATCGACTTAGCAAACATGAGCGCTAGAGGACGTGGACGCGGCCATGGTAGAGGTCGAAATGTTTGGGTTAGATCCTTAACATTGGGGCATAGGCTGAAAAGGGAGGCGCCGACATCGCCAGTGGCTGAGACGGGGGCTTTTGACGGAGCTGGAACGGGTATGCTGACCCAACTAGTTAGGGAGGTATTGGAAGAGGTTAAAGGAATTCGGGAAGCACTTCGAGTTGGGTGCATGGATTGCAAGACGAAAAGAGATCGTGCTTCTCTAGGGTCGCAGTCTCGTTATGTTAAGCATACAAAGGCACGTCCGAAGTTACCGGCTTGTGATTATTGCAAAATACGTCATCCGGGTGAATGCTGGTGGAGATCAGGAGCATGCTTGAGATGCGGGTCTAAGGAGCATAAGGCTCGGGATTCTTCCATCACTATTAAGTCAGGTATGTCTTGGTTGAATGGGGTGTTTGAATGTAGAAAATCTTATGAATGCGTGATAAGTACTTGTTTGCTTCTATGGTTGGATATATGGTTGAGTAAAGAGATTTCTAGATAAGGTTAGAAGTGTATTAGTGTTTTGGGAATCAGAGTGCGCAGCGGTAGCGTGGTAGAATATTCTGTGCTAAACCATTGAGAGATAGCTGGAAATTTCGAGGACGAAATTTCTCTAAGGGGGTAGATTTGTAACATCCCAAAATTGGGCCTAGTAGAATTGGGCCTATTGGGCCCGAGCGTAGAAGCCTTTTCGAATTTTTGAGAATATGAGAATAGCATAATTGTGAGTTGGACTTAATGGGTAAGTCAATTTGGAAGTTTATGGTGTAACATCCTGAAATTCAGAATTTTATGTTTTGTGTTATATCATGCGATAGGCTAGTTTAAAATGTTAATTTTGTATGTTTAGGGGGTCCTTAGAAGGCACGGGATTGAATTGGGCCTTAGCAAAATTTTTATGTTTAAGCACCTTAAGGAGAGAAGGTAAGTGGCAGCAATGCTTATGGAAATAAGTGAGTAATTTGCTAGCATAAGTGAGCATATGGCAAGGAGGTTGTGGCGTCAAGTGAAGAGCATGGAGGGAAGAGGTTCGAATCCCACCTAGTGCAAATTATTTTGACTAATTTTTGTGCTTCTTCCCAAAGTGTCGGCCATGGTGGTAATTATGGTAAGGGAGACTTTTTAATTATGGAAAGATGGCTAAAGAAATATGGTATGGAGGAAAGCAAGGGAAAATGAAGGAAAGAATCAAAAGAAAAAGGCAAGAGAAGGGAACATATTGGCCTATTATGTGGGTGATGTTTTGGAAAGATTATTTTGGTCAACATTCATCCTCTTAGCAAAGTGATACACGATTTTGTGGGGTAAAGAGGGGGAGCCGAAATTCTTTAGGCATTTGGTAAGTTTTTGGTGCATGAGAGGTTGTTTTCTTCTTAGCATTTTAGTGTCTTCTCTTCCAATTTTTCCCTCACTTGCTGAAACCCTAAAGCCAATATTGTGCACCATTTTCCTTTGTTTTGGCCGAAACACTCAAGCAAATTGTGCATTTTCCTCTTTTTGTGTTGTTTTGCCGAATCACTAAATCCATTTGGTTTATTTTCTTTTGGTGATAGCCGAAACACCCTAATACCTCTTTGTCCATCACCTCTTTTCTTTTTTTTCACCTTTTCTTTAATCTTTCTCCTTTTCTCTTATACCGACATTTCTTTGTGGCCGAAACTCTTTGGTCTATTTCTCTCCATTAACCGAATCTTGATCATCTTCTCTTCTTCATCTTGCAAGTTGGACATTTCTTCCTTGATTAAATCGGGTAAATGACTTTATTCTAATCTTTTCATTCTCTTCTCTCTCTAGCCGAATGAGTGTTCATCATCATTGGTTGTTTCATATTGTTTCTAAACCGAAACGCTGTTTTCCATACTCCCTCATATCTTAATCGTTATCTTTTTGTAGTGTAATAGTGGGAAAGCCAAATCTATTATCTTTGACTCATCCGTAGCCATAAGTACAATCATTGGAAATCGGTTTTACCATCGTTAAGGGACTATATAGATCGTTCCTATACACTTGTTGATCATACGGAAATAATGGTAAGCCGAACCTTTTCCTTAGACAATCATTTTATATCATCATAATATCATTTTGATTAAGACTTTTTCCAATGGAGGCAAGTGGTACCGATTTGAAAGGAAAAGTGACTGGAGAACACAAAAGGAGTGGATTTGCGATTCCTACTCTTAAATTCAAGCGTAGAGCGGTATCGGCGATTCGGGATTTTCCACCGGGTTATGGTCCATCATTCGGTGAAAATAGATAAATCGTGGTCGTTCACGATACTAAGGGTAAGCGTTTCAATAGATCGTTTGATTTAGATTTAGATTAATAAAATATTGTTTGTTGGATTAATCGAGTGTAATGGTGATTTAGGTGCCGACGATCAAGAATGATTAATCTTTACCGTAATCAGGTGTGTAATCTCACACCGAAATCCCGTACATTTATGATTCGATATCACGTTGGAAATAAGATCATTATTTTTTATATGGTTAAAATTGTAATATGGCATAAACCGGGAAATTTGCTTAAATTACATTATTTCTATAGATTTTTCAAAATTGGTATTAAAATTGTTAGAATTACGAAAATGCCCCTATGGGCCGATTTACGAAAATGCCCCTATGGGCCAATTTACGAAAATGCCCCTATGGGCCGAATTACAAAATTGCCCCTATGGGTTGAATTACGAAAAATGCCCCTATGGGCCGAATTGCTAGAATGCTTTAGTGGACCGAATTACAAAGTTCTATAATGTGCCGATTCACCGTAATAAATTATTGGATTAATGATTGTTGTACATATATGTGGATATTATGCTTTATTATGTATGTTGCATGTTACATATTGCATGGGTTGGGAAAAATGTATGAAGAGCAGTGTAGCCTGGTGGCATTGCCACAAAATATTCATTATAATGTTTACTTATGATTTCGGTGGCTTGACCATGAAAATACTATATGAAAGTTGCTTGACTACAGCGATACTCTGGTGGCTCTGCCACAAATATATTATAAATGGCAACTTGGCTGCGAATTGGTGTGAGCGGCGGGGTGGGTTCACTTGATCCCCACAGGTGTGATTGGCTGGTCGGGGTGTGATGGATGGATGGGTTGGGTTGCATTCATATCATTTTAATATTGTTATGTAAATGGTCTTAAGCCCAAGTTATTGCTAAATGGATTCAGGCCCAGTGGTTGACGGTAAGGGGATTATACACTGAGTTCTAGTAACTCACCGCTTTTTCCTTAACCCTTGCAGGTAATGCTCAGTAATGTGGACTTGGGCCATGGATGACTCGGTGGAGGCCATACTTCAGAAATGTTGTTTTTGAACTTTAGATGTCTATTTACGTTTACTTTATTATTTTTGCTATTTTGGGTTTTTAAGTTATAATAAGGCCTCTGGAATATTTTATTTTTGCTTTATGTTTGACGTACGTATTATCTTGCTTGATTTGTTTTAATTGGGAATTTTCTAAAAAAATCATAAATAACGGTTTCCAAAATTGATTAACAAAAGGTTTTTCTTTTATAAATATGTACAAATATTTTAACTCGAATTCTCTTTCAAATTACCAACGACATTTTCAAAAGTCACGGTTTTAACGTTCACTACCTCGATTTCTGATTCATCTATCAACCTCTCATAAATAGTTGCATTTTATCAAAGAATTTATATCCAAACTTGTTTTCTTAACCATAAACAAATAACATCTATTTTAGTACGAATCACAAGGTTTTTATACGTTTTCCCTTATGTGACATGTCAGATCCGGTCGTAACGCATGGGCCGGGTTTGGGGTGTTACAATTACTAAGCTAAGATTCTATTTTAAAGTTATTTATAACGTATTCTGATCTAATTAAAAGGTATTTGATCTTAATTTAACAAATCCTTGAGTAATTTAAACAAATTGAGCGTTTTCCCTTTTCTAATGATAACATAAGCTTGATTTTTCTAGAAAAATTAGATTCGTGTAATTAGATAAAATTGATGGTTTAGATTTGTAATTATATGATATTTAGGATGTATGAAATTTAAATCTATGCTTAGAAACTAGATTTGAGTGGTTAAACATCTATTTTGGGAAAACTAGCTAAGTTTCCAGTATGGTGAATGAGAGGCTTTGATCTGTGATTTTGGAATGATTTAGTTTTATTTGTTGTTGTTTGTAATGCATTTTTATTGTGTTTGATGTGTATCTAAAGTGTTGACTCCATTGGAAGCCTCTATAAGCAAAGACAAAGGCCAACAAAGGCTTATTTGAACTTTGGCTTCGAAGCAAAGTTTGATCAAGGTGAGTGATCTAGTGTGCTATGATTAATGCACAAATCGGTGAGTTAAAGGGAGCTTAGGTGGTCTAAACACCTAATCTAAGTCCCAAGAGTAAGTGTTCTTACTTGAGCTTGATATTTTACAAATTAAGCCTACATAAGTTGAGATATGTTTAAGTGAGTGATATGAATATGTGTGTTGAATATATGTCTTAACATGTCTTGAACAGCTGGTTTATGCACACACATCTGATATGAAAGTGTACGTGGCTCAACGAGCAAGTGTTTGCACTTGAAAGTTCATGATATGATTATGTGAAAAGTGATGTGAATGTGATATATGTGTAAGTGTGCATAAACTAGAAATTGAATGTGTGAAATGGATATATTGGCCTTGTGAACTTTTGTAAACATTGGATATAGCTGGCAAGCCATAGGATTTGAGTACTCATTTATATGCTTTGTTATTGGGACATGTTTGGAGGGATAAGGGAATGTAGAGCATTGCTCTATTCATTATGATATGTTGGTGTGTCGGAGAGTGATAGCTTAATGCCACACTTACTTGGGACATGTAGGCTCTTTTGAGTCATGGGGTGATGCAGATCTAGGTATCCAATGAGAGGTATTTGTATACATTTTTATATTCACAAGTTGTCGATGTATCAACATGATATGATATTTGAAAATACTAAATGATAAATCGGTTTAGCATGCTTGATTTTAACTCTTATTTTTGTGGTTTCTTGTAGCATCTTAAGCACTTACTGAGCTTAGTTAAGCTCAAACACTTTTTTGTTTATTTTTGCAAAGAAATAGCTTGAGTGGAATGGTGAAGTGAGCAAGCTTGTGATCACAAGGAAAATTATCTTGATTGTGTATGTGAGATGGTTTTAGTAAGCAATAAGGGATGGCAATGTGGATTAATTTTGAAGGACTAAACTTTAGTTGTTTTGTTCTGTAAATGGGCTTTCCATGGATTGTTTAAAGGCTTTTATAACTGGTTTTAGGATGTTTTTCTTGCTTATCTTGATGCATGAATGATGTTAGATGTATGGGTAGGCAATATGTGTTGTTTAGCATGCATGTACCTTAGTGAATTGTGGTTAGAAATATTTAATGACTTGTTGCATGTTTGAAAAGATGCAAAGTGACCAAATGGCAAGGTATGTACCTATAATTCACTTTGAATTGCCTTATATGCAAAATTGGTATGTTGAGTAATTAAATTGGGACTTTATAAAAGCATGTTAGTGTTGGTGAATAGATTGAACGCCAAAGCATGTTAATGTCTGATCTTGTGTGTGTAAGAAGGATTTATATGTTCTATGCATGCCATATGACATGTTAGAATAGGTATTTTAGCATGGAATCATGAAAGTGTATATGTATTTGAGTGTCAAAGTATCATAGGCTAATGTTGCAAATTTTATGCAATATATTGCACTTTGTCGTTGTGACAAGCTTCAACGATGTTGCGACGACGACCTGTCGTCAGGATTAGCAATTCTTTCCAGGTGACATCGCGACGTGATTTTTCTCATCGTCTCGACATAGCTGCTGAGTGAAATGGGCATATTTTGATACATTTGCAAATAAGTCCTAGTTTTTATACAATAAAATTGAAGGCCTTACACATCACAAAATGCTTTGAAAATTTACATGACAAGGTTTTATACACTGGTTTCCAAAATGTTCTCTTTAATTTCTTAAAAAGGTTCTTCTAGAAATTTCGTATAATTTACATTTTAGTCTTTAAACTTCATTTTGAAATTAAATGAGTTTTAACTGTCGCTTTGAACTAAAATTTTCAAACATGGTTTAAAATAAAATTCCCAAGGCACTTTATGAATTAATTTCATGAATCATGTGTATTTTGCCTACATTATGTAAAATGACAATTTTACCCCTACTTTTATTTTGTTATACTGTGATAGATGAAGCATGTTTTAGGCTTTATATGCTTAAAATTACTTGATTAAGCATGTATTTGATTGGTTTGATGGGTGGTTTTTGGTGTGTTTCGTGATTGGTAAGGAGAGTCACGTAAGTGGTTGATGTGATGTTTTGGATTCAGGTCGGTTTGTCCCGATTAGGTTTTGGGCACACTCAATTTAAGGGAATCTTGGATGTATTGAAACAATTGCGTATCAATATTCCATTGGTGGAAGCTTTGAAGCAAATGTTGAACTACGTGAAAGCTATGAAGGAATTTCTTTCTAAGAAGAAAAGGTTCTAGAATTTGAAATTGTAGCCCAAACTATATAATAGAGCTTATTTTTGCAGAACAGGTTGCCTCCTAAGCTGGAGGATCCAAAAAGTTTCACCATACCTTGAAATATTTGAGAATCCTATTGTGGTAAGTATCTGTGTGATTTGGGATCGAGTAACAACTTGATGCCTATGTTTGTGTTCAAGCGATTCAGAATTGGTGAGGCCAGACCAACTATTTTTACACTCCAACTGGAAGATAGAACATTACCACATTCAAAAGGGAAAATTGAAGATGTATTAATACGTGTTGATAATTTCATATTTCTTGTTTACTTTATTATATTAGATTTTGAAGCAGACAAAGAAGTACCAATCACCCTGGAAAGGCCTTTCTTGGTAACCGATAGGACCTTAATCGATGCGCAGAAAGGTGAACTCACTATGCGAGTCCAAGATGAAGAAGTTACCTTTAACATACTCAAGTCAATAAGATCTAATGAGGTTAAATATTGTTCGGTCGTTTCCAAGGTAGATTTTTCGATTCCTATAAAATTGGGATGTAACACGCCAAACCCGACCCTGTAACACGATCTGACTATGGTGTGTCACTATTTAAAATAAAACTAATTTCAAGACATTTTTTCATAAGTTTTACAAAATTTTACAAGTTATAAATACATAACTTATTATAACTATTAATTTCATAAAGTTTGAATGAAATCAATAATAATTTATAATAACGATCAAGCCATATGATGTACTAGTTCAAATAGACGATTTTATCAATCAAAATATAAGACTTTAAGTTAAACTTTGATATTTAATAAAGATCTCAAAGAAATAGAGTCCGATCATAATAAGAGTTCTTTTTACGAATCATTTCAAAAATACATTTATGTGTCACCCCCCACAAGTCATGCATGATACGAAACAAAACAGTCAACTCACAATAGGAGCAACACTCTGGTGTAGTCCTTCTAACAAAATCTTCCTTCAATCAGCAAGCTTAAGAAGGAAAAGGTAACAGAATAAGTTCTTAAGAACTTAGTGAGTTCCAAATAGAAATCATACATAATATTTTAGATATTACAATTTAATCTTTCTAAAAAATTGACACACATTCACATAGTACACCCAATGGCGTATACAAAACACATGTAGACTCAATATGCCAACTTATTAATCACTTGGGCTTATACTGTATGCCAACTTAACATAAGTCAGACACCCCATCTTCATGCCAGCCACGTACCCAGAATTCAAAATCAGAGGTAAATCTTTCAGTCTCATTTACATAGATACTCCTCTTTAACTCCTCATATCATTTTCATTCATAATATTATGTTTTATCATGATCTGCCAATTCAATTTGCAATATATCTGCCCTACCAGAGCTACACAAACATATCTCCTCATCTCCTTCATTAAATATCAAATCATATCATTTCATACATATCCAAAGCAGATGGTAGTGGCTTAAACATGAAGAATGGCGTTTACTTCATATCACAGACAGACTACACTTAGACTGATGACTTTGGGTAATCATTATCTATACATACATTTCCCAACCATTACAGAGGAGGACTAATTACCTTACACGACTTATATAAATAATAAATTCACAACACATGGAAGTAAGAAGGAACTCACCAGAAATTTTAGCACAATCTATGGAGCAGGTCATTTGTCTTTATCACTTAGACCTTCAATAGCTTCTTAAGCTAAAATAAAGATAATTAAATATATCAAATTATTAATCTGTCAAACCTGATCATGCAAGCAAGAATCACAACACTTAATTCGAAATTAGGAAGTTTCCTTCCTTACACACCATTCTAACATCTATGCATGCAGAACGAAGAACACGTAAATGACTTAGAGGGTAACCTAGGGTTAATAATTAATTATGGTACTAACATAGTAGTTAGCTGAATATTGAGAATCTTCCTTCGAAGAGGTTTTCTGAACTTAGGTTTTCAAAGAGTTTCAAAAGAAATCAAGAAGGAATAAGGAAACATAAAAGTATTTAGAAAGACCACCGCTATCCTTATATACTTAAGCACAGAGACAAAGATTAGTGGAAAATTAGGTAATTGCACTAACACTCTTAATTCTTGTGATTAAGTGCACTTAACATAATTTACATCTTTTCGTCTACAGTAGTCTAGTTCAATAATAGCTAAATCTCAACTTAACTAACTAAATTATCATACTAAAATAATAAACAAATCTATTCAACTACGAGCTTAATGAGTTCACCCAAAGCATTTGAGTTGGACGAATACTTAACAGAAGATTTTTCCAAACCACAGATCTTGCCAAAACATAAGGGTTCACCAAATGACGCAATACACACAAATCTATACTTAGCCAAGACTGTAACATCCTGATTTAGGGCCTAGTTAGAATAGTGGTGTGAGACCATAAATCCGAGGGTTATAAATGAGTTTTTTAGGTTTATGCTATGTATGCATGCTAGTGTGAAAGTTTCATAAAGCAATTTTGTGAAATTGTGGTTGAATTGTCCAAAAGGACTAAATTGCAAAAGTTGCAAAATGTGTATTTCTAGAAACTATATGTGTGAAATAGCTTTAGATTATTAATTAGAGGTCCTTAAATAGCAATTTATCCAAATTCTAATATTTTGACAAAATTGGGCATGGATGAGTTAAAATAGAAAGTTTATCAAAAAGGGCATTTTGGTCATTTAACAAATAAGTGATTAAAAAGGAGAAAAGATGACAAAATCATGCTCATCTTCTTCCCCTCATTTCTGAAAATTTGAAGGAAGCCATAGCTAGGGTTCTTCAATTTTTCAAGCTTGCTAGTAAGTGTATCTAGCCTCGTTTTTTATATTCTTTGTATTTTTGAAGTCCCGGTAGCATGAGTAAGCTATTTTTAGCTATTTGATGAGCTAAAATGGATGTTCAAAAATGTGGTCATGTATGACATGCATGTATTTTGTTGTTTTTTGGAAGATTATGAAAGCTTGATGTAGTATAAACATCTTTTGTTAAGTGATTTTCCATGAAAATGCATGTAGGGACTTGATTGTAAAAATCTTAAGTTTGGTCATACATGTGTGCTTTAGTGAGAATTGATGATAGCTTTAGTTGAATAAGTGGTTCGGCTAAGCATGAAAGACTAGAAAGTTGAATAAAAATCACTTTACGAGCCTTTGGGGCTAAAGTGTAAATATGAGAAAGTTAAGGGGCAAAATAGTAATTTTGCTAAAGTATGAGATGTGGGTCAATTTAGTCAATGAATGTATTGAATAAGCTTGATTTATTCATTATAGATCAAGAAAGACGAAGCCCGGATCGAAACCGAGGCAAAAGCAAGGTGGTGGACTAAATTGCAAGTCTCAACACTTTTGAGTATCGAGGTAAGTCTATGCATAAACAATGCATTCATAATTACAATTTATTGATGATAGCTAGTGTGTAGCTTGTTCGAGATTGATTGAGAACCTATGTGGTTTAAAGTAGAATGAATGTAGTAGAATTGTGAATGGATGTTTAATTGAGTAAGTAGACATGTGAATATGTAGTGATAATGCTAGATGGCAGGCTAAGTGCGATACCATCCTAAAGCATATTGACGATGAGCTTGCTATGTGCGATGCTATCATTAGGTATATTGTTTAGTGGGCTAAGTGAGAAACCCCTATGATTAGCTTTGTGGTAGGCTAAGTGCGATACCACCTTATTAATCGATTATGGTGTGCTAAGTGCGAAACCACCAAGACATTTGTTGTGTGGGTTAACTGTGTGGATTAGCCATGTGATTGCATTATTGAGTTAATTAGCTGGGTGGATGAATTATTGAGAAATAATGATGTGTTGTATATTGTGTAAACGTGACATTGAATGTAGGGGTGCATTTCGATGGTTATGAGTATGTGACTCGTGATGTGTTGGAAATTTGGTAAGGGATAGAAAGAGTAAGCATAGTTGTTCATTATTTTTGGTAGTATAATGCTAATTGTTGTTGAGCTTATACTATGATGCTTAATTATTTATGTGTAAACTTACTAAGCTCAAATCTTACTCCCTTTCTTTCCCCTTGTCTTATAGAGTAAAAGTGTTGAACCGAGATACGAGGATCAATTGGAAGATCGCCCACACTATCAGCACACTCTGGTACATGAAACTCAATGTTTTGTATATGGCATGTATAGGGGCTAGACAAGTTAGTGAATTTTGTTGTAAATGGCTAAGATGTGTTGGCCTTTAGATGGATGGCTTACTTTGTATAATGCCATAGTTGTTGGCTATTTTATGTTATATGAAAGAAAGATGTAGTTTTCTATGTGAGATTGCACTTCAATTTGAGTTGATTATGGATGTGTTGTATGAGTGCATGTTGTGTAAGCTATAAGGGTGAGAAGAGCTTAGCAAATAGCTTTGTTCTTGGCCATGTAGATAGACACACGGACGTGTTTCTAGGCCATGTGTGACACACGGTCAGCCCACGGGCGTGTGCTTTGGCCGTGCGTCCCAGGCATGTTAGTATTTGAAGTCAGAATAGACCACGGACTAGTCACACGGGCGTGTGCCTAGGGCGTGTGGGATTAATCAGTGTTGGCCACGGGCTAGCCACACGGGCGTGTGTCTAGATTCTAGGTCGTGTTAAGGTAGTCAGTGTGCACCACGGGTGGTAAGCACGGGCGTGTGCCTTGGCCGTGGGGCATTGGCAGAATGCTGGGGTTTTAGGCACGGTTTGGGGACATGGGCGTGTCTAATCTTGCACGGGCGTGTGAGACCTGTATAAAATAGAAAAATTTTAAGATTGGAAAAAGTTCCGGTTTAGTCTCGAGAGCCCTCGTGTGTATGAGTGAGGCCTCGTAAGTCGAGAATAAGGTTATTGAGATGACTTCAGAGAGTAGTTACGACGAGCTTAAGTGGCGATCAAGTGGTTTGAGTTCGTAACGCCTCGCCCGCCTCCGCGTAGAAACCGGGTAAGGGTGTTACATTTAGTGGTATCGAGCTATGGTTTAGTCGGTTCTAGGACTACCGTAGCGCGGGTGTAAGAGTCTAGCTATACATGCCATAAGTGTACAATGATAGTGTGTGGCTTCTGATGATTTTAAATCTTGTTTTATATAGAATATGGATTTCGATCCATTGACTGCTGATGAAGCAGCTAGTAATGCGTCGGCTCTTGCGCAAGGAACCGCACCCGTTGAGAGTGGACCCGAGGTCAGGGAACAAGGGGATGAGGCACGGGAAGCCTTTCTCCAGATGATGAGCAATTGGTACTCGGATTATGTTTGACCGAACCCTAATGCTCAACCTCCTCCACCTCCTCCTATACCTCAGCCAAATCCAGTGTCTCCTCAAGGTATGGATGTAGTGAGGATATCGAAACCCCCGGTGGATAAGATTAGGAAGCACAGGGCTGAGGAGTTTAGAGCTAAGGTAGATGATGACCCAGAGAGGGCGGAGTTCTGGTTGGAGAACTCGATGAGGGTGTTTGATGAACTCTCATGTACGCCTGAAGAGAGCTTGAAGTGTGCCGTATCTTTGCTGAGAGATTCGGCATACCATTGGTGGAAGACGTTGGCGTTAGTGGTCTCGAGAGAGCGGGTGACGTGGGACTTCTTTCTGGAAGAGTTCCAGAAGAAGTATATAAGCCAGAGGTTTACTGATCGAAAAAGGAAGGAATTCCTTGAGTTGAAACAAAGAAGTATGACAGTAGCGGAATATGAGCGTGAGTTTGTTAGGCTTAGCAAATACGCTCAAGAATGTGTATCGACTGAGACCATCTTGTGTAAGAGGTTCGAAGATGGGCTGAATGAGGACATCAAACTCCTAGTGGGCATTTTGGAGTTGAAAGAATTTGTGGTATTAGTTGAGAGGGCAAGTAAGGCCGAAGAGCTGAGTTCAGAAAAGAGGAAGGCTGTGAGTGAAGCCCGAGATGCTAGAAAGAGGCCGATGGGCAAGTCATACCAAGCTCAGTCGAAAAGATCCAAGGAAGTGAATCATCGAACGACGGCACCAGTGGGTTATTCACATCGAGACTTGGGCAATACTCACTCGGGTTCGAGAGTCCAAGCTACCTCGATGGAAAGTGTGGGCAATCCGAAGAGTAAACCGGAGTGTCCAAGTTGTGGTAGATATCACACTAGAGAGTGTTGGGGAAATAGTCGGAAATGTTATAAGTGTGGTTCCCCTGACCACTTTATCCAAAACTGCCCCGAGAGGGATGATAAGGAAGAGAAGTAAGAAATGAGACCTAGCAATGTGTCTGCAAGGGGTAGACCACCAAGGAACCCGAGAGGTGGGAATAGTGGTAGAGGTGCACCCAGAGATTTTACTGCGAAACCAGAGGGTCGGGCACCTGCGAGGATGTATGCTATTCGCGCTCGCGAAGAAGCATCCTCCCCTGATATGATAACGGGTATATTTTCTCTCTATGACACCTTTGTTATTGCTTTAATAGATCCAGGGTCTACTCATTCTTATATTTGCATGAGATTAGCATCTAGTTTGAGTATGACCGTTGAGTCTACGGACATAGTGGTTAAGGTGTCAAACCCATTAGGAAAGCATGTGTTAGTGGACAGAGTGTGTAAGAATTATCCTTTATTGATTGAGAATCATTGTTTTTCGGCAAACCTTATGTTGTTTTCGTTTGATGAGTTTGATTTAATCCTAGGCATGGATTGGTTGACTACCCATAGTGTTTTAGTGAACTGTGGTAGTAAGTTTATTGAATTGAAATGTGAGAGTGGAGATGTGGTTCGGGTTGAATCAGGTGGATCGGATAGTCTACCAGTGATGATTTGTTCCCTTGTGGCTGAGAAATGTTTGAGAAAAGGATGTGAGTCCTGTCTTGTTTTTGTGTTGAATACTCGAGAGGTTGGAGTAGAGTTTGAAACAAAGCAGATGGTATGTGAGTATCCGGATGTATTTCCTAAGAGTTACCCTGGATTACCTCCAAAGGAGAGAGGTCGATTTTGGAATTGAGTTGGTTCCGAGAACGGCACCTATTTCGATTGCTCGTATAGAATGGAACTGTAGAGAGTTGAAAGAATCAAGGTTCAATTGCAAGAGTTGACAGAGATAAGGGTTTTGCAAGACCGAGGCTACTCTCGTAGTAGGGGTGCCACAGTATTATTCAGAAGAAGAAAGATGGGTCTATGAGGTTGTGTATAGACTATAGACAACCCAACAAGGTGACGGTGAAGAATAAGTATCCTTTACCAAGGATTGATGATCTTTTGATCACCAAAGGAGCTACATGTTCTCCAAGATAGACTTGAGGTCTGCAGTTATTATCACTTCAGTGAAAGAGCAAGATGTGTTGAAAACTGTATTTCGGACAAGGTATGGCCATTATGAGTTTTTGGTTATGCCGTTTGGTTTGACGAATGCACCTGTGATTTTTATGGATCTGATGAACCGTGTTTTCAGACCGTATGTGGACAAGTTTGTAGTTGTCTTCATTGACGACATATTGATCTATTCTCGGGATGAGAACGATCATGAAGAGCATTTGAGAATTGTCTTGCAAACTTTGAGAGATAAGCAGTTGTATGCTTAGTTTAGCAAGAGTGAGTTTTGGCTCCGAGAGGTCGGATTCCTAGGACACATTGTGTCGGGTGATGGTGTCAGAGTTGACCCAAGTAAGATATCGGCTATTGTGGATTGGAAACCACCGAGGAACATGTCAGAAATCAGAAGTTTCTTGGGATTAGCAGGATATTACAGACATTTTGTAAAGGGGTTCTCTGTGATTGCCACCCCGATGATGAAACTATTGCATAAAGATGTCAAGTTTGAATGGACTGAGACATGTCAACAGAGTTTCGAGAGATTGAAAACATTATTGACTGAGGCACCGGTTTTGGTTCAACCAGAATCAGGGAAAGAGTTCGTGGTTTACAGTGATGTGTCGTTTAATGGTCTCGGTTGCGTGATGATGCAAGAGGGTAAGGTAGTCGCTTACGCCTCGAGGCAGCTAAAGCCGCATGAGAAGAATTATCTGACTCATGATTTAGAGTTGGCTACGATGGTTTTCGCTTTAAAGATTTGGAGACATTACTTGTATGGTGAGAAGTGCCGAATCTTTACGAATCACAAGAGTTTAAAGTATTTGATGGATCAGAAAGATCTGAATCTGAGACAGAGACGGTGGCTTGAGTTGTTGAAAGACTATGAGTTAGTCATTGACTACCACCCGGGAAAAGCGAATGTGGTTGCGGATGCCCTGAGCAGGAAATCCTTGTATGCTCTAAGAGTTATGAGCACGAGTTTAGCATTGTCTGAAGATGGTGCTATTTTGGCAGAATTGAGAGCTAAGCCACTATTTGTTCAACAAATATGTGAGGCTCAGAGAAATGACAGTGAGATGCAAGCTAAGATAGCTAAGTGCGGATCAGAAAGTGATTCTGATTTTCGAGTGGATTTGAATGGTTGTCTGATGTGTCGTGATAGAATTTGTGTTCCTAAAGATGAGGAGTTGATTCGAAAGGTTTTGCATGAGGCCCACAGTAGATGTTTGTCAGTACATCCGGGCAGTACAAAAATGTACAACGACTTGAGGAAGTTGTATTGGTGGACGAGTATGAAAAGAGATATTTCAGAGTTTGTGACAAAGTGTTTAATTTGTCAACAGGTGAAAGCTGAGCATCAATTGCCTTCGGATTGCTTCAGCCAGTAATGGTACCCGAATGGAAGTGGGATCGGATTACCATGGATTTTGTAACGGGGTTGCCGATGACTCCGAGAAAGAAAGATGATGTGTGGGTTGTTGTGGATAGACTAACGAAGTCGACTCACTTTATTCCAGTACGTGTTGATTATTCACTGGACAAGTTAGCTGAGTTGTATGTGGCAGAGATAGTGAGGTTGCATGGCGTGCCTGTGTCTATTATATCGGATAGAGATCCGAGGTTTACTTCGAGATTTTGGAAGAAGTTGCAAGAGGCCATGGGTACGAGATTGAATTTCAGCACCGCGTTCCATCCGCAAATCGATGGTCAGTCTGAAAGAGTGATTCAAGTTTTGGAAGATATGCTTCGATGCTGTGTGTTAGAATTCGAAGGTAGCTGGGAGAGATATCTACCTTTGGTCGAATTCGCCTATAACAATAGTTATCAGTCGAGTATACAGATGGCAACGTATGAGGCTTTGTATGGTCGTAAGTAGAAGTGGATCCATGGGGTCGATCTAGTGAAAGAAACCGAAGAGAAGGTGAAAGTAATCCGTAATAGTCTGAGAGCTGCTTCGGACCGACAGAAGTCGTACTATGATTTGAAAAGAAAGGAAATTGAGTTTGAAGTGGGCGACAAAGTGTTTTTGAAAGTGTCCCCGTGGAAGAAGATTATGAGATTTGGACAAAAAGGGAAATTGAGTCCAAGGTTCATAGGGTCGTATGAGATTACAGATAGAGTTGGGCCTGTAGCATACCGGTTGGCTTTGCCGGTAGAGTTGGAAAAGATTCATAATGTGTTCCATGTGTCGATGTTGCGACGGTATCGCTCCGATCCTTCACATGTGATTCCTTCGATGGAAATTGAGATAAGACCGGATATGTCTTATGAAGAGGAGCCGATTAAGATCTTGGCTCGAGAAGTGAAACAGTTCAGAAATAAGAGCATAGCACTAGTGAAAGTGTTATGGCAGAAACATGGTGTGGAAGAGGCTACGTGGGAAACGGAAGAAGCTATGAGAGAGCAACATCCAAACCTCTTTACTGGTAAGATTTTCAGGGGCGAAAATCCCTAAAGGGGGGAGAGTTGTAACATCCTGATTTAGGGCCTAGTCAGAATAGTGGTGCGAGACCACAAATTCGAGGGTTATAAATAAGTTTTTGAGGTTTATGCTATGTATGCATGCTAGAGTGAAAGTTTCATGAAGCAATTTTGTGAAATTATGGTTGAATTGTCCAAAAGGACTAAATTGCAAAAGTTGCAAAATGTGTGTTTCTAGAAACTATATGTGTGAAATAGCTTTAGATTATTAATTAGAGGTCCTTAAATAGCAATTTATCCAAATTCTAATATTTTGACAAAATTGGGCATGGATGAGTTAAAATAGAAAGTTTATCAAAAAGGGCATTTTGGTCATTTAACAAATAAGTGATTACAAAGGAGAAAAGATGACAAAATCATGCTCATCTTCTTCCCCTCATTGCCGAAAATTTGAAGGAAGCCATAGCTAGGGTTCTTCAATTTTTCAAGCTTGCTAGTAAGTGTATCTAGCCTCGTTTTTTATATTCTTTGTATTTTTGAAGTATCGGTAGCATGAGTAAGCTATTTTTAGCTATTTGATGAGCTAAAATGGATGTTCAAAAATGTGGTCATGTATGACATGCATGTATTTTGTTTTTTTATGGAAGATTATGAAAGCTTGATGTAGTAGAAACATCTTTTGTTAAGTGATTTTCCATGAAAATGCATGTAGGGACTTGATTGTGAAAATCTTAAGTTTGGTCATACATGTGTGCTTTAGTGGGAATTGATGATAGCTTTAGTTGAATAAGTGGTTCGACTAAGCATGAAAGACTAGAAAGTTGAATAAAAATCACTTTACGAGCCTTTGGGGCTAAAGTGTAAATATGAGAAAGTTTAGGGGAAAAATACTAATTTTACTAAAGTATGAGATGTGGGTCAATTTAGTCAATGTATGTATTGAATAAGCTGATTTATTCATTATAGATCAAGAAAGACAAAGCCCGGATCGAAACCGAGGCAAAAGCAAGGTGGTGGACTAAATTACAAGTCTCAACACTTTTGAGTATCGAGGTAAGTCTATGCATAAACAATGCATTCATAATTACAATTTATTGATGATAGCTAGTGTGTAGCTTGTTCGAGATTGATTGAGAACCTATGTGGTTTAAAGTAGAATGAATGTAGTAGAGTTGTGAATGGATGTTTAATTGAGTAAGTAGACATGTGAATATGTAGTGATAATGCTAGATGGCAGGCTAAGTGCGATACCATCCTAAAGCATATTGACGATGAGCTGGCTATGTGCGATGCTATCGTTAGGTATATCGTTTAGTGGGCTAAGTGAGAAACCCCTATGATTACCTTTGTGGTAGGCTAAGTGCGATACCACCTTATTAATCGATTGTGGGGTGCTAAGTGCGAAACCACCAAGACATTTGTTGTGTGGGTTAACTGTGTGGATTAGCCATGTGATTGCAATATTGAGTTAATTAGCTGGGTGGATGAATTATTGAGAAATAATGATGTGTTGTATATTGTGTAAACGTGACATTGAATGCAGGGGTGCATTTCGATGGTTATGAGTATGTGACTCGTGATGTGTTGGAAATGTGGTAAGGGATAGAAAGAGTAAGCATAGTTGTTCATTATTTTTGGTAGTATAATGCTAATTGTTGTTGAGCTTATACTATGATGCTTAATTGTTTATGTCTAAACTTACTAAGCTCAAAGCTTACTCCCTTTCTTTCCCCTTGTCTTATAGAGTAAAAGTGTTGAACCAAGATACGAGGATCAATTGGAAGATCGCCCACACTATCAGCACACTCTGGTACATGAGACTCAATGTTTTGTATATGGCATGTATAGGGGCTAGACAAGTTAGTGAATTTTGTTGTAAATGGCTAAGATGTGTTGGCCTTTAGATGGATGGCTTATTTTGTATAATGCCATAGTTGTTGGTTATTTCATGTTATATGAAAGAAAGATGTAGTTTTTTATGTGAGATTGCACTTCAATTTGAGTTGATTATGGATGTGTTTTATGAGTGCATGTTGTGTAAGCTATAAGGGTGAGAGGAGCTTAGAAAATAGCTTTGTTCTTGGCCATGTGGATAGACATACGGACGTGTGTCTAGGCCATGTGTGACACACGGTCAGCCCACGGGCGTGTGCTTTGGCCGTGCGTCCCATGCATGTTAGTATTTGAAGTCAGAATAGACCACGGACTAGTCACACGGGCGTGTGCCTAGGGCGTGTGGGATTAATCAGTGTTGGCCACGGGCTAGCCACACGGGCATGTGTCTAGACTCTAGGCCGTGTTAAGGTAGTCGCAGTGCACCACAGTGTGTAAGCACGGGCGCTTGCCTTGGCCGTGGGGCATTGGCGTAATCTTTGGGGTTTTAGGCACGGTTTGGGGACATGGGCGTGTGTGTGTCCATGCACGGCGTGTCTAATCTTGCACGGCGTGTGAGGCCTGTATAAAAGAGAAAATTTTAAGATTGGAAAAAGTTTCGGTTTAGTCTCGAGAGCCCTCGTGTGTATGAGTGAGGCCTCGTAAGTCGAGAATGAGGTTATTGAGATAACTTTAGAGAGTAGTTACGACGAGCCTAAGTGGCGATCAAGTGGTTTGAGTTCGGTAACACCTCAGGCCCGGTTCTGGCGTAGAACCCGGGTAAGGGGTGTTACAAAGACAAACACTTTACTTACACATATCTACCCTTATTTTACCAACTATATGCCAAACAGTAACCAGATACAGAGACTTCGCCAGGCAGGCTGTTACAATTCTCCCCCACTTAGAAAATTTCATCCTCGAAATTCATACCTATGAGTAGTTTAGGATATTGCTCTTTCATTAAAATTTCTCTTTCCCAAGTAGCCTCTTCTGTATTATGATTTCTCCATAATACTTTCACCAATGGGATACTTTTCCTCCTTAGCTCTTTCACGTCTCTTGCCAAAATACAAATGGGATTTTCTTCACAAGATAGATTTGGTTCTACCTCTAACTCCTCAAACTGAACAACATGATATGGATTTGATCGATATCTTTTCAATATAGACATATGAAACACATTGTGAATCTTTGATAACTCTATAGGTAAAGCCAACCTATAAGCCACCGGTCTAGCTTGCTTTAAAACTTCATATGGCCCTACAAATTGTGGACTCAGCGTTTCATTCTGACCAAATCTTATAATTTTCTTCCAAATATAGACTCTTAAGAACACTTTATCACCAACTTCAAAATAAATCTCTTTTCTCTTCAGATCAGTATAGGCTTTCGGACAATCTTAGGTAGCTTTCGAATGACTACAAATGACAAAGACTTTTTCTACTGTTTCTCGTATTAACTTAGGATCTACTAATTTTCTTTCACTAAGCTTTATCCAACATGTGGGTGTTCTACATCTTCTACCATATAGAAATTCAAATGGAGATATTTTAAAATTGGCATGATAACTCTTGTTATGCGTAAATTTAACCAGAGGAAGATACCTTTCCCATTTCAGCCCAAAATCAATCACACAGCTTCTTAACATATCTTCCAAAACTTAAATGACTATTTCAAACTGTCCATCTATCTGAGGGTAGAATGCACTACCAAATTGTAGCTTATTTCCCAAGGATCCCTGTAATTGCTTCCAAAATCTAGATCTAAATCTTAAGTCTCTGTCTAAAACTATGGAAGATGGAATTCCAGTAGGCGCACTATCTCAGAAATATAAAGATCGGCTAACTTTTCCAGTGAGTAAGTAGCGTGTACTAGTAGAAAATTAATTGATTTAGTGAGTCGATCCACTATTACCCATACTGAGTTCTTTTTTTAAGAACTGAGAGGTAGTCCTGACAAAAAATCCATAGTCCATAGGTCACATTGAAGTGTTTTTCGAAACCATGTTTTCGTTGAAACCCTTTTTATTTAAAAGCTTGAGAAAAATCCTAGTTCCTTTGCAACTGCGGAAGCAAAGTTTAAAAGTAACCGATTTATGAAAACGTGATGTTTAAAGATTAAGTCTCGAAACCATTTCGAAAATGTTGCGGAAACGTAGTGTTGCTGAAAACATTTATCATTTTGGAAAACCATGACTTACTTCTAACCGATATAAACCAAAGTAAAGAAAGACCCGAAGTTAAAATCCAGAAACTTAAAAAGGCCTTATTACAACCCTAAAATACTTGAATGTAAATAATCAAAATGGAAAAACATGAGCGGTGTGTGGCCTTCTCCGAGTCCGTCGCAGCACCGATCCGTCTAAGGTCGGGATTACCTCGCGACTTAAAAACGGGTGAGTTTACGAAAACTCGCAGTGTAATCCCCTTACTAGAGTAACGATCAAGAAAAACAAATGTATCCGAAACAGGCTCTGGCCAAAGCCCTTTAATAGTAACAGATCTCATAAACAGATATGCAACAGTATGAGGATGCATCCCACCCTGATCCAGCCAACACACCACCCGTACCAACCCTACACTTACGCTGGGATAAAATCGACCCTTCCAGCCAACACACCAAGCTTAGCACCGGTTGCGGCACTAAGTCAACAGAACGGCTAAAAGCCATAAATATTGCAGCAACGCTGCCAGTTAATAGAACGGCTAAAAGCCATAATCAGAATGATTATAAACCATAATCAGGATGGCACAGAGCCATAATCAGGATGGCACAAAGCTATCGATAACTGTAATAAGTTTGGCACTTAACCATCAGCGACGGTAATATAATCAGTACACAGCCACGGGTAATCATGATCGACACAGAGTCATCAATATATATGATAGGCACATAGCCACGGGTAAATACGATTGGCACAAAGCTATAATCAAGATGGCACAGAGCCATATTTAGGTTGGCATAGAGCCATAATCAGATTACGCGGCTTTAAGCCGTCTGTCGGTCCATAGTCATCTCATGCGATCCGTACGACCTTAACAGATCAATACTGGATCCACGATGCGTCTCATGCGACCGTCATTTAATTCTATCGTAACTTCCTCCGTATCAATGTCCCAACCCCATGCAATATGTCGTGTATGTTATGCTCAATCATTACACGTGCATGCAAAATGGCCATTCTCAGTAACAATCATTTAACCATATATTAAAAGCATATCAATCACACGACCACAGTCAAGTCAGTTAAACACAATCATACGATCATAGTCAAATCAGTAAAATTCATAGTCTTAGTCAGTCATTTACCCACAAGGGAAAAATAGTCATTTTACCCTATAAGGGTATTTTAGTACTTTTACAAATCGGAGGTATTTCAGTAATTTCACAAATCGAGGGTATTTCGGTAATTTTACAATCTGAGGGTATTTTGGTAATTTTACAAATCGGGGTCCCAGTGACCCAACAGAAGGTCCATCGTTGCCTCGGGCGACTTAAGTAACCTACACAATCACAATGGTGTAAATGGGCCTAAGGCCCATTACTCGGCCCAAGTGGGCCCACACGCTCGTGTGGCCCAATTAGCCTAGAAATAGCCTTGGCTATACGAGCAGCACAGTCCAAACAAATAGAAACCATATAACATGCATTTTATCCGTGTGGGGCCCACAATCCCAGTGGGCCCCCACGGCCCATTGCCAAAAATGACCCTAGCCATGTGGACTACACGGCTCGGTCTAACATTTACCACAATATGCAAATTTAATCCGTGTGGGGCCCACAGGCCCATTGGGCCCACACGGCCCATTTTGGCCCCAACGCGGCCCAAAACGACCTAAGCCCATGAGAACGCTCATGGTGGCCTCAACCCATCTTACGCCCATATTCGTGGGCTCGGTCCACAACACGTGCGATCGCACGCTCGTGTGGCATCACTCGCCGGTATTTCAGCTTTTCGGCATTTGTCGCTACAGCTAACACCGTACGAAAAACATTCACACCCTATCGACTTTTGACCGATTAGTAATTACGGTACTAATACACACCTGATTATGAAAGCGAATTGTGCTCAAAGTAAACTTGTACCTAAATTATACCAATAATATCTGATTAGAAACTTAACTCATAACACTAACGAAATCTAACGAAATTCCAAATCAGATACGATGCCCTTACCAACAACAGAAGCGATCACCTCTTCAGTTCACAGGCAATGCACCAATCACCCTTGGCCACAACCTACACAAGAACCCCCTCCTTCTTTAGATTCACACAAGACATACGATATCATTACAACAAGAACCCTATACCCCATTCTCCACCCCTTACCAGACCGTAGATCCAAATACTGATAAAAGGAGTAGCGCACACGAGTCGAGAATCAGTCAAATCTGAAGTGTATACCAAAATAATATAGTTGGTGCGAAAAGGAGAAAAGAATACAATAACCAGAGAAGGGAAAAATCCGAAAGAGGAAAGGAAGCGCAAACCTATGAGTATTCGGCCAATGAAGCAATTGGAGGTGAAGTTAGAGAAGTGCAGAGGGACCAGATGGTAGATGCTCAGCCGATTGTTTAGAATCAATTGCAGAAGCTGGTAGTAAGAGAGGGAAAAATAATAGTCGTTAGACAAAAACCGAAGGAGGTGACAAGAAGGAAGAAGAAGAAGAAGGTATCTGGCAAGAACTCAAAAGAAAAGAGAATACAACTAGCGGGCTAACCGAAAGGGGAAGTATGGGTGAACGAATGCCGAAGTAAAAATAGAAAAAGAAGCAGAATATAATTGATCGTAGTACTCAAAAGAATAGAGGAAGGAGTTATGAAAACAGGTCAAAATGCATTCGGCCACTCAATAAAAGAATACGGCTAAGATGTTGCAGAGGAAAAACCCAAAAAAATGATCACCAAAAGCCGAAAATGCAAGGCCCCCTCCCCAGCCAAATTTTGAGTACCTCCCAAACAAATTCGTCACAGTCTTACTTCACTTCAAACTCCCCTTTTTCCTCCAAAAATCCTTTCATGATTTCCTCCCCAATCTTCTCATTGATTTTCTCCATAATCTATTCCTTGACAAGTTCAAATTCCAACCACCCTTCTAGTGTTTTATTCAAACTCCACCACTCACACAGCAAAGGAGTAAAATAAATACTCCTTTGTGCATAGAGTGACTCAAACTCAAGCTCTCTTTCCACCTTAATGACGCCACAACCACTGGACTACAAGCTCATCTTGTGTCACCTTTTAATCTTAATTATTTAAAAGGCTTACTTCCAAGTACCAAGGGTTTTATTCACTTAAAACAAAAATTTAGCTAAACCCCAGGTTTGTACCCAGGACTTCTCCAACACTCCCATACACACCCAAATCACTTAGCCATTAAAGCAAACAAGCAATTTGTGATAATTCTTGCACACATAAACTTTTATATGTAGACTCCTAGCGGCTCCCACGCACAAGGCCTAATCCTACTAGGCCCAAATTCAGGGCGTTACAACTCTCCTCTCCTTAAAGAAATTTTGTCCTCGAAATTTCCAACTCCAAGAAAAGTCGCACAACCCAAACTACACCACCGCGTTTCCACTACGCACTCTAATTCCAAAACATTACCTCTTACGCACACCCAAAATACCTATCCACTAGAGCAGATAGATATCATACAAATACAATTTCCATATCCACGACATCACACAGAATAAATACAAAATCTAAATTTAAGCATCACAGTATAGTCTAATATCTAAAGTAATCACAGTGTTTCCTATTGCATAACAGCAGACAACGGTATTCAGAAAACTTACGGATTCGGAGCCGGAGACTCGGTGAACCATACTTTTAGAAAAATAGTCAATACAACATTTCAAACCTTTTTGAAACAATTCTTTGGAAACTCAATTTTAAAGACCCAATCCACATACGAGTTTTGCAACCTGGCTCTGATACCACTAAATGTAACACCTCAAATCCGGCCTAGAAGTTGGGCCAAAATCTGGCGTGTCATATTGAAGTGTTTTTCGAAACCATGTTTTCTTTGAAACCCTTTTTATTTAAAAGCTTGAGAAAAATCCCAGTTCCTTTGCAACTGCGGAAGCTAAGTTTAAAAGTATTCGATTTACGAAAACGTGATGTTTAAAGATTAAGTCTCGAAACCATTTCGAAAATGTTGCAAAAACGCAGTGTTGTTGAAAACAATTATCATTTTGGAAAACCGTGACTTACTTCTAACCGATATAAACCAAAGTAAAGAAAGACCCGAAGTTAAAATCCAAAAACTTAAAAAGGCCTTATTACAACCCGAATTAAAATACTTGAATGTAAATAATCAAAACGGAAAAACATGAGCGGTGTGTGGCCTTCTCCGAGTCCCTCACAGCACCGATCCGTCTAAGGCTGGGGATTACCTGCACAGTTAAAAACGAGGTGAGTTTACGAAAACTCAGTGTGTAATCCCCTTACTAGAGTAACAATCAAGAAATGTAAATGTAACCCGAAATAGTGCAAGGCAAAGCCCTTAACAAGAATGAGATCTCATAAACAGATATGCAACAGTATGAGGATGCATCCCACCCCGGTCAAGCCAACACACCACCTATACTAACCCTACACTTATGTAGGGATAAAATCGACCCACCAAGCTTAGCACCTGTTGCGGCACTAAGTCAACAGAACGGCTAAAAGCCATAAATATCGCAGCAACGCTGCCAGTTAACAAAACGACTAAAAGCCATAATCATAATGGTTATAAACAATAATCAGGATGGCACAGAGACATAATCAGGATGGCACAAAGCTATCGATAACTGTAATAAGTTTGACACTTAGTCATCAGCGACGGTAATATAATCGGTACACAGCCACGGGTAATCATGATCGACACAGAGTCATCAATATATATGATAGGCACATAGCCACGGGTAAATACGATTGGCACAAAGCCATAATCAAGATGGCACAGAGCCATATTTAGGTTGGCATAGAGCCATAATCAGATTACGCGGCTTTAAGCCGTCTATCGGTCCACAGTCGTCTCATGCGACCCGTGCGACCTTAATAGATCAATATTGGATCCACAGTCGTCTCATGCGACCCGTGCGACCCTATCAAAACTTCCTCCGTATCAATGTCCCAACCCCATGCAATATGTCGTGTATGTCATGCTCAATCATTACACGTGTATGCAAAATGGCCATGCTCAGTAACAGTCATTTAACCATATATTAAAAGCATATCAGTCACACGACCAAAGTCAAGTCAGTTAAGCACAGTCATACAATCATAGTCAAATCAATCAAATTCTTAGTCTAAGTCAGTCATTTACCCATAAGGGAAAAATAGTCATTTTACCCTATAAGGGTATTTCGATAATTTTACAAATCGAGGGAATTTTTGTAATTTCACAAATCGAGGGTATTTCGGTAATTTTACAATCTAAAGGTATTTCAGTAATTTTACAAATCGGGGTCCCAGCGACCCAACAGAAGGTCCATCGTCACCTCTAGCGACTTAAGTAACCTACACAATCACAACGGTGTAAATGGGCCTAAGGCTCATTACTCGGCCCAAGTGGGCCCACATGCTCGTGTGGCCCAATTAGCCCAGAAATAGCCTTGGCTATATGAGTAGCACAGTCCAAACCAATAGAAACCATATAACATGCATTTTATCTGTATGGGGCCCACAAGCCCAGTGGGCCCCCACGGCCCATTACCAAAAATGACCCTAGCCATGTGGACTACACGGCTAGGTCTAACATTTACCACAATATGCAAATTTAATCCGTGTGGGGCCCACAGGCCCATTGGGCCCACACGGCCCATTTCGGCCTCAACGCGGCCTAAAATGACCTAAGCCCTTGAGAACGTTCATGGTGGCCTCAACCCATCTTACGCCTATATTCGTGGGCTCGATTCACCACACGTGCGATCACACGCTCGTGTTGTATCACTCCCCAGTATTTCAGCTTTTCGGTATTTGTCGCTACAGCTAACACCATGCGAAAAATATTCACACCCTATCAGCTTTTGACTGATTAGCAATTACGGTACTAATACACACCTGGTTATGAAAGCGAATTGTGCTCCAAGTAACCTTGTACCTAAATTAAACCAATAATATCCGATTAGAAACTTAACTCATAACACTTGCGAAATCTAACGAAATTCCAAATCAGATACGATGCCCTTACCAACAATAGAAGCGATCACCTCTTCAGTTCACAAGCAATGCACCAATCACCCTTGGCCACAACCTACACAAGAACCCCCTCCTTCTTTAGATTCATACAAGACATACGATATCATTACAATAAGAACCCTATACCCCATTCTCCACCCCTTACTAGACTGTAGATCCAAATACTGATAAAAGGAGTAGCGTACACGAGCCGAGAATCGGTCAAATCTGAAGAGTATACCTAAATAATATAGTTGGTGCGAAAAGGAGAAACAAAAGACAATAACCAGAGAAGGGAAAAATCCGAAAGAGGAAAGAAAGCGCAAACCTATAAGTATTCGGCCAATGAAGGAATTTGAGGTGAAGTTAGAGAAGTGCAGAGGGACCAGATGATAGATGTTCAGCCGATTGTTTAGAATCAATTGCAGAAGCCGGTAGTAAGAGAGGGAAAAAGAATAGTCGTTAGACAAAAACCGAAGGAGGTGACAAGAAGGAAGAAGAAGAAGGTATCTGGCAAGAACTCAAAAGAAAAGAGAATACAACTAGCGGGCTAACCGAAAGGGGAAGTATGGGTGAACGAATGCCGAAGTAAAAATAGAAAAAGAAGCAGAATAGAATTGATCGTAGTACTCAAAAAAATAGAGGAATGAGTTATGAAAACAGGTCAAAATGCATTCGGCCACTCAAGGAAAGTATACGGCTAAGATGTTGCAGAGGAAAAACCCAAAAATAATGATCACTAAAAGCCAAAAATGCTAGGCCCTCCCACCCCGATTTACGAGCACTGTGAATAAATTGGGCTTTAGACCCTAGTCGGAACAGTGGTTTCGGGACCACAAATCTAGTCAGTAAATATTTTAATATTAGTTTCTGTGCTTATGATATGTGAATTAGCATGTGTGAAATTTTTGTGAGTTAATTCGTTCGTTTGAATGCTTAATTTGAGAAATGGGCTAAATCGCATAATTCGTAAAAGTGGTCTTCTATTTGATTATTGGTCAAATTAATGTGGCTTATGATTGTAAGGGCCTTATGAGGCAATTAGTCATTTATGAAGATAGTGGACGGTGGATGGACAACCATGCCCATAGTTTAAATGTTTATTTATTAAGGTTTTATTAAGGGCAAAATAGAAAATGAATTATTAATATGTTAATAATAAAACAAGTGAAAAAGCTAGTGGATGTGTTCATCCATTCTAGCCGAAAATACCAAAGAAAAAGAAGAAAGAAAAGAAGCTAGGGCATTTGGCTAACTATTGATTCAATTAAGGTATGTTTTGACTTTGGTTTTTGATGATTTTTATGTTTTTGAGATTGTTGCTTAGTCTACTATCAAGCCCATGTTGTAATTTGAAGAATTGATGATGTTAATGAGATGTGCCATTGATGAAATGGTGAGTTTTGTGATGAGTTTAGGTGTTAAATGAAAGATATGTGTTAAATGAACATGTTTTGTTCTTGAATTTTTTATGAATTTAGCTAATTAGGGCTAAATTGTGAAAATAATACTTTGGATGACTAAATTGTGAATTTGATGGAAAATATGGACTTGTATGGTCCCTAGGGAGGTTCGGCTATGCATGTGTGTGAACAATTGTGTATATTTGATGTTTTGAGAAAAATGGACTAAATTGATAAAATGTGCAAATGTGAGGGCTAATTTGCAAATTGCCCTAAATATGTGTTCTTTGATTGAAATGAATGAGTTAATAAATAAAAGGGTTAAATTTGAATATGTATAGATCAAGAACCGAAGAAAACGGATTTAGATAGCGAGAAAGCGAAAGTAGTCGAATAACCGAATCCGATCAACTATCCAAATCCGAGGTAAGTCGATATACAAATAAATGTATTTGTATTGAATTATATTTATTCATATGATTATTGATAAGGATGAATGCACATGAGATGATGTATACATGAATTCCGAGGTAGAATCGATAGAGTGTCAACATCTGAGAAGTCCCGTTTGAACCTAGGAATAGATAGGATAGTATATGTCATGACATAGGTGTTCGATATGTGATATCATGTAAGACCACGTCTGGGAAGTTGGCATTGATTCGAGATATCATGTAAGACCACGTCTGGGATGTTGGCATTGATTCGAGATTTCGTGTAAGACCACGTCTAGGACGATGGCGTTGATATGAGATTTACGTGTAAGTCCATGTTTGGGACATTGGCATCGTATTGATTCGTGTAAGACCTTGTCTGGGACAATGGCATTGATATTTTGTTACATGTAAGACCATGTCTGGGACGTTGGCATTGTACGACTATTCCGATCACTTTGAGTATCCTATTAGATTCTGAACGGTTCAACAGGCAAGTCTGTGATACGAACGACTATATGGTTTGCATATCTGTTTCAGGTACGTCTGATAAATACACTTTGTGTGTATACGAAGGTAAGTATATTCATAAACTTACCTAGATGAATTGTGTATTTGTATATGAGAATGTAAATGTGATACATGAATGAAAAAGCTATGAGCTAACAAGTATATGATGGTATGCAAGATTGAAAGATGTATGGCTAAGTAAATGTGCCAAGAAGAATTATGGCTATGCAATTGAGCTATTAGTGAATTTATATTGATTATATGTCTTGAATGCTTAAATTTTAAGTTTATTTGTATATGACTTACTAAGCTTTTAGAAGCTTACTTTGTGTGTGTTTGTTCTGTTTTATAGATCGTCAAAGCTACTAAAGGCTCGGGGACCGTCGAGGATTGTCATCACACTACTCAAACTCATTTTGGTACTTTTTGGAAATGTATATACTAAGTATGGCATGTATAGGCTAGTTATTTGGTATATGTTTGAGATGTAAATAGCCATGTGATTTGGCTAGTTAAATGTTGATAATGTGCATGAGTGAATATGATATTTTGTGCATGTTTTGGTATGGCTTGATGGCAATGAAATAGCCTTATGAATGGTAAGCTTATGGATGAATTGATACCTTAATGATTTAATGAGGTTATGGTTGTATTATACTTGGATTTACATGGGACTTGATTGTACAAATTAGCATGTTTAGAAATGAGATTGAATGGAATAATATGATCACCATTTGGTGTGTGTTTGGTTGCCATTTGATTGTGGAAATAGGCTTGTTTATGCTTGTAAGTATGACCCTAGTGTGGGTGGCATATTGGCCTTGCAAATGGCCTGTTATGCATACACAGTTGTGGCACACGGGCGTGCCTAGTGACCGTGGGATTAAGTCAGTAGCTAGCCTAAGTGTGCACGGCCATGGTACACGGACGTGCCTGGTAGCCGTGTAAATAAGTCAGTATCTAGCCTAAGACTACACAGCCAAGGCACACGGGCGTGCCTGGTGGCCGTGGGGATAAGTCAGTATACATGCTCTGTTTTGGCACGGCCAGGACACATGGGTGTGTCTAGTAGCCGTGGGAGGCACACGGCCTGCCCACACGGGCATGTGACCTCTGCAGTGTTTAGAAAATTTTTAAATTTCTGAGAAAATTCTATATGTGTTCGGTTAGTCCCGACCCTATTCTAAAATGTGATTATGGTCTCGTTGACCTATAAAAGGGGACACTTTGATTATGATTGATGTTTTTGTAATATGAAATGTCTGTAAAAGATTCCGATCTGTCCGGTAACGCCTTTACTCCTAATCCGGCGACGGATACAGTACCTCCCAAACAAATTTGGCACAGTCTTACTTCACTTCAAACTCCCCTTTTTCCTCCTAAAATCCCTTCATGATTTCCTCTCCAATCTTCTCCTTGATTTTCTCCATAATCCATTCCTTGGCCAGTTCAAATTCTAACCACCCTTGTAGTGTTTTATTCAAACTCCACCACTCACACAGCAAAGGAGTAAAATAAATACTCCTTTGTGCATAGAGTGACTCGAACTCAAGCTCCCTTGCCACCTTAATGACGCCACAACCATTGGACTACAAGCTCATCTTGTGTCACCTTTTAATCTTAATTATTTAAAAGGCTTACTTCCAAGTACCAAGGGTTTTATTCACTTAAAACAAAAATTTAGCTAAACCTCAGGTTTGTACCCAGGACTTCTCCAACACTCCCATACACACCCAAATCACTTAGCCATTAAAGTAAACAAGCAATTTGTGATAATTCTTGCACACATAAACTTTTATGTGTAGACTCCTAGTGGCTTCCACGCACAAGGCCCAATCCTACTAGGCCCAAATTCAGGGCGTTACATTTGCACTCTAATATCTTTTAAAAGTAGAGTTTTATATCATGTGTACGTCTTATGTTTATAAACATAGATTTTGGAGAAGCGTTGTAGATATCCCTATTGATGAATAAAATATGTACTTCTCTTTTGTTCTCTTATTTCTTATTTTAACTCTCTTTATTATAAAAATGTCAATATTATAGTAACAAATCGGTTGACATTATCAAGGGATAATTTTTTTCAATAATTTATTTTGATATTTTAAAATTTAAATTTTAAATATAAAAAAATAAATTTAGAATTTTCGACAATGGGATAAACAAGTACAATTTGACAAATTTTGTATATTATTTTAATTTCTACCGTTTTTTCACTCTAAACCTTGATTTCTTTTTACCCCGATCAATACTTATAAGAATATATTTTTGGGTGACTAAAATGAAAGTGACCTAGGAGTTGGGTGACCAAAATGAAAGTAACCTGGGAGTTGTGTAACAGCCCGTTTTAAGTGAAATCAGAATAGTGGTTTTGGGGCCACAAATCCGAGTCCAGAAGAAAAATTATTTTATATTATTTCATGGTCTGCATTATGATCGAGATATCGTATGAAAATTTCGTTAGGAAACTTTTACCGATTACATGTTTAATTTGATAAAAAGGACCAAATTGCATAGAATGCAAAAGTTAAATTCTAGTAGCTAAAGGGATCAAATAGCTATGGAATTCAAAATTGGAGGTCCTTATATGGCAAATAAACCAATTAGTGGAGTTAGTAGATAAGTATGATGATTCATCATTGGAAATTTAATAAAAGAAAAGGATTAAATTGGAAAGATGATAAAATAAAGATGATAAATTAATTAAATAACAAAATATCATCATTTTCATCATCTTTCCCAAAATTAAAACATGAAAACCCTAGCCATGGAAACCTAAGCTCAAGCCAACTTATTTTTCTTAATTACGTAAGCATTCTTGTCCCGTTTTTAATAATTTTTATATTTTCGAGATCGTAATAACTTAATCTAGCTATCTCGGGGATTAATTTGTAAAGTTATCAAAGTGTTAGGGCTTTTCCATTGATGAGTATGCATGAATTATGAAGTTTTATGGTAGAAAATGAAAGGTTGTTGATAGATAAACAACTTTTGTAAAGAGAAATTTGATGAAATTATGATTTAGGGACTAAATTGAAAAGATGTAAAAATTCATGGAAAAATTTTGAATTTTGTGAAATACATGGGCTGCTATTGTGATATATGAAAATCGGCTAGGCTTGGAATAAGGATTAAATTGCATGAATTTCATTTTCCGAGCCTAGGGACGAAATTGTATTAATCAAAAGTATAAGGGCAAAATGGTAATTTTGCCTAAGATGTGAATTGGATTGAATTTAATATAAATTGATGTTAAACTCATTTGTATAGATCCAAATAGATCAAATACAGAGTTAAATCGAGGAAAAGAGAAAGTATCAAATTAGTAGCTTTTGTGTACATGAACATTATTGAGGTAAGTTCGTGTAACTAAATTGTATATTTATATGTTTGAATTGAATTGTATGTATATGATTGTATTATTTCCATGTATATAAAATTAATCTCATATCCGACGATGACTAACAAGTATTAAGTCCTGTTTGAATAAAAGAATTTTGATGGATACAGGGTTCTCGAATTGGTTGTGGTCCTGCGTGTGTTGCGGACACATTACAGCTCGAAAGAGCGTCCCGTTATTAGATCTCAGGGGCTTTCAGTTATATGGTTCTTGCAAGCTTCCTGTTGAGAGCTCTTTGGAGCATCCCAATTGGTTGTGATCCTACATGTGTTGTGGACACACCGCAGCTATAACAGCCCGGTTTTAGTTAAATCAGAACAATGGTTTTGAAACCACAAATCCGAGGTCAAAAATTATTTTAATATTATTTTTGGTGTTTATAGCATGTGATTATATGTGTGAAAATTTTGTGATTTAATTTTATCGATTGAATGCTTAATTTGATAAAATGACTAAATTGCGTAAAATGCAAAAGTGGCATTCTATATGTTAAATGTGTTTAATTGCTATGATTTATTAAATGAAAGGTCCTTATGATGTTATTAGACCATTGATAGTAGAATTTGACATAAATGGGCATTAAATGGATGTTTTTAATGGTTTTTAACTAAGGTTAATTTGGTAATTAAATAAAATAATGTATATTAATTAAAACAAAACCAAAATTAAGCTTCATTTCATCTTTCTTTGGCCGAATATGGTGGAAGAAGAAAAAATTTAGTTCATTTTAGGGTTCGGTCAATTGGGAGCTTAATTGGTAAGTGTTTTAAGCTCGATTTTTGATGATTTTTATGTTTTTGAGATTGTTGTGTTGTATTCTTGTAACAGCCCGGTTTTAGTTAAATCGGAATAGTGGTTTTGGAACCACAAATATGAAGTCGTAAAATTATTTTAATATTATTTTTGGTGTTTACAGAATGTGAATTAATATGTGTGAAAGTTTCGTGTGAAAATTTTATCGTTTGTGGGCTCAATTTGCTAAAATGGCTTAATCGCGTATAATGCAAAAGTGACTTGCTATTTGTTAAAGTGCTATATTGCTATGGCTTTTATAATGTGGGGTCCTTATGTTGATATTATACCATTGAAATTATGGATGGACACAAAAGCCTAAGGTTAGTGGATTTTAAAAGAAATTAAAAAGGTTAAAATAGTAAATTATGTGTTAATATGAAATTAAATAAAATAAAACATAAAAACATGGTTTTGTTCATCTTTCATAATCGAAACCACAAAAGAAAAAGAAAGAAAAAGAGCAAGCTAGGTTTGGCACTCATTTTGCTTGATTGAGGTATGTAAATTGCTCGGTTTTTGATAATTTTTACGTTTTTTAGATCGTTGCTTCGAATACTAGCTAGCCCATGCTTGAATTTTTGAATTGGTTGTGGATTTTGTGATTTGCCATTGTTGATAGCTTGAGATTTTTGTTATTTGATGATAAAAAAAAATCCTTGTTGATAGATTATTATGTTTAATTAAGTGATTTTTTTGGTAAAAATGAGTATTATGGATTAAATTGTGAAATTTGCAAATTGAGGGGTCAAAATGTGAAATAAATGAAATAAATGGGCTACTAGGGACCTAGGAAGAATTCGGCCTAACATGGGTTTGATGAGATTTTGTGTATTTTGTGTTATTTTTAAATATGGACTAAATTGAGAAAATGTGAAATGTTAGGGGCTAAAGTGCAAAATGCCCAAATTATGTATTTTTGGATGAAATTGAATGACTGTGTTATTAAACAAGACAAATTTGTATTAATTTAGATCAAGAAAGAAAGAAATCGGATTTGGACTGGGGGAAGTCGAAGGTGGTCGAATAGCCATTCCGGTCTGTTCGTCTCCGTACGAGGTAAGTCCATAAGTTAATAAATGATGTTAAATTTGAATGTATTCGTTATCTACATAGCCGAATTGAATTGTATGCTTATATAACTATATTGTCGAATTGAAATTAGCATTGGATAAATTGTTACGAGCATAAATCGATCGAATTACGACGTCCGAAAGCCCCGTACGAACCATAGGAATAGTTTAGGATACGTATGTCATGACATTAGGGCTTCCGATGTGTAAGTCGTGTAAGACCATGTCTGGGACATTGGCATCGTATATGATTCGTGTAAGACCATGTCTGGGACATTGGCATTGTATATGATTCGTGTAAGACCCTGTCTGGGACAGTGGCATCGATATGTGATAGCATGTAATACCATATCCGGGATATGGCATTGTACGAGCTTATTGTAACAGTCCGATTTAGACCCTAATTGGAATAGTGGTTTCGGGACCACAAATCCGAGTCAAAAAAATATTTAAATATTATTTTCTGTGTTTATAATGTGTGAATTGATATCTGTGAAATTTTCGTGATTTAATTTTAGCATTTGTATGCTTGATTTAATTAAAAGGATTTAATCGCGTAAAATGTAAAAGTAGCTAACTATTTGTTAAAGTGTTAAATTGCCTTGTTCTTTTAATGTGGGGTCCTTATGTGGCAAATGGATCATTAGAAAACAGCATGGACGGTTTTAGGTTTGAAGTATATGGTTTATTAATTAAATTAATAAGGTTAATTTAGTAAATATGTTAATTATGTTATTATAATAAAACATAAATTAAAAGCAATGCATTATGTGTTCATCCATAACCAAAACTAGAAAGAAAAAGAAAGAAAGAAGAAAAACAAGGTTCGGCCACTTCTAAGTTTAATTCGTGTATGTGTTTTGCTCGGTTTTTGATAATTTTTACGTTTTTGAGATCGTTGATATGTAATCTATCAAGCCCATGTTTCAATTTCTGAATTTGATGAAGATTCTGAGATATGCCATTGATGAAATTGTGAGCTTTGTGATGTCAGTTGGTGAAATATGAAAGATATGTGATAGATTAATATATTTTGTATTTGAATTTTTTATGAATTTGAGTAATTTGGGCTAAAATTGTGAAAATAATATTATGGGGGACTAAAATGTGAAATAAATGAAATATGAGGACTTGTATGAGCTAGGTGAATATTCGGCCAAGATATAGTGTAATGAAATTATGTATATTTTATGTTTTGTGAAATATGGACTAAATTGTGAAAAATGTGAAATGTCAGGGGCAAAAGTGTAATTTGCCCATTTATGTGTTTTTTGACTAAATTGAATGAATATGTTAATAAACAAGATAAATTTGTATTAATTTAGATCAAGAAAAGAGGAAATCGAAATTGGATCGGGGGAAATCTAAAGTGGTTGAATAATCGTTCCGTTTCGTCCGTCATTGTCCGAGGTAAGTTCATAAGTAAATAAATGTTGTTAAACTAGATTGTATATATTTTATTTGTGCCGAATTGAATTATTACTTGTATATATATGTTCAAGCCGAATTTGTATAAATATGGGAGAAGTATTTACAAGCCTGAATCGATCGAGTTACGACTTTCGAAAGCCCCGTACGAACCCTAGGAATAGTTAGGATACATATGTCATGACATAGGATTCCGATATGTGATTTCATGTAAGACCACATCTGTGATGTTGGCATCAACTTGTGATTTACGTGTAAGAGCATGTCTGGGACATTGGCATTGTATTTGATTTCATGTAAGACCCTGTCTGGGACAGTGGCATCGATATGTTATTACATGTAAGACCACATCTGGGACGTTGGCATTGTACGAAATTTTCAACTATCCGAGTATCCTTATTGATTCTGAATGGTTCAACGGGCATTAGCGAGTTATGATTGAATGTGAAATCAAACTAAAAGGTTCAGGTACGTGCCAAGTTTAATGTTAATGAAAATAAGGTAAGCTTGTTATTTGAAATGGTGATATAAATTATATGTAACACCCCAAACCTGGCCCATGCGTTAAGGCCAGATCTGACATGTTACATGAGAAAAATACTACTAAGTCCTTTTTCATTTGTACATAAAAAGATTTAGATTTAAATTCATTTAAAACAACTCCCATTTAAAATTTCTAATAAAGTATTATTGAATAAAGATTGATTGATAAATCGATAAATTTTGAGATAAAATCTTATAAACTGTGACCTTGGAAATATTGTTAATAGTTCGAGAAGAATTTGGAAATAATTTTCGAAAAGTGTTGATAAAAATTTCCAAGAGAAATTTCCGAGTTAAAAATATATTTATGAAAGTTTATTATGAAACCCTTTTTGTATATCCATTTTAAGAAAAACGTTTATTTGAGTTTTTAGAAAAAGATCTCAATTTAAAATACTTAGAGCAATTTATAATTTCGTCAAGCATAAAACAAAACAAAATTAATCCAGAGGCCTTATTACAAACCTTAACTCAAAATAGTAAAATAATTAAAAATACTAAAAAGAAATCCAAATTCCAAATTAAACTGCTTTTTGCAAAAGATGGCCTCCACCGAGTCATCCATGGCCCAAGTCTCCATCACTAATCATTACCGAAAAGGGATAAGGAAAAATGGGGTGAGTTACTAGAACTCGAGTATAACCCACTTACCGCTGACCACCGGGCCAAAAATCCCATTAAGCGATAATTTGGGCCTAAGCCCATTTACAATAATAATAACGTATCAATTATATCATGTGTATGAAATGCAATTCCCAAACCAAACCTAGTAATCCATCCGCTACACACCACCCGTACCAACTAACACACCTGTGGGGATCTTTTGTCAACCCACCCCGCCAACACACCAATCGCAGGCATTAAGCCATTTATATCAAATATAATTTTGTGGTCAAGCCACCAAAATATCAGAATTTACGTGGCATTACCACTATACAGAATTGTGACAGAGCCACCAAAACTTCTCTTCATCATTATCCCATCCCATGCAAATCATGTATATAATGCATAACAAATCATAATATAATAACAATAATTAATTCGGATATTTATTACAAAAATTATGGCCCATTATAACAAAATATCAAATTGGCCCATTTAGCAAAATATCAGATCTGCCTATATATCAAAATATCACATCGGCCCATATAGCAAATTTTCAAATTGGCCCATATATCAAATTATCACATCGGCCCATATATCATATTTTCACATTGACCCATATAGCAAATTATCAATCGACCCACATAGTCAAATATCAATCGGCCCATATAGTCATATATCAATCGGCCCATATAATCATATATCGATTTGGCCCATTTAGCGAAATATTTTGATTTGGCCCATTAAGGGTATTTTTGTAATCTTTCACGGTGTTAATACCGATTTTATCAATTTTATCAAAATAATGAGATCTAAGCCAATTTTTCCAATTTTACCAAAATACGATTTAATCAAGCGATTTACTACCAATACGATATTAATCTTCAACCCACGGAATACGGTGTGAGATTACACACCTGATTACGGTAAGCACTACACTTTCTTGATCGTTGACACCTAAAATATTATAACTCTCGATTAGTCAACGTACGCGATTTAATAAATCTACTTTAAAACAAACGATCTAAAATTTTACCCTCGGGATCGTGAACAACTACGATTTGTCGGTTTTCCCCGGTTGACGGTCCACAACCCAGTGTAACTTGGCCTGACGGTCAGGCCGTGTAACTTGGCCGTGTGACCCCTGCACCTATTTAATGCAAGTCAGTATGCTCACACGGCCTAGCACACAGGCATGTGGCTTGGCCGTGTGACCCAAGTTAGTGAGCACCCTGATTTGGACACGGGCTGGGACACAGCCGTGTGTCCCTATTTCGAATACCTACACGGCCTGAGACACGAGCGTGTCTCTTCACTGTGTGAGACACACGGCCTAGCCACACAGGCGTGTGTCCCTTGCACCTTGGAAAAATTTTGATATTTTGCGAAAAATTGTTTGAGTACTCGGTTTAGTCCCGACTTGTTTCTAATGCATAATTTGGGCCTCGAAGGTTCATATAAGGGACAATATGATTGTATATGATTGATTTCTGATGTGAATGCTAAATAAAATGAAATGTCTGTATTTAATCTGTAAATTTCAGTAATGCTCCGTAACCTTGTTTCGGTGACGGATATGGGTTAGGGGGTTACAAGTTGGTTGACCAAAACGAAAGTGCAAACATGATGCGGCTTGTATAGTTAAATGTTGTTAGAAATTTAGTGTTTGGTGACTAAAATGAAAATGTTCTAAAAGTTGGATGATGAAATTGTAAAAATTTCATTTTGAGCGACTAAAATGAAAGCACTTTACAAATATTGTATAACTTTTGATTTATAATAATTTTGTTACTATTTTAGAGGCATTTGCTTCCTAAATTATAACTATATTAGTGTTATTTAAGTATGAATTGTTAATGTATTTTTAATTTGTTGGGAAATATTTATTTTAATGTTTTTAATATATTTCATATAATATATTTTTATATAAAAAATTATAATACGAGCAAATTGAGTTGAGATCCAATTTAATATTTTTTTTATCTAAATCGAATTTAAATAAAATTTCAATTACATTTATTGGGTCGATCGGATCCAAACCTGAGAAACAAGTATAAAATTTAAAATTAGCCCGACCCCAACCTCTTCCGGCACCGGCCTTGATGAGTTCTACACAATATAATTACAAATGAAAAACGTAGAATTATAGATTTCGTGACCCTTTTGTATTCTGTACATGCGTTCACGCTTTTGCCAACAAACTTGAATAGTTTAAGCCCCTTAGTGCTCGCCCTTATTTTATCACCCACAGAACTTTCCTCACAGTCTCCCCACTCTCAAACTCTCACCTCCAAAGACCAAACCAAACATGGAAACCTGGTTCATCATCTTCATCACCATCACTGTTTCTCTTCTTCTTCGAGCTCTTTTCAACCTCCTCTCTTTCACCTCTAAAACACCTTCCCAGACTCTACCTCCTGGCCCTGCCAACTTTCCCATTATCACCAACATCCTATGGCTCAGGCGAACCTTTTCCGAGCTTGAACCAATCCTACGGAAACTCCACAAAAAGCTTGGTCCAATGGTCACTCTCAATCTTCTTTCTCGCCCCACCATTTTCGTCTCTGACCGTTCCCTTACCTACCAGGCCTTAATCCAAAACGGTGCTTTATTCGCTGACCGCCCTGAAGCTCCGATTATCGGCAAGATTATAAGCTGCAATCAGCATAATATAAACTCAGCTTCCTATGGTCCGACTTGGAGACTTTTGAGGCGTAACCTTACTGCTGAAATCCTCCATCCTTCTCGTATCAAATCATACTCTCATGCTCGAAAATGGGTTCTTCAGATTCTGTTAGATTCTCTAATGTCAAGCTCGAAAACTGGGGAACCGGTTCGTGTGCTTGATAATTTTCAATATGCTATGTTCTGCTTATTAGTTCTGATGTGTTTCGGTGACAAGCTTAATCAAGAAGAGATTAAAGAGATCGAAACTGTGCAGCGGCGTTTGCTTTTAGACTTGGGTGGAAGATTCAACATACTCAATTTGTGGCCTAAGGTGACAAGGGTATTGCTTCAGAAACGTTGGAAGGAGTTCTACAAGGCCCTTGAGAAACAAGAGAGAGTGCTGGTCCGTTTGATAAGAGCACGAAAGAAAGCAAAAGACGAGAGGTCACTGAACAAGAATGGACTGGATGACGGACATATTTTGGCGTATGTGGATACATTGCTTGATCTTCAACTTCCGGAGGAAAAGCGGAAGCTTACAGAAAAGGAAATTGTTAGCTTGAGTTCTGAGTTTCTCAATGGTGGAACAGATACTACTTCCACTGCTTTGCAGTGGATTATGGCAAATATGGTGAAATATCCGCATGTTCAGGAGAAACTGTTCATGGAGATTAAAGGGGTAGTGGGAAAAGGAGAGAGAGAGGTGAAGGAAGATGATTTGCAGAAGATGCCATATTTGAAGGCGGTTATCTTGGAAGGGCTAAGAAGGCATCCACCAGGTCATTTTCTTTTGCCTCATACAGTGAGAGAAGATACAGTCCTGGGAGGGTATTTGGTGCCCAAGAATGCCACCATTAATTTCCTTGTAGCAGAAATGGGGTGGGATACTAAAGTATGGGAGGATCCAATGGCATTTAAGCCTGAGAGATTCCTAAGCAATAATAAGAGTGGGGAAGTAGTATTTGATATAACGGGTAGTAGGGAAATCAAGATGATGCCATTTGGGGTTGGAAGGAGGATTTGCCCTGGACTTGCCTTGGCCATACTTCATCTAGAGTATTTTGTGGCAAACTTGGTCTTCAACTTCCAATGGAAAGCCATGGATGGAGATGATGTGAGCTTGGAGGAGAAGCAGGAGTTCACTGTGGTGATGAAAACTCCATTGCGGGCCCACATTTATCCTAGGAAAACTTAAGAAACCACTGACATTTTATCAGGATTTATTTATATAAATAATTTATCCTTCAAGTGCAGGGCATTGTCAAGCTTAGATAAGCTTTTATTTAAACCAAAATGATATTACAGCTGGATATATAGTAACAACTTTCTTCTAGAGTTGTACCAAAAACCTTTATTAATTACGCATATGTAACTAAGGCCTGAAATTCTAGTGGCTATACATTAATGTATTCAAGAATGGAAATTAAACCTGATGTTTGGGGCTTATTAAGAGTTTTTTTTTTGGTCCATGGATTACTCGTAAGTAATGTTTTCTTGGAACTCAGAGGGTTATTAATTTAGGTTAAATTCTATCATTAGTCCCTGTATTATACATAATTTGTAGATTTAATTTATGTACTTTAGTTTTATTATTTTTAGTCCTATACTTTATAGATTTTAAAATTTCAGCCTTGACCAAACAATATGTGTTAAAATAATAATATTTCATATATAAAGTCATGTTAACTTAATTATTTCCACGTATTACTTATAAAAAAAGTTAGTTACAGATTTAAAGACTTTTGTTTGCTTTAAGGAAAAAATTTTGAAATTTAAAAGATATAGGGACTAGTAAATGATCTAATTGAATAATATGAACTAAATTTATAACTTTAGGCATAGTACAAGACTAATAGCAAAATTTAATCAAATAACTTTAACTACTACCATTTTATCAGAACTAAAATTTCAAAATATGAAAAGTACATAAATTAAATTTGACTATTTCGAGAAGTACTTTGACTAAAATAGACCATATTAAGGTATAGAGGCTAAATCCGTAATTTATGCAAATTACGAGAGCTTATTGCAAAATTTAACACTTAATTTATGATTCAATTGTCCATTATTCCTGATTTCCTTGAAAAAGAAAAAGAAATAATTGCCCATTAATTTTAAAGCCAATTTCTTTTCGGCCAAGGGCACCCCGGTAAATTGACAAAACCAATTATTTGTAGTCTTGGAGAGTCCGACAGTAAACCAAGGAGAAAAAGTGTTTTAGTAGAATTATATAAGGATAATGGCATGAATAGCTCCTCTATTTCAGGGTTTGTTTTAATGTGATACTTAAAGTTTTATTTTGATTATCAACCAATACATAGAGTCAGCTTTTTGCTGATGTGGCATGCAAGCCAATCAGAGGTGTCACATTTTTTTACTATTGAATAGGTTGACATGTATTTCTAATCAAATTGCCCTTTGTTTCTTTTATCAAAATTAAATTTTAAAAAACTTATATTTTATAAAAAAAAATACCTTTTTCCTTTTTAAAAATATTATTTCCCTTTTTTTCTCTCTTCTACTCCCATGAAAACCTTAGCTGCTGCTCTGTCTGACCTTCGATCAACACGATTATCATGTCGACTTGAAGCTTTTTCCTCTCTTCCTACGGGTGTTGATTTACCAGAAATAGCCTTGAAAGAAGGAATCGTTCGATTTTGGAAATAAGATTATCATTGGAGTATTCATTATTTGTTTTAAGAAAACACGACAACGCAACAGAGAGAATCAACGGTGGAGAAGGAGAGCTTGATTTCGACGTCATAATAGATTTGGTGGCGGTTCCAAAAGTTTGTAAACCACTAAGGAAATTTGTTAGAGAACTTGTATAGAAAAATGAGAAGAATGATGCTTTTTTTAGGGATTGAGAAATATTAAATTGAACAATGAAAAATCTAACCATGCTGGACCTTTAGAGTTGGGCTGTCCTCAACATTCTTTTTTTTTTTTTTTTTTTTTTTTTTTGTTATCGAAGATAGAGTTTCTGGCTATTATGAAAAAAAATGCAGATTTAGAGAAGGGAGAATTCTTTGTGGGTTACTTGAGCGATAACATTTGTTAAAAGATAGTGAAATTGTAGATGATGAAATTTAGAAATTTTGGATCTTTTTTGCATTTTCAATTTCTGGGTTTACTCGAGTGAATGCATTTTGCATAACAACTGTAGCACACGAGTTTTCTTTTAATCTATGATGCTTCTCTTGATTCTTTTATTTTATTAATGTTCATTATCACTTAACGAAGATAATAAACTATGTATAATAAAATTAAAAATATATAAAAAAAATTATTGAAGTAACTTTTAGTTAATGTTATGGAATTTTTTTTGATTGATTTAATAATTTTAAAATTTTATTAATAGAATTAATTTATGACAACAATTCAATCAAATATTTAAATAATAGTTTAGATTGAATCCATCCAAACCTAATTAAGGTATAATTTATGCTCAACTTCTTTAAACAAGGTCACATGGTCATTGAAGTTATGCTTCTTTCAGGCTACTTTAAAAAAAAAGAAAAGAAAATATTAAGATGGCTTGCTTCTTTATCAGACACATATATTATAGGGTATAAAACACAAAGTTAATGCGGATAGCTTACTTAATTGGTAAATATATAATTATTATGTAGTAATTTTAGATAAATAAAAATTAAAATCTTGAGTAAAATTTGAAAGGGCTAGAATTAGATAAATTTTAAAAATTTTAGGTAAATTTTATGTAAAAAAATATAAAATTATCATAAAAGATAAATAATATTATCATAAATATAAATATTATTCAATTAACATAAATAAATATTATTTATCTTAATATTTATGTTTGATATCATTAGATTTTTTAAAATATAATTATAATTTATATTTTGTTTTAAGATTTTATTTTAATTATTTCATTAAATTTAAAAATTATCATAATATATATTATTTAATTTAAAGTTAAGATAACTAGATTTTTTAATTTTTAAAACTTCTAAAAAAATCACTATTTTATTTAGCTCATTTTTAACATATTTTATTCTATATTACTATTTTTAATTTTTTATACGTGGCATCAATATTTTTAAGTTTTTTAGTATTAAATTTAAAATAAATTGTATTTTAATTAATACATACAATTAATATGTGCATCACACGAGAAAGAAACTAATATATATAATATAACAAGCCACAAAACCACAATATTACGACAAGTGGTGCATCTATGTTTTTCATTTTTCTCTTTTAAAGGTAATTAAATAAATAATTTATTTATATAAGTTAAATTCAATGGATACATTAACCTTTTCAAAATTTTACTTATTTAATTAACTATTTATTTTAAATATAGATTTTTTAAAAATATTTAGTTATAGATAATATATAATTAAAAAAAGTTTATTTCAATTTATATTTATCTAATTAACATAGGATGAGAAAATTATATTTATTTATGTTGGAATACATCCGATTTGAAAACGATTTTCTTGTACAACAAAAAATTAAAATTTTGAAGACCGGCCCGAATTGTGAAATTGAGCTGCATACGACGTGTGTAGAAAAACAAACGATTTTATAAAACTATTTTAAAGAGCAAGTTTTAACTGCAAGCATATAGTGTCAGTTGTAATATTTATAATTTCGATGGAACGAGAAAGTATTCCAAGGGGTCGAACTCAAGGGAGGAGGCGATTGAGCAATTTTGTAACACCCCAAACCCGACCCGATTCACCGGGTCAGGATTCGGGTGTTACTGCACAAAACTCAAAAATTAACAAAAACAATTTACAATTACCTATTTCTTTAAACATGTACTGTGGTATTTTAATTAAATACTTATTACAAGAAAACAAGGGATGTGTTTAAAATATATTTGTTTACAACAGACTCGAATCCAACCCTTACGAAATGGAAGTTTATTTATTACAAACTCGAAGAGCGTGTTCCTAGACTACTCCACAACTCCACTGTATGCATAATAGCCCACTCCGCCACCACTTTGACATACTCCTGGCATCGTAGCTTCAAGCATAGTCTCTTCTTAGATACCTGAAAGGCAATAACAAATCTTGTAAGTATATGAGTACTTAGTTAGCTCATTATGACATTACCTTGATGGATTCTTTGCACTCTTGTATGAACTTTTAGATGCCAATTAGTCAGCATCATTTATTTCAGCAGATACCACTATAGATTACCATTCTCTTAAACTCCAGTTATTCTGCTCTTGTCATACTCCATCTCCCTTATTTATCCAACTGAGAAATCCTTCCAAACGTTTCATAAATCTCTTGTCCCATAGTAATTTCTCAACAATACATACCCTCAGAAACCACTTCCAATACTCCTTGCCTTAACTCATACTCTTATCTCAAACAGTTGTTCACTGACATTTATAACGGGCGGAGACATATATTTTTGGAAAATACTTACGTAAAATATAATACCATCAATTCATACTCAAACATACCCTGATTTAGTATCACACACATCCATACTAATAAATAACTACATGGACCATTCTGACGAATTCCATATCAGTTTATATCAGAATCTCATAACTCAAGATAACACTAATTCAGATTCAGAATAATTCTGGAAGAAGATTCAATACCCCTCACTTTCCACATTTTTAGATCATCAAAACGGATACCATTTTTAACACATAGATACAAATATATTTTTCTTGGAAACCCTTAAGACTTATTCTGTAACACCCTTAATCCGTCTCCGTCGTCGAAATAGGATTACAAAGGATTACTAGAGTTTACAATTCAAACGGACAAAAATTTTAAACATTTCATATCATATCAATAAACATATTAAATCCAGTTCAAAAAATATATGTGGTCCCTTATACGAGCCTCCGAGGCCCTAAATACGTGTTAGAAACAAGTCGGGACTAAATCAGAAACTCAGAGAATTTTTCAGAAAATAGTAAAAAATTTCAACACTGTAGGAGTCACACGACCGTGTGGGCATTTGAAATAGGGACACACGGCTGTGTCCCAGCCCGTGTTCGTGCCCGTGTAACTCTCTGACTTGGTCACACGGCTAGCCACACGCCCGTGTGTCAAGCCGTGTATCCTTCAAAATAACCTCACACGCCCGTGTGCCAGGCCGTGTAACAGCCTGACTTGCAACCCTTTGAAAGCTACAGGGACACAGGGTCGTGTCACCTGACCGTGTGTAACACACGGCTGAGACACACACCCATGTCTCTACCCGTGTGGATGAAAATAGGCCATTTTTCTCACCCAATTTGGCGTGTACCTACACTGTAACAGCCCGTTTTCAGTGAAATCAGAACAGTGGTTTCGGGACCACAAATTTAAATTCAAAAAATTTATTTTATTATTATTTTATCTTCTACAACATGATAGAAGTACCGTATAAAAATTTCGTTAAGAAATTTTACCGTTTACATGCTTAATTTGATAAAAAGGACTAAATCGCGTAAAGTGCAAACGTTGAGTTCTAATATCTAAAGGTATTAAATATCTATAGAAATTTAAATTTGAAATCCTTATATGGTAATTAGACCATTTAACTTGATAGTGGATGTACATGGTGTAACAACCCGTTTTCAGCGAAATCAGAATAGTGGTTTCGGGACCACAAATCCAAGTCAAAAAGAAAATTTATTTTAATATTATTGCATGGTCTGCATCATGATAGGGAAAATGTATGAAAATTTTGATAAGAAAATTTTACCAATTTTGTGTTTAATTAGGAGAAAAGGACCAAATTGCATAAAGTGCAAAAGTTGAATTCTAGTAGCTAGAAGGATTAAATAGCTATGGAATTCAAATTTTGAGGTCCTTATATGGTAATTAGACCATTAAAAAAGTTAGTAGATATTTTTGATGATTCATCCATGGAAAATTAGAAAAAGAAAAGGACTAAATTGGAATAAGAAAAAAATAAAGATGATAATATCTTAATATCATCTTATTTCATCATCTTCCCCAAATATTTTCTATGGAAACCTTAGGAAAGAGAAAGAACTTCAAGCAAGCTTAATTAGGTAAGTAATCATGTCCCGTTTTTAGTAATTTTTATATTTTTGAGATCGGAATAACCTAATCTATCTATTTTGGGGAATAAATTGCAAAGTTATCAAAGTTTTAAAATTTTTCCATGGATGAATATGCTGAAATTCTAAAATTTATGGTAGAAATTGAAAGGTTGTTGATAGATAAACAACTTTGTAAAGTGAATTTTCATGAAATTGTGATTTAGGGACTAAATTGTAAAGATGTAAAATTCATGGAAAATTTTTGATTTTTATGAAATATATGTGCTGTAAATGTTCTATGAAAATTTCAGTTAGGCTTGGAATAAGGATTAAATTGCATGAATTTCATTTTCCGAGCCTAGGGACGAAATCGCCATTTATGGAAAGTATAGGGGCAAAATGGTACTTTTGCCTAAGATGTGATTTGGATTGAATTAATATGAAATGGATTAAATTGATGTTAAATTCATTTATATAGACCTGAATAGACCCAATACGGAGTTGGATCGAGGAAACAAAAAGTATCGGATTAGTAGATCCTTGTATACGAACGTTTGTCGAGGTAAGTTTGTGTAACTAAATTGTGTATTTATATGTTTTAAATTGAATGATATGTATGTAAATTGTCTCATTGTCATGAATATGAAATTAATCTTATATCCAACAAAGCCCAATGCATGATAAGTTCCATTTGAATAATGAAATTCGATGGATACGGGATTTCCTGAATTGGTTGTGGTTTTGCATATGTTGCGGACACACCACAGCTCTTACGAGCATCCTGTTATAAGCCCTCTCAAGCTTCCTGTTACATGGTTCCTGCGAGCATCCTGATCGGTAGTGATCCTGCATGTGTTGGGGACAATCGTAGCTCTTTGTGAGCGTCCTGTTATATGATTGATTGTGATCCTGCATATTTTGCGGACACAAACGCAGCTCTTTATGAGCGTCCTGATATAGGCTCTTTGTGAGCTTCCTGATATAGCTCGCTTGAACTACCTGTTATATGGCTATCCGGAGCTCCCTGATAATAACTCTTCGGAGTTACGTATTAAGCTCAATGAGCTTCCTGTTTTAAACTCTTATGAGTTTCTTGATTTAGCCCGGATAAGCTTCTTGTTACATGGCTCACTTGAGCATCCTGTTATATGCCTCGAGAGAGTGCTTCCTGATTATGTGCCCTAATTGGGTACCCCTGATTATGAGTTGACGGTTTACAGATTTGTACACTACAAGTGTACTACATGTGTATTCATCGATATTCCAAATAAATTCAACGTGAAAAGTTCTGACATGGTTAAAATGAACTTAAGATGATTATTTATAGAAATGCACATGTTATATGGAAACATGATATGACAAGAACATGATTATGAAAATTTTATTATGATGAGCTCATCTTTGATACTTGAAATTTATGTGGAATAATGACAAACATGTTTGGTGAAGTTGTGTGTTTTAGGCTTTTAGCCAAATTGCTTGGATGTATCTTTATATGCTTACCTTAAATGTAAATGCATGGTAAGTTAAATTCCTGTTATGCGAAATTACTAAGCATTAAATGCTTACTTTGTTTTCCTTTCTCTATTTTATAATGCTTGGAAGCTTGTAACACCCCTAACCTGTATCCGTTGCCAGAATAGGGTTACGAGGCATTACCTATCAAATCACAACATACAACATACATTTATGCATCCATTCTCAAACACCATTTAATCATAAACACATTGTCCCTTATATGGGCCTACGAGGCCTTAAACATGCTTTAGAAGTGGTTCGGGACTAAACCAATAACTTATAAAAATTTTGGAAACTTATAAAATTTTCAAACATACAAGAGACACACACCCGTGTGAACAGGCCGTGTGCCTCACATGGCTTCAGACATGCCCGTGTCTCAGGCCATTTGAAAACAGGGCATACATACTGACTTGGGTCACACGGCTGACCACACACTCGTGTGTCTAGCCCGTGTGCCCTTCGAAATTGCCACACACGCCCGTGTGCTAGGCCATGCCAATCCTGTAGGGTATACTAACTTATGCAACACGGCCAAGTCACACGCCCGTGTGCTATGCCGTGTGCCATTTAGGGGGGTATACTGACTTGTGACACACGGCCAGTCACACACCCGTGTGTGAGGCTGTGTGGAGCATACTGACTTCAAATTAATTCCAACACCAGGGGACACACGGCCGTGTATCATGACCGTGTGTCGCACACGGCTGAGACACACGCCCGTGTCTCTGCCTGTGTGGACAAGAATAGACCATTTGCAAGGCCAATTTGCCACCCTTTCTCATGCTCACCTAAACAGCCAAAAATAATACCATTTCAACACATTTATAGGCAACCAAAACATGCCAATTCATATACAAATCATGCCATTTCATCTTCAACCATTTCACTACTCAAATCATAACCATAAACATACCAAAACAATATGTCATTACCAACAATTTCACCTGTTTTCCCTATGCATTTTTCTCATCATTTTATCAACTAATTCATGCCACAAAATTTACCAATTCATCATCCCTATATCATACCAAAACATGCCAAAACACAAGGCCATAGATATACATCACATACCACTTACCAAATTCATAAATTAAGCCAACTTAGATGGCCAAATACAAACCAACATGTACATCATTTACAAGCCAACTCTCATGGCTAAAATCACAACTCAAAACATATCATCTTAACTATAACACCCCTTACCCGGGTTCTACGCCGAAATCGGGCTCGAGGCGTCACCATAAAAAAAATATCTCATGATCACCACTTAGGATCATCGTGACTACTCTCTTAAGTCACCTCAACAACCTCATTCTCGACTTACGAGGCCTCGCTCATACCCTTAAGAGCTCTCGAGACTATATCGAAACTTTTTCGAATCTAAATTTTTTTTCTCTTTTATACAGGGCTCACACGCCGGTGTAGAATGAGACACGCCCGTGTAGACTGAGACACGCCCATGCCTTCAACCCGTGTTTGAAAACCCAAGCATTCTGCCAATGCCACACTGCTAAGGCACACGCCCGTGCTTCCCAACCGTGGTGAACACTGACTTTACCCACACAGCCTCAAAGCTTAGTCACACGCCCGTGTGACTAGCCCGTGGTCTATCCTGACTTAAAAGGATCAACTTGCAGGGGACACACGACCAAGTCACACGCCCGTGGGTTGACCGTGTGTCACACATGGTCTAGACACACGCCCGTGTGTCTATCCACATGGACAAGAACAAAGTTATATGCTAAGCTCTTCTCACCCCTACAACATACCCAACATGCACTCATCAAACACATCCATAATTAACTTAAAAGAAATCACAATTTCACATGGATAACTACATCTTTTTCATATAAAATAACAGCCAACAACTATGGCATTATACAAAATAGATTATTCTACTATAGGCTAACACATCCTAGCCATTTACAACATAATTCCCTAACTTGTCTAGCCCCTATACATGCCATGACTCATAAGAACTTGAAACATCATACTAAGCGTCTATCCGATAGTGTGAAAACATCTCCGACGGCCTCCAACCCGAGCTAGATAAAATAACCTATAAGAGATGAGAAGGGAAGAGGAGTAAGCAATAATGCTTAGTAAGTTCATATGCAAATAAGAATCAACTATTAATATCCATATGTGTAATATCCTAAATTGGGGGTTATGCGTTTGGAGCATAACTCAAGTGTTAGTAGGCTTTAAGTGTGGTTGAGCATGTTTTAAGGGTTTTGAGAATCCAAGGATGTAGGAGGAAGTCTTGGAAAAATATTGGAATTTTATTTTTAAAGGAGAAGTTAGATGAAGAAGGCCTTAAGGAAAATTATTAGGAGTTTATGGACATGAAAGTGGGCTTGGTAAAGTGGCTTGGGACGCTACCTTAGGTGCTTGGGAGGTTGCGTCAAAAGGGAGTTCAGGGGGGAAAAGGTTTGAGCATCATGGGAAGCATTAAAGACTTTTATTTTTGCGTCAAAAAGGGGAACTGGGCTAAGGAGGCTTTAAAGAAATTTTTAGGGAATTAATGACACAAGGAATCATGTGGTAAAGTGGCAATGGGCGCCATGTGCGGTGGGGTTAAGGGCCTTGGTTCGAAAGTTGCGAAGAAGCGGGAAGGAGTGTTTATTTTTGCGTCAAGAAGGCGCCTGGCGAAAGAGGTTTTAAAAGAAATTCTGGGTGAATCATGTCACAAAAAATGCCTTGGCAAAGTGGCCTGGGGCGTTATCTGCAGCTTGCGTCCAAGGGCTCCAGCAGGTCTTGGGTTCGAGGTCAGAGCAAAGCAGGGGAGTGTTTTATTTTGCTTTTGCGTCAAGGTAGAGTTGGAAGAAAGTGGACGACACAGGAGACTTTTAATTGGATGAGGATTCAGCTTATTCTCCTATTAATTTCGGCTAAGGTAGGATAATTGATGATTATTTTATTTTATTTTAAGTTGGTAGATAATAGATAATTGTTCTTTTATTTATTCAAGTATGATAATTGATGATTTAATTATTTTGTGCAAGATGAAGAAGAGATAAATAAGGATTTATTTTATTTATTTTGGTTTAAATAGGTGATAAGAGATAATATAGGAGTTTGATAAGGGATTAATGTTGGATTAATTTATTTTATTTGTTAAGGAGATAATAGAGGAGATTATCAAAGAGTTTGATAATAGCAAGGATATAGTAGCCGAATTCTTTATAAGGGGGGAGTAATCATCTTTGATATCTTTTTCTTTAAATTTCTTTGTGCCGAATTTCTTCCCACTCACACCTCTCATTCTTTTCTTTCATCCAACACCAAGTCTATTTCTATTTCTTTGAAGCCATAACCAAAGCTTAAAGTGCCTATTCTCTTTGTTTTGCCGCAAGTCACAAAAGCTAAAACCCTCTGTCGTTGTTGTTCTTTGTTGCAGAAATCTCCGGGCATAAAACCCTCTCCATTGTTGCGTTTTCTCTTCACCATTAAGTGCCGAAACCATCATTGTTGTGCTCTAAGCCGAATCTTTAAAGGAGGGTGCTGTCGACTACTTACTTTAGGCTCTTCAAAGCAAACGTGTAATAGTGGTAAGTGAATTCTCCTTTGGTAATTAGTTTTTGATTCTTCAAGGTAGGCCAATAAGGCATTTGGCCAAGGGCCATCTTTAGGGTTTAAATGTGACCGATTGGTATTATGGTTAATTAGGGGCAAGTCGTGATAAGACAAGCTTCGGATTCAAGATTTATTTCGGTAAGGATATTTAGTAAATGTAGATTTGATTTGATATATTAAAGTAGTAGTGATTAACCGGTTGATCTGATTAAGTATCGTTATGGAGGCGAATGCTAGTCAAGGAGGACAAGGGATAGCCCCTATCCCGAAGTTTAAGAGAAGATCCGTTTCTGCGGTCCGAGATTGGCCACCGGGGTGTGGACCAGCGTCAGAACAAGAAAGTAGGCAAATAGCCGTAGTATCGCCTAGTGATAGCATTAGTATCGAAAGCATAGTTCTCCAAGTGATCAGGTGTGTGATTAACCCACCGTTTCCAGGTTTATGCTATATTTGTATGTGTTATGTTTATGGGTTAACTAGTGCATTGACAGTGATGTGATATGGATACCCTAGAGGGGTATATCGAATACAAGGTTAGTGTTGATTATTGAAAGAATGTGAATGTGCCTATATGAATGAGATTGTATGTCTGAACAACCTGTACATGCATTATTATCATGACATTATTATATGTTGCATGTGCATGGGTGGGATATGATATGAAAGAAGGTGCGGGTGTACTTCGAGTGCGTGGTTTGATGTTAGCCTTGAGCTACATCGTGGATTGACGTTGGTGAGGTCACGTTGTGGATTAATTACGATTTAGTTCGCGTGGCTTGATGAGTAGCTCTGTGTGCCTCATCGTGGTTGATATAAGCTATGTGCTATATCGTGGTTGATGAGTGACTATGTGTCCCATCGTGGTTTTGGTGTTAGCTACGGCTACATCGTGGATTGGCGCTGGATCGAGGTCGCGTTGTGGATTATTGTGCTTAATTGCACGTAGACGGCATCGATTGCCTTTGGAGTAAAAAGGAGAGGGTGATTTGTTAATCCTGGTGTGTGGTAGGTGGATACGGGGTGTGTAGAGGATGGACCCTAGGTTGGGTTGGGTGCACTTTGCATTTCAATTGATATGTGGATTAATGTGAAAATGGGCCAAGCCCGTATATGAATGTGGATCGGGCGAAATGGGCTAAGCCCGATATGTGGAAATTATGCGGTTAATTACCTGTTACACGATAAGTGACATGAATATGGGCCAAGCCCGAATGTGTTATTATGTGAATATGTTATCTTGTTATCTCGATATATGGGTTAATATGTGGTTAACATGTGGGTGGAATTCAATGGATTAATTACACACTGAGTGCAGTATGACTCACCCAAATTTTTATCAACATCGCAGTGATGGATGATGATCGGACCGGGTTGGAGTGGATACGAGGTGGCCCATGCAGAAGAAGTTGTTTTCATTATATAATAGAATTTATTAACTTCAGTATTTTAAGTATTTTTGAATAGTTATTTGTTGTAATAAGGGCCTTAAAGTATTTGAATTTTGCTATGTTTCAGTTGGATTTGTAATTAAGTTAATATTTTGGTAGTTAAATTTTTAAAAGCTATTTATATCTCAAAAGTCATATTAAAGTTTTGAATCCGGTATTTTTATCACCACTTAATTTTATTTAGAATGTTTTAAATGTTTTATCAAGGGCAACAAATTTTTAACGGTTTTTACTGTTAAGTAAGAATATTTTTAAATGTTTTCCGCAGTGGCATTTCAAATTCGGTCGTATCGAATAGACCGGGTTTGGGGTGTTACAATATGATTATGCTCAATCATAATGTATTAGAATGAGTTTTAACTCTTGAACTCATAGTTACCTATTCAATCATTCATAATGCTTACTCATTTCGTCTCTTACCACATTCTAACCATATCTCGGGCTTAATGCTCACATTCATTAACTTACCATGCCACAAGCCAACTCGCTCGTTTAATTAGCATACATTCCTGTACTGATCATCACAAGATCATATAAAATGACACATCACGCAGTCTCAATAAACCACTCATACTACCAATCTCTCGGTGGTTACGCACTTAGCCCACCATTGAATCTCTTATAGGGTGGTATCGCACTTAGCCCACCATCGTTCTTTACTAGGGTGGTATCGCACTTAGCCCACCATTTGAAACTAAACTCGATGGTATCGCACACAGCCCATCGGTAATGAATAATAAGGTGGTAACACACTTAGCCCACCATTAATAACATTGTTGATGGTATCGCACACAGCCCATCACTAATAATTAGGAAGGTGGTATTGCACACAGCCCACCATTATTATACATTTACGAATATACATATATATATCCACATGCATTTCTATATTTCAAATGTTCATCTGAGAACATCCTCACACACTGACATTCTTACATAGATTTCTACAATAATCATTTACTTTTACGCACTGTATTTATAAAATCAACATTTGCAATTAAGATGCATCATACACACATGACCCACTATGGGTTCATCACATACCAAATTCACATTAATTTAGTTCTAACACATACCTGTACCTCTCATGATACAACTACATACATTCTCGTTTTCAACATACCTATTGAATCACTCAAATTGTTAAATAACACTTTTGAATCTCATACATATAATCTCACCTCAACATCATGCCTCTGATAGGGTCTCACATGAAATATCATATCGATGCCATGTCCCCAACATGGCCTTATTCAATATCTCACACCGAGACCATATTCTAAATATGGTCTTATACGGGACCTTAATTATCATCATATCTTATTATTTGCTTTCCCTATATTCCTAAATACAATTCTCTTGACATCTCGTTAAAATATATTCAAAACACCCATAGTGTAATTATACATTCCATACGACATTGGAATATTAAATACTTCACTTAGAGTTGCATAATTTAGCACATGAACTTACCTCGATGTTGAAAAGAGTAGGAAAAAGGAACTTTTGCCCACCATTCCTCTTTTCACCCGTTCTAGGTCCGAAACTCGATTTCTTTAATCTAAAACAATGGAATTTACCGATTTAATCACTTATAAATCATAATATATCATAATCTACACTCTAGGAAAAAATGACTATTTTGCCCCTACACTTTGGCGAAATTACGATTTTGCCCCTAGTCTCGTAAATAAATTTTTATCACATTTTCTCGATAAAAAAGCCTAGCCAAACATTTAATCCTCTTACAACTATCCAAAATTCCAACTATTTCATGCCAAAATGAACAAATTACAACATTTGCATAATAAGCCATTTTAGGTATTTTTCATGAAAATCCTTTCACAAAAGTTGTTTATCAAACAACTAGGATTCATTTTCTTCCATAAAAACTCAACAACCAACCTAAACTCTCTCATGATAAGTCCCTAGACTTTCAACCATATTGCATAATAGTCCCTTCTTTAGAAAGCTTAAGCTTTGGGGACTCCAAAAGTACATTTTTTATCAAGAGAAGCTAGCAAAATCACTTACTTGAGATGATGAGAAGTGGCTGAAAATTTCAGCTTCCATGGGGGTTTTCTTCTTCAATTTCGGCAGAGAAAGGAAAATGGGGAAGGAAGATGACCACTTAATATTTTAATTAGCCTTTGCTTATGTCATCATGTACCAACCCATACCAAAAATTTGACTTTTCAACCTTTTATTTTCTACTTGGCCGGCCATCACCTTAAAGTTGGCCTACTTGCCCATTAAAGACCCCCATATTATGCTCCATAAGTATTTGGCACCTCTAGCAAATAAAATAGAATTTTCGCACTTTATGCGATTTAGTCCTTTTTCACAATTTAGCTAGAAATCACTAAAATTAAGGCACAAAAATTTTCATGCATCCTTAAAAACATGTTATAACACATATCATAACATAAAAAATAATTTTATCTAACCTCGAATTAGCGATTTCGAGATCGCTGTTCCGACTAGCCCCTAAGTCGGGCTGTTACATTAACACTAGCCTATACATGCCATATACCATATATACATAACATCAAAAGTACCAACAAGTTAATCGATAGTGTGACGATGTTCCTGATGATCCTCGAGTCCGAGCTAGCTTCGATTATCTATAAAATAGGAAAATAACACACAAAGTAAGCTTTAAAAGCTTAGTAAGCCATATACAAATAAAATTACCACATGAATCAACATTATTTCCATTAATAGGTAAACTATGAATAAACACATATAAGCTCACAAACCTTTCCCAATGTATACATACTCAATATCATAAGTGAAATCATCAAATACTTCCCTTTTCAATACTTATATGAATCTAGTACGTACCTGAGCCACTTAACTCATTCAAACATTCTTTCTTGACTTGACTTTGCCCGTTGAACCATTCGAAATCGTTAAGGATACTCGGAAATCACATATAGCTCGTACAATGCCATATCCCGGATATGGTCTTACATGTTATAACATATCAATGCCACTGTCCCAGACAGGGTCTTACACGAAATCAAATAACGATGCTAATGTCCCAGACATGGTCTTACACGTAGTCACATAATGATGTCAATGTCCTAGACATGGTCTTACACATAATCACATCTTGATAATCCTAATGTCATGACATTCGTATCCTATACTATTCCTAAGGTTCGTACGGGACTTTCGGATATTGTAACCCTGTCGATTCTTGCTCGTATTTGATCATTCAACATTCATAGCAATTCAATGACAATTAAACATATATAATTCAATTTAAAGACATTTATTTGCATATGAACTTACCTTGTATTCGGGATAAACGGACTGGATCAACTATTCAATAACCTTTGATTTTCCCCGATCTAAATTCGATTTCTTTTGTTATTGATCTATATACGTTAAAAAATTAACTCATTTATTCATCAAATCATTCAATTCTGTCCACAAACACATATTTGGGCATTTTTACACTTTAGCCCCTAAAGTTCCACAATTTTACAATTTAGTTCCTATTTCATAAAAACATAATTTACATAAAATGTAACAAAACACATGCTTAGCCGAATTACCATAGTACCCCTAGCAACCCATATTTCACATTTATTTCACATTCCAACCACATAATTTGTACTTTTCACAATTTAATCCCTAAATAGTATTTTTACCAAAAATCACTTAACAAAATATGATATCTATCAACGAATATCCATTTTTCATCATCAAACATTTAAAAGCTTAAATAATCATCAATGGCACTTCACAAAATCATGAACAAATTAAAAAATTAAGGCACGGGCTAGCTAGAACACGAAGCAACGATTACAAAAACATAGAAATCATCAAAAATCGAGCTTAAACTGTACCTTAATCAAGCCAAATGTGTGCCAAACCCTAATGTTCTCCCATGGCTTCTTTCTCTTTTAAATTTTCAGTGAAGATGATGATATTTAGGCTTATTTTTAACTTTGATTTATTTATTTCATGTATATTATCATTTTTACTAAATTAACCTTTACTAAACCATTCAAAATCATCATATTAATGCCCATTTATGTCAAATTCCACTATCAGTGGTCTAATAACATCATAAGGACCTCTCATTTAATAAATCATAGCAATTAAACACATTTAACATATAGAATGCCAATTTTGCATTTTGCACGATTAAGTCATTTTTCTCAAATTAAGCATTCAAACGCTAAAATTATTTCACGAAACTTTCACACATATATAATCACATGCTATAAACACCAAATATAATATTAAAATAATTTTTCGACATTGAATTTGTGGTTTCAAAACCACTGTTCTGATTTAGCTAAAGCCAGGCTGTTACAACTCTTCCCCTTAGGGATTTTCGTCCCCGAAAATCTTACCAGTGAATATGTTCGGGTATTGATTTCTCATAGCATCCTCGGTTTCCCACGTAGCTTCTTCAACCCCGTGTCGATGCCACAAGACTTTCACTAATGCAATTTTCTTTTTTTTCAATTCTTTAATCTCACGAGCTAAAATTCGAATTGGTTCTTCATCATATGACATATCTGACTGAATTTCAACCTCAGTCGGGGAAATGACGTGTGAAGGGTCGGATCGGTATCGTCGTAGCATTGATAGGTGAAACACATTATGTATTTTCTTAATTCAGACAATAAGGATAATCAATAAGCAACTGGCCTGATTCGCTCAATAATCTCGTAAGGCCCGATATATCGCGGACTCAATTTCCCTTTCCGACCAAACCGTAATATCTTTTTCCATGGCGACAATTTCAGAAACACTCTATCCCCGATCTGAAACTCAATATCTTTTTGTTTCAAGTCTGCGTACGATTTCTGTCAATCTGACGCTGCTTTCAGACTATCACGAATTAGTTTCACTTTTTCTTCAGTCTCTCTGATCAGATCAACCCCGTGAATCTTATTTTCGCTGAACTCACTCCAATACAATGGTGTTCGACATTTATGACCGTATAGAGCTTCGTATGGTGCCATATTTATACTCGATTGAAAGCTATTATTATAAGAAAATTCAATCAATGGGAGGTATTTCTCCCAGCTACCTTCAAACCCAAGAAGGCAACATCTCAACATATCTTCAAGTATTTGAATAACTCACTCGGCTTGACCATCCGTTTGCGGGTGAAACGCGGTACTGAAATGTAGCTTTGTACCCTGTGCGTCTTGAAGTTTCTTCCAAAATCGTGAAGTGAATCTCGGATCTCTATTCGAAACAATAGATAGTGGCACTCCATGTAATCGAACAATCTCTAAGATATACAGCTCAGCTAATTTATCAAGCGAGTAATCTATACGCACCGGAATGAAATGTGCAGATTTCGTTAATCTATCAACAACAACCCAGATTGCATCTTTCTTTCTCGGAGTTAAGGGTAAATCTGAAACAAAATCCATGGCTACTCTGTCCCATTTCCACTTAGGAATCATGATAGGCTGTAATAAACCTGACGGCACTTGATGCTCATCTTTGACTTGCTGGCAAATCAAACCTTTCGAAACAAATTCTGAGATATCCCTTTTCATGCCATGCCACCAATAAAACTATTTCAAATCATTATACATTTTCGTACTTCCCAGGTGTATTGATAGACAATTACTATGTGCTTCATTCAAAATCATCTGAATCAACTCTAAATTTCTCGGAACACATATTCGATCTCTGAATCTCAAACAATCATCGTAATCAATTTGAAACTCTGAATCATAATTTGACTCACACTGAACCCATTTTGCTTGTAGTTCATTATCAAGCTTTTGAGCCTCATAAATCTGTTGTATAAACAACGGTCTCGCTTTCAACTCGGCTACTAACGAACCATCACCAGACAAATCCAAATGTGTATTTAAAGCACGTAAGGCAAACAAGGACTTTCGGCTTAAAGCATCAGAAACTACGTTCGCTTTCCCCGGATGATAGTCTATCACTAATTCATAGTATTTTAGCAATTCTAACATCTCCGCTGTCGTAAATTCAATTTTTTCTGAGTCATCAGATATTTCAAACTTTTGTGATCAGTATAAATATGACACTTCTCACCAAATAAATAATGACGCCAGATTTTCAATGCGATCACTATCGCAGCTAACTCAAGATCGTGCGTCGAATAATTCTTTTCATGTGGTTTCAACTGTCTCGAGGCATAAGCTACAACTTTGCCTTCCTGCATCAAAACACAACCCAGGCTATTTAACGATGCATCACTGAAAATTATGAATTATTTACCCGACTCAGGCTGAACTAACACTGGAGCTTCAGTCAATAAAGCTTTTAACTGCTCAAAACTTTTCTGGCATTTATCTGACCACTCGAACTTAACATCTTTTTGAAGCAATCTTGTCATCGGAGTTGCAATCATCGAAAAGCCTTTTACAAATCGCCTATAATATCTCGCTAGTCCCAGAAAATTGCAGACCTCAGAAACATTTCTCAAAGGCTTCCAATCTATAATCGCAGATATCTTACTCGGATCAACTCAGATACCATCAGCTGAAACAATATGTCCCAGAAATCTAACTTCTTCGTAGCCAAAACTCACATTTGCTAAACTTTGCAAACAACTGTTTATCTCTCAAAGTTTGTAGTATGATTCTCAAATGTTCAGCATGCTCAGATTCATCACGAGAGTAAATCAATATGTCATCAATGAACACAACTACAAATCGATCTAAATACGGCCTGAAAATCTGGTTCATCAGGTCCATAAAAATAGCAGGTGCATTCGTTAGTCCGAAAGGCATAACAAGAAATTCGTAGTGTCTGTACCTTGTTCTAAATGCAATCTTTGGCACATTCGAGTCTTTTACTTGCAACTGGTAATAACCTGATCTCAAATCAATTTTTGAAAACACTGTTGCCCCTTTCAACTAATCAAACAAATCATCTATTCGTGGCAAAGGGTATTTATTCTTGATCATCACTTTGTTGAGTTGTCGATAGTCTAGACACATTCTCATCGTGCCATCTTTCATTTTCACAAATAAAACTGGTGCACCCCAGGGAGAGAAACTCGGTCTAGCAAAACCTTTATCTGTCAACTCTTGCAACTGAGCTTTCAATTCTTTTAACTCTGCCGGGGCCATTCTGTACGGAGTTATCGATATCAGTGTAGTTCTCAGCACTAACTCAATGCCAAACTCAACCTCTCGGATCGGTGATAAACCTGGTAATTCTTCAGGAAACACATCCGGATACTCACACACAACTGGCACTGATTCGATCTTCTTTTCAGTCACTTTTGTATCAAGCACATAGGCAAAATAAGCTTCGCAACCCTTTCTCACATATTTCTGAGATAACATCGATGAAATCACTGCTGGTAAACCATTCAAATCATCTGAATCAATCCAGATAATCTCATTATTCGACATCTCGGATCAATCGTCTTTTCGTTTACGATTACTATAGCATCATGTAGCGTTAGCCAATCCGTACCAAATTATATCAAATTCATCAAATGGCAACAACATCGATCAGTAGGAAAACAAAAATCCTGAATCATCAATGGACAGTTCTTGCACATTTTATCAACCAAAACACAATTGCCTAGGGGGTTCGATACTCTGATCACAAATTCAGTAGACTCTACAGGCAAATTCTTACTGGATACTAAATTCATGCATATATAAGAATGAGTTGATCCTGGATCTATCAATGCAATCACATTAGTATCATAGAGAGTGAAAATACCGGTGATAACATCTGGAGATGACGCTTTTTCACGAGCGCGAATAGCGTAGGCTCGTGCAGGTGCTCTGGCCACAGACCTCACAACAAAGTCTTTTGTTGCTCTCTGACTACCACCCACATTACCAGCATTTTTAGGTGGTCTCCCTCTAACTGTAGTATTACTCGGCCTCGTACTCTTAGCGTTATCTTTTTCAGCTAACTCTGGGCAATCTCTGATAAAATGATCTAACAATCCACATTTAAAACAAGCCCGATCATTCAATCTACAATCACCAAAATGCCATTTTCCATACTGTTTACATTCGGGTCGATTTGGTTTTGGACTCCCGACACTAGCTATCGAGATAGCCAGAGTTTTAAAGCTTGAATGTTGCCTTTCACGATCTCTATTTGAATGTCCCACTGATGCATTAGAACGATTAAATGAGTCTCAAAATTTCTTCGATGCAGACTGATAAGATTTACTAGTTGATCTCTTTCTCGAATCTCTTGCTTCAAAGTCAGCTTTTCTCTTTTCTTTACTAAGATCCTCGGCTTTACAAGCCCTCTCAACCAGACTGACGAATTCTTTCAACTCTAGAATTCCGACTAGTAGTTTTATATCTTCATTTAATCCATCTACAAATCATTTGCACATAATCTCCTCAGTTGAAACATACTCTCGAGCATACTTGCTTAATCGTACGAACTCTCTTTCACACTCAGTGATAGTCATACGACCTTGTTTTAACTCTAGAAACTCTTTGTGCTTTAGATCAAGGAATCACTGACTTATATATTTCTTTCGGAACTCCATCTGAAAGAATTCCCAAGTCACTCGTTCTCTCGATATCGAAGATACCAACATTTTCCACCAATGGTACGCATTATCTCTCAACAAAGATACAACACATTTGATACACTAATAAGGAGTACAAGACAATTCATCGAATACTCGGATCATATTTTTGAGCCAGAACTCCGCTCTCTCAGCATCATCATCAATGGTAGCCCAAAAATCTTCAGCCCCATGTTTACGAATCTTATCTAATGGCGGCTTATTCAATCGTATCAGATCTACAACTTGAGGATAAACAGGGATTTGTTGAGGAACAGGTGGGGGTGGAGGTTGTTAAGCAGCCGAATTCGTTCGAACGAACTCCGTAAACCACTCACTCATCATCTGGAAAAACGCTTGTTTAGCCTCTCCCTCATGGCTACTAGATACAAGCCTAGAGTCAGATTGCGCTGCTCTTTGAGCAGGAGCGGGCGCGTTACTCTCTACATTGTCAGCTACAGATCTTTCGGGATCCATTGCTATACGAAAATACAATTTAAGCTGTCAAGAATCATCACACTATCGCAGAGTATATATGGCATGTATAGCTAGAGTCTCATACATGCTACGTTAGTCCTAGAATCGACTAAACCATAGCTCTGATACCAATAAATGTAACACCCCTAACTCGTATCCGTTGCCGAAATAGGGTTACGAGGCATTACCTATCAAATCACAACATACAACATACATTTATGCATCCATTCTCAAACACCATTCAGTCATAAGTACATTTTCCCTTATAAGGGCCTACGAGGCCTTAAACATGCTTGAGAAGTGGTTCGGGACTAAACCGATAACTTATAAAAATTTTGGAAACTTAGAAAATTTCAAACATACAAGAGTCACACACACGTGTGAACAGGCCGTGTGCCTCACAGGGCTCCAGACACGCCCGTGTCTCAGGCCGTGTGAAAATAGGGCATACATACTGACTTGGGTCAAACGGCTGACCACACGTCCGTGTTTCTAGCCCGTGTGCCCTTCGAAATGGCCACACACGTCCGTGTGCCAGGCCGTGTGCTAGGCCGTGCCAATCCTATAGGGTATACTGACTTATGCAACACGGCCAAGTCACACGCCCGTGTACTAGCCCGTGTGCCATTTAGGGGGTATACTAACTTGTGCCACACGGCCGGTCACACGCCCGTGTGTGAGGCCGTATGGAGAATACTGACTTTAATTTAACTCGATCACTAGGGGACACACGGTCGTGTGTCGAACACAGCTGAGACACATGCCCGTCTCTCTGCCCGTGTGGACAAGAATAGGCCATTTGCAAGGCCAATTTGCCACCCTTTCTCATGCTCACCTAAACAACCAAAATAGTACCATTTCAACACATTTATAGGCAACCAAAACATGCCAATTCATATACAAATCATGCCATTTCATCTTCAACCATTTCACTACTCAAATCATAACCATAAACATACCAAAACAATTTGTCATTACCAAAAATTTCACCTATTTTCCCTATGCATTTTTCTCATCATTTTATCAACTAATTCATGCCACAAAATATACCAATTCATCATCCCTATATCATACCAAAACATGCCAAAACACAAGGCCATATATATACATCACATATCACTTACCAAATTCATAAATTAAGCCAACTTAGATGGCAAAATACACACCAACATGTACATCATTTACAAGCCAACTCTCATGGCTAAAATCACAACTTAAAACATATCATCTTAACACTAGCCTATACATGCCATATACCATATATACATATCATCAAAAGTACCAACAAGTTGATCGATAGTGTGACGATATTCCTGATGATCCCCGAGTTTGAGCTAGCTTCGATTATCTATAAAACATGAAAAGAACACACAAAGTAACCTGTGAAAGCTTAGTAAGCCATATACAAATAAAATTACCATATGAATCAACATTATTTCTATCAATAGGTAAACTATGAATAAACACATATAAGCTCACAAACTTTTCCCAATGTATACACATTCAATATCATAAGTGAATTCATCAAATACTTCCCTTTTCAATACTTATATGAATCTCGTACGTACCTGAGCCACTTAACTCATTCACACATTATTTCTTCACTTAAATTTTCCCGATGAACCATTCAGAATCGTTAAGGATAATCAGAAATCACATATAGCTCGTACAATGCCATATCCTGGATATGGTCTTACATGTTATCACATATCGATGCCACTGTCCCAGATAGGGTCTTACACGAAATCAAATAACGATGCCAATGTCCCAGACATGGTCTTACATGTAATCACATAATCATGCCAATGTCCCAGACATGGTCTTACACATAATCACGTCTCGATAATCCTAATGTCATGACATTTGTATCCTATACTATTCCTAAGGTTCGTACGAGACTTTCGGATATTGTAACCCTATCGATTCTTACTCGTATTTGATCATTCAAAATTCATAGCAGTTCAATGACAATTAAACATATATAATTCAATTTAAAGACATTTATTTGCATATGAACTTACCTTGTATTCAAGATAAACGGACTGGACCGACTATTCAATAACCTTTGATTTTCCCCGATCTAAATCCAATTTCTTTTGTTCTTGATCTATATACATTAAAAATTAACTCATTTATTCATTAAATCATTCAATTCAGTCCACAAACACATATTTGGGCATTTTTACACTTTAGCCCCTAAAGTTCCACATTTTTACAATTTAATCCTTATTTCATAAAAACATAATTTACACAAAATTTAACAAAACACATGCTTAGTCGAATTACCATAGTACCCCTAGCAGCCCATATTTCACATTTATTTCACATTCCAACCACATAATTTGTACTTTTCACAATTTAATCCCTAAATAGTATTTTACCAAAAATCACTTAACAAAATATGATAATCTATCAACAAATATCCATTTTTCATCATCAAAAATTTAAAAGCTTAAATAATCATCAATGGAACTTCACAAAATCATGAACAAATTCAAAAATTAAGGCACGGGCTAGCTAGAACACGAAGCAATGATTACAAAAACATAGAAATCATCAAAAATCAAGCTCAAACCGTACCTTAATCAAGCCAAATGTGTGTCGAACCCTAATGTTCTCCCATGGCTTCTTTCTCTTTTAAATTTTTGGTGAAGATGATGATATTTAGGCTTATTTTTAACTTTTTTTTATTTCATGTATATTATCATTTTTACTAAATTAACCTTTACTAAACCATTTAAAATCATCATATTAATGCCCATTTATGTCAAATTCCACTATCAATAGTATAATAACATCATAAGGACCTCTCATTTAATAAATCATAGCAATTAAACACATTTAACATATAGAATGCCACTTTTGCATTTTACGCGATTAAGTCCTTTTTCTCAATTTAAGCATTCAAACGCTAAAATTATTTCACAAAACTTTCACACATATATAATCACATGCTATAAACACCAAAAATAGTATTAAAATAATTTTTTGACATCGGATATGTGGTTCCAAAATCACTGTTCTGATTTAGCTAAAATCGGGTTGTTACAACTCGTAAAGGTTGGAATCGGTCAGAGCATCATCCTTCAGCTTGTTTTGGTATAAATAGCAAACTTATTTTGGTATAATGACATGTATAGGCTAATTTGGAAAATGTTGGCATGTAAATGGTTGATTGTAATCTAGCTATTAGAATGGCTAGTGATGGTATTTTTAGAGAATACATATATACTTGAGGTTATAATATGGTTAATACATGTGTGCTTGGTATGGTTATATTGAATTATGGTAAACATATATGTCTTTAAAAAGGTAAGTTTGAATACATGTGATGATATATCATGTATAATGTTAATGTTGGCTTGATTTAAATGTCTTGAATTGGTTTGGAAATGTGTTAATATGTTAATGTAGGTACAAGGCAAAATTTGGGTGAAAAATAAGGCAAGGAAATGGCCTTATTTTGTCCACACGGGCAGACACACGGGCGTGTGTCTTATCCGTGTGTTACACATGGCCATGTGCACGGGCTTGTGGTTTGGCCGTGTGTCCCCTGCATCTTTAAAATTTAGAAACAGAATGCTCAAAATTGGCCACACGGGCAGAGACACAGGTGTGTGCATCAGCCGTGTATGACACACGGCCTAGCACACAGGCGTGTGTCTTGGATATGTGAATCCTGCACCTAATTTTTGAAAATTAAACTATACACACGGCTTGGCACACGGGCGTGTGGTTGGCTGTGTGATTCAAGTCAGAGAGTTACACGGGTATGGACACGGGCTGGGACATGACCGTGTGCCTCACATCGAATACCCATACGGCCTAAGACACGAGCGTGTCATCTGGTCGTGTGAGCCACACGAGCTACCCACACGGGCGTGTGTCCCCTGCATTTAGGAAAATTTTTGAAATTTCGCGAAAAATTCTCCGAGTTTTTGATTTATTCCCGACTTGTTTCTAATGTATAAATTGGGCCTCGAGGGTCCAATTAAGGGCAATACGATTGAATATGATTGGTTACGGATATGAATAGTGAATGATATAATTTAATTGTATTTGTTCTGTAAGCTATGGTAATACTCTATAACCCTGTTTCGGCGACTAATATAGGTTAGGGGTGTTACACATGGCTTGGCAATTATGTAAATATTAATGTTTTTAAAGGTTAGTTAAGTAATTAGTAAATAAAGTTAATAATAAATGAAACAAATGAAAAAGTCATCCTCTTTTAATTGTTTCAACCGAAACTAAAATTGAAGATTAGCCATGGAAGAAGCTTGGTTCGGTCATCTTCATATTTACTAAATTCGTATGATTTTTGTCCCGTTTTTCATTATTTTTACGTTTCCGAGATCGTTATAGCTTAATCTAGTTAGCTCGGGGACTAATTTGTAAAACTGTTAAACTATTAGGGTTTTACCATTGATTAATATATATGAGTTTTGAAGTTTGATGATAGAAAATGAATGGTTGTTGTTAGATAAACAACTTTTGTAAAAGGATTTTTGGTGAAATTGTCAATTAGGGGTTAAATTGAAAAATATGATAAATTCATGGTAAAATTTGTGAAATATGCGGGTTGTTATAAGCATGTATAAAAATCGGCTAGGCTTGGGTAGGGGTAAAATTACATGAATTTCATTTTTCGAGCCTTGGGACTAAATTGCAAAGAAATTAAAAGTATAGGGGCAAAATAGTAATTTTGCCAAAAATATGTGTTGGACTAAATTGAATCAGAAATGTTTTAAATTGAGTTAAATTTATCTATAAAGATCAAGATAGACCTCGTACGGAGTTAGATCGAAGCAAAGGGAAAATCTCAGATTAATCGCCTTCGTATCTACGTATACTCGTCGAGGTAAGTTCGTGTAATTAAATTGTATTTATATGTATTTAATTAAAATATATAAATGTTATGACTTATCATATATAATTACCGAATGCATATCCAACAACGTACAATGATTTTTGAGCCCCGTTTGAACCATAAGAATCCGTAGGATACAAATGACATCATTAGGGTTACCGATTTGGTTGAGGTCATGCGTGTGTTGTGGACACATCACAGCTCGTATGAGCTTACCGATTTACAGCTCGTGAGAGCATACCAATTTACAGCTCGTGAGAGCATACCGATTTACTGCTTGAGAGAGCATACCGATTCACAGCTCGTATGAGCATACATGTATAAGATTTGATGGATTACAATTTAGCACACTATGTGTGAGCTATCCCGAGTATCGAACGATATTCTAAATGGTTCAACGGGCAATGTTTTGTTACGAGATGATATGAGTTCGATACGAACTATTACAGGTATTTACATGAAATACATGGAAATGATTTTACATGATATATAGATACATGATATGGATGTTACATGTATATGGAAACTTGATTAATTGTTGAGCTCATCCATGATTATTGATTCATATATGAATTTACATGACTAATGTGGTTGGTGTATATGTGCTTAGGCTTTTGGCCATGTTGTGTTGGAATATTCTTTGTTACTTACCTATTATTTGATAAAATGGTAAGTTAAATTCTATGTTATACGAACTTACTAAGATTAAATGCTTACTCTGTGTTATTTTCTGTGTTTATAGTGAATCGGAAGCTCGTTCGAGTTTGAAGCTTGTCGGAGCTCTATCACACTATCCATCGACTCTTTTGGAACTTCCGGTTGGTTTAATTTTGGTTATAATGGCATTAGGTTATTTTGGCTAATGTTGCCTTATATGTGTTTTGGTTGTTGGAAATGACCATTTGGTTGGTTTGCATTTTGGCCTTGTGTTGGTGGAATGGTATATCTTGATGTCAATATAAGTAGCCTTGTAATGGTTGATATGTGACTTGATATGGTTGAATGATGGAAGATAGAAAGGTAGTTGAATGTGCATATTAAATATGTCATATAATTTGTTGTGAATTAGTGCTTTGTTGTGGAAGGCATATATGTATATTGATGCAAATGATTAAGTTATTAATTGGTACCATTTGGTGTGTTTTGGTAAGTGAGTTACATGGTAAGTTTTGATGCAAATATGCACATATGTTAGTTGATCATTTGGTTATATTGAACACATGGTTAGATATGTTTATAAATTGTCATTTGAGGTACCTAAGGGCATATTGGTTGTATGTGAATATACCATATGCTTAAGGCTTGATTATGCTTATTTTGGGTGCCTTATTATGACTTGTTGTTATGCATAATATTGGGTGTTAGTTTATGCCTATTTGATTGAGAAAAATGGCTTGTAAAATGACCTATTTTCGTCCACACGGGCAAAGGTACGGGCATGTGTCTCAGCCGTGTGTGACACACAGCCAAGTGACACGGCCATTGTCCCCTGTAGCTTTCAAAAGATTGCAAGTCAGGTTGTTACACGGCCTAGCACATGGCCTGGCACACTAGTGTATAAGGTTACTTCGAAGGGTACACGGCCTAGCACACAACCGTGTGTCCCTATTTCGAATGCCCATATGGCCTAAGACACGGGCGTGTCTCTTGGCCGTGTGACCCCTGCAACTTTGAAATTTTTCAATGTTTCTGAAAAGTTCTCTGAGTTCCCGATTTAGTCCCGACTTGTTTCTAATGCATATTTTGGGCTTCAAGGCCTCGTATAAGGGACAATATGTATGCTTTTTACTTGGTTTTAATGTGTTCATTGATATGTTATGGAATGTTTGAAATTCTATTTGTTTGTACTATAAACTCTGTTGATACTCTATAACCTTATTCTGGCGATGGATATTGGTTAGGGGTGTTACATTTATTGGTATCAGAGCTACGGTTTAGTCAATTCTCGGACTGAGCGTAGCGTGTACAAGTCTAGCTATACATGCCATTATATAACCTGTGATAGTGTGATATCTCCTGACCGTTTTAAACATGTTTTCTTATAGCAATGACATCTAACCGAGCTAACTCCGGTGAAGTAGAGAGCAACACTCAAGCCTCCGTTCATGGAGTTGCATCGAGCGGTACAAGGCCCGTACTGAGGGCCAGGGAGGAGAGGCTAAATAAGCCTTCTTCCAGGTAATGAATGAATGGTTTACTGAGTTTGTACGGATGAACCCGGCTGCTCAACAACCTCTACCCCTTTTTGCTCCCCAACCGGTTCCCATTATTGCTCAAGGTTAGAAACCAATCCGAATTAGTAAGCCGCATGTCGATAAGATTCGTAAGTATGGGGCTGAAGAATTTCGAGCTACTGCTGAAGATGATCCCGAGAGAGCTAAATCCTGGTTAGAGAATACAATCAGGGTTTTTGATGAGTTATCCTGTTCAGCAGCCGCGTGCGTTAAATGTGCGGTATCGTTATTGAAAGATTCAGCTTACCAGTGGTGGAACACGTTCATTTCTGTTATGCCAAGAGAGCGGATCACCTGGGAATTTTTCCAAACTTAGTTCCAAAAGAAATATATTAGTCAAAGGTTTCTAGATCAGAAACGTAAAGAATTTCTAGAGCTTAAACAGGGTCATATGACTGTGTTAGAGTATGAGCGGTAATTTGTTAGACTGAGAAAATATGCTCGGGAGTGTATTCTGACTGAGACTGCAATGTGTAAAAGATTTGAAGAAGGGTTAAACGAAGACATAAAGCTTCTAGTTGGAATTCTAGAACTGAAAGAGTTTGTTGTACTGGTTGACCGGGCACATAAGGCCGAAGAACTGAGTAAAGGGAAAAGACGTGCTAATTTTGAAGCTAAAGACTCGAGAAAGAGATCGACTGGGAAGTCATATCAGTCAGTATTAAAGAAATAAAAAGAATATCACAACCGTTCTACAGCTTTTGTGGTTCATTCTAGTAGAGACAGAGGTACCCGACGCTCTAGTCCTAAACCTCAGGCTACATCTATAGCGAGTGTGGGTAGTGTCAGAGATGCAAGATGTAACATCCCGGTTTAGGGCCTAGTCAGAATAGTGGTGCGAGACCACAAATCCTAGGTTTATGAATGAGTTTTTGAGGTTTATGCTATGTATGCATGCTAGTGTGAAAGTTTCATGAAGCAATTTTGTGAAATTGTGGTTGAATTGTCCAAAAGGACTAAATTGCAAAAGTTGCAAAATGTGAGATTCTAGAAGCTATTTGTGTGAAATATCTTTAGAATATTAATTAGAGGTCCTTAGATAGCAATTTTTCCAATTTCTAAGATTTGGACAAAATTGGGCATGGATGAGTTAAAATAGAAAGTTTATCAAAAAGGGCATTTTGGTCATTTAACAAATAAGTGATTAAAAAGGAGAAAAGATGACAAAATCATGCTCATCTTCCTCCCCTCATTTTCGAAAATTGGAAGGAAGCCATAGCTTGGGTTCTTCAATTTTTCAAGCTTACTAGTAAGTGCATCTAGCCTCGTTTTTGATATTCTTTGTATTTTTGAAGTCCTAGTAGCATGAGTAAGCTATTTTTAGCTATTTGATGAGCTAAAATGGATGTTCAAAAATGTGGTCATGTATGACATGCATGTATGTTGATATTTTATGGAAGATTATGAAAGCTTGATGTAGTAGAAACATCTTTTGTTAAGTGATTTTCCATGAAAATGCATGTAGGGACTTGATTGTGAAAATTTTAAGTTTGGTCATACATGTGTGTTTTAGTGAGAATTGATGATAGCTTTAGTTGAATAAGTGGTTCGACTAAGCATGAAAGTCTAGAAAGTTGAATAAAAATCACTTTACGAGCCTTTGGGGCTAAAGTGTAAATATGAGAAAGTTTAGGGGCAAAATAGTAATTTTTGCTAAAGTATGAGATGTGGGTCAATTTAGTCAATGTATTTATTGAATAAGCTGATTTATTCATTATAGATCAAGAATGACGAAGCCCGGATCGAAACCAAGGCAAAAATGAGGTGGTGGACTAAATTGCAAGTCTCAATACTTTTGAGTACCGAGGTAAGTCTATGCATAAACAATGCATTCATACTTACAAATTGTTGATGATAGCTAGTGTGTAGCTTGTTTGAGATTGATTGAGAACCTATGTGGTTCAAGTAGAATGAATGTAGTAGAATTGTGAATGGATGTTTAATTGAGTAAGTAGACATGTGAATGTGTAGTGATAATGCTAGATGGCAGGCTAAGTGCGATACCATCCTAATGCATATTGACGATGAGCTGGCTATGTGCGATGCTATCGTTAGGTATATCATTTAGTGGGCTAAGTGAGAAACCCCTATGATTACCTTTGTGGTGGGCTAAGTGCGATACCATCTTATTAATTGATTGTGGTGTGCTAAGTGCGAAACCACCGAGACATTTGCTGTGTGGATTAGCCATGTGATGGCATTATTGAGTAAAATAGCTTTGTGGATGTATTATTAAGTTAATTAGTTGTGTGGATGAATTATTGAGAAATATTGATGTGTTGTATATTGTGTAAATGTGACATTGAATGCAGGGGTGCATTTCGATGGTTATGAGTATGTGACTCATGATGTGTTGGAAATGTGGTAAGGGATAGAAAGAGTAAGCATAGTTGTTCATTACTTTTGGTAGTATAATGCTAATTGTTGTTTAGCTTATACTATGATACTTAATTGTTTATGTGTAAACTTACTAAAATCAAAGCTTACTCCCTTTCTTTTCCCTTGTCTTATAGAGAAAAAGTGTTGAATCGAGATACGAGGATCATTTGGAAGATCGCCCACACTATCAGTACACTTTGGTACATGAGACTTAATGTTTTGTATATGGCATGTATAGGGGCTAGAAAAGTTAGTGAATTTTGTTGTAAATGGCTAAGATGTGTTGGCCTTTAGATGGATAGCTTATTTTGTATAATGCCATAGTTGTTGGCTATTTTATGTTATATGAAAAGTTATAGTTGTCTATGTGAGATTGCAATTCAATTTGAGTTGATTATGATTGAGTTAGATGAGTGCATGATTGTGTATGCTAGAGGGGTGAAAAGAACTTGGCACATAGCTTTGTTCTTGTCCATGTGGATAGACACACGGGCGTGTGTCTAGGCCATGTGTGACACACGGCCAGCCCACGAGCATGTGACTCAACCGTGTGTCCCCTGCATGTTAGTATTTTAAATCAGAATAGGCCACGGACTAGCCACACAGGTGTGTGTCTAGGGCGTGTGGGATTAATCAGTGTTGGCCACGGGCTAGCTACACGGTCGTGTGTCTAGACTCTAGGCCGTGTTAAGGTAGTCAGTATGCACCACGGGTGGTAAGCACGGGCGTGTGCCTTGGCCGTGGGGCATTGGCAGAATGCTAGGGTTTTAGGCACGGTTTGGGGACATGGGCGTGTGTGTCCATGCACGGGCGTGTCTAATCTTGCACGGGCATGTGAGATCTATATAAAAGAGAAAATTTTAAGATTGGAAAAAGTTCTGGTTTAGTCTCGAGAGCCCTCGTGTGTATGAGTGAGGCCTCGTAAGTCAAGAATGAGGTTGTTGAGATGACTTCAGAGAGTAGTTATGATAAGCCTAAATGGCGATCAAGTGGTTTGAGTTCAGTAACGCCTCGGGCCCGGCTCTGGCGTAGAACTCGGGTAAGGGGTGTTACACCAGACCTGAGTGTAAGCACTATAATAGACCACATTATGGTGAGTGTCAAGTGAAGAACGGAGCGTGTTTCAGATGTGGTTCCTTCGACCACTATCTTAGAGATTTCCTAGAGAAATTCGAGAAAGAGAAAGTTCAAACTATGAGACCGAGCAACATCGCTGCGAGAGGTAGACCACCTTGTAATTCCAGAAATGTGAGTGGCAGTCGTGATGTGACGAAAAACTCTGCTGTGAGATCCGAGGCACGAGCACCAACTAAATTGAATGAGAAATATTTTAAATTGAGTTAAATTTATCTGTATAGATCAAGAAAGACCTCGTACGGAGTTAGATCGGGGCAAAAGGAAAATCTCGGATTAATTGCCTCCGTATCTACATATACTCGTCGAGGTAAGTTCGTTTAATTAAATTGTATTTATATGTATTTAATTGAAATATATAAATGTTATGATTTTTCATATATAATTACCGAATGCATATCCAACGACGTACGATGATTTTCGAGCCCCGTTTGAACCATAGGAATCCGTGGAATACAAATGACATGTCATTAGGGTTACCGATTTGGTTGAGGTCCTGCATGTGTTGTGGACACACCACAGCTCGTATGAGCTTACTAATGAACAGCTCGTGAGAGCATACCAATTTACAGCTTGTGAGGGCATATCGATTTAGAACTCGTGAGAGCAAACAGATTTACAGCTCGAGAGAGCATAACGATTTACAGCTCGTATGAGCATACATGTACAGGATTTGATGGATTACAGTTTAGCACACTATGTGTGAGCTATCCCGAGTATCCAACAATATTCTAAATGGTTCAACGGGTAATGTTCTGTTACGAGATGATATGAGTTCGATACAGACTATTATAGGTATTTACATGAAATACATGGAAATGATTTTACATGATATATAGATACATGATATGGATGTTACATGTGTATGGAAACTTGATTAATTGTTGAGCCTGTCCATGATTATTTATTCATATATGAATTTACATGACTAATGTGGTTGGTGTATATGTGCTTAGGCTTTTGCCCAAGTTGTGTTGGAATATGCTTTGTTACTTACCTATTATTTGATCAAATGGTAAGTTAAATTCTATGTTATAAGAACTTACTAAGCTTAAATGCTTACTCTGTGTTATTTTCCATGTTTATAGTGAATCAGAAGCTCGTTCGGGTTGGAAGCTTGTTGGAGCTATATCACACTTCCATCGACTCTTTTGGTACTTTCGGTTGGTTTAATTTTGGTTATAAGGGCATGTATAGGTTATTTTGGTTAATGTTGGCTTATATGTGTTTTGGTTGTTGGAAATGACCATTTGATTGGTTTGCATTTTGGCCTTGTGTTGGTGGAGCGGTATATCTTGATGTGAATATAAGTAGCCTTGTAATGGTTGATATGTGACTTGATATGGTTGAATGATGGAAGATAGAAAGGTAGTTGAAGATGCATATTAAATATGTCATATAATTTGTTGTGAATTGGTGCTTTATTGTGGAAGGCATATATGTATATTGATGCTAGTGATTAAGTGAGTAATTGGTACCATTTGGTGTGTTTTGGTAAGTGAGTTACATGATAATTTTTTATGCAAATATGCACATATGTTAGTCAATCATTTGGTTATATTGAACACATGGTTAGAGACGTTTATAAATTATCATTTGAGGTGCCTAAGGGCATATTGGTTGTATGTGAATATACCATATGTTTAAGGCTTGATTATGCTTGTTTTGGGTGCCTTATTATGGCTTGTTGTTATGCATAATATTGGGTGTTGGTTTATGCCTATTTGATTGAGAAAAATGGCTTGTAAAATGACCTATTTTCGTCCACATGGGCAGAGACACGGGTGTGTGTGACACGGTCGTGTGTCCTCTATAGGTTTCAAAGGGTTGCAAGTCAGGCTGTTACACGGCCTAGCACACGGCTTGGCACATGAGCGTGTGAGGTTACTTCGAAGGGTACACGGCCTAGCACACGGACGTGTGGCTTAGCCTTGTGGCCCAGGTGAGTGAGTTACACGGGCACGGGCATGGACACGGGTTGGAACACGGTCGCGTGTCCCTAATTCGAATGCCCACACGGCGTAAGACACGGACATGTCTCTTGGCCGTGTGACCTCTGCAGTTTGGAAATTTTTCAATGTTTTCCAAAAAATTCTCTGAGTACCCGATTTAGTCCCGACTTGTTTCTAACTCGTATTTTGGTTTTTGAGGGCTCGTATAATGGACAATATGTATGTTTTTGACTTGGTTTTAATGTGTTCATTGATATTTTATGGAATGTTTTAAATTCTGTTCGTTTGTACTGTAAACTCCGATAATACTCTGTAACCCTATTCCGATAATGGATGTAACAGCCCGATTTTGGGCCTAGTCAGAATAGTGGTTTCGGGGCAACAAATCCAACGAGGAAAATCTTATTTTTATTATATTTTTATGGTCTACGATTTCACAAAAAGATTTCGTGAAAATTTCGTTCAAAAATTTTGACGTTTGGGCACTTAATTTAGTCAAAAGGACTAAATTGTAAATAGTGCAAAAGTTGAGTTCCACATGTTAGAAGTGTCCAATTGTTATGAAGTTTTAAATTGGAGGTCCTTAAATGGTAATTAGACAATTGGTTAAATTGTTGGACAAAAAAGGACATGAGATAAGTGAAATAGGATATTTTTAAGTTCGGGGCATTTTGGTCATTTAGTAATTAAAAGAATTAAAAATGCCAAAATTAAAGCAAAATGGTTTCCATCTTCAAGCTATGGCCGAATGTTGCATGAAGAAACCATGGCTAGGGTTTTTCAAGCTTCCAAGCTCGATTGTAAGTCTGTTCTAGCCCCGTTTTTAATGATTTTTACGTTTTTGAAATCCTCGTAACACGATCTCTCTATTTCTACCATTTATTTGAGCTAGGGTTGATGTTTGAAATTTTACCCATATGAGAAATGCTTGTGTTTTGATGTTTAATGGTAGAATATGAATGCTCGGTGTGTAATAAACGACTTTTACTAAGTGATTTTCGGTGAAATTGTAAAAAAGGACTAGTTTGTAAAAAGTTGTAAAATGTGTGTAAGTGTGTGAATAAAGGGAAATTGTAAACTGCTATAGTTATGAAAATGGTTTGTCTAGGCTTAAAATAGAAGGAAATTGAATAAAAATCATTTTACGAGCCTAGGGGCAAAAGTGTAAATATGACAAAGTTTAGGGGCAAAAATATAATTTTTCCAAAATGTGAATTTAGGCTATTTTGAGTAGCAGGATGAATAAATGAGTTAAATGTGTTGTTATAGATCAAGGAAAACGAGATTCAGACTTAGAACGGGGGAAAACAATGAATATGACGAATAAGTCCTTTCCACCGATTGTGTTACCGAGGTAAGTTTGTATGTAAATAATGCATTGTTTTTACTTATTTTTTAATATTTTGATAAATGGTATGAATTGTGGATGAATATTTGATGTAATTGACAAAATATCGACAATTGAGAAATTTCCCGGTTGAACCTTAGGAATAAAAATGGATACAAGTGACATGTTCACTAGAAACCTATGTGAAATCTAAGTCAAATAAGTGATCCGGTCTTTGGTCCGTGACGTTCTCACCGTGGTGGCGAGTTATCCAAAGATGTGTTACAGATACTCGACAGCTTGTGTAAGCAGCACCGTGTAGTTTCGTCATAACCTACAACTTGTGTGAGCAGACACGAGATTGTGACTATGTGAAACGGGTGCTGGTTTTATAAGTTCTACCAGTGGCTGGGTAATCCGGCATGTGTTGCGGATACCTGACAGCTTGTGTGAGCAACACTGAGTAGTTACATATGACCGAAAGCTTGTGTGAGAAGACCCGTGAATATGATTAGCTCGAGAGCGAGCCTATGTGAAAAGTGTGATATGAAGTATTTTTAGCTACAAGTGTGGCACTTATGTGCAAATTTCCGTGTATCCATTATTATTCCGATGTGTTCAACGGGAAAATGACTAAGTGTAATTGAATGTGATTATGTGATGAACAAGTCCAGGTACATGTGTATATATATTCATGAGCAATGTGCTCGATATGTGATTGAACTTTGGTAAGATTGATACGGAGTAAGTGTTACAATGAAAGTTACTATAAAGAAATTATGAAAGAGTAAAATTTGCAATAAAACAGTTTTGGGACAGCAGCAGTTATTTGTCTTTGAAAAATCACCAAAAATGGTGGAAATTGAATTAGTAGTTTAATAAGATATGAAATTAAAGCTTATTGAGTTTTTTTTTTTTTTTTTTGCATAAAAGAAACGGTGTAAGCGAAAGAATTTCATATTCTGAGATATTTTATTTTTTGTGAGACAGGGTCAGAATGATTTCAGAATCCTCTGTTCCGACTTTGGAAAATCACTAAAAATTGTATAAAAATAATTATGGTTTATAATTTATATGCTTAAATTTCTTAATGAGCCTAACTTAAAAAGAAACAAACGGGAACATCATAAAAATCCCGTACGAAGAGATAATTTATTTTTAGTGAAGAGGGGTCAGAACTGTCAGACAACGGAACAGGGGTGACTTTAAGGAATAAACTGTACTTATTGGCTAAACCAAAAATTCTGAAAAATATATGGTAAAATTGAGTCTCGTTTCAGGGAAAATTATCGGATCTTAATTTGGAGTTCCTTAGCTCAAGATATAAATAATATAGTGACAATGACTCGAGTAGACAGCTTAATGTGAACATGAGTAAATAGTAGAACTATGTGCAACAACGATTGTATTATCTTGAGAACATATTGTGAAGATTTATAAAAGCCTGTTAATAAATCACTTATTATTTACATACCTACTTACTAAGCTATAATGCTTACCTCCCTTCCTTTCCTTTTTCCTATAGTGTCACAGATGCTAGCTCGAGTTGGAGGTCGTTGGAGATTCTATCACACTAACAAGTTATTGATTGGTATTGTATCAACAATCTTCAAGTATTTTTAAGTCTGTGGCATATATAGGGACTTGATTATGTGTATATGTTATTATGAGTTGACCTAGAATGTTGGCCTATGCTATTTAATGGTTATTATTGTATAAGGCCATTTAATGTGGCCAATTTTTGTTATGTTATAAGTCTATGATGATGCATTTTAAGGATCTGTATGCTTGCATGTTAATGGTTAAGTGTATGTGTTCTGGTAATGCCTCATACCCTATTCCGGCATCGAATACGGGTAAGGGGTGTTACATTTAGTGGTATTAGAGCTATGGTTTAGTCGATTCTCGGACTAACATAGCGTATGCGAGTTTAGCTATACATGCCATAAGTGAACTATGATAGTGTGATACCTCCCAAATCCGATGAGATTTGTTTTGGTTAAAACAGGGATGCTTTCCAACCAAGCTATCATCGATAATGCTGAAAGGGGTTAAGTAAGTTCGTGCAACTTAGTGAATATATTGATTTGCCTGAATTGATTCTCAATGATTTGCGATGATATGTATGTGTTAATGGATACAATGGATTAACCATAAGTTGAGGAAATGGATAAAATGTTATCATTCCGATTGATCATTACATTTCGACAAATCAGAGTGACTTTTTGCAGTGAATAACATGAAAAATTTATTTTGAGATGAGCCTATTCCGATTGGTTGATATTTATATGTGCTAATGCTGAGTGTGTTACTAAGATATTTGAAAATGTGTTCATGATTAGTAGAAACCTAGATATGTGTAATCAAAGTACATGATATTGTGTTGGTATTAAATGCTATATTATATGTGTGTGTGTATGAGAGTCAAAACCTTTAAGGCTTTGCAATCTTCACCCCTTACCGGTATAGTGTCATTTGACGAAGTTCACGAGATTTATATTGAATAAGCTCACAAGTGGGGAAACTAAAGAGTTCAGTGGTGGAATAATTAATGATGTGATTAGAGATGGGAATGATTTAGCAAGCAAAGACAGTTATGAGAGAGATATCAGATTATTCTAAAGATTATTTGGAATGCACAAAGCCACTGCTAGAGAAGGAGTAATTTTGGTTAAATCGACTCATTCAGGTATGATTTCTAAAGATTGTATTTATCGGGAATTCTTCTAAGTTGATTTCGTTAATGAATGAAATATTATGAGATTAGTGATGAAATAATTAGTCAGAAGAATAATGTTTGAAATGTAAAGATGTTTGAGTATGACAGTTACAGTTGAGCAATTTACGATTATCTCTTTTGGGTATTCTATGTGTTTATATATTCTCAGAGGCATTTGTAATTTCTCGTTTTCTGATGAAAGTATCATTGGTCAGATTGATCTATGATTGGCATTCCACTATCTTCTATTAGTATTCTATTCCGTTACGTCTGAGATAAAAAGTTGATAGTGAATTCATATGAAACTGTTCTTCTGTTTCTTCTGGTTGTTGTCCTGTTTACATTTATATGGAAAATGTATTATCTCTATTACAATTGACTTCGAAATGTATGAACAGGGTTTCTTTTTCTTCTGGTTTTCTCTGAGGAATCATCAGGATCTCTATTATTTCATATGAATGGTGTTCTCGGACATTCAGTATGGTCTTGTATCTTGAATTTCATCATCTCGATTTTCTTATCATCCTTATTGTTTAATTTATCAAGTATGGCTTATCTTTGAAGTCGATACCGGAAAAAGTGTGGATTATGACAGTCAAGTTCAAATTGTATATTGATTTTCTTCCCTCGGATAATTTTGATTGTTATCAGTGAGTTCAAGCAAGATGTTATGTTTTGTCTGAGTTAATACAGTTAGTAAATATCTGTGACTGGCATGTTGAAAGAACTATGAAAGATTGTATGTTTGAACTGTCCTAACAACATGAAGAAAGGAGCATTTTGTTATGTTATTATTTGATAATCGAAATCGACCTAGTTGTTCTTATCAAAGTGAATTGGTCAGTTGAAATGTGATTTGAGTTACATGTAGTTAAAGCATCCTCAGTTATGGTAATAAATTTTGTGCATTCATGAGTATATCGATGGACAGTCTGAATGAAGGATTAATATTCTAGAAAGTATGATACCGAGGTACACCTATTAGATTTGTTCTAATCTAATGATGTTATTATGAGTTAAAGCTGTTCTGAATGATATGGTTATCACATTTACAAAAATTCGGATGGTCTGTGCATGTTAGCAAAGTTGAAAACAGTTGAAGATACTATTAACTGAAGCTCTGGTTCTAAGTTCAGTTTGAATTGAGTAATGAATTCATGATTTTTTAGTGATGTACTATTGAACGGATTGGAATGTGTTTTATTACTAGAATGTAAAGTGATGGTTCATGTTTTCATACGGTTAATGTCACATGTTCACTGATTTCAAGAATTAAAGTATCGAATGTCATAGAAAGATCTAAACTTAAGATAGTGTTAAAGACTTGACTATTGAAAGATCGCGAGTAGTTATTGATTAATCTCTGGGAAAGCAGATATAGTCCCAGATGTTATCGGATTGTGATTGATCGTTCGTGTAAAGATTTCTTGTTTAACAAACCAGCCGAGTAAGATGTTTCTGGGATTATTCGATTATGTAAAGTATTAGTCTCTATTATTTTGGATTGAGATCCTAGGGATAAATCCAAATTATGGAAAGAGCTACAGGAATCTATGAATATGCAATTGCATCTTGACACGGTAATACACCTGTAAATCGGTGGTAAGTCTGAGAGAGTAATTCAAAACTTTGACGATATGCTCCGACACGAGGTGTTAAAGTTCAAAGGTGACTAGAAAGAGATACGAGGTTGATTTGATTTGTAATTCTGAGAAATTAGTGGAAGTGATTCATGAGAGTTGAAAGCAATTTCTTCTGGTAAGATTTTCGGGGACGAAAATCCCTAAGGGGGGAGAGTTGTAACAGCCCGATTTTGGGCCTAGTCGGAACAGTGGTTTCGGGCCACAAATCCGACGAGGAAAATCTTATTTTTATTATATTTTTATGGTCTACGATTTCACAGAAATATTTTTTTGAAAATTTCGTTCAAAAATTTCGACGTTTGGGCACTCAATTTAGTCAAAAGGACTAAATTGTAAATAGTGCAAAAGTTGAGTTCCACATGTTAGAAGTGTCCAATTGATATGAAGTTTTAAATTGGAGGTCCTTAAATGGTAATTAGACCATTGGTTAAATTGTTGGACAAAAATGGACATGAGATAAGTGAAATAGGATATTTTTAAGTTAGGGGCATTTTGGTCATTTAGTAATTAAAAGAATTAAAAAAGCCAAAATTAAAGCAAAATGGTGTCCATCTTCAAGCTATGGCCGAATGTTGCATGAAGAAACCATGGCTAGGATTTTTCAAGCTTCCAAGCTCGATTGTAAGTCCGTTCTAGCCCCGTTTTCAATGATTTTTACGTTTTTAAATCCTTGACACACGATCTCTCTATTTCTACCATTTATTTGAGCTAAGATTGATGTTTGAAAATTTACCCATATGAGAAATGCTTGTGTTTTGATGTTTAATGGTAGAATATGAATGCTCGGTGTGTAATAAACAACTTTTACTAAGTGATTTTCGGTGAAATTGTCAAAAAGGACTAGTTTGTAAAAAGTTGTAAAATGTGTGTAAGTGTGTGAATAAATTGAAATTGTTGACTACTATAGTTATGAAAATGGTTTGTCTAGGCTTAAAATAGAAGGAAATTGAATAAAAATCATTTTACGAGCTTAGGGGCAAAAGTGTAAATATGATAAAGTTTAGGGGCAAAATTGTAATTTTTCTAAAATGTGAATTTAGGCTAATTTGAGTAGAAGGATGAATAAATGAGTTAAATGTGTTGTTATAGATCAAGGAAAACGAGATTCGGACTTAGAACGGGGGAAAAACAATGAATATGACGAATAAGTCCTTTTCACCGATTGTGCTACCGAGGTAAGTTTGTATGTAAATAATGCATCATTTTTACTTACGTTTTCATATTTTGATAAATGGTATGAATTGTGGCTGAATATTTGATGTAATTGAAAAAATATCGACAAGTGAGAAATTTCCCGGTTGAACCTTAGTAATAAAAATGGATACAAGTGACATGTTCACTAGAAACCTATGTGAAATCTAAGTGAAATAAGTGATCCGGGTGCTGGTCCGTACGTTCTACCGGTGGCTGAGTTATCTGGCATGTGTTACAGATACTCGACAGCTTGTGTAAGCAGCACCGTGTAGTTTCGTCATGACCGACAGCTTGTGTGAGCGGACAGAGATTGTGACTATGTGAAGCGGTCTTTGGTCTTATAAGTTCTACCAGCTGGTGGATAATCGGCATGTGTTGCGGATACCTGACAGCTTGTGTGAGCAGCACTGAGTAGTTACGTATGACCGATAGCTTGTGTGAGAAGACCCGTGAATGTGATTAACTCGAGAGCGAGCCTACGTGAAAAGTGTGATATGAAGTATTTTTAGCTACAAGTGTGGCACTTATGTGCAAATTTTCGTGTATCCGTTATTATTCCGATGTGTTCAACGGGAAAATGATTAAGTGTAATTGAATGTGATTATGTGATGAACAAGTGTAGGTACATGTGTATATATATTCATGAGCAATGTGCTCGATATGTGATCGAACTTTGGTAAGATTGATACGGAGTATGTGTTACCCTGAAAGTTACTATAAAGAAATTATGAAAGAGTAAAATTTGCAATAAAACAATTTTGGGACAGCAGCAGTTATGTGTCTTTGAAAAATCTCCAAAAATGGTGGAAATTGAATTAGAAGTTAAATAAGATATGAAAATAAATTTTATTGAGTCTATTTTTGCATAAAAGAAACGGTGTAAGCAAAAGAGTTTCATATTCTGAGATATTTGAATTTTTGTGAGACATGGTCAGAATGATTTCGGAATCCCCTGTTCCAACTTTGGAAATCACTAAAAATTGTATAAAAATAATTATGGTTTATAATTTATATTCTTAAATTTATTAATGAGTCTAAATTCAATAGAAACAAATGGTAACATCATCCGAATCCCGTACGAAGAGTTAATTAATTTTTAGTGAAGAGAGGTTGGAACTGTCGGATAGCGGAACAGGGGTGACTTTAATGAATAAACTGTACTTATTGGCTAAACTAAAAATTCTAAAAATTTTATGGTAAGAAGATATGTGAGTCTAGTTTCAGGTAAAATTATAGGATCTTAATTTGGAGTTTCTTAGCTCAAGATATAAATAATATAGTGACAATGACTCGAGTAGAGAGCTTAATGTGAACATGAGTAAATAGTGGAACTATGTGCAACAACGATTTTTTTATCTTGAGAACATATTGTGAAGATTTATAAAAGCCTGTTAATAAATCACTTATTATTTACATACCTACTTACTAAGCTATAATGCTTACCCCCTTCCTTTCCTTTTTCCTATAGTGTCAAAGATGCTAGCTCGAGTTGGAGGTCATTGGAGATTCTATCACACTAACAAGTTATTGATTGGTATTGTATCAACGATCTTCAAGTATTTTTAAGTCTATGGCATGTATAGAGACTTGATGGCCTAGAATGTTGGCCTATGCTATTTGATGGTTATTTTTGTATAAGGCCATTTAATGTGGCCAATTTTTGTTATGTTATAAGTCTATGATGATGCATTTTAAGGATCTGTATGCTTGCATGTTAATGGTTAAGTGTATGTGTTCCGGTAATGCCTCGTACCCTATTCCGGCATCGAATACGGGTAAGGGGTGATACAATGGATACGGGTCAGGGGTGTTACATACACTCAACATTGCACATAATTACAAGCCATATCAAGGCATCCAAATTAGGCGTAAACAAGTCATATACATGTGGTAAAACTTCATACAACCAATATGCCCTTAGGAACCTCAAATGACAATATGCAAACATGTACAACTATATCTCAAATGACAATATGCAAACATGTATAAATATGTATTCAATTTGACCAAATAATCAACTAACTTGTATGCATATTTGCATCAATACATACCATATAATTTACTTACCAAAACACAATCATTTGGCACCAAAATGTCATTCTACAATTAGCATAAATAGTCATTTAAGCTATTCAAACAAAGTACCAATTCTCAACAAGTCACAAGCCATATATATATTGCAAATTCATCTACCATTTCATCTTCCATCATTCAACCATATTAAGTCACATTAAGGCTACTTGTATACATACCAAAATATGCCAAAGCATAAGCCAATTCAATTGACCATATTCACAATAAAACATATAGGCCAACATTAGCCAAAATACCTATACATGCCATTATAACCAAAATTTAACAACCGAATGTACCAAAAGAGCCGGTGGATAGTGTGATATAGCTCTGACAAGATTCCAACTCGAACGAGCTTCCGAATCACTATAAAACACGAAAAATAACACAGAGTAAGCATTTAAGCTTAGTAAGTTCGTATAGCATCGAATATAACTTACCATTTAGTCAAATATTAGGTAATTAAACAAAGCATATCCCAACACAATTTGGCCAAATGCCTAAGCACATATTCACCAACCAGGTTAGCCATGTAAACACATATATATAAGTCAATAATCATGGATGATCACAACAATTTATCATGTAACAGCCCGATTTTGGGTCTAGTCAGAATAGTTGTTTCGGGACCACAAATCTGACACAGTAAAATTTATTTTTATTATATTTTTATGGTCTACAGTTTTATGGAATGATTTCGTGAAAATTTTGTTCGAAAATTTTGACGTTTGGGCACTCAATTTAGTTAAAAGGACTAAATTGCAAAAGGTGCAAAATGTGTGTTCTAGAAGCTAGAGGAGTCTAATTGCTATGAAATTTTAAATTGGAGGTCCTTAGATGATAATTAGACTATTATGCTTTAATATGGACAAAAATGGATATGGTTAGTGAAAAATTTCAAAGTTTAGGTGAAGGGCATTTGGTAATCTAATAAATAAAGCCAAATTAACTAAATAAAAGTCATCTTCATCAATATAGTCCCCCATGGCCGAAATTCACAAGAGGAGTCCATAGCTAGGGTTTGTTCATCTTCCAATCTCGATTGTAAGTCCGTTCTAGCCCCGTTTTTAATGATTTTTATGTTTTTGAGATCCTTGTAACCTAATCTAGCTTTTCCAAGGACTATTTTGAAGTATTGTCAAAGTCTAAAATTTTACCCATGTTAGATATTTGTGTATTTTGATGTCTAATGGTAGATTATGTATGTTTGATGTTAGATAAACAACTTTTACTAAGTGATTTTTGATAAAAATGCCTAAAAGGACCTATTTGTAAAAGTTGTAAAATATGTAGTAGAATTATGAATAAATGGAAAATGTGGGCTGCTATGAGCATGAAAAAGATTCGGATAGGCTTGGGTTTTGAAGAAATTGACTATATTTCATTTTACGAGCCTAGGGACTAAAATGTAAAAAGTTAAAAAGTTAGGGGCAAAAATGTAATTTTTTCCATAAGGTGTTTTTGGGATTAAATTGAATAATGTGATAATTGAATAAGTTAAATTTGATATTATAGATCAAGAAAGATGAGGTTCTGACCTAGACCGGGGAAAGAACAAAGTTGTGGACTAAATCGAACAATAATCCATTTTGTACCGAGGTAAGTTCGTATGTTAAAAATAAGATTTAATATGATTGTATTTTATTGCTTTAATATTGCATGAATTGTACGTTTGATAAATGCGGATGAGCTTAATCCTATGAACGTGTCCAAAGATGAATCAATAAGCAAAAAATCCCATTTGAACCTTAGGAATAGGGTAGGATACAAGTGACATGTCACTAGGGTCATTATGTGTTATGTGATTATGTGATCCGGTGCTGGGTCTCAGACGTCCCCACTGGTGGTGAGTATACCAAAGATATGTTGCGGATACTTGACGGCTTGTGTGAGCAAAGACTGTGTAGCTACGTCTTGACTGACAGCTTGTGTGAGCAGGCCCGCGATAGCTCGAGAGCGAGCGATTATGTGATATGAGACTTAGGTAGCTTTGGCTACATATATGGCACTTAATGTGCAAATTTTCCCCAGTATCTGACATTGTTATTCCGAGTGGTTCACGGGTTTGTCAAAGATGAGAATATGTGTAAGTTCATTTCGAGATGGCTCAGGTATGTACATAAAGCTCATGTTTAATACATATGTGAAATGATGAATATGAGGTAAGTTTTTGTGATGGAATAGATTATGATCATGAGACCATAATAAGTCTACATTTAATTATGTTATAATAATTGAATGTTATATGCATGGTAAGGTTGCTTATTTCTTGCATACGAGCTTACTAAGCTATATAGCTTACCCTCGTTTATTTTCCATGTTTTTATAGTGTCGCCAAGCTAACTCGAAATTGGAGATCGTCGGAGATTTGGATCACACTATCAAACTTTTATTTTGGGTATTTGATGATCTTGGAATTTTGGATGTATGGCATGTATAGGGACTTGGTCATTTTGTTATGTGTGTCATTGCAATGTGGCCAAATGTATTGGCTTATAATGATTAATGATTTCATTTTGTATATGGCCATGAATCATGGCTAATATTGGTATAAGTATATTCATATGATGATGCCTTTCATGAATGTGGAAACTTGTATGATTTGAGTTGATAAACATGCGATGTTTATGTATGATAGATGTAGCATGTGAATGATGGGTGGATGTCATGGTTGTGGATGTTTTGGTTGCCTAGGTATGCCATGAATTGTGCCATTGAATTGGTGTAAGTGTAGGTTTAAATGAGGGTGGCAAATGGCTTGGTAAATAGCCTTATTTTTGTCCACACGGGTAGACACACGGGCGTGTGTCTGGGCCGTGTGTGACACACGGTCTGCCCCACGGGCATGTGTTCCAGCCTGTGTGTAACACCCCAAACCTGGTCAACACACCACGACCGAATCTGGCATGTCACAGAGGAAATCGTTTTGAAGGAAATAGGTTACCGGTTTGTTTTCAGTGAAAAACTATTTGTTGTTTTATGTTTGTAGAAACCAGGTGCATGATTAGTAAAAAACCCATGATATACTTTGAAATCCCGGTAATAAATCTTTAAAAATTAGTTGTCGATCCATAGGTTTAGAAAACGCTTAAGTCATTTTAAAACCCGATGTTCCTTCCTTAACTATTTAGAAATCAGTTAAGTTGATAGTGGAAAACTTAAGTTTGAAATCCAGTTGAGTTGTTGTTGTTATCAGTTGATTTGTTTTACCCAATGGTAAAGATTTGAAAACCATTGCGTTCTTGAGTTTAGAAAACCTTGGCTCAAATTATTAAGTTAACCATGTGGCATACTTAGCTAAGTTTAACACAATTCCAAAGCATAAAAATAATCCAAACATAATCAAAAGGCCGTATTACAAACCCAAAGTAAAAGTGAAACCAAATTAAAATGAAATAAAGTACCCAACCAAAGTCCACGTAAAAACCGAGTTTATTTAATGCATGGCCACCTCGAGTCCGCCTGGCTCCTCATCCGCGATCTATGAATCACCCGAAAAGATAAGGAGAAGGTGAGTCACCACGACTCAAGTGCATAATCCCCTCCCGATTAATGCAACGTACTTACACAAATCATAACCAAGCAATATATATAAGGCACCCAAACCTAGCCATCCATAACTCCTTTTCTACCCCGTGTGGTACCAAACCACTGGTGGTGCCAAACCACTGGTGACCCAAAGTCACGATATCCAATAATAATATGGTGCCAAACCACTGGTGACCCAAAGTCACGAGTAATCCATCTGTGGGGCCAACCCACATGTGATACCAAATCACTGGCGTCAATCCCGTTATATCAAATGTGGGGCCAACCCACTGTGGTGCTAAGCCACTGGGACGAGACGCTATGAGGTGCCAAACCTCTGGTGACCCAAAGTCACGAAATATCAATAATCTGAGTGTGAGGCCAACCCACGTGTGATACCAAATCACTGGCGACGATCCCAAAATATCATCTGTGGGGCCAACCCATTGTGGTGCTAAGCCACTGGGACAAGTCGCTATGAGGTGCCAAACCTCCGTGACCCAAAGTCACAAAATAATCGTGGTACCAAACCACCGGAGGTGCCAAACCTCTGGTGACCCAAAGTCACGGATATCATCTTCCCCCTCCTCTCATATCACCCATACCAATGCATTACAAGTGCAATTCATGCCATCATGCTTTAACGTGCAACATAAAGCAAATATATCATAAATCATATTATTATGCACCATATCGCAAAAAGTCATATCGAAACAGACTTACCCGAATCCTTGCTCATACCCATAAGGTATCATATCAAGATCTACACATATTCCGGCTTTTAACACATTCAGGCTATTAACATATTTACTTAGTTATAAAGTGTGTAAGTTACACACCTGTCACTAACGTAAGCACTAAATCCCGAAGGACCGATCTACTGCACACTAGATCTCCTTGATCCTCAATGCTTCTTTGAATACTAACCACGCTAAGTATGTGAGAATGATCCTTCCCCTACAATCGGCAATCATCATAACTTAGTCTTAATAGCCTTCGGCTTTTCCAAATAACTTAAAGAATGATTAAACCGATATGGATCCTTACCACAGACTTACCAAATTCGATTGACAGAGAGTAGAGGGCTTAGATCGACTACTTCCAAAATCCCGGAGAACCTAGGAGAAATCGGTTCCTATAGATGGTTAGCAAAACACCCACAAATGCCGAAGTTCGGCTTTTCCTACCATATGAGTCGACAGAGAAGAGAGAAAGTGAGAATGTAGTTTCGGTCAAGAACCCTTACCCCTTTTCAAAATTGATTAGAGAAAAACCAAAAGAGATCCACCCTTGTTGATATTCGGCCAACACAATATGAGAAAGAATGGAAGAAATTTCGACAAAGAGTTGTATGATGAAGGGAGTTTCGGCTATGGTTGATAGAAAACAAATAGATTGGATTCGGCTAGAGTGAATAGAAGAAGATGGGAGAAAGATATTTAGTATTCGGCTTAGGCTTAAAGAAAAGAGATTCAAAAGTTTCTAAAATGAAAGTAAAGAAGAAGATGTGGTTTTGAGCAGTTATGAAAAGAAGAAAAGAAAGATGGAAGAGAGGGAGATTCAAACAAACACTTGAGAAGAAGAGAAGATGAGGGGAAGAGGGTTGCTTTTCAGCTACAAAAAGAAAATAAAGGATGAGAGAGGGGCTCCAAAGGAGGTTCGGCCAAATGCCTAAGAGAGAAATCGACACACACCTATGATCTTTCGGCTTTTGTTTCACTATGGTGCACTAGGGAGAAATCGGCAATGCTCAAAAGGGGTTTTTGAGTTTGATACACAAACAAAGGCTAGCCGAAAATGTCATCTAGCCACTAAAGAATTTCGCAACCCCTTCCACTCTCCAAAACCGAACACTCCCCTAAGCAGGAGTTCAAAATTCGGCCACTTCCCCAAATTCCTCCCTGGTCACTAATTCAAATGAATTTGAATTCAACAAGTTCCTAAATTTTCTCCTTGCCACCCATTTAAATATTTTGACTTAGTCCAATTTTATCTCGACAGAGTTTGTCTTGAGCACAACTCCTCCCCCTGGCGTCAAAATGCAAAGCGAAAATGAAATTTCTGCGCTCAAACCTCGAGCTCTCCTTCCCTGCATGTGGCGTCAATCACTAGGCTCTAAGTGGCGCCTCCTTGCCACTCTGCCAAGCCAATTCTTGTGCTAAAAATACCCCACGAATTACACTTAACCCCTAGCTCCTTCACTCCCTTTTCTTAAAACTTAAAAGAAAAATTTTCTCACCACAGGCCTACTCTAGACTTATAACTAGCTCTTAAAACACCTCAAATAACAATACCACAGTCCATACTCATGCAAAACAATTCAATCACAACTAACCCCTATTTCGAGGATATTACGCTTCTACCCCTAAAAAAATAATTTGGCCTCAAAATTACACAGTCAAAAGAGTTGAGGGTATTGTTTGTCTCATCACATCCTCGGGTTCCCACGTAGCTTCTTCCACGCCATGGTTTTGCCATAATACTTTCACCGATGGAACGGACTTCTTACGCAAGACTTTCACATCTCGATCCGAATGCGCACTTTGGTTCCTCTTCCATGGTCATATCTGGACTCACCTCTATTTCTTCCATTTGCTACAACATGCGATGGATCCGAGCGATAACGCCTAAGCATGGAGACATGGAACACATCGTGAATCGACTCGGCTCTCTACCGGCAACTCGAAATGAGCTCTTTACCGGTCCCACTCGTCTCGATTACCTCATACGCCCAATAAACCTTGGACTTAATTTGCCTTTCCTTCCGAACCTCAATACCTTCTTCCACGGCGAGACCTTCAGAAAGACCTTGTCACCCACGGCAAACTCTATATCCCTCCGCTTGAGATCGGCATATGACTTCGCACATGCGAAGCTTCCTTCAATCGAGCCTGAATCAACATAACCTTGTCCTCAGTCTCTGCAACCAACTTTGGTCCCAACATCTGACGTTCACCCAACTCCGTCCAACATGTAGGTGTGCGACACTTCGTACCATACAACGCCTCGTATGGTGCCATCTTGATGCTTGCTTGGTAACTATTTTTGTATGCGAACTCAGCTAATGGTAAAAACTCTTCCCAGCTACCACTGAAGTCCAAAACACAACCTCTCAGCATATCCTCCAAAATCTGTATAACCCTTTCCGACTGCCCGTTAGACTGTGGATGAAATGCCGTACTGAAATCCAACCGCGTACCCAAAGCCTGATGCAACGCTTTCCAAAACCACGACGTAAATCTGGGATCCCTATCCGAGATGATCGATACTGGCACACCATGCAACCTCACTATCTCTGACACATACAGCTTAGCTAACTTCTGAAGCGAGTAATCAACCCTTACCAGTATGAAGTGAGCTGACTTAGTCAGATGATCCACAATTACCTAGACTGAGTCCTTCTTACTAGGCGTAAGGGGTAATCCACTGACAAAATCCATAGTGATCCTCTCCCACTTCCATCTGTGGAATCTTCACTTTGCCAAGCAAACAAACGACGACAATCGATGTTCGACCTTGACCTGGCGACACGTCGGACACTTTCCCACAAACTCAAGTACTTCCGCTTTGCACTGCCACCAAAATCGCTCTCTCTAAATCCTGTACATCTTACTACCTCCGTGATGCATAGCGTATGGGCTGCTATGTGCGTCCTGAAGAATCCTCTGCCTTAACTCCACATCCTTCGGCATAAAAGCTTTTCCTTGAAAACATAGTACTCCATCACTGGACAAACTGTAATCCTCTAAACCACCATTCTGAACTTGCAACCTCCGCGCATTCAAACCCTCATCCACTAATTGTTTCTCCTTGATTTGCTCTCTACCTGTGTCGGCTTAACTTGCAATTCCGCCAAAAGACTCCCATCGTCATACAAAGCTAAGACGAGCAAACATCGCTCTTAAGTCCGGTTCAACCTTACGGCTCAACGCGCGTCACGCCACCACGTTAGCCTTGCACGGATGATACTCGATTGAGCAATCGTAGTCCTTCAACAACTCAATCCATCTGCATACTGTCTCAAGTTCAAATCCTTCTGAGTCAAAAGATACTTCAGACTCTTATGATCTGTGTAGACTATCGACCTTTCTCCATATAAGTAATGCCTCCAAATCTTCAAGGCAAAAACCACTGCTGCTAGTTCCAAGTCGTGCGTCGGATAATTAACCTCATGCGGTCTTAGCTGTCGAGATGCATAAGCCACTACCTTCCCGTCTTGCATCAGCACACATCCCAAGCCAGTATGTGATGCATCGCAATATACCGTGAATTCCTTCCCCGCTCCTCGGTGAATCAAAACCGAGCTCAATCGAATCCTTTTCAACTTGTCAAAACTTTCCTGCTTGTTTCTCGGACCACACAAATGGAACCCCTTTTCTCAACAACTTGGTCATCGGTCTTGCGATCAAAGAAAATCCTCTACAAATCTCAGATAATATCCTGCTGGACCTAGAAAACTTGAATCTCTCTGAATCGACATAGGCGACTTCCAATCCAAAATCGCCTCAATCTTTCGAGGATCCACTCTAATCCCCTCGGTGATACTACGTGACCCAAGAAAGTCACCTCTAAGCGTAACTCGCACTTACTAAATTTAGCAAATAATCGCTTTTCCCTTAGAGTCTGCAACATTACTCGCAAATGCGCATCATGATCATCCTTCAATTTCGAATACACCAATATGTCGTCTATAAACACCACGAAAAACTGGTCCAAATACTGCTGAAACACCCGATTCATCATGTCTATGAATGCTGCAGGCGCGTTAGTCAACCCAAACGGCATCACCAGGAATTCGTAGTGCCCATACCGAGTGCGAAACGCCGTCTTATGGATATCAGCCTCTTTCACCTTTAGCTAATGGTACCCTGACCTTAGATCAATCTTTGAGAACACTGATGCACCCTTAAGTTGATCAAACAAGTCATCTATCCTGGGCAACGGATACTTGTTCTTGATCGTCAGCTTATTCAATTGGCGGTAGTCTATACACATCCGCATCGTACCGTCCTTTTTCTTGATAAAGAGTACCGGTGCTCCCCAAGGCGAAACACTTGGCCAGATGAAATCCCGGTCCAACAACTCCTGAATCTGAGCCTTTAGTTCCACTAACTCCTTCGGCGCCATCCTATACGGGGCAATAGACATTGGCGCAGTTCCGGGTAGCAAGTCTATGCCAAATTCAACCTCACGATCTGGAGGCAGTCCCGGAAGTTCCTCTGGAAATACGTCAGCAAATTCCTTTACTGTTCGGACATTCTCCACAGCAGACTCCTTAGCCTCCAAGGCACACACATGAACCATAAATGCTTCACAGCCCTTCCTGACCATCTTCTCAGCTTTCAAAGCAGATACCACGTTGGATAGATAATCTCTTCTATTACCTATCATAACCACGTCTTCACCCTCAGCCGTCTTCAAAACCATGCGCTTAGTGCGCAATCCAAACTTGCCCGGTACTTCACCACCACCCATCCCAAGAATCGATCGAACTCCCCAACGGTAATTCCATCGGATCGCTACAAACACTACCCCTTGGAGTTCTAGGGGTACATCCTATACTGACTTATTTACTTCTGCAGAGTGACCTGAGGGCTAATTCATCACATCTCCTAGAAGTAGTCTCACGATCTAGGTTCATGGTCTCTACTATGCTACTAGCAACATACGAATGCGTCAAACCCACATCAATCAAAGCAGTATATGGTAATCCAAAGATCAAAAACGTACCGGTTATGACATCCGGTGCGTCGCCCTCCTCTCGACGCCTCGCTGCATATACCAACCCAGGCTGTCTTGCCTCAGTGTTGCCTGCACCTCTGCCCGGTGCTCCGCGGCCCCGACCAGAACCATTACCTCCTCTACCATTACCACGACCCCTCTGCGGCGGTGGTCCCTTATTTCTAAACTGAGCATGACCCTGACCCTCAGACTAAATCCTGGCTTGCTTACGTGGACAGTCCCTCACACGATGGTCCAACGAGCCACACTCAAAGCATCCTTTTCCACCGGTCCAACATCCTCCCCAATGAGATTTCCCACATCGGTTACACCGCTACTGGTCCACGATTGGCGACAGCATGACCTTCCAGATCGATTCGGCCCACCATGTCTAGGCCTTTTATGGGAATTACCGGCCGACCCCGATGATCCAAAACCTCTCTTATGTCTATTCCTATCCATATTCCGCCTCACCGACTCCTTAACCCCTTCGGCTACCTTAGCCTTTTCCACCAGAATAGCAAACTCACGCTCCTGCTTTGTGGAGCAATCAACAACCTCGGCTCATCTCTCAAACCGTCCTCAAACCTGACACACCGCTCATGTTCTATAGCCACGATACCCCTAGCATACCGGCTCAACCTTAAGAATTCTACCTCGTACTCCGATACGGACTTACTCCCCTGAACCAGATGATCAGAAATGCCTTTCGTTGTGCATCAATGTAGCTAGATCCAATATATTTCTTTTGATACAATCGCCTTAAAATATTCCCAAGTGAGATCATCCATTTGCAAAGACTATCCCGAACCGTGAGCCACCACTGGGTATGACTCATATCGCAGAGCGATACTATCCCCTTTAGTTTCTCCTCGTGCAGTCAAATCCAAATCGTCCATGATTCGCTCGATGCGCCTCTAACCAATACTCACCGTCATCGGGAGCCACACCAGAAACACCTCAAAAACCTCACTCCATTGGCTCGGAGTCGCTCGATACTGAACTTACGAGCTCCCGTGCCTCCACTGCTCCACCACCCTCTCATGAACTCGCGGCAGATCGCTCGCAATACGGCATCATCCCCGTGCGATCACGAAACTCAACACCAGCAGCTGGTGGTGGTGGCATCTCATTCTCCGACCCACGACCAGGATCCCACCGGTTCGAACACGATCATCCTACCCCGACCAAGGCGTCCACGTATTATTACGACCACGACCTCGAGTGCTCATGTCTAATGTCTTGACTTATCTGATTTGCAAGTTTTATGCGTCGATCTTTATTCCACTTTATTATTAAAGCACGCTTATGAATAGTTCTTATTAAAGGGTTTTGTTTTTCGCGAGTTCATACAATCCTATAGGTTTCAGTCTCTAGGGTAGTCCACTATCACTAGTCATTCATAGCATATCATCATAATCAAATGCAAACATCAGTTAGGGGTACTTACCTGGGGCGGATTGGTGCCGGAGACTCGGTACCATGCGTTTCAACCCATGTATTTTCCAATAATACCATACTTTAAAACAATTTGGGCCTCGGGCCCACAGCCGAGCCTTTGAACTTGGCTCTGATACCAAAAATGTAACACCCCAAACCCGGTCAACACACCACGACCGAATCTGGCATGTCACAGAGGAAATCATTTTGAAGGAAACAGGTTACCGGTTTGTTTTCGATGAAAAACTATTTGTTGTTTTATGTTTGTAGAAACCAGTGCATGATTAGTAAAAACCCATGATATACTTTGAAATCCGGTAATAAATCTTTAAAACTTAGTTGTCGATCCATAGGTTTAGAAAACGCTTAAGTCATTTTAAAACCCGATGTTCCTTCCTTAACTTTTTAGAAATCGCTTAAGTTGATAGTGGAAAACTTAAGTTTGAAATCCAAATGAGTTGTTGTTGTTATCGGTTGATTTGTTTTACCCAATGGTAAAGATTTGAAAACCATTGAGTTCTTGAGTTTAGAAAACCTTGGCTCAAATTATTAAGTTAACCATGTGGCGTACTTAGCTAAGTTTAACACAATTCCAAAGCATAAAAATAATCCAAACATAATCAAAAGGCCGTATTACAAACCCAAAGTAAAAGTGAAACCAAATTAAAATGAAATAAAGTACCCAACCAAAGTCCATGTAAAAACCGAGTTTATTTAATGCATGGCCACCTCGAGTCCGCCCGGCTCCTCATCCGCGATCTATGAATCACTTGAAAAGATAAGGGAGAAGGTGAGTCACCACGACTCAGTGCATAATCCCCCTCCCGATTAATGCAACGTACTTACACAAATCATAACCAAGCAATATATATAAGGCACCCAAACCTAGCCATCCATAACTCCTTTTCTACCCGTGTGGTACCAAACCACCGGTGGTGCCAAACCACCGTGACCCAAAGTCACGATATCCAATAATAATGTGGTGCCAAACCACTGGTGACCCAAAGTCACGAGTAATCCATCTGTGGGGCCAACCCACGTGTGATACCAAATCACTAGCGTCAATCCCGTTATATCAAATGTGGGGCCAACCCACTGTGGTGCTAAGCCACTGGGACGAGACGCTATGAGGTGCCAAACCTCTGGTGACCCAAAGTCACGAAATATCAATAATCTGAGTGTGGGGCCAACCCACGTGTGATACCAAATCACTGGCGACGATCCCAAAATATCATCTCGTGGGGCCAACCCATCGTGGTGCTAAGCCACCGACAAGTCGCTATGAGGTGCCAAATCTCTGTGACCCAAAGTCACAAAATAATCTGTGATACCAAACCACTGGAGGTGCCAAACCTCTGGTGACCCAAAGTCACGGATATCATCTTCCCCCTCCTCTCATATCACCCATACCAATGCATTACAAGTGCAATTCATGCCATCATGCTATAACGTGCAACATAAAGCAAATATATCATAAATCATATTATTATGCACCATATCGCAAAAAGTCATATCGAAACGGACTTACTCGAATCCTTGCTCATACCCATAAGGTATCATATCAAGATTGTAACATCCTGAAAAGGGCCTATGCATTTTTGGTTTAATTGTACGAAATGACATATCTTATGTGTTATGAATATATTCTGAACACTTTTGGAAACCTGGAAATGTATGGAAATGTTAAGTTTAAAAGAGGAAAGTGAACATTTTTAGAACCTTGGAAATGTAAGGAAATGTCTTGTAAGGAAATGTCTTGGAAATGTAAGGAAATGTCTTGTAAGGAAATGTCATGGAAATGTAAGGAAATGTCAAGTTTACAAAGCCGATCGAAAATTTTTGGAAACTTAGAAATGACCTAGAAATGACGAGTTTTAAGGTTTAAAAGGGAAATTAAGGCAAGGTGGCCTTAAAAGAAAAAGTTTGTGGAATTTGACACACAAACAGGGCTTGGAAAAGTGGTCTCAAGATGCCACTTAGGGCCTATGGAAATGGCGCCATATGCAAGAGGAATGGGCTGAGTTCGAGTCACTTGGGAAGCAAATAAAGGAGGTTTTATTTTTGCTTCCGTAAGACCGAGGTGGACGGCACATGGCTATAAATTAGGAGCTTTTATTATTTTATAAATAGTGGATAAATAAGGGATTTCTTTATCATTATTTTCAAGAGATAATTTTTGGATTAAATTCTTTTAATTTGAATAAAGAGATAAAGAGGAAAATAAGGGAGAAGTGATGGCCAAGTAAGGGACTTTGAGTTTAATAATTTCGGCTAAGTAAGGATAGTTATGGAATTATCTTTTATTTTAAGTGATAATTAAAGGATAAAGTTATCGAGATAGAGGAGTGGTGGCCAAGTAAGGGACTCCTTAGATGATAATTTCGGCTATAAAAGGAAGGAAGGAGGGCTACTCATCAATTTGTGCTTCCTCATTTCTCTGTCCGCGAATTCTCTTCACCAAATCTTCTTCTTCTTTTATTTTTGCCAAGTCGAAATACCTTGTGTTCTAGCTTGAATCCTCCATCTTTATTCATCCTTCTCTTTTCTTTCCAATCCATCAAAAGTGAATCTTTGAGGGCTTCAAGCATAGGTGTTTGTCGATTTCTTCAAAGGTAAGAACAAGTTTGATTCCCTTTCTTTTCTTTTAGATTAGCCGAGAGATAATCTAACCCCATACATATTATGGTTGCCGAATATGGAAGGACCTTTCGGGATTATCGAGTAGTCGACTAAAAGGAGAAGTATTCGGGATTTCTAAGATTAAGGTAAGACATGTGAATATTCTACCAAAGGCCTTGATTTATGTTTGATGATTAAGATTAAGTCTAACGTAAGGTTTTAGGGATTTTGACATTCCTAGTGAAACAAGGAACAGTTTGGATTTGTTGGTGTTCCAATCGGCAACAAGGTAAGAATACTAATCCTACTAGGATTTGGAGTTTTGGCCGAATGGCTTTTTATTAAGGTAATAAGTGATAAATCAATGTAGGAATTAAGGATCTAAGCATTAGATCAAGCTTTTGGGATCTCAAGGAAATTTTAAGCGAATCAGTGTGTACCCCACACTAATTCTTAATATGTTTTATGGTCGTGTTTAATTAAAATATGTGATATTAAGAATATGAAAGTGGCTAAGGTACCATAATATGGTACAAAGTACTCAGTGCACGTTTCCTACTCCTATTAGGATTACGAAATATGTTATATTTAACATGTGAAATATGATAAGAATGTGAATTTAAGTATGATATGCATGATATGAATAATATGGGTCATTCGGGATATATGAAAAAGGGGAAGTGAATGTGATGACTACGATCTCACTATCTGAATGTGGTGACTTCGGTCACATTATCTGAATGTGGTGACTTCGGTCACATTATCCGAATGTGGTAACTTCGGTTACATTATCTCAATTTGGTGTCTCATGACACAATTATCCGTGGCTATGCCACAAAATTTTATATATGGGCGATGAGCACGTCATTGCAGCATGATCGCTTTCGATGGTGTGTAGCGGATGGAGGGTCGACTTAGTAGTCCCCACGGTGTGGTGGCAGTGCGGGGTGTGCAATGGATGGACAACTAGGTTTGGGTTTGGGAATGTATCATAACTGTATTCTATGTTTTGAATGTGTAATATGTGATATGCCCGATTCTATTATGATTTAGTGTCGTGTACACATTGACTCTGTTTGACTCACCTGTTAGGGAACATTTTTCGTGATGAACAGTGATGGACCGGGACTATGAGAACTTGTGGTGGCCATGCTCAACATGAAGTTTATATTTTTGAGGACTCTTGAATTTATTTTAGTACTTTGAATTATTTTGGGAATTATTTGATGTAATAAGGCCATAAGGCCATAGTTGAATTACTTTACACTTATTTTTATTTATTATGATTATGAATTTTATCTATTAAAATTTAATTAAAATTTCTTTTAAACTAAACCCTAAATATTTTGTCACTTAAGATAAAAGGGATTTCAATATAAAACGAACCTGTTTTCAACACAAGCCCAACCCAAAACAATATTTTTCTTAAAATCACACAAGTTTTCCTAAGAACAAAAGAATTTTGAACCAGTTTACTTGAGGAACATACCAAATCTGGTCAAAGCTCGTGGGCCGTGTTTGGGGTGTTTCGGTTGGTATCGAGCCCGTTTTAAACTCTCGGCTTTGTGGGCTAAGGCCCAAAACGTTTTCAAATCGAGCCCAAATGAGTTTTATGAAAGTATTTTTGAAAATGAGCAGGTTTTACGGCATGGCACCTAAGTCTCCGACCATGATCCACCAGTAAGTACCCTAAACCATTTGTGTAATTATGTGGTTTATGTTATGAATTATGGAAGGATAGAAGAGGAATGGAACGTAGAATAGCATGATAGGAACTTGAACCCTAGGACTAGTTTACTCAAACACAAACACATAAGACTTAATTCCATTAAACAAACCTATGACTAAGACGCCGAGTTAGGGTGTGGTAACCATTGTGCGCATGTCTAGGATTGGATCCTAAGAGGCCGGGTACTTAAGCGATCCTAGTGACTCACCTCCTCTTGTTGGAATCCTCGCTCAGTGCGTAGCTTCCGGTTCACCCTAACCAAGAGGACTCGGTCATAGGCTAAACACAATGACTAAAACCCGAAAGGGAACTAGCCGTGTTTTTATAAACCCTAGTTTTAAAACTCTTAAAATTACCTTTTTAATTTGTGAGAACTATTTTTACAAAATTCTTTCTCAAAAATTTTTGATTTATAAAATTACAAAAATACCACTAGTGGTAAATTACAAAAATACCTTTGGTTTATGAAATTCCCAAAATACCCATAGTTCTTATCAAAATTTTCATTACTTTATAAAATGTTCAAAAACCCTAATTTGCATATTATCAAAAATACCTTGATTTGGAGAAAAATTTGAAATTGCCCTTAACCCACAAAATTACCAAAATGACCTCGATTTTCAAAATTTTTGCAACATCACCGTTTTGGAAGGTAAAATTCTCAAAAAGAACCCTCAAAGTTTTGCAAATTTTGAAATATCCTCGATTTATTAAACTTTACAAATTTACCACAGTTAATTACCAAAATACCCCAGAGTTCCAAAATTACCGAAATACCCCGAATTTTAAAATTTTTCAAAATACCCCTGGATTTCAAAATTACCAAAATACCCTTATTAACAAAATCACCAAGGAACCTTATTTTGACAAATTACTTAAAATACCCTTTTAGGACACATTACGAAAATACCCACAGGTAGTGGAAAAACAACAACAATGAAAACTACAACATTTCTCTGAATGAACGAAAGTTCATAATTGGTTGATGAATGTGAACGTGACTTTCTGAATAGTGAATTTGAGTTGAGAACTTTGTTTGATCGAAAGAACCACTTTTAAACATCTCTTTTCATAAAAGCTGTTCGCGAATAATCGGTGGAAAAAAATTTCTGATGCATAAAACTTTTTAATCAGATTAAATCGCGACGTTAGAAATGAGTGCTGAGGGACGTGAACTTAGAGATTGTGCCTAGAAAGTATGATGGTTCTATTAAGATCAGAGTGCGCAGCGTAAGCATAGTGCGGTGAGAAGGATTGCACGACTGTTAGTAAGTAATTTCGAGGACGAAATTATTTTTAAGGAGGGTAGAACTGTAACATCCTGAAAAGGGCCTATGCATTTTTGGTTTAATTGTACGAAATGACATATCTTATGTGTTATGAATATATTCTGAACACTTTTGGAAAACTGGAAATGTATGGAAATGTTAAGTTTAAAAGAGGAAAGTGAACGTTTTTAGAACCTTGGAAATGTAAGGAAATGTCTTGTAAGGAAATGTCATGGAAATGTAAGGAAATGTCTTGGAAATGTAAGGAAATGTCTTGCAAGGAAATGTCATGGAAATGTAAGGAAATGTCAAGTTTACAAAGCCTATCGAAAATTTTTGGAAACTTAGAAATGACCTAGAAATGACGAGTTTTAAGGTTTAAAAGGGGAAATTAAGGCAATGTGGCCTTAAAAGAAAAAGTTTGTGGAATTTGACACACAAATGGGCTTGGAAAAGTGGTCTGAAGATGCCACTTAGGGCCTATGGAAATGGCGCCATATGCAAGAGGAATGGGCTGAGTTCGAGTCACTTGGGAAGCAAATAAAGGAGGTTTTATTTTTGCTTCCGTAAGACTCGAGGTGGACGGCACATGGCTATAAATTAGGAGCTTTTATTATTTTATAAATAGTGGATAAATAAGGGATTTCTTTATCATTATTTTCAAGAGATAATTGTTGGATTAAATTCTTTTAATTTGAATAAAGAGATAAAGAGGAAAATAAGGGAGAAGTGATGGCCAAGTAAGGGACTTTGAGTTTAATAATTTCGGCTAAGTAAGGATAGTTGCTGAATTATCTTTTATTTTAAGTGATAATTAAAGGATAAAGTTATCAGATAGAGGAGTGGTGGCCAAGTAAGGGACTCCTTAGATGATAATTTCGGCTATAAAAGGAAGGAAGGAGGGCTACTCATCAATTTGTGCTTCCTCCTTTCTCTGCCGAATTCTCTTCACCAAATCTTCTTATTCTTTTATTTTTGCCAAGCCAAAATACCTTGTGTTCTAGCCGAATCCTCCATCTTTATTCTTCCTTCTCTTTTCTTTCCAATCCATCAAAAGTCAAATCTTTGAGGGGCTTCAAGCATAGGTGCTGTCGATTTCTTCAAAGGTAAGAACAAGTTTGATTCCCTTTCTTTTCTTTTAGATTAGCCGAGAGATAATCTAACCCCATACATATTATGGTTGCCGAATATGGAAGGACCTTTCGGGATTATCAGAGTAGTCGACTAAAAGGAGAAGTATTCGGGATTTCTAAGATTAAGGTAAGACATGTGAATATTTGGCCAAAGGCCTTGATTTATGTTTGATGATTAAGATTAAGTCTAACGTAAGGTTTTAGGGATTTTGACATTCCTAGTGAAACAAGGAACAGTTTCGGGATTTATTGGTGTTCCAATCGGCAACAAGGTAAGAATACTAATCCTACTAGGATTTGGAGTTTTGGCCGAATGGCTTTTTATTAAGGTAATAAGTGATAAATCAATGCAGAATTAAGGATCTAAGCATTAGATCAAGCTTTTCGGGATCTCAAGGAAATTTTAAGCGAATCGAATGTGTACCCCACACTAATTCTTAATATGTTTTATGGTTGTGTTTAATTAAAATATGTGATATTAAGAATATGAAAGTGGCTAAGGTACCATAATATGGTACAAAGTACTCAGGTACGTTTCCTACTCCTATTAGGATTACGAAATATGTTATATTTAACATGTGAAATATGATAAGAATGTGAATTTAAGTATGATATGCATGATATGAATAATATGGGTCATTCGGGATATATGAAAAAGGGGAAGTGAATGTGATGACTACGGTCTCACTATCTGAATGTGGTGACTTCGGTCACATTATCTGAATGTGGTGACTTCGGTCACATTATCTGAATGTGGTAACTTCGGTTACATTATTTGAATGTGGTGTCTCATGACACAATTATCTGGTGGCTATGCCACAACATTTTATATGGGCGATGAGCACGTCGACTGCAGCGAATGCCTTCGATGGTGTGTAGCGGATGGAGGGTCGACTTAGTAGTCCCCACGGTGTGTGTTGGCAGTGCGGGGTGTGTAGCGGATGGACAACTAGGTTTGGGTTTGGGAATGCATCATAACTTTGTATTCTATGTTTTGAATGTGTAATATGTGATATGCCCGATTCTATTATGATTTAGTGTCGTGTACACATTGAGTCTGTTTGACTCACCCGTTGGGAACATTTTTCGGTGATGAACAGTGATGGACCGGGACGGCGAACTTGTGGTGGCCATGCTCAACATGAAGTTTATATTTTGAGGACTCTTGAATTTATTTTAGTACTTTGAATTATTTTAGGAATTATTTGATGTAATAAGGCCATAAGGCCATAGTTGAATTACTTTACACTTATTTTTATTTATTATGATTATGAATTTTATCTATTAAAATTTAATTAAAATTTCTTTTAAACTAAACCCTAAATATTTTGTCACTTAAGATAAAAGGGATTTCAATATAAAACGAACCTGTTTTCAACACAAGCCCAACCCAAAACAATATTTTTCTTAAAATCACACAAGTTTTCCTTAGAACAAAAGAATTTTGAACCAGTTTACTTGAGGAACATACCAAATCTGGTCAAAGCTCGTGGGCCGGGTTTGGGGTGTTTCAAAGATCTACACATATTCCGGCTTTTAACACATTCAGGTTATTAACATATTTACTTAGTTATAAAGTGTGTAAGTTACACACCTATCACTAACGTAAGAACTAAATCCCGAAGGACCGATCTACTGCACTAGATCTCCTTGATCCTCAATGCTTCTTTGAATACTAACCACGCTAAGTATGTGAGAATGATCCTTCCCCTACAATCGGCAATCATCATAACTTAGTCTTAATAGCCTTCGGCTTTTCCAAATAACTTAAAGAATGATTAAACCGAGATGGATCCTTACCACAGACTTACCAAATCCGATTGACAGAGAGTAGAGGGCTTAGATCGACTGCTTCCAAAATCCCGGAGAACCTAGGAGAAATCGGTTCCTATAGATGGTTAGCAAAACACCCACAAATGCCGAAGTTCGGCTTTTCCTACCATATGAGTCGACAGAGAAGAGAGAAAGTGAGAATGTAGTTTCGATCAAGAACCCTTACCCCTTTTCAAAATCGATTGGAGAAAAACCAAAAGAGATCCACCCTTGTTGATATTCGGCCAACACAATATGAGAAAGAATGGAAGAAATTTCGATAAAGAGTTGAATGATGAAGGGAGTTTCGGTTATGGTTGATAGAAAACAAATAGATGGGATTCGGCTAGAGTGAAAAGAAAAAGATGGGAGAAAGATATTTAGTATTCGGCTTAGGCTTAAAGAAAAGAGATTCAAAAGTTTCTGCAAAGAAAGTAAAGAAGAAGATGTGGTTTTGAGCAGTTATGAAAAGAAGAAAAAGAAAGATGAAAGAGAGGGAGATTCAGCCAAACACTTGAGAAGAAGAGAAGATGAGGGGAAGAGGGTTGCTTTTCGGCTACAAAAAAAAATAAAGGATGAGAGAGGGGCTCCAAAGGAGGTTCGGCCAAATGCCTAAGAGAGAAATCGACACACACCTATGATCTTTCGGCTTTTGTTTCACTATGGTGTACTAGGGAGAAATCAGCAATGCTCAAAAAGGGGTTTTCGGCTTTTAATACACAAACAAAGGCTAGCTGAAAATGTCATCTAGCCACTAAAGAATTTCGGCAACCCCCCCTTCCAGCTCTCCAAAACCGAACACTCCCCCTAAGCAGGAGTTCGAAATTCGGCCACTTCCCCAAATTCCTCCTGGTCACTAATTCAAATGAATTTGAATTCCACAAGTTCCTAAATTTTCTCCTTGCCACCCATTTAAATATTTTGACTTAGTCCATGCTTATCTCGACAGAGTTTGTCTTGAGCACAACTCCTCCCCTTAGCGTCAAAATGCAAAGCGTAAAATGAAATTTCTGCTTTGCTCGAACCTGAGCTCTCCCTTCCCTGCATGTGGCGTCAATCACTAGGCTCTAAGTGGCGCCTCCTTGCCACTCTGCCAAGCCAATTCTTGTGCTAAAAATACCCCACGAATTACACTCAACCCCTAGCTCCTTCAGCTCCCTTTTCTTAAAACTTAAAAGAAAAAATTTTCCTGCCACCTGGGCCTACTCTAGACTTATAACTAGCTCTTAAAACACCTCAAATAACAACACCACAGTCCATACTCATGCAAAACAATTCAATCACAACTAACCCCTATTTTAGGATATTACACTGTGTCCCCTGCACCTTAATTTTGAGAAACAAAATGTCTAGAATTGAGTACACGGGCAGAGACACGGGTGTGTGTCTCGACCGTGTGTGCTACACGGCCTTGAATACGGGCATGTGCCCCGGCCGTGTGAAGTTTACACTTACTTTATGAAAAATTATGAAAATTAAATTGACCACATGGCCTAGCACACGGGCTTGTGGCATGGCCGTGTGGCACAAGTCAGAGAGCACCCTAAATTGAACAGGGCCTGTAGCATGGGCGTGTCTCAAGGTCACACGGGCGTGTCCTTTGAACCACATGGGCGTGTGACCCCTTGTAACATGATAAACTTTCTAAGTTTTGTAAAGATTTCTAAAGTTCTCGGTTTAGTCCCGAACCACTTCCAAAGCATGTTTTGGGCCTCTTAGGCTCGTATAAGGGACTTTATGATCGAATATGAATGGTTTTAATTTGAATGCAAATTTATGACTCGGAACTGTGTGAATGCTTGTGTTATAAGTCCGGTAATGCCTCGAGCCCTGTTCCGGCGTTGAATATGGGTAAGGGGTGTTTCATATCAAGTTCCATATATATGTATAATCCATTTCATATATCTATATATCATGTAACATCATTTCTATGTATTTCATGTGTATACATGTAATACTTCATATCGGATTCATATCGTTTCGTATCAGAACATTGCCCGTTGAACCGTTTAGAATACCATTGGATACCCGGGATAGCTCACACATAGTGTGCTAGCTCATATAGTTGTAATCTGTCAATCCATGTACATGTATGCTCATACGAGTTGTGAATCGATATGCTCAATCAGGTTGTAGATCGGTATGCTCTCACGAGCTATAAATCGGTATGCTTACACGAGTTGTGGGTCAGAACGTAGCTACACGATGCTGCTCACACGAGCTGTGGAGTATCCATAACACATGTAAGACCTCAGCCATCGGTAGGACATTTAAAACCAGTACCCAAATCATGTAACCCTAATGACATGCCATTTGTATCCTACGGATTCCTAAGGCTCAAACGGGACTTGGTCATCATCGTACATCATCGGATATGCGATCGACACTCATGTATGACAATTCATAACTTATATATATTTAAATTAAAAGCATATAAACACGATTTAATTACATGAACTTACCTCGACGAGTATACGTTGACACAGAGACGATTAATCCGAGACTTTCTCTTTGCCCTGATCTAACTCCGTATGACGTCTAACTGGATCTATATGAATAAATTTAACTGAATTCAATATATAATTCATTCAATTTAGTCCAAAACATATTTTGGTAGAATTACCATTTTGCTCCTATACTTTTAATTTCTTTGCAACTTAGTCCCTAGGCTCGAAAAATGAAATTCATACAATTTTACCCCTACCCAAGCCTAGCCGATTATTATACAAACTTATAGCAACCCACATATTTCATAAATTCACAAATTATACCATGAATTTATCACATTTTTCAATTTAAGCCCTAATTGACAATTTCATAAAAAATCTCTTTTCAAAAGTTGTTTATCTAACAACAACCATCCACTTTATATCATCAAATATCAAAACTCATATGTATTTAATAATGGCAAAACCCTAATAGTTTAACAGTTTCACAAATTAGTCCCGGGCTAGCTAAATTAAGCTACAACGATCCCGAAAACATAAAAATAATTAAAAACAGATTAAAAATACATACGTAATGAAAGAAATAAGAATGGCCGAATGTCAAGCTTAACAATGGCTTCTTTTTCTTGTGTAATTCGGTTGAACATTGATAATGGAAGATGATGATTAATTTTATTTCATTTGTTTTTATCATTAATTACCTATTTACAATTATAACCTTTAAAATCATTAGTAATTACACAATATGCCAAGCCATCATATTCCACTAACACATTTATGGTCTAATTACCATATAAGGACTTCCACTTTAAATTTCTATAGCTATTTAATACCTTTAGCTATTAGAACTCAACTTTTGCATTTTACGCGATTTAGTCCTTTTTATCAGATTGAGCATGTAAAGGGTGAAATTTCATTACGAAATTTTTATATGGTATTAACATCATACTGTAGGAAATAAAATAATAATAAAATAAAAAATTTAACTTCAAATTTGTGGTACCAAAACTACTATTTCGATTTCACTAAAAAGGGACAGTTACAACTATCCCCCTAAAGGGATTTTTGTCCCCGAAAATCTTACTTGAAAAGAGGTTTGGATATTACTTTCTCATAGCTTCCTCAGGTTCCCAGATGGCTTCTTCTATTCTGTGTCATTGCCAGAGAACTTTTACTAAATCTATGTTCTTGTTTCTCAATTCTTTCATCTCTCGTGTCAGAATTCTGATCGGTTGCTCACTGTATGACATATCTGGCTGAATCTCAACATCTGTCGGGGAGATAACATGTGAAGGGTCAGATCGGTACCGTCGTAACATAGACACATGAAAGACATTATGAATCTTTTCTAGTTCCAACGGTAAACCTAATCGATACGCAATAGGTCTGATTCTTTTAGTAATCTCATACGACCCGATAAATCGCGGACATAGCTTTCCTTTGCGACCGAATCGAAAATTTTTCTTCCAGGGCGATACTTTCAAGAATAATCTATCGCCAAACTAAAATTCTATGTCTTTATGTTTAAGATCTGCATATGGTTTCTGGCGATCTGAAGCTACTTTAAACTATCTCGGATCACTTTCATTTTTTCTTCAGTCTCACAAATCAAATCAACCCCGTGTATCTTTTTCTCACTGAGCTCGGTCCAGTATAATGGAGTTCGGCATTTACGACCATACAGAGCCTCATACGGTGCCATCTTTATGCTTGATTGGAAACTGTTGTTATAAGCAAATTCGATTAACGGTGCATATTTCTCCCAGTTGCTTTCAAACTCTAAAACACAATAACGAAGCATATCTTCAAGAATCTGAATTACTCGCTTGGATTGACCATCGATTTGAGGATGAAATACAGTGCTAAAATGCAACCGTGTACCAAGAGCTTCCTATAACTTTCTCCGGAATCGCGATGTAAACCGCAGATCTCTATCCGAAATAATAGAGACTGGCGCTCCATGTAATGTAACAATCTCAGACACATATAACTAAGCTAACCTTTCAAGGGAGAAATATGTACTTACCGAAATAAAATGTGCAAACTTTGTCAAATGATCATTAATAACCCAGATGACATCTTTCCTTCTCGGAGATAAGGGGTAAATCTGATACGAAATCCATAGTAACTCTATCCCATTTCCACTCCGGTATCATCACTTTCTGTAACAGTCATGAAGGTACCTGATGTTCAGCTTTAACTTGCTGACATATCAGACATCCCTATACAAAATCAGAAATCTCACGTTTCATTCCTGACCACCAGTACATCTGTCTCAGATCACTGTACATTTTATTACTAGCCGGATGAACAGACAAGCTACCACTATGAGCTTCGTGCAAAGTTTTCTATATGAGTTCTGGATTCCTCAGTACACAAATTCTATTTTTGAACAATAAACAATCATCGAGTCCTATCTGAAATTCTGAATCAGAAGTCAATTCACATTGTACTCGTTTAGCTAGCAACTCACTATCACATTTCTGAGCTTCGTAGATTTCCTGTGAAAATATCAGTTTAGCTTTCAACTCGTCTAAGATCGAACCATCATCAGATAATGTCAGTCGTGTATTCAATGCTCACAGAGCAAATAAAGATTTTCTACTCAAAGAATCAACAACTACATTTGCTTTTCCCGGATGATAATCAATGATTAACTCATAATCTTTCAACAGTTTGAGCCATCTTCGCTGTCTCAGATTCAGATCTTTCTGCAACATTAAATACTTTAAACTCTTGTGATCAGTAAAAATATGACATTTTTCGACGAACAAATGATGTCACCAAATTTTCAATGCAAACACGATAGCTGCCAACTCTAGGCATGTGTCGTGTAACACCCCTTACCCGTATTCAACGACAGAATAGGGTACGAGGCATTACCGGACATAAACACAAGAAAACATATATTTTCGATTCATAAATTTCCATCCAAATTAAGAAATTTTCATACACATTCATATCATCCCTAAAACGAGCCTACAAGGCTCAATACATGTTTTGGAAGTGGTTCGGGACTAAACCGAGAACCCTAGAAAATTTTTCATGTTACAGGGCTCACACGCCCGTGTGGTCTAAGGGACACACCCGTGTGACCCTTAGACACGCCCGTGCTACAGGCTGTGTTCAAAATAGGGTGTTCTCTGACCTGTGCCACACGGTCGTGCCACACGCCTGTGTGCTAGGCCGGGTAGCACACACGGCTGAGACACACGCCCATGTCTCTGCCTATGTGCTCAATTCTGGACATTCTGTTTTTCCAAAATTAAGGTACAGGGGACACACGGTCGGAACACATTCTGTAATGCCCCATACCCGAGTCCAAGACCAAGACTGGATACGAGACATTACCATGCTTGAACTCACTTAAACATGTACTTACGGGCTATAAAGTATTACTCCGAATTAAAAGCTTTTCTTTCTCAGTCTATTCATACCTTTCATGAGCCTACAAGGCCTTAAACACTTATCTAAAACTTTCAGCACTTATTCAGAAACTTTTCTTTGGAGCAGGGGTCACACGCCCATGTTGTAGGGGACACGCCCGTGCACCCCTAAAACATGCCCGTGTCTTTCACCTGTGGAGGATACTGGTAAATTACACACGGCCTGGACACGCCCGTGGCCCCAAATCGTGCCTAAAACCCCAGTATTCTGCCAATGCCCCACGACCAAGGCACACGCGCGTGCTTACCACCCGTGGTGTACACTGACTACCTTAACACGGCCTAGAGTCTAGACACACGCCCGTGTGACTAGTCCGTGGTCTATTCTGACTTAAGATACAATGGTGCAGGGTGCACATGGCCTAGACACACGCCCGTGTGACTAGTCCGTGGTCTATTCTGACTTAAGATACAATGGTGTAGGGTGCACACGGCCTAGACACATGCCCGTGTGTCCATCCGTGTGGGCACTTAGAGGCTATTTACCAAGCCAATTGCCACCCTGAAATCAAGACCAAACTCAAGCTCAATTCAGCAACTCAAGTATTACATCTTTCATGAACAATACAACATGCTTCATTGATATCAATAACATACATACTTAGTCAATCTTGGCCCATCACTTAGCCATTTACAAAAGAATAATAAACTTGATAGCCCATACTTTTGCCCTTTCTAAGACATATACTCAAAATGAAATGTTTCCTATACATGCCATACTTAATATAATTTCAACTTGGCTATACCAAAATAAGGATTGATAGTGTGCTTCGAGCTCCGACTTCAATGATCCACAAGATAGCTTGGCGGGACTACATAGAAAGAAAGAATAAAAGATGTAAGCATTTAGCTTAGTAAGTTTGCATAATGCTCATAGCAACATACTTGCTTAATATAAACCATTTGACATAAACAATGGTGTAACACCCCTCACCCGTGTCTAACTCCGGGACAGGGTTCGAGGCGTTACCGGACTTAAACATTCACAATCGTACAAAATCGGGTTACCAAATTTTGCCAAAAATTAAAACTTTTCAAACACATGCATTTGACATTGTCATCTATTTAATCACTTATACCACATAACAAGACATTAACACATACCATGGACAAATAGGCTTACAAGCCAAAATCATCATAAGCCACATCTCATGCCTATAATCAACAAATCAATATAAGCCAATACATTTGACTAATCATAACAACATCCATCATAGAAAAACTAAACATGCCACTCACTTGAAAACATTTAACATACACATGTCAATACTCCAAGGATAATGGCTCGATAGTGTGATGCTGCCTCCGACGATCTCCAACCCTGAGCTGACCTGACAAAGCTAAAAGAAATGGAAAGGAGGGAGTAAGCTTTACGCTTAGTAAGCTTGCATGAAAATAATAAGCAATGCGATAACATGCTATTTTCATATTCTTTCTATTTATTCAAATTCCAATTAAGCTGTTTTCTTAAGTCACAGTCATTAAATTATTTATATCTGGAGCTACGGAACTCCAAATTAAGATCCGTTAATTTTCCCTGAAACTAGACTTATTTATATTATTACCATAAAATTTCCATAATTTTTGGCCTAGCCAATTAGTATAGTTTATTCATTAAAGTTTCCCCTATTTTACTGTTCAACTATTCTGACCTCTCTTCACTACAAATCAATTTTATCCTCGTACAGAGTTAATATGACCTTCTTGTTTAGTTCATTTGAAAATAGACTCATTCAGGATTTCACGAATATAAATTATATCCCATAATTATTTTTTTAAAATTTTTAATGATTTTTACAAGGCAGAACAGGGGATCACGTAATCATTCTGAACTAGTCTCACAGAAATTCAAATATCTCAAAATATATGAATCATTTTTTTCTATGTTTCTTTTATATGAAAATAGACTCAATAAGAATTAAATCAATATCTCATTCAACTTATAATTCAATTTCTACTATTTTTTGTGATTTTTCAAATTCACGTCACTGCTACTGTTCAAAGCAGTTCTATTGTAAATTTTTGCTCTCTCTCACTTTAGTTGTGTTCATCACTTGCCTATACCAATCTTTCCAATTTCCGATTACATATCGAGCATATTGTTCATACGTACATTTGCCACATTTCTAAATTGGTCACATTCACACTTGCACTTATTCATAACATGATCGTATTCAATTACACTTAGTCGTTACACAATCACGTGAATTTTCACTTAGTCAATTTCCCGTTGAACTCATCGAAATAATAACAGATACACGGTGGCCTGCACATAGTATCACCCTTGTAGCTGAAGCTATCTGGTGAACATAGTAGCCTGCACTTAGTACTACACATGTGACCAAAACCATCACTTACACATAGTGGCCTGCACTTAGTACCACACATGTGATCGAAGCTATCGGGTACGCATAGTAGCTTGCACTTAGTACTACACATGCGACCTATCTGTCTGGTACACGTAGTAGCCTGCACTTAGTACTACACACGTGACCTAAAACCATCTCGTAGCTCTCTTGTACACATAGTGGCCTACACTTAGTACCACACATGTGACCTAGCTACCTCATTCGTATCTTTTCTATTCCGAAGGTTCAACTGGGAATTCTCACTTTCCAACATTTTACCAATTCATAAATTTTCATGCCATCATTTTATACAACTATCATACATTCGTAAAACATGCATTTAGGCATATTATGGGTTTACTTTAGGTTATTCGAACTTACTTGTCGAAATCTCGTCAAGTACAACCGTGTAGCAACTCATACAACCCATGTAATATTAATTTAACATTCAATTCATGTAACATTAATTTGCCATTCGATTTCTCATAACACAACAAACATCACATTTTCCATACCATACATACCATCCATCAACTTCTCCTACACATATTAAATCATACAATTTATGCCATATCAATAGAGAATTACAATTCAAGCATGGTGTTACATTATTATTAACACACGAACTTACCTCAGACACGAAAATAACAAATTTTCTAATTCGGTCCACAACCTCGATGTAAGACCGAACCTCATTTTCCATGATCTATAATATCACAATTAGCTCATTTATTAGTCACATTATTCAATGTGACCCAAAAATAATATATTTTTACAATTTGCACTTTGACCCCTAAACTTTCACATATTTGCACTTTTGCCCCAATACTCGAAACTTAAACTTCAGCCCTTATTCTTATGTTTTATAACATGCTGATCATTTTTCTCTTCTATGGCAACTTCAATTTCTCACTAATTCACACACTTATGACCAATTTATAACTTTTACAATTTAACCCCTTTTATACGATTTCATCGAAAATCATCTAATAAAACTCGTTTCTCTAATCATAAACATGCATAATCTACCAAAATTCATCAAAATACACAATTATTCAACATGGGTCAATTTTTAAAATTAAACTCTAGCTCAAAATAATGGTAGAAATAGCTAAACTAAGTTATCGGAATTTCAAAAATACGATGAACATTAAAAATGGGGCTTAGACACACTTACTATGAAGCTTGAAAAGCTTGAAACCCTTAGCCATGGAGTCTAGAAATTTTCGGCAGCAACTTGAAGAAGATGAGCAGATTTTTTTCTTGTATTTTGTCTTTTTTATTCATTAAAACACTAAATGACTAAAATACCCTTAAGGCTTTTCTTTCATTTTTGTCCTATTCATGCCCATTTTTGTCCATCAAGTTATCCAATGGTCTAATTACCTTTTAAGGACCTCCAATTTAAAACTCATAGCAATTTGACACCTCTAATATATAGAACTCAACTTTTCCACTTTTTACAATTTAGTCCTTTTGACTAAATTGAGTGCCCAAACGTCAAAATTTTCGAATGAGATATTCACGAAATCATTCCGTAAAATTGTAGACCATAAAAATATAAATAAAATAAATTTCTCAACATCAGATTTGTGGTCCTAAAACCACTGTTTTGACTAGGCCCTAATTCGGGATGTTACAAACGGTATCATAAATTTCAGCTATAAAGCTTACTTACTCATACTTGTTTCTTACATATCTCATGAAACTTACTAGTCTCATACTTGAAAGGTAAACAAGGTACCTGTATCACTTGATCACATTGATCAGTATACTTTAACATAATAATCATAATCTCTGATTCATCATTGATAACATGAATAATACTCATTTTCAACTTGATAATAACTTTGCTTACTCAACTTTCTTATTATCTCATTTGAGCTTTACTCGTTTTTCCCCGATGAATTTCTATGAATAACCGAGGATACTAAATCTCACTCCACATATAGCTTGATGCCAAAGCCATATCCTAGATACAGTCTTACATGGAATATCTCATCTTGGGTTCGAGGCCATGTCTTGACATGGACTTATACGAAGTCTTTCTCGTGAGTTCCCTTGGGAACTTACCATTGCCATGTCTTGACATGGTCTTACTTGGTATCTTTACTCATGAACTGGTCAATGCCGAGCCTTGGCTTAGACTTACATGAAATCTTTCTTGTTACTCACCAATGCCATGCCTTGGCTTGGACTTACATGGGATCTCTATCTCTTGATAGCTTTTCAATGCCAAGACTTGTCTTGGACTTACATGACATCTTTGCTTGGAGACTCACCAATGCCATGCCTTGGCTTGGACTTACATGGGTCTTCATCTCATAAAAACTCTTCAATGCCAAGACTTGTCTTGGTCTTACATGATAACTTGCTTGGTTGCCGATGCCATGCCTTGGCTTGGTCTTATACTGCTTTCTCATTTCATGTGGTAGATCGAGTATCCTAGATAATTCAACTTCAATAGGGAATTTCTCTTGCTTAATCTTATTGATTTCTTTGTTTAACATGACATTAAACATTTTCATGATAATATTATACATTATACCAAGCAATTCAATGATATTAATCATAAAGCTTAGAAATCATACAAACTTACCTCAATATACAAAAATGTATGTAGATATGCAATTTAGTCCTCGACTTTGTTCTTGCCTCTGGTTTCGATCCGGCTTCATTTTTCTTGATCTATAATCATAAATAGATCATTTAATACTCACATTGACTAAAATGACTCTTAACACATACTTTGGCAAAATTACTATTTTGCCCCTATACTTTCTCATATTTGCACTTTTGCCCCAAGGCTCGTAAAATGAATCTCATTCAACTTTATTAAAATTCATGCTTAGCTGATTCATTTTCTCTACTATAAGCATCATCAATTCTCACTATTTCTAATAGATATGACTAATTTCATAACTATTACAAATTAGTCCATACTATCATTTTTCATGAAATTCACTACGGAAAAGATGTTTATCTAACATCAAACTCTCATAGAATTCCATAAAATATCATTTTACAAGCATGTCACTCTTGGGTAGATTTTTGAACATGCATCTTAGCTTATTTTATAGCTAAAAATAGCTATTTCATAATACGAGAACTTCAAAAATACGAAGAATATTAAAAACGAGACTAAGATGAACTTACTAGCAAGCTTGAAAGATGAACAAACCCTAGCTATGGGGTTCTTCAAATTTTCTAAGCACCAAGGAAGAAGATGAATGAAATTTTTATCATCTTTTTCCTATTTTAATCATTTATTAGACAAATGACCAAAATGCCCTTCTCTTTAAAAATTTCCCTTTTACTAACTCATGTCCATTTTTGTCCAAAACTTATAATTTGGGCAAATTGCTATTTAAGGACTTCTAATTAATATTCTAAAGCTATTTCATACAAAAAGCTTCTAGAAACTCATATTTTGCAACTTTTGCAATTTAGTCCTATTTGATCATTCCATGTCAATTTCACAAAATTTCTACATAGAACTTTAATACTATCATGCAAACATGTCATAAACCTTAAGAACTCAATTTACTAACTCAGATTTGTGGTCTCACACCACTATCCCGACTAGGCCCTGAATCGGGATGTTACACATTCTCGTGGGACAGATCGTGTGTCACACACAGCCTAGACACACGCCCGCGTGTCTACCCGTGTGGACAAAAACAAGGCTATTTACCAAGCCATTTTGCCACCCACACTTGAACACATCTACACAACATCTCATGGAACAAATTCAAGCATGTAAATACAACCAAACAACCACAAACAAGACAATAACATGTCATTCTTATACCATCATTTATCATGCTTAAAACATCATACTTAGCCCGATAAAAACATACTGATTTCACATTCACAAGAGGGCATTAACATATGAATAAACTTATGATCAACATAAGCCATCATTCATGGCTATATATAAGATGAAGCATTAATAATTACAAGATAACACATATGGCCAAATTAATAATGACACACATAACAAATTGACATAGTCCCTATACATGCCTGATGTGTCTCTAACTAACTATGATCACAATAAAGGCAAGTGCACCTATCGTTTAATAGTATAGTTATGGTAAGACCGGAAATATCGTATCCACAAGGACCAAGAGTATTAGTAATTACTATCTTCCTATTATCTAGCTTAAGAATTGGAGTGATTTCTTTTAAACTAATTAAAAACACGACAGAGAATGAATTGGGAAAATACTTTTCAAACAACTTTATGAAAAAGGCAATACACAAGGAAGAATCCACCTAGACTTCACTAATTACTTCTGATTCATATGATTTAATCACTTGACTTAATCCGTAGAAATCCCTAAATTATGTTAATATCTCTTTCAAGACTAAAAACAACTGACTCTAGGTTGATTAATTGAAATCTCTTTCTAATTAAAACCCCTATCGTCGCATTAACTCGATCTATAGATTCCCTTATTAGATTTCACTCTAATCCGGCAGATTTATGTCGCCCTATTTCTAGGGTTGCAATCAACTCCGCTTAATTGTGTTGATCTACTCTTAAATAGGGACTTTTGCTCCTCTGAATAAGCACATTCGACTTGAATCAATAACCTGAAATACCAAAACAAGAATAAGAACTCACAATTAAGAATAAGAACAAGTATTTATCTTATAAATCAAATAGTAATAAGATCCATCTTAGGTTTCATCCCCTCAGGTATTTAAGGGATTTTGTTCATACTGATAGGGGAAAACATCTTAAAATAAGGAAAACTACAAAACATAAGAAAACCCAAAAACTTAAAGAGAAATTGATAGGAGATCTTCAGTCTTGACGGAGATCCTTCTTCCAAGCTGCTTCCAATGGCTGTTTTCGAGTATTTTCTGCTTTCTACTCCGTGTGTCCTTTTAGGTCCTCCCCTAGGGAGTTTATATAGGTTGTGGAACACCTTTCTTGGTCCACAAGTAGTCTTTTCCGAATAGAATTAGCCTTGGGTCCGGCAGGGACACGCCCGTGTGACACACCCGTGCGTGATAGTTTAGGCCGTGTTCAATTCTGCTCGCCATACACGGCCGTGTGGTCTGCCCGTGGACGATAGTCCAGGCCGTGTTGATTTCTAAGGTAGGCCCATTTTGTCCCTTTTTGGCCCGTTTCTCATTCTTTTCGACTCCCTAAGCTCTTCTGAGTGTAAAACATGAAATTAAAGGATTAGGAGCATCGAATTCATCAAATCTAATGAAAATTCATCCAAAAATAAGCCAAGCATGGGGTCAAAATATGTATAAATTATGGTTTATCAAATATCCCCACACTTAAGCCTTTGCTTGTCCTCAAGCAAAATCCTCATCTCACAATTAAAATTAACTTCTTCAATTCATAATTCTAATCAATAATGTCTCATCATAATTCACAGATAATTTATACATTGATAATTTAACTAAAAAGTCCTTAAAGATTCAAACAATCGAAGTCACAAATTTTTGTAGCACGAAAACATAGGTGTTTCCCCTTATCTAAATAATTACCTTTGATTCAAAATTGACAAGAATTGGCATCCTCACTAAAGATTCATCAAAGTGTTTAAGGTTCAAATTAAGCACTCAAAAGTCAAACATGAAAAGTTATTACCATAGGCTTGCATGAAAATCAAATCTCCACCACTATAAAATTAGATGATACACAAATTAAAAGGTCTTAAAAAGGGTTGTAACGGGGCTTGGGTTTAAAGGTGTGGGTAAAGGCTGAACTAGAGGGTCAGAATCGAGATCGAATTGACAATTTACCTAACTAGAAAAGTGGACTAATACTAAATAATTACATCAATTAAAAACTTATCGCTGATAACACGAGCTTCTACTCAAAATGTGAAATTAACCGTTTAAGCTCAAATAACATAGAACTAATAATGAATAAATTTCCAACTTTTTTTTTCACGTAATAAGAAGAAAATTAATAACTGAAGTAGAGAACATAGTTAGGCAATTGATCAAATCAAATCTCGACAAATAGGGGTTAATATAATAGGAAAAATTCTCAATGAATCAAAAAGAATGGGTTTTGGGTTAATATTAAGGGTGAGTCAAGAAACGGTTTATTAGGATCAAAGGGGTTCACTAGGGGTTAATTATGATGGTAGGCTTTTTTTTAGGGTAAGTGGGTTAAAACCTAGGTGCCTTTATCATCTCAGTGTATCAAATCAAAAGGTGTGGTCTTGACATGCATAATCGAAGCAAGTTCTAGAATAACAAATCAATATTGACACACTCATAACCAATAAAGTGAGCAAGAAGAATATATGCTCTAAAGGCTCAAAATCTCACAAATTACGGTTTTTGATGTCAACCTTGCAAATTTCAAACTTCAAAGTAATATTTAAATTTAGGGAAACAACCTAAAAAAATTTTAATTCTGAAAATAGACTTATCATGCTTGATTCTCTAATGTCTTAAAGTTTAAACCATCAATGCACAATTACCTATGACTTAATCCAAAATATATTAATAAAAATCATAAGTCAATAGAAGTTTCATTCTAATAGTAATATGAGAAAATTACTTAAGAACAAGACATAATTCAGGTATTTTCTCATAACACTATAATTAACCTCCCTACACTTATGATGTACATTGTCCTCAATGTACAAATATAGATAATAGCAGTGTAAGCAGAAAAGAATAATAGAGGGAAGGAGGTGAAACTTCCTGAATTATGGATGAAATCCTTAGAAGCATGATGAATTAGACAGAGGTGATGGTGGGGGAGAATACTCCGGTAGTTTGTTCGTTCCTTAGTAGCACCTTGAACCTTTTGAAACTGCGGAGTAATCAGTAAAGTTTTAGGGAGTGTTATTAATGGACTTCGTTATGGTTACTCGATAGTAAACAGCCAGAGATATAAAGAAATCAAAATATACTAATACAAATTAAAGACAAGAAAGATAAAGAGAAAGAGTTTAAAAATTAAAATAAAAGAAAACGAAAAAATGAATGGACTCAAAGGTCCTCATCAACAGATGGATCGCGAGGTGGGGGTGGTGGTGATATGTGGAAGTGCTGACAAATCTATTGTAGAGTCGCCTCGATGCCGTTGAATCGTCGAGCGTTGTCATTAAATTGTTGAGTGCATTATTGCTTGAAACGAGTGAGGCGCTCAGATATGTCAGTCAGTGAAGCAGCCGCATGAACTGGTTGGTGAGGTGGGGGTGGCGCAGAAGGTGGCTCCTCATGATGTAAAGGGACATCATCAGTAATATCCTCTAGGTCGTCCTGATTTGTGGCTTGTGATAGACGGTACTGAGGAGGATCAATCCCATGTCGACGCTCAATCATCCTCATGTGAAGCATTGTTGGGATGCCCTGTGGGGACATCTGCCCAATAAGCGTGAGCGAGGAGGACTGAGCTGCGGTGTTGAGGAGGCCAAAGTGTCGAGCCAGGCGCGTCACATAGGGGCCAATGGAGAGGATTCCTCTCCTATGTCGCTCCGTCTGATGTCGAATGGCGAGGGCGATGAAGTAAGCTAAGTCAAACACGTGCCCATGCGCCATGTACCATAAAAATTAGGCGTCGTGAGTGTTGACGACGCCAGTGCTCTCTCGCCTACCTGTCAAAGTGTGAGCTAGGATGGCGTGTAAGTACCTCAGGGATGGGGCGAGAGCTGATGCCTTGGAGCGACTGGGGTCGTAAGTAGCTGAGGCGGGGAATAAATCTCTCCAACAGGATGAAGGGGAGTAGTGGATGTGGCGATGGAGGTTCTCGAAGTCGTCGTCCTCCATGAATTCCTCGGTATAAAGTCCCAAGGCGACCCCAAACTCTGGAATACTCATCTCTCGTACGAGGCCTCCAAGGCGGAACTGGACTGTGCCTGGGTCATTGAAATTTGACATAACTGTATGAAGGTGGAAGGTGGAACAAAGCTCCAAAGTAAGCTCTAGATAAGTTGGCTCGACAATCTCAAAAAAGTTTCCCCATGGGTCGGTGGTCAATAGGGCCCGGACTGCGTAAGCTAGTTGAACCTGTTCCAAGGCGGCCCAATAAATGCATCACCCCACGCTGAGGGGTCGTGCGCGAAGTATCTGAAAAAAGTTCCTCCTGGGGTCCTAGGGGAAACTGTAGAAAAGGGTGGCGTACTTCGGTGGATGCACTCGCGGAGGTAGCTCCGGGTCCCTTCCGCTTTTTTGAAGCGGAGACAACTGTCTTTTTCCCACGTGGGGGTCATTACGTACCTAAAAATGTAAAAAAAATTCAATGAATTAAGTATCATCGCCAGCCAAAAATATACTATCCTAGTAGTCCTAAATAGTATAATTCTATAATAGTTGAATTAGATTATCAAGTAATGCGAAAATTAGACAATATGAAATTATGAGTAATAGAGTTTTAAAAGGAATAAACTAAAATAACATTAAGTAAATTAACAAGATTACTAAGAAGTAGTATCAAACTAATCATTAAACTTAATAATGGAATAAAATCAAACTGAATAAACCATCAAAAGAACTAAGGAATTTGAAATGATAACAAAGAATAAGATCAAATAAATAAATAAAAATGAAAGAGATAAACAACAATGGTGGAGAAGGGTGAACCGATGGAGGTGTTGAAATGAGGTGCACGGACGTGGCGGTGGCGCACGGGCGTGGTGGTCGTACACAGGAGTGGACTGCGGGGCTGGTGCGCATGGAGAAGAAAGGGGGTGTAACAGTCCGGTTTACACCCTAGTCGGAACAGTGGTTTCGGGACCACAAATCCAAGTCTGTATAATATTTTAATATTATATTCTGTGCCATTGATATATGAATTAGCATGTGCTAAATTTACGTGAGTTAAATTGACTATCTGTGTGTTTAATTTGACAAAAGGACTAAAGTGCATAATTAGTAAAAGTGGCCTCTTATTTGATAAATGGCTAAATTGATGTGGCTTTTTAAGGTGGAGGCCTTATATTGTAAATTGGCCTTTTTGACATGTAGTGGACGGCACATTAATGTGATGAATGGCTTATTTTATTTGGTAATGGTTTATTAAATAATAAATATTATATTATAAGTTATATTATATAAAACAAAAACATGAAAAAGAAAGCCATAATACTTATCTTTGGCCGAATGTCTTAAAGAAAAAGAAAGAACAAAAGCTTTAAAGTTTCGGCACTTACAAGCTTGAATTAAAGGTTAGATTTTGATCCATTTTCGATAATTTCTACGTTTTTGAAATCGTTGCTTCGAATACTTCAAGACCCATGCTTAAATTTTTGATTTTGATGAATATTTTGAAATGTGCCATTGATGAGTTCATGAGTTTTATGATGATAGTTGATGAATTATGAAAGATATATGTTGGATTAATATGTTTTGTATTGAGATTTTTGGTGATTTTGAGTAAATAGGGCTAAATTGAGAAAATAAATTTTTGAGGGGTTAAAATGCAAAATAAATTAAATGCATGGACTTATATGGCTATGTGGAAGATTCGGCCTAGCTATAGTGTTGGGAGATTTTGCGTATTTTGTGTTTTGTGCAAATAGGAATAATTTGTAAAAATGTGAAACATTAGGGGCAAAATGGTAATTTGCCCATTTAGGTGTTTTTGGATTAAATTGAAATGAAATGTGTTTGAATGAGCTTAAATTGAATATGTTTAGATCAAGAACAAATAAAAAAAAGGGACTTGGATCGGGGAAAGACGAAAGTTAACGAATAGCCGGTTCTTGTCGTCCGACGATATCCGAGATAAGTCTTTAAGCAATTTAATACTGTTAATATCTGTTATAACCTTGATTACATGCTGAATTCTAAGATTATAAATGTGAATTTGGCCAAAGCCGAATGTGGTAAGTGATTTAATAATGAAATGTAGTTATATTGAATTGAGTTTGATATGCTACATGATGATATGAATTATACGTGATATATGTGATATTAGTAATATGTAATGTGTATGAGATGGATGAATAATTTCAATATTCGGGCTTATTGCCCAGCGTGCCTTGTGCTTGAAATGTATCGGGCTTATTGCCTAGCAGCAGCTTTGTGCCGTGAAGTATATCGGGCTTATTGCCTAGTAGGCTAAATGCCTGATTAAATATCGACCTGGTTCAGCGAGCTTAGTGCCTGCAGTGTGTGTTTCAGTGCTTTATGCCTAGCAGCTTTATGCCTGATTATTCATATGTATGTGTTTCAATGGATCATTATAGATGTGGAATTTTGAGTACAATAATTGAGCTAATTGTTCAGTACATGAAAGCCTATTGGTTGTATGGGATAAGGTAAGTTAGTATATTATGATTGATACTACTTTGTTGAGATATAATTGAGGCATATTCGTAAAAATTCTATTAATGGTATCCGACCTTATAAATGATGTGTATGCTATATTGAAAGTTGATTTGGATGTGAACATGAATGTGTCATGTAGATTCGGCTAAAAGGGTAAATATACATGTAATGTATATTGAACTAGTGAGTTAACAATGTGCTTTTGTATATTCGACCTTATAGGTGTGGATAAAACGATATTATATAGATATTATAATGGTATACATGTGAAGATTAAAGGATATTATTATATGTGTATATTCGGTTATAAGTGGTAAGTATGTACTTGGTATTTATTCAATCACATTGTATCTGAAAACATATCCGATTATATGGAATTGATAAGTGATAATTAAATTACTTTGTAAGGATGGTGGTATTCGCCATGATGGCATAATTGTGCTAAGAAATTATATTAAGGTTATCAAAGGATCTGGTTAATAATGTTTAATTGTTTGATTAAATGATTATATTTTTTTGCTTAAGGCTTACTAGGCTAAGTTAGCTTACTCAGGTGATTGTTGTTCGGTTTATTAGATTTTGATCAAGCTACGAGCTCATGGGATGCGTCAACGAAGTCATTCACACTATCGACCTACTTTGGTATCTTTAAAGTTTGGATTTTTGAACTTAAGGCATGTATAGGCTAGTTTAATACTTATATGATATTTTGTTGATGTATATAAGCCATGCGAAAATGGCTCGATTTTAATGCTAATGATCTAATGTTTAAGTAAATCTTAGTCATAGTATATGAGTGTGTTATGCTTGGTTTGTGAATTCGGTTGTGATATAAGTTCATGTTAGGTATATATACATATATGTTTGGCATGGAGTAACCATCTATGACTTATGTTTAGTTCTTTTGGAAAGTTTGATATATGTGATTGAGGCATGTGTTTGAGATGTGGATTGTTAGTGACCTATTATTGAGTTTCATAATTCAAAACATGAATCAAAGTGGAAATTGTTTATATTGTAACTTTTATAGTCAGCTATATGATAACGTTATATGTTTGAGTTGGCATATACGGTCAATATATATATATGTGGATATGTATGATTAATGCTAATATGTGATATCATGCTTTATTAATGTATTTGCAAATATGTGCATATTCAATTAGTTGATAAGATAATATGATATATATTTTGAATTAACATGTTCGCATTATGATACATATATCTCAGTATGTATATTAAATTTAACTTTAGACTTTTCAAACTATGGAAGACATAATTGATTTATTAGGGTGTAATTATGTACATCTAGATGTTATGAACCATGTTTTGTTTAGATGTGTGAGCAAGTGATATACTTTGAGCATGATTTAATGAAATCCTATATAAAATATATGTATGTTTGTATTTCGTGATTTCTATCTAGTTTCAAAAAGTCTTTATAAGCATATGCATATTCGACTAATGTCGTTTAAAAGATCAAGTGAACAATAATTGTTTATGGCAACTTGTGTTTTGTTCGGTAACGCCTTGCAACCTAATCCGGCGACGGATACGGGTTAAAGGTGTTACAGGGGGAGAAGAAAGAAAAATGTGAGAAAGAGGAGAAAAGGGGAAGCGAAGGGAGGAAGAGGAAGAGTCGACGGTGTAACACCCCTAACCCGAGACCGTCGCCGGAACAGGGTTAAGAGGTATTACCTATCAATCAGAACATTTAACATCTAGAATTTACGACACAAAGTCAATCATTTTCAATCTCATTCAATTAAAATCATGGTGTCCCTTATCAAGGTCTACGAGACCTAATTCACATGCTAAAGAGGGGTCGGGACTAAATTGAACACACACAGAAATTCTCGAACACTTAAAATTTTTTTTCTAAGATTCAGGGGAGACACGACCGTGGGAGGAGGCCGTGTGCCCTCCACGGCTACTAGACACCCCCGTGTGTCCATCCGTGTCTATATACTGTCTATTTCAACATGGTCACTAGGCACGCCCATGTGTCCATTCGTGTCTATATACTGGCTATTTTAACACGGTCACTAGGCACGCTCGTGTGCCTTGGCCGTGTATAACTAAGCTACATACTGCCAATTCACCCACGGTCTTAGGCACGCCCGTGTGCCTCAACCGTGTGACATTATAGGCCATTTTGCAAGGCCAACATGCCACCACTTAGGTCAAACCTACAAGCAACACATACCAAAACATATCATGCACATAAGGCAACCAAAAACTTACCAATATGACTATCCAATCTATGCATTCAATTCCCATTCCAATATAACAAATTCAATACCAAAATATATCTCGTCACAAGTATAATACATTCAATATCAAACATCATTCCTTCTCAATTCACTAATCCCTACTAACATCTTACCAACACAAAATTTGCCATTCAATAGTCAATTTCTCAACCCACAAACCATGCCAAAAGATGCATCACATATATCAAATTCATTCATGTTAAGACTAGCACATATCTAGCCACATCTCATGGCTACTTACAAACATCAAACATGATTCAAATGACCAGCCTATACATGCCATATTTAACTATATACATTGTTCCAAAATACCCCAAAATAGATTTGCCGATAGTGTGACTGAGATGTCGACGATCCCCGATCCGAGCAAGCTTTACGACACCGCAGCGCAGAAAAAGAAATCACACAAGAAGCTTTCTAAAGCTTAGTAAGTTCGAAATACAATAAAATCGTATCATCAAATCAAACCAATGTATACACTAACCATCACATAGATCATTTCTCTTATATTCATACCATATTGTCTATAGATAAAATACTCATTCATCCATCCATAGCATCATCTATAAACTCATCAACCATAAAGGTTCGATACATACCTTAGCTAACACATAGTTATTCAATTTCCAAGCTACTCAATGCTCGATATTACAAGTCGATCTCTCTATAAATTCCTTTCAATTTTTATCGCACACTCAGTGCCATCTACATGAGAAAAACTTATTGGTTATCGCACACTTAGTGCTTAATATTTACAACCAACTTATCTCGGCATCGCACACACAGTGCCAAATCTATAAACCGAAGCTTTCGTATCATCACACACACAAAGGCTATTCATTTCTGCTTTGATCTCAATTTCGCACACTTAGTGCCATCGACTAAATTTCGCATACATAGCATCTCTATTTCATACACATATACATATTCATTTCATAATACTAAAACGTATCTTAATAACATGTATTATATCCGAACTTACCTCGGATGTCGAAATCAAACGGTCGATTAATCGAGTACTTTCTCTTTGCCTCGATCTCGATCCGAACCTCTCCTCTCTTGGTCTATACACATTCAAATTCAGTCCATTTAATCACTAACTCATTCAATTTAGTCCACACACACACATTTAGGGCATTTTACAAAATATCCTCACATTTTCACATTTCGACACTTTAGTCCCTATCTCACAAAATCATCAAATACACAAAATTTCAAAAACACATATGCTAGCCGAATTCTTCCCATGATAATACAAGCTCCTACATTTCATTTATTTCATAATTTAACCCTTCAATTTCTCATTTTATCAATTAAATCCAAAATATTCAATTTCATGAAAAATTCCAATACAAACTATGTTAACCCAACACCAAGTTTTCATATTTCATTATCAACTAACACTTAGCTCAAACATTCATCAATGGCTCATCACAAAAACATCATCAGTTCACAAAATTACAACATGGGTTAACTAGAACACGAAGCAACGATTACAAAAACGTAGAAATTATCGAAAACCAAGTTCAAACATACCTTGAATCAAGCCTAACACCAACTGAAACCTAAGTGTTCTTCTCCCTTTTTCTTTCCTTGATTTTTCGGCATAAAAGATGAGCACTTTCATCTTATTTTCATCTTTTATTTGTATAATAAACATATTATTAATCCAATTACTAAATTATCCCTTCATAAAACATATAAGACAAATATACCATAGGATTATTTTGTCATTTAACCATCCATTAACTTAATAATGGTTTAATAACAACATAAGGCCTCTACCTTAAAAAGCCAACAACACTTAAGTACTTATAAATTAGCACACAGCTTTTACACCTTATGCAATTAAGTCCTTTCTTTTAATTTGGCACACAAACGATCAAATTATCACACAGAATTTTCACACCGACTATGTCACATATCATTCACACGTAAAATATCATAAAAATATTTTTACGACCTCATTTGTGGTCTCGAACCACTCGTTCCGACTAGGGTCTAAACCGAGATGTTACAACTCTCCTCTTAGGATTTTCGTCCCCAAAAATCTTACCAAAGGAATAGGTGTGCATATTGCTCTCTCATAATGTTCTCGACTCCCACGTGGCCTCTTCAACTCCGTGAATCTTGTTCTCACTCACCTTTCACCCAATACAATGGGGTTCGATACTTTCACCATAAAGAGCTTCATATGGTGCCATTTTAATGCTAGATTGAAAATCGTTGTTATACGCGAACTCAATCAATGATATATGCTTTTCCCACGCACTTTCAAATTCTAGTACACAACATCTCAAAGATGTCTTCGAGAATCAAATGATTCGCTCGGATTGACCATCCGCTTGTGGATGAAAAGCATCGAAATGCAATTTCGTGCCTAAAGCATCCTGCAATTTCTTCCAGAATTGCGAGGTAAATCTCGGATCTCTGTCAGACACAATAGATAGAGGTACCCCATGCAATCTCACGATCTTATCCATATATATTTCAGCCAATCTATCAAGTGAATAATCTATTGTCACTGGAATAAAGTGAGCTGATTTCATCAATCTATCAACTATCACCCAGATTACATCTTTCTTATTCGGAGATAAGGGCAACCCCGACACAAAGTCCATCGTAATTCTTTCCCATTTCCACTCAGGAATCATAATCGGTTGTAACAAACCAGACGGAACTTGATGTTTGGCTTTGACTTGCTGACGAACTAAACACTTCGACACAAAGTCAGAAATGTCTCTTTTCATACCATGCCACCAATAGAGCTGTTTCAAATCATTATACATTTTCGTACTCCCCGGATGTACAGTCAAATGACTATTGTGAGCTTCATTCAAAATCATTTGAATCAACTCTGAATTTTTTGGAACACAAATCCAATCTCTGAATCTCAAACAATCATCACTATCAACTCGAAATTCGATACAAAGATCTAAATCACACTCGAACTCTTTTTGCCAATAACTCATTATCAATCTTCCGAGCATCGATATCCGTTGTATAAACATCGGCTTTACTTTCAATTCAACTACCACCGCACTATCATCACACGTGATCTATCTCGATTACTCATAGCTCTCAAAGCATATAACGATTTTCGCTTAAGGCATCACCTACAACATTAGCCTTACCCGGTGGTAATCTATCACAAGTTCATAGTCTTTCAATAACTCTAACCATCTTCTCTCGCGCAAGTTCAAGTCTTTCTCGAGTCATCAAGTACTTTAAGCTCTTATGATCGTGATAGATGTGACATTTTTCCCGAATAGATAGTGATGCCAAATCTTCAATGCGAATACAATCGCAACCAATTTAAGATCATGCGTTGGGTAGTTCCTTTCATGCGGTTTTAACTGCCTTAAAGCGTAAACAATGACTTTCCTTCTTGCATCAAAGACACAGCCCAATCCATTCAACGATGCATCATCAGTAAACTATGAATTCTTTGCCCGATTCGGGTTGAATCAAAACTCGTGCTTCATAACAACACTTTCAATCGCTCCAAAACTTTGCCGCACTTTTCTAACCACTCGAATCTAACATCTTTCTCAGAATAACTTTGTCAATGGAGTCGCAATCATCGAGAAGCCTTTCACAAATCGCCTATAATATCCCGCTAATCCCGTAAAACTACAGACTTCGCATACATTCCTCGGAGGCTTTCATTCTAAAATAGCAGAGATTTTACTCGGTCAACTTGTATCCCAAAGAAATGATACAATATGTCCTAAAAAAACTGACCTCATGCAACCAAAATTCACATTTGCTAAACTTTGCATACAACTCTTTTTCACGCAGAGTTTGTAGTACAATTCTCAAATGCTCAAAGATGTTGCGCCTCATCTCGCGAATAGATCAAAATATCATCAATAAATACCACAACAAAGTGATCCAAATACGGTCTGAATATCCGATTCATCGATCCATAAACACCGCAGAGCATTGGTTAGTCCAAAAGGCATTACTAAGAATTCGTAATGTCCATACCTCGCTCGGAAGCGCTTTTGACATCGATTCTTTAACTCTCAATTGATAGTAGCCTGATCTCAAATCTATCTTAGAAAATATTGTGGCTCCTCTCAGCTGATCAAACAAATCGTCAATACGAGGCAATGGATATTTATTCTTTATCTTCACTTTGTTCAACTGTCGATAATCGATACATTCTCATAGTCCCATCTTTCTTTTCACAAACAACACAGAGCTCCCAGGTGAGAAACTCGGTCGTGCAAAACCTCTCATCTACCAATTCTTGCAATTGAGATTTCAACTCTTTCAATTTGGTTGGGGCCATTCTGTATGGAGCTATCGAAATAGGAGCAGTTCCTGGCACTAACTCAATACCAAATTCCACCTCTCGAATTGGAGGTAATCCTGTAACTCTTCAGAAATACATCCGAAACTCACAAACCACGTAAATGCAGATTCAACTTTCTTTTCCGACACCTTTGTATCAATCACGTCGCGCCAAATAAGCTTCACAACCTTTTCTCACATAGTTCATGGCTTTCATCGCAGATACAACAATGTACCGTAATCCCTTCATATCACTCGATTCAATTCGAACTAGATCACCGCTTCGACTTCTCAATTCAATACTCTTTCTTTTACAATTCACAATGGAATTATGCAGAGTAAGCCAATCCATACCTGCAATTATGTCAAATTCATCAAAGGGAAGCAACATCAAATTAACCGAAAAAATATATCACTTAAACATCAATGGGCAATTCTTGCACACCTTATCCACCAAAACACATTTGCCAAAGGGATTCGATACTCTAATCACAATTTCAGAGAGACTCAACAGTAGAGTCTTATTAAATACTAAATTCATACACACATAGGAATGAGTTGACCTCGGATCTATCAATGCAATAACATCAATATCAAATAAAGTGAAAGTACCGTGATAACGTCTGAGATGATGCTTCCTCTCGTGTAACGTATAGCATAGGCTTGGGCAGTGCTCGCTTCGATCTAACAAATTGTCATTTTTCCATCTCTCGACTTTCACTCACATTTTTGGTGCTTCGGGTGGTCTACCCCTAGTGTCACATTACTCGGTCTTTCATTCTCAACATTTTCTTCTTCGACCATCTTTGGGCAATCCCGAATAAAATGATCTCGGGATCCACATTTGTAACAAACTCTATTGTTGTACTTGCCCCAAAGACTCTCCCACATGTCGCTTTCACACTGCTCGCACTCAAAGCTTGTTACTCTTAACACTGCCAACACTTGATTCATTCGGAGGTTGAATTCGTGGACCAAGATTTTGTTTCAAACAATCTCTACTTGGATGTCCAAATGAAGCATTTGAACGGTTACTTGCATCTCTCAGATCTCTTAGTAGAAGGTTGAGAAAATTTATTCATCGATCTCTTTCTTTCATCACGAGCTTCTGAATCGGCTTTCTTCTTTTCTCTTCGAGCTCTTCACTTTACACGCTCTTTCAACTAACACAACAAATTCATTTATATCGAGTATCCCAACCAATAGCTTGATGTCTTCATTCAATCCTTCTATGAAACGCTTGCACATAGTAGCTTCGGTCGAGACACATTCTCTCACATATTGACTCAATCTTACAAATTCTCGCCGTACTCAAGTAATAGACAACCGCCCTGCTTTCAATTCTAGAAACTCTCTACATTTCGATCAACGAAACGTTGATTGATATACTTCTTTCTCGAACTCACTTTTGAAAGAAATCCTGTGTGATTCTCTCTCTCGTAACCACGTATATCAACGCTTTTCCACCGCTTGTAAGCCATGTCTCTCAACAAAGAAATCGCACACTTAATGCACTCATCGATTCAACGACATCTCATCGAATACTCGATTGTATTCTCAAGCCAAAACTTGGCTCGCTCAAAGATCATCATCGATGTGGCCCTAAACTCCTCACCCGTATTTTCGAATCTTATCTACAAGTGGTTTATTCAACTGCTCGGATCTACAACTTGAGGCATAACCGGTACTTCTTGGGGGTAGAGGTTGTGGAGTAGCCGAATACGCTCGAACGAACTCGTAAACCATTCACTCATCATACGGAAGAAGGCTTGCTTAGCCTCTCCTCCTCATCGCCTTCATTCGGCCTAGATGTGGCTTGCACACAACCCTTGAGCGGGAGCAGCGACATTACTCTCTCGCCATCGCGAATTGCTCGATCGGGATCCATTACTATAAGAAAACAAATTTTCAATCACAAGATTCATCAAACTATCGCAACTTCATATATGGCATGTATAGCTAGACCCGCACGCCGCCACGTTAGTCCAAGAATCGACTAAACCGTAGCTCTGATACCAATAAATGTAACACCCCTAACCCGAGACCGTCGCGAACCAGTGGTTAAGAGGTATTACCTATCAATCGTAACATTTAACATCTAGAATTTATGACACAAAGTCAATCATTTTCAATCGCATTCAATTACAATCATGGTGTCCCTTATCGAGGTCTCACGAGACCTAATTCACATGCTAAAGAGGGCTCGGGACTAAATTGAACACACACGTAAATTCTCGAACACTTAAATTTTTTCTAAGATTCAGGGAGAAACGCCTGTGGGAGGAGGCCGTGTGCCTCCACGGCTACTAGACACCCCGTGTGTCTATTCGTGTCTATATATCGCCTATTTCAACACGGTCACTAGGTACGCCCGTGTCCATTCGTGTCTATATATCGGCTATTTAAACACGGTCACTAGGCACGCCTGCAGTGCCTTGGCCGTATATAACTAAGCTACATATCGCCAATTCACCCACGGTCTTAGGCACGCTGTGTGCCTCAACCGTGTGACATTATAGGCCATTTTGCAAGGCCAACATGCCACCACTTAGGTCAAACCTACAAGCAACACATACCAAAACATATCATGCACATAAGGCAACCAAAAACTTACCAATATGACTATCCAATCTATGCATTCAATTCCCATTCCAATATAACAAATTCAATACCAAAATCTAACTCACACAAGTATAATACATTCAATATCAAACATCATTCCTTCTCAATTTCACTAATCCCTACTAACATCTTACCAACACAAAATTTGCCATTCAATAGTCAATTTCTCAACCCACAAACCATGCCAAAAGATGCATCACATATATCAAATTCATTCATGTTAAGACTAGCACATATCTAGCCACATCTCATGGCTACTTACAAACATCAAACATGATTCAAATGACCAGCCTATACATGCCATATTTAACTATATACATTGTTCCAAAATACCCCAAAATAGATTTGCCGATAGTGTGATCGAGATGCCGACGATCCTCGATCCGAGCAAGCTTTACCGACACCGCAGCGAGAGAAAGAAATCACACAAAGAAGCTTTCTAAAGCTTAGTAAGTTTGAAATACAATAAAATCGTATCATCAAATTAAACCGATGTATACACTAACCATCACATAGATCATTTCTCTTATATTCATACCATATTGTCTATAGATAAAATACTCATTCATCCATCCATAGCATCATCTATAAACTCATCAACCACAAAGGTTCGATACATGCCTTAGCTAACACATAGTTATTCAATTTCCAAGCTACTCAATGCTCGATATTACAAGTCGATCTCTCTATAAATTCCTTTCAATTTTTATCGCACACTCGAGGCCATCTACATGAGAAAACTTATTGGTTATCGCACACTTAGTGCTTAATCTTTACAACCAAATTATCTCGGCATCGCACACATAGTGCCAAATCTATAAACCGAAGCTTTCATATCATCGCACGCACAAAGGCTATTCATTTCTGCTTGATCTCAATTTCGCACACACTTAGTGCCATCGACTAAATTTCGCATAGCATCTCTATTTCATACACATATACATATTCATTTCATAATACTAAAACGTATCTTAATAACATGTATTATATCCGAACTTACCTCAGATGTCGAAATACCGAAACGGTCGATTAATCGAGTACTTTCTCTTTGCCTCGATCTCGATCCGAACCTCCTCTCTTGGTCTATACACATTTAAATTCAGTCCATTTAATCACTAACTAATTCAATTTATTCCACACACACGCATTTAGGGCATTTTACAAAATAGCCCTCACATTTTCACATTTCGACACTTTAGTCCCTATCTCACAAAATCATCAAATACACAAAATTTCAAAAACACATATGCTAGCCGAATTCTTCCCATGCTAATAAAAGCTCATACATTTCATTTATTTCACAATTTAACCCTTCAATTTCTCATTTTCTCAATTAAATCCAAAATATTCAATTTCATAAAAAATTCCAATACAAACTATGTTAACCCAACACCAAGTTTTCATATTTCATTAGCAACTAACACTTAGCTCAAACATTCATCAATGGCTCATCACAAAAACATCATCAATTCTCAAAATTACAACATAGGTTAATTAGAGCACGAAGCAACGATTACAAAAACGTAGAAATTATCAAAAACCTAGTTCAAACATACGTTGAATCAAGCCTAACACCAACTGAAACCTAAGTGTTCTTCTCCCTTTTTCTTTCCTTGATTTTTCGGCATAAAAGATGAGCACTTTCATCTTATTTTCATCTTTTATTTGTATAATAAACATATTATTAATACAATTACTAAATTATCCCTTCATAAAACATATAAGACAAATATACCATAGGATTATTTTGTCATTTAACCACCCACTAACTTAATAATGGTTTAATAACAACATAAGGCCTCTACCTTAAACAACCAACAACACTTAAGTACTTATAAATCAGCACACGGCTTTTCCACCTTATGCAATTAAGTCATTTCTTTTAATTTGGCACACAAACGATCAAATTATCACACAGAATTTTCACACCGACTATGTCACATATCATTCACACAGAAAATATCATAAAAATATTTTTACGACCTCGGATTTGTGGTCTCAAACCACTATTCCGACTAGGGTCTAAACCGGGATGTTACAGACGGTGGCCGAAATAGGGGAGAAGAAGAGGTTGTTTAGGTGAGAGCGGCTAGGGCTTTGGGGGGGAAATTTGGGAGAAGATGAACAGTGGTCGGGGTTTAAATAGAGATTGGGGCACACAGTCGTGTCCCACGCCCGTGTGCCCTGTGTTTAGCCCTTGTGTTTCATAAATTTTGAATTAGGGCGTGTCTGAGTCTTGGCCCACGCCTGTGTTCCCTGGGCATTTTGGGTCACAAGGCCGAATCGTACGGCCGTGTGATGCTTCGTTAAGTTCTCCCATGCCCGTGTATAGGTTCACACGCCCGTGTTAATTAATCAGTATCGACCACGGCCTAGAGGCACGGGCGTATCGCATGCCCATGTGACTTACTCAGTTTCAACCACGGCTTCTAGGCATGGGCGTGTCTTACGCCCGTGTTATTTACTCAGTATCGCCCACGGCCTATAAGCACGGGCGTGCCGCACCCCCGTGTGACTTACTCAGCTTCAACCACGGCTTTAGGGCACGGGCATGTCGCACGCCTGTGTCATTTACTCAGTATCGCCCACGGTCTTAAGGCACGCCCGTATGGATTTTTTGCTTCCCGTGTTCTTTAGTCAGTGTCGACCACGGCCGCATTGCATGGCCGTGGCGTTTTATCGTAGCCCGTGTTTTGGGGAAAATTTTTGTCCTATTTCTGCACGGTCTCGGCCACGTCGATGTACCTACTCGTGGTATACACACGGCCACGGCCACGCCCGTGTGCAAGGCCGTGTGGACAGGGGAAACTACGCCTATTAATTTGGTTAGTTTTTAGTGAGGTGCTAAAAATAAAAAATATGGACATTAATGAGGTTAGTGCTCGGGTTGCCTCCCGAGAAGCGCTTATTTAAAGTCCTAAGCTAGACTTACCTTGTATTCTTTTCTTTATGAAGGTTCACAGAGCTGAAACTCCTCTCTAATATCCCTAAAATCCTCACCATTATATAGTTTAAGTCGTTGACCGTTTACCTTGAATGTGCCATAAGTCGGATGAGTTACCTCAATTGTGCCATAGGGAAAAATGGTTTTGATTACGAATGGACCTGACCATCTTGATTTCAGCTTTCCAGGGAACAATTTGAGCTTCAAATTGTATAGTAGAACAAGATCTCCAACTTCAAATTGCTTAGGTTGCTTCAAACGAGCGTCATGGCGTCGCTTTGTTGCTTCTTTGAATAAACGTGAGTTCTCGTAAGCATTCCCTCGGCACTCATCTAGCTCGTTCAACTACATCAATCTTTTCTCACCTAAAAGTTTAAGATCATAGTTTAAGAATTTTATAGCCCAAAATGCTTTGTGCTCTAATTCAAATGGTAGATGACAACTCTTCCCGTAAACAAGTTTGTATGGAGATGTTCCTATGGGAGTTTTAAAAGCGGTTCTATAGGCCCATAAAGCGTCGTCTACTTTTAATGCCCAATCTTTCCTGTTTGATTCTACAATTTTCTCTAGAATACGCTTGAGCTCTCGATTGGCTACTTCAACTTGTCCACTGGTTTGAGGGTGATAAGGGGTAGCTGTTCTGTGGTGCACTCCATATTTCTTTAAGATTTTATCAAACTGAGTATTACAAAAATGAGTACCCCTATCACTAATAATTGCTCTAGGTGTTCCAAATCGAGAGAAGAGTTTCTTAAGAAATCTCACTACCACTCTAGCATCATTAGTAGGTAAAGCTTGAGCTTCCACCCATTTTGATATATAATCAACCGCTACTAAGATGTATTTATTCCCAAATGAGCTAGGGAATGGACCCATAAAATTAATACCCCATACATCAAATATTTCACATGATAGCATATACGTTTGAGGCATTTCATCGCGTTTAGAGATATTACCTGTTCTTTGACATCTATCACATGAAGTAACATACCTATTAGTGTCCTTGAACAGAGTGGGCCAATAAAAACCTGATTCGAGCGTTTTATGTGATGTCCTAGTCCCACTGTAATGTCCTCCTGTTGGTCCTGAATGACAATGTTCTAGGATCTTGCTTGCTTCTACCTTTGTAACACATCTCCAAATTACTTGATCTGCACATATACGAAAAAGAAGAGGGTCCTCCCAAAAATAGTTTTTCACATCAGCAAAGAATCGCTTCTTTTGATGATGTGTCAACCCTTTTGGTAGGATGTTAGCAGCTAAGTAATTCGTAATATCTGCAAACCAAGGTACCTCGGAGTCGGATATAGACAAGAGTTGTTCTTCAGGGAACGAGTCATTTATCTCACTCTCATCGAGTTCTTTGATATGTGGATTTTCAAGTCTAGAAAGATGGTCTCATGAGGTTTTCACTCCTTTCTTATCCCGAATTTCCAAATCAAATTCTGTAAGAGTAAAATCCATCTTATGAGTCGAGGTTTTGCATCGATTTAGTTAAAAGATAACGAAGAGTCAATGGTCGGTGTAAACGACAACTTTAGATAATATCAAATACATCGCCTAAATTTATCAAATGCAAAAACCACACACTAGCAACTCTTTTTCTCGTGGTGGTGTAATTTTCTTGTGCGTGTCAGTCATGTCTTGCTAGCGTAATAAATCGGCTGAAAATGCTTGTCTCTTCATTGTCCCAAAACCGCACCTCATTGTAAAAATCACTCGCATCACACATTAGTTCAAAGGGTAAATTCCAATCAGTGCAATTATAATTGGAGCATTTATTAATTTATTTTTGAGGGTATTAAATGCATCTAAACATTCCCGATTAAAATTGAAAGGCACATCTTTTTCTAGTAATTTAGTTAAAGGCTTAGCTATTTTAGAAAAGTCCTTAATAAATCTTCTATAAAATCCAGCATGTCCTAAAAAGCTTCTAATAGCCTTAACTGAACTAGGAGAGGTAATTTTTCTATGGTTTCAATTTTTGCTTTATCAACCTCAATCCCTTTACTAGAAATTTTGTGACCTAACACAATCCCTTCTCGAACCATAAAGTGACACTTTTCCCAATTAAGCACAAGGTTCGTTTCCTCACATCTTATTAGAACTTGTTTTAAATTTTTAAGGCAAAGGTGGAAAGAATTACCGAATACCGAAAAGTCATCCATAAATACCCCCATAATATCTTCCACAAGTTCATCAAAGATGGCTAGCATGCAGCGCTGAAAAGTAGCAGGAGCATTAAATAATCCGAAAGGCATTCTACGATAAGAAAACGTACCATATGGACATGTAAATGTTGTCTTCTTGATCCTCAGCAGATATTGGGATTTGGAAGTAGCTAGAGAGTCCGTCTAGGAAGCAATAGTACATATGCCCAGATAATCTTTCTAACATTTGATCAATGAAGGGTAAAGGAAAGTGATCTTTTCTCATGGCATCGTTCAACTTCCTATAATCAATGCAAACTCTCCAACCTGTGACTATTCTTGTCGGAATCAATTCATTCTTCTCGTTGGCTACAACAGTCTTGCCTCCCTTCTTTGGAACAACCTGCACAGGACTTACCCATGTACTGTCAGAAATAGGATAAATAACTCCAGCATCTAGAAGTTTAATTACCTCAACTTTAACAACTTCCTTCATGTTGGGATTTAATCATCTTTGAGGTTGCACACATGGTTTATATTCATCTTCAATTAAAATTTTGTGGGTGCAAAACGATGGGCTTATCCCTTTAATGTTAGAAATCTTCCAAGCTATGGCTCTTTTATGCTCCTTTAGTACCTGTAGTAACTCGTCTTTCTCATTGGGTTCAAATTCTGAAGAAATAATTAACGGTAGTGTAGAATTATCTCCGAGGAATGCATACTCTAAGTGATTTGGTAACTGTTTCAATTCCAATTTAGGAGGCTCTTCAATAGAGGGTTTTTGTTTTAGTTCGTCGTTTATTTCAATGCCCTCATACTTCTTTTATCTTGGGGAAGAAGTATTAGAATTTAACTCTATTTTTATCTCCCCCATCTCATTGGTATCGTCATCTGCCTCCTTATCTTGGGCAAGACACAGTTCCAACGTGTCTTTATGTATGATTTCCTAAAAAGAATCTTGAATAGAATGATCAATAGCGTTGATAAAATAACAGGAATCATCTTGTTCTCTAGAGTATCGCATAGCATCATAAATTTTAAAAATAATTTCCTCGTCACCTACCCTGAGCACAAGTTTATCATCACCTACATCAATAATAGCCCTAGCAGTAGCTAAAAATGGGCGTCCTAAAATTAAAGGCACCTCAACGTCCTCATCTATGTCAAGCACAACAAAATCAACAGGGAATATGAATTTATCAACTTTTACTAAAACATCTTTAATAATTCCCCTAGGATATTTAATAGATCTATCAACTAATTGGATACTCATCCTAGTGGGATTTGGTTCCCCAAGACCAAGCTGCTTAAACATTTTATAAGGCATTAAATTAATACTGGCACCTAAATCAGTTAATGCTTTCTTAATATTTAAACTACTAATTAAACAGGGAATAGTGAAACTTCCTAGATCTTTCAATTTGGTTGGTAGCTTATTTTGGAGAATAGCTGAACATTCCTCGTTAAGCTCCATGGTTGATAGCTTTTCAAACTTCCTTTTATTTGTTAAAAGCTCTTTTAAGAATTTTGCGTATGTCGGCATCTGCGAAATAGCTTCAACAAAAGGTAAGTTAATATGTAATTTTTTAAAAAGTTCAAGAAATTTACCGAATTGTGCGTCCATGCGGTCTTTCTTCAACTTTTCTGGTTATGAGATCGGTGGTTTATACTCTGTAACAGTCCGGTTTAGACCCTAGTCGGAACAATGGTTTTGGGACCACAAATTCGAGTCATTAAAATATTTTAATATTATTTTTTGTGCCTTTGATATGTGATTAAGCATGTGTAAAGTTTCGTAAATTAATTTGTTTGTCTGTGTGCTTAATTTGAGAAAAGGGCTTAATCGCATAAAATGAAAGTTTGATGGATAATTGTGAAAGTATCTAATTGTTGATATCTTTATTATGTGAAGCCCTTAAAAGGAAATTAGCCTATTTTTATTAATAGTGGACGGTGGATGGACATTTTAACCAACTATTATGTGATATATTATATTATTATTAAAAGGTTAATATGGTAAATGGATTAATTATATATGTTATAATAAAACAAACATAATAGATGGCCATTATCATCTTTTGAGTGCCGAAATTGAAGAAAGGAAAAGAAAAGAAAATACAAGTTAGGGTTCGGCCATTGAATTGCATAATTAAGGTATGTTTTGACTTTGGTTTTTGATGATTTTTATGTTTTTGAGATTGTTGCTTAGTTTACTATCAAGCCCATGTTATAATTTGAAGAATTGATGATGTTTATGAGATGTGCCATTGATGAAATAGTGAGTTTTGTGATGAGTATTGGTGTTAAATGAAAGATATGCGTTTAATGAACATGTTTTGTTCTTGATTTTTTGGTGAATTTAGCTAATTAGGGCTAAATTGTGAAAATAATATTTTAAGGGACTAATTTGTGAAATAAATGAAATGTATGGACTCATATGAGCAAGAGTGAAATTCGGCTAGGCATGGGTAATATGGAATTTGATGTATTTTGTGATTTTGTGAATTAGGGACTAAAATGTCCAAATGTGAAAATGTGAGGGCTAATTTGTAAATTACCCTAAATATGTATTTTTGGATTGAATTGAATGATTTGATGAATGAATCAGTTAAATCTGTATATGTATAGATCAAGAACCAAAGAAAACGGATTTAGATCAGGGAAAGTCAAAAATCATTGAATAGCCGTACGTTTCCGTTAAACCGAATTCAAGGTAAGTCGATATACAAATAAATGTATTTGAATTGAGTTATTTGTGAATATATGAAATTTGAATTGCTATGAATAATACTCGAAATGATGAATAAATGGATTCCGAGAAAGTATCGAGAGATGGTTAATGTCCGATAAGTCTCGTCTGAACCTAGGAATAGATAGGATAGTATATGTCATGACATAGGTGTCCGTTATGTGATATCATGCAAGAACATGTCTGGGACAATGGCATTGATTCGAGATCTCGTGTAAGACCACGTCTGGGACGTTGGCATCGATATGAGATTTACGTGTAAGACCATGTTTGGGAAATTGGTATCGTATTGATTCGTGTAAGACCCTGTCTGGGACAGTGCCATTGACATCTGACTACATGTAAGACCACGTCTGGGACGTTGGCATTGTACGATTATTCCGAGCACTCTGAGTATCCTATTAGATTCCGAATGGTTCAACGGGCAAGTCTGAGAAATGAATGACTATGTGAGTTGTATATCTGTTTCAAGTACGTTTGAAAAGTACACTATGTGTGTATGAAAGGTAAGTGTCTATATGAACTTACCAAGGTGAATATGTGTATAGAAATGATGAGATAATATGTGAATATATGCTTGAATGAGCTATGTGTATATGTGATATTTGAGTTGATGAATGTGGTAAGCTATAGTTAAATGAATAAGCGAAAGAATATGTGATGAATATGCATTGAGAAATATTAATGTCAATGTATCAATATGGTTATGTGCATTTTATGCTAAGTTTATTTGTATATGGCTTACTAAGCTTTTGAAAGCTTACTCTGTATGTGTTTGTTCTGTTTTATAGATCTTCAAAGCTACTGAAGGCTCGGAAACCTTCGAGAATCATCATCACACTACTCAAACTTTTTTTGGTACTTTGAAAATGTATATATAGCTAAATATGGCATGTATAGACTAGTCACTTTGGATTATGTTTGAAATGTGTATAAATAGCTATGTGATGGCGCTAGTTATATGTTGGTAATATGCATGAATGAATATGGTATGTGATGTTGGTTTTGGTATGATCCCATGACTATGAAATTGTCAAGTTTATGGTAAGCATATGGATGAAATTTGAGTATGTATGTTTGATCAAAGAAATGGTTACATGAAAGGTAAATGCAGATGAATCATGCTTGAATGCATATGTGTTTTAGTTGTGCAAATTGTACATGAAATGAATTGGTATATTGCTTGTGGGGTTGACCCAAGTGTGGGTGGCATTTTGGCCTTGCAAATTGCCTAATTTGCATACACGGCTGTGGCACACGGGCGTGCCTAGTTGCCGTGTGAACATGTGAACAAGTCAGTAGCTAGCCTAATTCTACACGGCCATGGCACACGGGCGTGTCTGGTGGCCGTGTGGATAAGTCAGTATACATGCTCTGTTTTGGCACGGCCAAGACACATGGGTGTGTCTGGTAGCCGTGGAAGGCACACGGCCTGCCCACATGGACGTGTGACCTCTGTAACTTAGAATAGTTTTTAAATTTCTGAGAAATTCCGTATGTATCCGATTTAGTCCCGACCCTATTCATAAGCATGATTAAGGTTTCGTTGACCTATAAAAGGGACACTTTGATTGCGTTGGATGAATTGTATTATGAAATGTCCGATCTCTGAATTCTTCAGAACGCAAATTCGATCTCTGAATCTCAAACAATCATTACTATCTACTCGATATTCTGAATCAGAATTCAAATCACATTGAGCTCGTTTAGTCATGAACTCAACATTACTCTTCTGGGCATTACAAATCTGACATACAAACATCGGTTTCACTTTCAACTCAGCCGAAACTAAATCATCATCACATAGATCTATCTGAGTATTCATAGCTTGCAAAGCACTTAAAGACTTTCTACTCAAAGCATCAGCAACAACGTTAGCTTTGCCCGGATGATAATCAATCACAAGTTCGTAATCTTTCAACAATTCTAACCATCTTCTCTATCGCAAATTCAATTCTTTCTAAGTCATCAAATACTTCAAGCTCTTGTGATCGGTATAAATATGACATTTCTCACCAAATAGATAGTGACGCCAAATTTTCAATGCAAACACAATTGCAGCTAATTCAAGGTCGTGCGTCTGATAGTTCTTTTCACGCGGCTTTAACTACCTCGAAGCATAAGCAATGACTTTGCCTTCTTGCATCAGTACACAGCCCAAACCATTCAACGATGCATCACTGTAAACTATGAATTCTTTACCTGGTTTAGGCTGAACTAACACTGGTGCTTCCGTCAACAACGCTTTCAACTGCTCAAAACTCTGATGGCACTTTTCTGACCATTCGAATTTAACATCTTTCCGTAGCAACTACGTTAACGGAGTTGCAATCGTTGAGAAACCTTTCACAAACCGTCTATAATATCCCGCTAGTCCCAGAAAACTACAGACTTCAGACACATTTCTCGGAGGTTTCCATTCTAAAATAGCTGAGATTTTACTCGGATCAACCCGTATTCCCGCAGCTGACACAATATGCCCCAGAAATCCAACCTCACACAACCAAAACTCACATTTGTTAAAGTTAGCATACAATTGTTTCTCACGCAGAGTCTGTATCACAGGAATAAATCAGAATATCGTCAATGAACACCACAACAAAGCGATCCAGATAGGGTCTGAATATCCGATTCATCAGATCCATAAACACTGCAGGAACATTCGTTAGTCCGAAAGGCATCACTAAGAATTCATAATGTTCGTACCTCGTTCTGAAAGCAGTTTTCGGCACATCGGATTCTTTAACTCTCAATTGATAATAGCCCGATCTCAAATCTTTTTTAAAAAACACTGTAGCTCCTTTCAGTTGATCAAACAAATGATCAATACGAGGCAACATATATTTGTTCTTTATCATTACTTTGTTCAACTGTCGATAGTCAATACACATTCTCATAGTGCCATCTTTCTTTTTCACAAACAACACAGGAGCACCCCAGGGCGAGAAACTTGGTTGTGCAAATCCTCTATCGGTCAACTCTTACAACTGAGACTTCAACTCTTTCAATTCTGTCGGTGCCATTCTATACGGAGCTATTGAGATAGGAGTTGTTCCTGGTACAAATTCAATGCCAAATTCAACTTCCCGTATCGGAGGTAATCCCGGTAACTCTTCAGGAAATTCACAAACCACATGCACAGATTCAACTTTCTTTTCTGTCACTTTTGTATCAATCACATATGCCAGATAAGCTTTACAACCCTTTCTCACATAGTTCAAAGCTTTCATCACAGATACAACAGCTGGTAACCCTTTCATATCACTGGATTCAATTCGAACTATCTTACCGTTCTGACTTTTCAATTCAATACTCTTTCTTTTACAATTCACAATGGAATTATGCAAAGTGAGACAATCCATACCCAGAATTATATCAAATTCATCGAATGGTAGTAACATCAAATTAGCCGGAAAGCATATATCCCGAAACATTAATGGGCAATTCTTACACACTTTATCCACCAAGACACACTTGCCTAAGGGGTTCGATACTCTAATTACGAATTCATTAGACTCAAGAGGTAGATTCTTACTTGATACTAGATTCACACACACATAGGAATGAGTAGATCCTGGATCTATCAATGTAATCACATCAGTATCAAATAGAGTAAAAGTACCAGTAATGACGTCTGGAGATGATGCTTCTTCTCGTGCACCTATAGCATAGGCTCGGGCAGGTGCTCTCGCCTCTAATCTCATAACTGTATTAGTAGCCCCTCTTTCGCTTCCACTCACATTTCCAGCGTTTTTGGGTGATCAACCCCTAGCCGTCACATTACTCGATCTCACATTCTGAACATTTTCTTCTTCAGTTAACTTTGGGCAATCTCTAATGAAGTGATCTCGTGATCCACACTTATAACAAGTTCGATTATTATACTTGCCCCAACATTCTCCCACATGTCGTCTTCCGTGACTGCCTACACTCTCGTGTTTGTTTCTTTTGGCAATTCCAACACTTGATTCAGTCAGAATTTGAACTCGTGGACCAATGCTTTGTCTCACACGATCTCTACTAAGATGTCCAAACAAAGCATTTGATCGATTGCTTACATCTCTAAATCTATTCGTTGAAGGTTGAGACAACTTACTCATCGATCTTTTTCTTTCATCTCGAGCTTCAGAATCAGCTTTCTTCTTTTCTTTACTGAGCTCCTCGGCTTTGCAGGCTGTTTCAACTAACACAACAAATTCGTTTATATCAAGTATCCTGACCAACAACTTAATATCTTCATTCAGCCCTTCTATAAAACGTTTACACATAGTAGCTTTGGTCGAAACAGATTCCCGCGCATATTGGCTCAATCTCAGAAATTCTCGTTCATACTCTGTAACAGACATACGACCCTGTTTCAGCTCTAGAAACTCCTTAAGTTTCTGATCTATGAATCGTTGACTGATATACTTCTTTCTAAATTCAATTTGAAAGAAATCCCAAGTGATTCTCTCTCTCGGAACCACAGAAATAAACGTTTTCCACCAGTTATATGTCGTATCTCTCAACAAGGAAACTGCACACTTAATACATTAATTAGGGGTCAATGACATCTCATCGAACACTCAGATTGTATTCTCGAGCCAAAACTCGGCTCGCTCAGCATCATCATCAGCTGTGGCCCTAAACTCTTCGACCCCATACTTTCTGATCTTATCCACAGGAGGCTTATTCAATTGATTCGGATCTACAACTTGAGGCACAACAGGTACTTGTGGGGGTGGAGGTTGTGGAGCAGCCGGATTCATTCGAACGAACTCCGAAAACCATTCACTCATCATTCAGAAGAAGGCTTGCTTAGCCTCTCCTCCCTCACCACTATCATTCGGCCTAGATGTTGCCGGCACTGTCCCTTGAGCGGGAGCAGGCGCATTACGCTCATCATCCTCAGCAACTACTCGATCGTGATCCATTACTATATAAAAACACATTTTTAACTGTCAGGATTCATCACACTATCACAATTATTTATATGGCATGTATAGCTAGACTCGTACGCGCTACGTTAGTCCAAGAATCGACTAAATCTAGCTCTGATACCAATTAAAATGTAACACCCCTAATCGAAAACCGTCGCCGGAATAGGGTTAAGAGGCGTTACCAATCAATCGGAACATTTCAAAAAATCTCACATCCTTTTCTCAACACATAGTTAATCATCAATCAAACATAATCAATTATAAACATATAGTCCCTTATTACGGTCTACAAGACCTTAAACACGTAATAAAAAGAGGTCAGGACTAAACCGAACACATACGAAATTCTTGGAAATTTGAACATTTTTCAAAACTGCAGAGGTCACACGCCCGTGCAGTCAGGCCGTGCCAAACAGAGCATGTATACTGACTTATCCACACGGCCACCAGACACGCCCGTGTGCCATGGCCGTGTAAAATTAGGCTAGCTACTGACTTGTTCACACGGCCATTAGGCACGCCCGTGTGCCACAGCCGTGTATGCATAATAGGCCATTTACAAGGCCAAAATGGTACCCACACTTAGGTCAACCCTACAAGCAATATATCAATTCATTTCATGTACAATTGACAATCAAAGACATGTCAAATAATCAACAAATATCCACATTCAATCTCATTACCAATCATGCCAATTTATATACCAAATTGCACAACTAAAACACATGCTTAACCAAACATGATTCTTCCCCAATATCACAAGATCACAAAGACATCAATCCATCACTAAGCTTACCATTCATAAGACATTTTCATTGCCATCAAGCCATACCAAAACATACTTTATATACCATATTCATTCATGCATAGTAGCAACATTTATCTATCCACATCACATGGCTATTTACACATCTCAATCATGGTTCAAAACAACTAGCATATACATGCCATAATCAAATATACACATCTTCAAGAGTACCAAAATAGATTGTCGATAGTGTGATAGAGATGCTGACAATCCCCAGATCTGAGCTAGCTTTACTGACACTGTAAAACAGAGAAACAAATCACACAGTTTGATTTCAAAAGCTTAGTAAGTTCGTAACATAATACATTCAACTTAATAGTTCAAATACAATGCACAACAAGAACTCATCACATAGATCAATTTCCAAACGTTTATACCATATCATTCATAGCCAATAATCTTGCTCAACCACTCATGAAGTCATACACAGTCTCTTCAACCACAAAGGTTCAATACATACCTTAGCCAACACATAGTTACTCACCATCCAAGCTAATTTATGCTCGATATTGTATCTCGATCTAGCCTTCATTATTCATTAGATTTAATCGCACACTTAGTGCCCAATTTGTAGTCGAAACTTAATTAACTTCGGACACTTAGTGCCTCAATTCATAGCTGAAGCTTATATAACATCGCACACTTAGTGCATCAATACAAAACCCAACGTAATTCGGAATCGTACACACAGTGCCAACTATGGAGCGAAAGCTTCTATTATTTCGCACACACAGTGCTAATCAACTCTGTCTCATTTCAATTATGCACATTTAGTGCTTCATTACTCAATTTCATTCATTACATTTCTAATTCAATGTCTATCATTCAATTCACATCACATAGAAGATAAATTAACAACTTGTACTATGTCCGAACTTACTTCGGACGTTGAAATATCGAAACGGTCGATTAATCGAGCACTTTTTCTTTGCCTCGATCTCGATTCGAACCTCTCCTTTCTTGGTCTATACACATTCAAATTCAGTCCATTCAATCACCAATTCATTCAATTTATTCCAAACCCACATATTTAGGGCGTTTTACAAAATAGCCCTCACATTTTCATATTTCGACACTTTAGTCCCTAATTCACAAAATCATCAAATTCACATAATTTCACTTAGCATGTGTCTAGCCAAATTTTCACTTTGATCATACCAATCCATACATTTCATTTATTTTACATTTTAATCCCTCAATTTATATTTTCTCAATTTATCCCAAAATACTCAATTTCACCAAAAATCCAAATACAAACTATGTTAACCCAACACCAAGCTTTCATATTCCACCAACTAACATCACAAAGCTCACATATTCATCAATGGCACATCTTAAAATCACCATCAATTTCTAAAATTAAAGCATGGGTTTGATAGTACACTAGGCAACGATAAAAAAAAACGTAGAAATTATCAAAAACCGAACTTAAAACATACCTCAATCAAGAACTCAATGTGCCAAAACCTTCAAAGCTATTAACCATTTCTTTCTTTTCTAATTTCGGTGGATGGATGAACATAATGGGCAAAATTTTGTGTTTTGTTTAATTATATTAACATTAAAACAAAGTTTACCATTTTGCCATTCATTAAAACATTATAAATTCACATAATATATACCCATTTATGTCCATCTCCACTATTAATAGTCCATTTACAACATAAGGACCCCTCATTTAAAAATCCATGACAATTAAGTACTTTAACAATCAGCACACAACTTTTACATCTTATGTGATTAGGTCCTTTTCGCAAATTGAACACACAATCAATAAAATCTTCACACAGAAATTTCACACAGGCTAAATCACATACTGTAAACATAGAAAGTAATATTAAAATATTATTCCAACCTCGGATTTGTGGTCTCAAAACCACTGTTCCTACTAGGGTCTAAACCTGGCTGTTACAACTCTCCCTCTTTAGGGATTTTCGTCCCAGAAAATCTTACCAGTGAATAGGTTCGGATATTGCTCTATCATTACATCCTCAGGCTCCCACGTAGCCTATTCTACTCCGTGTTTGTGCCACAACACTTTCACTAAGGATTTCTTTTGTTTCTCAACTCTTTGGTCTCTCGTGCCAAAATTCGAATCGGTTCTTCACTATACGACAAGTCTGATTGAATTTCAACCTCAGTAGGAGCAATCACATGAGACGGATCAGATCTGTACCGTCAAAGCATCGACACATGAAACACATTATGAATTTTCTCTAACTCGGGTGGCAACATCAATCTATAAGCAAACGGCCCAACTCGTTCAATGATCTCATATGGCCCGATGAACCTCGGACTCAGCTTGCCTTTCAGGCCAAATCTAAGTATTTTCTTCCACGGAGACACTTTCAAAAACACTTTGGTACCAACTTCGAATTCAATATCTTTTCGCTTCAAGTCTGCGTAAGACTTCTGACGATCTGAGGCTGCTTTCAAACTGTCACGAATCACTTTCACTTTCTGTTCAAACTCTTTTATAAGATTAACCCCGTGAATCTTATTCTCACTCAGCTCAGTCCAATATAATGGAGTTCGACATTTTTAACCATAAAGAGCCTCAAACGGTGCCATTTTAATGCTAGATTGAAAACTATAGTTGTATGCAAACTCAATCAACGATAAATGTTTTTCCCACGTACTTTCAAATTCAAGTATACAACATCTTAACATATCTTCGAGAATCTGAATAATCCGCTCGAACTGACCATCCGTTTGCGGATGAAATGCAGTACTGAAATGCAATTTTGTGCTGAAAGCCTCTTGCAATTTCTTCCAAAATCGCGAGGTAAATCTCGGATCTCTATCAGATACAATAGATAGTGGCACCCCGTGCAATCTCACAATCTCAGCAATATACAATTCAGCCAATCTATTGAGTGAATAATCTGTTCTCACTGGAACAAAATGAGCTGATTTCGTTAATCTGTCAACTATCACCCAGATTGCATCTTTCTTTCCCAGAGATAAAGGAAATCCCGACACAAAGTCCATCGTGATTCTCTCCCATTTCCACTTAGGAATCATAATCGGTTGTAATAAACCGGATGGAACCTGATGTTCAGCTTTAACTTGCTGACAAACTAAACATTTCGACACAAAGTCAGAGATATCCTGTTTCATACCATTCCACCAATAAAACTGTTTCAAATCATTATACATTTTCGTACTCCCCGGGTGAACAGTCAAACGACTATTATGAGCTTCATTCAAAATCATCTGAATCAACTTTGAATTCTTCGAAACACAAATTCGATCTCTGAATCAGAATTCAAATCACATTGAGCTCGTTTAGTCATCAACTCCACATTACTCTTCTGGGCATCACAAATCTGACATACAAACATCAGTTTCACTTTCAACTCAGCCGAAACTAAATCATCATCACATAGATCTATCTGAGTATTAATAGCTCGCAAAGCACTTGAAGACTTTTGAGTCAAAGCATCAGCAACAACGTTAGCTTTGCCCGGATGATAATCAATCACAAGTTTGTAATCTTTCAACAATTCTAACCATCTTATCTGTTGTAAATTCAATTCTTTCTGAGTCATCAAATACTTCAAGCTCTTGTGATCAGTATAAATATGACATTTCTCACCAAATAGATAGTGACGCCAAATTTTCAATGCAAACACAATTACAGCTAATTCAAGGTCGTGCGTCAGATAATTCTTTTCATGCGGCTTTAACTGCCTCGAAGCATAAGCAATGACTTTGCCTTCTTGCATCAGCACACAGCCCAAACCATTCAACGATGCATCACAGTAAACTAGGAATTCGTTACCTGGTTCAGGCTGAACTAACACTGGTGCTTTCGTCAACAACGCTTTCAACTGCTCAAAACTCTAATGGCACCATTCGAATTTAACATCTTTCTGTAGAAACTTTGTTAACGAAGTCGCAATCATTGAGAAACCTTTCACAAACCGTCTATAATATCCCGCTAGTCCCAGAAAACTACGGACTTCAGAAACATTTCTTGGAGGTTTCCATTCTAAAATAGCTGAGATTTTACTCGGATCAACTCGTATTCCCGTAGCTGATACAATATGCCCCAGAAATCCAACCTCACACAACCAAAACTCACATTTGTTAAAATTAGCATAAAATTGTTTCTCGCGCAGAGTCCGCAGCACAATTCTCAAATGTTCGGCATGTTGCATCTCATCACAGGAATAAATCAGAATATCGTCAATGAACACCACAATAAAGCGATCCAAATAGGGTCTGAATATCCGATTCATCAGATCCACAAACACTGCAGGAGCATTCATTAGTCTAAAAGACATCACTAAGAATTCATAATGTCTGTACCTCATTTTGAAAGAAGTTTTCGGCACATCAGATTCTTTAACTCTCAACTGATAATAGCCCGATCTCAAATCTATTTTAGAAAACATTGTAGCTCCTTTCAATTGATCAAACAAATCATCAATATGAGGCAACGAATATTTTTTCTTTATCGTTACTTTGTTCACCTGTCGATAGTCGATACAGATTCTCATAGTCCATCTTTCTTTTTCACAAACAACATAGGAGCACCCCAGGGTGAGAAACTCGGTCGAGCAAATCCTCTATCGGTCAACTCTTGCAATTGAGACTTCAACTCTTTCAATTCTTTCGGTGCCATTCTATACGGAGATATTGAGATAGGAGTTGTTCCCGGTACCAATTCAATGCCAAATTCAACTTTCTGTATCGGAGGTAATCCCGGAAACTCTTCAGGAAACATATCAGGAAATTCACAAACCACAGGCACAGATTCAACTTTCTTTTCTATCACTTTTGTATCAATCACATATGCCAGATAAGCTTCGCAACCCTTTCTCAAATAGTTTAAAGCTTTCATCGCAGATACAATAGTTGGTAACCCTTTCATATCACTGGATTCAATTCTAACTATCTTACCGTTCTGACCTCTCAATTCAATACTCTTTATTTTACAATTCACAATGGCATTATGTAAAGTGAGCCAATCCATACCCAGAATTATATCAAATTCATCAAATGGTAGTAACATCAAATTAGCCGGAAAGCATATATCCCGAAACATCAATGGGCAATTCTTGTACACTTTATCCACCAAGACACACTTGCCTAAGTGGTTCGATACTCTAATTACGAATTCAGTAGACTCAATAGGTAGAGTCTTACTTGATACTAGATTCACACACACATAGGAATGAGTAGATCCTGGATCTATCAATGCAATCACATCAGTATCAAATAGAGTAAAAGTACTAGTAATGACGTCTGGAGATGATGCTTCTTCTCGTGCACGTATAGCATAGGCTCGGGCAGGTGCTCTCGTCTCAAATCTCACAACTGTATCAGTAGTCCCTCTTTGGCTTCCATCCACATTCCCGACGTTTCTGGGTGATCTACCCTAGCCGTCACATTACTCGATCTCACATTCTGAACATTTTCTTCTTCAGTTAACTTTGGGCAATCTCTAATGAAGTGATCTCGTGATCCACACTTATAACAAGTTCGATTATTATACTTGCCCCAGCATTCTCCCACATGTCGTCTTCCGCACTGTCTACACCCAGGTTTGTTGCTTTTGGCACTTCCAACACTTGATTCAGTCAGAATTTGAACTCGTGGACCGATGCTTTGTCTCACGCGATCTCTACTCGGATGTCTAAACAAAGCATTTGATCGATTGCTTACATCTCTAAATCTCTTTGTTGAAGGTTGAGACAACTTACTCATCGATCTTTTTCTTTCATCTCGAGCTTGAGAATCAGCTTTCTTCTTTTCTTTACTGAGCTCCTTGGCTTTGCAGGCTCTTTCAACTAACACAACAAATTTGTTTATATCAAGTATCCCGACCAACAACTTAATATCTTCATTCAGCCCTTCTATAAAATGTTTACCCATAGTAGCTTCGATCGAAACACATTCCCGCGCATATTGGCTCAATCTCACAAATTCTCGTTCATACTCTATAACGGACATATGGCCTTGTTTCAGCTCTAGAAACTCCTTACGTTTCTGATCTATGAATCATTGACTGATATACTTCTTTCTAAATTCAATTTGAAATAAATCCCAAGTGATTCTCTCTCTCAGAACCACAGAAATCAACGTTTTCCACCAGTTATATACCGTATCTCTCAATAAGGAAACTGCACACTTAATACATTCATCAGGGGTCAACGACATCTCATCGAACACTCAGATTGTATTCTCGAGCCAAAACTTGGCTCGCTCAGCATCATCATCAGCTGTGGCCCTAAACTCTTCGGCCCCGTACTTTCTGATCTTATCCATAGGAGGCTTATTCAATCGATTCAGATCTACAACTTGAGGCACATCAGGTACTTGTGGGGGTGGAGGTTGTGGAGCAGCCGGATTCGTTCGAACGAACTCCGAAAACCATTCACTCATCATTCGGAAGAAGGCTTGCTTAGCCTCTCCTCCCTCACCACTATCATTCGACCTAGATGTGGCCGGTACTGTCCCTTGAGCGGGAGCAGGCGCATTACTCTCAACATCGTCAGCAATTGCTCGATCGGGATCCATTACTATATAAAAACACATTTTTAACTGTCAGGATTCATCACACTATTGCAATTATTTATATGGCATGTATAGCTAGACTCACACGCGCTACGTTAGTCCGAGAATTGACTAAACCTGGCTCTGATACCAATTAAAATGTAACACCTCTAACATGAAACTGTCGTCGGAATAGGGTTAAGAGGTGTTACTGATCAATCGGAATATTTTAAAATATCTCACATCCTTTTCTCAACACATAGTTAATCATCAATCAAACATAATCAATTATAAACATATAGTCCCTTATTACGGTCTACGAGACCTTAAATACGTAACAAAAAGAGGTCGGGACTAAACCGAACACATACAAAATTCTTGGAAATTTGAACATTTTTCAAATTTGCAGAGGTCACACGCCCGTGCAGTCAGGCCGTGTGCCTCACACGGCTACCAGACACACCTATGTGTCCAGGCCGTTCCAAAATAGAGCATGTATACTGACTTATCCACACGCCCACAAGACACGCCCGTGTGCCATGGCCATGTAAAATTAGGCTAGCTACTGACTTGTTCACATGGCCATTAGGCACACCCGTGTGCCACAGCCTTTTATGCATAATAGGCCATTTGCAAGGCCAAAATGCCACCTACACTTGGGTCAACCCTACAAGAAATATATCAATTCATTTCATGTACAATTGACAATCAAAGACATGTCAAATAATCAACAAATATCCACATTCAATCTCATTACCAATCATGCCAATTTATATACCAAATTGCACAACTAAAACACATGCTTAACCAAACATGATTCATCCCCAAAATCACTAGATCACAAAGACATCAATCCATCACTAAGCTTACCATTCATAAGACATTTTCATTGCCATCAAGCCATACCAAAACATACTTCATATACCATATTCATTCATGCATATTACCAACATTTATCTAGCCACATCACATGGCTATTTACACATCTCAATCATGGTTAAAAACAACTAGCCTATACATGCCATATTCAAATATACACATCTTCAAGAGTACCAAAATAGATTGCCGATAGTGTGATAGAGATGGTGACGATCCCTGGATTCGAGCTAGCTTTACTGACACTGTAAAACAGAGAAACAAATCACACAGTAAGCTTTCAAAAGCTTAGTAAGTTCGTAACATAATACATTCAACTTAATAGTTCAAATACAATGCATAACAAGAACTCATCACATAGATCGATTTCCAAACGTTTATACCATATCATTCATAGCCAATAATCTTGCTCAACCACTCATGAAGTCATACACAGCCTCTTCAACCACAAAGGTTCAATACATACCTTAGCCAACACATAGTTACTCACCATCTAAGCTAATTTATGCTCGATATTGTATCTCTGTCCAGCCTTCATTATTCATTAGATTTAATCGCACACTTAGTGCCCAATTTGTAGTCGAAACTTAATTAACTTTGCACACTTAGTGCCTCAATACATATTTGAAGCTTATATAACATCGCACACTTAGTGCCTCAATACAAAACTGAACGTAATTTAGAATCGCACACACAGTGCCAACTATGAAGCCAAAGCTTCTGTTATTTTGCACACACAGTGCTAATCAACTCTGTCTCAATTCAATTACGCACACTTAGTGCTTCACTACTCAATTTCATTCATTACATTTCTAGTTCAATATCTATCATTCAATTCACATCACATAGAAGAGAAATTAACAACTTATACTATGTCCGAACTTACCTCGGACGTTGAAATATCAAAACGGTCGATTAATCGAGCACTTTGTCTTTGCCTCGATCTCGATCCGAACCTCTCCTTTCTTGGTCTATACACATTCAAATTCATTCCATTCAATCACAAATTCATTCAATTTATTCCAAACACACATATTTAGGGCGTTTTACAAAATAGCCCTCACATTTTCATATTTCGACACTTTAGTCCCTAATTCACAAAATCATCAAATTCACATAATTTAACTTAGCATGTGTCTAGCCTAATTTTCACTATGATCATACCAATCCATACATTTCATTTATTTCACATTTTAATCCCTCAATTTATACTTTTCTCAATTTATCCCAAAATACTCAATTTCACCAAAAATCCAAATACAAACTATGTTAACCCAACACCAAGCTTTCATATTCCACCAACTAACATCACAAAGCTCACATATTCATCAATGGCGCATCTTAAAATCACCATCAATTTCTAAAATTAAAGCATGGGTTTGATAGTACACTAGGCAACGATCACAAAAACGTAGAAATTATCAAAAACCGAACTCAAAACATACCTCAATCAAGAACTCAATGTGCCGAAACCTTCAAAGCTATTAACCCTTTCTTTATTTTCTAGTTTCGGTGGATGGATGAACATAATGGGCAAAATTTTGTGTTTTGTTTAATTATATTAACATTAAAACAAAGTTTACCATTTTGCCCTTCATTAAAACATTATAAATTCACCTAATATATACCCATTTATGTCCATCTCCACTATTAATGGTCCATTTACAACATAAGGACCCTTCATTTAAAAAGCCATGACAATTAAGTACTTTAACAATCAGCACACAACTTTTACATCTTATGCGATTAGGTCCTTTACGCAAATTGAACACACAATCAATAAAATCTTCACACAGAAATTTCACACAGGCTAAATCACATACTGTAAATATAGAAAATAATATTAAAATATTATTCCACCCTCGGATTTGTGGTCTGGAAACCACTTTTCTGACTAGAGTCTAAACCAGGCTATTACAGTTTATGCAGTGGTGTCGCGACATCCTTAAGTGGTGTCGCGACGTGGATGAAAATTTACCTATTCTGAGGATTGTCCAATGTCACGACATAAGGTTCTAGTGTCGCGACATGTGAGCTAGGTCTTAATGTATTCCTTTTGCATCTCGAAGTCCTCACTTTCGTCACTTTCTTCATCATTGTCCTTTTCATTTATCCCTTCAGTTCCCCCTGAACTCCTTATAGCTTTGCATTATAGGAACTGTTTGTCGACGATTGTATTCATTGTCCATTCAAAATAGTTTTTTACACGTTGTCCATTTACAATGAAATATTGTCCCTCTTTTCCGATAAGTTCTATTACTCCATGAGGTGTTACCTGATTTATGGTGTACGAGCTTGTCCATCTTGATTTAAGTTTACTAGGAAATAATTTTAAACTTGAATTGAACAATAGAACTTTTTTCCCCGAAAAGAATTCTAGTCTTTGTATTCTTGCGTCATGTCGGAGTCTGCTCCTTTCCTTGTACATCTTGGTGTTCTCATAAGCCATAAAATGGATTTTTTTCAACTCTTGTAATTGGACTAATCTTTCTTTCCTCGCTAATTTTGGATCTAAATTTAGCTCTTTTATTGCCCAATATGTTTTTTTTTCTAGTTCAATTGGTAAATGGAAATTTTTTTCTGTAAATGAACTTGTAGGGACACATACCCAATGGCATCTTATTTTCTGTATTGTAAGCCCATAATGTATCGTCCAATCTTACCGCCCAATATTTTCTATTTGGGTTTACTATTTTTTCTAAAATTTGTTTGATTTCTCGGTTAGATATCTCTATTTGACCATTAGCATGGGGGTGATATGCTGTTGTCATTCGATGTCGTACACTGTATTTGGCCAAAGCAGCCTCGAATTGTTTAATGAAAAAATGGGATCCTTCGTCACATACTAATGCACGTGGGGTTCCAAATCTGGCAAAAATATTTTTTCTTAAGAACTTAACTACTGATTTTGTGTCATTAGTAGGTAAAGCCACAGCCTCGACCCACTTTGAAACATAGTCAATAGCTAATAGAATTTACTGGTTCCCAAAAGAAATGGCCCCATAAAGTCAATCTCCCAAACATCAAATACCTCTTCCTCAAGTATCCCCGTCTGTCACACTTTTTTTACAAACTCATATGCATCCTTGTTCATGTTTGGCCAATAAAACCCCGATTGGAAGCAACGAAAAGTATACTATTACTTCTACTCTTACTTACTTAAAAATAAATAAAAAAATACATCTCCAATTATGCTCCTCGTTGGCTTCATGAATTGCTCATTTTCGCTCATTGGCACTTCCGCCTTTCAACATAGCGCTATCACAAGTAGGGGTGTAAATGAACCGAGTTTGAACGAACAAATCTCTGGTCATGTTTGTTTGTTTATTTTTAAGCTTGTTCGTGTTCAGTTTGTTTTCGTTAAGAATTTCAATTTTTTTTTCATGTTTGTTTATTTAACATTATGTGTGTTCATGTTTGTTTATTTAATGTTCATGAACATGTTCATTTAACTTAATCGAACATGTTCACGAACATTAAATGAACATGTTCATGAACATATAATTGAACATGTTCACGAATAATGTTAATAAATAATCAACAAAAAAACAAACAAACAATAAATACAAACACACACATATATTGTTTAGATATAAAATAGTCAAATATAAATATTAACAATTATGTTATAGATGAAAAAAAAATACAAACCAAGATAATTTTATTAATATATACTAATGGAACAATAATTGAGTTTTAGGATAATTTTATTAATATATACTAATTGAATTTTTATAAGAAAATATCAGTAATAAATAAACGAGTCATAAATGAGCTTGTTCATTGAACATAAACGAACCGAACATACCTTTGTTCGTGTTCGTTCATTTATTAAACGAACATAAAAATTTTGTTCATACTCATTTATTTAATATAATAAACGAATATAAACAAACGGTTCACGAACAGTTCATCGAACATTCTGTTCCTTTACACCCCTAGTCATAAGATGAGGAAAGAAAATTCCAGCTTTCTGGCTCTGTATGCATCATTTCGTTTCTCATAAGATCCAACGCCCTACACATATCTATTTACGCTGCAAAATACCATATAGCAAAACAACTCGAAAAACATTAACATTAGAAACATTTAATGTGGGTGCAATTCTGGTGCCGATGAATTGCATTTACATGTGGGTGATAGGGAACATAATCGTCTAATTGAAATTTGTTGGTAGCCCAGTATCTGGCCTATAGTTCCAACTACCTGTATCCTGAGTCAAATATTTTATAACATCCTCCATATCAATATTTTGAAAATTTTCCAAATCTACGCTATCAATAAAATCTTTTTCATAATACGAAATGTTATAAAACTCAGAAATATCACTAGGGGATATTGGAACTTCCTCCCTTCGCACTGTTACCTTACTTAAAACCTCACCATACTTGCCTTTAATTATTTGATCCTTGAGGGGTGCATAAAATTCCTACACTACGGGTATGACTGCATTTCCAGTGGGAGTGACACAAAACTGCTCCCATTGATGGTATCGCACAAAAGTCCAAATTTCTTTGTAATAGACCATTGAGGGTTCGAACCCTCGTTCTTGAATTAATAGTCTCCCAAGAAATTCAAGATAATATTTCTCCATGTTTAGACTATGGAATCGTTTTGGGTCTGAAACAACATGTGTTTCTTGGACCATGGTTCTTTTGCTCCTACGTGGAGGCATTCTTTAATCAAAGTTTCTAACAAAAATGTAGCTGGATAGTAATCAATGGAACAGTAAAATTGAGCCGAGAATACTTAACCTCAACCTCCTTGAACTTGTATGTGCTTCCTCTTTGTTCTATTGATGATGACCTCCTCCAATGTGGTTTTTATAATTGGGGATGAAGGATTGAAAACCTAGTTTTTTAGTAAAAAGAGATTAGAGGCTCTAGAGAGTTTTTAAAAGGGTTTGGATGTCGAAATTAGGTTAGGCTATATTGTTATGGTGTTTTTATGGTTAAAATTAGTGTTTTTGAGGTTAAAATATGGGTATTTTTAAGGTTAAAAAGTTGGGTTGCATAATTGGGTAGGGTTGACCCTGTAGAAAATTGTAGCGATCTCGCGACACAAGGGTTCCATGTCGCGACATCCCTAGGATATTACTCATGTTGTGAAATCGGGGTTCGATGTTGCGACACACCCTAGAGTTTTGAAAATTTGGGAGACTGTGTGACACCCCAAACCTGACCGAGACGGACTGGCCCGAATTCGAAGCGTTACATTAGCCACCTAAGTGACTCTTCGGCTAATGTCCACCCAAGACACACCCCAACCTTAAAACACCTCAATCTTATCTAATTATTTGCTATTTATTATTGCAGAGGCAAACTATGAGCTAATTTTAAACTTTTCCTAGGTAATTTAACCTAAGGGCATTTTCGTCATTTTACCACCTATGGTAAAACTAACCTGATTTTAGATCTAAATGTTAACCAACCTTCTTTTAGTCAAAATTATGCAAGCCTAAAAAGCTTAAATTGAGCTTGTTTTCTATGTCTAAATCAAGTTTTACTATTATGGACTAAAAAATTAAACTTAAATTGTAACAAAACTCCAAATCATGAGTCGGATAGTTACACTAATTCAAGTTTTGGAGTTTTGTTACAATTTAAGTTTAAATTTTTAGGCTTTCATAAATTTTAATAAAAGAAGGTTGGTAAACATTTAGACCTAAAATCGAGTTAGTTTTACCATAGGTGGTAAAATGACAAAAATGCCCTTAGGTTAAATTACCTTGGAAAAATGTAAAGTTGGCTCATAGTTTGCTTCCACATTAATAAATAGCTAATAATTAGATAAGATTGAGGTGTTATAAGGTCGGGGCATATCTTGGGTGGTCATTAGCCGGAGAGTCACTTAGGTGGCTAATGTAATGCTTTCAATTCGGGTCGGTACATCTCGGTCGGGTTTGGGGTGTCACATTTGGTAAAACTATCCTGATTTTAGATCTAAATGTTTACCAACCTTCATTTATTCAAAATTATGCAAGCCTAAAAATTTGAGCTTAAATTGAGTTCGTTCGCTATGTCTAATTCAGGTTTTACTATTATGGACTAAATTGTAACAAATACAAACTATCAGTACTATATCTGAATATTAAATTGAGTGTGTGTCTAACAAATTTTATCAATTACAAGTCTAATCCTAAAATATTATCAAGTTTCCTTATCATTTAAGGCTCTAATTGGACTTATCAAGTTACAGGACTGATTTGTAATTTAAACGGACTTGAGAATCAATTTAAAAATACCAGAATTCAAACCCCCAACAATCCACTGCAGCTTTTTTTGTGTGAAAAATTTGATTTTAAACCCGATTTTGAGAACTTTAATGACCAATTAAACCCGATTTAGCTACAATTAAATATCATACATATCCATACACCTTCAATTGAATTTATTAACACCAATTAAGCCTCAATTAAATAGAATTAAACATTCAATTTCATGCATATCACTCACCGTTTAATTCAAACAAGTTGCGTACCTTAGTCGCTAGTAAACCACTCCATGGAAGCTTCAATTAAACAATCATTAGTATAAATTTCATGCTTCACACACCGTGTTATCAATCACAGTGTTATCAAGCAACAATACACCATAAAACAATCAATAATTAAAATCAAACATGCCTAAAAATTATTATAAAACCATTCAAAATAAATGTCCAAAGTCCAAAGTCTATTTACGACCAAAATCAAACTAATTCCCAGGAGTTCCACAATGGCCAACTATAGTCTCTAAAATGCATAATAAAGTCTCTACAAATCCTAACTCTCTTGGAACTCTCTTGTTCGGCTCCTCAGCTCCTCAATCCTGACGAATATCTAAACGAATGTGAGGGTGTGAGCTTTAAAAAGCTCAGTGAATGTTAATAAAAAACAACAAGTAAATTAACATCCAATTCATGCTTAATTTACAACCAATCATTCACCAATTGTCAACCAAAATAATTAAACATGTCAATTTAATTTTCATAAACATTTTTAATACCAAAAATTAATTATTGATGGCTTTCGATCATCAACTGATATAGCAACAATCATAAAAAAAAAAAAATTAGCATTCATTTTTAATGGCTTAATCTGGTGATCATACATCATATAAACGGATCTCCGAACTCCCATAAATATCAAATACAGGCCACTGAGTTGAGCGGGCCGAAGCACGCGCTCCCTTATAGCACCTCAAATAACCTATTGAGTGGAGACTCATGCTCAACACTCCCTTATCTACTCCAACAAATCAATCCACCTAGAGCCATATGCTCACAAATTACATATCAATATGGTGAGTACTCACAAATCCTATGGCATGCCAACTATATCCAATGGATTCACCATGCATGTTGCCAATATATTCAATCAAACTTAGCAAATAAATCAGTCATTATTATGCTCAATTTAATGTGACAAAATGATTATGTATAGCTTGTAACATAGCCATTTAACATCTAATAAAATCATGGAGTCCATACACCAATTTCCCATATTCAATTATCCAATGTAACACCAATTTCCCATATTCAATTATTTCAGTACACATGCTTTAATTATCCTTAAAATTAAACCAATTAATTAACACAACACCACCCAAAATAAAGACTCAGTTACCATTTTTTTCATACAAATTCAATATATTGCACATTTACTACCAATCTTGCAAAAATTAACCATTCAACCATAATTAATTAGTTGTAATAATTAATTAAGCTTCTAATTAAACATAATTGAGGGTCAATTTACCAAATCACCCTTAGAAACACTCAGCACACAATTTTTTTCTACCACAACAAGTGATCAACTAGACAATTTCAAGCTTCAATTCCGGTTATCTTGGTCCTCTTCAAGATTCAGAGCTTTAACAGAGACAAAGTAGGCATTACCGCCTTTCAAAAGATATATTAAACATGAATTTTAATTAACTATACTAATCGAATTTCACTCATGAAAATACTTTACCGGATATGTAACATCAAGTTGAAAACTTGATTCCTCACAAAATCGACCTCTCCAGCCCTCCTAATCACTTCCAAACATCAATACTAAACCAAATACACATAAACTAAGCATATATTTCACATTTAAGTCAATTTCACAAAAATCCGAAAAATTAATTCAAAAAGATGATGAAATTCGGGTTTCTTCAAATTACCTCACAAATCATGTTTAATTTTGATAAATAAAACCAAAAACCTTCTAATAGATCTATTTTGAGTTGGAACATCCATTGATTTGTGGATTTCCTCTCAAAATTAAATATCCATCATCAAAGCACATTAAGCTATTGAGGAAGATGACATTGATAAAGAAATCATGTAATTTACTCTCAAATCATGTAAAAATGTTTCTAATTATCATAATAATAAGTTTAGAAATGATAATTACCTTTGATTCGCTCTAAATCCTTTGATTGAAAATCTTGATTCAAGAATCTTGAAAATTTTCAGAATATTTTTGTCTGCTTTTGAGAATAATTTTGGGTGAAAAGAGAGTATTTTGAGAAGGAAATTGTTTGGATCTATTCTTTGATGATAAATCTTTAAAACCATGCAAAGAAAATGAAATTTATAGCTCTCTAACATGATGTAAATGGTGTGAAAAATAGACTATATGCATTATTTTTAAAGCTGAAACAACCCACCAGAATTTTAAAATTGGGGAATTTGCCTAATGGCCACTCCTACATTTCCCTTGTTTTACCATTTAATTTTTCCCTCCAAAATTCTGAATTTTAAGGTTTATTTGTCAAATAAATTTCCCAAAATTTCCCTTATTTTACAATTAAATATTATTTAATTAATATTTAAATTTAACTCAATTTAACCCCAATAAAATTATTTTAAAATTCTTTTATGACCTAAATTAATTATTTTTACTAATAATTATTTAATTACATTAAAATTAATTTTCCAAATTTTTTTTTATTTTTCCTGGATTATTGTTTAATCAATTTTAAAGAAATTAACATCCTAAATTAAATTAAAAATTACTAGAAAACCTATAAATTCCTAGTTTCACACTCGGAACCTGAAAAATATATCCAAATCTATTAGACCCAGTTTAGGGATATTACATACTGTCTACCATGTCGCGACGTAGGACAGTGGTGTCGTGACATCGATTTGGTTTTTGTCATTCTTTTCTACTGACCATGGTGTTGTGGCACGAAGTATCCATGTTGCGACGTTGACCTTGTTTTCCAAAATTTTTGAACTTTAGAATGCTTTCAAGTGCCCGGTAACCCCGCCTTTGATCTACATGTAGGATTTTAATTAACTGATTAGCAAAATATATAGTTTTGTACAGTTAGTAAGAGTTTTTACGTAAAGATGTTTAGGTTTTGCTGCCAGACTCGTGCGTCAGCTCAGTCAATATACACCGAGGTGATCACTATAAACTATCTCTGTCTTTATTGGTCTAATACTCATCATGTCATTCTACTAGTCTGCGATTATCTCTCTCTTTGAACTTGCCTTTTTGGTCTGCATTGACCATTGATAATTCTTTTCGTAGACCATAACTATTAATTATTTGTAGAACCACGTAAGTACGCAACCACTTTAGTTTTTGCTTAACGTTCTTGCTTCGTAAGAAGGTTGAGAGTTGTGGTTCATACTTGTCGCGCTCATTGTGTTTCTGTCCATCTCATCGATCAGGAATGGCTTTTTAGGAGTACTTTTTTGAGATGATTGGCAAATTGATTGGAAAATAATTTTGCACTATGTCACTTGGATTCTGACTCAGTGGGCTTTTAAATTCGTCCATTTGTTCGCATATAATTCTCTTGAATGGTTCTTGTAAGAATCGAATATTTCGTGGTGCCTGCAGCTCAATGCCTATACTCACCAATTCTCCAGTTTGATTGAGGCTTGCTATGTGATCATAAATCCTGTCAATATATATATTTCCAATTCTTTTCAGCATGTGGAAATTCCTAAATCGTCGAAATTCTGCAGTACCTGGTTTAGGATTAAGGATGTGTAGAGGATAGTTAATTCAGGCTTATCAGCAGGAACTATCGGGTTCTCTTTATTTTTCTCTATGAATTCCTGATTCGGTAGACATTCCTCCACTAAGTCAACCATGAATACCATTGTCTTTGTTGGTGGTTCTGTGTTGTACTTGTGTTTCGGCTTTATAGGAAGAACTCAAAATTACTGGGACAATGAGTTCTCTGCCTATATAATTATTCTATTTACTGGCCATTTCCCCAACTAGCTCTATACTTTCTCTTGCTGCAATTTCGCTCAATTTATCTGGGTATCCTTCTGTCTATTAGGATGAATAATAGTTTAGGTGTTCCCTTCTCTAACAAGTATCTATAGTGGCATTCTCTCCTTTTCTCAATTTTGGACTTAGCACATCTAGATGCCTTTCTGGGAGAATACTAATGTCCGGCTCTGTTTTATCGTCTTGGAAAAGAGTTGAGGTTTCTCCTCGGAGTTGACTTAATTCAAGCATTAATAATCATTGGTTGTCTTGTATCTCCCAGTCCTCATAGACCCCTTCTTCGTAAATATCGGCATTGTAATCAAAGTCTTCATCTAACCACATATAATCGAAACTATCCATTCTCCTGTTGACCAGTCTCCTATAGTTACTACGGATGTAGTTTTTATTTGAAATGTGCACTGAGGCTTTCTAAGTAAAACAAATAAGTAATGGTAAAGTTAGTTAGTTGAATAAATTAAAGATCATATCTATAACCTAAAAATTTCCTAATTATTCTTTTTGAAATGAAAAAAATTAAAATCAAACTAGTGGCGTTGCCTCTCCGGCAATGGCGCCAACAACTTGACCGCCTCCGGACATACTAATGTCTAAAGTGTGAATACTGCAATAAAAGATATAAATGAGGCGGTATTTGCAAGTATATTGGTCCAGTTGTAATATAGGTACAACGTAGTAGGTTAGTACTCCGAGGATCGTACCCAAGAGAGGCTAGTGCTAGATCTGTCGAAACCATTTTAAAAGTTTGATTTTAAAAACGGGGATCGACTTGTAAAAACGAAAATGGGAGTCGCCACCAATCCTTTTACTTTGGTGTGATTGGATCACCTTGAAAAACATTTTATTTCAAAATACTGATTTTGGTCTACAAAAAAAAAACAAAAATGGGTTCGGGAGTCGGTTACGTATGAGGAAGGATTAGCACCCTCATAACGCCCAAAAATTGGTACCTAATCGATAAAATCATGTCCTAATGTTGAAACTTTGAAAATTTTTAGAAAATGGTCCTTTTATTTGAAGAGAAAAAAAAAACTAGACTTACCTATCCCAAAGAAATAAAACACCATACCCAGTAAGTTAGGATATAGCATCTCATGACTTCGAAACTAGGCATGTCTTTATTTTAGAAAATCTCTATTTCGAGACACAAAACATCATATCCAGTAAGTTAGGACACAACGTTTTGAATTCCCAAGAATAGGTTTTTTGATTTAAAACTTAAGGTATCTTTGTTCCGAAAGAATATAAACATCACATCCAGCACGTTAGGACACGATATTTTTAATTCCCGAGAAACTAAAACATCTCATAATTTATGAAACTTTATTAAAAGGGTATTTAGTTATTTAGCCCAAACGGAAAATCGCAACCCAGCACGTTAGGGCACTATTTCCCGAATTTCTAAATACAAAATATTGCCTTATTTTGAAAAATCTTTAGATAAAATATAGTAAGCTTGCAAAAAAAAATGTATTTTTATTTTTAAAAATGATTCATGAGATAATATCGCATTTATAAACTATCGTACACAAATATTAAAAACAATTATAATACATTAGCATTTAATATAGACAATATAAAATACAACTAAAATAACTACACTATAGTAATCAAAAAATAATAAATAAATAAAAGGGCATTGCACTGACAAATAAAATATATAAAGTAATATATATAAAACAATAAAAAATACTAAATAAATATTATAATAAATATATAATTTAATACATATAAAAGATAATACATAATAATATATAATAATTTTGAATAAAGATATTTTCAAAAATATAATATATGTGAAACATGTTATAAAATATAAATAAATTTTATACAAAAATAAATTTTTAAAAAATAACATATGATATAATATAATACTATGTAATATAAAAAAAATTTAAAAACATATAATATAGTAATTAATATATAAAAATAATATGTAATGCAAATAATTTTGAGCTAAATAAAAAATAAAAAATAATGAAAATATATGTATATATGATTTTATACCATTAACAAAAATAAAATGATAAATATAACATTTTAATATAATAAAAATAATATAGTATTAGAATAATTTAAAAATAAAATAAAATAAACAAAGGAAAAAAGATTAAATAAAAATAAATATAAAGGGGTAAAATTAAAACACGCTTCATATCATAAGGATCAATACGGCAATTATGCCAATTTTTAAAACGGCATCGTCTTGATTTAACCTTTAAAGCAGTCAGAGTGATTAAATTGGAATAAATACATAATTTAGGGCTAATTTCATAAAACTAAAAATGCAAATTGGACTGATTTAAAAATTTTAAAAATGAGGAAGGACCTATTACGCAAATAGACCATTTAAAAAAATAAACACGCGGATCTTCTAGTCTATCGGGTCGGGTTCGGGTCAAAAGCTTCATACGGCGTCGTATTGATGCTTATTGGCCTAAGCATAAACGACGCCGTTTTACCTTTGCTATATAAATTACAAAATCAACAAAAAAAAATTCATTTTTATCAGTTCAGAAAAAAAAGGTTTGGTTTTGAAAACCTTCTGTCCTTTGGCCTTCAGGCCAAGACTCCGACGAGGGGGGGTCTGTCGCACTCCACGCGTCACACGCGCTTACGCGTCGTCGTCTACTGCAGCCCACAGGTATGAAACTCGTCCCTTTTTCTTTTGACTGATATTATATATAATATGCACGGATCATAAAAAGGAAAATATGTAAAGGAAAACAGAAATCACCTCCGAATCGACTTTTGTATTTTATTTCACTGCGATCTGTTTGAATATTTTTGACTCTGCTTTTTATTTCTCTGTCTATTCCTGTCCCCTTACAGGTTTTTCCACAGGCTTTTATAGCCTTTTGAAATAAATAAATAAATAAATAAATAAAATGCTTTCCATATTTGCTACGATCTGCTGCTATTTCCTTCTTCTTTTGCAGGTAGACGAGAAGAATGCGGCGGCGATGGGGCATGATCCACGCACGAATCGCGGCTTGACGATGGCGAGGCTTGCGGCGCAAAGGGCTGGGTGCAAGGCTTGCGGCGCCTTAGGGTTTCCAAAAACCCTAGGTTCTCTGTTGCTGTTTAACATTTAGGCCGTTTTGGGCCCCATATGTTTTGGGTCTGTTGGGTAGTTTAGGATCTGGGCTAATGGCTTACGGGTTTAATCTGGGTTTGATGGCATCTGTTTGGGCATTGGGTTAATGGGTAGGCAATTTTAGGATTAGTCTTGGACCATTAAATCTGGGCTTGTAATTAGTCTTGTATTGGGCTGTAAAAATGGACATTATTTATTTTTGATTTTGGTTTGCTTAAGCCTGGGCAAATTGGGCCTATAACAAGATCAATTTTAACCTAAACACTAAAAGATCTAATTAGTACTCTAAATCAGCTATAGTACAAAAGTAAAAATAAAATGATTTTTTAAGATTTCAATAATAATAAAATAACATAAAGGAATAAAATTCAAGAGATCGAAAAGTAGAATAAATCAAATCTAATTATGGGTGATGAGCTCGCTTCGGTAATCCCCATCAACTGTTGTTTTAGGTTCTCGTCAATCAACTAGTCCCTATCCCTATAGAATCTTATGATCTTCCACTAAAATAAAGAGTCGGCAATGACTACTTATCTTTCGACCTCGTAGTCCTGACTGATTTGGGGTGAATGCATTCACAGATAGACCATGCCAAGTTTGGGTTAATTCCCACATTAATGACTTCCTAGGGTTGTCAAGCCTAAGGTTTACATTCTTCCTTTCCGAAATAGCTAATCTGCTGAGTAACCCTATAAAACAGCTAACAAATCATACCTCCACTCACTAATCCCCCATAGAAGGATTAGTTCCTCATGGTTTTCATAAACAATATGGAATTGATGTAAAGAGAGAACATGATAAATGAATTGAACTCTAGAGTTTATGAAAACGCATGATTTGTATTAAGAATAAAGTGAATCCATAAGTTTGATTGTCTCCACATATTAGATCTCTCGAGATAAACAAGAAGAACTGAAAGTAAATCTAAAAACCTAAGAAAAGAGAAAACTAAATTGAAATTAAAATAAGAATTCTAAACTAAGTAATTGGTGTCTATAACATGTGACAAATGATCCTATTTATAGATTTCAGGTGGTCGTCGTCCTGAACCCTACGTTAGCTAACGTTCCTAAGCTTTAAGTTTGATTGTGCAGACAAAATGCCTCATGGTTCATGTTAATTTCCATCCATAGTTGATGTCGTGACACACTAGGACTTGTGTCGCGACAGAGGAGTCAATATACTCCTCTCGGGATATCATCAGGGGTATGTCGCGACACCCTTAGACTGTGTCGCAACATCGAAGGGAATCTCGTGATTTCTCCATTCTACTCTCTCTGTTGTGACATAGATCATTTTGTGTTGGGATATAATGACCAATATTGGTTTAGTACGCCTTCAAATGGTCTCCTGCACACTTACAAAGTTCATTAGCTCACCCTTAGGCCTCATTCGACCCCTAAGGTCAATAAAAGACTCAATTTGCACATTTTTATTAACTTTAAGGAAACTTACAAAAAAATAATTAAAACCTAACGAAAATGCTTACTTTCAATCTCTTAAAGTGTGGAAATTAGTTTAATCTGCTATACCGAACTACGGCAGATTAGCTAAATGCAACGGGGTCTATGAAACCAGTGTTTGGACAACATGGTCGAACATCCAAGAGGGATCGCGACTTATGTAACACCAGCATAAATGTTAAACGAAGTTTTCAATTAGACCAATCATGATAGAAAGGTAACACCCAGGTTGAATAGGGAGTTTCACACAGATCGCTAAGTTGGCCACTCTGCAAACACTACAGATGAATACACCCTAGGGAATGTCGTAAGGTAATAGGTGGATGATGTAAGTGTGAGTCTAAGGAACATATGATAAGGGACTTCCCAGAACAACAAGAGGGGTCGAAAGCTCAGAACGTAACCCTCACACTAGTGCGAGCTGGTGCTTGTGATTGAGGCAGAGGAAGAAGTAGTGACACAAGATAAGCTGGGAAGCGAACCTTAGCTCACACTGTTGCTACTCAAGCTGTGACAGGAAGGCTTCCACGAGTCTATGTAGTTACGAAACCATAGAATTAGGGTTCGACAAATGTCATCACAAGTACCTTTACTCTGCGAACCCTACCATTGTTTTCTTTGATTGACTCTAGTTCCACGCACTCGTATATTTTAAGCAAACTGGCCTATGAGTTGGGTACTTCAATGGGAAACATAAATAATGGTATAATTATCACTAGTTCATTTGGTAAAAGTGTATTGGTAGATAGAGTGTATCACAGGTGTCCCTTGATGATTCAAGGACATGTCTTATTCGCTGATTTGATGGAGTTGCCCTTTTATGGGTTTGACATGATATTGGGGATGGATTGGCTAACTGAGCATAAGGCCAAGATAGACTTCGCATTAAAAAGGGTGACTCTACGAATAAAGGAAGGAATGGAAATTGTGGTTGTGGGAGAGCAAACCCAATTCCTGTCCAATTTGGTCTCGAAAATAAGAGCAGAGAAGATGTTGGAAAAAGGCTATAAAGCCTTCCTCACTTTTCTGATAGACTCACAAGACAAGGCGATAGGTGTTCGTGACATACACACTATAAGGGATTTTGTTGATGTACTTCCAGACAAGCTACCTGGTATACCCCCAGACCGCGAAGTGGAGTTCACCATTAAACTATATCCTGGTAGTTCGCTAGTTTTAATTACACCCTATCGCATGGCACCAAAACAGCTTTAAGAACTAAATATACAACTAAAGGAGCTACTTGATAGATATTTCAAACGACCAAGTATGTCTCCTTGGGGATCTTCAGTTCTATTTGTGAAGAAAACATATGGTAGTTTAAAAATGTGAATAGATTATAGGCAGTTGAACAAGTCAACTATAAAAAACAAGTACCCTTTGCCAATAATTAATGACCTATTCAAACAACTATGAGGTGACACAGTGTTTTCAAAGATAGACTTATGATCTAGTTACTACCAGCTTGAGGTGAAGGAAATAGATGTTTTAAAGACAACATTCAGAACAAGGTATGGGCACTATGATTTTCTTGTCATGCCCTTTGGATTAACAAATGCTCCTACTGCATTCATGGACTTGATGAATCGAGTGTTCCATGAATATTTCAATCGATGTATGGTATTTTTCATAGAGGATATCTAGGTGTACTTGCAAACTGAAGAAGAGCATGATGCTCACCTTTGAATTGTGCTACAGATTCTACAAGAGAAGCGTCTGTTCGCAAAACTCAGAAAGTGTGAATTTTTGCTCAAGGAGGTAGCTGGCTATCTCCGGACATTCCAACGTCCAGAGTGTGAATACTACAACTAAAAGATATAGAATTGAGGTGGTGTCCACAAGTATACGGGCCAGGTTGTAACATAATTACAACAATGTAGGTAAGTACTCCGAAGATTGTACCTAAGGGAGGCGAATACTAAATTAGTTTTAACCTAAACGCAAATAAATGTAATTAGTACTTTGAATAAATTATATTACGAATAAACATAAATAAGAGATTTTGGGGTTTTTATACTAAAGAATATAAAAATAGCAACAAGTAAAGTGAAATTCGGGTATATAAATTCTAACTTTATCAAATCTAAGTATGGGTGATTAACTCGCTTTGGTGATCATGACTAATTCTTATTTCAGGTTTCTACTCAATCAACCAGTCACTATCCTAGTAGGATCTCTTGATCTTCAACTAAACTAATGAGTCGGTAAGAACTACTTATCTCTCGACTTTACAGTCCAAATCGATTCGGGGCTAAGGTGTTCACGAATAGGCCATACCAAATTTGGGTTAACTCCCACCTAAATTACTTCCTAGGGTTTTGCCAATACTAGGGTTTAAGTTCTTCCTCTCCCAAATAGCTGATCCGCTAAGAAAACCCTATATAGAAATTAATTAATCACACATCCACTCACTAATCCCCCATAAAAGGATTAGTTCCTAGTGGATCTCATGAACACAATAAACTTGATAATAAAGATAAACATAAATAATGAATCAACAGTAATTTGATCACGGTTACTTTTGCGTGTGAATATGCTATGTGAATTCTGTAATTATACACGACAGATCAAGTAATAAAATGATAAGTGAGATCATCTCCACAGAGATCGATTAGGTATAAGTTGGTCAAGTTATTATAAAGGAGAGTGATTAATGCTATGAAAAAAACAATAATAAGAATGCAGAGATAATTAAGGAATACTGATGTGTGTAATATGTGAATTCTAACAAATAAATGAAAATGCTATTGGCAAGACAAGAGTAAGAATGCAATGTACAAGAATGATTACGTGAATAATATGTAAACAAGTAACAACTAAGGATGTGAAAATAGAAATGCTACAGCAAAGTTTTAAGGATCTACAATGTTTATTTGTAAGGCTGGGATTACAAAGAATCTACCCTTATTAACCAATAATGCCTCGACAAGTTAAATCTTATTCTACTACTCCAAATAGTTCTGCTGTGGTCTGCTTCTTTCGATAGCTAGGGCTTGAGTTACCTCGCCTAGGGCACTATATGTCTATAGGCTTTGAGTTTGGTTCCTACTACTATTATTTTCCTTTCCATATAGAACACTGCTTTATATCTAGAGTCTACTACGAGTATTCTTTTGAGTACTCACTTATATAATTCAATTTCGATTTAACTAGCCTAACCTTGTAAGAATTAGATTAATTTTATGAACCTACTGCATATTCACCTATGTTTAGAGATTACATGCATGCTATTCATAAATACCATTGAATGAAATAGTAAATTAACATTGATCTAAGTCATGGCCAATAATGGAAATAAAGGTTTCATCAAGGAATCCCAACCATATAGGATTTAGTGCATGGGTTGGTGTATAAAATCAAGATTCAAAATAGCATTCAACATTGTTTCCTTAAATCAGATTACGGAAAAGAAAGTAAAGAATTAAATGTAGAACTCAAGAAGATAGCTTTCACTTGTCCAGCCCATAATTCTGGCCACGAAATATCTTCCGGTGACCAGGAGGGACTGCTTTCATTCTCCTATTCGCGTTTCTGCCCTTATCCCAATTGCTACCCTCTATTTTCATCTAAGGGATTTCTCTTCCCAATTGTCTCTCTAACCATCTACCCCGTTTCAGTTTTTTCTTTTTGGGTTTTATATCCACCCCTTTAGAGTAGGCCCATCATTCCATGATCCCATGATCTCTTGATCTCATGATTTTTTTCCTCTTTTTTAGGCTAATTTTTTTGGTACATGTACAGCAGGGCTGATAACGGTTAAGTGCTGACCGGGCATCTTCCAGGAATTGCCATGACATTCATGTTGGCAAACTCTCTAACCTCTTGTCACGACAAACCTTCAATCCTTTATTCTTTTTTCCTCATTCTGCAGATACCACTCAATCAACAAACAAATACTTCCCACAAAAAACAAAGTAACATAAAATAACATTTAAGCACAGTCCAAGCTCCTCAATGTGATTTCCTAAAAACACTAATAGAAAATCCTAAAATGCAACTAAACTCACCTAAGTACAGGCAATTAACCAAGTCTAAATGCATAAAGTATAACTATTTTCAAGAGTTATCACACCCCCAAACCTAAGTTATTGTTTGTTCTCAAGCAAGATATGCATGAATGCAAGAATTTACCATCACATATAACCACCTTGAACTGCTAGTCTACTCAAAGAACAATATATGCATCAGTTCTCAGCAGTCTTCTTTCTCCAGAAACTTGTTCAAGTGTTAGAGGTTCGCTTTAACAAAGGTAGTGCGAAAAATATCATCGTAAAAACAAAATTTCCTAATTGCTCATGTGTGCTTTCTGGCCATAGCAAGCATCTCCTAATTCACTTAGTTCATTTGTTACCTAAACTCAAGTTGCTCTAAGCCTACTCAAAATGTATATATATTATTCATGTATTTTTTTTAAAAAAAATTAATGTAGGGGATTTAGCATGTCACAAAATTCTTTGACTCGATAATCACAATGGAGCAAACACTGAATTACCGAGTACTCAATCATGTCACAATTTAAATAAAAATCACTCTTAAAGCTAAGGTTTTTAACATAGAAGATGGATGGAGCAAACAACTACCTCCTTAGCTACTCAGCCTGTTACTACAGTGGAGTGCCCCTTTTTTTATTAGTACACACTCTTACTCAAACTCACCTTTCTAGTCAACAGCATGATGGAGCAAACAAAGTATTGCTAACTTGAAAATTCTAAGCCTTAGAGTGCCTACTGTCCTTTATTCAAGTAATGCTTTGGTAATTTGACTAAGTTTGGCTTCAAGAGTCCCTAAGTTCATTAAAAGTCACTCGCTATAGTCCAAAACTAACTAAGGTTAGGGAATCTCATGTGTAGGAATTAATTTTCAAGCAACCTATCCAAAGCTAAATTCACCTAATCCACTGTCACATGTTCTAGGTGTATTGAAGAATTTAAGCTCATCATCGAACATCATAAGTAAATATTGTACTTACCATAGGCAAATCAATTGTAACACCCCGTACCCGAGACCGTCGCCGGAGTTGAGCAAGAGGCGTTACTAGACTTGACTATTAACATAAGGTGTAAAACTTTAAAGCTGTCCAACTGTGTCATGCTTACTAAATCGACAATAACTCGAGTTATAAAACTTGAAATTTAGATCCGTAAATTTTCCTTGAAACTAGACTCATATAACATTTCATCATAATTTTTCCAGAATTTTTCATGTGGCCAATTAGTACAGTTTATTCATCAAAGTTACCCTTATTACACTGTCTGACAATTATGACCTGTCTCTACAAAAATACAGTTATCTCATTGCACAACTTTCATATACTGTTCTAGTTTATACCAATGAAAAATAGACTCAATAAGGGTTTTACACATATAACCCATGCTTCCTAATTATTTTTGTACAATTTTTGACAATATTTCCAAAACAGAACAGTGACTCGCGAATACATTCAGAGCAGGTCTCACTAAAACTGAATTATCTCATAATATAAAAATCTTTTGCCTACTCTGTTTCTTCCATGTAAAAATAGACGCAATAAGGTTTAATTCGATATCTCATTCACCTTTTAATTCAACTTATCCTATTTTTGGTGATTTTTCTAACTCACATCACTGCTGTAACTAAAGACTGTTTCTATACTAAATATGCTTTCTAGCTTATAACCTGTTATACTCACATACAATTCATACTCTCCATGCATTTTTAATCACTTACGAAGATAGCTTGTACTTAAAACATTCACATGATATTCTAACATCATCGATTTAAAGGAGTATCACTATTACCCACATTTATGACAAAACCCTAAAAACATACATAACCAAATATTTAGCCATATTCGCATGGCTGTTATATATACAAGGTTAAACATCGTATGTTTGTAAAACTTCATCTAGCCTATACATGCCTCCTAAATCGCAACCAAAAATTTAAAATACCAAAGGAAGGCGATAGTGTGGATGACTTCTTGAAGATCTTTCACGAGCCCGCAACGTGACCAAAATCTATAAAACAAAGAAGAACATTTCACGTAATTAAGCTTACTAGCTTAGTAAGTCCTAACTCATGATAATAAAACATTTATACAAAAAAAAAACAATTGTTCCATAATAGCACATTCTAACTCGAATTCTATCATATAACATCCATCAATAGTAATTTCAAACACATATAACACAATTCTCACAATATTAATTTAACCCAGATAATATTAAGCATACATACCTTACATGCTTACCTGAAACGTAAACCCAATAAATTAACTTTAAGTTATCTTGAACAAGGATTCGATTTATCTTTGGTAAAGTACATTACCGGCGTCAAGCCTGCTAGGCATAAAAGCCCGTAAAATAACACCGGCACAAGACCTGCTAGGCGTAGAAGCCCGATAAATAGCACCGGCACAAGGCCTGCTAGGCATAAAGCCCGATAAATAACACCGGCACAAGGCCTGCTAGGCATAAAGCCCAATTAATGTCACCGCACGAGGGCTGCTGGGCATAAAGCCCGATAAATAACACCGCGAGGCCTGCTAGGCATAAAGCCCGATTAATGTCACCGCACGAGGCCTGCTAGGCTCGAAGCCCAATGTCGAATATTATTACATGCTTTTCACATTTCACTATCACATATCGAATTATAAACATTTATTCCCATTGCAATAAATAAATTTGAAATCAATCTAATCCATCATTATCACATTCGGCCAACTCATAGTTTTACACCAAGCTATTACAAATTTTATCATTCACTAGATATGTAAATGATCTTTAAATAATAAGTAGCTCAAGAACTTACTCATTCACCTTGCATTAGCCAAAATAATTTCCATCATATACTCAACATAAATCATCAACCAATATGTAGATATACATTCGGCCATGATGCAATTGGATACTAACATTCATCAATTTTTAATAGTCAAGATAACCATAATTTATTCTTTGACATAATTTAACTAAAGGACTTACCTCGGTTGTCGATAGTCCGTGCGAATCGGCTATTCGAGAACCTTCGTCTTTCCCGGTCTAATTCGGTCTTTCTTTGCTCTTGATCTAAAACACATTAGAATTTAGCTCATTTAATCTCATTTCATCTCAATTTAGTCCCAAAACACCCAAATGGGCAATTTACCATTTTGCCCCTAATGTTTCCCATTTTTACAATTTAGTCCTATTTGCACAAAACACAAAATATGCAAAATTTTCCAACATCCTAGTTTGGCCGAATCTTCATTATAGTCATAGGTGTCCATGCATTTCATTTATTTGACATTTTAACCCTTCACAATTTTATTCTTTTCAATTTAGCCCTATAAACTCAAAATCACCAAAAACTCCAATACAAAACTTGTAAATCCTTAACATACATTCAATTTTAAACCATCAAACATAAAAACTATCCAAGCATGTCAATGGCCAAATCTTATATACATAGTATTTTCAAAAATTTAGACATGGGTCGGGTAATACACGAAACAACGATCTCAAAAACGTAAAATTTACCAAAAACTAAGTAAAATACCTACCCCAAATCAAGCCTTAAGTTGCGAAACTTCAAGCTCCAAAATGGAGTTTTTCTCCTCAAACATTCGCCAAGAAGATGAACAATATGATGTTCTCTTTCTTCCCACTTAGCTTTATTATTTTATGTTATAATAACACATTTAATATATCTTATTTACTAATATATCAATATAACATATAATAGGCTAATTTAACATATAATTTGGACTTATAAAAGCCCATTGTCGTCCCTTACTATGGTGAATGGGCTAATTGCCCTTTTGGTACACCCACTTAAAAAGCCACAATCAATTTAGTACTCTTCACTTTAGCATGCAACTTTTGCGCTTTTCTCGATTAAATCCTTTTTATCAAATTGAGCACTTAAACGATTAAATTTTTCTACGAAACTTTCACACATTTTCATTCACATATAATAATCATGAAATAAAATATTAAAACATTTCTCGGACTCGGATTCGTGGTCCCGAAACCACCGTTCCGATTTGGGTCAAATTTGGTCTATTACAACTCTCCCCCCCTTAAGAATTTTCGTCCTCGAAAATTTTACCGTTGAATAAGTTCGGATATTGTTGTCTCATTGACTCCTCAGGCTCCCACGTAGCCTCTTCAATTCCGTGACGATTCCATAAAACTTTTACTAATGGAATTCTTTTATTTCTTAACTCTTTGGTTTCCTGAGCTAAGATACGGATCGGTTCCTCATCATAGGTCAAATCAGATCGAATTTCAATCTCTGACGGGGTGATCACATGGGACGGATCCGATCTGTATTTGCGAAGCATCGAAACATGAAATACATTGTGTATCTTTTCTAACTCGGAGGGCAATCTTAATCTATAAGCAACCGGTCCAATACGTTCAATAACTTCGTACGGTCCGATAAATCTCGGACTCAACTTGCCTTTCTGACCGAATCGGAATATTTTCTTCCACGGAGAAACTTTCAAGAACACCCGATCTCCGACCTGAAATTCAATGTCCTTGCGTTTTAAGTCGGCATAGGACTTTTGACGATCCGAAGCAGCTTTCAAATTACTTCTAATCACAACCACTTTCTGTTCAGTTTCTTTAATCCAATCAACCCCGTGTATCTTATTCTCACCGAGCTCAGTCCAATACAACGGTGTGCGACATTTTCGACCATATAAGGCTTCATAAGGCGCCATTTTTATGCTAGATTGAAAACTATTATTGTAAGCAAATTCGATCAAAGGTAGGTATCGTTCCCATGTACCTTCAAACTCGAGAACGCAACACCTCAACATGTCCTCAAGTGTCAAAATAGTTCGCTCAGACTGACCGTCTGTTTGCGGATGGAAAGCTGTACTAAAATGAAGTTTAGTACCTAAAGCATCTTGTAATTTCTTCCAGAACCGCGATGTAAATCTTGGGTCCCTATCTGAGACAATGGAACTCGGTACACCGTGCAATCTTACAATCTGCGACACATACAATTCGGTAAGTTTGTCAAGCGAATAGTCGGTGCGTCTTAGGTACAAAATGAGCTGATTTAGTCAGTCTATCAACGATAACCCATACGGCATCTTTCTTACTAGGTGTCATAGGGAGACCGGATACAAAATCCATGGTAATTCTATCCCATTTCCATTCGGGTATCATGATTGGTGAAGTAATCCGGATGGTACTTGATGCTCAAATTTTCACTTGTTGTGATTAAGCACTTGGAAACAAATTCGAGATATATCTCGTTTCATGCCGTGCCACCAATAGAATCTGCTTTCAAATCGTTATACATTTTCGTGCTACCCGTGTATCGACATTCGACCATTATGGGCCTCCTCGTAATCATCTCGTATCAAATCGAGTTCTTAGGAATACACAATCGACTTTTGTAACTCAAACAATCATTTGCATCAATCTGAAAATCGATTCTATACCATTTTCACACCGAATCCGAATAGAAATCAACTTTTCGTCAACTTTACGTGCATCACAAATCTGCTTTGAATGAACATCGGCCTTGCTTGTAATTCGGCTATGATCGAACCATCATCGAGATATAGCCACCCGTGCGTTCAATGCACGAAGAGTAAATAATGACTTTCGACTTAACGCATCCGCAACAACATTAGCTTTCCCGGATGGTAGCCAATCACTAATTCATAGTCTTTCAAAGAATTCTAACCATCGGCGTTGTCTCAAATTTAGATCTTTACGAGTCATTAAATACTTCAAACTTTTGTGATCTGAATAAATATGACATTTTTCGCCAAATAAGTAGTGACGCCAAATTTTTAATGCGAACACAATGGTCGCCAACTCCAAATCATGAGTTGGATAATTTTTCTCATGCGGCTTCAATTGTCTCGAGCGCGAGGCTATCACCTTGCCTTCTTGCATTAAAACACAACCCAACCCACTCAAGGAAGCATCACTAAAAATAATAAATTCTTTACCCGATTCAGGCTGAGTTAATACACTGGAGCCTCGGTCAAAAGGGCTTTCAACTGTTCGAAACTTTTCTGACACTTTCCTGACCACTCAAATTTGACATCTTTCTGTAGTAGTCTCGTCAAAGGTGTAGCTATTACGGAAAAACCTTTTACAAATCGTCTATAATATCCCGCGAGGCCTAGAAAACTTCGAATCTCGGAAACATTCTTAGGTGGTTTCCAATCAAGTATGGCTGCTATTTTGTTTGGATCCACGCGAATACCTGATGCCGAAACCACATGACCCAAGAAGCTGACTTCGTTCATCCAAAACTCACACTTACTGAACTTTGCATATAACCGTTGATCTCTCAAGGTTTGTAGTACTACTCTCAAATGCTCAACGTGTTCTGCTTCATTTTTGGAGTAGATCAATATATCATCAATAAACACTACTACAAACCGATCTAAAAACTGTCGGAAGACTCGGTTCATTAGATCCATAAAAGCAAAGAGTGCATTAGTGAGTCCAAATGGCATAACTAAAAACTCATAATGTCCGTACCTCGTTCGAAATGCAGTCTTTGGCACATCTGAATCTCTGACTCGCAATTGATAATAGCCCGATCTCAAATCTATTTTCGAAAACACTGAAGCCCCTTTTAACTGATCAAATAAATCATCGATCCGAGGTAACGGGTATTTATTCTTTATGGTCACCTTATTTAGTTGCCGGTAGTCGATACACATTCGCATTGTCCCATCTTTCTTTTTCACAAATAAGACCGGTGCTCCCACGGAGAAAAACTTCGGTCGTCATAAAACCCCTCTCACAATTCTTGCAATCTGCGCTTTCAATTCTTTTTAATTCGATGAGCGCCATTCGATGCAGAGCTATCGAAATTGGGGTCGCATCCGGCACTAATTCAATGCCAAACTCAATCTCTCGTCTTGAGGGTAAGCCCTGTAGTTCTTCAGAAATACATCGGTGTATTCACATACAATCGTACCGATTCCATTAGTTTCTCGGACGGTTTATTATCCAAAGACATAAGCCAAATAGGCCTCGCACCCTTTTCTCACATACTTTTGGGCTACCATTGAAGATACTCACGTAGGTAACCCATTTACATCACAGATTTTATTCTGATTGTCTCACCGCTTTCGGCATTTCAAATCAATAAACTTTCTTTTGCAATCCACCACCCTCATGTGAAGTTAACCAATCCATACCCAAGATTATATCAAATTCGTCGAAGGGCAACAACATCAAATCACCGAAAGCAATAATCTCGAACCATCAACGGGCAACCTCTACACACTTTATTAACAAGCACACATCTACCCAAAGGGTTGGACACACGAATTACAAACTCGGTAGACTCAACTAGCAAAGTCTTGCCAAATTTTAAAGTTTCACACACATAAGAATGAGTCGAACCAGGATCAATTAGTGCAATCACGGTGAGTATCATAAAGAGTGAAAGTACCGGTAATGACGTCGGGGAGGAAGCATCCTCTCTAGCTCGCGCAAAGATATGCTCTAGCCGGAGCTCTAGCCTCGGATCGATCGTGGTGTTCTTCGTTCCTTCGACTACCACCTACATTGCACAGAATGTCGAGTGGTCTACCTCGCATTGACACATTGCTCGGCTTAGTGCTCGGATGCATTCTCGCTCGATTAACTTCTGACACTCTCTAATAAAATGATCGATGATCCACATTTATAGCAAGACCGGTCGTGAAATCTACAACTCCACGAGTGCCATTTCCCACGTTGTTTGCACTCGACTCTATTTTGTGGAACATTACCAACATCAAGCTCGAGGTAGCTCGGGAGCTCATAAAAGGTCGATCCCATCTAGGTGGATCTGTATTAGCTTTACATCCGGTGTAGTCGTCTCTAGGCTTCTTGGTCGTGGAATGAAAGACTTTACCCAAGATCTTTTACGAATGTCTCTAGCTTGATCTCACCTTTCTTTTCTCTTTTTCCGAGCTCTTGACTTTGCAAGCTCTTTCAACTAAAGTCACAAACTCTTGAATTTCAAGAATGCCAACAAACATCTTTATATCTTCATTCAGGGCCATCTTCAAATCTTTTACACATAATAGCTTCAGAAGAAACACACTCTCTAGCATATCTACTGAGTCTGACAAATTTTCGTTCATATTCCGTCACGGTCATTCGTCCTTGTTTCAGCTCAAGGAATTCTTTTCGTTTTTGATCAATGAATCTTTGGCTGATATATTTCTTGCGGAATTCATTCTGAAAGAAATCCCATGTCACTTTTTCTTTCGGAACCACTGATACTAGTGTGTTCCACGAGTGATATGCAGTGTCCCTCAGTAAGGATATAACACATTTCAAACATTCATCCGGAGTACAAGACAGCTCATCAAGTGCCCGAATAGTGTTATCGAGCCACATTTCGGCTCTCTCAAATGTCATCATCGTCATTAGCTTTAAAATCTTCGCCCCAAATTTTCGGATTTTATCAATTGGGGCCTACTAGATCTCATCGGATCTATCATTGGGGAGCTGGGGAATCGGGGATGGATTATTCGGGGTGGAGGTGGGGTATAGCTCGGTTATTTTGAATGAATTGGGCAAACCATTCATTCATCATCCGATAAAACGCTTGTTTAGTCTCTCCTTCGTGGCTACCCGAAACAGGTCGAGAGTCTATCGGCGCTGATCCGTGGGCACGGTCAGGCGCTACGCTCTCCCCATCATCGGCTACGGCTCTTTCAGGATCAGTGTTCATTTACTATATATAAAACAAAATTCAGGCTGTCAGAAGTCACCACACTATCAACATATAATAAAGGCATGTATAGCTAGACTCACACGCGCTACGGTAGTCCTAGAATCGACTAAACCGTAAGCTCTGATACCAAAACAAATGTAACACCCCGTACCCGAGACCGTCGCCGGAGTTGAGCAAGAGGCGTTACTAGACTTGACTATTAACATAAGGTGTAAAACTTTAAAGCTGTCCAACTGTGTCATGCTTACTAAATCGACAATAACTCGAGTTATAAAACTTGAAATTTAGATCCGTAAATTTTCCTTGAAACTAGACTCATATAACATTTCATCATAATTTTTCCAGAATTTTTCATGTGGCCAATTAGTACAGTTTATTCATCAAAGTTACCCTTATTACACTGTCTGACAATTCTGACCTGTCTCTACAAAAATACAGTTATCTCATTGCACAACTTTCATATACTGTTCTAGTTTATACCAATGAAAAATAGACTCAATAAGGGTTTTACACATATAACCCATGCTTCCTAATTATTTTTGTACAATTTTTGACAATATTTCCAAAACAGAACAGTGACTCGCGAATACATTCAGAGCAGGTCTCACTAAAACTGAATTATCTCATAATATAAAAATCTTTTGCCTACTCTGTTTCTTCCATGTAAAAATAGACGCAATAAGGTTTAATTCGATATCTCATTCACCTTTTAATTCAACTTATCCTATTTTTGGTGATTTTTCTAACTCACATCACTGCTGTAACTAAAGACTGTTTCTATACTAAATATGCTTTCTAGCTTATAACCTGTTATACTCACATACAATTCATACTCTCCATGCATTTTTAATCACTTACGAAGATAGCTTGTACTTAAAACATTCACATGATATTCTAACATCATCGATTTAAAGGAGTATCACTATTACCCACATTTATGACAAAACCCTAAAAACATACATAACCAAATATTTAGCCATATTCGCATGGCTGTTATATATACAAGGTTAAACATCGTATGTTTGTAAAACTTCATCTAGCCTATACATGCCTCCTAAATCGCAACCAAAAATTTAAAATACCAAAGGAAGGCGATAGTGTGGATGACTTCTTGAAGATCTTTCACGAGCCCGCAACGTGACCAAAATCTATAAAACAAAGAAGAACATTTCACGTAATTAAGCTTACTAGCTTAGTAAGTCCTAACTCATGATAATAAAACATTTATACAAAAAAAAACAATTGTTCCATAATAGCACATTCTAACTCGAATTCTATCATATAACATCCATCAATAGTAATTTCAAACACATATAACACAATTCTCACAATATTAATTTAACCCAGATAATATTAAGCATACATACCTTACATGCTTACCTGAAACGTAAACCCAATAAATTAACTTTAAGTTATCTTGAACAAGGATTCGATTTATCTTTGGTAAAGTACATTACCGGCGTCAAGCCTGCTAGGCATAAAAGCCCGTAAAATAACACCGGCACAAGGCCTGCTAGGCGTAGAAGCCCGATAAATAGCACCGGCACAAGGCCTGCTAGGCATAAAGCCCGATAAATAACACCGGCACAAGGCCTGCTAGGCATAAAGCCCGATTAATGTCACCGGCACGAGGCCTGCTAGGCATAAAGCCCGATAAATAACACCGGCACGAGGCCTGCTAGGCATAAAGCCCGATTAATGTCACCGGCACGAGGCCTGCTAGGCTCGAAGCCCGAATGTCAGAATATTATTACATGCTTTTCACATTTCACTATCACATATCGAATTATAAACATTTATTCCCATTGCAATAAATAAATTTGAAATCAATCTAATCCATCATTATCACATTCGGCCAACTCATAGTTTTACACCAAGCTATTACAAATTTTATCATTCACTAGATATGTAAATGATCTTTAAATAATAAGTAGCTCAAGAACTTACTCATTCACCTTGCATTAGCCAAAATAATTTCCATCATATACTCAACATAAATCATCAACCAATATGTAGATATACATTCGGCCATGATGCAATTGGATACTAACATTCATCAATTTTTAATAGTCAAGATAACCATAATTTATTCTTTGACATAATTTAACTAAAGGACTTACCTCGGTTTGTCGATAGTCCGTGCGAATCGGCTATTCGAGAACCTTCGTCTTTCCCCTGGTCTAATTCGGTCTTTCTTTGCTCTTGATCTAAAACACATTAGAATTTAGCTCATTTAATCTCATTTCATCTCAATTTAGTCCCAAAACACCCAAATGGGCAATTTACCATTTTGCCCCTAATGTTTCCCATTTTACAATTTAGTCCTATTTGCACAAAACACAAAATATGCAAAATTTTCCAACATCCTAGTTTGGCGAATCTTCATTATAGTCATAGGTGTCCATGCATTTCATTTATTTGACATTTTAACCCTTCACAATTTTATTCTTTTCAATTTAGCCCTATAAACTCAAAATCACCAAAAACTCCAATACAAAACTTGTAAATCCTTAACATACATTCAATTTTAAACCATCAAACATAAAAACTATCCAAGCATGTCATAGCCGAATCTTATATACATAGTATTTTCAAAAATTTAGACATGGGTCGGGTAATACACGAAACAACGATCTCAAAAACGTAAAATTTACCAAAAACTAAGTAAAATACCTACCCCAAATCAAGCCTTAAGTTGCCGAAACTTCAAGCTCCAAAAATGGAGTTTTTCTCCTCAAACATTCGGCCAAGAAGATGAACAATATGATGTTCTCTTTCTTCCCACTTAGCTTTATTATTTTATGTTATAATAACACATTTAATATATCTTATTTACTAATATATCAACATAACATATAATAGGCTAATTTAACATATAATTTGGACTTATAAAAGCCCATTGTCGTCCCTTACTATGGTGAATGGGCTAATTGCCCTTTTGGTACACCCACTTAAAAAAAACCACAATCAATTTAGTACTCTTCACTTTAGCATGCAACTTTTGCGCTTTTCTCGATTAAATCCTTTTTATCAAATTGAGCACTTAAACGATTAAATTTTTCTACGAAACTTTCACACATTTTCATTCACATATAATAATCATGAAATAAAATATTAAAACATTTCTCGGACTCGGATTCGTGGTCCCGAAACCACCGTTCCGATTTGGGTCAAATTTGGTCTATTACATCAATCCTTGGTCGTTATGTGGCCAAACAAATTTAGCTCTACTATAATGCCTATACTAAAATGAACATGCGTACTAGATATACAATGTAGCCTAAATGCACAATACACCCCCAAACCTTAGGGATGCATTGTTCTCAATGCAAGTACGGATATATAACAGAAAATAAAAAGTTCGCACTTAGTAGCACAACTGATATGTTCACTTTTTATTCCATCTCTGGAAATCATAAAACTACTCAAAGATAAAAACACAAATGGAAACAATATTAAATAATTAAATATAATTAATAATAAAAACAAAATGAAAGTAAAGCAATTAAGAGAAAAAAATAGAAAACAAAATTATTAACTCAAACATCTCGGAGGTCAATGGATTGCTTGTCTTGATCCACATGAGCACCCCGGTAGTGCTTTAAGCATTGTCCGTTAACTTTAAATGTGACCCCCGTTTTCAAGTTTTTGACATTAATAGATCTGTGCAGGTATACTTGAGTTACTTCAAAGGGACTTGACCAACGAGATTTCAATTTACCATTGAACTATTGGAGCCTAGAGTTGAAGAACAACACTTGTTCTCCTGATTCAAATTGCTTTGGAATAATCCTTTTATCATGCCACCGCTTGGTCTTCTCCTTGTACAGTCTAAGCATTCTCATATGTCTATGCCCGGAATTCTTTCATTTCATTCAATTCTAACAATCTTTTATGGGCAGTAGCTTTCCAGTCCATATCCAGCTTTTTAATAGCCCAAAATGCTTTATACTCTAACGCAACAGATAAGTGACATCTTTCCTAAAAAAAGTTCAAAAGGCGACATCCCCAATGGTGTTTTGAATGTTGTACGATAAGCCCACAAAGCTTCATCCAATCTGGAGGACAAATATTATCGAGTTGGGTTCACCACTTTTTTCAGAATTTGTTTAATTTCTTTGATAGAATTCTCCGCTTGTCCATTTGTTTGGGGTTGATATCCCATGACAATCTTATGTTTCACCCCATACCTGTGCAATGCGTTAGCAACTAATTTGCAATCAAAATGTGACATCCCAAACCTGACTGGGACGGACTAACCCGAATTCGAAGCGTTACATTAGCCACCTAAGTGACTCTTCGGCTAACGACCTCCCAAGACACACCCCGACCTTATAACACTTCAATCTTATCCATTTATTAGTTATTTATTAATGCGGAAGCAATTTGTGAATCAATTTTAAACTTTTTATAAGATATTTAACTTAAGGGCATTTTTGTCATTTTACCACCTACGGTTAAACTAACCCGAATTTAGATCTATACATTTACCAACCCTCTTTTAGTCAATTTATGTAAGCCTTAAATTTTTTTTTGTGAGAACATTTTTTTATGTAAACCCCCAACAGTCCACTGTAGTTTTTTTTTTGTGCGAAAAATTCGATTTTAAACCCGATTTTGAGTATTTTAATGGCCAATTAAACCCAATTTAGCTACAATTAAATATAAAACATATTCAAACACCTTCAATTGAATTTATTAACATCAATTAAGCCTCAATTAAATAAAATTAAACTTTCAATTTCATGCATATCACCCATCGGTTAATTCAAACAAGAAGCGTACCTTAGTCGCTAGTAAACCACTCCATGGAAGCTTCATTTAAACAATGGTTAGTGTAAACATCATGCCTCACACACTGTGTTATCAATAAATGTGTTATAAAGCAAGAATACACTATAAATTATTCAATAATCAAACTCAAACATGCATCTATGATATTATAAAACCATCCAAAATTAACAATGTCCAAGTCCTTACAACCAAAATTAAACTACATCTCAGAAGTTCCACAATCCCCAATTACCATCTTTAAAACGTGTAGCTAAATCTTTACCGAGCCTTAATCTCTTGGAACTCTCTTGCTCGGCTCCTCAGCTTCTAAATCCCGTCGGTTAACTACACGAATGTGAGGGTGTGAGCTTAAAAAGCTCAGTGAATGTTAATAAAATGACGAGTAAATTAGCACCCAAATCATGCTTAAATTGAAACAAATCAAATACAAATTTTTAATCACAATATCAATCCATATTAGTTCAATATCATACGCTCAACCATGTACCAAATATCATAATTAATCATGGCATATAATCATCAATTTAGCATATAACATTTCATACATTTATATTGGCATCTACAATCATTGCTTAATTGGGTGATCATACATCCAATAAACGGATCTCCTTACTCCCAATTAGAATTAGAATCAGTCCTAGATTGAGCGGGTCAAGGCCACATGGTCCCTTATATCGCCTCAAATTAGTCCCGTTGACTGGAGACACAAGCTCAACACTCCTTTATCTACTCCAAATCAGTCCACCTAAGGCCATCATTTCTCACAAATAACATATCAATATGGTGAGTACTAACAAATCCTATGGCATGCCAACTATATCCAATGGATCCACCATGCTATAATGTCAATATAATCAATCAATCATAACATAATTTTCGTCAAGAATGTGCTCAATTTAAAGTGCCAAGATGCATATGTGAATCATGTAACATAACCATTTTAACATCAAATTAAATCTAGCATACTAATTACCTGTTATCAATGTTCATTTATCAATTGAAATATCAACATATCATGAACCAAAAACTCCAGCATGCTTGCTTAGCTAACCATTATAATCAATCAAATCAAGCACATAAAATCACCAGATTCTCACTTACCAACACTTAACAAAAATTTCATCCCTTAAACATATATCAATAATCTTGGAAAATTAACAAACCAAAACTCAATTAAATATTTGCAATCAGTAATTAATCATCCAAGTAAGCATAAGTGAGGGTCAATTTCCCAAATTGCCCTTTAACAACACTAACCACAAAACTAACTCAACCATAACTATGTGATCAACCAAGCAAATGCAAGCTTCAATTTTGATTAGCTCGATCCTCTTCAAGATTCAGAGCTTTAACAGAGATAATATAGATATTATTACATTTTAAAAGATATAATAAACACAAATTTTCATCAACTAGGCTACACAAAATTCTCACTCAAAGTTACCTTACCGGATTTGTATCATCAAGTCGAAAACTCGATTCCTCACAAAATCGATCACTCCAGCCCTCCTAATCACTCCCAAACATCAATACTAGACCAAAAAAACATATACTAAGTATCAATTTCACAAAAATCCAGAAAATCGATTCATGAAGATGATGAAATCCAATTTTTTTTAAATTACCTTACAAAACATGTTTAATTTTGATAAATAAGGTCAAAAACCTTCTAATAGATCCATTTTGAATGGGAAAATCCATTGATATGTGGATTTCCTCTCAAAATTCATGATCCACCATTAAAGTACCTTAAGCTTTTGAAGAAGATGACAATGATAAAAAATCATGTAATTATCACTCAAATAATTTAAATATACTTCTAATCATCATAAAAATAAGTTTATAAATAATTATTACATTTGATTCGTTCTAAATCATTTGATTGAAAATCTTGATTCAAGAATCTTAAGAAATTTTAGAAAATTTTTGGCTACTTTTGTAAATAATTTCGGGTGAAAAGAGAGAGTATTTTGAAAAGGAAATTTATTTAATATATTCTATGATGATAGATCTCTAAAACCATGCAAAGAAAACGAATTTTATAGCTCTCTAATCTAATGTAAATGGTATGAAAAGTAGGCTAGATGCATTGTGTTTAAAACTGAAACAACCCACTAGAAATTTAAAAATTGGGAAATTTTCCCAATGGCCACTCCCACATTTCGTTACTTTAACAATTGATCATTTCCCTCCAAAATTCCGAATTTAAAGGTTTATTTGCCAAATAAAAACTCCAAAATTTTCATTATTTTACAATTAAATCCAATTTAATTAATATTAAAATTTAACTCAAATTAACCACCAATAAAAATTATTTTAAAATTTTTTTCGACCCAAATTAATTATTTTCACTAATAATTATATAACTACTTTAAAATTAATTTTCCAAAAATATTTTTATTTTTCCGGACTATTGTTTAATCTATTTTAGATGAAATTGACCTCCTAAATTAAATTAAAAATTACTATTAACCCGATAAATTCCTAAATTCACGCTCAGAACCCTAAAAATATACCCGGAAGTATGATCGCTGTAAATCAGAGTTTTAAAATTTATAAAAGAATGATCGAACCTGGAAACTAACTCTGATAACGATTGAGGCAGGTGCACCTATCGAACAGTAGTATAGCTTAGGCAAGACCGGATTATTGAACCCAAAGGAACTAAAAGTACTAATACTCACCGTCTTTTTATTATTTGGCCTTAATATAAAGTGATGATTGTTTAAACTAAAACTAATCTACTTACTAAGCTAAGACGCAAAGACAAAAAGAATGAATTCGGGAAATAACTTTTGGGAAAACTCAGTTGACTCAAGTGATACCCTTAGGAAAAATCCACCTAGACTTCACTTGTTATCTAACCTTGAACCATATGATTTATTTACTTAGTTTGATTCGTGAGACTCCCTAACGTATATTAATTCCTCTCTCGAGGTGAATAACGTCTAACCCTAGGTTAATTAGTGGAACTCTCGTTAAACTTATAATAACCCCTAGAATAGCAATAAATCGATCTGGGACTCCTATATTAGGTTTCACCCTAATCTGCAAAATCTCTTCACCCTTTTCTCTAGGCGTGCGATCCAACTCCGCTTAATTATGTTGGATCTACTCTTAGGCGGGTCTATTCCTCCTCCACCTAAGCACATTAGATTTGGATTAAGTTCACACAATTAAGAACAAACTAAGTTATTATCATATAATTCAAAAATCAAAAAACAAGATTCATCATAGGTTTCATCCCCTTTGGGTATCCGAAGGTTTAGTTCATAATAATAAAAGACAACATCTCAAGAGAAAAGATAAAGCAAAACATAAGAAATCCCTAAAACCCCCTGAAGGAATTGAAGAGGAGATCCTCCGTCTTAAGTAGAATTTCAGCTTCTTGAGATGGATCAACTGGCTATCTTTGAGTGATTTCCACAAATATGACCTTGTCGGCTTGGCTTTTTAGCCTAGCTTTCCGCCCCTAGACGATGGCTTTGGGCTCCCCTCGGTAGAGGGTTTCTGTCGAACTCCCCAATTAAGTTGCCCCCTACGGTGTTTATATAGGCTTTGAGATGTGTTACTTGGCCTCCAAGTATCCTAATTTGAGTGCAATTCCTATTTGGGAGTTTAAATAGACTTAGGAATGTGTTTCTTTGCCTCCAAGCATCCAAATCCAAGTAAAATTCCTCTTTCCCGCGGCAGGGATACGGCCATGGCACACGCCCGTGTGAATTGTGGCCAGGCCGTGTTGGACTCCGTTGATGAGGTATGGCCGTGTAAATCGTGGCTAGGACGTGTTCTAGATAATTAAGGAGGCACGGCTGTGTTGCTTGAAGTCCAGGCCATGCTGATTTCGTGGCTTGGCCCAATTTAGTCCGTTTTAAGCCCGTTTCTCGTTCTTTTCTTCATCGGGTGCTTTCCTGAGTATAAAACATGAAAAGAAAGAATTAAGAGCACCTTTTTACATAAATTGAGGCTTAAATCATCCAAAAGCATATTAAATGTGGGTTTTAAATATGTTACTTTTATGGTTCATCAAATACCCCCACACTTAAGCTTTTGCTTGTCCTCAAGCAAAATTCTCAACTTACAATTAAAACGAACTTCCCTCAATTCATAATAGTCGTTGATAGTGTTTCATCAGAATTCAGAGATAATTTATACATGGATAATTCAATTCAAAGTGTCCTAAAAATTCAAACAGTATAAGTCATAGATTTTGTCGCTTGAAAACATAGGTGTCTCCCCTTATCTAAATAATTACCTTTAATTTGAAATCAACAAGGATTGACATCCTCACAAAAGATTCACTCAAATCACTCAAAGTGTTTAAGGTTCAAAATTTAGGCACTCAAAAGTCAAACATGAAGAGTTAATCCCATAGGCTTGCATGAAAATCAAATCTCCACCACTGAAATATGAGATGAAACACAAATCAAAAGGTCTTTGTTAGGGTTGTAACGGGGCTAGGGTTAAGGTGTGGAAAAAGGCTGAATTAGAAGGTTAGAATCGAGATTGAATTGACAAATTACCTAACTAAGAACTAATGAACTAATAATAATAAATACATCAATTGAAAACTAATAATACTAACACTACGAGCTTCTTTTTTCGATATTTGGATTTTAAATGTATAAGCTCGTTTAATTACATAACTAATAATGGATATACTTCATCTTTTTTTTAAGAATAAAGGATAAATTACTGAAGTAAAAATCATAGTTAGGCAACTAATCAAAATCAACTCTCGATATAAGGGTAGTTAAAGAGGATGGTGATAACGAATAAAAAGGGTTTTGGGTTAATATTAGCGAGTAAGTCAATAAATGGGTTGTTAGGATTAAAAGGGGTTCACTAGGGGTTAATTATGAAGGTAGGCTTTTTATGGAATAAGTGGGTTAAATCCTAGGTGCCTTTATCATCTCTGTGTATCAAATCAAAAAGTGTTGTCTCGACATGTATAATCGATGCAAGTTCTAGAATAACAAATCAGTGTTGACATACTCATAATCAATAAAGTGAGCGAGAAAAAGAATATATGCTCTATAAGGCTCAAAAACTCACAAAAATTATGGGTATTTTGATGTCAACCTTGTAAAATTCAAACTTCAAAGTAATATTTAAACTTAGTTTGACAACCTAGAAAATTTTTTAATTAAAAAAAATATAGACTTATCATGCTTGATTCTCTAGTATTCTTCAAATTTAATTATCAATGCACAATTATCAATGACTTAATCTAAAACATATCAATAAAAATCATAAATCATTAGAAATTTCATCCTAATTAGTAATATGAGTAATTTACTTTCAAACAAGGCATAATTCAGGGATTTTCAAATAATACTATAGTTAACCCCCCCACACTTAAGATGTACATTATCCTCAATGTATAAAGGTAGATAATATCAAAATAATCATAAAATCGTAAGATGGGGAGAGAAGGGAAACTTCCTGAATTTTGGATGAAGCCACTGAAAAGAAACCGGATAGGATTGGAGGTGAGCGTGGGGAAGCGTCTCGAACTGGTTGAGTCCTCGAAGTAGCCATCCTAATTTCTTTTGTATCCTAAGCTAAATCTAAATGGAATGAATAACAAGAAGAAAATAAGAAAGGAAATAAAAGAAAGGAAATAAAAATAAAAATGAAAATAAAAATGAAAATAAAAATAAAAATAAAAATGAAAATAAAAATAAAAATAAAAATAGAAATAAAAGTAAATATTTAAATAGTGATACAGTCCACGCCCTTGCTCGAGTTTAATCAGTCCGTGTTTTTTGTAATTTTGAATTTTGGACGCGTTTAGGTGTTTTACCACGGCCGTGGGTCTCGTAGCACGCTCGTGTATTCTTCTCACGGTCCTTTAGAATGGGCGTGTTTAACCCGTGCTCATCAAGTCAGTAACCTCACACGGTTGTAGGGCACAGCCGTGTCTCGCCCGTGCTCAATAAGTCAGTAACCTCACACGGGAAGTCGGCACGGGCGTGGCTTTTTATCGCAGCCCGTGTTGGGAAAAGAAATCATTCTTTGTCATGTACGGTTACTAGCACGTCTGTGGTTTGTCCTTCTGGCTTCCACACGGCCACGGCCACGACCGTGTGCAAGGCCGTGTGAGCATGGAAATCTGTACCTTGGTTAGCTTATGGTTAGGTGCTAAAATGTAAAAATTAATAGGGTTAGTGCTCGGGTTGCCTCCCGAGAAGCGCTCGTTTATAGTCTTAAGCTAGACTTTACCTCTCATTCGTATGGTCAAGGTGGTTTAAGGAGGTGAAAATCCTTCCTCATGCGATCAACTCGATTTTTGATATAAAATTTAAGTCGAGTAGTGTTTACCTCATAAGTACTGAATTTAGGATTGCTTACCTCGACTGGCCTGTATAGGAAGACATCAAGTACCTCAAAAGTGATTTCTTCATTTGTCTTGAGGTCTGAATTGGCGATTCGAGGGTCTTCCTTATTCAACAATACCTGATCACCTATTTTGAAGTGATTTGCTGTTCCTATTAGCTCAAATCTGGTTTTCCTTCGGTTTCACTTCGTGTATTCCTAGTTTCTCTTTAAAGTGTGTTTTCCACTCGTCTTGTTCATCGACCTGAAGCCTTAGTTCTTCATGATTTATTTCTTTATGGGTACGAGGTCTAAGATCTAGCTCAGCTAGGTGATTTCGTGATGCTTCCTGTAAAGAAGGTTGAACCAAATGGTTATCAATAGAATTAACGTTCGTACCTTTATTACTCGATGTCCTAGCTGAGTCAAGAGCTTGAAGAGTGATTGTTTCATCGTCTACATGAAGTGTGAGTTCACCGAATTCTTCCTCTGTGTGGTCTTTCTTTATTGCATCGGGATATGGTACACGAGGTTGGTACTCTGTAATTGCCGGTTTTGGTATATCATGGCACACTTCAACCTTACCTTCACTTACCACAGGTTCTTCTCTTGAGTTTGGTTCGTCTAACCCTTCACTATCGTAAACGGCTTGATTTTGCTCACTCGGGTTAGTTTTAGTATTGCTTGGCAAGCTTCCTTGTGGTAGTTCTGAGATCAGCTTAGCAAGTTGTATAACTAACTTAGTAAGTTCCCCAACTTGGCTCTCGATCCCTTTGATCGATGCTTGTTGGTCATTAAGTGTTGTCTCATTTTTTTGGAGACGGTTATCTGTAGCTGCCATGAATTTTGTCAGCATCTCTTCAAGGTTCGACCCCTCTTCCTGTTGGTGAGGTGGTTGTTGAAAGTTTGGAGGAAGTTCCGGCCTTTGGCTACTTTGATCATCCCACGAGAAATTGGGATGGTACCTCCAACCTGCATTATAAGTGTTATCATAAAAATTATTTTGTGGTCTAGAATAGTTACTCGTATAGTGAGCTTGCTCATTTTCCATGCCATATCCCTAGAGTGGGTCCTCAGGATTCGCCACGCCTCCTAAATTCGAATCATATTGTATTTCTGGGTGTACCACGTCGAGGTTGAAGACACTGGCTGCTTTAGTAGGAATTGTCCTCATCGCTTGCCACTGATAATTATTCAGTGCCATCGTCTCTATAGACTAGAATTATCTGCCAAAAGCAAAATAGAAGAAAAATTAGCAAAGTAAAAGAAATAATAATAAAAATAAAATAAATTGCAGAAAATAAAAAAATAATGGCTAAAGTAATAAAAATAGAGTTTTCTTAATATTTTAGTTCCCCGGCAACGGCGCCAAAAACTTGATCGCTGTAAATCAGAGTTTTAAAATTTATAAAAGAATGATCGAACCTGGAAATTAACTTTGACAACGATTGAGGCAAGTGAACCTATCGAACAGTAGTATAGCTTAGGAAAGACCGGATTATCGAACCCAAAGGAACTAAAAGTACTAATACTCACCGTCTTTTTATTATTTAGCCTTAATATAAGGTGATGATTGTTTAAACTAAAACTAATCTACTTACTAAGCTAAGACGCAAAGACAAAAAGAATGAATTCGGGAAATAACTTTTGGGAAAACTCAGTTGACTCAAGCGATACCCTTAGGAAAAATCCACCTAGACTTCACTTGTTCTCTAACCTTGAACCATATGATTTATTTACTTAGTTTGATCTGTGAGACTCCCTAACGTATATTAAACCCTCTCTCGAGGTGAATAACGTCTAACCCTAGGTTAATTAGTGGAACTCTCATTCGCTTATTATAACCCCCTAGAATAGCGATGAAATCGATCCATGGACTCCCATATTAGGTTTCCCTAATCCGGCAAAATCTCGTCACCCTATCTCTAGGCGTGCGATCAACTCCGCTTAATTATGTTGGATCTACTCTTAGGAGTCTCATTCCTCCTCCACCTAAGCACATTAGATTTGGATTAAGTTCACACAATTAAGAATAAACTAAGTTATTATCATATAATTCAAAAATCAAATAACAAGATTCATCATAGGTTTCATCCCTTCTGTATCCAAGGTTTAGTTCATAATAATAAAAGACAACATCTCAAGAGAAAAGATAAAGCAAAACATAAGAAATCCCTAAAACCCCCTGAAGGAATTGAAGAGGAGATCCTCCGTCTTGAGTAGAATTTCGGCTTCTTGAGATGGATCAACTGGCTATCTTCGAGTGATTTCCACAAATCTGACCTTGTCGACTTGGCTTTTTAGCCTAGCTTTCCGCCCCTAGACGATGGCTTTGGGCTCCCCTCGACAGAGGGTTTCTATCGAACTCCCCGATTAAGTTGCCCCCTACGGTGTTTAGATAGGCTTTGAGATGTGTTACTTGGCCTCCAAGTATCCTAATTTGAGTGCAATTCCTATTTGGGAGTTTAAGTAGACTTAGGAATGTGTTTCTTTGCCTCCAAGCATCCAAATCCAAGTAAAATTCCTCTTTCCCGCGGCAGGGACACGGCCATGGCACACACCCGTGTGAGTTGTGGCCAGGCCGTGTTGAACTCCGTTGATGAGGCACGACCGTGTAAATTGTGGCTAGGCCGTGTTCTAGATAATTAAGGAGGCACGACCATGTGGCTTGAAGTCCAGGCCATGCTGATTTCGTGGCTTGGCCCAATTTAGTCCGTTTTAAGCCTGTTTCTCGCTCTTTTCTTCATCGGGTACTTTTCTGAGTATAAAACATGAAAAGAAAGGATTAAGAGCACCTTTTTACATAAATTGAGGCTTAAATCATCCAAAAGCAGATTAAATGTGGGCTTTAAATATGTTACTTTTATGGTTCATCAAAGTACTAGACCCAGTTTAGGATATTACAACTCTCCCCTTCTAAAATGAAATTTCATCCTTGAAATTTTACCTGAATCGAACAGGTACGAATATTGACGTTTCATCACATCTTCCGATTCCTAGCTAGCTTCCTCTATTTTGTGGTTACGCCACAAAACTTTCACCAACGGAACCGTCTAGCACCTTGACCTCACAATCTAGGATCGCAACTAGTTCCTCCTCGTACGAAAGTTCAGACCAAATCTCGATCTCCTCAATCGACACAATGTGAGAAGGATCAGATCGGTACTTTTGTAGAATGGAAACATGGAAGACGTCGTGAATATGATCTACCTCTGGCGGCAGTAACATACGATAAGCAACCGGTCCAATCCTTTCGGTAACTTCGTAAGGGCCAATGAATCTCGGATTGAGCTTACCTTTCCGCTCGAACCTCAGAACTTTCTTTCACGACGAAACCTTTAAGAAGACCTTATCCCCGACCTGATACACGATGTCTCGACGTTTTAGGTCAATGTAAGACTTTTGCCGATCAGAAATAGCTTTTAACCGATCGCAAACAAGTCTCGCCTTATCCTCAATTTCTCGAACCAACTCTGGACCCAAGTTCCTCTTCTTTTCCATATCAGACCAAAAAAGAGGAGTCCATACACCTCTTACCATACAAGGCCTCGAATGGTGCCATAATAGTACTCTTCTTGAAGCTATTATTATAAACAAACTCGGCTAACGGCAAGCGACAATCCCAGCTACCTCTAAAGTTGATAACACAACTACGAAGCATGTCCTCAAGAACCTGAATCACCCTCTCGGATTGTCCATCGAACTGCGGATGATAAGCTGAACTGAAATGAAGCTCCGAACCCAAAGCTTCATGTAGCGCCTTCCAAAATCTCGAAGTAAACCGCGGATCCCGGTCTGATATAATTGAAACAGGAACTCCATGAAGACGAACAATCTCTCGGATATAGAGCTCAGCTAACTGATTCAAACTAAATGTCATACATTCCAGCAAAAAATGAACAGGCTTCAGAAATTTATTCACAATCACCTAGATTGAATCCTTATGAGTTGGAGTCAAAGGCAAACCCGAAACGGAGTTCATCATAATTTGTTCCCATTTCCACTCAAGAATATGAATATATTGAAAAAAACCAGATGGACATTGATACCCAGCTTTCACTCTTTGACAAACCAAACATCTCGCAACAAAGTCGGCAATATCCTTCTTCAACCCAGGCCACCAATACAAAACCTGAAGGTCCTGATTATCTTGTTTCTACCGGGATGCATAGCATAAAGGCTGCTATGTTCCTCGGTAAGAATCAAGCACCTCAGATCCTCGTCTCTTGGAACACACAAGCGACCTCAGAAACACTGAACAACATCAAATTTAAGATCAAAATCCCCCTAAACACCTGACTCAACCTGCCGAATCTGACGAGCCAAACTCTCATCCAAAGGCTGACGCTCATGAATCTTGTAACATCCCGATTTAGGGCCTAGCCAGAATAGTGGTGCGAGACCACAAATATGAGGTTTATGAATGAGTTTTTGAAGTCTATGCTATGTTTGCATGCTAGTGTGAAAGTTTCATGAAGCAATTTTGTGAAATTGCGGTTGAATTGTACAAAAGGACTAAATTGCAAAAGTTGAAAAATGTGAGATTCTAGAAGCTATTTGTGTGAAATAGCTTTAGAATATTAATTAGAGGTCCTTAAATAGCAATAATCCCAATTTCTAATTTTTGGAAAAAAATTTGGCATGGATGAGTTAAAATAGAAAGTTTGTCAAAAAGGGCATTTTGGTCATTTGACAATTAAATGTTTTAAATGGGAAAAGATGATAGAAATTCATTCATCTTCTTCTCCGAGGCTACCAAAAATTCAAGGAGCCATTGTTAGGGTTCTTCAAATTTTTCAATCTTGCTTGTAAGTGCAACCAGGCCCCGTTTTTGATATTCTTTGTATTTTTGAAGTCCTAGTAGCATGAGAAAGCTATTTTTAGCTATATGTTGAGCTAAGATGGATGTTCAAAAATGTAACCATGTATGACATGCATGTATTTTGATGTTTTATGGAATAATATGAAAGCTTGATGTAGTAGAAACATCTTTTGCTAAGTAATTTTCCAAGAAAATGCATGTAGGGACTTGTGTGTGAAAGTCTTGAGATTGGTCATACATGTATGATTTAGTGAGAATTGATGATAGCTTTAGTTGAGTAAATGGTTCAGCTAAGCATGCAAGGCTAGAAAGTTGAATAAAAATCACTTTACGAGCCTTGGGGCAAAAGTGTGAATATGTGAAAGTTAGGGGCAAAATAGTAATTTTGCTAAAGTATGAGATAAGGGTCAATTTAGTCAAAGTGTGTATTGAATAAGTTGATTTATTCATTATAGATCAAGAAAGACAAAGCCCGGATCGAAACCGAGACAAGAGCAAGGTAATGGACTAAATTACACATCTCTATACTTTTGAGTGCCGAGGTAAGTTTATGCGTAAACAATGCATTCATACTTACAATTTGTTAATGCTAGCTAGTGTGTAGCATGATTGAGAATGATTAAGAACCTATGTGGAATGAATGTGGTAGAAATTGTGAATGGATGTATAATTGAGTAAGTAGATATGTGGATGTGTAGTGATAATGCCAAATGGTGGGCTAAGTGCGATACCATCCTAAGGCATAACGACGATGAGTTGGCTAGGTGCGATGCTATCGTTAAGTATATTATCTAGTGGGCTATGTGCGAAACCACTATGATTACCTTTGTGGTAGGCTAAGTGCGATACTACCTTATTATTTGATTGTGGTGGGCTAAGTGCGAAACCATCGAGACATTAGCTGTGTGGATTAGCTGTGTGGATGTATTATCGAGAAATAACGATATGTTGTATATTGTGTAAATATGATATTGAATGCAGGGATGCATGTCAATGGTTATGAGTATGTGACTCATAATATGTTGAAAAGGTGGTAAGGGATAGAAAGAGTAAGCATAGTTGTACATTGTATGTTAGTATAATGCTAATGTTGTTTAGCTTATACTAGAATGCTTAATTATTTTTGTGTAAACTTACTAAGCTCAAAGCTTACTCCCCTTCTATTCCTTTGTCTTATAGAGCGAAAGTGTTGAATCGAGATACGTGGATCAATTGGAAGATTGCCCACATTATCAGCACACTCTGGTACATGAGACTCAATGTTTTGTAAATGGCATGTATAGGGGCTAGACGAGTTAGTGAATTTTGTTGTAAATGGCTAAGATGTGTTGGCTTTTAGATGGGTAATCTATTTTGTATAATGCCATAGTTGTTGGCTACTTTATTATATGACAAGATGTAGTTATCCATGTGAGATTGTAAGATTATGAGTTGGTTATGGATGTGTTGAATGAGTAGTTGTTGTGTATGATTGAGGGGTGGAAAGAACTTGACAAATAGCTTTGTTCTTGTCCATGTGGGTAGACACACGAGCGTGTGTCAAGGCCATGTGTGACACAGGGTCAGCCCATGGGTGTGTGACTTGGCCGTGTGTCCCCTGCATGTTAGTATTTTAAGTTAGAATAGACCACGGACTAGTCACACAGGCGTGTGCCTAGAACGTATGTGTTAATTAGTGTTGGCTACGGGCTAGCCACATGAGCGTGTGTCCAGACTCTAGGCCGTGTTAAGGTAGTCAGTGTGCACCACGGGTGGAGAGCACGGGCCTGCGCCATAACCGTGGGGCATTGGCAGAATGCTTGAGTTTTCATGCACGGTAGTGACCATGGGCGTGTGTGATCTCCACGGGGTGCCAAATCTTACACGGCGTGTGAGCCTCAGATAGATGGAAAAGTTTTAAAAATCGTAGAAGTTTCGATATGCTCTCGAGAGCCTTCGTGAGTATGAGTGAGGCCTCGTAAGACGAGAAGGAGGTTGTTGAGGTGACTTAAGAGAGTAGTCACAATGAGCCTAAGTGGTTTTCCTGAGGTTTTTATTATGGTAACACCTCAGGCCTGGTTCCGGCGTAGAACTCGGGTAAGGGGTGTTACATTTAGTGGTAACAGAGCCAGGTTTAGTCGGTTCTAGGACTACCATAGCGGGTGTAAGAGTCTAGCTATACATGCCATAAGTGTACAATGATAGTGTGGTGGCTTTTGATGATTTTAAATCTTATTTTGTATAGAATATGGATTCCGATCCATTGACTGCTGATGAAGCAGCTAGTAATGCGTCGACTCTTGCGCAAGGAACCGTGCCAGTTTAAAGTGGACCCGAGGCTAGGGGTCAAGGGGAAGAGGCATGGGAAGCCTTTCTCCAGATGATGAGTAATTGGTACTCAAATTACGTCCGAGCAAACCCTAATGCCCAACCTCCTCCACCTCCTCCCATACCTCAGCCAATTCTAGTGGCTCCTCTAGGTATTGATGTAGTGAGGATATCAAAACCCCCGGTGGATAAGATTAGGAAAGACGGGGCTGAGGAGTTTAGAGCTAAGGTAGATGATGACCCCGAGAGGGCAGAGTTCAGGTTAGAGAACTCAATGAGAGTATTCAATGAACTCTCTTGTACACCTGAAGAGAGATTGAAGTGTGTCGTGTCTTTGATGAGGGACTCAGCATATCATTGGTGGAAAACATTGACGTTAGTGGACCCGAGAGAGCGGGTGACGTCGGACTTTTTTCTGGAAGAGTTCCGGAAGAAGTATATAAGCCAGAGGTTTACTGATCAAAAAAGGAAGGAATTCCTTGAGTTGAAGCAAGGAAGAATGTCAGTAGCAGAATATGAACGCGAGTTTGTTAGGCTTAGCAAATACGCTCAAGAATGTGTAACGACAGAGACCATATTGTGTAAGAGGTTCGAAGATGGACTGAATAAGGATATCAAACTCGTAGTTGGTATTTTAGAGTTGAAAGAGTTTGTTGTGTTGGTCGAGAGGGCAAGTAAGGCTGAAGAGTTGGGTAAAGAAAAGAGAAGGGCTATGAGTGAAGCCCGAGATGCGAGGAAGAGGCCGATGGGCAAGTCGTACCAAGCCCAGATGAAAAGATCCAAGGAAGTGAATCCTCGGACGACAGCATCAGTGGGTTATTCGCATCGAAACTTGGACAACACTCGTTCGGGTTCGAGAGCCCAAGTCACTTCAATGGAAAGTGTGGGTAATCCGAAGAACAAACCGAAGTGTCCAAGTTGTGGTAGATATCACACCAAAGAGTGTTGGGGTAACAGTCGAAACTGTTATAAGTGTGGTTCCCCCAACCACTTTATCCGAGATTGCCCAGAGAGGGATGATAAGGAGGAGAAGCAAGAGATGAGATCTGGTGATGTGTCTGCAAGGGGTAGACCACCAAGGAACCCGTGAGGTAGGGCTAGTGGTAGAGGTGCGTCCAAAGACTCTGCTGTGAGACCGGAGGGTCGGGCAACTGCGAGGACGTATGCCATTCGCGCTCGCGAAGAGGCGTCCTCCCCTGATGTGATAACGGGTACTTTTTCTCTCTTTGACACCTTTATTATTGCTTTAATATATCCAGGGTCTACTTATTCTAATATCTGCATGAGACTGGCATCTAGTTTGAGTATGACCGTTGAGCCTACAGACTTTGTGGTTAAGGTGTCAAACCCGTTAGGAAAGCATGTGTTATTGGACAAGATGTGTAAGAATTGTACTTTGATGTTTAAGAGTCAATGTTTTTCGGCAAATGTTATGTTGTTGCCATTTGATTAGTTTGACTTAATCCTTGGCATGGATTGGTTGACTACCCATAGTGTCTTAGTGAACTATGGTAGTAAGTATGTCGAATTGAAATGTGAGAGTGGAGATGTTGTTCGGGTTGAATCAGGTGGATCGGATAGTCTACCAGTGATGGTTTCTTCCCTAGTGGCTGAGAAATGTTTGAGAAAAGGGTGTGAGTCCTATCTTGCTTTTATGTTGAATACTCGAGAGGTTGGAGTAGAGTTTGAAACAAAGCGAGTGGTATGTGAGTATCCTGGATGTATTCCCTAAGAGTTACCCAAATTGCCTCCAAAGGAGAGAGGTTGAGTTTGGGATTGAGTTAGTTCCGAACGGTACCTATTTCGATTGCTCCGCATGCAATGGCACCTTTAGAGTTGAAAGAATGAAGGTTCAGTTGCAAGAGTTGACAGATAAGGGTTTTGCAAGACCGAGCTACTAACAAAGGGGGTGCTCCAAAGATTATTTGTAAAGAAGAAAGATGGGTCTATGAGGTTGTGTATAGACTATAGACAGCAGAACAAATTGATTAAGAATAAGTATCCTTTACCAAGGATTGATGATCTTTTTGATCAACTGAAGGGAGCTACAGTGTTCTCCAAGATAGACTTGAGGTCTGGTTATTATCATTTGACAGGATGTATTGAAAACTACATTTCGAACAAGGTATGACCATTATGAGTTTTTGGTTATGTCGTTTGGTTTGACGAATGCACCGGCAATTTTTATGGATTTGATGAACTGTGTCTTCCGACCGTATGTGGATAAGTTTGTGATTGTCTTTATTGAAATTATATTGATCTATTCCCGGGATAAGAATGATCATGAAGAACATTTGAGAATTGTCTTGCAAACATTAAGAGATAAACAGTTGTATGCTAAGTTTAGCAAGAGTGAGTTTTGGCTCCGAGAGGTCGGATTCCTAGGACACATTGTGTCTGGTGATGGTGTTAGAGTTGACCCGAGTAAGGTATCGGCTGTTGTGGATTGAAAACAGCTGAGGAACGTGTCGGAAGTTAGAAGCTTATTGGGATTAGCAGGATATTACAGACGTTTCGTAAAAGGGTTCTCTATGATTGCTACCCCGATGACGAAATTGTTGCATAAGGATGTCAAGTTTGATTGGACTAGGGCATGTCAACAGAGTTTTGAGAGATTGAAAACATTGTTGACTGAGGCGCTGGTTTTGGTTCAACCAGAATCGGGGAAAGAGTTTGTGGTTTACAGTGACGCGTCGTTGAATGGTCTCGATTGTGTGTTGATGCAAGACGGTAAGGTAGTCGCTTACGCCTCGAGGCAACTTAAACCGCACGAGAAGAATTATCTGACTCATGATTTGGAGTTGGTTGCGATTGTTTTCGCGTTAAAGATTTGACGACATTACTTATATGGTGAGAAGTGCCAAACCTTTATGGATCACAAGAGTTTGAAGTATTTGATGGATCAGAAGGATCTGAATTTGAGACAGAGGCGGTGACTTGAGTTATTTAAAGACTATGAGCTAGTCATTGATTACCACCCGGGAAAAGTGAATGTGGTTGCGGATGCCCTGAGTAGGAAATCCTTGTATGTTCTAAGAGTTATGAGGACGAGTTGAGCATTGTCTGATGATGGTGCTATTCTGGCAGAGTTGAGAGCTAAGTCACTATTTGTTCAACAGATATGTGAGGCTCAGAGAAATGACAGTGAGATGCTAACTAAGAGAACTAAGTACGGATCAGAAAGTGATTCTAATTTTTGAGTGGGCTCGAATGGATGTTTGTTGTACCGTAACAAAATTTGTGTACCCAGAGATGAAGAGTTAATCCGAAAGGTTTTGCACGAGGCACATAGTGGTTATTTGTCAATACATCCGGGCAGTACGAAAATGTACAATGACTTGAAGAAGTCTTATTGGTGGTCGAGTATGAAGAGAGATATCTCCGAATTTGTAGCAAGGTGTCTTATTGTAAGGGGTGTTACATTTAGTGGTATCAGAGCCAGGTTTAGTCGGTTCTAAGACTACCATAGCGGGTGTAAGAGTCTCGCTATACATGCCATATGTGTACAATGATAGTGTGGTGGCTTCTGATGATTTTAAATCTTATTTTGTATAGAATATGGATTCCGATCCATTGATGGCGATGAAAGCTGACTAGTAATCGCGCTCTGCGCAAGGAACTGTGCCTGTTCAAAGTTGACCCGAGGCTAGGGGTCAAGGGGAAGAGCCACGGGAAGCCTTTCTCCAGATGATGAGTAATTGGTACTCCGATTACGTCCGAGCGAACCCTAATGCTCAACCTCCTCCACCTCCTCCCATACCTCAGCTAATTCCAGTGGCTCCTCAAAGTATTGATGTAGTGAGGATATCGAAACCCCCGGTGGATAAGATTAGGAAACACGGGGCTGAGGAGTTTAGAGCTAAGGTAGATGATGACCCCGAGAGGGCAGAGTTTTGGTTAGAGAACTCAGTGAGAGTATTCGATGAACTCTCTTGTACTCCTGAAGAGAGCTTGAAGTGTGCCGTGTCTTTGATGAGGGACTCGGCATATCATTGGTGGAAGACGTTGACGTCAGTGTTCCCGAGAGAGCGGGTGATATGGGACTTCTTTCTGGAAGAGTTCTGGAAGAAGTATATAAGCCAGAGGTTTACTGATCGAAAAAGTAAGGAATTCCTTGAGTTGAAGCAAGGAAGAATGTCAGTAGCAGAATATGAGCGCGAGTTTGTTAGGCTTAGCAAATACGCTCAAGAATGTGTCGACAGAGACCATATTGTGTAAGAGGTTCGAATATGGACTGAATGAGGATATCAAACTCGTAGTTGGTATTTTAGAGTTGAAAGATTTTGTTATGTTGGTCGAGAGGGCAAGTAAGGCCAAAGAGTTGGGTAAAGAAAAGAGAAGGGCTATGAGTGAAGCCCGAGATGCGAGGAAGAGCCCGATGGGCAAGTAGTACCAAGCCTAGTCGGAAATATCCAAGGAAGTGAATCCTCGGATGACAGCATCAGTGGGTTATTCGCATCGAAACTTGGACAACACTCATTCGGGTTCGAGAGCCCAAGCCACTTCGATGGAAAGTGTGGGCAATCCGAAGAACAAACCGGAGTGTCCAAGTTGTGGTTGATATCACACCAGAGAGTGTCGGGGTAATAGTTGAAACTATTATAAGTGTGGTTCCCCCGACCACTTTATCCGAGATTGCCCCGAGAGGGATGATAAGGAAGAGAAGCAAGAGATGAGATCCGGCGATGTGTCTGTAAGGGCTAGACCACCATGCAACCCGATAGGTGGGGCTAGTGGTAGAGGTGCGTCCAGAGACTCTGTTGTGAGACCGGAGGGTAGGGCACCTGCGAGGACGTATGCCATTCGCTCTCGCGAAGAGGCGTCCTCCCCTGATGTGATAACGGGTACTTTTTCTCTCTTTGACACCTTTATTATTGCTTTAATATATCCAGGGTCTACTCATTTTTATATCTGCATGAGACTGGCATCTAGTTTGAGTATGACCATTGAGCCTATAGACTTTGTGGTTAAGGTGTCAAACTCGTTAGGAAAGCATGTGTTAGTGGACAAGATGTGTAAGAATTGTCCTTTGATGTTTGAGAGTCAATGTTTTCCGCCAAATCTTATGTTGTTGCCGTTTGATGAGTTTGACTTAATCCTTGGCATGGATTGGTTGACTACCCATAGTGTCTTAGTGAACTGTGGTAGTAAGTATGTCGAATTGAAATGTGAGAGTGGAGATGTTGTTCGGGTCGAATCAGGTGGATCGGATAGTCTACTAGTGATGGTTTCTTCCCTAGTGGCTGAGAAATGTTTGAGAAAAGGGTATGAGTCCTATCTTGCTTTTGTGTTGAATACTCGAGAGGTTGGAGTAGAGTATGAAACAGTGCCAGTGGTATGTGAGTATTCGGATGTATTCCCGGAAGAGTTACCCAGATTGCCTCCAGTGAGAGAGGTTGAGTTTGGGATTGAGTTAGTTTCGGGAACGGTAACTATTTCGATTGCTCCATACAGAATGGCACCTTTAGAGTTGAAAGAACTGAAGGTTCAGTTGCAAGAGTTGACAGATAAGGGTTTTTCAAGACCGAGCTACTCACCTTGGGGTGTTCCGGTATTATTTGTAAAGAAGAAAGATGGGTCTATGAGGTTGTGTATAGACTATAGACAGCTTAACAAAGTGACGGTTAAGAATAAGTATCCTTTACCAAGGATTGATGATCTTTTTGATCAACTGAAGGGAGCTATAGTGTTCTCCAAGATAGACTTGAGGTCTGGTAATTATCAGTTGAGAGTGAAGGAGCAGGATGTGTTGAAAACTGCATTTCGCACAAGGTATGGCCATTATGAGTTTTTTGTTATGTCGTTTGGTTTGACGAATGCACCGGCAATTTTTATGGATTTGATGAACTGTGTCTTCCGACCGTATATGGATGAGTTTGTGATTGTCTTCATTGACGATATATTGATCTATTCTCGGGATGAGAACGATCATGAAGAACATTTGTGAATTGTCTTGCAAACTTTAAGAGATAAGCAGTTGTATGCTAAGTTTAGCAAGAGTGAGTTTTGGCTCCGAGAGGTTGGATTCCTAGGACACATTGTGTCAAGTGATGGTGTCAGAGTTGACCCAAGTAAGGTATCAGCTGTTGTGGATTGGAAACAGCCGAGGAACGTGTCGGAAGTTAGAAGCTTCTTGAGATTAGCAGCATATTACATACGTTTCGTAAAGGGGTTCTCTATGATTGCTACCCCGATGACAAAATTGTTGCATAAGGATGTCAAGTTTGATTGGACTGGGGCATGTCAACAGAGTTTTGAGAGATTGAAAACATTGTTGGTCGAGGCACGGTTTTAGTTCAACGAGAATCGGGAAAGATTTTGTGGTTTCTGATGTGCGTCGTTTAATGGTCTCGATTGCATGTTGATGCAAGAGGGTAAGGTAGTCGCTTACGCCTCGAGGCAACTAAAACCGCACGAGAAGAATTATCCGACTCATGATTTGGAGTTGGCTGCGATTGTTTTCGCGTTAAAGATTTGGCAACATTAATTATATGGTGAGAAATGCCGAATCTTTGCGGATCACAAGAGTTTGAAGTATTTGATGGATCAGAAGGATCTGAATTTGAGACAGAGGCGGTGGCTTGAGTTATTGAAAGACTATGAGTTAGTCCTTGATTACCACCCGGGAAAAGCGATTGTGGTTGCGGATGCCCTGAGTAGGAAATCCTTGTATGCTCTAAGAGTTATGAGGACGAGTTTAGCATTGTCTGATGATGGTGCTATTCTGGCAGAGTTGAGAGCTAAGCCACTATTTGTTCAATTGATATGTGAGGCTCAGAGAAATGACAGTGAGATGCTAACTAAGAGAACTAAGTGCGGATCAGAAAGTGATTCTGATTTTCGAGTGGGCTCGAATGGATGTTTGTTGTACCGTAACAGAATTTGTGTACCCAGAGATGAAGAGTTAATCTGAAAGTTTTTGCACGAGGCACATAGTGGTTATTTGTCAGTACATCCGGGCAGTACGAAAATGTACAATGACTTGAAGAAGTCTTATTGGTGGTCGAGTATGAAGAGAGATATCTCCGAATTTGTGGCAAGGTGTATGATTTGTCAACAAGTGAAAGCTGAGCATCAAGTGCCTTCGGGATTGCTTCAGCCAGTGATGGTTCCCGAATGGTAGTGGGATCGGGTTACCATGGACTTTGTGACGGGGTTGCCTTTGACTCTGAAAAAGAGAGATGCTGTGTGGGTTATTGTGGATAGATTAACGAAGTCGGCTCACTTTATTCCAGTACGTGTTAATTATTCACTGGATAAGTTAGCTGAATTGTATGTGGCAGAGATAGTGAGGTTACATGGTATACCTGTGTCTATTATATCGGATAGAGATCCGAGGTTTACATCGAGGTTTTGGAAGAAGTTGCAAGAGGCTTTGGGAACAAAGTTGAATTTCAGTACTGCGTTCCATCCACAAACAGATGGTCAATCTGAAAGAGTGATTCAAGTTCTCGAAGATATTCTTCGATGCTGTGTGTTAGAATTCGAAGGTAGTTGGGAGAAGTATCTACCTTTGGTCGAGTTTGCCTACAACAATAGTTATCAGTCGAGTATACAGATTGCACTGTATGAAGCTTTGTATGGTCGTAAGTGTCAGACTCCATTGTATTGGACCGAGCTTAGTGAAAAACAGATCCATGGAGTCGATCTAATGAAAGAGACTGAGGAGAAAGTGAAAGTAATCCGTAATAGTCTGAAAGCTGCTTCGGACCGACAGAAGTCGTACGCGGATTTGAAAAGAAAAGAAATTGAGTTTAAGGTGGGTGACAAAGTGTTTTTGAAAGTGTCCCCATGGAAGAAGATTATGAGATTCGGACGAAAAGGAAAATTGAGTCCAAGATTCATAGGACCGTATGAGATTACAGACAGAGTTGGGCCAGTAGCTTACCGGTTGGCTTTGCCGGTAGAGTTGGAAAAGATACATAATGTGTTCCATGTGTCGATGTTGCGACGGTAACGCTCCGATCCTTCACATGTGATTCCTTCAATGGAAATTGAGATAAGACCGGATATGTCTTATGAAGAGGAGCCGATTAAGATCTTGGCTCGAGAAGTGAAACAGTTGAGAAATAAGAGCATAACACTAGTGAAAGTGTTATGGCAGAAACACGGTGTTGAAGAGGCTACGTGGGAAACGGAAGAAGCTATGAGAGAGTAACATCCAAACCTCTTTACTGGTAAGATTTTCGGGGGCAAAAATCTCTAAAGGGGGGAGAGTTGTAACATCCCATTTAGGGCCTAGTCGAAATAGTGGTGCGAGACCACAAATTCGAGGTTTATGAATGAGTTTTTGAAGTCTATGCTATGTTTGGATGCTAGTGTGAAAGTTTCATGAAGCAATTTTGTGAAATTGCGGTTGAATTGTCCAAAAGGACTAAATTGCAAAAGTTGCAAAATGTGAGATTCTAGAATCTATTTGTGTGAAATAGCTTTAGAATATTAATTAGAGGTCCTTAAATAGTAATTTCCCAATTTCTAATTTTTGGACAAAATTGGGCATGGATGAGTTAAAATAGAAAGTTTGTCAAAAATGGCATTTAGGTCATTTGACAATTAAATGTTTTAAGTGGGAAAAGATGATAGAAATTCATTCATCTTCTTCTCCGAGGCTGCCGAAAATTCAAGGAGCCATTGTTAGGGTTCTTCAAATTTTTCAATCTTGCTTGTAAGTGCAACCAAGCCCCGTTTTTGATATTCTTTGTATTTTTGAAGTCCTAGTAGCATGTGAAAGCTATTTTTAGCTATATGTTGAGCTAAGATGGATGTTAAAAAATGTACCCATGTATGACATGCATTTATTTTGATGTTTTATGGAAGAATATGAAAGCTTGATGTAGTAGAAACATCTTTTGCTAAGTGATTTTCCATGAAAATGCATGTAGGGACTTGTGTGTGAAAGTCTTGAGATTGGTCATACATGTATGATTTAGTGAGAATTGATGATAGCTCTAGTTGAGTAAATGGTTCGGCTAAGCATGAAAGGCTAGAAAGTTGAATAAAAACCACTTTACGAGCCTTGGGGCAAAAGTGTGAATATGAGAAAGTTAGGGGCAAAATAGTAATTTTGCTAAAGTATGAGATAAGGGTCAATTTAGTCAAAGTGTGTATTGAATAAGTTGATTTATTCATTATAGATCAAGAAAGAAGAAGCCCAGATCGAAACCGAGGCAAGAGCAATGTAACATCCGAGATTTAGGGGCTCTGCATTTACCTTGCTTCTGTGTGTTTGATATACTTTGTGTGTTGTTTGAGTGTGTTTGGGGTCCCTGGGAAGGCCCGGGGTTAAGTCAAAACCTTGGCCAAAATTTCAATTTTGGGCACTTTAGGAGGGAAGCTGGTTGGGTACAGGACTTAAGGTTTATTATTTGTGCTTGTTGACACAAGAACTAAGATGGTAAAGTGGCAAGGAGGCACCACTTAAGGAGCAGGTAAGTGACGCCTCAGGGGGAGCAGAGGGGAGCAGGTTCGATTCACGTTGCCTGCAAGGTGGCTTTTATTTTTGCTCATGCGTCAAAGGGCTGGATGATGGAATCGGTTGGGAGCCTTGAAGAGTGGAGGTGACTTGGTCAAACTTTTTGAATGGTTGGACAAGAGTAAAAAGGGGGATTTGGAAACTTTCAAACTATTTTGAATGTTTCAAACCATTTCAAATGAGTGTTCAAGAGTGTTTCAAGGAGAAAGCTTGGGGATTGAGGTTGTGTAGGGTGCTAGCTGAATTTTAAAGGGTTAGCTTTAGGTAGTGAGCTCTCTTTTTCGGCATTTGAGTGTGTTGCACTTTGGGCAATTTTGGTTCTTCTCTTTGTGTAGCCGAAAGTCCCTAAGAGCCTTATTCATTCTTCTTTAGCCTAAACCGAAACCAATTCTCCCCCTCTTTTCCATTTTTGCAACTTGAGTTCTTTCCCTCACCATCAAAGCCGAAACAAGTCTTTCATATTTCTTTTGACGAAAAGTGTCCTCTTTTGATAACATCTTGGCCGAACCTTCTATACACCACCATTTCATCTTCTTCTTCTTTCTTATAGCATTTTGGTAACAAGTGAGCATTTCTTCTTCACCTAAAGCCGAACCTCAACCCTCCCTCTCTTCTTCTCTTTATTCTTCTTTGGTTTATATTTTTTGTTTGTCTCTTGATCACCTTGAATCGAAATCATCTATAGGTCCCTATCTTAATATTCATCTTCTGGAACTAGAAGCCGAAATCCATTTTCTTTTCTTTCTCTGGTTGATTCTCATTTGTTTCCTTTTTCAATCGGATTCGATCAATCAGGGTAAGTGGTTCATACAATTCGTTTGGCCGAAGGCCACTTTATTTAACCCATATCTTGGTAGGCCGAATCTAATATGGAGTTATGTAGGGACATCAGGTGATCTATTAATTCAAGTGTAGAAACCTCCGGGTTCTATCAATTTTGGGTAAGGACTTCTTCGTTTCAAAGTAATTAATTTCGCTATTATCTTATTCAATGGTTTAACTCGGTCTTCTGACCAAGATCGTTTTGATGCAATCAAATACCAATCAGGCAAAGGAAGGGGTTGGACCCATAAACCCAGCCCCTAAGTTTAAGAGACATGCGGTGTCTGCCGTTCGAGATTGGCCATCGGGTTTTGGGCCAGCTTCTGAAAGGGATAAACAGATTACTGTGATCCCTGCAAGTGAGGATGTTAGCGAGATCGATAGTGTAGTCTTGCGTGTTCAAAGGTGTGTAATTATCATACTATTCCTTTTTGCTGTAATAATCGTGTCTGTGTTATGAAAGCCGGAAATCCCTGCAATGGTGATTGAGTTACCCCTGTTGGGTAAAATCGAAAAATCAGGTTAGTGTATCTTGGTTAAACCTTAAAATTTTGATAGCATGATTGTGTGTGTGTGACATCATATATAACCTGTTTATTACACTATGTTTCATATGCATGGGATATTGGGATGTTATGATATGAAGGGGAAGTGCTTATGGGTGACAATGCCACACCTAATGATGGTACATTATTGTATCGGTGATTTGGTCAGATAGTGATCGGTGGCTAGGCCATGTTTTATTGTCTTTGAGCAGTGTGTCTGTCAGCATGACTGCCAAAGTGGAGTGTAGAAGATGGAGGGTTGATTGTAGAAATCCCCAGGTGTGTTGAGGTTGGACGTATGAAGTGGAGTGTAGAGGATGGAAAAACTAGGCTGGGTTGGGCTATCATGTTGATCGTTTGCTATACTGTATGATTGGGCTTCGGTCGATGGTGTATTATAGCTCAGGCCCACCTGTGGATAATGTGAACTAATTGCACACTGAGTCTCGTGACTCACACAATTGTTTAAACAATTGTAGGTGATTCTTAGCTTTACAGACTGGGCTGGAGGGAGCTCGAGGTGGCCACGCATGGGTTTACTAGTAAACTTTATTTTATTTATCGTTTATACCTTTTGGGTATTTTTCTTTGATTTGTAATAAGGCCACTACGAAATTTGGAATTTTCTTTTGGGTTTTGAATTTGGGACATATTAATTACAGAGTAAAGTTTTCTTATAACCTGCCCAACAACGTTTCTTATAATAAAAGGCATTTTCATTGAAAACCTGATAATCGAATAATTGGTAAGTGTTTCCAAATGTCTCCTACTCGCAAGGCTCAACTAATTAAATTTCAAAGTTAACTAGGCAACGGGTTTTCAACTGAACCACGAGATTCGAGATTTTAAAATGACTTAGAATTTTATGAAACCAATCAAACTTCCTAAACTTCTTCCTAGTGTCATACCAGATCCGGTCGTAGTGTTTGGGTCAGGTTTGGGGTGTTATAATTTGGTATCAGAGCCAAGTTTAAAAAGCTCAGCCTTGGGTTTTGGGTTCAAAACGTTTTTCAGATTTCGCTTTTAAGAAAAATATATACATGGATCTGCATTTTGAGTGTGGCACCCGAGTCTCCGCCCAAGTCCGCTGTAAGTTTTACGATGGCTAACGGATTGCATAAAGTTGATGTATTATGTGAATATGTTGTTATGGATGCTGGAATTAATAAACTTTGCTGTAGAGATGAAAACCTCTAGGTATACACATGCTTGCGGAAAAAACTACTTATAACTCTATCTTCATAAAACTACTCGATTAATAAATAGTGGAAATAAATACTGACGCATAAAATTTATAATCAGAGTAAGATGGAGTGATAGACATGAGTGGTAGAGGAGGTGCACGTGTTACACGCGGCCGTGGGAGAGGCCAAGGTAATGAGGTTGAACTCTCGGAAGCAAGAAATGAGCCTGAAGGCGAAGCGCCAGCATCACCTGTGGCAGAAACGGGATCGCAAGGCAGAATTGGAGAAGATGATGCCCTGACTTAGGCAATGTTATGTGTGCTGGAATGGGTGGCCGGGGCAGGCAGTGGAGCAGCAACTCAAAAGTCCATTCCTGAGCGACTTCGAGCTAATGGAGTTGAAATGTTTAGAGGTATTTCTGGAGTAGCTTCAAACGTGGCTGAGTATTGGCTGGAGGCAGTCGAGAGAATTATGGATGATTTAGACCGCATGCCAGGGAAAAAAGCCGAAAAGCGCGGTGTCTCTACTTCCGGGATGAGGCACATGCATGGTGGCTCACCGTGAGAGAGGGTACTCCGGTGGACCGAGTTGGTTGGGATTTCTTTAAGATAAAGTTCCAAGGAAAGTACGTTGGGGCCAGTTATGTGGATGCTCAGAGGAAAGCGTTCCTGAATTTAGTTCAATGGGGTAAATCGGTAGCTGAGTATGAGGCAGAATTTTTGTGGTTGAGCCGTTATGCCCGGGGGATAGTCGCGACCGAATATGAGCGTTGTGTGCGGTTCGAAGATGGGCTGCGTGACGAGCTGCAAGTGTTAATAGCTCCTCAGCGGGAGAGAGATTTTGCTATCCTGGTGGAAAAGACCAAAATAGCTGAGGAGGTGGCGCAGACTGAGAAGCAAAATAAGGACAAGGATAAAGGCAGGAATAAGAGGAGTTATGGACCGTCAGGGTCATCTGGGGGTTTCCAGAAGAGGCCCAAGGTTGATGGGTCGGGTCGCATTGCAACACTGGCTGCTATTTTTTGACAATGTGCTCAGTGTGGGAGGTCTCATACAGGAGTGTGCTGGGGAAAAGATAGGGTATGTTTCAGGTGTGGGTCAAAGGATCATCTGATCAGGAACTGTCCGCTAGAAAGGACTAGGGTTCGGATGGTAGGTCAGGGGCATGTGCAGCCAGATAGGGGTGGACAGTAGATGCCGAGAGGTCGTGGTCCGAACAGAGGAGGGAATGGTTTTGGTCGGGGACGTGGAGCACCGGGCAGAGCTGCTGGGAGTACTGAGGCGAGATAGCCTGGGTTAGTTTATGCAGCCAAATGCCGAGAAGAGGGTGACGCACCAGATGTTATAACAGGTACGTTCCTCATTTTCGGTTTACCCTTTACTGCATTAATTGATATTGGGTCGACGCATTCCTATGTTGCTTGTGTGGTGTCTGGAACCTTGAACATGAACTTTGAAATTGCTTCTAGGGAGATGACTGTACTTAGTCCTTTAGGGAAATCTGTAGTAGTAAATAAACTTTTTAGAAATGTGCCTCTAGAAGTGCAAGGGTTGGTTTTCCCAGCTGATTTGATGGAACTACCGTTCGGGGAGTTTGATTTGATCTTAGGCATGGATTGGTTGGTAAGATATCATGCAAACTTGGATTGTGCTGCTAAGCGCATGGTGTTAAGGACTCCTGAGGATGATGAAGTTTTGGTGATAGGCGAGAGGAGAGACTACTTGTCCAATGTAGTGTCTGCTCTTAAGGCGGAAGGAATGGTGAGAAAAGGGTGCATGGCTTTTTTAACTTTTTTCAGTGCCTTGGATGCAAAGGAAGTGACCGTGGATGGGATTAGAACAGTAAAGGAATTTGTGGATGTCTTTCCGGAAGAGCTTCCAGGGTTGCCTCCGGATCGTGAGGTGGAGTTCAGAATTGAGCTATTTCTGGGAACGGCTCCGGTGTCCATCGCCCCTTACAGGATTGCACCGAAGGAGCTGGTTGAACTTAAAGCTCAGATCCAAGAGTTGTTAGATCGTGGTTTTATCCATCCCAGTATATCTCCGTGGGGAGCGCCGATGTTGTTTATGAAGAAGAAAGATGGGTCCATGCGAATGTGCATTGACTACCGCAAGTTGAACAAGTTAACTATCAAGAACAAGTACCCGCTGCCGAGGATAGATGACCTGTTTGATCAGCTTAAAGGGGCCTCGGTCTTTTCAAAGATAGATTTGAGGTCGAGATATCATCAGCTTAAGGTCAAGGAAGCGGATATTTGCAAGACGGATTTTTGAATTCGCTATGGTCACTTCGAGTTCCTGGTGATGCCATTTGGGTTGACAAATGCACCAGCTGCGTTCATGGATATGATGAACCGGGTTTTTCAACCCTATCTGGGCCGGTTCGTTATAGTGTTCATAGACAACATTCTGGTGTATTCCAAGACTGAGGAGGAGCACGATTCGCATCTTCGGGTGGTTCTGCAGATTTTGAGGGAGAAGCAGTTGTACGCCAAGTTTAGGAAGTGTGAGTTTTGGTTGAAGGAAGTTACATTTTTGGGTCATGTCGTATCTGCAGAAGGGATTAGGGTGGATCCCCAGAAGATTGACGCGGTGTTGGATTGGAAACTGCCTATGTCTGTGGCAGATATTCGGAGTTTCCTTAGTTTGGCTGGGTATTACCAAAGGTTCGTTGAAGGGTTCTCATTAATTGCGGCACCTTTAACCAAGTTGTTGAGGAAAGGAGTACCTTTTGTTTGGGCTGACAAGCAACAGGAAAGTTTTGAGAAGCTGAAGAGGATTTTGACAGAGGCTCCGGTGTTGATTCAGCCTGAGGCCGGAAAGGAGTTCGTGGTTTATTGTGATGCTTCACACACGGGATTAGGATGTGTGTTAATGCAGGATGAGAAGGTTGTTGCTTATGCGTTCCGGCAGTTAAGACCGCATGAGATTAATTATCCCACGCATGACCTGGAGTTGGCTGCGGTAGTTTTCGCTCTGAAGATCTGGAGACATTATTTGTATGGAGAGAAGTCTGTTATCTACACCGACCATAAGAGTTTGAAGTATCTTCTAACTCAGAAAGAGTTGAATTTAAGGCAGCGAAGGTGGATTGAGCTGTTGAAAGATTATGACTGCTCGATCGAATATCATCCGGGTAAGGCTAACGTGGTAGCAGATGCGTTAAGTCGGAAGGTAATATCAGACTTGAGAGCGATGTTCGCCCATCTTAGTTTGTATGATGATGGAAGTCTATTAGCTGAACTTCAAGTGAAGCCGACGTGGGTAGATCAAATTAAAGAGAAACAGTTATCAGATGATGTCTTGGGGGCTCGACTTCTGCAAGTACAGAATGGTGGATTAGAAGATTACAGTTTGAGCGGTGATGGGGTTTTGTGTTTTCGTGAGAAGATTTGCATGCCGAAAGATATGGAGTTGAGGCAGATGATTCTGCAGGAGGCACATAGTAGCCCTTACGCTATGCATCCTAGAGGAAGTAAGATGAACCGAGATCTGCATGAATAGTTTTGGTGGCCTGGTTTGAAGCGGGAGGTTACAGAATTTGTGGGAAAGTGTTTAACTTGTCAACAGGTTAAAGCCGAGCATCAGTTGCCTTCGGGGTTGTTGCAGCCGGTGAAGATTCCACAGTGGAAATGGGAGAGGATCACTATGGACTTTGTTAGTGGGCTACCTCTTACGCCTACTAAGAAAGACTCGGTATGGGTGATTGTGGATCGGTTGACGAAGTCCACCCATTTCATACATGTACGTGTCGACTACTCTCTTCAGAGGTTGGCTAAGCTGTATGTGGCAGAAATTGTGAGATTGCATGGGGTACCAGTATCGATCATATCAGATAGAGATCCTAGGTTTACGTCGCGATTCTGGAGGGCACTGCATCAGGCATTAGGTACAAGACTGGACTTCAGTACAGCTTTTCATCAACAGACTGATGGTCAGTCTGAGAGAGTGATTTAGATTTTAGAGGATATGTTGAGGGGCTGTGTCATCGATTTCATGGGTAGTTGGGAAGAGTTCTTACCTTTGGAGGAATTCGCATACAACAACAGCTATCAAGCTAGTATTTAGATGGCACCCTATGAAGCATTGTATGGGCGGAGGTGTTGTGCTCCTACCTGTTGGACAGAATTGGGTGAACGCCAGATTTTGGGTCCAGAATTGGTTGCTGAGACAGAGGGGAAGGTCAAGTTAATTAGGGCTCGATTGAAAGAAGCGTCTGATAGGCAGAACTCTTATGCAGACTTGAAGCGAAAGGAAATAGAGTTTGCGGAGGAGGATCAGGTTTTCTTGAAAGTTTCACCTTGGAAGAAGGTGATGAGATTTGGACGAAAGGGCAAGCTAAGTCCTAGGTTCATCGGGGCTTATCGGATTTTGAAATGTGTGGGACCAGTGGCGTATCAACTGGAGTTACCTTCAGAATTGAAACAGATGCATAATGTGTTCCATGTTTCAATGTTAAGACGCTATCGTTCGGATCCATCTCACGTCGTGCCAGTGGAGGAAATTGAGGTAAGTCCAGACTTGTCCTATGAGGAGGAACCTATTCAGATCTTGGATCGAGACGTCAAGGTGCTAAGAAGGAAATCGGTTCCGTTGGTTAAAGTCTTATGGCAAAATCATGGACTAGAAGAGGCGACATGGGAGCCAGAGGATGTGATGCGTCAGCAGTACCCGCATATCTTTTGACCAGGTAATTTCGAGGCCGAAATTTCTTTAAGGGAGGTAGAACTGTAACATCCAGGATTTAGGGGCTCTGCATTTTCCTTGCTTTTGTGTGTTTGATATACTTTGTGTGTTGTTTGAGTGTGTTTGGGGTCTCTGGGAAGGCCCGGGGTTAAGTCGGAACCTTGGCCAAAATTTTAATTTTGGGCACTTTAGGAGGGAAGCTGGTTGGGGACAGGACTTAAGGTTTATTGTTTATGCTTGTTGACACAAGAACTAAGATGGTAAAGTGGGCAAGGAGGCACCACTTAAGGAGCGGTAAGTGGCGCCTCGGGGGAGCAGAGGGGAGCGAGTTCGATTCACTTTGCCAAAGAAGGTGGCTTTTATTTTTGCTCATGCGTCAAAGGGCTGGATGATGGAATCGGTTGGGAGCCTTGAAGAGTGGAGGTGACTTGGTCAAACTTTTGAATGGTTGAACAAGAGTAAAAGGGGATTTGGAAACTTTCAAACTATTTTGAATGTTTCAAACCATTTCAAATGAGTGTTCAAGAGTGTTTCAAGGAGAAAGCTTGGGGATTGAGGTTGTGTAGGGTGCTAGCTGAATTTTAAAGGGTTAGCTTTAGGTAGTGAGCTCTCTTTTTCGGCATTTGAGTGTGTTGCACTTTGGGCAATTTTGGTTCTTTTCTTTGTGTAGCCGAAAGTCCCTAAGAGCCTTATTCATTCTTCTTTAGCCTAAACCGAAACCAATTATCCCCCTCTTTTCCATTTTTGCAACTTCAGTTCTTTCCCTCACCATCAAAGCCCAAACAAGTCTCTCATATTTATTTTGACGAAAACTGTCCTCTTTTGATAACATCTTTGCCGAACCTTCTATACACCACCATTTCATCTTCTTATTCTTTCTTATAGCATTTTGGTAACAAGTGAGCATTTCTTCTTCACCTAAAGCCAAACCTCAACCCTCCCTCTCTTCTTCTCTTTATTCTTCTTTGGTTCATATTTTCTGTTTGTCTCTTGATCACCTTGAACCGAAATCATCTATAGGTCCTATCTTAATATTCATCTTCTGGAACTAGAAGCCGAAATCCATTTTCTTTTATTTCTCTGGTTGATTCTCATTTGTTTCCTTTTTCAATCGGATTCGATCAATCAGGGTAAGTGGTTCATACCATTTGTTTGGCCGAAGGCCACTTTCTTTAACCCATATCTTGGTAGGCCAAATCTAATATGGAGTTATGTAGGGACGTCAGGTGATCTATTAATTCAAGTGTAGAAACCTCCGGGTTCTGTCAATTTTGGGTAAGGACTTCTTCGTTCCAAAGCAATTAATTTCGCAATTATCTTATTCAACGATTTAACTCAGTCTTCTGACCAAGATCGTTTTGATGGAATCAAATTCCAATCAGGCAAAGGAAGGGGTTGGACCCATAAACCCAGCCCCTAAGTTTAAGAGACGTGCGGTGTCTGCCGTTCAAGATTGGCCACCGGGTTGTGGACCGGCTTCTGAAAGGGATAAATAGATCGCTGTGATCCCTGCAAGTGAGGACGTTAGCGAGATCGATAGTGTAGTCTTACGTGTTCACAGGTGTGTAATTATCAAACTATTCCTTTTTGTTGTAATAATCGTGTATGTGTTATGAAAGCCGAAAATCCTGGCGATGGTGATTGAGTTACACCTGTTGGGTAAAACCGAAAAATCAGGTTAGTGTATCTTGGTTAAACCTTAAAATTTTGATAGCATGATTGTGTGTGTGTGACATCATATATAACTTGTTTATTACACTATGTTGCATATGTATGGGATATTGGGATGTTATGATATGAAGGGGAAGTGCTTATGGGTGACAATGTCACACCTAATGATGGTACATTATTGTATCAGTGATTTGGTCACATAGTGATCGGTGGCTAGGCCATGTTTTATTGTCTTTGAGCGGTGTGTGCATCAAAGATGACTCGCCAAAGTGGAGTGTAGAGGATGGAGGGTTGATTGTAGAAATCCCGGTGTGTGTGAGGTTGGACGTATGAAGTGGAGTGTAGAGGATGGAAAAACTAGGTCAAGGGTTGGGCTATCATGTTGATTGTTTGCTATCTTCGTATGATTGGGCTTCACCGATGGTGTATTGGGGCTCAGGGCCCACATGGATAATGTGAACTAATTTCACACTGAGTCTCGTGACTCACACATTTTTTTAAACAATTGCAGGTGATTCTTAGCTTTACGGACTGGGCTGGAGGGAGCTCGAGGTGGCCACGCATGGGTTTACTAGTAAACTTTATTTTATTTATCGTTTATACCTTTTTGGTATTTTTCTTTGATTTGTAATAAGGCCACTACGAAATTTGGAATTTTCTTTTGGGTTTTGAATTTGGGACATATTAATGACAGACTAAAGTTTTCTTATAACCTGCCCAACAACGTTTCTTATAATAAAAGGCATTTTCATTGAAAACCTGATAATCAAATAATTGGTAAGTGTTTCCAAATGTCTCCTAATCACAAGGCTCAACTAATTAAATTTCAAAGTTAATTAGACAACGGGTTTTCAACTGAACCACGAGATTCGAGATTTTAAAATGACTTAGAATTTTTTGAAACCAATCAAACTTCCTAAACTTCTTCCTAGTGACATACTAGATCCGGTCGTAGTGTTTGGGCCGGGTTTGGGGTGTTACAAGCAAGGTGGTGGACTAAATTGGACATCTCTATACTTTTGAGTGCCGAGGTAAGTTTATGCGTAAACAATGCATTCATACTTACAATTTGTTAATGCTAGCTAGTGTGTAGCATGATTGAGAATGATTAAGAACCTATGTGGAATGAATGTGGTAGAAATTGTGAATGGATGTATAATTGAGTAAGTAGATATGTGGATGTGTAGTGATAATGCTAAATGGTGGGCTAAGTGCGATACCATCCTAAGGCATAACGACGATGAGCTGGCTAGGTGCGATGCTATCGTTAAGTATATTGTCTAGTAGGCTATGTGCGAAACCACTACGATTACCTTTGTGATAGGCTAAGTGCGATACTACCTTATTATTTGATTGTGGCGGGCTAAGTGCGAAACCATCGAGACATTAGCTGTGTGGATTAGCTGTGTGGATTAGCTGTGTGGATGTATTATCGAGAAATAATGATATGTTGTATATTGTGTAAATGTGATATTGAATGCAGGGATGCATGTCAATGGTTATGAGTATGTGACTCATGATGTGTTGAAAAGGTGGTAAGGGATAGAAAGAGTAATCATAGTTGTACATTATATGTTGGTATAATGCTAATTGTTGTATAGCTTATACTATAATGCTTAATTGTTTTTGTGTAAACTTACTAAGCTCAAAGCTTACTCCCCTTCTTTTCCCTTGTCTTATAGAGCAAAAGTGTTGAATCAAGATACGTGGATCAATTGGAAGATCGCCCACATTATCAGCACACTCTGGTACATGAGACTCAATGTTTTGTAAATGACATGTATAGGGGCTAGACGAGTTAGTGAATTTTGTTGTAAATGGCTAAGACGTGTTGGCTTTTAGATGGATAATCTATTTTGTATAATGCCATAGTTGTTGGCTACTTTATTATATGAAAAGATGTAGTTATCCATGTGAGATTATAAGATTATGAGTTTATTATGGATGTGTTGAATGAGTACTTGTTGTGTATGATTGAGGGGTGAAAAGAACTTGACAAATAGTTTTGTTCTTGTCCATGTGGGTAGACACACGGGCGTGTGTCTAGGCCATGTGTGATACACAGTCAGCCCATGGGCGTGTGACTTGGCCGTGTGTCCCCTGCATGTTAGTATTTTAAGTCAGAATAGACCACGGACTAGTCACACGAGCGTGTGCCTAGAACGTGTGTGTTAATCAGTGTTGGCCACGGGTTAGCCACACGGGCGTGTGTCTAGACTCTAGGCCGTGTTAAGGTAGTCAGTGTGCACCATGGGTGGAGAGCACGGGCGTGCGCCCTAACCGTGGGGTATTGGCAGAATGCTTGAGTTTTCATGCACGGGTAGTGACCATGGGCGTGTGTGATCTCCACGGGCGTGCCAAATCTTACACGGGCGTGTGAGCCCTGTATAGATGGAAAAGTTTTAAAAATCATAGAAGTTTCGATATGGTCTCGAGAGCCCTCGTGAGTATGAGTGAGGCCTCATAAGACGAGAAAGAGGTTGTTGACGTGACTTAAGAGAGTAGTCACAATGAGCCTAAGTGGCAATCTTGAGGTTTTTATTATGGTAACGCCTCAGGCTTGGTTCCAGTGTAGAACCCGGGTAAGGGGTGTTACAAATCTGCTATGAAAGAACCAGTCTCACCTGAAGTTCAGCCAACAGGCCACCATCCTTCGAAATAGATAGCATCGCAAACATAGCCCTCAAATCAACCAGAGACTTGCGACTCAAATCATCTGCAACTACGTTCACCTTCCCCGGATGGTACTCGATCACACAATCATAGTCCTTCAGTAACTCGATCCAATGCCTCTGTCTCAAGTTCAACTCCTTCTAGGTTAGGAGATACTTAATATTCTCTTGAGCGCGAAGACTATGGCAGTCAACTCCAAATCATGAGTTGGATAGTTATACTCGACCCTCCTAAATTAGCACACAACCCAGACTTGTATAAGAAGCATCACTGTAGACAACATACTCCTTACTGGATTTCGGCTGTGTCAACATAGGCGCTTCGGTTAAAACTAACTTCAACTTCTCGAAACACTTCTATCTCTCAACAGTCCACTCAAACGCAATGTTCTTCTGAAGCAACTTCGTCAAAGGAACAACAATGCTCAAAAACCCTCGACAAAATGATGGTAATAACCAGCTAACCCCAGAAAACTCTTGACCTCAAAAACAAACCTCGGTGGCTTCTAAATCCAAAATCGCTTCAACTTTCTTCGGATCAACCCGAATACCCTTAGCTGAAACGACATGACCCAGAAAAACCACCCCACGAAGCCAAAACTCACACTTGCTCAGCTTTGCATACAACTGCTTCTCCCGCAAAACTTGTAGAACCAGTCTCAAGTGCTCATCGTGATCATCCTCTGATCAAGAATACACCAATATATCGTCTATGAAGACCACCATGAACCAATCCAAGTAGGAGTGGAAAACTCAGTTCATCATGTCCACAAAGGTGGTAGGTGCATTCATCAATTCGAATGGCATGACAAGATACTCGTAGTGACCATACCGAGTCCTGAAAGTAATCTTTATCACATCCGAATCCTTAACCTTCAATTGGTAGTACCCAGGCTGTAGATCAATCTTCTAGAAAACTGAAGCTCCCCAAAATAGGTCAAAAAGATCATCAATCCTCGACAACGAATACTTATTCTTGATGGTTAACTTATTCAGCTGGTGATAGTCAATGCACAGCCTCAAAGTCTCATCATTCTTCTTAACGAACAACACCGGTGCTCCCCACGGAGACACACTCAGATGAATGAACCCGCAATCCAAAAGCTCTTGCAACTGCAACTTCAACTCTTTCAGTTCCTCTAGTGCCATGCAGTAGGGCGCAACAGACACTGGAGTAGTACCAGGATAGAGCTCAATACCGAACTCAACTTCTCTATTCATCGGTAAACTAGACAACTCCTCAGGAAACACATCTGGAAAATCACAAACAACTCGAATCTCATCCAACCTTATCTCCTTACTATCGACAGTTAGGACATAGGTTAGATAAGCTTTGCAACCTTTCCAGACATAAGGTCACCAACTTCGCCTCACAATCCACCTTCGCCCGATACTCAGACAACCAATCAATGCCAAGAATGACATCAAAACCCCAAAATAGAAACTCAAGCAGATCAACCAGAAACACATGTCCTTGAACCATCAAAGGACAACGACGATATACTCGATCCACCACAACACTATCACATAGAGGGCTCTTAACGGTAACACTCGAACTAGAAGTCTCTACAATAATCCCAAATTCTCCAGTTACGTCTCTGAAGATAACTAACCTCGTCGCACCAGAATCAACTAAAGCTAGTATAGGGAAAAACTATAGCGTCAAAGTACTTGCAATAACATCAGTCGACTCTTTAGTCCGAGGCTCCTTCACTGCATAAACTTTGGTTGGACCACCATCACCAACTCGAATAGCACCACACTGACCAACACCTCTACCACCATCACCTCTGCTACGGCCTCTAACTTGAGTCGGAGCAGATGCAGTAGCAGCAACAATAGGCTGATCGCGAACAACAAACGCTTTCCTTGGGCAGTCGCTAACTCGATACTTCATCGAACCACAAGCTAGACAAGCACCCATCAACCTCCAACATTCTTCCAGATGTCGACAATTACAATGCTCACACAAAGTCCACACAGCGCGACCCTGATCAGTAAGACTAGCCTCAACTCTCGTGGCCTATCTATCTTGACCACGACCACCAACAACACGTCAATCAGATCTACAAAGAAACCTCTTTTCCACTTACGACCAGAATCACTAGCAGCATCGGTCGTCCTCTTAATAGCTCCAAACGAAACAGCTTTGGGCTCCTCCCCCAAAGTCTCTTCAAGCGCACAAGCCTTCTCAACCAACTCATCGAAGACCTCGATACTCTGAGCAACAAAATAGAGCTTACTCTTGCGGTTTAGTCCAAACCTAAACCTCTTACAATGGCCCACCTCATGAGCCACCAACTCAGGAGCGTACTGGCTCAACTGAACAAACTCAGCATCATACTCGTCTACTGGCAGAGTACCCTAGACGAGATCCAAAAACTACCATCTCCTAGCCTCAAGAAATTGCTCGCCCATGAACTTCCTCCGAAACAATGCTAAGAAGAAGTCCCAAGTCAAACGATCCGGTGCAGTACCCCTCTTGATAGTCATCCACTATAGTGAGCCTCGTCTGACAGCAGTGATACGGCACAACCTAACTTATCCTCATCAGAACAACCCATCTGATCGAGAATGCGAACGACACCCTTGATAAACCGTAATATATACATATTTTAATCCCACATTTAGCATGCTTTTTGGATGATTTATCCTTTGAATTGTGGAATTTGGTGCTCCAAATCCTTTAATTACATGTTTTATACTTAGGAGAGTATCGGAGGTCGAAAGGAACGAGAAACGAGCCAAAAAAGGAGAAAATGGGCATATCTTAATACTCACACGGCCTGGGCCAAAGCCACACGACCGTACCCCTTTAGCAGCCTCGACCACGGCCTGGATTCGATTCATACGGGCGTGTTGAACGGGCGTGTCCCTGCCGTGATAAGAATAATTTCACTCGGAATAGGGTACTTAGAGCCAATGAAAGACATTCCAAAAGCCTATATAAACACCCTAAAGGCCAACCTTGAGGGGGCATCCAGCTAGGCCAAGGAGCCAAGCCAGAGAGGTCAGAATTGTGGGATTTACTCGAAGAAAGCCAGTTGATTCATATCAAGAAGCCGAAATCATACTCAAGACGGAGGATCTCTCCTTCAATTCCTTTAGGGGGTTTTAGGGTTTTCTTATATTTTGTTTTATATTTTCTTCTGAGATGTATTCTTTTATGATTATGAACTAAACCCCTCAGATACCTAAGGGGGATGAAACCTAAGACGGATCTTGTTGTTGTTTTCTGAACTATATGATAAATACTTGATTTGTTCTTAACTATGTGTTCTTAATTTTTGTTTTGATATTTCAGGATATTGATTCAAGTATTGATGTGCTTAGCGGTGGAGGAATATTCCTGCTTAAGAGTAGATCTAGCATAGTTAAGCGGAGTTGATCGCAACCACGGAGATAGGATGACGAAAATCTGCTGGATTAGGGTCAAACCTAATATGGGAGTCCATAGATTGAGTTAATACAATCCTAGGGGTTTTAATTAGAAAGAGATTTCAATTAATCAACCTAGGGTTAGACGTTAGTAGCCTCGAGAGAGGTATTAATATAAATTAGGAATCCTACGGATCAAGTCGTGAATGAATAAATCGTCTGGTTCAGAGTTAAATAACAAGTGAAGTCTAGGTGGATTCTTCCTTGGGTATCGTCTTAATCAATTGGTTTTTCCCACAAGTATTTTCCCCAATTCATTCTCCGTGTCTTAGCGTCTTTAGCTTAGTAGTTAGTTAATTTTAGAATAAACAACAAATCCCTTAATTCTTAGGCTAAATAAAAAAAAGAAAGTCAGTATTAGTACTTTTGGTTCCTTTGGGTTCGACATTCCGATCTTGCCACTAAGCTAAACTATTGTTCGATAGGTGTGCTTGCCTCAATCGTGGTGATAGTTAGTTTCTAGGCTAGATCATTCATTATATAAATATTAAGACTCTCGACACACGATCAACCCTCCAACCAATACTCTGCACGTGTCGAATCACTGCCCCTAGCACCACAAAACTCCTTACCACCAAGAGCTCGTAAATATTCCAGTGGTAAACCCTAATGAGCCGGAGCAAGGTTGGCACCAGTGATACGCTGTAGTGCCCCAACCATCTCTATCATGAAGTGCTCAATGTGACCCATCTGAGCATTATCCCGTGGCAGCGTGTCGTCCTTCACACTACCCCGAACGCGATGTGGGGGCATAACGACTATCGTATACTAAAGATAAGAGTAAAGAAAATATACCAGGAGTGAGTAGTGACAAGAGGTCCAAGATTAACTAAGTACAGTTCCTATAAGGCATTGTGTTCCCAAATCCTACCTAGTAACAATTTATATCGGAAAGAACATGCATAGGCAAAACATGCGGTTTCAAACAACACAAGCAAGCAAACATCATAAATCAAAGATTAAAATTTAGTATTCGACAACCCTAGGCTAACCAAATGTTTTAATCCTAACCTGGCTCTGATACCACCAAATGTGACACCCCAAACCCGACCGGGATGGACCGACCCGAATTCAAAGTGTTACATTAGCCACCTAAATGACTCTCTGGCTAACGACCTCCCAAGACACACCCCGACCTTATAACACCTCAATCTTTTACATTTATTAGTTATTTATTAATGCGGAAGCAATTTGTGAACCAATTTTAAACTTTTTATAAGAAATTTAACTTAAGGGCATTTTTATCATTTTACCACCTATGGTTAACCTAACCTGAATTTAGATCTATACATTTACCAACCCTTTTTTAGCCAATTTATGTAAGCCCTAAAAATTTCAGCTTAATCCGAGTTTATTTTCTATGTCTAATTCAAATTTTATAATTAAGGACTAAATCGTAAAAAATTCAAACTATCAGTACTAAACCTGAATATTAAATTGACTGTGTTTCTAACAAATTATATCAATTAAAAGTCTAATCCAAAAATTTTATCAAGTTTTTCTAACAAATTATATCAATTAAAAGTCTAATCCAAAAATTTTATCAAGTTTTCTTATCATTTAAGGTTCTAATTAGACATATCAAGTTACAAGACTAATTTGTAATTTAAACGTACTAGAGAACCAATTTAAAAAGACCAGAGTTCAAATCCTCAACAATCCACTGCAATTTTTTTGTGCGAAAAATTTGATTTTAAACCCGATTTAGCTACAATTAAATATCATACATATTCATACACCTTCAATTGAATTTATTAACACCAATTAAGCCTCAATTAAATAAAATTAAACATTCAATTTCATGCATATCACCCACCGGTTAATTCAAACAAGTGGCATACCTTAGTAGCTAGTAGACCACTTTATTAAAGCTTCATTTAAACAATGGTTAGTCTAAACATATGCATCACACGTCGTGTTATCAGTCAACGTGTTATCAAGCAACAATACACCGTAAATTATCCAATAATCAAACTCAAACATGCATCTATGATATTATAAAACCATCCAAAATTAAAAATGTCCAATGTCCAAGTCCAATTACAGCTAAAATTAAACTAAGTCTCGGAAATTCCATAATGCCCGATTAACATCTCTAAAATGTGTAACTAAATCTTTATTGAGCATTAATCTCTTGGAACTCTCTTGCTCGGCTCCTTAGCTCCTCAATCCTGTCGATTAACTGCAGGAATATGAGGATGTGAGCTTAAAGAGCTCAGTGGATGTTAATAAAACGATGAGTAAATTAGCACCCAAATCATGCTAAAATTGAAACCAATCAAATACAAATTTTTAATCACAATATCAATACATAATAGTTCAATGCCATATGCTCAATCATGTATCAAAAATCATAATTAATCATGGCATATAACCATCAATTTAGCATATAACATTTCATACATTGATATTGGCATATACAATCATGGCTTAATCGGGTGATCATACACCGGATAAACGGATCTCCTTACTCCCAGTCAGAATCAGAATCAGTCCCACGTTGAGCAGGTTGAGGCCACACACTCCCTTATATCGCCTCAAATCAGTCCCATTGAGTGGAGACACAAGCTCAACACTCCCTTATCTACTCCAAATCAGTCCACCTAGAGCCTCATTGCTCGCAAATAACATATTAATATGGTGAGTACTCACAAATCCTATGGCATGCGAACTACATTCAATGGATCCACCATGCTATAATGTCAATATAACCAATCAATCATAACATAATTTAAGTTAAGAATATGCTCAATTTAAAGTGCCAAGATGCATATGTGAATCATGTAACATTGTCATTTTAACGTCAAATTAAATCTAGCATACCAACTACCTATTATCAATGTTCATTTATCAATTGAAATACCAACATTCCATGAACCAAAAACTCCAGCATGAGTGCTTACTTCACCATTATAATCAATCAAATCAAGCACATAAAATCACTAATTATCCATTTAAACATATATCAATAATCTTGCAAAATTAACCAACCAAAACCCAATTAAGTATTTGCAATCGGTAATTAATCATCCAATTAAGCATAAGGGAGGGTCAATATACCAAATCGCCCTTTAATAACACTCACCATACAACTAACTCAACCACAACCAAGTGATCAACCAAGCAAATGCAAGATTCAATTTTGATTAGCTCGATCCTCTTCAAGATTTGGAGTTTCAAAAGAGATAAAATATACATTACCACCTTTCAGATATAATAAACACAAATTTTTATCAACTAGGCTACACGAAATTCACACTCAAAGTTACCTTACCGGATTTGTATCATCAAGTCAAAAATTTGATTCCTCACAAAATCGATCACTCTAGCCCTCCTAATCACTTCCAAACATCAATACTAGATCCAATAAACATATACTAAGCATCAATTTCACATTTAAATAAATTTCACAAAAATCCAGAAAATCAGTTCATGAAGATGATGAAATTCAAATTTCTTTAAATTTCCTTGCAAAACATGTTTAATCTTGATAAATAAGATCAAAAACCTTCTAATAGATCCATTTTGAGTTGGAACATCCATTGATTTGTGGATTTACTCTCAAAATTCAAGATCCACCATTAAAGCACCTTAAGTTTTTGAAGAAGATGACATTGATAAAATATCATGTAATTATCATACAAATCATGTAAATATGCTTCTAATCATCATAAAAATAAGTTTAGAAATAATAATTACCTTTGATTCGTTCTAAATCCCCTGATTGAATATCTTGATTCAAGAATCCTAAGAAATTTCATAATATTTTTGGCTACTTTTTTGAATAATTTCGGGTGAAAAGAGAGTATTTTTAGAAGGAAATTTATTGAATCTATTCTCTGATTATAGATCTTTAAAACCATGCAAAGAAAATAAATTTTATAGCTCTCTAATCTGATGTAATTGGTGTGAAAAGTAGGCTAGATGCATTGTGTTTAAAACTGAAACAACCCACCAAAAATTTAAAAATTAGGAAATTTGCCCAATGACCACTCCCACATTTCCCTTACTTTACCAATTGATCATTTTCCTCCAAAACTCTGAATTTAAAGGTTTATTTGCCAAATAAATACTCCAAAATTTCTCTTATTTTACAATTAAATACAATTTAATTAATATTTAGTTTTAACTAAAATTAACCCCCAATAAAAAATATTTTAAAATTTTGTTTCGATCAAAATTAATTATTATCACTAATAATTAATTAATTGCTTTAAAATTAATTTTCCAAAAATATTTTTATTTTTTCGGATTATTGTTTAATCGATTTTAGATGAAATTGACCTTCTAATTTAAATTAAAAATTACTATTAACCCAATAAATTCCTAAATTCAAGCTCGGAATTCAAAAAATATATCTGAAACTACTAGACCCGGTTTAGGGATATTACAGAAAATGAGAACCTTCAGCATTGATAATTACCCGAGGTGTACCGAATCTTGTGAAATTATTATTGTGCAAAAGCTTTAGCATTGACTTGGAATCATTCATAAGGAGGGGTACCGCTTAAACCCACTTAGAGACATAGTCCACTGCCATGAGTATGTTGAGTTTGCCAAATGATTGTGGAAATGAACTCATAAAGTCGATTCCCTAAACATCAAACAACTCAATCTCTAAGATATTTTGCAACAACATTTCATGTCTCTTAGATAAATTACCTGTCCTCTGACAACAGTCACATGACTTATAAAATTCCTAGGCATCCTTGAACAAACTCGGCCAATAAAAACTAGATTGGAGTACCTTGGCAGCAGTTCTCATTCCTCCAAAGTGTCCTCTGTAAGGCGTTGAGTGACAATGTTGTAGGATGCTATGTACTTCGTCATCAGGGACACACTTCCTAATTTTCTGATCAACACATTGCTTGAACAATAAGGGCTCATCCCAATAATAATTCTTCGCATCATGAAGGAACTTCCATTTTCTTTGACTGTTGATAGCAGGTGGCAGCAGCCCACTTACTAAGAAGTTCACTATATCGGCGTACCAAGGCAATGCCATAGCAGCCAATAGTTTCTCGTTTAGGAAATCTTCCTTAATAAGTTAAAGATTGCAATTTTCATTCCCAACTTCTAACCTCGATAGGTGATCAGCCACTTGATTTTCAGTCCCTTTTCTATCTCAAATTTCTAAATCAAACTCCTGCAGCAAAAGTATCCACCAAATTAATCTTGGCTTGGCATTTTTCTTAGTCACCAAGTATTTAATAGTAGAGTAATCTGTGTAGACCGTAACTTTGGTGCCAACTAAATAAGATCGGAATTTATTGAATGTGAACACCATAACAAATAACTCTTTTTCTGTGGTGGTGTAGTTAAGCTGCGTATCCATCAGGGTCCTACTCGCATAATAGATAGCATGAAATACATTATTTTTATTTTGTCCCAACACTGCTCCCACGACATAATCGCTGGCGTCACACATGAGTTTGAAACACAGCGTCCATTTTGGAGCTATTACAATTAGTGCTGCTACCAATCATTTCTTTAACTCTTTGAAAGCGATTAAACAAGGTTCATCAAAACTGAAAGGTCTATTTTGCTCCAGCAAGGCGCACAAGGGTTTAGATATCTTCGAAAAATCCTTAATGAATCTTCTATAAAATCTCGCATGACCTAGAAAACTCCTAATACCCTTGATAGTGGTTGGAGGCGGCAATTTTTCTATCACCTCAATTTTAGCTTTGTTAACTTCAATCCCTTGCTGCAGTATCTTATGACCTAGCACAATACCTTCACGAACCATGAAGTGACATTTCTCCCAATTTAAAACAAGATTTTTTTATTCAGAACGACACATAACCAATTCAAGATTTTTCAAGAAACCCTCAAAATCATTTCCAAACACAGAGAAATTGTCCATGAATGCTTCAAGAAAAATTTCCACCATGTTAGAGGATATGGCCATCATACAACGCTGAGAGGTTGTCGGGGCATTACATAACCCAAATGACATCCGTCTAAACGTAAAAGTACCATATGGACACGTGAAAGTTGTCTTCTCGTGGTCATTTGGAACTATGGAAGTTTGATTATATCCTGAATAACCATCTAAGAAATAGTAGAAGGCTTCCCCAGCTAATCTATCCAACATTTGGTCAATAAATGGTAAGGGAAAATGGTCCTTCTGAGTTGCCTTATTTAGCTTGTGATAATCCATGCATAATTTACATCCCGTGACAGTGTGAGTTGGAATAAGCTTGTTGTTATCATTGTTGATCACTGTGACACCTCCTTTATTAGGTACACATTGTACAGGGCTCACCCACGAGCTGTTGGAGATTGGGTAGATAATACCAACATCTAACCACTTGATAATCTCTTTTTTAAAAACTTCCTTCATGATTGGATTCAACCTCCTCTGCTATTCAATACAATTGCTATGACAATCCTGCAGTAAAATTTTATGTAACAGCCCAATTACGACCCTAATTGGAACGGTGGTTTCGGGACCACGAATCCGAGTAAGAAAAAAGAAATTATTTTAATATTATTTTTCGTGTTAAATATTTATGATTGAGTATGTGCTAAAAATTTTGTGAATTTATTTGCTCTTTGGTGTGCTTAATTTTTTTTAAAAAAAAGATTAAATTGTAGAAGTGGTGAAATTAGTAAATTGTTTGATTAAAAGGTTTAATTATTGTGTCTTTATTTTAAGGGGGTTTCATGTTGCAATTAACCCTCTTATAATAATAGTGGACGGTAAGTGCTTATAAATGCCTTATTATATTTATTTTATGTGTTGAAATATTATTAATGATAAGAAATACATTAAAATCATTTTATAATAAAACATGAAAAGAGATAGTGGGGGGTTCATCTTCATTTCTTTCTTGTTATTGCCGAAAAACAAAAGAAAGGAGAAGAGCTTGAGCTCTCAACCATTCGGCTTTGCATGCTCAAATTAGGTAAGTAATTGAACTTGGTTCTTGATAATTTTAACATTTTTGAGGTTGTTGCTATGTAATTTAGTTAGCCCATGTTCAAATTTTTAATTTGGTTGTGATGTTCGTAAGATGCCATGGATAGAATTTGATGTTAACGTTGTTTTGTGATGATATGTAAATAGTATGTGATAGATTAATAAATGAGATTCTTGAATCTATGATGAAGTTAAGTGAGTTGGATAAATTTGTAAAAAAAAAAAAGAAAAAGAAAAATTTTAGAGGATGAAATGTTAACGAAAATGAGTTGTATAGGCTTGTAGTGAGAGGGTGAAAATTCGGCCCTAAAGGATAGAGGTTAAATTTTGAGAAATTTGTGAGTTGTGTATTAGGGACTAATTTGTAAAAATTACAAATATTAGGGGTAAAATTATAAATTGTTAAATTATATGTTTTTGGATTTAATTGAATGAGTTTAATTTAAATTTATTTAGATCAAGAACCTAAAGAAAAGAGTTTAGATCGGGGAAAGGCGAAATTGAATGAGTAATCGGGAAATCTTAGTTCGACAATTTTTGAGGTAAGTTTTAAACAATTGGTTTATTTGAATTTTTATCTTGTATAATGTGTGTACATGTTAAAAATATTTAAAGCAAATTAAATTGCTTATTGCCAAAAATGAGGATGAATTTATCTTGAAAAAGCCGAATGTGGTACTTGATTTAATTGAATTATTGATTAGGCTTATATTGCAATATCAAATAGATGTATGCCAAAAATGTTATGAAAGATGATCATATGAAGATGATGAGTATGTGTTGAATGTATAGAAAGGGTGAACCGATTGAAATTAAATTATGGAAGTGCAATTGTTAAGTAAAGGTAAGTATATTAATTTGTAATTTGCCGAATGTGGCATGGTAAAAATACATGTGATAGCCAGATGTGTGCTTAGTATATTTTTTTATATAAGTTTTGAATAAATTGAGTTAAATGATAAAGCATGATTGAGCTATGGTTAATAATAGATTGGTAATGTATGTTTATGGAAATGAGTTGATGAGTGTATATGTTTACCTTCTATGGCCGAATATGGTAGCACTTCATAGGAGGAATAGATGGATTCGAATATGTATATCCATGAGTATTTTATATCTTCTTAAAATGTGATAGTTATGTCTATGAAAATGAGGTGAAAATTTAGATTGAAGTTGGCACTATGTGTGCGAGAAACGGGTAATGGCACTATGTGTGCGATACATTACCGGAAGATGGCACTATGTGTGTGAGAAATGGGTAATGGCACTATGTGTGCGATACATTACCGAAAGATGGCACTACGTGTGCGAGAAATGGGTAATGGCACTATGTGTGCGATACATTACCGGAAGATGGCACTATGTATGCGTATAGGTGTGCGATTCATTAATTCACCGAGCACTAAGTGTGCGAAATCGGTTGATATGCATTAAGAAAATACAAATATGAGATCCGGGCACTAAGTGTGCGATACCGGTTATGGGGCACTAAGTGTGCGACAAAATTTAAATATCATAAGGTTGAGTCGGTAGTTTGGTTCTATGAGATTTTATTATTATAATTTTCAATGCATATGTATATGTGTATATGTGAAGTATGAATTGAAAGGAATGTATATTTTCATTTTTAAATATAAATTTGAATGTATGAGTGGGAATGAATTAAACTTATTTAAGAAAGGAAATATTGATTAGCTTATTTGTATAATTCGGTTCTATGAAATAGCATATCATGACCATGTGTTAAGGTTTAGATTTTAAATAGATTGTTTAAAACTTACTAAGCTATAATGGCTTACTTGGGTGTTGTTATTGCTTTGTTCCATAGATTTTTAAAAGTGGAAGCTCGAGCTCGGGGATCATCTTGAAGTCAATCACATTATCATCAAAATTTTGGTATCTTTTGGATTTTGAAATTAAGTTCTATGGCATGTATAGGCTTAACTACACTTTTGATATATTGTATATATTTTAATTAAAGGCCATGCGAATATGGTTCTCGTTTTACTAGTTCGGGATAGTTGACTATACTTGAAGTATTACTTTTATGTATGTGTGTATTCGACCATGTCATAAGTTCATTTTGAGACATGCATACACGTAAAACATGTATGGAATGTGTTCGTAAAATGCAAGTGAATAATTATGAATGTTTTATAGGATTGAATTAGAAATTTTCTCATATTAATCTATATGTGGAATCGGTTCTTTGGTAATCTAAGGTATACATTTGACTATTACAATTGTTCAGTTGGGAGCTTGAAATAATCTTTGGTTGTGCACATGAATGTTCGGTTTTGGGGAATAATTGGTTAATTCATGGTTGCATTATTTAGTTGAGAAAAGCTTAATCATATGTTTATGCATATGAGATGATCATTGCCGAATATATTTATATATTATTAGTTAATGACTTGCTTTGAAATTAGATGATTTTTATGTAAATGTGCACTTGTGATAATATGAAATGGTAAGAAAATGTGAATGTGATAGTTTGAATGAAGTGTAGGGACTTGGCATTCGGTTTAGTGATGTCTGTAACCCTAGTCCGGCGACGGATACGAGTTAGGGGTGTCACATTTTATGTATACTAATAGCAAGGCTGATTCCCTTGATGTCAGCAATTGTCAATCTCAATGCCTTCTTATATCGTCAAAATACTTCCAACAACCTCACCTCTTGATCGAGTGTAAACTTGGCCAAAATAACTACTGACAAAGTGTTATTTTCTCCCAAATAAGCGTATTTTAAATGTTACGACAAAGGCTTTAACTCTTGTGTAGGAGGTTCCCCTATAAAAGGTTTAGGAGGCTTGAAAGAGCAATCTGATAAATCCAAGGATTCAAACTTCTTCCCTGGTCTATCCACAAGCTCCTTGGCTTCTATAAGTTCATCAAGGTCCTCAAAAATTATTGCGTCACTCCACTCAAGTGAGTCTTCATCAATATCAGAATTGTTGTGGCAAAATCTTGTGAACTTTTCCTCCACTGCTGCCCCTATCAGGTCGATGACATGTCATTCTTCATTCTCATCAACGCATTTCAAGGCATCAAATACATTGAATATGATCTACTGTTCATTTACCTTCATGGTCAATTTATCTTTCTGCACATCAGTTAAAGTCCTGCCTGTAGCAAGAAAAAGCCTTCCAAGAATAATTGGCACATCTTGGTCAGCTTCACATTCTAAAATAAGGAAATCTACTGGAAAAATAAACTTATCTACTCTTACCAGCACATCCTCAATTTTACCTTCCAGATGTGCGTAGGATTGATCAACCATTTGCATTGTGACCATACTAAGTCTTGCTGTAACAGTCCGGTTTAGACCCTAGTCAGAATAGTGGTTTCGGGACCACAAGTTCGAGTAAAAAATATTTTAATATTATTTTCTGAGTCTACAGCATCTGAATTGATATGTGTGAAATTTCTGTGATTTAATTTGGTTATTTATGTGCTTAATTTGAGAAAAAGGGCCAAATTGTGAAAGATGCTAAATTAGCATGCCATATGTTAAAAGAACCTATGTGTCATGACTTTATAAATGTGAGGTCCTTATAATGCAATTGAACCATTGGAAATATGGATGGACATTAATGCCATATGTTAGTGGAAAATGAATGATAATAAAAATGTTAAAAATGGAATTTGTTAATTAAGTTAATGTATAATAAAACAAAAGCTAAAATTAATGCTCATCTTTTGTATTCTTCACAGAAAATAGAAAAGCAAAATAAGGTTTGAAGCATTTGAACATTCAGCCATGGTCTAAGCATAAATCGGGTATGTGTTTTTGATTAGTTTTTGATAATTTCTACGTTTTTGTAATCGTTGCTTCGTGTTCTTCAAAACCCATGCTTCAATTTTGTGAATTGATGAAGGTTTTGAAAATTTCCATGGATGAATTCATGAGTTTTGTGATGTTTGATGATGAAATATGAAATATGTGTTAGATTAACATGTTTTGTCTTTGGACTTTTGGTGATTTTGAGCAATTTGGACTTAATTGAGAAAATAAGATTTTGATGGACTAAAATGTGAAATAAATGAAATGCATGGACTTGTATGATTATAGTGAACATTCGGCTAAGCATGGGTATAAGCAAATTATGTGTATTTTACTATTTTGTGAAATGAGGACTAAAATGTCAAAATGTGAAAATATGAGGGTTAAATTGTAAATTGCCCTAAATATGTGTTTTTGGATTGAATTGAATGAATTAGTTAATAAAAGAGTTAAATTTGAATATGTATAGATCAAGAACCGAAGAAAACGGACTTAGATCATGGGAAATAAAAAGTAATTGAGTAGCTGAGTTCGTTTCTATTTATCCGAATCCGAGGTAAGTCTATATACAAATAAATGTAATTGTATTGATTTACGTATGTTTATATGAAATTTCATTGTGAAGAATGTATACGAGATGATAAATATATAAAATCTGAGGAAGTACTGACAATGAATCAATGTCCGAGAAGTCCCGTACAAACTTAGGAATTGATAAGATTACATATGTCATGACATAGGTGTCCGATATGTGATATCGTGTAAGACCACATCTGGGACGTTGGCATCGATTTTAGATTTACGTGTAAGACCATGTCTGGGACATTGGCATCGTATTGATTCGTGTAAGACCCTGTCTGGGACAGTGGCATCGATATTTGGTTACATGTAAGACCACGTCTGGGACGTTGGCATTGTACGACCATTCTGAGTATTTCGAGCTTCTTATTTGATTCCGAATAGTTTAACGGGCAAATTCGAGAAATGAGAGACTACGTAAAATGTATAAGCGAAACAGGTACATTTGAATTGTACACTATGTATGTGTATGGAAGGTAAGTATATCTATGTGAACTTACCTAAGTGAGATACGTGCATAGTTTTGTGGATATGAAATGTGATATATGTATGACTTTGATATGAGTAAAAGAGGTGTTTTGAGATAATATATGTTGGTAAACTAAGGCTAACAATTGAACCAATGAAAATGTGATGAATTTTGCAAATGAGAAACTTAAATGACATTATTTTAATATGATTATGCGCAATTCATGTTAATTTTATTTGTATATAACTTACTAAGCTGTTGAAAGCTTACTTTGTGTGTGTTTATTCTGTTTTGTAGATCGTCAAAGCTACGAAAGGCTCGGGGATCGTCGAGGATCCTCATCACACTACTCAATCCTATTTTTGGTACATTTTGAAAGTGAATATACTAAGTATGGCATGTATAGGCTAGTCACTTTGAATTATGTTTGAGATATGTATATAGCCATGTGATATGGCTAGGTAAATGGTTGTGATATTTATGAGTAGTCAAGCAATATGATGCTTAGTTTGGTATGGTTTGTTTGTTATTGAAATGGTCAAGGTAATGGTAAGCTTGTTGATGCAAAATTTGTATATATTTGATGAGTAGATGTCATCTTGTAGTGGTAAGTTGTGGATGATTTATGCTAAGAAATGTTTGTGAATAAGTTGAGTTAAATGGCATATAAGTTAGTATGTTGAAGAGTACATGAATGAGTTGAAAAGGATGACCATTTGGTATGCTTTTGGTTGCTAATTGTGTTTGGTATGATGCTTGTATGTGCTTGTATGGATGACCCAAAGTGTGGGTGGCATTTTGGCCTTGCAAATGGCCTATATTTTCCTACACGGTTGAGCACACGGGCGTGTGGCTCGACTGTGTCCCTCGTGGTTGTATTTTAAAACAAGTCAGACTCAACCACAGACTGGACACACGGGCGTGTGACTGGCCGTGTGGTGCAAGACAGTAGCGACCACGGGTGAGGCACACGGGCATCTCCATGACCGTGTGGACAAGACAGTATGTATGCCCTATTTTGACACGGCTTAGACACACGGGCGTGTCTGAGGCCGTGGGAGGCACACGGCCTGTCCACACGGGCGTGTGACCTCTGTAACTTAGAAAAAAATTTAAATTTTCGAGAATTTCTGTATGTATTCGGTTTAGTCCCAGCCCTATTCTAAAGCATGTTATAGGTCTCAAAGACCTATTTAAGGGACACTTTTATGTGATTTTCCAAATTAAGTTATGATATGTCCGTGAAAGTTTTTAATTGCCTGGTAATGCCTCTTAACCCTAAACCGGTGATGGTTACGGGTTAAGGGTGTTACATTTGATTGGTATCAGAGCTACGGTTTAGTCGATTCTCGGACTAACGTAGCGTGTGAGAGTCTAGCTATACATGCCATATATATATATGAAATGTGATAGTGTGATGAATCCTGACGTGAAAAATGTGTTTTTCGTATAGTAATGGATCCCGAAAGAGCCGTAGCTGACGATGTTGAAAGCAATGCGTCTGCTCCCGCTCAAGGGACAGCGCCATCTAATTCGAGACCAGCTACTAGCGGTCAAGAGGGAGAGGCTAAACAAGCCTTCTTCCAAATGATGGACGAGTGGTTCACTCAATACATAAGAACTAATCCGGCAGTTTCACAACTTCCGCCCTCGCCTAATCCTCCTCAGACTTTTGCTATACCTCCGGTTATGAGCTTGAATTTGTTTAATAAACCTTCGGTCGACAAAATCCGTAAATATGGAGCTAAAGAGTTTAGGGATACTAGTGATGATGATGCTGAGAGAGCGGAATTTTGGCTCGAGAACACTATCCGAGTATTTGATGAAATGTCATTGACTCCTGAAGAATGCATAAAATGTGTTGTTTCTTTACTACAAGACGCAGCTTATCAATGGTGGAAGACCTTGATTTCAGTTGTTCCTAAAGAACGGGTCACATGGGATTTCTTTTAGTTTGAGTTCAGAAAGAAATACATCAGTCAGAGGTTTATTGATCAGAAATGAAAAGAATTTCTTGAGTTGAAACAGGGTCAGATGATCGTGATCGAGTATGAACGAGAGTTCGTGAGACTAAGTCAATATGCTCGAGAATGTGTTTCAACTGAAGCGATAATGTGTAAAAGATTTGAAGAAGGCTTGAATGAAGATATTCGCTTGCTAGTTGGAATTCTGGAAATAAAAGAGTTCGTTGTGCTTGTTGATTGAGCGTGCAAAGCTGAGGCACTCGGGAAAGACAAAAGAAAAGTTGAGTCTGAAGTCAGAGATGCGAGAAAGAGATTTTCGAGCAAATTATTTCAGTCTACTTCAAAGAAATTCAGAGATGAGCATAGCCATTCCAGAACTAATGTGGGACATTCGAATCCAAGAGATCGAGCTAGATCACAATCGAATTCTAAAGCTCCAGCTACATCGATAGTTAGTGTGGGAAATGTTCGATCGGAACGACCTGAATGTAAACACTTTGGTAAAAGACATCCTGGTAGTTGTAGATTGAATGATCGAGCTTGTTTCAGATATGGATTGTTAGATCATTTTATCCGAGATTGCCCAGAGTCTATTGAGCAAGAGATTGTTCAGAACCCGAGATCTGATAATGTTTCAGGGAGAGGTAGACCTTCCCGAAATGCAAGAAATATCAGTGGTAGTCAGAGAACTACGAAAGACACCGCTATGCAGGTCCGAAGCTAGGCGCTGCGCTGAGCATATGCCATCTGAGCCCGTGAGGAAGCTTCATCTCCAGATGTTATAACGGGTACATTTACTCGTTATGATACTTCTGTGATTGCATTGATAGACCCAAGTTCTACTCATTCGTATATATGTATGAATTTAGTATCCAGTAAGACTTTGCCTGTAAAGTCTATTGAATTTGCTATTAGAGTATCGAACCCCTTAGGTAAAAGTGTCCTGGTTGACAAAGTATGCAAGAACTATCCGTTGATGTTTCAAGATATCTATTTTTCGGCTGATTTGATGCTATTACCATTTGATGAGTTTGATATAATTTTAGGTATGGACTGGTTGACACTACATGATGCTGTTGTGAATTGTAAAAGAATAAACTATTGATTTGAGATGTCAGAATGATGAAATAGTTCGGATTGAATCTAATGATTTGAATGGACTACTGGCTGTGATATCAGTGATGAAAGCTCATAATTATGTGAAAATGGGTTATAAAGCTTATTTTGCTTATGTAATTGACTCGAAAGTAACTGAAAAGAAAGTTGAATCAGTGCCAGTTGTCTGTGAATTCCCTGATGTATTTCCTGAAGAATTACCGGGATTGCCTCCGATACGTGAAGTTGAATTTGGTATTGATTTGTTACTGGGAACAACTCCTTTTTTGATAGCTCCGTATAGAATGGCACCAACAGAGTTGAAAGAGTTAAAGTCACAGTTGCAAGAGCTGACTGACAGAGGGTTTGCAAGATCGAGCTTCTCACCTTGGGGTGCTCCTGTTTTGTTTGTGAAAAAGAAAGATGGCACGATGAGAATGTGCATTGATTATCATCAGTTGAACAAAGTGACAATAAATAATAAGTATCCTCTGCCCAGAATTGATGATTTATTTGATCAGCTTAAAGGAGCCACTGTGTTTTCAAAGATAGATCTGAGATCGGGATACTACCAGTTGTGGGTAAAAGATTCAGATATTCCGAAGACTGTTTTTAGAACAAGGTACGGGCATTATGAGTTTTTAGTTATGCCTTTTGGACTAACAAATGCTCCTGCTGTTTTTATGGATTTGATGAACAAAATTTTCAGACCGTATTTAGATCGATTTGTTATGTATTCATTGACGACTCTTGATTTATTCGCGTGATGAGATTGAGCATGTTGAGCATCTGAGAATTGTTTTGCAAACTCTGTGAGATAAGCAATTGAATGCAAAATTTAGTAAATGTGAATTCTGGTTGCGAGAAGTTGGTTTTCTGGGACATGTTGTATCAGCCTCTGGAATACGAGTTGTTCCGAGTAAGATTTCTGCCATTCTAGAATGGAAACCTCCGAAGAATGTGTCTGAAGTTTGCAGTTTTCTGGGACTTGCTGGTTATTATCGACAGTTTGTAAAAGGATTTTTGATGGCAGCTACTCCGTTGACTAGATTGCTTCAGAAAGATGTGAGATTTTAATGGTCTGATAAATGTCAGAAAAGCTTTGATTAGTTGAAAACTTTGTTGACTGAAGCTCTAGTTTTGGTACAACCAGAATCGGGTAAAGAATTCGTGATATATAGTGATGCTTTGTTGAATGGTCTGGGATGTGTTTTGATGCAGGAAGGCAAAGTTATAGCTTATGCCTCGAGACAACTAAAGCCGCATGAAAAGAATTATCCGACACACAATCTTAAACTAGCTGCGATTTTGTTTGCGTTAAAGATTTGGCGCCATTATCTTTTTGGTGAGAAATGCCACGTGTTTTCAGAGTTTGAAGTACCCGATGACTCAGAAAGACTTGAACCTGCGACAGAGAAGATGGTTAGAGCTGTTGAAAGACTACGAGCTTGTGATAGACTACCATCCGGGTAAGGCATATGTAGTTGCTGGTGCTTTAAGTTGGAAATCACTGTTTGCATTACGTGCTATGAATGCTTATTTAGATTTATCTTATGATTGTTCAGTTTTAGCTAAATTGAAATCAAAACCGTTGTTTTTAAAACAAATATGTTATGCTCAGAAAGTTGATAATGAATTGCTAATGAAATGATCTCAGTGTGATTTAAACTCTGATTCTGAATTTAGAGTTGATGATGATGATTATTTGAGATTTCGAGATCGAATTTGCGTTCTGAGAAATTCAGAATTGATTCAGTTAATTTTGAAAGAAGCACATAACAGTCGCCTATCTGTTCATCCGGGTTGTACAAAGATGTACCATGATTTGAAGCAACACTATTGGTGGTCTGGTATGAAACCAGATATCTCTGACTTTCTGTCGAAATGTTTAGTTTGTCAGCAAGTTAAAGCTGAACATCAGGTTCCATCTGGTTTGTTACAACCGATTCTGATTCCCGAGTGGAAATGAGATAGAGTAATAATGGATTTTGTTTCTGGATTGCCTTTGACTCAGAGGAAGAAAGATGCAATTTGGGTCGTAGTTGATCGATTGACGAAATTAGCCCATTTTGTTCTGGTACGATCTGATTACTCACTTGATAAGTTAGCTAAGCTTTATATTTCAGATATAGTGAGATTGCATGGAGTGCCATTGTCTATTGTGTATGATAGAAATCCGAGATTTACATCATGATTCTGGAAGAAATTTCAAGAAGCTTTAGGTACGAAATTGCATTTCAGTACGACTTTTCACCCGCAGACGGATGCTCAGTCCGAACGGATTATTCAGATTCTCGAGGATATGTTGAGATGTTGCATCCTTGAGTTTAATAGTACGTGGGAACAATATTTGCCATTGATTGAATTTGTATATAATAATAGTTTTCAGTCGAGCATCAAAATGGCACCTTATGAAGCTTTGTATGGATGCAAATGTCGAACACCTTTGTACTGGTCAGAACTCAGTGAAAATAAGATAAACGGGGTTGATTTGATAAAAGACACTGAACAGAAAGTGAAAGTAATCCGTGATAGTCTGAAAGCAGCGCCTGATCATCAGAAGTCCTATGCAGACTTGAAAAGAAAATACATTGAATTCAAAATCGGTGATAAAGTATTTTTAAAAGTATCTCCGTGGAAGAAAGTACTCAGATTCAAACGTAAAGGTAAATTGAGTCTGAGGTTCATCGGACCGTATGAAATTATTGAGCGTATCGAACCTGTAGCATATAGATTGTTTTTGCCACCTGAGCAGGAAAAGATTCATAATGTATTCCACGTGTCAATGCTTCGTCGATACAGATCTGATCCATCGCATGTGATTACTCCGTTTGAGATTGAAATCCAATCTGATATGACTTATGAAGAGGAACCGATTCGTATCTTAGCTCAAAAAAGTGAAAGAATTGCGAAATAAGAAAATATCGTTAGTAAAAGTTCTGTGGCATCGACACGGAGTGGAAGAGGCTACGTGGGAGCCCGAAGATATAATGAGACAACAACATCCGAATCTATTCAACGGTAAGATTTTCGGGGATGAAAATCCCTAAGGGGGAGAATTGTAACAGTTCGGTTTAGACCCTAGTCGGAATAGTGGTTTTAGGACCACAAATCTGAGTCATAAAAATATTTTCATATTATTTTCTGAGTCTACAGCATGTGAATTGATATCTGTGAAATTTCTGTGATTTAATTTGGTTATTTATGTGCTTAATTTGAGAAAAGGACCAAATTGTGAAAGATGCTAAATTAGCATGCCATATGTTAAAAGCACCTATGTGTCATGTCTTTATAAATATGAGGTCCTTGTAATGCAATTGAACCATTGGAAATATGGATGGACATTAATGCCATATGTTAGTGGAAAATGAATGATAATAAAAAGGTTAAAAATGGAATTTGTTAATTAAGTTAATGTATAATAAAACAAAAGCTTAAATTAATGCTCATCTTTTGTGTTCTTCACCAAAAATAGAAAAGCAAAATAAGGTTTGAAGCATTTGAACATTCGGCCATGGTCTAAGCATAAATTGGGTATGTGTTTTTGATCGGTTTTTGATATTTCTACGTTTTTGTAATCGTTCCTTCGTGTTCTTCAAAACCCATGCTTCAATTTTGCGAATTGATGAAGATTTTGAAAAGTGCCATGGATGAATTCATGAGTTTTGTGATGTTTGATGATGAAATATGAAATATATGTGTTAGATTAACATGTTTTTTCTTTGGAGTTTTGGTGATTTTGAGTAATTTGGACTTAAATGAGAAAATAAGATTTTAAGGGACTAAAATGTGAAATAAATGAAATGTATGGACTTGTATGATTATAGTGAACATTCGGCTAAGCATGGGTATAAGCAAATTATGTGTATTTTATGATTTTGTGAAATAAGGACTAAAATGTCAAAATGTGAAAATATAAGGGTTAATTTGTAAATTACCATAAATATGTGTTTTTGGATTGAATTGAATGAATTAGTGAATAAAAGAGTTAAATTTTAATATGTATAGATCAAGAACCGAAGAAAACGGACTTAGATCGTGGGAAATCAAAAGTAATTGAGTAGCTGAGTTCGTTTCTGTTTATCCGAATCCGAGGTAAGTCTATATACAAATAAATGTAATTGTATTTATTTACATATGCTTATATGAAATTTCATTTTGATGAATGTATATGAGATGATAAATATATGAAATTCGAGGAAGTATTGACAATGAATCAATGTCCGAGAAGTCCCGTTCGAACCTAGGAATAGATAGGATTACATATGTCATGACATAGGTGTCCGATATGTGATATCGTGTAAGACCATGTCTGGGACGTTGGCATCGATTTGAGATTTACGTGTAAGACCATGTCTGGGACATTGGCATCGTATTGATTCGTGTAAGACCCTGCCTGGGATAGTGGCATCGATATATGGTTACATGTAAGACCACGTCTGGGACGTTGGCATTGTACGAACATTCTGAGTATTACGTGCTTCCTATTTGATTCCGAACAGTTCAATGGGAAAATCCGAGAAATGAGAGACTACGTAAAATGTATAAGTGAAACAGGTACATTTGAATTGTACACTATGTATGTGTATGGAAGGTAAGTATATGTATGTGAACTTACCTAAGTGACATATGTGCATAGTTTTGTGGATATGAAATGTGATGTCTGTATGACTTTGATATGAGTAAAAGAGATGTTATGAGATAATATATGTTGGAAAACTAAGGCTAACAAATGAGCCAATGAAAATGTTATGAATTTTGCAAATGAGAAACTTAAATGACATTGTTTTAATATGATTATGTGCAATTCATGTGAAGTTTATTTGTATATGGCTTACTAAGCTTTTGAAAGCTTACTTTGTGTGTGTTTGTTCTGTTTTATAGATCATCAAAGCTACGAAAGGCTCGAGGATCATCGAGGATCATCATCACACTACTCAATCCTATTTTTGGTACCTTTTGAAAGTGAATATACTAAGTATGGCATGTATAGGCTAGTCACTTTGAATTATGTTTGAGATATGTATATAGCCATGTGATATGGCTAGGTAAATGGTTGTGATGTGTATGAGTATTCAAGCTATATGATGCTTAGTTTGGTATGGTTTGTTAGTTAATGAAATGGTCAAGGTAATGGTAAGCTTGTTGATTCAAAATTTGTATATATTTGATGAGTAGATGTCATCTTGTAGTGGTAAGTTGTGGATGTTTTATGCTTAGAAATGTTTGTGAATAAGTTGAGTTAAATGGCATATAAGTTAGTATGTTGAAGAGTACTTGAATGAGTTGAAAAGGATGACCATTTGGTATGCTTTTGGTTGCTAATTGTGTTTGGTATGATGCTTGTATGTGCTTGTACGGATGACCCAAAGTGTGGGTGGCATTTTGGCCTTGCAAATGGCCTATATTTGCCCACACGGTTGAGCACACGGGCGTGTGGCTCGACCTTGTCCCTCGTGGTTGTATTTCAAAACAAGTCAGACTCGACCACGGGCTGGACACACGGGCGTGTGACTGGCCGTGTGGTGCAAGTCAGTAGCGACCACAGGTGAGGCACACGGCTGTGTCCACGACCGTGTGGACAAGACAATATGTATGCCCTGTTTTGACACGGCTTAGAGACACGGGCGTGTGACCTCTGTAACTTAGAAAAATTTTTAAATTTCTTAGAATTTCTGTATGTATTCGGTTTAGTCCCAGCCCTATTCTAAAGCATGTTATAGGTCTCAAAGACCTATTTAAGGGACACTTTGATGTGATTTGCCAAATTAAGTTATGATATGTCCGTAAAAGTTTCTAATTGTCCGGTAATGCCTCTTAACCCTAAACCGGAGATGGTTACGGGTTAGGGGTGTTACACCTGCTTTCCCAATTCCCAACTTCCTGAAAATAGACATAGGCATTAGATTTATACTAGCTCCTAAATCACATAATGCCTTACCAACATATTGATTTCCGATTGAACAAGGGATAGTGAAACTCTTTGGGTCCTTTAACTTTGAGGATAGTTTATTCCTCAGCATCAATATGCACCCTTCAATGAGAGCAACAGTCTCAAATTCTCCCAATCTGCAATTCTTTGATAGTATATCTTTCATAAATTTCACATAATTGGGCATCTGCTCTAAATCTTCTACTAGTAGTATCTTGATATGGAGTTGCTTAAGGACATTACAAATATCTTGAACTGGGCCTCTTATTTATAATTATGGAATCATTGAGGAAATGGTGGAGGTCCTTCAAGTTGCTATCATTTTTTTGCTGTAGCATTTCAATCAGAAAGATGATCTAATTTTTCTGCAACAGTCTTTTGTTTAGCCTTTCCAGTTGCAATGTTCTTTTCGGATGTTTCTGAAATCTTTCCATGGTTGCAATCTAAATTTCCCACTTCTGAGAGTGATTTCCTTATAATGCTCCTTCCCTTGTGATATCAAATTCCCAGTATCACTTGACAGTGCTCCTTGAGGTCTCGAATTTAAAGCATTTGCTATCTGCCCCACTTGATTCTCAAGAGCTCAAAGGGATGCATCTTGACTCTAAATTACAGCATCATTCTTGGGCATATATTCTTTTAACAAGGCCTCAATAAACAATGATGACGAGGCTGATGCCTGACCTTGTTGGATATTTTTCCTTGCCGTAAGTTGAGTATAACCAGGCGGTGCACTGCTGGCATTATGTGTTGCAGCATTGTTAAAATTTTTCGCACCTTGATTATTCTAAATAAAGTTTGGATGTTACTTCCACCTTAGATTATAGGTGTTGGAATAGGGGTTATTATTCCGATTGAAATTACCCATGTAACACAGATGCAGGGTTCGATGGGCATTCGCCAAACACATAGCCTTCGCCACAATAAACATACGACCGCTCGACTTATTTCATCTTTTGAACTACAGTTGGCCTCTTCATTATTTTGATCATATTAGTTAAATATGATACCTGGGCAGTCAATGAAGTGATTGTATCAAGTTCTACGGTGCAAACAGTTCTTCTGCTAGTCTTAACTCGCATGGTAGGATATTAATAATCATTGTTGGCAATCCGTTCCAAAATCTCTTACGCTTCATTATAAGATTTATAAAAAAGTGTATCATTGGTAGAAACATCAACTACCATCCTTGTATGTGCGTTCACCCCATTATAAAACATCTCCATCTGAGTCTAGTGCTGAAACCCATGCATCGAACATTTTTGCAGTAATTCTTTAAATCTTTTCCAAGATTCATAGTGTTTCATCCTCTGATTGCCGAAAAGATGTGATGTCATTTCTAAGCTTTCCATTCATGTTTGGTAAATTATATCGTAACAAAAACCTCTGGAAAAGATCATTCCATGATGCCACCATCCCTGACGGCAAAGCATTCAACCATGCTCTTGCTCAGTCTCTCAAGGAATATGGGAACAGTTTAAGTCGTAGGGCATCTTCAGGAACACCCTGTTGTTGAAATGAGTCATACTCCTCAAGAAAAAGTCTTAAGTGTAGTCTTGGATCCTCAGTAGGCAACTCGTTAAATTGTCCCACTATTTGAAACATTTGAAACATCACTGGTTTCAATTTAAAATCTTGAGCTTGGATGTGTGGTCTAACTATCCCTGGACTCAAGTCATCCAAAATTGGCACAACATGCTCTCAAATTAGCCTATCTCGATCATCTATCACACGATGAATAGGAAGGTCAATATCCTGACCTTTTGTATTTAATGGATCATTCAAACCAGGATCATTCCCATCCCTTGCCATGTTATGCACTTCTCTTCTCCTTCTTCGCAAAGTTCTCTCGATCTCTGAGTCAAAAGGATATTCTTCGTTAGCAGGAATGCTTCTATTCATGCAATGATAACAACCCTATAGAAATTAAATACAACTAAGTTAGCTAAAACTAATGGAAATAAGAAAAATATCCAAACCAAATTTCACCAAATTGCCAATCCCCGACAACGGCGGCAAAAAATTGTCGCGTGTGAATATGCTATGCAAATTTTCCAAGTATACACATTGGATCAATTAATAAAGTGATATGTGAGATCGTCTACATAGGGATCGGTTAGATATAAGTTGGTCAAGTTATTATAAAGGAGTGTCATTAATGCTATGACAAAAATAATAAGAATACAATGACAAAAATAATAATAATACTGATATATGTAATATGTGAGTTCTAACAAATAAATAAAAATGCTATGGCAAGACAAGAGTAAAAATGCAATGGTAATTACAAAAATGATTATGTGAATAATATGTAAACAAGTAACACCTAAGGATGTGAAAATAGAGAAGCTACAGCAATGGTTTAAGGATCTACAATGTTGATTTGTAAGGCTGAGATTACGAAGAATCTACCCTCATTAACCTATAATGCCTCGACAAGTTCAATCTTATTCTACTGCTCCGAACAGTTCTACTGTGGTCTGCTTCTTTCGAGAGCTAGGCCTTGAGTTACCTCACCTAGGGCATTATATGTCTATAGGCTTTGAGTTTGGTTCCTACTACTATTCCTTTCCTTTCTGTATAGAACGTTGCTCTATATCTAGAGTGTTCTACGAGAATTCTTTCGAGTACTCGCTCATATCATTAAATTTTGATGTAACTAACCTAACCTTGTCAGAATTAGATTAATTTTATAAACCTGCTACATATTCAGCTATGTCTAGAGATTACGCGCATGCTATTCATGGATACCATTAAATGAAACAATAAATTAACATTGATCTAAGCTGTGGCCAATAATGGAAATAAAAGTTTCTGTAACACCCTTAACCCATATCTGTCTTCGGAATAGGGTTATGGAGCATTACCGAACTTATTTCTTTAACAATCATACAATTCATATTCATTTCTCAATTCCAAACAAAAGTCATTCAAACTCAGTCATATAATCCCTAACACGAGCATTAGAAGTGATTCAGGACTAAATCAAATACTTAATAAATTTTTAGAAAAACATAGAAAATTTTCAAAGTGCAGGGGACACACGCTCGTGTGGCAAGGCCATGTGTCTCACACGGCCAAGAGAATGCCCATGTCACAGGTCGTGTGGACATTCGAAATGGGATCACATGGCTGTGTCCTAGCCCGTGTCCAACCCCGTGTAACTCACTGACTTGGGACACACGGCTAACCACACACCCGTGTGACTAGCCCGTGTACCCTTTGAAATGGCATCACACGTTCGTGTGCAAGGCCGTGCGAAAAATGAAGGGTATACTGACTTATGCCACACGGCCAAGCCACACGCCCATCTGCTAGGCCGTGCGAAGCTACTAACTTGGTTTTTAAATAAACATCAGGGGACACAAGGCCGTGTCACTTGACTGTGTATCACACACGGCTGAGACACACGCCCGTGTCTCTACCCGTGTGGACAAAAATATGCCATTTTCCAAGCCTTATTTCTCACCCAAAGTGACACCAACTTACACATACCAAATAGCATATGACCATATCATCAATAGTTATGCAAACCAATCTCAACCAATCCCAATCATGTAATACCAATACCAACAACCATAATGCTCATAAACATCACCATTTTCCATTTAAAAACATACCAATATCACTTTCAAGAATTCACCTAAATGATCATTTTCATATATGAACTATCTTACCTAATACTTAGCATGAAATTTCATCTCAATTCCAACCATTTAGTACCAAAACTCAATTTCACAAGAAAGTCATTCATATAACAACTATACAGCACAATTCACAAGACCATATATATACATATACATTTCAAAATATATGACTACTTACAAGCAAATTCAAATGGCCAAAATTCATCAAGACATAAAGGCTACATTAGCCAAAAGACCTATACATGCCATATAACCAAAATATACAAAGTTCAAAAGTACCAAAACAACAGCTAGATAGTGTGATGAGATCTCCGATAACTTCCAATCCGAGCAAGCTTCGAAATCATTATAAAACATGGAAAAGTAAACAGAGTAAGCTATTAAGCTTGGTAAGCTCGTATGGCTAATAAGTATAACTTACCATTCATTCACAATTTAAAGAATCATAAGTAAACATAGGTAAGTTTCAATCAATCCAAAGGTTAGCACAAAATTATAACCATGTTAGTCATGTATGAATACATCAACTATGAATTACTTGTCATACTTCTCACAAATACCTGAACTGGTTCATATCATCTCTTATATCCTCGTACCATCATCTTCGCTTGTTGAACCATTTGGAATACTATCAGATACCCGAGAATCTCGCACACTAAGTGCCAATACATTGTCGAAACCATCTCTATCTCATATCTCGTATAAATGCTCACTCTCGAGCTATCACTAGGTCTGCTCACACAAGCTGACGGTCAAGACGTAGCTACACGGTGCTGCTCACACAAGCTGATGAGTAACCGCAACACATGCCAAAAAACTCAGCCACCGGTAGAACATACTGGACCAGCACCCAAAACACGGTAACCCCTAATGACATGTCATTTGTATCCTATCTATTCCTAAGGTTCAACCGGGATCTCAGGCGTTGCCAAATCTTCGTCGAGTATTTTTGTGAAGTCATATTTATCAAGAATGCATTATTAAAGCATTTAACACACAATTATTTAATGCTTATTAACATACGAACTTACCTCGAATTAATACGAAAAAAATCAAATGATCAATCCACTACTTTGTTCTTCCCCCGATCTAATTCCGAACGTAGATTTTCTTGATCTATATATAACTAAATTTAACTTATTTAAGTATCATTCTATTCAATTTAACCCAAAATTCATATTATGGAAAAATTACTATTTTGCCCGTAAACATGTGACCTCTTTACAATTTAGTCCCTTGCTCATAAAAATGCAAATTCATACAATTTAGTGCACACCCATGCTAGCTGAATTCTATATAGACCCATAGCAGCTCAAAATTTTCATTATTTCACACATTTACCACATAATTTTCACATTTCTCAATTTAACCCCCTAATTTGCAATTTTATTCAAAATCACTTAACAAATGTTGTTTATCTAACAACAATCATTCATTTTCTACCATTAAACTTCAAAACATATACACATTCAATAATTATAAAACTCTAATACTTTAACAGTTTCACAAATTAATCGCTGAGCTAGCTAGATTAAGATACAACGACTCCAAAAACATAGAAATCATTAAGAATGGATCAAAATTTCATACCTATGCAAGGTGGTTAGCTTAGCCGAATGTTGGAGCTCTTTAATGGCTATTCTTGTAACAGCCCGGTTTAGACTCTATTCGAAACAGTGGTTTTGGGACCACAAATTCGAGTCAAAAAATATTTTAATAATTTTCTTGATGTCTACAACATGTTAAATTATATGTGTGAAAATTTCGTTTGAAGATTTTAGCGTATGTGTGCTCGATTTAATTAAAAGGACTTAATTGCATAAAATGCAAAACTAGCATGCTTTGTGTAAAGGTACCTAATTGCTATGGCTTTTATTATATGATGTATTTATGTTGTAATTTTACCATAAAAATTATGAGTGGACGGTTTAGACTTGTAACATATGGTTTAATAATTAATTTATAAAGGTTAATATGGTAAATATGTTAATTAATGATAATATAATAAAACATTAAGTAAAAGCCATGCATTTTTATTCATCTTGGTGGCCGAAAGTTAAAAGAAAGAAACTATAGTTGAGGTTTGAGCATTCGGCACATTTGGGCTTGATTTAGGTAAGTTTTAAGCTTGATTTTTGATAATTTTTACGTCTTTGAGATCGTTGCTTCGGGTTTTAGCTAGCCCATACCTTGATTTTTGGATTCGATGATGATTTTGTGTTTTGCCATTGTTGAAAGCTTGATGATTTTTGTGTTTGATGATGAAAAATAAATATGTGTTAATAGATTTTCATGTTTAATTAAGTGATTTTTAGTAAAAATGCCTATTTGGGATTAAATTGTGAATTTTGTAAATTGAGGGGTCAAAATGTGAAATAAATGAAAGAAATGGGCTGCTATGAACCGTAGTCACATTCGGCTATACTAGAGTTTAATGAAATTATGTGTATTTTGTGTTTTGTGAAATAGGGACTAAATTGTGAAAAATGTGAAATGTTAAGGGCTAAAGTGCAAATTGCCCTTTTATGTGTTTTTGGGTGAATTTGAATACATGTGTGATTAAATAAGTCTAATTTATATTAATTTAGATCAAGAAAAGAGGAAATCATAATTGGATCGGGGGAAATCTAAAGTTGTCGAATAGTCATCCCGGTTCGTTCGTCTTCGTCCGAGGTAAGTTCATAAGTAAATAAATGTTGTTAAATTGAATGCATTGATTTTGTAAATAGCCGAATTGAATTTTATGTATGTATAACTACTTAGCTAAATTGAATTTAGCATGGAATGATGTGTTACGAGCATGAATCGATCGAGTTACGACATCCGAAAGCCCGTACGAACCTTAGGAATAGTTAGGATACATATTTCATGACATAGGATTCCGATATGTGATTCGTGTAAGACCACGTCTGGGACGTTTGCATCTATTTTTAATTTACATGTAAGACCATGTCTGGGACATCAGCATTGTATATGAGTTCGTGTAAGACCCTGTCTGGGACAGTGGCATCGATAGTTAATTACATGCAAGACCACGTCTGGGACGTTGGCATTGTACGAGCTTTTCGAGTTATCTGAGTATCCCTATCAATTCCGAATGGTTCAATGGACAATATTGAGTTAAGATCGAATGTGTAAATGAGCTAAATGGTTCAGGTACGTGTGAAGTTAAATGAATAGGAAAGTAAGGTAAGTTTAGTAATTGAAATGATGAAATAAACTATGCATGATATAAAAAGTGACTTATATGTACATGTGATTGTTCATATTCGGCCAAGTGATAATATAATGTTCATGTTCATGTGTTGATATATGAATTTTCAAGCATGATAAATGTATATGTGGTTAAGGTCTGCATGATTCAGCTTAGTTTAATTGAATTATGTATGTCATTGAAATGATTTAATTGCTTATGACTTACTAAGCTATTCAAGCTTACTGTGTGTGTTCGTTCTTTGTTTTATAGATTTTGTAAGCTAGTTACGAGCTCGGGGATCGTCAAGGAAATCCGTCACATTATCGATCGCTATTTTGGTATTACAAAAGTTTGAAACTATGAACATATGGCCTGTATAGTTTAATATTTGTTTTGGTTGGTTTTGAGATTGTAAATATATGAGCCATGCGAAAATGGCTTGAAATGATGCTTATGTTTATGCATTTTCTGTTGTGATATAAGTTCATGTTGGGTATTATTGTAACACCCCAAACTCGGCCAATTCGTTACGACCGAATTTGAGATGCCACTGCGGGAAAACGTTTGAAGACTGATTTCACTTTTGGGAAAAACATTAAAAATTTTGTCATTTGCAAACCATGTCCAATTAAAAATTCTAAATAATATAAGCTTGATAAAAATATCCAAATTAAAACTTTATTATAAGCTTTTAAAATATAAGTTTCCAAAATTAAAAGCACTTCCCAATAATAATTTAATGGTCGTCTAGCTTAAACATAATAAAAATGCTCAAATAGAAATACTTAAATACTTTAACTGGGCCTTATTACAATAAATAATTAAACAAAAGTTCTTAGTAATAAATCAATAAAATAAAGAAGATGTCTTCTGCATGGGCCACCTCGTATCCACTCCAACCCGGTCCAATCACTACGAATCATCTGCGATGTTTAATAAAAATTGGGTGAGTCATACATGCACTCGATGTGTAATTAATCCACCAATTCCACCCACATGTTAACCACATATTAACCCATATATCAGATAACAAATATCATATTCACATGTTAACACATTCTGGGCTTGGCCCATATTCATATCACATTCATCTAATAGGGTAGTTAACCACATAATTTCCACATACTGGGCTTAGCCCATTTCCACACTGATCCACATTCATATACTGGGCTTTGCCCATTTTTACATTAATCCACATATCATATTGGGCTTGGCCCATTTCCACATATGTTCACATACAAAATCATGCAATTATGAAGCCCAACCCAAACCTAGGGTCCATTCGCTACACCCCCCTTATCCAGCCTACCACACACCAGAGGATTATCAAATCACCCTCTCATTTTCACTCCAAAGGCAATCACTTTGCCCCACGTGCAATTAAGCACAATAGTCCACAATGCGACCTCGATCGGACTAATCCACGATGTAGCTGTAGCTAACACCAAAACCACGATGGGACACATAGTCACTCATCAACCACGATATGGCACATAGCCGATATCAACCACGATGAGGCACATAGCCACTCATCAAGCCACGCGAACTAAATCGCAATTAATCCACAACGTGACCTCGATCAACGTCAATCCACGATGTAGCTCAAGGCTAACATCAAAAACCACGATGGGACACATAGTCACTCATCAACCACGATATGGCACATAGACGATATCAACCACGATGAGGCACATAGCCACTCATCAAGCCACGCGAACTAAATCGCAATTAATCCACAACGTGACCTCAGTCAACATCAATCCACGATGTACCTCAAGGCTAACATCAAACCACGTACTCAAGTACACCCGCACCTTCTTTCATATCCCAACCCATGCACATGCCACATAAAATAATGATACAATGTAATGATGCATGAGCATGTTCATCAAGCATATTATCACATATTCATATTAATAATCACATATCATCAGGTTTGGTACTTACAGATTATCGACATACCCTTGAGGTATCCTTATCACAATTTCCACTCGCACTAGTTAGCACATTCATAACACATACACATTTCACATACATATCATATACCCGAAAATGGTGGGTTAATCACACACCGATCACTTGAGAACTATGCTTTCGACATCGATGCTATCACTAGGCGATACTACGGCTATTTGCCTACTTTCTTGTGTTCTGCCGTCGGTCCACACCCCGGTGGCCAATCCCTAACCGCCGAGACAGATCTCTTCTTAAACTTCGGGATAGGGACCTTCCCTTTCCCTTCTTGAATGGTATTCGCCTCCATAACCACACTTAATCGTAACAATCGATTTAATCATCAATATACGAATTCTTAACCAAATATCCACAACTTATCATACTTACCGAAAGGGTCTTGAAATCCCGAAAAGCTTGATCTAATGCTTAGATCCTTAATCCCTACATTTGATTAATCACCTACTACTTTAATAAAAAGCCATTCGCCCATAAATCCAAATCCTAGTAGGATTAGTATACTTAAACTTACCTTGTTGCCGCTTTGACTTAAGAATCAAGTCTTGAAATCTCTGCTATACTCTTCTTGCATTCGCCAAGCATTGAATCAATTAACTTGGTTAGTTTTCAGCTTTTGAATAATTAATGAACACATATATTTACCAAACATGGCCTTGGCCGAATACTATAGACACTTACCTTGTGGATTTTAAATCCCAAACTCACCGAATAACTAGGGAACACGTGGCCTATGGTGTACCTTCTGGAAAAGAAGTTCTCCTTCCTTGTAGTCGACACTTAGTAAATCCCAAAAGATCTCTTCAAAGTTTCCTAAACAAGATATTAATGGGGTTAGTCCTAGATTTCGGCAAATCTTAAGAAAAAGGATGAAACCGAATGAGATCTTACCCTTACTTGAAGAAATCGATTGCACCTTCACTTCAACCTTCGTGAGATTCGGCTATGGCTAGATGATGATCTCACAACTTTCGGCTTTTGGAGGGATTAGAAAGAAAAGAGAAGGAAGAATAAAGATGGAGGATTCTGGCTAGATCACAAGGTATTTCACTTTGGCAAAAATAAAAGAAGAAGAAGATTTGGTGAAGAGAATTCGCAGAGGCTTTTAAAGAAATGTATAATAATGCGAGAATGGCCTCTCTTTTCCTTTTATAGCCGAAATTATCATCTAAGGAGTCCCTTACTTGGCCACCACTCCTCTATCTGATAACTTTATCCTTTAATTATCATAAATAAAAGAGTTTAAATCCAACATTTATCTCATCAAAATAATCCAATTTAAAAAATCATTTATTTATCACCCTTTTTAATCGAATATTTATGAAACTAAAACACCTCCTTTCTAGAAGCATGTGTCGTCCACCTCAGTCTTCTGGAAGCAAAAATAAAACCTCATTTATTTGCTTCCCAAGTGACTCGAACTCAGGCCCATTCCTCTTGCATATGGCGCCATTTCCATAGGCCCTAAGTGGCATCTTCAGACCACTTTTCCAAGCCTGTTTGTGTGTCAAATTTCACAAACTTTTTCTTTTAAGGCCACCTTGCCTTAATTTCCCCTTTTAAACCTTAAAACTCGTCATTTCTAGGTCATTTCTAAGTTTCCAAAAATTTTTGATGGGCTCTGTAAACTTGACATTTCCTTACATTTCCTAGTTTCCAAAAATGTTCACTTTCCATTTTCCTTACATTTCCTAGTTTCCAAAAATGTTCACCTTCCATTTTAAACTTAACATTTCCATACATTTTCGTGGTTTCCAAAATGTTCATTTCTAACTTATTTTTACTCATTTCCGGGTTTCCAAAAATATTCAAAATTTATTCATAATACTTAAAACATGTCACTTCATATAATTAAACCGAAAATGCATAGGCCCTATTTTAGGATGTTACAGTTCTACCCTCCTTAAGAATAATTTCGTCCTCGAAATTACTTATTAACGAATAATCGTACCTCTTAACTCACCGCACTATGCTTATGCTGCGCACTCTGATCTTAATAGAATCATCATACTTCCTAGGCACAATTTTTTTTAAGTTCACATCCAGGGTTTCAAGCATTTTACTAGCAACACAAGAATGAATTATCTCTAAAGCAATAAGTAACACTCCAAAACAAGGAACTTACCCGCTATCACATCCTTGGTTGCCTCGCATCCAAACCTTCAGCTCCACTGTCGGGTGTTCCACGACCTTGGCTTCGAGCCCTATCCATCACTTGAGGACATTTCTTAACCAAATGAGCCTTAGATCCACACCGAAAACATTCCTTACTATTTCCCCAACATTCTCCTATGTGAGTTCTCCCACACCGAGCACAGGAACGATTCTGATTCTCAAAAACTGGCACAGGTGCACGTACAGAATTCTCGATCCTTGGTCTTTTCCGAACATCTTCAAACGATGCTGACGGTTCAAAACTTCTCTTATTCCCGTTCCTTTCCTTATCTCGGTTCTGCCTTACAGTCTTCTTAACTTCCTCAGCTATCCGAGCTTTCTCCACTAGAATGGCGAAATCCCTTTCTCTGTGCGGAGCAATCAACTCTCGTAACTCATCACGCAACCCATCTTCGAATCGGACACACCTTTCGTAGTCAGTGGCTATGACCCCCTTGGCATACTAACTTAACCGCACAAATTCAGCTTCATACTCTGCTACCGACTTACTTCCTTGTACCAAGTTTAGAAACGCCTTCCTTTGCGAGTCTAAATAACTAGCTCCAACATACTTCCTTCGAACTTAACCTTAAAATAATTCCAATTCAATCGATCCGCCGAGATACCTTGTTTGACAAAGTGAGCCACCATCGATAAGCTTCGCCTCGAGCAACGAGACAAACCTTTTTCACCTTTTCCTCATCAAGACAATCCAAATCGTCCATTATTCTTTCGATCGCTTCCAACCAATACTCCGCTACGCTCGTGAGCTACTCCAGATACTCCTCTAAAAACTTTAGCCCCGTTGGACCTAAGCCTTTTCGATACCGACTTCCGAGCTCCACTTCTCATGCTAGCTCCTGCCACACATTCTAGTACTCGCAACATAGCTCGCGACACTGCTTCATCTTCTCCTATCGGATCTTGATCCTCCGTGCCCACAGCTGGCGGTGGCACATCGTTTTCTGACCCATGGCTAGACCCTACTGGTTCCGATACTGCCATTCTACCTCTACCGCATCCACGACGACCACGTCCCCTAGAACTCATTTCTAACGTCGCGACTTATCTGATTAAAAATTTTTATGTATCAGAATTTTGTTTCACTTATTAACCGCGAACAATTTTATGATATAAAGATATTTAGAAGTAGTTCTTTCGATCACACAAAGGTTCAGTTCAAGTTCACTACTCTAACTCAGGGAGTCACATTCACATTCATAAGCAGAGACACATTCATTTCTCCATGAAGTCACATTCATTCACAACATCATTCACTACACTTTTATGGCCATTCCATCCATTTCCCTACCCAGGGGTAATTTCGTCATTTTCCCTACAAGGGTATTTTGGTAATAAATCAGGGTCAATTCAAAAATATTTTTCAAATTAGAGGTATTTCAAAATTTACAAAATCTCTGGGTTATTTTGTTTTCCAAATCGAGGTGTTGCAAAAATTTGAAAATCGAGGTTATTTCGGTAATTTTAGAAGTCGTAAGCGATTCAGTAAATTTTTCAAATCAGTATCTTGTTATTTGTAAAATGAAGTTTTGATATCTTTGTAAAGTAGAAATATTGTAGCAAATGTCGAGGGTATTTTTGAAAATCTTAAGAACTAAGGGTATTTTACTAATTTACAATACAGGGCATTTTTGTAATTTTGTAAATCGAGATATTTTGGAAAAAATTTCACAATAATCTTTACTACAATTAAAAGGGTAATTTAGGGATTTTAAAACTAGGGTTTTTATCATGGGTAGTCCCTTTCGGGTTTTAATTATCGGGTTTAGCCCATGAATAAGTCCTCTTGGTTAGGGTGAACCGTAGCTACGCACTGCAGGATTCGAGTAAAGAGGAGGTGAGTCGCTAGGATCGCTTAAATACCAAGCTCTTCATCGAATCCACTCCTGAACATCGCGCACAATTTGCCACACCCTAGCTCGGTGACTTACTTCACAGGTTTGTTTAATAGTCCTTAAGTCTTATGCATGTGTTTGAGTGCACTAGCCCTAGGGTTCAATAGCCCTAATATTCTAATCTACGAGCCCAAATAAGCCCATAATAGTTCACATAAACAAGTCACTTCAATAATTAGAAGTACTTACAGTGGACTTCGGTAGGAGATACAGGTGCCATGCCAGAATAACCTGAAAAGTTTATGAAAGCCCATACTTTTGAAAAGCCCATCTTTGGAAAAAAAATATTTTTGGACCCAAAACCCTCAAGGCCGAGTTTTGAACCGGGCTCTGATACCAATTTGTAACACCCCAAACCCGGCCCATTCGTTACGACCGAATTTGAGATGCCACTGCGGAAAAACGTTTGAAGACTGATTTCACTTTTGGGAAAAACATTAAAAATTTTGTCATTTGCAAACCATGTCCAATTAAAAATTCTAAATAATATAAGCTTGATAAAAATATCCAAATTAAAACTTTATTATAAGCTTTTAAAATATAAGTTGCCAAAATTAAAAGCACTTCCCAATAATAATTTAATGGTCGTCTAGCTTAAACATAATAAAAATGCTCAAATAGAAATACTTAAATACTTTAACTAGGCCTTTTTACAATAAATAATTAAATAAAAGTTCTTAGTAATAAACTGAATAAAATAAAGAAGATGTCTTCTGCATGGGCCACCTCGTATCCACTCCAACCCGGTCCAATCACCACGAATCATCTGCGATGTTTAATAAAAATTGGGTGAGTCATACAGGACTCGAAGTGTGTAATTAATCCACTTGAATTCCACCCACATGTTAACCACATATTAACCCATATATCAGATAACAAATATCATATTCACATGTTAACACATTCTGGGCTTGGCCCATATTCATATCACATTCATCTAATAGGGTAGTTAACCACATAATTTCCACATACTGGGCTTAGCCCATTTCCACACTGATCCACATTCATATACTGGGCTTTACCCATTTTTACATTAATCCACATATCATATTGGGCTTGGCCCATTTCCACATATGTTCACATACGAAATCATGCAATTATGAAGCCCAACCCAAACCTAGGGTCCATCCGCTACACACCCTTTTATCCAACCTACCACACACCAGGGGATTATCAAATCACCCTCTCCTTTTCACTCCAAAGGCAATCACTACCGTCCACGTGCAATTAAGCACAATAGTCCACAACGCGACCTCAGTCAGCGCCAATCCATGATGTAGCCGTAGCTAACACCAAAACCACGATGGGACACATAGTCACACATCAACCACGATATGGCACATAGTCGATATCAACCACGATGAGGCACATAGCCACTCAACAAGCCACGCGAACTAAATCGCAATTAATCCACAATGTGACCTCAGTCAACGTCAATCCACGATGTAGCTCAAGGCTAACATCAAAAACCACGATGGGACACATAGTCACTCATCAACCACGATATGGCACATAGCCGATATCAACCACGATGAGGCACATAGCCACTCATCAAGCCACGCGAACTAAATCGCAATTAATCCACAATGTGACCTCGATCCAACGTCAATCCACGATGTACCTCAAGGCTAACATCAAACCACGTGCTCAAGTACACCCGTACCTTCTTTCATATCCCAACCCATGCACATGCCACATAAAATAATGATACAATGTAATGATGCATGAGCATGTTCATCAAGCATATTATCACATATTCATATTAATAATCACATATCATCAGTTTGGTACTTACCGGATTATCGACATACCCCTTGAGGGTATCCTTATCACAATTTCCACTCGCACTAGTTAGCACATTCATAACACATACACATTTCACATACATATCATATACCCGGAAAATGGTGGGTTAATCACACACCGATCACTTGGAGAACTATGATTTCGATCATCGATGCTATCACTAGGCGATACTACGACTGTTTGCCTACTTTCTTGTTCCTGACGGTCCACACCCCGGTGGCCAATCCCTAACCTAGCGAGACAGATCTCTTCTTAAACTTCGGGATAGGGACCTTCCCTTTCCCTTCTTGAATGGTATTCACCTCCATCAACACACTTAATCAGAACAATCGATTTAGTCATCAATATACGAATTCTTAACCAAATATCCACAACTTATCATACTTACCGAAAGGGTCTTGAAATCCCGAAAAGCTTGATCTAATGCTTAGATCCTTAATCCCTACATTTGATTAATCACCTACTACTTTAATAAAAAAAGCCATTCGACCATAAATCCAAATCCTAGTAGGATTAGTATACTTAAACTTACCTTGTTGCCGCTTGACTTAAGAATCAAGTCTTGAAATCTCTACTATACTCTTCTTGCATTTGGCCAAGCATTGAATCAATTAACTTGGTTAGTTTTCGCTTTTGAATAATTAATGAACACATATATTTACCAAACATGGCCTTGGCCGAATACTATAGACACTTACCTTGTGGATTTTAAATTCAAAACTCACCGAATAACTAGGGAACACGTGGCCTATGGTGTACCTTCAGAAAAGAACTTCTCCTTCCTTGTAGTCGACACTTAGTAAATCCCAAAGATCTCTTCAAAGTTTCTGAACAAGATATTAATGGGGTTAGTCCTAGATTTCGGCAAATCTTAAGAAAAAGGATGAAACCGAATGAGATCTTACCCTTACTTGAAGAAATCGATTGCACCTTCACTTCAACCTTCGAGAGATTCGGCTATGGCTAGATGATGATCTCACAACTTTCACTTTTTGGAGGATTAGAAAGAAAAGAGAAGGAAGAATAAATATGGAGGATTCAAATAGATCACAAGGTATTTCGACTTGGCAAAAATAAAAAAGAAGAAGAAGATTTGGTGAAGAGAATTCGTGAGGCTTTCAAAGAACAGATAATAATGCAGAATGGCCTCTCTTTTCCTTTTATAGCCGAAATTATCATCTAAGGAGTCCCTTACTTGGCCACCACTCCTCTATCTGATAACTTTATCCTTTAATTATCATAAATAAAAGAGTTTAAATCCAACATTTATCTCTTCAAAATAATCCAATTTAAAAAATCCTTTATTTATCACCCTTTTTAATCGAATATTTATGAAAATAAAACACCTCCTTTCTAGAAGCATGTGCCGTCCACCTCAGTCTTCTGGAAGCAAAAATAAAACCTCCTTTATTTGCTTCCCAAGTGACTCGAACTCAGGCCCATTCCTCTTGCATATGGCGCCATTTCCATAGGCCCTAAGTGGCATCTTGGACCACTTTTCCAAGCTTTGTTTGTGTGTCAAATTTCACAAACTTTTTCTTTTAAGGCCACCTTGCCTTAATTTCCCCTTTTAAACCTTAAAACTCGTCATTTCTAGGTCATTTCTAAGTTTCCAAAAATTTTTGATGGGCTCTGTAAACTTGACATTTCCTTACATTTCCTAGTTTCCAAAAATGTTCACCTTCAATTTTTAAACTTAACATTTCCATACATTTTCAGGTTTCCAAAAATGTTCATTTCTAACTTATTTTTACTCATTTCCGGGTTTCCAAAAATATTCAAAATTTATTCATAATACTTAAAACATGTCACTTCATACAATTAAACCGAAAATGCATAGGCCCTATTTTAGGATGTTACAATTATGTTTCATAGTATAAATGTGTGATATGCTTGGTATATATATGTTTTGGCATGAAGTAATTATATATGGCTTATGATTAGTTCATTTGGAAAGCTTGATACATGTGGTCGTTGAATGTGTTTAGGTTATGGATTGTTAATGACTTACTATTGAGATGCATAATCTGAAACATGAATCGATTTGAAAATTGTTTATAATGTAAATTATGTATTCGGTCATGTGATGAAATATAGGTGATGGTTATAAGCTATTTATGATTCGGCAATGGTGTTTAAATCATGTCATTAAGTGTTTAGTATATGTTAATGTTAAAATTGTGGTATTGGACTTGTGGACTAAGTTAGGCTATGAAAATTTGATTAAAGAATGTGGTTTTTGTGTCGGATTGAAATGGCATGCTTGCATGGGTAATTTGGTTTAGAAATGATGAATAATGTGTATATGTATATTCGGCTAAGGCTTTGGATTCATAATGATAAGTATGTGATATAGTATATAGCATAATTATATAATTATATTATGTATTGAATGTTGTCATGAATGACCGACTATGTTTTCAATTGATTGGGTTGTGGTTGACTAATTAGGTACGAAAGGTTAATGCAAATAATAAAAATACTATTTGAATGTTTTGGACAGTTTATTTGGGCAGCTAAAAAGGTTAAGTTGATGATATATTCGGCATATGCTAAGTAAAATATTTATATACATATCCATGATATGCTTTGCTGTGGTTAAGTATACAAATGTCATAATGATAGGTTAATTAGCTAGCTGAATAAATAGTGAGATGAAATGTTAGATATATGTAATTCGGTTTGGTAATTGAGTACACTAAGGTTGCATATGAGTTTAAATATTAGTTGGTGTGAAACAATTGATTGATTTTAATATACTCATGTGCTGAGTTGAAAAAAAATGGTACATTAATATTTGACAGATGAAATAGACATATTGGTACATATTAGCTATATGAAATGAAATGATATATGTTTGCATGTTTTAAAGTATGCGTATATAATTTGTAAAATAATAAGTTATCTTATACTTTGATTATTCGAATTCCATAAATGAGAAGTATACATATATGATCTGAATGGTGGAGTTTTTAAAGCATGTGAATTATGACTATTCAGAGATGTGCTTTGGTCAGTAATGCCTCGTAACCCTAATCTGGCGACGGATATGGGTTAGGGGTGTTACAATTCTTTCCCTAATTTTCGGTTGAAGAAGATGAATGAATGATGATAACCTTAATTTGTTTTATTTAATTTTACTTTTATTTACTAATTTACTTAATTAACCTTAATATATAATCTTTAAAGTCCATTAATAAGTGTCCATATTTGTCCACTAATAATACTAGTAGTCTAATTACCACATAAGGGCCTCCACTTTAAGGTTCCATAGCTATTAGACACCTTTAGCTATTAGAACAAAACTTTTGCTCTTTACGCGATTTAGTCCTTTTTATCGAATTAAGCATGCAAACATTAAAATTTCTTAACGAAACTTTCATATGACTCTATTAGGATGTTGTAGACACTAAAATAATAATAAAATAAATATGTCAACTTTGGATTTGTGGTCTTGAAACCACTGTTCCGATTTAACTAAAAACGGGCTGTTACAGTTTCATCAAGGAATCCCAACCCTATAAGATTTAGCTCATGGGCTGGTGAATAACATCTAGATTCAAAATAGCATTCAACATTGTTTCCTTAAATTAGATTATAGAACAGAAAATAAAGAATTAAAGGTAGAACTCAGGAAGATAGCTTTCGCCTATCCAACCTATAATTCCAGCTACAAAATGTCTGCAAGTGAATGGGAAGAAATGTGTTCATTCTCCCCTTTATGTCTCTACCCTTGTCGTAACTGCTACCCTCTATTTTCATCTAAGGGATTTCTCTTCCCAATTGTCTCTCTAACGTTTACCCCTTTTTTAGATTTTTCTTTTTGGGTTTTATATCTCTCCCTTTAGAGTAGGCCCATTATCCCATGATCCCATGATCTCATGATCTCATGATCCCATGATTTTTTCCTCTTTTTTAGGCTGATTTTTTGGTACATGTACAGCAGGGCTGATAACAGTTAAGTGCTGACTAGGTATCTTCTAGGAATTGCCACGGAATTCATGTTCGCAAACTTTCCAACCTCTTGCCACGAAAAACCTTCAATCCTTTATTCATTTTTCCTTATTTTGCACATTCCACTCAATCAACAAACAAATACTTCCTGCAAAAAAACAAAGTAACATATAATAACATTTAAGCACAATCGAAGCTCCTCAATGTAAGTTCCTAAAAACATTAATGGGAAATCCTAAAATGCAACTAAACTCACTTAAGTACAGGCAATTAACAAATTCTAAATGCATAAAATATAACTCTTTTCAAGATTTATCAGTTGCAACTCACATTCCTCGAAGAGCATAATATAGAATAGAACTGAAAATAAACCTAAAGCCTAAAAGAAATGAAATGTAAAAACTAAAATTACAAAGAAAACTTAAAGTATGAAAATTTGTCCTTAAACAAGTGTTTTAAGAGTATTATAGAGTTAGGGTTGCCATCATCCTCAACCCTAGGTCAACTGACGTTCTCGTGTTTAATTTCCATTATGCGAACCAAAACACCTCTAGTTCATAACTGCTTCCTGTATAGGACCGATGTCACGACACCCTAGTCCCTGTGCCGCAACATTGAAGGAAATATGCATGGTTCAAGGGTAGCTTTAGGGTTGTTTCGTGACATCCCTTGGCTATGTCGCGACACCCAAGGCAATACAATGATCCTAGAATTCTGCTCCTTATGTTACGACATCAAACTCCCTCTGTTGCGACACAATGACCAACTTTGAGTTCCTATGCCTTTGAATTATCTTCTGCACACTTACTAAGTACGTTAGCTCACCTTCAGGCTTCAGTCGGCCCCCAAGGTCACTAAAAGACTCAAAATGCACTTTTTATTAAATTTAACTAAAGTATGAAAACATAAATAAATCATACAAAAATTGCTCGTATTTAAGCTCCTCAAGTACGAAAACTAATTTAATCTACTACACTGAATTACGGCAGATTAGTAGCATGCTTGGGCCATGTGGTTTCGATAGAGGGAGCTCAAGTGGAACGAAAGGAGATCGAGTTTCAAGTTGGTGATAAGGTATTTTTAAAAGTATCGCCATGGAAGAAAGTTCTTAGATTTGGCCGGAAATCCAAATTGAGTCTGCGTTTTATCGTACCGTATGAGATCACTGAAAGGATAGAACCTGTGGCCTATCGTTTGGCTTTTCCATCTGAGTTGGAAAAGATACATGATGTGTTTCACGTGTCTATGTTGTGACGTTACCGATCAGATCCTTCGCATGTGATTACACCAACAGGGGTTGAAATTCAACCCGATATGACTTTGTACGAAGAACCAGTTAAGATTTTGGAACGAGAAGTCAAACAATTAAGAAACAAAAGTATAGCCCTAGTAAAAGTACTATGGAAAAGACATGGGGTAGAATAGGCTACATGGGAGCCCGAGGAGGCTATGAGAAACTAGAATAGGCTACATGGGAGCCCGAGGAGGCTATGATAAACTAGTATCCAAACCTTTTTACCGGTAAGATTTTCGGGGACGAAAATCCCTAAGGGGGGAGAATTATAACAGCCTGATTTAGGGCCTAGTTGGAATAGTGGTTACGAAACCACAAATTCAAAGTAGAAATATGTGTTTTATGATTTTTATGAGGCTTATGATATGTTTGCATGTTTATGTGAAAATTTCATGAGGAAATTTTATTAATTAGTGAACAATTCGTCCATTAGGACTAAATTGGCAAAAGTGGAAAATATGAGATTCTAGAATATTCAAGTATGAAATAGCATTATAAAAATTATTAGAGGTCCTTATTTAGCAATTAGACCATTATATGTCAAGATGGACAGAAATTGACATAGGAAGGAAAAATCTCAAGAAAGGGGCTTTAAGGGCAAAATGGTTATTTGGTTAATAAAAGAATTAAAAGGGAAAAAGACGTCAAAAATGGTGTCCATCTTCTCTAAGCTTGGCCAAAAATCACAAGGACTCCATAGCTAGGGTTTCTTCAACTTTCAAGCTTGATTGTAAGTGTCTCCTAGCCCCGTTTTTAATGTTCTTCGTATTTTTGCGATCCTCGTAGCTCGATTTAGCTATTTCTAGCTATATTTTGAGCTAAGGTTTATGTTCAAAAATTTACCCATGTATGACATGCATGTATTTTGATGATTTATAGAAGAATATGAAAGTCTGATGTATTATAAACATCTTTTTCTAAGTGATCTTCATAAAAAATGCATAAAATGGACCAAATCGTAAAAGTCATAAAAATGGTCATACATGAGTGAATTTGTAACATCCTAGAATTAGGGGTTCTACATTTTATGCTAATTGAGGTGTTTGGTTTGTTTAGCATGTTATTTTGGTATGTTTGGGGGTCTTGGGGAGGCTCGGGTTCGAGCCAGAACTTTAGAAAATTTTACTTGTTGGGCACTCTGGAGGGGAGAGCTAGCTGAGGCGGGTCTTATGTGTAATTGCTTGTAGTTGTTTGCAAAAAGAGGAGTGTGGTAGAGTGGCAAGTGACGCCACTTAAGGTGCAAGGGAGTGGCATCACAAGGGAGCAGTAGGAGGGAAGGAGTTCGAGTCTCCTCTGCAGCAAGTGGCGCTTTATTTTTATGCTCAAGGTGGTGGAGTGTTGGCTTTCGGCTGGGACTCTCCTTGGTGGTTGTTGAAGGAGTCAAAGCATTTGAAATGAGTGGTCATGAGGAGTTGGTGGAGTTTGAATTGGTCAAACAAATTCAAATGGGTGTTGGAGAGTGAAAGTAGGAGCAAATCAAGGGATTTGGGTTGGTGGAGGTATTGGCCGAATGTAGGGAGCTTGAAGAGGGGAAAATTTTGGTTTAGTGCTAGGAGAGGTGAGTGTGCCGAAAATTCCATAGGTCTTAGGCATTTCTCTCATTTCTTTTGGTGCATATTCGGTCATTAAGGGGGGAGTGAGTGCCGATTTTTGCCAGCCTTCTTGAGCTCTCTTTTTCACTCTTTGGTTTACCTATTTTCTCTGTGCTGAAATTGTCTTTGTTGCTATTCATCTCTTTTGCTCTTTTGACTCTAGCCGAAAGTGGTCACCATTCGGGCATTTCTTCTTTTCTTTTTCTTTCTTTGTTTCTCTTGGCTGAAACTCTCTTCTCCTCTACTTCTTCTTCTTTAGCCGAAACCTTGCATTTGTTCCATTGAATAGTCCCATTAATTCCAAGTGAATCGGTTTCACCCTGCTTCTGGACTGTTGAAGGTATATTTTTTTTCTCTGTTGTCGCATGAGCCGAATCTCCCTCTCCTTCTGTTTCTTTCGGTTTCTTTCTCTTTTCTTCTCTAAACTCCTCTATCTCCATCTTCACTAACCGAATCTTTGTTTCTTCTTTTCATCTCAAATCAATGCTATTTGAGTAGCCTAGGGTGTGAAGGGTTACATTCCTGCCGAATCTGATTTGGCTTTTCACCATCCGTTTCAACACAAGGTAACTTCGTGCAATACCTTATTATCTTTCTTTAAAGACTTCTTTTAAACCGAATGCTCAAGGCCTATTCTTGACTGTTAGGCCGAATCTTTGCTTCTCTCACGATTCATCTCTGATTTGGGGGCGAATTAGTGATTGTGTGGTTCATCGTTTACCAAGTGCCAGTCAAACTAAGGAGGGGAGTAGACTAGTAGCCTCTGCCCCTAAGTTTAAAAGACGTGCGGTGTCGGAGGTTCGAGACTTTCCGTCGGGCTATGGTAGAGAGCCGACGTCTGCCTGGGATAGACAAATCACTGTTATCCCTGCTAGTGAGAGCGTCGACGTAGAGAGTCTAGTTTTACGCGTAATCAGGTGTGTAACTGTAACATCCCGGTTTAGGGCCTAGTCAGAATAGTGGTTCGAGACCACAAATTCGAGGGTCATGAATGAGTTTTTGAGGCTTATATTATGTATGCATGCAAGTGTGAAAGTTTCATAAAGCAATTTTGTGAAATTGTGGTTGAATTGTCCAAAAGGACTAAATTGCAAAAGTTGCAAAATGTGTGTTTCTAGAAGCTATATGTATGAAATAGCTTTAGATTATTAATTAGAGGTCCTTAAATAGCAATTTATCCAAATTCTAATTTTTGGACAAAAATGGACATGGATGAGTTAAAATTGAAAGTTTATCAAAAAGGGCATTTTGGTTATTTATCAATTAAGTGATTAAAAAAAGTGAAAAGATGATAGAAATTCATTCATCTTCTTCCCATAGCTGCCGAAAATTTGAGAAGCCATTGTTAGGGTTCTTTCAATTTTTCAAGCTTGCTAGTAAGTGCTCATAAGCCCGGTTTTTGATATTCTTCGTATTTTTGAAGTCCTAGTAGCATGAGTAAGCTATTTATAGCTATTTGGTGAGCTATTATGGATGTTCAAAAATGTAAATATGTATGACATGCATGTATTTTGATGTTTTATGGAAGAATATGAAAGCTTGCTGTAGTAGAAACATCTTTTGCTAAGTGATTTTCCATGAAAATGCATGTAGGGACTTAGTTGTGAAAATCTTAAGTTTTGTCATACATGGGTGATTTAGTGAGATTTGATGAATGCTTTAGTTGAGTAAGTGGTTCGGCTAAGTGTGCAAGAGTAGAAAGTTGAATAAAAATCACTTTACGAGCCTTTGGGACTAAAGTATAAATTTGAGAAAATTTAGGGGCAAAATAGTAATTTTGCTAAAGTATGAGATGTGGGTTAATTTAGTCAATGTGTGTATTGAATAAGCTGATTTATTCATTATAGATCAAGAGAAGACGCCCTGATCGAAACCGAGGCAAAACCAAGGTGGTGGACTAAATTGCATATTTCTGTACTTTTGAGTATCGAGGTAAGTCTATGCATAAACAATGCATTCATGCTTACAATTTGTTAATGATAGCTAGTGTAGCTAATTCGAGATTGATTTAGAACCTATGTGGTTCAAATATAATGAATGTAGTAGAAATGGTGAATGAATGTATGATCGAGAATGATTGGGAATCTATGTGGTTTAAGTAGACTTGTGCATGTGTTGTGATAATGCTAGATTGTAGGCGAAGTGCGATACCATCCTAATGCATATTGACGATGAGCTAGCTATGTGCGATGCTATCGTGAGGTATATCATCTAGTGAGCTATGTGCTGAATCCTTACGAATACCATTGTGGTAGGCTAAGTGCGATACCACCTTATTAATCAAATATGGTGTACTAAGTGCGAAACCACCGAGATATTGGTACATGTGGATTAACCGTGTGTATTAAGCGTGTGGATGAGTCGTGTGGATTAGTTATGTAAACTAGCTGTGTGGATGAGCTGTGTGGATAAGTTATGTGGATTGACTGTGTGGATGTATTAAGATAAATGCTGATGTGTTGTATATTACGTAAATGTGATATTGAATGCAGGGGTGCATTTCGATGGTTATGAGTATGTGACTCATGATGTGTTGGAAATGTGGTAAGGGATAGAAAGAGTAAGCATAGTTGTGAATTACTTATAGGTATAATGCTAATGGTTGCTTAGCTTATACTATGTTGCTTATTTGTTTATGTGTAAACTTACTAAGCTCAAAGCTTACTCTCTTTCTTTTCCCTTGTCTTATAGATTAAAAGCGTTGAATCGAGATACGAGGATCATCAGAAGATAGCCCATATATCAGCACACTTTGGTACATGAAACTTAATATTTTGTATATGGCATGTATAGGGGCTAGATAAGTTAGTAAATTTTGTTACAAATGGCTAAGATGTGTTGGCCTATAGATGGATAGTTTATTTTGTATAATGCCATGGTTGTTGGCTATTACATTAAATGAAAGAAAAATATAGTTTTCTATGTGAGAATGCACTTCAATTTGAGTTGATTATGATGGTGTTAGATGAGTATATGTTGTGTATGTTGGAAGGGTGAAAAGAACTTGACACTTAGTCTTGTTCTTGACCATGTGGGTAGACACACGGGCATGTGTCTAGACCATGTGTGACACACGGTCAGCCGACCACGTGCATGGGCGTGGGCCAGCATCCCCGCATGTTAATATTTGAAAATGTAATAGACCACGGACTAGTCACACGGGCGTGTGCCTAGGGCGTGTGGGATTAATCGATGTTGGCCACGGCCAGCTACCACGCGGGCGTGTGTCTAGACTCTAGGCCGCGTCGAGGGAAGTCGATGTTCACCACGGTTGGGGCACGCGTGTCATGGCCATGGGGCATTTGGCGAGAATGCTTGGGTTTTTAGGCACGATGCAGGGACATGGGCGTGTGTGCTCATGCACAGCGTGTCTAATCTTGCACGGCGTTTGAGACACCAGATAAAAGTGAAAAATTTTAAGGATCGTAAAAGTTCTGGATTAGTCTCGAGAGCCCTTGTGTGTGTGAGTGAGGCCTCATAAGTCGAGAATGAGGTTATAACGAGTAATGACATTGAGCCTAAGTGGCGATTAAGCGGTTTGAGTTCGGTAATGCCTCGGGCTGATTCGCAGTGTAGAACCCATGTAAGGGGTGTTACATTTAGTGGTATCAGAGCTATGGTTTAGTCAATTCTAGGACTACCGTAGCGGGTGTAAGAGTCTAGCTATACATGCCATAAATGTACGATGATAATGTGGTGGTTTCTGATGATTTTAAATCTTGTTTTATATAGAATATGGATTCCGATCCATTGATGCGATGAAGCGACTAGTAATCTGCGCTCTCCTGACAAGGAAATGCGGTGCAAAGTGGACCCGAGGCGAATGGTCAAGGGGAAGAGGCACGAGAAGCCTTTCTCCATATGATAAGTAATTGGTACTCGGATTATGTCCGAGCGAACCCTAATGCTCAACCTCCTCCACCTCATCCTATACCTCAACCAAATCCTGTGGCTCCTCAAGGTATGGATGTAGTGAGGATATCGAAACCCCCAGTGGATAAGATTAGGAAACACGGGGCTGAGGAGTTTAGAACTAAGGTAGATGATGACCCTGAGAGGGCGAAGTTCTAGTTGGAGAACTCGATGAGGGTGTTCGATGAGCTTTCATGTACACATGAGGAAAGTTTGAAGTGTGCCGTATCTTTGCTAAGAGATTCGGCATACCATTGGTGGAAGACGCTAACATTAGTGGTCCCGAGAGAGGGGGTAACGTGGGACTTCTTTCTGGAAGAGTTACAGAAGAAGTACATAAGCCAGAGGTTTACTGACCGAAAAAGGAAAGAATTCCTTGAGCTGAAGCAAGGAAGGATGACAGTAGCTGAATACGAGCGTGAGTTTGTTAGGCTTAGCAAATACGCTCAAGAATGTGTGTCGACAGAGACCATCTTGTGCAAGAGTTTCGAAGATAGGCTGAATGAGGATATCAAACTCCTAGTTGGCATTTCGGAGTTGAAAGAATTCGTGGTATTAGTTGAGAGGGCAAGTAAGGCCGAAGAGTTGAGTTCAGATAAGAGGAGGGCTGTGAGTGAAGCCCGAGATGCGAGAAAAAGACCGATGGGCAAGTCGTATCAAGCCCAGTCGAAAAGATCCAAGGAAGTGAATCCTCGGACGTCAGCCTCAGTGAGATATTCGCATCGAGACTTGGACAATACTCATCAGGGTTCGAGAGTTTGAGCCCCCTCGATGGAAAGTGTGGGCAATACAAAGAGTAAACCAGAGTGTCCAAGTTGTGGTAGGTATCACACCGGAGAGTGTTGGGGAAACAGTCGGAAATGTTACAAATGTGGTTCCCCTGACCAGTTTATCCGTAACTATCCCGATAGGGATGATAAGGAAGAGAGGCAAGAAGTGAGACCTAGTGATGTGTCTACGAGGGGTAGACCACAAAGGAACCCAAGAGGTGGGGCTAGTGGTAGAGGTGCGTCCAGGGACTCTGCTGTGAGACCAGAGGGTCGGGCACCTGCGAGGACGTATGCCATTCGCACTCGCGAAGAGGCATCCTCCCCTGATATGATAACGGGTACTTTTTCTCTCTTTGACACCTCTGTTATTGCTTTAATAGATCCAGGGTCTACTCACTCTTATATTTGCATGAGATTAGCATCTAGTTTGAGTATGACCGTTGAGTCTACGGACATTGTGATTAAGGTGTCAAACCCGTTAGGAAAGCATGTGTTAGTGGACAAAGTGTGTAAGAATTGGCATTTGTTGATTGAGAATCATTATTTTCTGCCAAACCTTATGTTATTGCCGTTTGATGAGTTTGATTTAATCCTAGGCATGGATTTGTTGACTACCCATAGTGTCTTAGTGAACTGTGGTAGTAAGTTTATTGAACTAAAATGTGAGAATGGAGATGTAGTTCGGGTTGAATCAGGTGGATCGGACAGTCTACCCGTGATGATTTCTTCCTTAGTGGCTGAGAAATGTTTAAGAAAAGGGTGTGAGTCCTATCTTGCGTTTGTGTTGAATACTCAAGAGGTTGGAGTAAGGTTTGAAACAGTGTCAGTGGTATGTGAGTACCCAGATGTGTTTCCGAAAGAGTTACCCGGATTACCTCCAGTGAGAGAGATCGAGTTTGGAATTGATTTGGTTTCTGGAACGGCACCTATTTCGATTGCCCCGTACAGAATGGCACCTGTAGAGTTGAAAGAACTGAAGGTTCAGTTACAAGAGTTGACAGATAAGGGTTTTGCAAGACCGAGCTACTCGCCATGGGGTGCTTCGGTATTGTTTGTGAAGAAGAAAGATGGGTCTATGAGGCTGTGTATAGATTATAGACAACTGAACAAGGTGACGGTTAAGAATAAGTATCCTTTACCAAGGATTAATGATCTTTTCGATCAACTGAAGGGAGCTACAGTGTTCTCCAAGATAGACTTGAGGTCTGGTTATTATCAGCTCAAAGTGAAAAAGCAAGATGTGTTGAAAACTGCATTTCGGACAAGGTATGGCCATTATGAGTTTTTGGTTATGCCGTTTGGTTTGACGAATGCACCTGCGATTTTATGGATCTGATGAACCGTGTTTTCAGACCATATGTGGACAAGTTTGTGGTTTTCTTTACTAACGACATATTGATCTATTCTCGGGATGAGAATGATCATGAAGAGCACTTGAGTATTGTCTTGCGAACTTTGAGAGATAAGCAGTTGTATGCTAAGTTTAGCAAGAGTGAGTTTTGGCTCCGAGAGGTCGGATTCCTAGGACACATGGTGTCAGGTTATGGTGCCAGAGTTGACCCGAGTAAGATATCGGCTGTTATGGATTGGAAACCACCGAGGAACATGTCAGAAATTAAAAGTTTCTTGGGATTAGCAGGATATTATAGATGTTTCGTAAAGGGGTTCTCTGTGATTGCTACCGCGATGACGAAGCTATTGCATAAGGATGTCAAGTTTGAATGGACTGAGACATGTCAACAGAGCTTCGAGAGATTGAAAACAATGTTGACTGAGGCACCAGTTTTGGTTCAACCAGAATCGGGGAAGGAGTTCGTGGTTTATAGTGAATCATCGTTTAATGGTCTCGGTTGCGTGTTGATGCAAGAGGGTAAGGTAATCGCTTATGCCTCGAGGCAGTTAAAACCGTACGAGAAGAATTATCCGACTCACGATTTGGAGTTGGCTGCGATTGTGTTTGCGTTAAAGATTTGGAGACATTATTTGTATGGCGAAAAGTGCTGAATCTTTACGGATCACAAGAGTTTAAAGTATTTGATGGATCAGAAGGATCTAAATCTGGGACAGAGACGGTGGCTTGAATTGTTGAAAGACTATGAGTTAGTCATTGATTACCACCCGGGAAAAGCAAATGTGGTTGCGGATGCCTTAAGTAGGAAATTTCTGTATGCTCTAAGAGTTATGAGAGTGAGTTTAGCATTGTCTAATGATGGTACTATTTTGGCAGAGTTGAGAGCTAGGCCACTATTTGTCCAAAATATGTGAGGCTCAGAGAAATGACAGCGGGATGCAAGATAAGATAGCTAAGTGCGGATCAGAAAATGATTCTGATTTTCGAGGGGATTTGAATGGTTGTCTGATGTATCGTGACAGAATTTGTGTTCCTAAAAATGAGGAGTTGATTCGAAAGGTTTTGTATGAGGCCCACAGTGGATGCTTGTCAGTACATCCGGGCAGTACAAAAATGTACAACGATTTGAGAAAGTTGTATTGGTGGCCGGGCATGAAAAGAGATATTTCAGAGTTTGTGACTAAGTGTCTGATTTGCCAACAAGTGAAAGCTAAGCATCAAGTGCCTTCAGGATTGCTTCAGCCAGGGATGGTTCCCGAATGGAAGTGGGATCGGGTTACCATTAATTTTGTAACGGGGTTGCCGACGACTCCGAGAAAGAGAGATGCTGTGTGGGTTGTTGTGGATAGATTGGCGAAGTCGACTCACTTTATTCGATGACGTGTTGATTATTCACTGGATAATTTAGCCGAGTTGTATGCGTGGCGAGATAGTGAGATTGCATGGTGTACCTATGTCTATTATATCGGATAGAGATCCGAGGTTTACTTCGAGATTTTGGAAGAAGTTGCAAGAGGCCATGGGTACGAGATTGAATTTCAGTACTACATTCCATCCACAATCCGATTGTCAGTCTGAAAGAGTAATTCAAGTTCTTGAAGATATGCTTCAATGCTGTGTGTTAGAATTCAAAGGTAGTGGGGAGAGATATCTATCTTTGGTCGAATTCGCCTATAATAATAGTTATCAGTCGAGTATACAGATGGCACCGTATGAGGCTTTGTATGGCCGTAAGTGTCAGACTCCTTTGTATTGGACCGAGCTTAGCGAGAAACGGATCCATGGGGTCGATCTGGTAAAAGAGACCGAAGAGAAAGTGAAAGTAATCCGTAATAGTCTGAAAGCTGCTTCGGACCGACAAAAGTCGTATGCGGATTTGAAAAGAAAAGAAATTGAGTTTGAGGTAGGCAACAAAGCATTTTTGAAAGTATCACCGTGGAAGAAGATTATGAGATTTGGACAAAAAGGTAAATTGAGTCCAAGGTTCATAGGGCCGTATGAGATTACAGACAGAATTGGGCCTGTAGCTTACCGGTTGGATTTGCCGGTAGAGTTAGAAAAGATTCATAACGTGTTCCATGTGTCGATGTTGCGACGGTATCACTTCGATCCTTCACATGTGATTCCTTCAACAGAAATTGAGATAAGATCGGATATGTCTTATGAAGAGGAGCCGATTAAGATCTTGGCTCGAGAAGTGAAACAGTTGAGAAATAAGAGCATAGCACTAGTGAAAGTGTTATGGCAAAAACATGGTGTGGAAGAGTCTACTTGGGAAACAGAAGAAGCTATGAGAGAGCAACATCCAAATCTCTTTACTGGTAAGATTTTCGGGGATAAAAATCTCGAAAGGGGGGAGAGTTGTAACATCCCGGTTTAGGGCCTACTCAGAATAGTGGTTCGAGACCACAAATTCGAGGGTCATCAATGAGTTTTTGAGGCTTATATTATGTATGCATGCTAGTGTGAAAGTTTCATGAAGCAATTTTGTGAAATTGTGGTTGAATTGTCCAAAAGAACTAAATTGCAAAAGTTGCAAAATGTGTGTTTCTAGAAGCTATATGTATGAAATAGCTTTAGATTATGAATTAGAGGTCCTTAAATAGCAATTTATCCAAATTCTAATTTTTGGACAAAAATGGGCATGGATGAGTTAAAATTGAAAGTTTATCAAAAAGGGCATTTTGGTCATTTATAAATTAAGTGATTAAAATAGGTGAAAGGATGATAGAAATTCATTCATCTTCTTCCCATAGCTGCCGAAAATTTGAGAAGCCATTGTTAGGGTTCTTTCAATTTTTCAAGCTTGCTAGTAAGTGCTCCTAAGCCCGGTTTTTGATATTCTTCGTATTTTTGAAGTCTTAGTAGCATGAGTAAACTATTTATAGCTATCTGGTGAGCTATTATGGATGTTCAAAAATGTACATATGTATGACATGCATGTATTTTGATGTTTTATGGAAGAATATGAAAGCTTGATGTAGTAGAAACATCTTTTGCTAAGTGATTTTCCATGAAAATGCATGTAGGGACTTAGTTGTGAAAATCTTAAGTTTGGTCATACATGGGTGATTTAGTGAGATTTGATGAATGCTTTAGTTGAGTAAGTGGTTCGGCTAAGCATGAAAGAGTAGAAAGTTGAATAAAAATCACTTTACGAGCCTTTGGGACTAAAGTATAAATATGAGAAAGTTTAGGGGAAAAATAGTAATTTTGCTAAAGTATAGATGTGGGTCAATTTAGTTAATGTGTGTATTGAATAAGCTGATTTATTCATTATAGATCAAGAAAGACGAAGCTAGGATCGAAACCGAGGCAAAACCAAGGTGGTGGACTAAATTGCATATTTCTGTACTTTTGAGTATCGAGGTAAGTCTATGCATAAACAATGCATTCATACTTACAATTTGTTAATGATAGCTAGTGTGTAGCTAATTCGAGATTGATTTAGAACCCATGTGGTTCAAATAGAATGAATGTAGTAGAAATGGTGAATGAATGTATGATCGAGAATGATTGGGAATCTATGTGGTTTAAGTAGACTTGTGCATGTATTGTGATAATGCTAGATGGTAGGCTAAGTACGATACCATCCTAACGCATATTGATGATGAGCTAGCTATGTGCGATGCTATCGTGAGGTATATCATCTACTGAGCTATGTGCTGAATCACTACGAATACCATTGTGGTAGGCTAAGTGCGATACCACCTTATTAATCAAATGTGCTGTGCTAAGTGCGAAACCACCGAGATATTGGCTGTGTGGATTAACTGTGTGTATTAACTGTGTGTATTAACTGTGTGGATGAGCTGTGTGGATTAGTTATGTAAACTAGCTGTGTGGATGAGCTGTGTGGATAAGTTATGTGGATTGACTTTGTGGATGTATTACGATAAATACTGATGTGTTTTATATTACGTAAATGTGATATTGAATGCAGGGGTGCATTTCAATGGTTATGAGTATGTGACTCATGATGTGTTGGAAATGTGGTAAGGGATAGAAAGAGTAAGCATAGTTGTGAATTACTTGTAGGTATAATGCTAATGGTTGCTTAGCTTATACTATGTTGCTTATTTGTTTATGTGTAAACTTACTAAGCTCAAAGCTTACTCTCTTTCTTTTCCCTTATCTTATAGATTAAAAGCGTTGAATTGAGATACGAGGATCATCAGAAGATAGCCCACATATCAGCACACTTTGGTACATGAAACTTAATGTTTTGTATAAGGGCTAGATAAGTTAGTAAATTTTGTTGTAAATGGCTAAGATGTGCTGGCCTACAGATGGATAGCTTATTTTGTATAATGCCATGGTTGTTGGCTATTACATTATATGAAAGAAAGATGTAGTTTTCTATATCAGAATGCACTTTAATTTGAGTTGATTATGATGGTGTTAGATGAGTATATGTTGTGTATGTTGGAAGGGTGAAAAGAACTTGACACTTAGTCTTGTTCTTGACCATGTGGAGTAGACACACACAAGTGTGTCTCAGACCATGTGTGACACACAGTCACCCACGGGCGTGTCTTTGTGGCCGTCGTCCCCCGCATGTTAATATTTGTAAATAGAATAGACCACGGACTAGTCACACGGGCGTGTGCCTAGGGCGTGTGGGATTAATCAGTGTTGGCCATGGGCTAGCCACACGGCGTGTGTCTAGACTCTAGGCCATGCGAGGGAAGTCGATGTTCACCACGGTTGGGGAGCACGGCGCGTGCCATGGCCGTGGGGCATTTGGCGTAATGCTTGGGTTTTTAGGCATGGTGCGGGGACATGGGCGTGTGTGCTCATGCACCGGCATGTCTAATCTTGCACGGGCGTGTGAGACCTGTATAAAAGAGAAAAATTTTAAGGATTGTAAAAGTTCCGGATTAGTCTCGAGAGCCCTCGTGTGTATGAGTGAGGCCTCGTAAGTGAGAATGAGGTTATAGCGAGTAATGACGTTGAGCCTAAGTGGCGATTAAGCGGTTTGAGTTCGGTAACGCCTCGGGCCTAATTCCCGACGTAGAACACGAGTAAGGGGTATTACAGTATCGCTCACACTTTACCTTATTAATCTATGTTAATGTTTGTGTTGGTTGGCTGAAAGCCGAAACGACTGTTTAGATAGTCGAGATACCCTTGTGGGTAAGGTTGGAGACACCAAGTAAGTTCCGCTATTACGTCACTTACAGATTATTGTATGTTTTAATTAATTATATGTTATACACTGAAAGTATGTTGCATTCATCACAGTATGACAATATGTTGCATGGGCTTGTGGGAAATGATTAAAAAGGGGAAGTGTGATTATATGACTCTGTCACGGTGGTCTGGAACCACGGTGGGCTAGCCCCACGTATTTATTCAGTGATTGATGTCACGGTGGTCTAAGACCACGGTGGTTTGAAACCACGTATACATATATCAGTGACTTGTCTCGGTGGTCTGAGACCATAGTGGGTTGGCCCCACGTATGTTATTTAGAGATCGTCACGGTGGTCTAGAACCACGGTGGGTTGGCCCCACAATTATATATCATGTGACTTTGTCACGAGTGGTCTGGGACCACGGTGGTCTAGAACCACGGTGGCATAACGCCACGGGTGTTTGGTTGATTCAGGAGACCTAGAGGATGGAAAACTAGGTTGGGTTGGGCTGTATTGCATACATGTTTAATATGCTGTATTGTGTGCGCTAAGGCCTAATGTGCATCTGGGGGCTTAAAGCCCAGATTGCGTTAAAAGGGGTTTTACACACTGAGTCTCGATGACTCACCCCTCTGCTTAATTTTGCAGGTAATCCGTAGATTACGGTTTTGGGAGCCAAGGCGGACTTCGAGGTGGCCATGCATTGTTTTCTACGTAAACTTTCTGTTCTTATTTAATATTACTCTTAAATTTTGGGGATTTTAATTATGTAATAAGGCCACTATAACTCTAAATTTGGGATTTGCATTTACACTGTTATCACATTTTTTTATGACTTATCGAACATGGGATTTTTTTTCCTAAGATAGAAACATAAATCAATATTTTCCTAAAATGGTGTTAACAAAAGATGACATACGAATGGCTAATTACTTTGGAGATTTTATTAAAACCATTTGCATGGTTTTCAATCATCACATTTCTGAAATTTCCTAAGATCGAAACTTCTGAAGAAACTCGTTTCCAACTCTTAGTTATTTTAATAAGAAGTTGGTAAGATATTCTCAAACAGAATCTTTAAATTAACCTTAAAAGGGAATCACCAAACAAGAAGTTTTTCTCAAATTGCGATGCTCCGTTAAAAGAATTTCAAAACTATCTTTTTTGTAACACACCAGATTTGGTCGTAATGTATTGACCGGTTTATGGTGTTACAATTATGGTATCAGAGCCTAGGTTGCAAAACTCGGCTGTGGGTTATGAGGTTCAAGAGGTTCAAAAAAAATGGTTTTGAAAATACATATTTTCTGGAAGCATGGCACCCGAGTCTCTGGCACCCAACCACACTGTAAGTGTTCTGGTTATTACTTGAAATTGTATGAAATATCGTGATAGATAGTTTTAAGAAATGTAACTTTAGAACTGAGACCTTTAGAAATAGGTCGTGCGAAAACTACTTCTAATGCTATTTCCATAAGACTGTCTAGTAATAAACAGTGGAAGAAATACTAACTCATTAAATTTTAATCAGATTAAGACGAAATTGTAGATATGAACGCTAGAGGGCGTGGACGTGGTATACGCGGCCGTGGTAGAGGCCGAGGTGTTGAAGCTGAACCCTCAGAATCAGGGCATGGGCCGGAAGGTGAAGTGCCAGCATCACCAATTGTAGAAGCGAGATTTTAGGACCAAACTGGAGGAGACGATGCTATGTCTCAGGCTATGTTGCATGTTCTGGAGTGGGTTGCTGGTGCGAGCATGGGGTTAGTGGCTTGAAAATCTGTTTCTGAGTGACTTCGAGCTAATGGGGCTGAGATGTTTAGGGGCATTTCTGGGGTAGCTCCTAGTGTGGCTGAGTATTGGTTAGAAGCGGTGGAATGGATCATGGACGATCTTGATTGTACTGCAGAGGAAAAGTTGAAAGGAGTTGTGTCTCTTCTTCGAGATGAAGCGTAGCAGTGGAGGCTCACGGTTAGAGATGGTACGTCAGCGGATCGTATTACCTGGGACTTCTTCAAGTCAGCGTTCCAGGGAAAGTACATTGGAGCAAGTTATGTGGACGCTCAGAGGAGGGCATTTCTCAATTTGGCCCAGGGGAATAAGTCGATGGCTGAATATGAGGCAAAATTTTTACGACTAAGCCAATATGCCCGGGGTATTGTTGCAACAGATCACGAGCATTGTGTTCGATTTGAGGATGGTCTGAGGGACGAGTTGCGAATACTGATAGCACCGCAACGGGAAAGAGAGTTTGTTGTTCTGGTTGAAAAGGCTAAGATAGCCGAAGAGGTGAAGCGATCTGGGAGGCAGCATCTAGATAAGGATAGGGTAGGAATAAAAGAAATTTTGGGTCTTCAGGTTCTGCTGGGGGTTTCCAGAAGAGGCCTAGGTTTGATGGGCCAAGTCGAGTGGTGAAGCACATTCTTTGTTGCTCGGACTCGATGAGTGTGCTAGATGTGGTAGATTCCATTCAGGGGAGTGTTGGAGTAAAAGATGTTATAGGTGTGGATCTGAAGAACATCGGGTAAAGGATTGTCCACAAGAGTCAAACAGGGCACGGCCAGTAGGTCAGGGTTATCAGCTTGGAAGAGGTGGGTAGCAACCACCGAGAGGTCGTGGTCCGGCCAGAGGAGGAAATGGTTATGGTCGAGGGCGTGGAGCACCGGGCAGAGGTGGTGGGAATACAGATGCAAGATAGTCTGGGTTGGTTTATGCAGCTAGACATCGAGAGGATGGCAATGCACCGGACGTTATAACGGGTACGTTCCTTATTTTTGGTTTGCCCTTTACAGCACTGATAGATATTGGGTCTACACATTCATATGTTGCTAGTATTGTGTCTGGAACATTGAACATAGAATCTGAAGTTGCTCCTAGGGAAATGACTGTGATTAGCCCTTTAGGACAATCTGTAGTGGTGAACAAACTCTTTAGGAATGTGCCTCTAGAAGTTCAAGGGATAGTTTTCCCGGCTGATTTGATGGAGTTGCCGTTTGGCGAATTCGATTTGATATTAGGCATGGACTGGTTAGTTAAGTATCGAGCAAACTTGGACTGTGCTGCTAAGCGCATGATACTGAATACTCTTGAGGATAAGGAGGTGTTGGTGATAGGTGAGAGAAGGATTACCTGTCCAACGTGGTGTCTGCTCTAAAAGCTGAACGAATGGTGAGAAAAGGGTGTGAGGCTTTCCTAGCTTTTGTCAGTGCGTTGGAAGCCGAGGAGTTGTCTATAAGAGATGTTAGGACGGTGAAGGAGTTCTCGGACGTCTTTCCAGAAGAGCTTCTAGGGTTACCTCTGGATCGTGAGGTAGAGTTCGGTATTGATCTTCTTCCTGGAACAGCTCCGGTGTCTATTGCTCCATATAGAATGGCACCGAAGGAGTTGGTGGAACTTAAAGCTTAGATTCAGGAATTGTTGGACCGTGGTTTATTCGACCAAGTGTGTCTCCGTGGGGAACACCGGTGTTATTTGTCAAGAAAAATGATGGGTCGATGCGGATGTGTATTGATTATAGGTAATTGAACAAGTTGACGATTAAGAACAAGTACCCATTGCCAAGGATAGACGATCTGTTCGATCAGTTGAGAGGCGCTTCGGTCTTTTCGAAGACAGATTTGAGGTCAGGTTATCATCAGCTTAAGGTCAAGGAGGCAGATATTCATAAGACTGCTTTTCGAACTCGTTATGGTCATTACGAGTTCTTAGTGATGCCGTTCGGGTTGACAAATGCACCAGCTACGTTTATGGATATGATGAACCATGTATTCCAACCCTATTTGGATCAGTTTGTCGTAGTGTTCATAGATGATATCTTGGTTTATTCAAGGACGGAGGAGGAGCACGATTCGCATCTTCGGATTGTTCTACAAATTTTGAGAGAGAGACAATCATGCACGCCAAATTCAGCAAGTGTGAATTTTGGTTGAGGGAAGTTACCTTTCCGGGGCATGTTGTGGCTGTAGAGGGATTAGAGTCGATCCCGAAAGATTGAAGTCATTTTGGATTGGAAACCACCGAAGTCGATGAGCGAAATTTCGAGTTTTCTGGGGGTAGTTGGGTACTCTGAAGGTTTGTTGAGGATTCTCGTTAATAGCCGCACCGTTAACCAAGTTATTACGAAAAGGTACCGTTTTTTCAGTCGATATAAGCGACAAGAAAGCTTTGAGAAATTGAAAAGATTTTGACAGAGGCACCGGTGTTGATTCAACCTGAAGCCGGGAAGGAGTTTGTCGTCTATTGTGATGCGTCGCACACAGGGTTAGGATGTGTTTTGATGCAAGAGGGAAAATTGGTGGCATATGCGTCTCGGCAATTGAGACCTCATGAAGTGAACTATCCTACGCATGATCTGGAGTTAGCTGCAGTAGTGTTCGCTTTGAAGATTTGAAGGCACTACTTGTATGGTGAGAAGTCGGTTATCTACACTGACCATAAGAGCCTAAAATATCTCCTTACCCAGAAGGAGTTGAATTTAAGGAAACAGAGGTGGATTGAATTGTTGAAAGACTACGATTGCTCGATTGAGTATCACCCAGGTAAAGCTAACGTAGTGGCGGATGCGTTGAGCCGTAAGGTGATATGTGATTTGAGGGAAATGTTTGCTCATCTCAGTTTATATGATGACGGAAGTGTGTTAGCTGAACTGCAAGTGAAACCTTCATGGGTAAGCCAGGTTAAAGAGAGACAGTTATCAGATGGATCGTTAAGTCTTAGATTTCAGCAAGTGGAAAGTGGTGAGACAGAAGACTTTAGTTTGAACAGTGAAGGAGTATTGTGCTTTCGTGGAAAGGCTTGTATGCCGAAGGATTTCGAGTTAAGACAGAAGATTCTGCAAGAAGCACATAGTAGTCCATACGCTATGCATCCCGGTGAAGTAAAATGTATCGTGATTTGCGTGAACAGTTTTGGTGGCCAGGTTTGAAGCGAGAAGTTACCGAGTTTGTGAGTAAGTGCTTGACTTGTCAGCAGGTGAAAGCATAACATCAGTTACCTTCGGGGTTGCTACAGCCAGTGAAAATTCCACTCTGGAAGTGGGAGAGGATAACTATGGACTTTGTTAGTGGGCTTCCTCTTACGCCTTCTAGAAAAGATTCGGTGTGGGTGATTGTCGATCGGTTAACGAAGTCCACTCACTTCATACCGGTTCATGTTGATTACTCATTACAGAAGTTGGCCAAACTGTATGTAGCGGAGATTGTGAGATTACATGGGGTACTAGTGTCTATCATATCAGACAGAGACCCCAGGTTTACATCGTGGTTCTGGAAAGCATTGCATCAAGCGTTGGGTACAAGACTGGATTTCAGCACAGCGTTTCATCCACAGACTGATGGCCGGTCAGAGAGGGTAATTTAGATTCTGGAAGATATGTTAAGAGGCTGTGTTATTGACTTCAGGGGTAATTGGGAGGATTTCTTACCGTTGGCGTAATTCGCGTACAGACAACAATAGCTATCAATCCAAAGATCCGGATGGCACCTTACGAGCGTTGTATGGTCGTAAGTGTCGTACTCCTACCGCTGGACGAGTTGGGTGAGCGGCGGCTTGTTGGTCCGGATTTGGTTCTTGTCTGAGAGGAAAGAGGAAAAGGCGATTGATTCGGTTGAAGGAAGCTTCCGATAGGCGTAAATCGTATGCGGTCCGAGCGTAAGGAAATAGAGTTCTCGATGGGTGATCGGGTTTTACGTAAAAGTTATGCCTTGGAATAAGGTTTTAAGGTTTGGGCGGAAGGGCAAGTTGAGCCCCAGGTTCATCGGGCCTTATCGTGTGTTGAAACGTGTGGGAACGGTAGCTTCTCAGCTCGAGTTACCTCCGGAGTTGAATCGAATACATGGTGTATTTCATGTTTCAATGTTAAGGCGATATCGTTCGGATCCATCTCACATAGTTCCGGTGGAAGAAATTAAAGTAAGACCTGATTTGTCCTTTGAAGAAGAACCCGTGCAGATCTTAGACCGAGATGTTAAAGTGTTAAGAAGGAAGACAGTTCCATTGGTTAAAGTTCTATGGCGGAATCATGGTTCAGAAGAAGCTACGTGGGAGCCAGAGGATGTGATTAGACAGCAATACCCTCACCTCTTTTAATCAGGTAAATTTTGAGGCCGAAATTTCTTTAAGGGGGTAGAACTATAACATCCTAGAATTAGGGGTTCTGCATTTTATGCTAATTGACGTGTTTGGTTTGTTTAGCATGTTATTTTGGTATGTCTGGGGGTCCTGGGGAGGCTCGGGTTCGAGCCAGAACTTTAGAAAATTTTGCTTGTTGGGCACTCTGGAGGGGAGAGCTAGCTGAGGCAGGTCTTATGTGTAATTGCTTGTAGTTGTTTGCAAAAAGAGGAGTGTGGTAGAATGGCAACTGACGCCACTTAAGGTGCAAGGGAGTGGCGTCACAAGGGAGCAGTAGGAGGGAAGGAGTTCGAGTCTCCTCTGTAGCAAGTGGCACTTTATTTTTATGCTCAAGGTGGTGGAGTGTTGGCTTTCGGCTAGGACTCTCCTTGGTGGTTGTTGAAGGAGTCAAAGCATTTGAAATGGGTGGTCATGAGGAGTTGGTGGAGTTTGAATTGGTCAAACCAATTCTAATGGGTGTTGGAGAGTTAAAGTAGGAGAAAATCAAGGGATTTGGGTTGGTGGAGGTATTGGCCGAACGTGGGGAGCTTGAAGAGGGGAAAATTTCGGTTTAGTGCTAGGAGAGGTGAGTGTGCCGAAAATTCCATAGGTCTTAGGCATTTCTCTCATTTATTTTGGTGCATATTCGGTCATTAAGGGGGGAGTGAGTGCCGATTTTTGCCAGCCTTCTTGAGCTCTCTTTTTCTCTCTTTGGTTTATCAATTTTCTCTGTGCCGAAATTATCTTTGTTGCTATTCATCTCTTTTGCTCTTTTGACTCTAGCCGAAAGTGGTCACCATTCGGGCATTTCTTCTTTTCTTTTTCTTTCTTTGTTTCTCTTGGCCGAAACTCTCTTCTCCTCTACTTCTTCTTCTTTAGCTGAAACCTTGCGTTTGTTCCATTGAATAGTCCCATTAATTCTAAGTGAATCAGTTTCACCCTGCTTCTGGACTGTTGAAGGTTTGTTTCTTTTCTCTCTTGTCGCAAGAGCCGAATCTCCCTCTCCTTCAGTTTCTTTCGGTTTCTTTCTCTTTTCTTCTCTAAACTCCTCTATCTCCATCTTCACTAACCGAATCTTTGTTTCTTCTTTTCATCTCGAATCAATGCTGTTTGTGTAGCCTAGGGTGTGAAGGGTTACTTTCCTGCTGAATCTGCTTTGGCTTTTCACCATCCGTTTCAACACAAGGTAACTTCGTGCAATACCTTATTATCTTTCTTTAAAGACTTCTTTTAAGCTGAATGCTCAAGGCCTATTCTTGACTGTTAGGCCGAATCTTTGCTTCTCTCGCGATACATCTCTGATTCGGGGGCGAATTAGTGATTGTGTGGTTCATCGTTTACCAAGTGCCAGTCAAACTAAGGAGGGTAGTGGACTAGTAGCCTCTGCCCCTAAGTTTAAAAGACGTGCGGTGTCGGCGGTTCGAGACTTTTCACCGGGATGTGATAGAGAGCCGACGTCTGCCTGGGATAGACAAATCGCTGTTATCCCTGCTAGTGAGAGCGTCGACATAGAGAGTCTAGTTTTACGCATAATCAGGTGTGTAACGCTCACACTTCACCTTATTAATCTATGTTAATGTTTGTGTTGGTTGGCTGAAAGCCGAAACGATTGTTTAGATAGTCGAGATACCCTTGTGGGTAAGGTTGGAGACACCGGGTAAGTTCTGCTATTACGTCACTTACAGTTATTGTATGTTTTAATTAATTATATGTTATACACTCGAAAGTATGTTGCATTCATCACGGTATGACAATATGTTGCATGGGCTTGTGGAAATAATTAAAAGGGGAAGTGTGATTATGTGACTCACTGTCACGATGGTGCAGAACCACGGTGGTGGGCTAGCCCCATGTATTTATTCGATGGCCGATGTCACGGTGGTCTAGGACCATGGTGGTTTGAAACCACGTATACATATATCGCTGACTTGTCTCGGTGATGCGAGACCACGCATGGGTTGGCCCCACGTATGTTATTCAGAGATCGTCACGGTGGTCTAGAACCACGGTGGGTTGGCCCCACAATTATATATCATGTGACTTTGTCACGAGTGGTCTAGGACCACGGTGGTCTAGAACCACGGTGGCATAACGCCACGGGTGTTTGGCTGATTCAAGAGACCTAGAGGATCGAAAGCTAGGTTGGGTTGGGCTGCATTGCATACATGTTTAATATGTTGTATTGTGTGGGCTAAGGCCTAATGTGCATCTGTGGGCTTAAAGCCCGGATTGCGTTAAAAGGGGTTTTACACACTGAGTCTCGATGACTCACCCCTCTGCTTAATTTTGCAGATAATCCGTAGATTGCGATTTTGGGAGCCAAGGCGGACTTCGAGGTGGCCATGCATTATTTTCCACGTAAACTTTCAGTTCTTATTTAATATTACTCTTAAATTTTGGGGATTTTAATTATGTAATAAGGCCACTATAACTCTAAATTTGGGATTTGCATTTACACTGTTATCACATTTTTTTTATGACTTATCGAACATGGGATTTTTTTTTCCTAAGATAGAAACATAAATCAATATTTTCCTAAAATGGTGTTAACAAAAGATGACATACGAATGGCTAATTAATTTGGAGATTTTATTAAAACCACTACATGGTTTTCAATGTCACATTCTGAAATTTCCTAAGATCGGCTTTTCTGAAGAAACCCATTTCCAACTCTTAGTTATTTTAATAAGAAGTTGGTAAGATATTCTCAAACAGAATCTTTAAATTAACCTTAAAAGGGAATCACCAAACAAAAAGTTTTTCTCAAATTACGATGCTCCGTTAAAAGAATTTCAAAACTATCTTTTCTGTAACACACCAGATTTGGTCGTAACATATTGACCGGGTTTGGGGTGTTACAGAATTAGTGGAAATTGGGGGCGATTATAGTTATGAAAATGATTCGGCTAGGCTTAAAATTCAAAGAAATTGAATGAAAATCATTTTACCAGCCTAGGGGCAAAAGTGTAATTATGTGAAAGTTTAGGGGTAAAATCATAATTTTTGCCAAAATATGATTCATGGGTTAATTTAGTCAATGTGAGTATTAAACAAGTGAAATTGCTATTATAGATCAAGAAACACGAAGCCCGGACTGAAACCGAGGCAAAAACAAGGTTGTGGACTAAATCGAATATCTACACACATTTTGAGTACTGAGGTAAGTTTGTGTGTAATAAATCAACATTATGTTCTTATATATTTAAATGTTTGATATTACATGAATGAATTTTATTTTATGAAATCGCTAATGATGCCTCAACGAGAATGTGATGAGAATATGTTAAGTTGAAGTCCCGGTTGAATATTCAGAATAACAAGGATACCTATGTCACAACATGAGATAAGGAAGGTCCCGTATAAGACAATGTCTGGGACATGGCATCGGCATCGAATGTAGGTCCCGTATAAGACCATGTCTGGGACATGGCATCGGCACCGAATAAGGAAGGTCCCATATAAGACCATATCTGGGACATGGCATCGGCACCGAATAAGGAAGGTCTCGTATAAGACCATGTCTGGGACATGGCATCGGCACCGAATAAGGAAGGTCCCGTATAAGACCATGTCTAGGACATGGCATCGGCACCGAATAAGGAAGGTCCCGTATAAGGCCATCTCTGGGACATGGCCTCGACACCAAAGGAAGATCTCGTGTAAGACCATATCTGGGACATGGCATCGACATCTATATACGATCTCGTATAAGACCATATCTGGGATATGACATCGACATCGAGATATGAGATCCCGTGTAAGACCATATCTGGGATATGGCATCGGCATCAAGAGATGATCCCATATAAGACCATATCTAGGATATGGCATTGGCATCGTGATACATGTATGATAAGATTTAGTATCCTTCGATATTCCGAGTAGTTCAACGGGCAAAGAGCTAAGTTAAGTAAAGAAGAAAAAGAGTTAAGTTTATGTAAAGATGACAAAGAGCTAAGTCTATGTTTAAAGAGTATGAAAGTGCTAAAGTTATGTGATGAAGAGTTACAGGTACCATGAGTAATTTACGAGAAATGCATGCAATACATGATATGTAATTTGGTAAGAGTATACATGAGTAAGTTATGTTGAAATTTTTGAGAACTTGTGTATCATTCGATGAGATAAATGGATGCTATTATAAGTCTTAATGTTGCTATTTATTTCATGCAAACTTACTAAGCTTTATGCTTACTCATCTCTTTTCCCTTTTCCTTGTAATATCGCCAAGCTAATTCGGGGATCGTAGAACGTAAAAGCTCGAATCACACTATCAACTATTCTTTTGGTATAGTAAAGTTGATTTATTTTGAGTATGAAATGTATAGGAACTTGGTCATTTTGTTATGTCATATTTGTTAGCCAAAGTGTTGGTTATATTTGCCAATTATTCATTTTGTAAATGGCCATTGGGAATTGGCCAATACTTACTAAGTTTTATATATATATATCCAATGATGATGATATTCATGAAGTACAAGTTCATGTTATTGATCGAGTAAAATGTAAGGTGTATGCATGATGAGTTAGTGATTCTTTGTAGTGTATTCTTGCTATGTTATGTATTGCTTATGGTGGTATAAGTGTGTTTGTTTTTCAGGGTGGCAATAGGCTTGGTAAATAGCCTTCTAATTGTCCACACGGATAGACACATGGGAGTGTGTCTAGACCGTGTGTGACACACGGTTAGCCCCATGGGTGTGTTGATAGGCCGTATGTCCCCTGCACCAAATTTGCAAAAATTCAATTAGTCACACGGACCAGCACACGGGCGTCTGACTAGGCCGTGTGCCCTTAAGAGTTTGCTGATGTCATAAACAGAATGCTATGATTTTCACACACGGGTGAGGACAAGGGCGTGTCTAGGCCGTGTAAGGGACACGGGCCATAGACACAGGCGTGTGTCCGGCTATGTGAAAACTCCTGTAGGTTCGAAATGAAAAATAAAATCCACACGGGCTGGGAACATGGGCGTGTGTGACCACACAGCCTGCCCACACGGGCGTGTAGCCCTATTTTAGGTAAAAAAATTCTAAATGCGTAAAAGTTTCCGATTTGGCTCTGAACCATTCCGATTGTATGATTAGGTTCTCGTAGACCCATAATAAGGACGTTATGAGTTTGAATGCAAAAGTTTTAAGCTGAAACAAATTTTTTTAGCCCGATAATGTACACTTAAGCAAGTTAAGTTCAATAATGCCTCGTATCTGGTTCCGGCGTAGAATACAGGTAAGGGGTGTTACATTTAGTGGTATCAGAGCTACGGTTTAGTCAGTTCTCGGAATAACATAGTGTATACATGAGTCTAGCTATACATTCAATACGTATGAGTATTTACTTAACGATAGTGTGATGACTCCTGACGATTTAAATTGTGTTCTTATATAGTAAATGGATCCCGATAGAGCTGTGACGGATGACCTAGAAAGTAACACGCCGGCTCCCGTCCAAGGGACGGTGCCGAATGAAAATGAGAATAGGCCCACGACTGTAAGTCAGAGAGGAGGAGAAGAGGCTAGGGAAGCCTTTCTCCACATGATGAATGCATGGTATACGCAGTTCGTTCGTACGAACCCGAATACGCAACCCCCTCCACCCCCACTTATTCCTCAGCCTACCCTTGTAGCTCTCCAAAAGGTAGAAGTTGTAAGAAGAGAAAAGCCTCCGGTTTATAAAATCCAGAAACAAGGAGCCGAGGAATTTTGAGCTAGTAAAGATGATGATTCGGAAAGAGCAGTATTTTGGCTTGAAAATACCATCAGGGTATTTGAGTATTTATCTTGCACGCTTGAAGAGTGCATGAAATGTGTAGTTTCTCTCTTAAGAGATTCCATTTATCAGTGGTCGAACACCCTTGTGTCAGTTTTACCAAGGGAAAGAGTTAATTGGGAGTTTTTCCGAGAAGAATTTCGTAAGAAGTACATTAGCCAAAGATTTATTGATCAGAAGAGAAAAGAATTCCTTGAGCTAAAACAAGGTCGGATGACAGTAACTGAATATGAGCGTGAGTTTGTAAGGCTCAGTAAGTATGCTCGGGAGTGTGTATCTTCTGAAGCCATTATGTGTAAACGGTTTGAGGACGGATTAAATGAAGATATTCAATTATTTTTTGGTGTCCTCGAATTAAAGGAATGTGTTGTGCTAGTGGACAGGGCTTGTAAAGCCGAGGAGTTGGTTAAAGAGAAAAGAAAAGCTAAGACGGAGTCTCGTGACTCAAGAAAGAGGCAACTGAACAAGTCATTTCAATCCTCATCCAAGAAGTCAAGAGAATTCACTACTCGATCAGCTACTTCAGCTGGGTTTCCAAATAGAAGTAAGAGTAAACAGTACTCGGGAATTTAAGCCCAGACCTGTAACAGCCCGATTTTGGGGCTAGTCAAGACAGTGGTTTCGAGACCGCTAATCCGAGGATGAAGAAAATTATTTTTGACGTTATTTTATATGTTATAGCATGTTTTTAAGGATGCATGAAAATTTTGGTGCATTAATTTTAGTGATTTAAGGCTTAATTGCAAAAAAGGACTAATTCGCATAAAGTGCAAAAGTTCCATTTTTCATGCTAGAAGTATTAAATAGATAAGGAACTTTAAATTGAAGGTCTTGAATGTGAAATTAGACCTTCCTAATGTTGATAGCCGGCCATAAGGGACAGTAGACTCAAAATTGGTCAAAATTGGGTGGGTTAGGTGGACTAATTTGAAGGAAATAAAATAAAATAAGAAAAGATGATATTGTAACACCCCTAACCCGTATCCGTCGCTGGAATAGGGTTAAGAGGCATTACCGGACGAACGGAGACTTTTACGGACAATTCATAACATAGTTCATCATATCACATCAAAGCGTCTCTTAAATAGGTCATCGAGACCTTAAACATGCTTTAGAATAGGGCCGGGACTAAACCGAACACATACGGAAATTCTCGGAAATTTTAAAATTTTTCTAAACTGCAGAGGTCACACGCCCGTGTGGGAAGGCCATGTGCCTCCCACGGCCTCGACACGCCCGTGTGCCTAAGCCGTGTCAAAACAGGGCATACATACTGACTTGTCCACACGGCCTGAGACACGCCCGTATGCCTCACCAGTGGTGGACTCGTACTTGCACCACACGGCCAGTCACACGCCCGTGTGTCCAGCCCGTGGTTGCCACTGACTTGTTTCACTTAGAAAACTTAAACAATACAGATGAGCCACACGCCCGTGAGCTCAACCGTGTGGGCAATTATAGGCCATTTTCAAGGCCAAATTGCCACCCACACAAGGGTCATCGCTACAAGCTCAAATAATCAATATCCCATACACAATTGGCAACCAAAATCATGTCAAATGTTCAACTTATCATCTCATTCCATATCATTTCTATTCATGCCAACTTGTATACTAATTTGCACAACCAACTCACATATAAAACTAATCATATTACATCCTCAATTTGCCACATTCATAGAACCATCTCATTGTTCAAACATATATACTCATATTGCATCATTATGCTTACCATTCATATGACCATTTCAAAACCATGAATCCATACCAAAATCAAGAATCATATACCAAAATCACTCATGCATATTACCAACATTATCTAGCCACATCTTATGGCTATTTACACATCTCAAACATACTCCAAAACAACTAGCCTATACATGCCATATTTAGCTATTTACACATTCAAAAGTACGAAAGTTGAGTTTGATAGTGTGGTGATGATCCTTGACGGTCCCCAAGCCTCTCATAGCTTTAACGATCTATAAAAGAGAACAAACACACACAAACTAAGCTTTCAAAAGCTTAGTAAGCCATATACAAATAAACTTAGCATAAAATGCACATAACCATATTGATACATTGGCATTAATGTTTCTCAATGCATATTCATCACAAATTCTTTGGCTCATTTACTTAGCTATAGCTTGCCTCATTCTTCAAATCAAATATCACATATACACATAGCTCGTTCAAGCATAGATTCACATATTATCTCATCATTTCTATACACATATTCACCTTAGTAAGTTCATATAGACACTTACCTTTCATACACACATAGTGTACTTTTCAAACGTACCTGAAACGGATATACAACTCACATAGTCGTTCATTTCTCGGACTTGCCCATTCAACCGTTCAGAATCTAATAGGTTACTCAGAGTGCTCAGAATAGTCGTACAATGCCAATGTCCCAGACAAGGTCTTACATGTACTCAAATATCGATGCCACTGTCCCAGACAGGGTCTTAGACGAATCAAATACGATGCCAATGTCCCAGATATGGTCTTACACGTAAATCTCATATCAGTGCCAACACCCCAGACGTGGTCTTACACGAAATCTCGAATCAATGCCAACGTTCCAGACGTGGTCTTACATGATATCAAATATCGGACACCTATGTCATGACATATGAATTCCTATCTATTCCTAGGTTCAAACGGGACTTCTCAGACTTTAACAACTTGTCGATATATACGTAAGCTCGGATTTCCCATACATTCCATCTCAATGGATATTCATAGCAATTTGAGTCTCATATATACACAAATAATTCAAATCAAATACATTTATTTGTATATTGACTTACCTCGGATCCGGTTAACATACGGACTCGACTATTCAACCACTTTTGACTTCTATCGATCTAAGTCCATTTTCTTTAGTTCTTGATCTATACATATTCAAATTTAGCCGATTCATTCATTAAATCATTCAATTCAATACAAAAACATATATTTAGGGCAATTGACAAATTAGTCCTCATATTTTCACATTTGGACAATTTAGTCCCTATTTCACAAAATCACAAAATACACCAAATTTCATGGCACCCATGCTTAGCAAAATTTTCATATAGCTCATACTAGTCCATACATTTCATTTATTTCACAATTTAGTCCCTCAAATAATCATTTTCTCAATTACACCCAAATTACTCAATTTCACTAAAAATTCAAAGACAAAATATGTTCATCCTTTACATAACTTTCATATTTCATCATCTAACATCCAAAAACTCATGTGTTCATCAAAGGCTCATTTCAAAAACATCATCAATTCTCAAAATTAAGACATGGGTCTTGTAGAGTACGAAGCAACGATCACGAAAATGTAGAAATTATCGAAAATCGATTAAAAACATACCTTGGATTTGGATCAAAAGCTAGCCAAAACCTAGCTTCTTTTTCTTTACTTCTTCTTTCTTTTCTTTGGTATTTTCGGCACTAATGGATGAATATATCAACCATTTTCATGTTTTGTTTTAATTTATTACATTAATATGCCAAATTCCTATACTAACCTTTATAACTTAATGTGCACATTTTATAAGCAATGTACACAACCGTCCATCACAATAAGTCATGGTATAATTGCAACATAAACACTTATCATTTAAAGAACACAACTATTTAGCACTTTAACAAATAGTTAGCAACTTTTACCATCTATGCAATTTAATCCTTTTATTAAATTAAGCATGCAAACGAACAAATTAAAATTCACAGAATTTTAACACATGCTTAATCACATATCATAGGCACGGAAAATAATATTAAAATATTTTTCTGACTCGGATTTGTGGTCCCGAAACCACTGTTCCTACTAAGGTCAAAACCGGACTGTTACATATATCATCTATTTTTCTTCATCATCTTCACCACCGAGAATACCACCATAGAGGGGGTTTTGAAAGCTTTGAAATTTCAGCAACTTATCCTCACACAAGTAAGTGATTTTGGTGGTTTTAGTTGATAATTTTTGTACTTTTGGAACCCCCAAAGCTTAAGCTAGTTAATGAGGGGACTAATTTGCAATATGGTTGAAAGTTTAGGGACTTTCCATGAGAGTGTTTATGTTCTTAGCTGAGTTATTATGGAAGAAAATGAATGTTAGGGTGATGAGAAACAACTTTTGTGAAGGGTGTTGTCATGAAAACACCTAAATGGGACTAAGTTGTAAATGTTGTAATTATGTAATAAATGCATGAAATAGTTGGATTTGTGAGTAGTTGTAAGAGAAATAAATGTTCATCTAGGCTTGTTTAATAAGAAAATGTGATGAAAAATGATTTACGAGCCTAGGGGCAAAATCGTAATTTTTCCAAAGTGTAAGGGCAAAATGGTCATTTTTGCCTAAGTTTAGATTTTGATGTATTATGATTTATAAAGTGATTAAATGAGTGAATTTCACTATTATAGATCAAGAAGAGCGTGGAAATGACCTTGGCAGAGGAAAAGGTAAGGTTACGGACTAAACCGTCGATTAACACATTTTGCACCGTGGTAAGTTTATGTGTAAACGATGCATCTTAGATATAAATGTTGTTACTTATTGGTGCATTGTATGATTGAGAACATTTACGATTTAAGTGGATTGAATTCGATAGATAATGAATAATTTCCGTATGAACGTTGAAATGGATATGTAAATGTGGAATATTATCCGTAGTAGTTAATGGTGGGCTATGTGCGCTACCACCTTAAATATTCTTGTTTGTGGGCTATGTGCGATACCACCTTATTACTGGTTCATGATGGGCTGTGTGCGATACCATCGTTTATATTAAAATTTGGTGGGCTATGTGCGATACCACCGTAAATATTCTTGTTGGTGGGCTATGTGCGATACCACCCTGATAAAGATAAATGGTGGGCTAAGTGCGAAACCACCGAGTGTTTGGTATTACTATGAATGGTTTATTGTGAAATTGTGATGTGTTGTTTTATGTGATCATATAGTGATAAGTGCAGGGATGTATGTTAAATAAAATGAGCATTTGGCTTGTGATATGGTTGGAATGTGGTAAGAGATGAAATGAGTAAGCATGATCTTGGAATGTGGATTGTTCTTACTTATTATGAAATGCTATTTATTGATTAGCACATATTATGATGTTTATTGTTTACATGTAAACTTACTAAGCTTAAAGCTTACTCCTTTTCTTTTCCCTTGTTTTATAGTGTCAAAGAGCCGAGTCGGGATACGAAGATAATTGGGAGATCACGCACACTATCAGCTCATCTCGGTATATCTAGAACTAGCATTTTGAGTATGGCATGAATAGGCGCTAGACTCAGTGAATTGTTTTGTTATTTTGGCCAAGTATGTATTGGCTCCTTTAAAGATGAACTCTCTTGTATATTGCCATAGTTGATGGCTCATTATTACTAATTTATGAAAAGATGAAGTTATTCATGGAAGTGTATGATGAAAAATTTGGGTTGCTTAGTGATTTGTTGAATAGGATTATGTTGTGTGAGCTAGGATGATGAAAAGAGCTTAGCAAATTACCTTGTTCTTGTCCACACGGGTTGGCACAGGGGCGTGTGTCTAGGTTGTGTGAGACACACAAGCAGTCCCATGGGTGTGTGACGAGGCCGTGTGTCCCCTGCACGTTAGTGTTTCAAGTTAGTGTCGACCACGGGCTAGCCACACGGGCGTGTGTCTAGGCCGTGTGCCCCATATGAGGTTGCTGATGTCACAAATAGAATACCCAGGTTTTTACACACGGGCGTGTCTAGGCCGTGTGGCGCACGGGCCAAGAACACGGGCGTGTGTCCGGCCGTGTGAAAACCCCTGTAGGTTCGAAATGAAAACAAATTCCGCACGGGCTAAGGACATGGGCGTGTGTGACCACACGGTCTGTTCACACGGGCGTGTGGCCCCTGTTTAGACAAAAAAAATTAAGTGCACAAAAGTTCCCTGTTGGGTTCCAAAACCCCCCCGATTGCATGTTTTAGGCCTTGCAGGCCCATAATGAGAATGTTTATAGTGTGAATGAGAAATATTAAGTTGGAATGAAATCTTGTATCCCAAAGTTGTATGACCAAGTGAGTTAAGTTCGGTAACGCCTCGTACCCAGTTTCGGCGTAGAATACGAGAAGGGGTGTTACTGTAACACCCCGAACCCGGCCTAGAAGTTAGGCCTGAATCTGGTGTGTCACATGGAAGTAAAAACTTGCTTGAGTAATACAGCCTCTTTGTTAAAAACCCAAAACACTTAAGCAATTCATGTCTAATTGAAAACGTAATTATCTTTAAAAAAAAACTTTTTAGTAGGGAAAGCATATTTGAAATGAACAAAATAAAAATGTGACGTTTAGAAATAGGGTTGCAGAAGCATTTTGAAAACGTTGCGGAAACGTAGATAAAATGCAAGTATTTTTGAGAGGTTGTTTGATAAATCGATAATCGAACTAGTAATCTTTTAAAACCGTGACTTTTGAAAATATCGTTGATAATTTGAGAGAAAATTTCCAATGTTAAAAATATTTGAAAAAGTTTGTTATGAAATCCATATGTTAATCAATTTTGGAAAACCTTTATTTAAGTTTTAGAAAATTCTCGTTTTAAACAATTTAAGCAAAATAATAAGTATATCAACCATAAAGCAAATAATAAAACACTCTAGAGGCCTTATTACAACATAAAAACCCAAAATAGTAAAGTGAACGGAATTAAAAATCTAAAGTTCAAAATAAAACACCGCTTTCTAAAGTATGGCCTCCACCGAGTCATCCATGGGCCCAAGTCCTCATTACGAGCATTACCTACAAGGGTTAAGAAAAGGGGGAGAGTTACAAGAACTCGGTGTGAAATCCCCTTACCGTCATCCACTGGGCCTGAACCTGCTTAGAAATATCTTGGGCCTAAGCCCATTTATGATAATCTTGGGCCGAAGCCCAATTACAAAATAGTATATATATATATGAATGCAAAGTATACAACCCAACCCATCCATCCAATCTCTCCCCGTACTACCGGTCTCCCGTGGGGATCAAGTCAACCCACCCCGCCAGCTCTCCAATTTGCAGTCAAGCTGCCATTTATACTATTTGTGGCTGAGCCACCAGATTCATATACTGTAAAATGATCGACACAGAGTCGTTAATTCATATGTTAGGCACATAGCCATTATCAGATTTGTGGCCATGGCACCCGGTCTATACTTCTCTTCATTCAAATTTTCCCATCCCATGCAATATGTAAAGATGCATCATACATAATCGTAAAACATCCATATAAAAATAACATCCATTAACCTATTGAATACTTTCTGTGAATCAGCCCATTAAAGCAATACGATCATTCGGCCCATAGGGGCATTTCGGTAATTCGGTCCATAAGGACATTTCGGTAAATCAGCCTATTATAACAATCTATCAAATCAGCACATAGGGGCATTTCGGTAAATCGGTAATTTTACCCACTAAGGGTAATTCGGTAATCTCGCAACCCAGGGGTATTTCGGTAATTTACACTCCAAGGGTATTTTGGTAATTTCGCAACCCCGGACTTAACTACTAATTTGGGCATAAAAATTTGAAACTGTCCATCTGCGTCATACTGACTAAATTGACTATAACTGGATTTAGAAAACTCAAAATTTAAATCCGTAAATTTTCCTTGAAACTAGACTCATATATCTTCTTACTACAATTTTTGCATAATTTTTGGCTTATCCTTTTAGTACAGTTTATTCCTTAAAGTTTCCCTTGTTTCACTGTCCAACAATTCTGACCTCTCTTATCTTAATTTCAAATATCTCACTGTACGGTTTTCATAAACTGTTCTCACTTGTTTCTATTGAAAATAGGCTCACTAAGGAATTTATACATATAAATTATAACTCATTATTCACTTTGTACAATTTTATACGATTTTACCAAGAAAGATCAGGAAACCACGAAGTCATTCAGAACCAGTCTCACTAAAATTAAGATACCTCAGAATATAAAATTCCTTTTCCTTCTCCGTTTCTTCCATATCAAAATAGACATAGTAAGCTTTAATTATTTATCCTATTCACTTATTAATCACTTTTCTCCTATTTTCGGTGATTTTTCAAAATCACGTCACTGTTGCTGACCAAAAACTATTTCCTTGCAAACTATGGTTACCACTACGGACATACGAACGCCCAAGTGATCACGGATGCCGGTTTTCAGTTTTCTTCGGTATTTCGACCGAATCACAGAATATTTCATGCAAACTTTCAGAGAAGTGTGAGATTACACACCATTTCAAATATGTATACGGAAGGGTACGGGATTACACACCTTGATTACAAGTTGTGCTTTCTACTGTTTCAACACCACGAATGTGATCTCCCTCAGTGCACCAAAAATCGATCCTACCCTTTGGCTACTGAAATCCCATCCTAACAATATTTTGTGATCGAAAGAGTCGTTAGCAATTATCCCACCTTTGATCAAAACAAATCTTATAACAACGTTCTTACCCCACTTGCTTGACAAGTCGACGATAACGATTTGGTTAATACAAATCACTTGTGCTCCTTCACCAGCCCTAAATCCAACGATGGCCATATCACAGAAAAGAATGTAACTCAGACCCAATGAGAGAGAAAGAAGAACACTCGATTATTAAGGAAAAACTCGGATGAAACAAAGTTATCGACAAAGAGAGAACTACTACTTACCGATTGTTAATTTCCTTGTAGCGCCACTCACTTAAATCACTATGAAAAGAGGATGATTTGATCACAAGGTAATGTCGAATTAAGAATAGAGAAAATGTTGATGAAAAGGTCAAAACAAAAGAATGGATGGAGAGAAGAGTGCTAGATTGTTTCACTATCTAAGGAGATGAACAAAAGGTGAGTGATTCAGTGAAACAAAGGAGAAAGATGTACACTCAAAGCTTGAAGATTCGGCAAGAAGGAGAAGGAAATTTGGAGAGAAAAGAAAAATGACACAAAAGTTGCAAATAGGAGTTGTTGGCCAAAGCAACACCAAAACTTTTACCAATTGCCAAAGAAAATTCGGCTACCTCCCTCTACACCCAAAACCGTCCACATTCATGACCATAATGGTCAAAAATTGGCCAACCACACTTTCCATAACATTTCCCTTGAAAAAGGCCACATGTTCCCCTTACTTTCCCCTTTCTCTTGATTTCTTTCATCACCTTCAACCTTTCCTATTTTCCTTAGTCATTTTGCCAAAAATAAAAAATTCCACCTTGCCTTATTTACATGATTGGCCGACACTTAGGGAAAGAATGCAAAAATAATAGTCAAAATTTGCACACAATGGGATTTGAACCTCTTCCCTCAAGGTACTTCATGTGGCACCATAACCTCTTTACCATATGCTCATTTATGCTAGCAATTTCTCACTTATTTTCATAGTTATTGATGCCACTTACTATTTCTCCTAAATAGGCTTAAACACCAAATTTTTACGAGGGCCCAATTTGAACCCGGGACTTCCTAGAAACCTCGTAACTTCCAAAATCACCTTCCTAATAAGTCCAACTTGAAATAATGCCATTCTCAAATTCCCATGAATTTTAAAACGCTTCTACGCTCAAGGCCAAATGGGCCCAATCCTACTAGGCCCAATTTTGGGTCGTTACAGTTACATTCAGTGGTATCAGAGCGATGATTTAGTCGATTCTCGGACTACCGTAGCGTGTGTTAGAGTCTATCTATGCATGCCATAAGCGTATATTGATAGTGTGGTGGCTTCTGACAATTCTAAACTTTGTTTTTATATGGTGATTGGATCCCGATCGAGCGGCTACTGATGATGCAGCAAGTAACGCGTCGGCTCCTGTACAAGGGACCACGCCTGTAGAGAGTAGACTCGAGACTATGGGTCAAGGAGAAGAGGCTTGGGAAGCCTTTCTCAAAATGATGAGTAATTGGTACACGAAGTATGTACGAGCAAACCCTAATGCTCAACCTCCTCCACCCCCTCCTATACCTCAGCCAGTTCCTGTGGCTCTTCAAGGTATAGATTTAGTGAGAATAACCAAGCCCCCGGTAGATAAGATTCGGAAGCAATGGGCCGAGGAATTCAGAGCTAATATAGACGATGACCCTGAGAGGGCGGAGTTCTGGCTTGAGAACTCAATGAGAGTATTTGATGAACTCTCCTGCACACCTGAGGAGAGCTTAAAATGCGTCGTGTCCTTACTGAGGGACTCGGCATACCATTGGTGGAAAACGTTGATGTTGGTGGTTCCAGGAGAGAGAGTGATGTGGGACTTCTTTTTGGAAGAGTTCCGAAAGAAGTATATAAGTCAGCGATTCGTTGACGAGAAACGAAAAGAATTCCTTAAATTGAATCAAGGAAAAATGACTGTGGCGGAATATGAGCGCGAATTTGTTAGGCTCAACAAGTATGCACAAGAATGTGTGTCTACAGAAGCTATCTTTTGTAAGAGGTTTGAAGATGGGCTGAATGAGGATATCAGACTTCTAGTTGGGATTTTGGAGTTAAAAGAATTTGTTGCGTTGGTTGACAGGGCGTGTAAGGCCGAGGAACTGAATAAGGAAAAGAGGAAAGCCATGAGCGAGGCCCGAGATGCAAGAAAAATACCAATGAGTAAGTCATACCAAGCTCAATCAAAGAAGTCCAAGGAGATGAACCCTCAAATGACTGCATCATTTGGATATTCACATCGAGATCGAGGTAACACACACTCGGGCTCGAGAATCCAAACTACCTTGATGGCAAGTGTGGGCAATCCGAAGTCCAAACTGGAGTGTCCAAATTGTGGAAGGCAACACACTGGGAAGTGTTGAGGGAATAACCGAAACTGTTACAAGTGTGGTTCGCCCGATCATTTCATCTAGAATTGCCCTGAGAGGGATGACAAGGAAAGGAAGTAAGAGATAAGATCAAGCAATGTATCTTCGAGGGGTAGATCACAAAAGAACCCAGGAGGTGGGACTAGTAGTAGAGGTGCGCCTCGAGATTCTGCTGTGAGACCGGAGGGTCGAGCACCTGCAAGGACTTATGCCATTCGCGCTCGCGAAGAGGTATCATCTCCAGATGTGATAACGGGTACTTTTTCTCTTCATGAAACCTCTGTTATTGCTTTGATTGATCCGGGGTCTACTCATTCATACATTTGCATGAGATTGGCATCTAGTATGAGTATGATTGTTGAGTCTACGAAATTTGTAGTAAATGTGTCAAACCCGTTAGGTAAACATGTGCTAGTTGACAAGGTGTGTAAGAATTGTCCTTTGACAATTAGAGGCCATTATTTTTCGACAAATCTTATGTTGTTGCCGATTGATGAATTTGACTTGATTCTTGGTATAGATTTGTTGATGGCTCATAATGTTTTAGTGAACTGTGGTAGCAAGTTTATTGAATTGAAATGTGAAAATGGAGATGTCATTCGGGTTGAATCAGGTAGACCGGATAATTTGCCTGTGATAATTTCAACTATGGTAGCCGAGAAATACTTGAGGAAAGGATACGAGTCCTATCTAGCCTTTGTGCTGAATACTCAAGAGTCAGAGGTAAAGATTGAATCAGTGCCGGTAGTATGCGAGTATCCAGATGTGTTCCCGAAAGAGTTTCCAGGATTACCTCCAGTTAGAGAGGTCGAGTTTGGGATTGAGTTAGTTCCAGGAACGGCACCTATTTCGGTTGCTCCGTATAGGATGGCACAATTAGAGTTGAAAGAACTGAAAGTTCAGTTGCAAGAGTTAACGGATAAGGGTTTTGCAAGACCGAGTTATTCTCCGTGGGGTGCTCCTGTACTTTTTGTAAAGAAGAAAGATGGGTCGATAAGATTGTTCATAGACTACAGAAAACTTAACAAAGTGACTGTGAAGAATAAGTATCCTTTGCCAAGGATAGATGATTTATTTGACCAACTGAAGGGAGCTACGGTGTTCTCTAAGATAGACTTAAGGTTTGGCTATTACCAGTTGAGGGTTAAGGAGCAAGATGTGCCGAAAACTGCATTTCAAATGAGGTATGGCCATTATGAGTTTCTTGTCATGACATTTGGTTTAACAAATGCTCCTGCGATTTTTATGGATTTAATGAACCGTGTCTTCCGACCGTATTTGGGTAAGTTTGTAGTTGTCTTTATCGATGACATATTGATTTATTCTCGGGATAAGAGTGATCATGCAGAGCACCTGAGAATTGTTTTACAGACTTTAAGAGACAAACAGTTGTATGCTAAATTTAGCAAGAGTGAGTTTTGGCTACGAGAGGTCAGATTTCTAGGACACATTGTGTCGGGTGATGGTATTAGAGTTGATCCGAGTAAGATCTCGACTATAGTGGAATGGAAACTGCCAAGAAATGTATCGGAAGTCAGAAGCTTTTTGGGTTTAACGGGGTACTACAGACGGTTAGTAAAGGGGTTTTCCATGATTGCTACCCCGATGGCGAAACTGTTGCATAAGGATTTCAAAATTGAATGGACTGAGAAATGTCAATAGAGTTTTGAGAGATTGAAAACATTGTTGACTGAGGCACCAATTTTAGTACAACCCGAGTCAGGGAAAGAGTTTGTGGTCTACAGTGATGCGTCATTAAATGGTCTCAGTTGTATGTTGATGTAAGAGGGTAAGGTAGTAGCTTACGCCTCGAGACAGCTAAAATCGCATGAGAAGAATTATCCGACTCATGATTTGGAGTTGGCTGCAATTGTTTTCGCATTAAAGATTTGGCGTCACTATTTATATGGTGAGAAGTGTCGAATCTTTACCGATCATAAGAGTTTGAAGTACTTAATAGACCAAAAGGATTTGAATTTGTGACAACGGCGGTGGCTCGAATTATTGAAGGACTATGAGCTAGTAATCGATTATCACCCGGGGAAAGCGAATGTAGTCGCGGATGCCTTGAGCAGAAAGTCTCTGTATGCTTTGAGAGCTATGAGTACGAGCTTAGCGTTGTCTGAGGATGGTGCTATATTAGCCGAGTTGAAGGCTAGACCATTATTTATTCAACAGATACGTGAGGCTCAAAAGAATGATAGCGAGCTGCAAGCTAAGAGAGCTCAGTGCGAATTGGGAAATGATTCTGATTTTTGGGTGAGTTCAGATGGTTGTTTAATGTTTCGTGACAGGATTTGTGTACCTAAGGATGATGAGTTGATTCGAAAAATATTAAATGAAGCACATAGTGGTTACTTGTCAGTACACCTTGGTAGAATGAAAATGTACAATAATCTGAAGAAATTTTATTGGTGGCCTGGTATGAAAGGAGACATCTCTGAATTTGTGACCAAATGTTTGATCTGTCAACAAGTGAAAGCTGAACATCAAGTACCTTCAGGATTACTTCAGCCAGTGATGGTCCTAGAGTGGAAATGGGATCGGATCACCATGGATTTTGTAACGGGGTTGCCTATGACTCCGAGAAAGAAAGATGATGTGTGGGTTATTGTTGATAGACTAACGAAGTCGGCTGACTTTATACCGGTGCGAGTAGATTATTCGCTTGATAAGCTGGCTGAGCTGTATATTGCTGAGGTAGTGAGACTTCATAGGGTGCCTATATCTATTATCTCAGATAGAGATCCGAGATTTACTTCTAGATTTTGGAAAAAGCTGCAGGAAGCTTAGGGCACAAGGTTGAATTTTAGTACTGCATTTCATCCCCAAACCGATGGCCAATCTGAAAGGGTAATTCAAGTTCTTGAGGATATGCTCCGATGCTGTGTGCTAGAGTTCGAAGATAGTTGGGAAAGATACCTACCTTTAGTTGAATTTGCTTACAACAACAGTTATCAGTCGAGTATACGGATGGCATCGTACGAAGCCTTGTATGGTCGCAAGTGTCGGACCCCCTTGTATTGGACCGAACTTAGTGAGAAACAAATTCATGGGGTTGATTTAGTTAAAGAGACCGAGGAAAAGGTGTAAGTGATCCGTGATAGTTTGAAAGCTGCTTCAGACCGACAAAAGTCCTATGCTGATTTAAAAAGGAAAGAAATCGAGTTTCAAGTAGGCAACAAGGTATTTCTGAAAGTATCGCCGTGGAAGAAAATATTGAGATTTGGTCGAAAGGGCAAATTGAGTCCACGATTCATAGGGCCGTATGAAATTACCGAAAGGATTGGGCCAGTGGCATATCGGTTGGCTTTGCCGGTAGAGTTAGAGAAAATACAAAACGTGTTTCATGTATCGATGTTACGGCAATATCGTTCCAATCCTTCGCATGTGATCCCTCCATCGGAAATTGAGATACGATCGGACATGACTTATGAAGATGAGCCAATTAAGATATTAGCTCGGGAGGTTAAACAGTTGAGGAATAAGAGCATAGCTTTAGTAAAATTGTTGTGGCAAAAACACGGTGTGGAAGAAGCTACGTGGGAACCGGAAGAAGCCATGAGAGAACAATATCCAAACCTTTTTACCGGTAAGATTTTCGGGGACAAAAATCTCTAAAGGAGGGGAGAGTTGTAACAGCCCGATTTTGGGGCTAGTCAAAACAGTGGTTTCGAGACCACTGATCTGAGTATGAAGAAAATTATTTTTGACGTTATTTTATGTGTTATAGCATGTTTTTAAGGATGCATAAAAATTTTGGTGCATTAATTTTAGTGATTTCAGGCTTAATTGCGAAAAAGGACTAAATCGCATAAAGTGCAAAAGTTCCATTTTTCATGCTAGAAGTATTAAATAGATAAGGAACTTTAAATTGAAGGTCTTGAATGTGAAATTAGACCTTCCTAATGTTGATAGCCGGCCATAGGGGACAATAGACTCAAAATTAGTCAAAATTGGGTGGGTTAGGTAGACTAATTTGAAGGAAATAAAATAAAATAAGAAAAGATGATATCATCCATTTTTCTTCATCATCTTCACCACCGAAAATACCAGCATAGAGGGGGTTTTGAAAGCTTTGAAATTTCAACAACTTATCCTCACACAAGTAAGTGGTTTTGGTGGTTTTAGTTGATAATTTTTGTACTTTTGAAACCCCCAAAGCTTAAGCTAGCTAATGAGGGGACTAATTTGCAATATGGTTAAAAGTTTAAGGACTTTCCACGAGAGTGTTTATGTTGTTATCTGAGTTATTATGGAAGAAAATGAATGTTAGGGTGATGAGAAACAACTTTTGTGAAGGGTGTTGTCATGAAAACACCTAAATGGGACTAAGTTGTAAATGTTGTAATTAGGTAATAAATGCATGAAATAGTTGGATTTGTGAGTAGTTTTAGGAGAAATAAATGTTCAGCTAGGCTTGTTTAATAAGAAAATGTGATGAAAAATGATTTACGAGCCTAGGGGCAAAATCATAATTTTGCCAAAGTGTAAGGGCAAAATGGTCATTTTTCCCTAAATTTAGATTTTGATGTATTATGATTTATAAAGTGATTAAATGAGTGAATTTCACTATTATAGATCAAGAAGAGCGAGGAAATGACCTTGACCGAGGAAAAGGCTAGGCTACGAACTAAACCGTCGATTAACACATTTTGCACCGAGGTAAGTTTATGTGTAAACGATGCATCTTAGATATACATGTTGTTACTTATTGGTACATTGTATGATTGAGAACATTTATGATTTACGTGGATCAAATTCGATAGATAATGAATAATTTCCGTATAAACGTTGACATGGATATGTAAATGTGGAATATTATCCCTAGCAGTTAATGGTGGGTTGTGTGCGATACCACCTTAAATATTCTTGTTGGTGGGCTATGTGCGATAACACCTTGTTACTGGTTCACGATGGGATGTGTGCGATACCATCACTTATATTAACATTTGGTGGGCTATGTGCGATACCACCGTAAATATTCTTGTTGGTGGGCTATGTGTGATACCACCCTGATAAAGATAAATGGTGGGCTAAGTGCGAAACCACCGAGTGTTTGGTATTACTATGAATGGCTTATTGTGAAATTGTGATGTGTTGTTTTATGTGATCATGTGGTGATAAGTGCAGGGAAGTATGTTAAATAAAATGAGCATTTGGCTTGTGATATGGTTGGAATGTGGTAAGAGATGAAATGAGTAAGCATGATCTTGGAATGTGGATTGTTCTTATTATGAAATGCTATTTATTGATTAGCACATATTATGATGTTTATTGTTTACATGTAAACTTACTAAGCTTAAAGCTTACTCCTTTTCTTTTCCCTTGTTTTATAGTGTCAAAGAGACGGGTCGGGATACAAAGATAATTGGGAGATCACCCATACTATTAGCTCATCTCGGTATATCTAGAACTAGCATTTTGAGTATGGCATGTATAGGGGCTAGACTTAGTGAATTGTTTTGTTATTTTAGCCAAGTATGTATTGGCTCCTTTAAAGATGAACTCTCTTGTATATTGCCATAGTTGATGGCTCATTATTACTAATTCATGAAAAGATGAAGTTATTCATGGAAGTGTATGATGCAAAATTTGGGTTGCTTAGTGATTTGTTGAATGGGATTATGTTGTGTGAGCTAGGATGATGAAAAGAGCTTGGAAAATAGCCTTGTTCTTGTCCACACGGGTAGGCACACGGGCGTGTGTCTAGGCCGTATGAGACCAGGCTGTGTGTCCACTGCATGTTAGTGTTTCAAGTCAGTGTCGACCATGGGCTAGCCACACGAGCGTGTGTCTAGGCCGTGTGCCCCATATGAGGTTGCTGACGTCACAAACAGAATACCCAGGTTTTTACACACGGGCGAAGGCACGGGCGTGTCTAGGCCGTGTGGAGCACACGGGCTAAGAACACGGGCGTGTGTTCAGCCGTGTGAAAACCCCTGTAGGTTTGAAATGTAAATAAATTCCGCACGGGCTAGGGACATGGGCGTGTGTGACCACACGGTCTGTTCACACGGGCGTGTCCCACTTCACACGAACGTGTGGCCCTGTTTAGACAAAAAAAATTAAGTGCACAAAAGTTTCCTGTTGGGTTCCAAAACCCCCCGATTGCATGTTTTAGGCCTCGTAGGCCCATAATGAGAACGTTTTGAGTGTGAATGAGAAATATTAAGTTGGAATGAAATCTTGTAGCCCAAAGTTGTATGACCAAGTGAGTTAAGTCCGGTAACGCCTCGTACCCGGTTCTGGCGTAGAATACGGGAAGGGGTGTTATAAGACCACTTCAATTGCTAGTGTTGGGAACGCTCGACCAAATAGACTGGAATGTCCACAGTGTGGCAGACGTCACCCCGGTGAGTGCCGATGTAACACCCCTAACCCGAAACCGTCGCCGAAATAGGGTTAAGAAGCATTACCGATCAATCGAAACATTTCACATCCATTTTACGACACAAAGTCAATCATCAATCAAAAATATTCAAATATAAACATATAGTCCCTTATTACGGTCTACGAGACCTTAAACACGTGTTAAAAGAGAGGTCAGGACTAAACCGAACACATACGAAAATTCTTGGAAATTTGAACATTCTTCAAAACTGTAGAGGTCACACGCCTGTGCAGTCATGCCGTGTGCCTCACACGGCTACCAGACACGCCCATGTGTCTAGGCCGTGTCAAAATAGAGCATACATACTGACTTATCCGCACGGCCACCAGACACGCCCATGTGCCATGGCCGTGTGAAATTAAGCTAGCTACTGACTTGGTCACGGCCACCAAGCATGCCCATGTGCTACGGCCATGTAACCTGCCCAGGCACACTTCGAAGTGGCCCTTGAGCCACACGGCAGAGACACACGCCCGTGTCCCTTTGCCGTGTATGCAAAATAGGCCATTTGCAAGGCCAATTTGCCACCCATACAATGGTCATCCCTACAAGCACAATTAAGCATCTCTCCATGTATCGATAACAACCAAAAACATATCAAAATATTCATCATATCAACCCAATTCAATCTCATTTCTAGCATACCATCTTATATGCTAAATAACTAAACCAATTCATATGTAAAACCAAGCATGATTCATCCACAATTTCACTAATCACTATGGCATCAATCCATAAATAAACTTACCATTCATAAGTCATTTTCATTGCCATCAAGCCATACCATAACATGCATCATATACCAAAATCACACATGCATATTGCCAACATTTATCTAGCCACATCACATGGCTATTTACACATCTCAATCATGGTTCAAAACAACTAGCCTATACATGCCATATTCAAATATACACATCTTCAAGAGTACCAAAGTAGATTGCCGATAGTGTGATAGAGATGCTGACGATCCTCGGATCCAAGCTAGCTTTACTGACACTGTAAAACAGAGAAACAAATCACACAGTAAGCTTTCAAAAGCTTAGTAAGTTCGTAACATAATACATTCAACTTAATAGTTCAAATACAATGCACAACAAGAGCTCATCACATAGATCAATTTCCAAATGTTTATACCATATCATTCATAGACAATAATCTTACTCAACCACTCATGAAGTCATACACAATCTCCTCAACCACAAAGTTTCAATACATACCTTAGCCAACACATGGTTACTCACCATCCAAGCTAATTTATGCTCGATATTGTATCTCGATCCATTCTTCATTATTCATTAGATTTAATCGTACACTTAGTGCCTTAATTCATAGCTAAAGCTTATATAACATCGCACACTTAGTACCTCAATACAAAACCAAACGTAATTCGAAATCGCACACACAGTGCCAACTATGAAGCCAAAGCTTCTGTTATTTCGCACACACAGTGCTAATCAACTCTGTCTCAATTCAATTACACATACTTAGTGCCTCGTTACTCAATTTCATTCATTACATTTCTAATTTAATATCTATAATTCAATTCACATCACATAGAAGGTAAATTAACAACTTGTACTATGTCCGAACTTACCTCGGACGTCAAAATACCGAAACGATCGATTAATCGAACACTTTGTCTTTGCCTCAATCTTGATCCGAACCTCTCCTTTCTTGGTCTATACACATTCAAATTCAACCCATTCAATCACCAATTCATTCAATTTAATCCATACACGCATAATTTGGGCATTTTAAAAAATAGCCCTCAATTTTCACCTTTCGACACTTTAGTCCCTATTTCATCAAATCACAAAATACACACAATTTCAAATCACATATGCTTAGCCGAATTCTTCCCATGCTAATAAAAGCCCACACATTTCATTTATTCACATTTTAATCCTTCAATTTACACTTTTCTCAATTTAGCCCAAATTACTCAATTTCACTAAAAATTCAAAGACAAAACATGTTCATCCTTCACATATCTTCCATATTTCACTATCAACTAACACATAGCTCAAGCATTCATCAATATCATATCTTAAAATCACCATCAATTTCTAAAATTAAAGCATGGGCTAGCTAGAGCACAAAGCAACGATCACAAAAATGTAGAAATTATTAAAAACCGAACAAAAATGGACCTTTAATCAAGCTATGAATGTGCCGAAACCTAAAATGCTTCCATGGCTATTCTTCTCTTCAACATTCGGTGGAAGAAAGATGAGAGAATGGCCATTTCATTTGTCTTGTTTTGATTATAATAACTTAATAATCATGTTACCAATTTGCCCTTTTATTAATCATATAAGACAAATAAACATTAAGGTTATTATGTCATTTAACCATCCACTAACTTTAATAATGGGCTAATTGCCTCATAAGGCCTCCACATTATAAAGACAACAACAATTAAGCACTTAACAATCAGCACACAGCATTTTACACTTTATACGATTAAGTCCTTTCTCATCATTTGACACACAGTCGATAAAATTTTCACACGAAACTTTCACACAGGCTCAATCACACACTATAAACATCAAAAATAATTTTAAAATTTTTTTTCGACCTCGGATTTGTGGTCTCGAAACCACTATTCTGACTAGGGTCTAGACCGAGCTGTTACAGCCGACCACATGAGAGAGCCTATTTTAAGTGTGGTTCTCAAGATCATTTTATTAGAGAATGCCCTGAGATGGTTGAAAAAGAGAAAATTCAGAGTGCAAGACCGGGAAGTACTACTAGAGGGAGACAGTAGAGAAACCCCGGAAGTGGAACTAGTAGTAAGAGTACACCCAGAAAGCAGACTGCAAGATCTGAGGGTAGAGCGCCTGCGAGGACTTATGCCATTTGTGCTCGTGAAGAGGTGCCATCCCCTAATGTAATTACGGGTACATTTTCTCTCTATGATACTAATGTTGTTGCTTTAATTGATCCAGGATCTACCCACTCATATATTTGCATGAAATTAGTATCTAGTATGAGCATGTCTGTAGAGTCTACAGAATTCGTGATAAAAGTGTCCAATCCCTTAGGAAAATGTGTGATAGTTGATAAGGTATGCAAAAATTGCCCATTGATGATTAGAGGTCATTATTTTAAGGCAAATCTCATGCTATTGCTATTTGATGAATTTGATATAATTCTTGGTATGGACTGGTTAACCGCTCATGATGTGACAGTAAATTGTGGAAAGAAATACATTGAATTGAGATGTGAAAATGGGGACACTCTTTATGTTGAATCAGATGAACAGGACAGATCGCTTGTAGTGATTTCTCATATGCCTACTCAAAAATATATAAGAAAAGGGTATGAAGCCTATCTTGCCTTTGTGATGAATGCCAAAGAGACTGGGTTGAGAATTGAATCAGTGCCGATAGTATGTGAGTATCCAGATATATTCCCAGAAGAATTGCCAGGGTTGCCTCCGATTAGAAAGGTTGAATTTGGTATTAAGTTAGCTCCTGGTACTGCACCTATATCGATTGCTCCATATAGAATGGCTCCAACTCAGTTGAAAGAATTGAAGGCACAATTACAAGAGTTTACGGACAAAGGCTTTGCACGACTGAGTTATTCTCCGTGGGGTGCTCCAGTATTATTTGTGAAAAAGAAAGATGGTTCCATGAGATTATGTATAGATTATTGGCAGCTTAATAAGGTAACTGTGAAGAATAAGTACCCATTTCCAAGGATCAACGATTTGTTTGATCAATTAAAGGGAGCCACTGTGTTTTCCAAGATAGATTTGAGGTCCGGTTATTATAAGTTGAGGGTTAAGGACTCAGATGTATCGAAAACCGCATTTCAGACAAGGTATGGGCACTATGAATTTTTAGTCATGCCTTTCGATTTAACAAATGCCCTTGCTGTGTTTATGGATTTAATGAACCGCATCTTTCAGCCATACTTGGATAAATTTGTTGTGGTTTTTATTGATGATATACTGATTTATTCTCGTAACGAGAACGAGCATGCTGAGCACCTGAGGACGGTCCTACAGATTTTATGAGATAATCAGTTGTATGCCAAGTTTAGCAAAAGTGAATTTTGGCTCAAAGAAGTTGGATTTTTAGGGTACATTGTCTCAGGAGATGGAATCCAAGTAGACCCGAGAAAGATTCCAGCTATTGTTGATTGGAAACTGCCAAGAAATGTATTAGAGGTTAGAATTTTTCTAGGCCTAGTTGGCTATTACAGACGGTTTGTCAAGGGATTTTCCATGATAGCTACACCGATGACGAAGTTGTTACAGAAAGATGTAAAGTTTGAATGGACAGAAAAGTGCCAACAGAGTTTCGAAAAATTAAAGGCATTATTGACTGAGGCTCCCATTCTAGTACAACCTGAACCGGGAAAAGAATTTGTGATTTATAGTGATGCATCCTTGAATGGATTGGGCTGTGTGCTTATGCAATAGGGCAAGGTAATAGCATATTCCTCTAAATAGTTAAATCCGCATGAAAAGAATTACCCGACACATGATTTAGAGTTGGCTGCCATTGTGTTTGCATTGAAGATATGGAGACACCATTTGTATGGTGAAAAATATCGGATATTCACCGATCATAAGAGCCTAAAGTACTTGATGACTCAAAAGGAGTTGAATTTAAGGCAACGAATGTGGTTAGAGCTGATAAAGGACTATGAACTAGTAATTAACTACCATTCGGGAAAAACGAACGTGGTTGCCGATGCCTTGAGTAGGAAATCCTTGTTTGCATTGAGGGCTATGAGTACACGGATGACTTTGTCAAGTGAGGCTAGACCAATGTTCCTTTAAGAGATTTATGAGGCTCAGAAAGATGATAATGACTTGCAAGCCAAAAGAGTTCAGTGTGAGTCGGGTGTTGAGTCTGACTTTTGATTAATTCTGATGAATGTTTGATGTTCCGGGATAGAGTCTGTGTACCGAGAGATGATGAGCTCATATAGAAAATTTTACACGAGGCACATAGCGGATGTCTATCTGTACATCAAGGTAGCAGAAAAATGTATCATGATTTGAAGAAATGGTACTGGTGGCCAAGTATGAAGAAAGATATTTATGAGTATGTATCGAAATGCTTGATTTGTCAGCAAGTGAAGGCTGAATACCAAGTACCTTCGGGTTTGCTTCAGCCTATCATGGTTCCCGAGTGGAAATGAGACCATATTACTATGGACTTTGTGACAGGTTTACCGTTGACACTGAATAAGAAAGATGTTGTATGGGTTGTAGTCGATAGACTTACAAAGTTGGCCCATTTCATACCGGTACGTGTTGATTTTTCGCTTGATAAGTTGGCAGACTTATATGTTTCAGAGATTGTATGATTACATGGAGTGCCTTTGTCAATTATATCGGATAGAGATCCGAGATTCACATCCCAATTTTGGAAAAAGTTGTAAGAAGCTTTGGGGACAAAGTTGAGTTTTAGTACAACTTTCCACCCACAAACTGACGGACAGTTGGAGAGATTAATACAGATACTTGAGTATATGCTCCGGTGTTGTGTTCTTGAGTTTCAGGGCAGTTGGGAAAAGTACTTACCACTGGTAGAGTTTGCCTATAATAATAGTTTTTAGTCGAGTTTGAGAATGGCACCTTATGAGGCATTGTATGGGCGAAAGTGTCGAACGCCTTTGCATTGGACTGAACTCAAAGAAAATCAGATTCACGGGGTCGATCTGGTTAGAGAAACCGAAGAGAAAGTAAAAATAATTCGTGACTGTTTAAAAGCTCCTTCGGATAGGCAAAAGTCCTACTCATACTTGAAATGAAAGGAGATCGAGTTTCAAGTTGGTGATAAGGTATTTTTAAAAGTATCGCCATGGAAGAAAGTTCTTAGATTTGGCCGGAAAGGCAAATTGAGTCCGCGTTTTATCGGACCATATGAGATCACTGAGAGGATAGGACCTATGGCCTATCGTTTGGCTTTGCCATCTGAGTTGGAAAAGATACATGATGTGTTTCATCTGTCTATGTTGCGATGTTACCGATCAGATCCTTCGCATGTGATTACACCGATAGAGGTTGAAATTCAACCCGATATGACTTATGGCGAAAAACCGGTTAAGATTTTGGCACGAGAAGTCAAACAATTAAGAAACAAAAGTATAGCCCTAGTAAAAGTACTATGGAAAAGATATGGGGTAGAAGAGGCTACATGGGAGCCCGAGGAGGCTATGAGAAACCAGTATCCAAACCTTTTTACTCGGTAAGATTTTCGGGACGAAAAATCCTAAGAGGAGAATTTGTAACACCGATTTAGGGCCTAGTTGGAATACTGGTTGCGAGACCACAAATCTGAAGTAGAAATATGTGTTTTATGATTTTTATGATGCTTATGATATGTTTGCATGTTTATATGAAAATTTAATGATGAAATTTTATTAATTAGTGAACAATTCGTCCATTAGGACTAAATTGCAAAAAGTGGAAAATATGATATTCTAGAAGATTCAAGTATGAAATAGCATTATAAAAATTATTAGATGTCCTTATTTAGCAATTAGACCATTATATGTCAAGATGGACAAAAATGGACATAGGAAGGAAAAATCTCAAGAAAAGGGCCTTAAGGGCAAAATGGTCATTTGGTTAATAAAAGAATTAAAAAGGGAAAAAGAAGTCAAAAATGGTGT